>JAJHTX010000006.1:0-1490162 GCA_032164295.1 Inonotus obliquus | reverse complement strand
TGGCCATTGCATTGCGCTGCTTTCTTTCCCCCACAAAGGTCTGCAGAGGATATGACTCCATAGTGTCCGTAGGTGACGGAAGATGCACATTCACCTGCTCGCACGTGCTGGTTGCAATGATTTGCAGCGCGGGTTTCAACACTGAAGGCGCATTCATTGTGTTGTAGTCTAGCTTTGCTTCCCCGCCGAGTGTCCGCACCTGAAGTCCTGTCAGGTCCGTTCGCAGGAGGTCCACGGGATTCTCGCATCTCATATTGCATCGGCGAAGAGCCCGAGGTGAAGGAGAAGAGCATGCAAGTGTTGTCGGTGAGCCTTCCAGGCCATCTGTCTCGAATTCAGATGGAGTGTAAGGAGGAACATATTCGTAATTCGCGAATTTGTCAAAGTAAGCGAAATGTTCGGGCGGAATGATGGCCAAACCAATCCCAGACGCAAGTGTCGAGCGTCCTGTGGACGTCGAAGGAGAAAGTGAAGAGGTCGAAGAGGATACACGGCGATCGCTCTCGGAATCTGAAAACATCGACTTCGGGACTAGATGTTGATGACTGGCCCGAAGACAGGACAGGGCGTCATCATCACTTTGCTGAGCATAGTCCGAGGACGACCGGTAGTACAACGAAGAGGACCGCGGTGGACCTGCGATAGGCGTCGTCTTTGTTGCATCTTCCAAGCCATCACACTCGACTTCCTTGTGCTGAGCATCCTCTTCCCAATTCGACGTGCTTGGGAATTTCACATCGCTCCCATTCGACCCATGTTCCATCCACCTAGGTGGGAGGCTAGGACGCGACTCCCCATCGTCGCAAGCGTATGCTCCAGGACACTCATAGCGCAACCCCGACCGACGCGCTAAAGGAGTGCCATAATATCCGAACGTCCCGCGATTGGCCGCATCATTCGGTCCGTTCGTCTCCTTCCCGATGATTGGCGTCTCTGCATCGAAGTCCGCCATATCCCTGTCATCTTCGTCGCCGTCTTCTGATCCTTGAGAATCGATCAGAGATGCAGAAGATGTCGAATATGTCTCCGAAGCCGACGCAGGCACATGGCTCTCGGCATCTGTATCGTCCTCCGATCCGTCCAGGGAGAAGAATTCATCCTCATCGGTTGCGTATGACTCCAGAATCTGAGTGTGCATGTCGTATGAGCAGGAAGCGACAGACTTGTCTCTCGAGTGCGAATTCCGACGTCTGCTAGCTTTTCGGCGCAGACGTTCGCGGTGACCAGTAGCATGTCGGCGGAGAAAGCACCGAATCGCATCGATTTCATCGTCAGTCAGAGGCGACAAAGCACCGCTGCGACAGAATGACGAGCGGGCAGATGTATTGTCAGAAAATGCGGAGATCTCTTCTGCAACTTGCTCCGGCGTTAGGGGAGGGGACTGAGGGATGGCGCGAGGGGCAGGTGATCTAGGGAACCAAGGGAGATCAGCGTTGCGCAAGAAAGGAACTGGAGTAGTACTTACAAATCGTGAGCAAACGAGAAAGGTGCTTGCTCCTCTGCCGGGGTTATCAAAGGCGTCATCGAGCCATTGGCATTGGTCGTGAACCAAGGGCTGGGAAATGTGGTTTCCGGGCTGGCTGCTCGGCGACGGCCATGTTCACTGACACTACGTCGATGCTGTCTACGAACGGAATTGCCCGAGCCAACCTGTCCGATTGGGAGGAGGTTCAGGCCCCGAGTGTTCGGCTTTGACGGATTGCACGCCTTGAGAATCAGTTCGGAAGAAGGTAGAAGGGGCGTGTGAAGAGTTCCCGAAGATTCCTTTTGTACGGTACTAGGCGAGCCATTGGGGCTAGGAAAAGCATTGGGAACGGGTGTAAGGACAGGAGTGCACGGAGCAGAAGCGTCGTGCTCGGGTGGATCCATATAAAGGTGTCGGGGAACGGGTTTACGCTTCACGGAAGTAAAGCTGCGTGGTGAGATTACTGGACCGAGCGGGCTCGACTTGTGTTCAAAGTAATCCAACGGCGTCCTTGGTGTTTCCAGTGGTGGCGAAGGAAATGATCCAGCCGAGTCAGGTGAGGCAATACTCGGTGAAGCAATGCTACATAGCGTCTGTCAGGGCTCCGCGAGTTTGAGCAAAATCGCAAGAATATACGAACTCAATAATGATCGGAGTTGAGAACTCATCCGATGGAGTTACAGACTCTCGCGCCGCCGCTGCCATAGCTGGCGAGAAGAATGGCCGCTTGCCGAGCTTCGCACCAGGTGCACTCTTAGTTCTCCTGGTAGCGGAATTGAGGTCATTGGTTGTTCTAATTTCTCAAGCTGTCCACATACCTTCGGGAAGGCCTAGTATCATTGAGAGTGTCGGAATTGACGCTGGGGACGGCGTCTGGCTGCGACCTGTATAGCGGAACAACCAGGATGAATCAGCCAAAATTAGAAGTCGGGTGGCTGAAGCACAAATCAATTCCACAGTACTTACAGTTGCGATGTTGATTGAAGAGAGGGCGTCTTCAAGCTAAATGTCGAACCCACCGGAGAGGGAATAGGAGATAGAGGATATGCGAGTTTAGGATGTGGAGAATCAAGACTGTCCAGAGACTTTGGGAGGGACGGAGACGAGATTGCCAGATGGCGTGCTGCAGCACCTTTAGGTTTGAGTTTCCGCGGACTTTGGTCAAATGAACGCTTGGTAAAGAGCGGCGGTAAAGATGGGGAAGGATTGTTGACGATTTCGCGTCGAAGGTTGCTCGTACTCGCACTCGCTTTGAGAGCGGGCGTTGAGATGGATCTTCGCACACGTTTCTGCTTGTTTTCCACGGGTGGCACACTAAGTAATGCGAAAGTATAAGCACTTACAAACTCGGAATGTAGAGTTGAAAAACGCAACATACGTTGAACCACTGGCCAATTCACTATCCAGCGGCATCCTGGTAGGCTGATTGAACAAGCCTTTAGTCGCGCTTACAGCAGCATGCCAAAAGCGCGGGGCGCGATTGGCGTCATGCCTTGCATTCAGCGGGATCGAGAATGAGGCATCCAGGAGAGAGGACGGAGGGTCCAAGGGAAGACGAGTGTGAGGCATATGGAGAAAGGGATGTGGAAGAGAGTAGAAAAGGAGAGTGATGAGCTCCAAGACTGGACTTGAACAGGGAGGGAGAGAGGAGGAGATATATAGTAGATCTAAGGGGACCGGGTGGCGGAGATATAATCACATTAACTATGGACAAAGTCTGGAAGCAGCACCGGTTGTCCCGGGCGGACATGTATGTACAAGAGACTCTGTTTGGCACAAGTAATAATATCCACTTTGTCACCAGACAGCACACGCGTGGTGGGAGGCGATCGACGCGTCTCTAGAGCGCGGTCTTCTTTTTCCTATTATGGCAATTATAACATATAATTACCCAGTAATGTGGCAGTGACAGTCGCCAACAGCTTCCGGTGCCGTAGCCGAAGACAGGCAAAGTGACCTCAACGCCGTACAGTCACTCTAGATTCGGAATCTCACAGAGGGTCTTCTCTCCCAAAGCCGCGCTCTTGTGTGTTGTGACTACCGCCGGCGACGGTCCGAATCATACCTGTCTGACGTCGCCCGCTGCCGAGGATACCATTCCCCGGCTTCCCTCCTCGCTCTCTTGTCTGTCCCCGGCCTTTCCTAGTCACTCAAGCCTTTTGTTGGTTTAGCTTGCCTTTGCGGATTGTCGACAAATGTTCTCCATCTTCTCGAGTCAACTTGACGTGTCTTCTCACTCTTTATTCAACGTCTAGTGGACAAGATGAAAAGATCAGCACGCGTGGGGGCGCGTGTCTTCCATGCACACATACGGGAGTACTCGCCCTATAATCAACCATCACCAATAACAGAATCAGTCTTCTAATTCCCTGCATCAGTTTTATATGTCACGCTCATATTCTCCCCAGAGCCATATACCGTCCTATAACCCCTAGCCTTACCCGGAGCGAGATCCATTCCGTAACGCGGCAGCATGCAATCAATCTGAGACCGTGACGTCGTGGGTCAGCTCTGGTTGATTTATTCGTCCCCTTCACAGGCTTGCATCATATACAAGATTTCTCGAATTACAGCACTCCTCATCTCATATATGACATCCTCAGAGCGTCCAATAGTACGCTCTCACACTTCCCATGCGGAAAAACTCTCCGCAGAGTCCCCGTATTCTCTATTTCCACTCTCTTAGTCTATTCGCTATCCAGTCCAACACACACAGACGTCAATCAACCAACGACGAGTAACGAGCAACGAGCACATGGTCCTTGACCCTTTGACTCCTCAACGCTCTTAGTGTCCTCAACGTCCTTGATGTATTCAAAACCAGTAGCGCCCTTGGACTTGTCACTACCCGCGAAGCAGACAGACAGCGATCTTCTCATCCGCCAGGTCTATGTCGTCCTGTCATAATTCGGGAAGAAGCCGGTTCCGGGCGACGAATTATGATGCTACGATTTGCGATGCTACGATTCACGATTTCACGAATTACGATGTTGCTGTTACTCGGGCCGCTTATGGTTATAGTCCGCGGGGTAGAATTCGTACTTCGGAAATCAGAGAATTCAGATTCGGATTCGGGTCTCGGGTCTCGGGTCTCGGACATAGACATAGACAAGAGACAAGAACAGAAATCAAAGTTCCAAGTTCGAAAAAGTTGAGAAGAAGAAACGTCTCCGAGTCTCCAAATCTAAATCTACTTCCTCTCGGATGGTTCGATTGGATGGTAGGTAGGTGATAGCAAGGTAGTTCGTACCAAAGAAGGAAGGAAGAAACCCTCCCCCGAGTCGAATCCAACACTTCTCATTTCTGATTCTTACTATCTTATGCCCAAATTTATAAACAACGCTTACTGTACTGACACTTCCACATGGTCTTATTCAATAACATCGAGAACAAGAAACAGCTTATCCGACCTGAAGATTTCTTAGTAGATGAAGTAATAGCGTTAACCGGATGCCATTTTTAGTATCAGGTCTATGTACAATCGATCTATGCGATGGAAATCACATTCATATGACTATCCACCGCGGAACCGACAGAATCTACTTTACACTCTACAACTGGTGCAACAATTATGTAAGTCTATGAATGGAAAACAGCAGGACAAAGCAGACAAAGCAACTCATCATCCGAACTCGTAATGACTATGCAGGGCTAAATGAAACGAGAACAAATCTAAGCTAAAGGGTGAAGCAAACAGTAAATAAACAGCATAACGCGATACACCGGATTGCCCGAACATGAAACGGGCCACAGATTACGAAAGCGCGATAACAAAGAAATAAATGCATGTCAACACGAAACATACATATAACGAAAGCGTCCTTTTGCAACGCCGGAAAGAGTGATAGCCAAGCTGGCTACTACAAATAAGGCATGACAGGAGGGGAGATAAAACGGATACGATGGAAACAAGGTCCAATACATGGCCACAGGAACCCGCAGTGAAACTCGGAGGCGCATCATAACGACGAAGGCGCTTCCCGCAACATGCAAGCTGCAATTATTACGAAACGGTAGTTGAGCGGCAAGGGGGGGGGGCGCTGATTAGCTCCCGCTTTCTTCGCACCCGTAAACACGTAAGCAGGGAATTTCTGATGGAGTGTCATTAACGGCAGATGGAGAGGAATGAACGTGTAAGACAGTATCCAGTCGAGCACAAAAGAGATTGATTAAGCTTTAGGGAAATTATCGGGAAGTGAGCCGGAGTTTGGTAAGTCCCGTATCGTCGCGAGTTAGATTGGCAGTCGTCCCTGAACTTCGAGCAATAACAACAGGAAAAGATGAAGGGATAAGACCATAATGCGAGGGGTTTGATCAGTTCCGCGCGAGGCGAATGTCGAGCAGAAGACTTTTCAGAATCGCGAGCCTTGCATGCTTGAGGTTTGATAATTATATGAATGCGACCTTGGATGCCGTACTAGCCTAGAAATGGTTCTGTCTCGCAAGGGTTTGCGGATGCTGATTCGGCCTCCGGAATGGCGCACCAAGCGCGCCCGGTCCTGGGCCTCTTCCTTCCCCTCCAGCATTGCTACCATGAGAGTGGGCACTGTGCAGAAATAGCGCTCCGCGATTCTGTGCTGAGCGCTCCTTGCGCCTATAATGCGTTGGAGATGGGAATGGTTCTGGAAGGCCCTGATTTGGGCCACTGCTGTAGAAGATCTTCGGACGCCAGGATTCCCGCTCATCCATGACGCAGGAGTTTTTGAACTTCTCGACAAGCGCTTCTTTTCCTCTGTGAGTTAGTTGGTCAGGCCATTAACATACGCGTTATTGGGGTGATTATATGACACGACGTACTGGTAATTGGCATAGCTCATTTGAAGAACTTTCTCCGAAGAGAACATATTCCTTGAAGATAATGAGCAAACGGTAGTGAGTCGAACCAAGCAAGAAAACTTACCATTTGACACCGAGTTTGGTACGAGCAAAATGCAGGAGATCTTGGACGTGAATGAAATTCACGAAAGCTAAGCTTAAGTCAGAAGAAAATAACGGCAAATAACGTTCGTATTCTCATACCATAGCCAACATTACACCCTGCGGTGAATATTAATATATTTTCATGGGAGCAGATGGGAACATTGATTACTCACCGTTCTGGAAGTCCATCCTCAAGTACAAGAAATCAATTTTACGAGGACACACGCGGTTGATAAACTCAATCAAATCCCTGTCCGATAACTTATTCGGGATGTTCTTGATCATGACGGTCGTCCTTGTATCAAGTCCTGCAGCAATACGATCCAAATCTATCTGGTTTCGTTCGGCAGGTGGATCTCGGGTCGCATCAAGAGCACCACGCGCTGGAGATTGCAATTGTGGGTGTAATGGGTGGGTGGGGGAGTACAGGAGAGAAGTGTGGGACGGAGAATGTAGAGAGGGAGGAGAAGGTACAGAAGAATGGACACTCAGGCCGCCAGGGCTGTATCCAGCAGCTTGCGGGGCATAGCCAAATCTCATTCCGGTGGGACTTGTAACTGCGCTGAGTGGAGATCCGAGGTAGCAATGGCCTGCACCGGGATGCGCTGGAGTAAGCATACTTGGATATCCGTACACAGATGGCGAACCCGCATAATACGAAGCAAGGTTGCATGATACCGATCCTGGAGGAGGTGTGTGTGGTCCGCCAAGAGATGAGTCACTACAGGTTGGAAAGCGGGTATGTGCTAACAAGTTGCGATCAACCTCGCTGTCCCGATCACAATCCTCGCGATGGTACCCCGAGGCTCCAGTAGCCGTACTGTGCTCTGGCGTCGACGGCTCTTCGAAAGACAGGTGTCCCTGCAAACCGACATCCATTCCCACAGTTGAAAAGCCATCACTCGGCGAGACAACCCTCGGCGATGCGCTCGACTCGCTGATTGCACGCGTCCTCGAGCGACCCAAGTTACCGATACCCAGAGGTTGGGTAACATTATCAGTAAGGTCGCCTGCGACCCGCCTGAGTGCGTCAAAGCAGAACGTGTCACTCGTTCTCCTTGCGTGATCTGTGATCCATCCATCCTGTACACCAACAGAAGTGACACTATTGGCCGCTGCACGCCTTCTCAAGTCTTGCTCACTTGTACTCTGATGAAGGGCTCCGCCTGGGAGAATACCTACTGAGCCCGTCGAGATGCGCCGACCGCCACCGGCATGTAAGACCGCTGAGTGCGAGTGCGCAAGAGGAGTGACAAGGGGTAGTGCGCGTGAACCATGAAAGGGACTCGAGTTGGATGTGTCAGTGGTCATGCTTGCCTCATTTCTTTCTGCGCCAGAGTCTTGATGGGATGAAAATGAGATTAGATCCGACTGGAGCCGACCGAAGGAATTGTTTGTATGGAGAGGAGATGCTGGCTGAGAACCCCCACGTCGGTTTTGCCTTGCACCATCTAAACTCAGCGGAATGGGGACAAGGTGGCTCATGTCTGTAGGCGCTGCGTGTCTCGGAGTAAGATGGAGCCGCATACCAAAGAAGCTGCGTCCATCGAGTGCTTCCGTTGCAGCTTCAGCATGGCGGCAATCGTAAAATTCTGCAAGGTATGCCTTCAAGATAGTCAATTCCGACGACAAAGGTGCATATTTAGACAGAACTTTACCTGACCGTTGGCCAAATTGACTTGGCTGAACACGCGCAACTCTCCGAAGCTGGAAACGATCGTCTGAAGAGAACCTGCATCCATACTGCCGTCCAGGGTGACGACAACTTCCGCTTCTATTTGATTTATAAACTCGGAATCACCTAGGAGCTTCATTATCGAAAGAAATCAACGCGGAGGGTCAGACACGAGGACGGAGAAGTGCAACAATGGCATACTTTTCTCAGAGCCGTCGCTCCCATCCTTTCTGTACGCAGCCTCCTGCCGCCGAAGTAAGTTTGCCCCGGAACGACTATTCGGCGCTCGGCCTCGGCTGTCGACCGACAATCGAAGAACGCAAGAATAATAAGACCTTCGGTCTCCTGAAAGCGCGACCAAATGCCTTTGACATCTCCTCGCGACTAATAAACAATAATATTAGTGTGTGGTACCATTGCAGAAGTAGTATCACTCACGTTAAAGGCATCTCGAAGTTGGCCTTCGGAGGCGTCCCTCGGAACATTCCCGACCTGAACGGCGGAGTAAATTTGATTAGGTTTCAATGTAACAAGTAAGTTTGGGAACAAACCCACAAGTAGATACCTTTCCCCGCCTGAGTTTACATCTCTTGCATTCGTGTCGGCACAGCGAAAGTCACCGGGAACACGGTCTACATCAGGTAGCATTTTGTCCAGTTCAATGCTACGCTCGCTTCTTTCGCTATAGGGAGATAGCGCCACGCTTGAACAAGTGCTTCCAATCGACCCGATGTCAATGCGATGGGGAAGTGGACGCATGCGGCGTGACTCTGAAGGAGCAGGCCATCTACTTCCGCCATTACTCGTGTTAGAACTAGGCCCCACAGCTACCGGGGAAGGAGGTCCCATATGCGAAGCCATTAGGTTCGAACCGCTTAGCAATCCCGCGGAAGCTGGGGTAGGGGGAGGTGCCGCTGGACCTCTTGCAGGAGTGGAGAAAGGACTTGAGCTTGTATTAATCATGCCGTTACTCTCCCCGCCACTCATGGTTCCGTTACCTGAGCAAGAAAGCGAAGTAGACGACGCAGGGGTGAGAGGTGGAGTAAGCGGGGTATGCGGCTGCAAGGGCCTCTCGGGTGTCTGTTGCTGCGCTTTCTGCTGAGAGGAAGAAGATGCCTGTGTCGGAGTCGGGGAGCTGAAGCGTTCTGTTGAAAGGTGGGAGTGTTTATAGCTCGACTGGGCAATAAGAAGTCGATAATAAAGGACGTACGGGCATATTCTGCTTGGTTGGCTGATGCCTCCCTGTGATACGTAAAATAAGACAAGATGCGTTTCGAATAGTCTGTAGGGAGAGAAACGTACCATTGGCCAGACAAGGACTGTGATGGGTGCATGTTCCGTGAAGGAGAGGACTAGAATATTGGCAACGGTTTAGGCGGCAATCGCGAGTAGAGTTCCGATCAAAGAGGAGGACTCACAGGGAAAGGGACAGCAGAGACCATACCGTGCAAGTTGTTTCTAGCGGTCGAAAAGCGTGCAAGAGACAGACAAGGGAGAGGATGGTGGTCAAAAGGCAAGATATGCGAGGAGCAAGAAGGTGGGGTAAGAGCAGTCTGGAAGGATGAGTTGCGATTAATAAACGCGCGGGTGAGGCAGAGTTGAGGCTATCACACTCTCCGGTATGTATCACTTTTGGACTGAGTTCCGGCGGTGGATCCGCCAGAAGAACAGGTAGCGAACTATAGACGTCAAAGAGAGTGGCAGCCTAGGTTGATGTTGTAAGCAGTGCCGTACGCAAGCCGTGACGTGTTTACTGTGGCGGCCAAAGAGAAAAGCCAGACAAGCTTGAGCAGTAAAGAAGAGTGACGACACGAGAAGAAAGATCGGCAGGGCACTCCAGCATCATCGGCGGCGCATTAATCGAGGCCTCTTGGTCAGAAATCTCATCGTGAACTCCTGGCAAAGTCCACAAGTCGTCATCATTACTGTGCATTTCCAATCCACCTGTCTTCGGATGATGAGTACAATCAATCAATTATTCGGCTGCATTCACCCTATCCCCTACCATCTCAAGTTCGGGTCCATAACTCTCGGGGTTTTGGCAAGAATAGCAGTCAATGTGAAAGTTTCTGATGATGCTGATCGACTCTGCTTCAGAACGCGGAAATAAAACACACGCTAATCCACTTTAGGAAGGAAGCAATCCCGCCCGCCGGGAACCAAAATTGAATCAGCGCGTCTTCACATAATGATACGTCTGGCGACTTTTGATGCCCTACTCACCGTCCTACGTCCTCGTCAACCGATTCACGTCCAATACGCTCAAGTATTTGCACCATATTTCGGTGAACTATCGCCTGATGCAGTCAAGAGCTCCTTCAAGTCTGGTCAGTAGTGTCAATGGTACCCTTGTTCTTGTGCGAGAGTGACAGTGCGTCCGCTTGCATTAAGCTTTCACCTGTCCTTCACGATGCAATATGATTTTCTCACCGGTGTTGGCGTCTATCTTGTTCCGACTTGTTACCGTCCATTAATCAGCTTGGTTATTTTGTGGCGTCCGTCACGACCCCGCTAATTCCCCCCGCCCCCCTGCTTCCATGTTGATAATACATCCACCCTCTTCTTTCTAATATCAGTACTCAAAGACTGTCCACCTACAGCGCTCAAGGAATTACAAACTTCTCGTCCTGCGTATGCAGAAGGTCCCGATTCTTGGTGGGCAGCCGTCATTTCTCAAACGGCCCTCGGAGCAGGTGCGCGTGAAGATGGTATGCCCACTATTTGTCATCTTTGTTCCATACGTCGCTCACTTGCTTAATATACGCCGGACCATATGTCATCCATGCAATTCGGAATTACATAAGACGTGAATGATCATCTCCAGAAAGTTGTTCCACAACTGCTCCGGCGATTTAGTTCGCGGGAAGGCTATGAATTGTATGATGATACTATTTCAACGCGTAAGTTCCACGCATACCTCTTAGGTCGTTATCTTATTGACAAATATCCAGTCACGACGCTTCGTTCGTTGGGCATTGCAACTGCTCTTGTAACTAATTGCGATTCACGAGTCTGTATGTAGTATTTTGTTGTTGGTAAGGCATCCACACTGATCGAAATTTTCTCAAGTACAGGCTCTAGATGACCTTGGTGCACTCTCGCTATTCGAGCCTATACTAGCAAGTGACCTGGAAGGTGTCGAAAAACCACAAAAAGAAATCTTCTTACGCGCCTGCGAACGTGCTGGCGTACAACCATCAGAAACAGTACACATTGGTGATGAATTGAAATGGTAAGCCGATGGAATACTATTGTTCTGTGTGTCTGTCTATAGGTTGTGTTTTGTTGTTTGCCCATAGTGACTATTATGGCGCGACACAGGCGGGTTTGAATGCCTTGTTACTTCGAAGACCTTCTGAAGAGTCCATTGTTGACGAAGAGATTCCAGAACAAGACACGATAAGACGGATCAAAGGATTAGATGAAGTTGTGCATTTTGTGCAGGAACATAACGCGTAGTTCTAGGACCAATGGTAGTTTACGTCTTCCTGGTCTCAGGAGTAAGGTAGGGATGGAATGTGTACCATACGGTCCATACCTAATAAGTAAGTAGAACTTCAACAGTAGATTATGCGGATTCCCTCACAACCGGGTGCTTCATATGTGTCTGTGGAGTTGTCGTGTGGTTGACGAGTCGTTCGCGATTCGTACTGGCAGGCGGAAGAGGGGAAAGCCCGAGACCCGGAATCCCAAGTACGGTTCGGAACACATGGTAAATTCTCCATACTCCGACTTCTCTATTCAGTACTTACTATGGGATATCCGCCGTCAATACTGATCGAAGCTTCAAGGTTTCATGAAGAGTGAGTTCTAGATGGCCTCGAGGGTTTGATGCACACGCAGGCGGGCTTGCATGCACTGATACGTTGTGAACCTTTTGAATAATCAATTGCTGACGAAGAGACTCTGGAACTCGACAAGCTCAAGACACGGTGGCTGAAAGAATATCTTTTCCTTTAGATGAGGTTGTGCATTTCGTTGTGCAGGAACATAATATGTAGCTCTAGAACTGATAACTGATAGTAAATTATGGATATCCTGTCCTCAGGGAAGGAGTGAGTTAGAACGTGTACCTAGTAATAAGGAAGCAGAGTACCAGATTGCACTCCCTCACGAGGGTATCCTATCACGAGCATATCTAGCCCCACCAAGCGAAGCAACAGAAACACCACCAAGCCCCGCAACACGTCCTTCAACTCCCACATTACCCTGCGACCCAGACCCAGTAAGCAACCCGCGATACGATCCCTGCAACAACTCCAAAGGTATCCCCGGTCCAGACCCGCTATTACTCCATACTCCTATATCTTCAGGTGTGGTGTGAAGGCTTCTGCTGAACGAGATGGTGGATTGTTGAGTGTCGGCGACGTCGGTGAGTTTTTCGCCGAGTTTGAGCGTGGTCCATCGGATGACGCGGTGGTCTGTTTGCATTCGTTCGGTTAGGTGGTGGAGTATGGTTGGGGATGTGTCGAAGTTCATGATCCAGTAGCTTTAAGAAGGAACAATATTTTAGTATCAATATCAGTATCAGTGAGATTGTTCCGTTTGTTTTAAAACAGAAAGCGGATGGGACGGAAGTTGAACGAAAATGACACGTACTCGCCAATAGTATGGACATGCTTATGTCTTCTCATACTCTGAGGAAGATTCTTCAATCCCAAGTATCGAATTTCTCGCACAGCGCTTCCTCGGTCGAATAGGAATTTTGCGCTTGTGTGGACTAGATCTTTCAGGTGCCTCTGTTCGTTGTTCGTTGTTCGTTGTTCGTTGTTATGTCATGGTCCAGAGAAAGGAAGAATCCAAGTTGCAAGTTGCGAGTTGCTTCTGTTTGATATGATGATTCGAGGGCGAGGAGTTAGGAAAGGCTCACGTATTCGGGGTAATGCGCTGCGATGCAAAATAACTTGTAAAGCGGCATCTTGAGCTTTTCTGGTGGCCGGTCCCTGACACGGACGCCAGACAAAGGAGCGAGCGGAAAGTGAAGCGGAGTAAAATCCCGTATTACCTTTCGAGGAAAGTGTGTTTCACAGTCACATGTTTTGACACGATCAAGGGATCAACGCGGCACACGGACACGGCACACGAGCACGAAATCTCAAATTTCTTCTCAGACTCATTCTTGACTCTTCAGCAACACCTCTCCTCTTCAAATTACCACCTCCTCGGTCATCCTCTCCGCATATCTGCTTTGATTTCATTTACGCTTGCCGGACAATGTCTTTGAAACAAGTGTGTCATTTGTTTATAGGATTTACTTGTAGTTGTCCATTTGGCTGATGTGAGGATTTGGACACGTTGCATTTTAGATCGTGAAGTGTATGTATAATAACTATCCTTGTGGCATTTCGAGTGGTTGGAAAGAATCGTTGCTGACATATATACCGGACTCTCTGGACTCTATTGCCAATGGCCTGCTCTGGATGTTGAAATTCTTCGTACTGAAGCTGTCATCTCTGGTGACTCGCTCGTACTCCGTGGTCCTCCTGGTCCTCAGGGCCAACCGCCTAAAGAACGGTGCGTTTCTGTCAATTAATTGTCTGATTCATCCGCATCGCTGATTTCAATTTCTAATTGATTTCGACGCTAATAATAGAATCCTGCATCTTGCTGATGTTATTGCACCACGCCTTGGGACGCAGTCTCGCGAAGACGAGGTATGTTCCTTCCCCGTTGGTTTGATCTCCAACTTCTTGATGTTTACGCATATGTCGGACTTTTCCCCGTTGTCACCACTGTGACTTTCACTGGGCGTTATTTCACATTTCACGCGCATTAACACCTACTTACTGCGCAA
Source organism: Inonotus obliquus (assembly GCA_032164295.1). Lineage (NCBI taxonomy): Eukaryota > Fungi > Basidiomycota > Agaricomycetes > Hymenochaetales > Hymenochaetaceae > Inonotus > Inonotus obliquus. The sequence goes on along the minus strand of JAJHTX010000006.1, from coordinate 1,476,308 downwards.
ATGGTTACAAAGCCTTGGGCGTTCGAGTCTCGCGAATTCCTTCGCGCAGTTTGCGTCGGTAAACAAGTCAACTTCACGTCTATCCATTCGCTTCCTCCGGGGACAGATGATATACCGCGAGACCTCGGTAATGCTGAGATTGCCTCTTCGCCTCCGGTTGACATATCTTTGGAACTTCTCCGTGCTGGGTGGGCGAAGACGAAGGAACTGAAACGTGAATCGACGGAGGAAGATGAGAAAAGAAAAGCTCTTGAAGAGGATGCGCGTACTAATGGACGTGGAATGTGGAATCCTCAGGGACCAAAGGTGCGCAGTATCTTTCCCGCGGATGAAAGTAGGCCTTTAACTAATAAATAGAATTATAGGCAAGGCAAATACACTATAATATGCCAGAGAACTCTCAGGAATTCCTTCAAGAGTGGAAGGGCAAAAAACTCGATGGTACTTGAACCGAAACTATGTGTCATGATATTTTTATTCTGAGAACCTCGAAATACTAGCGATTGTTGAGTCCGTGCGGGACGGCTCCACATTACGCGTGCGTCTGCTGATGCCTGAAGGTGATCACCAGTTCGCAAATATTGCTCTTGCTGGTGTGCGTTGTCCTCGTGCATCCGGTAAGCAAGGCGAAACAGGCGAACAATGGGGTGACGAGGTATGCTCTTTGCCGCAATTGTGAATTCTACAGTGTCAAGACAATTTTGTATTTGTTTCTGTAGGCAAGGTTTTTTACGGAATCGAGGTTGCTACAGCGCGCAGTTCATGTTCAGCTTCTCTCTCTACCTGCCCCTACCGCGACTCCCTTCCAGTCAACTGCTAATGGAACACCACCTCCTTCCGCAAGCATCTTTATCGGAAATGGTCAGGCTTACTATGTACAGTTCGAACTGTGATCTAACTTCACTTTGACAGTCTTGCACCGCGTTGGAAATATCGCGGAACATCTCGTTTCCAATGGTCTTGCTCGTGTCGTTGATTGGCATGCTGGCATGCTAGCTGCAGGTGGTGGCATGGAGGCACTACGAGCAGCCGAAAGAATTGCCAAGGAAAAACGACTGTACTTATATGTCTCTGCGCCTGTTGCTCCTCGATCAAATGGTGCAACCTCTGCAAGTGGATCCGTTCGCGACTTTGATGCCGTTGTGGTACGAGTGTGGAGTGGTGACCAGGTTTCGGTCGTTTCAAAGGATGGTGGGAAGGAACGAAGGTTACAACTAAGTTCTACCCGTGCGCCGAAGTGAATACTTCCTAGCAATTTTACTGGTGCGCTCGAGGCTGATCTCCTTGTTCTCAGAGCGAATGATCCAAAACAAGCATATTACGCACATGAAGCTCGAGAGGTTCGTATTCCAATTAGCATGTCAGAAAAAACATATTGTCTGATGTCGCAAATGCGCCCCAGTTTCTTCGTAAAAAGCTCATCGGAAAGACCGTCAAGGTACATGTGGACTTTGTTCGCCCCAAAGAGGGCGAATACGATGAACGCGAATGTGTGACTCTTCGCTATGGAGGAGCCAACACGTAAGTCCTGGTCCTTCTGTGTCATCAGTAATTCTGATAATCCTTGGACGTTCTTTAGAAACATTGCTGAGCAGCTAATTGAGAAGGGGCTGGCAACTGCTCTTCGACACAAACGTGACGATGAAGACCGCTCATCTGATTATGACAAGCTGATGGCGGCAGAACAAGCGTAAGCACTCAACGCGACGCTCCATTTTCAAGTTTTGCTAATCAAAGGACAGTGCTGCTGCAGAAGGGAGGGGCATACACTCTGGGAAAGAACAACCTGCTCCGAAACCACCAACGAATGTATCGGAAGTATGTTCAACCTTCCTGTTTCTGTTTATTTTTTCATCTAAGCGTTCGTGTAGTCTGCTTCGCGCGCAAACTCTTTCCTGTCTGGTTACAAACGATTAGGCCGCATTCCGGCTGTGGTAGACTACGTCGCTTCTGGCTCGCGGTTCAAGTATGTTTTCTCCATAATTAGGAGAAACGTACCGAGGCTAACTTGTTCCAGAGTATTATTCCCAAAGGACAATCAATCTATTACCTTCGTTCTCGGAGGTAAGTTCTATTCTAGGATGAGACCGCTGTCCTGCATCTCATGTCGCACCAGGTATTCGCGCCCCTCGAACTGCCCGAAGTCCAAATGAAAAGGGCGAGCCTTTCGGAGCAGAGGCTGCTGAGTTCTCGACGCGCCGCTATATGCAGCGTGATGTTGAAGTTGAGATCGATGCGGTGGACAAAAGCGGGGGATTCATTGGCGCTTTATACTTGAATAAAACCGAGAACGCTGCCGTCACCCTTGCTCGGGAAGGTCTGGCTTCTGTGCATGACTTTTCAGCGCAGGATTTACCCTGGGCCAAGCAGCTGCATGACGCAGAAGTATGTGTTTCTTACTCGAATATGAGTAGCAGCTAACCAGACTGCACAAGGCTGAGGCTAAACAAAACAAACGCGGTGTAAGTGTCCCACGTCCTTTTTCAACAGTAGTTTGCTGATCACTGCTTTGTTTATTAGCTATGGAAGGACTATGATGCAGAGGCGGAAGCGGCTGTGGAAGAAGAGGAAAGAAAGGCTCAGGATGTTCAGGCCTTGAAAACAGAGTATCTCGATGTCATCATTAGCGATGTCCGCACACGTAATGGATTATCGTTCTCTGTACAGGTCCTCAATACAGAAGGTCCGCTGGAAGTCTAGCCTCCTCTCTGTTTCAACGCTAATGACTTTGATTAGGTATCGCAGCGTTGGAGAAACTCATGCAGGAATTCTCCCTACATCATCGTGCATCATCCGAACCCTCAACTTTCATTCCGAAAGGCGGAGACCTCGTCTCTGCAAAATTCTCTGACGGCTCATGGTACCGCGCGAAGGTCCGACGGTCATCTCCACTGAAGAAGGAAGCGGAAGTGACGTTCATTGACTATGGGAATCAAGACTCTGTAGCATACAAGAACATCCGACCTTTAGATCCGAAATTCCGATCGTTACCCGGTCAAGCACAAGATGCTCGGTTAAGGTAAGATTCGAAAGGACTGCGTCGTAAATGTGCTCGACCTGATTGTTATCCTTAGTTTCGTAAAGCTTGTGGATCCAAGTTCGGAGTACTACCAAGAGGCAATCGACAGATTCCGCAGTCTATGCGAAGGGCGTAAGCTCATTGCCAACGTTGACCACCGAGAAGGCCCGCTTTTACATCTTCGACTCATCGACCCGAGCGATCCAGAGGCAGCGAATGATCCAACGACATGCATCAACGCCGATCTCGTGCGTGAAGGTCTCGCTTCAATCGACCGAAAGGGATGCAAGTACCTCTCTGCATATCCAGCCGTTACCAAGAAACTCAAGGAGGCGCTGACTGGCGCTAAAAGAGACCGTCTTGGTATGTTCGAGTTTGGGGATATAGAGGACGACGAGGAGTGAGCGGGGTTCAAGTTTGGTCTTATCTTGGTTTGTTTGTATTGGTGACGCGTTGTGGATCGCTTGAATAATGTTACGATGATGGGCTTTGCATGCTCACGGACCAAAAAGACAACTCATCTGCAATTTTGCTTTTTTTTTTCAGGAGGGAATTCGAAACGCATCAAGTGACACTCTGGCTCTGGCTGAACGATCGTCCCCTCTGCAATAGACGATTCTAGTCCTCCTGGTACCGAAAGCGCCATTCGGACTGCCTTTCATGCAGACGTTGGTGCCGGTCCCACGTTCGTCCCATGGTTTTCTCTCACTACAGAAATAAAACATGCATCATATCAAACCATCAAGTTGCTTCTTCCGGCACCGAAGTCTTCCTTCGGTGTGAGGACTTTTATATCATCGGCCGCTGCCCACACCAATTACCTTAATTGGTACAACATCTCCCTTCTAGAGCTATGCATTCCCCCCAGACCTATTCATTACAACCGCAAAGAGAAACATTGGTATGTCTAATATTCCCATGCCAAGCTGCTCTCTTTCATTCGATTCCCAGGAAGGAAGAGAAAGAGTACTCGTCGAGTGAGATTGAAAGTCTTGAAGAGGAGATGTTTTAATATCTTCCGTGGCATGGGAGATCTGGCGGCAGCTGAGATGATTGAATACCTTTTGCTTTAGGATAAACGCCTCCGGGCTGGACTCGATAGAGGGAAGTCTAGGAAGGCTGTGTTGGGAAAGCGCGCTCTGGTCGATTCTCTGATGCCTGTCGAAAGCCTGACTATCCGGCTTTGCGCTCAAGCATACATCAACCCGATGAACAGAGGTCCAAGGTGCCACCATTGCAGAGTCGACCTACCCGCCATGGATTCGGGGCTCAGAAAAATGGAGACGATTCTTTGTTGAAAAAAGTTATCAATAACCCAAATTAGTCCAGAGCATGACTTAATTTGGTTGACCCAACCGAACCCGCTGACGACTCTCTTCTACAAACTATCGTAATGAGCTTCTTACAGGTGATTTTCACAGACGTGACTGGATCTCTGGTCATATCGATAACTGCACTGCTGCTGCTGGCTGCTGATACAACTGATACTGTATCGTCATGAGAACGATCGTACCTGAAAAAAGTTCTATGAGCCCTCAGGCTAACCCTCAACGTATGTCCGACTCCTACCATTCGGCAGTTGTCCTTTGGAATACTCAGGAAGGAGCCGCTTACTCTCACTCCCAAAGTCTGGTATCGGTGCCTTCACATTACTGAACATCACTTTTCCGAATTGTTCTACTGGCGCTCACGTACGAGGAAGGAACAGATTCTCATCCCGACGGCATGGAACACCCACGCGCCTTGATGTGTCCGTGGAGAGAGAACACTCAGTTGGTACGCTGGTGCGCTCCCGTAGACTATTCAAAGCTGTCTTTATCCTTTTGTGCTCATCTTCTTTCCCCTCTCAGTCTCGCGCCGCAAAAGCAAGGGCTGGGGATTGGCTACTTGCATTATCTGTCTTGTGCCTTTGCGCAATGTCAGGACTCTAACTGGCTAATGCTTGCGGAATGAAGTTGTCCACGCTTCGTACGGTATATGCGGATATGCTAAAAATGCGTTACGATGTAATGGTATATAAACCGTTCGGTGCTTGGCATGGATCAGTAGGACGCACTCGTCTTGTAGTACTCCGATGGCTTTCAGCAGTCTCTTGTCTATTTTTGCGACTCTCGCCACTCTTCAGTCAGTAAACGGTGAATCCTCTCTTTCAATGTTGGCCTCGACCTCAAAAATGAAAACTGATTCATGCTATAGCTGCTCTTACCAAGCGCGTTGCTTGCCCTGACGGAGTCAACGTTGTCTCCAACGCTGCCTGTTGCTCTCTCTTTGCTATCCGAGACGACATTCAGGAGAATCTCTTTGATGGTGCAGAATGCGGAGAAGAAGTTTGTGATGTCTCTTTTGTTTTGATGGTTACTAGTGACTGATTCGATTTTGAATGTTAGGTACATGAATCTCTGCGTTTGACTTTCCATGATGCTATTGGATTCTCTCCTAGGACTAATCAGCGTGGTGCTTTCGGGTGCGTAAAAGAAACAATTTTCTGGTTCCTAAGCTGATAACAGAATAACTGTAGTGGTGGAGGTGCCGACGGTTCTATTGCCACCTTTGCGGATACTGAATTGGGCTTCCACGCGAACAGCGGTATTGACGAGATTATTGGGGAGCAACAGCCATTCCTTGAGAGGCACAATATCAGTGCCGGTGACTTTATCCAATTCGCTGGTGCTGTGGGTGTTAGGTATGTCGCCATACTCACCAGTCTATGGCATTGAATAACTCGGACTATGATTAACAGTAATTGCGCTGGTGCACCCCGACTTGAGTTCTTGCTCGGTCGTCCTCCTGCTGTTGCCCCTTCTCCGGATCTTCTCGTTCCAGAACCATTCGGTAAGCTCGCACGCTTCTGCGGTTCGTAGATTGTTGTCTAACCTATCAAATCAGACACCGTCACCAACATCTTGGACCGTTTCGGAGATGCCGGATTCACCCCTGAAGAAGTCGTCGCACTTCTAGCAAGTCACTCAGTTGCAGCAGCCGACGAAGTCGACGAAACCATTCCCGGTACACCATTTGACTCGACTCCGAGTATCTTCGATACGCAGGTCTTCGTTGAAGTTCAGTTACGCGGCACGCTCTTCCCTGGAACTGCTGGAAACCAGGGAGAAGTTCAATCACCTATTCAAGGGGAAATGCGTCTGCAATCTGACCACGATCTTGCTCGGGACTCGCGTACGGCATGTGCATGGCAGTCTTTCGTCAGTAAGTATAATTAACTCACACCAGTCGTTTATGTGACCTAATATTCCGATCGAACAGATAACCAAGCTAAGCTACAGAGAGAGTTCAAGGCTGCTATGGCGAAGCTTGCAACTCTCGGCCAGGACAGATCGCAACTAATTGACTGCTCTGAACTTATTCCTGAGCCGCCCGTGTTCAACGGCAAGGCCGTCTTCCCGCCTGGTTTGTCGAACGCTGATATCGAACAAGCGGTGGGTAATCTTGTTTATTCGTGCTTAAGAACATCTGCTGATGTACATGCATTATTGTTAGTGTGCCACCGAGGCATTCCCTACCTTGGACACTCTTCCTGGTCCGGCTACTTCGATTCCCCCCGTGTAAGTGCTCTTTCCCCTGTCTGGATAGAGGATATAGATGTTGACATGTTCCATAGTCCTCCGTCCTAAGTCACGGTGATACTAAGCTGTTCTAAGCGATAACTGTGGCATCGGGGTCAAAGTATTTTAGGGAATTCTGGATCGTGGGTATAATGAGTAGTTGTCTGTTGTGAATAGTCTTCTTGCCATGGTATATTTCTCAATGGGATTTGCTTTTGTATGTATATATGCTCTTACTGTCAGTCTCGTAGTCAAGTGCCAAGTTTGCGTACGTAAGCAAGCGTGATCGACGAGCCCAATTCTTGGGCTTGGATTAGAACACGGAAGCTAAAAAGCATAAACTGACACCGAACCACCTCAAGCCAATTCAATGCTACCCTTTACAACGACCAGATGTTATCTGGTCTCATTTTCGAGTTTACGTGGCTCAAGAGCTCTGATACACACAACTCGGGTTGTCCACCATGAAAATCCTTTAGTGAGCTATCATGTAATTGGCTGCCGTAGACTAACATCCTCAAAAAGGGTCTTCCACGTACAGGTGCTCCGCCGATGCTGCCTCGGAGAGGAGTACCGCCGAAGAGAAATATACCGAATGCGAATAAGGTGATTGTTGTGGCAAGTGGGAAGGGCGGGGTGGGGAAGAGTACTGTTGCTGGTGAGTGATTCTTTGTCTGGTGATGCTTCCGTAGATGATGCGAACCTTTGTGTGTAGTGAATCTGGCAATGGCTCTTGCGTTACAAGCTCGCAAAATGGGCAGGAGACTCCGGGTGGGCTTGTTGGACCTTGATGTGTATGGCCCGTCTATGCCTAAACTCATGGGACTGCACGACTGCGAGGAACCTGAGCTAACAGAATGTATGTCCCCGTCTTTTTTCCTTATCCGGGGCGTACACCACCAATTATTAACTAACGACCACTTAACCACAAAGCCGGAGCCCTCATCCCTCTCAAGAACCACCGTATCCCCTGTATGTCCGTTGGCTTTCTCCTACCCAAAACTCTCCTCCCCGGCGCCTCGCAACCAACACGAGACGACACTCCCGTAGTCTGGCGCGGTCTTATGGTCCAAAAGGCCATTCAACAATTATTGTTCGATGTTGATTGGAGAGAATGTGCGGGGATGGTTGAACCTGTTGGACCTGGGTTGGATGTGCTTGTTGTTGATATGCCTCCTGGGACGGGAGATGTTCCATTAACTGTGGGTCAACTCGTTAATGTTGATGGTATGGAGGACTTGTGTATATGGGACTTTCGAAGTGACACTGATTTTGTTGCTTAATAGGTGCTGTGATAGTTTCTACTCCCCAAGACGTCTCACTTTCAGACGTTCGGAAGGGTATCGCGATGTTCCGGAAAGTCTCAATCCCCGTGAGTGCATTTGTCGTCACAACAACTCGCTTTTCTCAAATCCGTCTCATATCTCTTTGAATTACCAAGATAACCGGTCTCGTTTTAAACACATCTTACTTTCTCTGTCCATCCTGTTCCACTCCGCATCTCCTCTTCGGCTCCCCCGACGCGTTCCGACGATCCGCTGAAGAATTATCAGCACCTGTTCTCGGAGAACTTCCTCTTGTTCCTGAGGTGAATAGAGGCGGTGATGCAGGTGTTCCGTTTATTCTTTCTTCGACTTCGAGGGGGGATTTGGACAGAGCAGAGAAGGAGTGGTGTGAAACGATAATGGGTATTGCGGATAGGGTGTGGGAGTCGTTTGGACCGAAATAATGTGTTTTAAAAAGTGTTTGGTTGTAGAGTTTCTTGATTCATGTATAGATGCTGACGACAATAGAAGTTACCCTACTCATTATCTAGCTCTAGCTTTTCTCTCCGTGAGCGATCTCACCGCTGCGGGAAATATCGCCCAAAGGGCACCTTGAGGTAAAGCAAACCTGTCAACAAACGACACAACGTCATCTCTCAGCCTCTATCAACAAACAAGGCTACGGATGGGTCCACTTTATGATTCTAAATTGTATGTACGATATGCTCTAAGTTACAGTTAATCCAGCAGCTGCCAAACGGGCACCGCGGTATCCTCTATGATAAAGCCCGTATAACCACGCCTTGGTCATGACTAGCCATGCTTCAGTGTCTAATGCCAACTCAACGAGGCGTATACGCTGGTGTTGTTTTTGGTAGTGCCTACAATGAAAAGAACGGAACGATGTATTAGAATATGTGGAGAAGCGCACTATATTCTTAGTACGAGTATGGACTTACCACCATTGGCTGAAGTAACTCCATAACTGGCCTACAGAGAACGATCCCTGCTTCTTCACTGACTCGATTAGCGAGCGTTTACAGTCCTCATAAACGGCGAGGTTGCAGAATTGTGCAGTGATTAGGAAGATGCGAATCTGAAGGCACCATCGTCAAGCAAGTCACATAATAAAATGACGGATAAATCAAGCTCACGCTTGAATGCGTTGTAGCTAATGATCGGTCCAAACTCCTACAGGACAGTCATAATTCGCTCAGAAACGACATGGACGTGGACGAGGACTTACCTAACTAAATCGTTCAACTTGAGCAACATCAGGACTCGTCGTGGTACTCGACGAAGCACGTCAAAAACCGAGATGAGAAGTCCTTCCTTTTGGATAACGGCGTTTCTTATTATTTCCATTTCTTCCTCGGTTTGAGGCGTCAAGTCGACTAGGCTCGCAGGTCGCTTCTTTCCAGGAGTATATTCGTCGATTTCCCATGACCCATCGAGACCCGCGCGACCTAGTGACCCAGGGCTTGAAGATCATCCGCTACGAGTACAATGCATTCTAGCTCACCAGTAACAGCAGTTTCAAATACCGGGTACTATTAAAAGAATGATAAGCAAGAAATTCGGTTATATGGCTCAAAGGATAATTGTGAGAATACCCACCAGATCTGCGCTGACGTTTCCAACTATCTCAGCATACTTCCTCCTCTCCGCATTCGTCTCTGGTGAGGCAGGAGAAATGAAGGTTAACCACAATCTACTGTAATTTATTCGAAGCTCCCTATCAATGTCGAAGTATTGGCCGTGGTCGAGGAGCACGACTTCAAAATTATACGGTGATTTTGAGCCCTTTGGAGCTGGTCGGACGAGTAAATTACCTGTGGACAGAAATGTGAATGGCGTTGATTAGTGACGGTGAGGGAAAGGTGTGTACCAAGGTGAGGATCCTGTAGAAAGAGTAACAGTCCCATTAGTCAATGCCAACCCAATATAAGACAACCTTACGAACAGCGTGGAACCATCCGTTCAAGTGGACCATCCGACAAAATATTCGCTGGACCTCAAGTGCTACATGATTCCTGTCAATGTTATGCTCGGCCAGAAACTCCAGGTCATCTGCTCTTCCGCCTTCTATAAACTCCATGACGAGAACTCGCTTCGAAGTGGATAGAACCTTCGGAATATATAACGAAGTGCGAACGTTCTCAAAGTCCCGTACAGTCCGTTCTGCGTTTGACGCTTCGTTGACGAAATTTAGTTCTTTAGGTAGGTTCTCCCGCATCTCTTCGCCCAGCCAGGTAAACTCGAATTCGGGGAACCAATACTTAATCCAACCTAAATGAAGAGAGCGGAAATGCAAGTCATGTCAATCGCTTTGGTGCTGAGGTTAGGTTATGTGGACGTACGAAGTGATACTTCAACAGTCTTCATGTCGACATCACAGAATTCAGCCAGGTGAGGGTGCTGTAGCTTAACTGCCACGCGTTTCCCAGTCCGCTTATCTCGTGCAGAATGTACTTGAGCAAGACTCGCTACCCCTAGCGGCGTCGGATCGAACTCGTCGAATAGTTCTTCGATAGTTGCACCGACCTCCTCAAGAAAGAGACTCTCGAGGGCGTCGTAAGGTGTTGGATAGCATCTGTCCTGTAGAGGTCGCATAGTACTCGTCCATTCCCTCGGGAGCATGAATCTGTGATTGTTGAAGTCGGTTAGATATGTAGCTGAATGAAGAGGAAGAAGCAAAGTTGGAAAGCGCACAAGGATGCCATATGTTGCCCAAGCTTGATGAAAATTCCTGTTTCCGGCATTTAAGTAGGTGATATATGTAAGTTGAACATTGGATAACGGCTTACCGCCGTTTGCCAGCAGAGCACTTAGGACACGAGTTGCGCTACGAGAATGGCAGTCCGAGTAAGCTTGCGCTTTCTTTCCCTCATCTTCATAACTCCTCGCGAAAGTCCATTTGTAGTCAATTACTCCTGCATTTTTCGAACAAGGTTCATTGGGTTTCAATCTAAGCCAGCCGGAAAATCAGAACCAACCTAATACAACAGCACCTAAGAGAAGGAACGTGAGTTAGGCAGCGCAAGTCAGCAATGAACATCGGCGTACGAGCAATCCGTGAGCAACGCACAGCGGCAAGACAGGTATGACGAAACGGTTCATTTGTCTTGTACGCAAGGTAAAATCCGCCCCCTACAGCGAGAAGAGTCCCAGTGTAAAGAAGGAATTCCGACCTGGGTCGACGTTGGAAAGACTCTGGCTCGGATGGCTTCGAGTGCTGTTGTCGGATGAACTGAAGCCGGTGCCTTGTAACGTTTCGCCTCGATTTCGGAAAGATCGCACATGGTGGACTTTTGAGAGGACAAGCACGGAAAAGCAGGGAGTTGGTAGCACCCCTGAAGAAGGGAAAGGGGACGGACATAGAACATAGAAACTTGGCGGTAGCTGGCGAGAGTGGGAGCACTTTTTAGGAATTGTCAGATTTTATTTTTGGTTTGGAGTGATCGACAGGCTCAAAGTAGATATTTCCATATCACACAACATCCCTTGGCTTGGAAAATCATTGTGCACAACTGTGATGCTATTGTACTACACGTTCCATCCATTAGCAGTACGATTAGGACTCGACCAACCTCCGGAACTATTTCCCGCCCTCAAGCCAGGAGACGCGCCGCTCCATTCTGAACTTGAGCTTCCCGCCCCGGGCCAGCCAGGTGAGGCTCCGCCCCATGTCCCGGAGCCTGATACCGAGCCAGCCGACCATGAGGATGCACCCGCATTTCGCGGACTTGCTCCCCACCCGGCATTGGCGTTCGCAGCCCCAATGTTACCTCCCATTCCCCAGGCACCAGCAGCCGAAGCGTCGTGTCCATTCACTTGAGCCGCCCCTCCACCGTCAAACACAGGTTCAACAGGTTTCAGACCGAGGATGAGGTTCGCCAGCTTCATCTGCAGTTCAGCGAGACCCTGCGGGAAGCTTAGCCTATAAAATTCCGATGATGACCATGTCCAGTACTTACTCTTAAAACGACCTCCTGCGGCGACAAGCTCCCAACGGTCTCTACATCGAAGTAGAACTTTTCTGGTTTTGCATTAAAGTCGAACGGCTCGTCTTCTCGTGGTGCCTCTTCCTCCTTCGCATTCTCACTCAATGGCCATTCCGTTTTGGGGTCTACTTCAAACCAGTACGAAGTATGCCGTAACTTGTTGTGAGGGTCATATTCAAAGCCAACAGCTGAGCAAGGAGACCATTTCGCATGTTCTTTTGCAATGCCCTGTAAGACATCAGCCTCAAAACCAGCCAGGAATAGAATAAGCAAACCTTCTTCGCGATGCACTTGGCTTTGATTTCTTGCCCTTGCCGTATCTTGCATATTAAGACCGGATTGACATTCGGCTCGCCTGAAGCAGCGCGAGGAATTAGAATCACAGTTCGAGTCGGGATAAGTGACAATCTCGGAGCGAACCTTGTCCGACTGGGCGTCCAAACTTATCCGGACGTTTCTGAATATCGTCTGTAGCCTCAAGGCCTTCGGCTATCCTGGCGAAATCGACGGGAACTACATCCAGATGGTCACTTGTAACATCCATGTTCCCAGTATTTTCTCCACATGTCACGTTCAACATCAGCTTCACCGAGCAGAAATCACAATATTCTTCGCAAGTGCAGTCCTATAGCTCATTAGAAAGGTTGATGGGGAAGTCAAAGGACGGAACAGAGCGTACTCGGTTGTAGCGCATACCCTCTTCGCAGTTTCCGCTAACAAGTGGAACCATCCCCAGTCGGTGTGCGATGAACTCGTCAGGCAGAACCGACGTATTTGACTCGATTTCAACGATGTCGATCGCTGGAGGCTTTCTCAGCCACATCGTGAATGTAAGGTCATGTATGGCATACCGAGAGTGGGCACGTCGGCCATCATAACTCGTCTCAGCGAGTTCGCGAATCTGACTGGAGGTGAGAACAGGTGATACACTGGTTAGAGAAACAAGAGAACGCACGACAGGTCAACATTCTCAAGTACGAAATTAATTCTGTCTTTCTTGAGTTCCCGTATCCGCACGGATGGCTCTGCTAATGACATGGTGAGTCGTATTTGTGTCTTAGGTGCAAAGACGGCGGCAAAGACGATAGCTATAGTTTATGTTCTTCGTGCGACGCGGCTGAGGAAGGCTGAGATGTGCCGCCAGAAATAATTTGCTTATGTAATGCGACGCGTCCACAGGTACGAGCTTTATTGGCAGCGGCACGATTTTGCACTCAACTTTGCACTGTTCAAGCTTTTCAGTCATCCTCATTTCCACAGCGCACAAGGACGCGTATGTTCTTCCTAGTATAAGTCTACTTATCTATCCACGATGTACTCTTCCAACAGGAAACGCTCAGAGTCGGTTTCTGGCGTTGTAGACCTAGACATGTCCTCCGACGAACCTTCGGCAGTCACCGCGTCGCTGGACGAACTCCTCTCACCGACAGCCAAGGTCACGGATATGGACAGACGCGAGTCCGTAGCAGACTCTACTGCTGGTACCGAGATTGACGACGAGCGGTTCTCCAATGTACCTCTGAGCGGTATAACCACATTAAACGGAAACGGGAACTCGCGCGGATCATTGGCTTCGATAATGCTAGAGCGGAGGAGCACCGTGTCTCTCGGCAGACCAGGGTCCTCAACATCCGTTGCGAAAGCTTCGCGACACAAGAAATCCGCTTCAAGCTTTACTTTGGGGAGCATAAACCGGGAGTCTGCAGGCAACCTTCCATTCCTACTTCAACGCCTGGATTTACAAAAGTCTCAGGGCGATGCTAGCCGTCGGGTTAGCTTAAATCGGCTTCAAGAGGAGTTCTCCAAACTGCAAAATGAGCACCAAAATGAAGCATCTGATATCGACAATCTCGATTCTATTGACTGGGGTACGTGACATATCATTATCTTGGTTCTCAGCGTAATAATACTATTTTTTAAGATTTCTGGGGATGTGTAATTGCAGGTAAGGTCCTCGCAACAGTGTATGAGCCCCATCTTATCTGTACAGACTATCGACAGTTTGCTTCGGACCACCCGGAGAAACTTGCGAAGGCAATTGAAAGAGGCATTCCAAGATCATTGCGAGGAATGGTGTGGCAACTCATGTCAGTATGAATTTTGTCTCTGGAAGCTCCTGCACTTATATCGCTTCAGGTCAGTATCCAAAGATGCAGAACTGGAGACAACGTATCTTCGCCTTCTCAAGGAAACTAGTCCTCATGAAAAAGCGATCTTACGGGACCTTGGAAGGTGAGAATCATCATTGGAGCTGGTTATTTCCGTCATCTCACCTATTTGGTAGGACTTTCCCTCATCATGACTACTTCACAGACGGTCACGGAATCGGCCAAGAAAACTTGTTTAATGTGTTAAAGGCGTACTCTTTGTACGATCCCGAAGTGGGATACTGCCAAGGACTTCCTTTTGTTGTAGCTATCCTTCTACTTAACGTCCGTCAGTCCTTCATAGGCATTTCTATCATAAGCTAACACATCACCACAGATGCCGGATGAAGAAGCTTTTTGTCTCCTTGTTCGACTCATGCACTCATATGGCCTACGAGGGCACTTCTTGCCTGAGATGCCAGGGCTACAATTACGAATGTACCAAGTCAGTCTTCTCTATCCCAAGCTTCTTCTGCTCTAATGCTAATTTTCCTTAGTTTGATCGCCTAGTGGAAGAAATATTGCCTGTCTTGCATGTACATTTTCTCCGACAGGGTGTAAAGTCAAGCATGTACTGTTCACAATGGTTTTTGACACTGTTCAGCTATCGGTAAGACTCCCTCGTTCGGGCAGGGCTTCATATTACTCACACCGGCCTTAGCTTTCCTCTTGACATCGTCTTCCGAATATACGACAATGTACTTGCTTCTGGTGTTGAATCTATCTTCGGGTTCAGCATCGTACTATTGCAGAAGTGCGAGGAGACGTTGCTTAGCATGAAATTTGACGAGATCCTTGCATTCCTAAAGAGTCGGTTATTAGAAGCTTATATTGTGGGTTTCTATGTTTTCTTCGAGACTACTTTTCCAAGCTAACGCTGATGCTGCATTCCCCTCAGGACACCGATCAACCAACTATGACCAGCGACCCAAATACATCACGTAACAGTCTGAATGACGAAGGTTCTCCTGCATATCTCGTGGATAGATTCGTCATGGACGCTTTGCAGCTGAAGATTACCCCGTTCATGCTGGACGCATACGCACACGAATACGAGGAACTTGTACGTAATCGAGAGGCGCATTTGGTTGAGATGGATAATCTCAGGAACGCCAATCGACAACTGAGTGCTCAAGTGTGAGTGATCGCATTTTATCCCATTGAGTCCCTACGTGCTTACTGTGTGAATAGTAAGAATTTGGAAAATTCACTCGCACAATTGAACACGGAGCATTGCGATTTGGTGGTACGTATGAACGTAACCCAGCTTGTCTACTGATCGTTGCATGCTGAACGTTAAAACAGAAGGAGCTGGTAATGATGAGACTGAAGAGCGAAGACATTGAAAGCGAGCTCGTGCGATACAAGCTCTTGTAAGCCTCTCCGTATTCCCGCCCGTATTCCGCGTGTCATGCCAATACTGAAATGGACTGCGTTCAGATACGCGGAAGCCATGCACCAAAACGAGGATGCGATGTCTTCACATCGACTCTCAACATTCTCATCTCCAAAGTGACCTGAATCACGTCCATTACTCTTTCTATTCCTCCTTTCGATATCGTTCCGCGCTCTCTTGGTAGCACTCTCGGATCATGCTTCACTACACATCAGAACAGTTTTCAGCCACGCAGCCGTTTAGCAACCTCGTACCCGTAGCATAGACACAATCTTAGTCATGTTTCTTTCTTGTTTCTCCGATTCCGATGCCGCATTCGTCACTCGACACAGTTTTCTATTATCCCTTCACTTGCTCTCGCCCCGAGTCTCTCATTCTGAATACTCATACCATGATGTAAGAACAAGAAGGCAGAATGAAAACACTTGAGATACCGTTCATGGAAAGAAAGGCAATTGCAACGAATGCAACAGACGGGGGAAGAAAATCAAGAGTAAAAGGGAACAAAACAGAAAATTTACTTTAGTAAGCAACCACACTGACTACTCAGCAAGTATCAAAGTAATTGACTGTCAATCTGCACTGAATTTATAAAAATGCACTATCATAGCTTTGCTCGAGCGGTCTGGCCGTCACTATCATCCTGCCGAATACGTACAATAGCCTTCCCCCAAGTCTTCCGTTCCTCGATAGCTCGCAGTCCGTCACCTAGACGCTCCAAATCGAATACCTCGGAATAAACAACTGGTTTTACTCGTCCGGATTCGAGGAGCCTGGGAAATAGTAACAAGAATGAATGAGAGTTTTAGCGGACAGTAAAGTGATAAAATGTAATGAGTGGAGGATTTTGATTGAGAGAGGGGGGAGAACGTACGATAAGAGCTCTTTCCATACGACTGGGTAACGAGATGGTTCCTTCTCTGAATAATGTTGAATTGTTAGTGCGAGAGGCATAAGGGTGTTACAGGGAAAATAGTATAGACGCACTTTCGTATGCACCCCAGTATATGCCAGTGATGGCAATATTTTTGAGTAGAACGAGGTTTAGAGGGAGCTATCCGTGAATAAGGAAATGGTCAATATCAATATAGCATTGAAAGCGTAAGGAAGCTTTGTGCCTTTTCAATCTGGCCGCCAGCAAACCCAACAACAATGGCCCTTCCTTTCCAAGCAATACACTTTAATGAATCTAAACTCATCTCAGCAAAGATCACGGAAATGATACCCGTCAGATTGAGAATGGAATATTGGTGGTACATTACCTCTGATACGTCCTACAGGATCATAAACAACATCAACTCCGTGTCCCTTTGTTATATCCCGTACTTCCTG
Source organism: Inonotus obliquus (assembly GCA_032164295.1). NCBI lineage: Eukaryota > Fungi > Basidiomycota > Agaricomycetes > Hymenochaetales > Hymenochaetaceae > Inonotus > Inonotus obliquus. The sequence continues at coordinate 1,459,585 of JAJHTX010000006.1, read as the reverse complement.
TTGCCAATTCGGAGATATATAGTTTATTGTGAAGTCCGCACCACCGTATCTTTTGCAGATGTCCATTTTCTCAGGTGAACCTGCTGCGGCGATGACTTTTGCGCCAAGCGCTTAAAGAATGGAAAGCTCAGACGGTGATACATGTTTATGGTAGAATCGTTACCTTTTGCTAGTTGGACCGCTGCAAGGCCGACGCCGCCGGCAGCGGCCATTACTAACACCCATTCACCTAGCTCCGTGTCGTGTGAGTCAGATTGAGAGCCATCATCGTGATAGCTCATACCTGGCTTCAGTTCAGCTCGGCCTACAAGAGCCTCGTAGCTCGTTGGCCATGTTATATGCAACCCCGCACCCTGATCAAACGTCATATTCTTAGGCAACGGAAACATCTTCCTCCAATCCGCTGCAACTTGTTCTGCGTAAGCGCCCTGTTGATATCCAAACACTCGATCTCCCGGCTTAAACGGACATCCTTCAGGTATCGGAGAGTTTATCGCAATCTTCCCTGCAAATTCGCCTCCTAAGATGAACGGGAATGGTGGTTGTGTTTGGTATTTCCTGGGAGTGGGAAAGAAGGCGGGTGTGACTTGAGAACGGAAGAACTTGACGCATGTAGAGCAGAGATGAATATTTATACCCTTGAGCTTGTAATATCTACATTGGATAGTTAATAGGTCATCGGGGCGTGTTTGGAAAGAAGAGAACATATATTTACATCAAAGAAGTTTAACCCGGCGCTGTAAACGTCCACGACAACCTCATTCCTGGTTGGTTTAGGCTCTGGCGCGTCTTTTGTGAGAGGTATCTGAGAAGGGTGAGCGTATTTCGTGATGACGAAGGCACGCATGGTAGTGACGGTCTAAAAGGTCGGGTAGATTAGATATGGGAGAGAGGAGATGGAGGGGGAGGGGAAGAGAGAAATTGGCATGGGATTCTTATACGACGCCGATTCGCCGAAGGGAAGGAAATCACAGATCTTTATCAGATTATCTTATCTGACGATCACAAAAGTTATCTGATATCAACCCATGGGAAAACTGGATTGATTACGAAACTGAGGGTGAAATGTTTTAGCACTTTTCCCTCTCGTCATTCAACGTCGTGGGTCATGACCAGCTTCACCAGATCGTATTTCTCCCATCTTCCACGACGCAGAGCAACGCTCACGCCTTGCAGTTATGAGGTCGTTCATCTACACCGCTAATCCAGCTAGAGTTGTTTTCGGTTCTGGAACTGTCAAGCAACTTCCAGATGAAGTCAGACGACTAAGACTACAGCGTCCTCTCGTGCTTAGTACTGCAGAGCAAACCAGTCATGCGGATTTAGTCGAATCGATTCTGAAGGCTGCCGGTGTTGACTCTGCTGGACAATTCAATGGTGCGGTAATGCACACGCCACTTGACGTAACCGAGAAAGCGGTGAAGATCGTTGAAGACCGCAAGGTGGATGGTGTCATTGCTATTGGTGGAGGTTCTACCATTGGACTAGGAAAGGTTAGCAGGATAACTTTTGTTATCTATCATTTTGTCAGGACGCTCATGCTTGAGGTTTGGTAGGCTATTGCCCTTCGTACAGACCTGGACCAGATTGTCATTCCAACGACGTATGCAGGCTCGGAGATGACATCCATTATCGGTCAGACAGAAAACGGCGTAAAGACGACCCAAAATACGCCGAAGGTTATCCCAGAGGTATTCTCTTTTTAATATAGACAATTCCAAGAACGCATATACTCAACAATACCTCACCAGGTCGTCATTTACGACGTCGATTTTACACTTACACTCCCTCAATCCCTTAGCGCAACCAGCGGAATAAACGCCCTCGCCCATGCCGTCGAAGCCCTATACGCACAAAACTCCAACCCTGTTATAGATCTCATGGCGGAAGAAGGTATCCGCGCACTCACCCGCTCCTTGCCTGTTATAATCCAGGATAAAGAGAACGCTGAAGCGCGTAGCGACGCATTATATGGTGCCTGGCTCAGTGCAATTTGCCTGGGGTCGACGAATGTCAGCATTCACCATAAGCTGTGTCATGTTCTCGGTGGGACGTTCAACCTCCCTCATGCCGATACGCATACGATCGTCTTGCCACATGCGATTGCTTACAATGCTCCTACCGTACCAGAAGCCATGAAGAAGCTCGGTCGTGCACTCGACCACGAGGACCCGATCGAGGGCTTGAACGTCCTACTGACGAAGTTGCAGGTGAAGAGAGGTTTGAAGGAGCTCGGTATGCCGGAGGATGGTATCGACAGAGCCGCAGATCTGGCTTTAAAGAACAAGTATTGGAACCCGCGGCCTATTGAAAGAGATCCGATTAGGGAGGTTATAAGACGTGCATGGGCTGGGGAACCTGCTCGATCTGATATATGATTGTATCAATTAGGCTGTTGTAGGAGGTGGAGTTTTTTTGTGGATGCAATTGGATAATGTGTAAAGTAATAAATACAAGGCTGCAACAATTTGTATCAACGAGGAATAGGACTGATAGCGGATTGACAATGCAAGCTCATACTCGAGATACCATGAGCGGGCACTGGCTGCCTTCCATGAACTTTCCAGAGACGTATGGTCGCACAAGGACACTGCAACGACAGCACATCAAGGAACAGTCTTTGAAAAGATTACGGGAACTTACACGTTAGCCGCATAGACTCGCTCATTTTTGACCGGGGCAAAGGCAAAGTTTGTCAAAAGAACATAGAGGAAGTTCTTGATTACAATGAGGGAGAATCTCATCCCGATGCAGGACTGACAATTGTCAGCCGGGAACAGAATAGTCGTATTTGTGAATGAGCTTACCCTCGATCCACCAGAGAAAGATAGGGTATGGTTGTACAAACCGGGAAGCTCAAATACGGCACTGGGTAGATTTGCCCATCTATCAGGACTGGCAAGAGTAACCGTCAGAAAAAACAATCATAACGTAGGACAGGTCTTACTTGAACAGCCAGGCATCATCGCCCCACACAGACTTATCTACATTCATAGCTTCAACAGGAATGTGTACGAACTGTCCTTTCTTAATTCTGACACCATACTGTACGCTACCATCCCGCATCTTGATAGGCTCGCTGGTAGGTATCTCGTCATCGTCCATCGCGACCCGAATGGAACTATGTAAGGGCGAAGTCAATCGGAGGGTTTCCCTAATGATGTTGTTTAGGTATGGAAGGTCATCCAAGGAAGACCAGTGTTCCCGCCAATCTTCTCCCTCCTCCGAGGATGGAGCGGTAGAGCTTCTCTGAGCAAAAGCACGTAACTCAGCTCGAAGTCGATCTTGGATTTCCGGATGTGTGGCAAGGAGATATAAGATCCATGTGAGTGTGAGAGAAGTCGTATCTGACCCAGCGAAGAAGTACGTATTGACGTTCGAGAGAACTTCCTGATCGGACAATCGCTGCGAAGGTGGTGTCTCCGAAGAAAAGTTGGATTTGACTGACAGTGATGGTTAGGTGCAAATCGTGGAGGTCCTTGATTGAAAACTCACTGAGAAGGCTGAGAATATCGGTACCTTCGTGGCCAAGTTCGTTCCGCTTCTCTCCCCGGGAAAAACTCCCTCTCCTTTCCTCCACAAGTTGCCCTCCGATGCGATTGATAACCTCCTGTGACTTCTGGACGGCGCGCGTCGTCTCGTTGGGCTTAAGAAGATTAAGGATGAGCTTGACGGGAATAGGGGGAGCAATCGAATCGAAAGACAACATACGAAAAGTCGTTCAAACCAAGGGAAATAGATGGCGATAATGTCCCAAATAACAGAGCCTTGGGAAACGACAATTTCAAACATATCTCGATATGCCAAGAATAGCTCGTTCTCTTCTTGCTGGATCGCGGAGAAATTGTAGGCAAAACCTTGAAAGAATATTATTCATAGCTTTGTTAAGAACAAGGTGGACCAACCAGCTAAACCGATGACATCGAAAGCGGCTCGACTGATCCAATGGCACACATCAAGTCTCGCGTCATTTCTCCCCTCCTCACCCGCTTCTCTATCCGACGTCTTTTCAAGTTTTGAGTCTTCAATCAGAGTGGACCATTTCTCTCCCAGCTCGGAGGCTTTTTTGAAAGCAATAGGGACTAATGCTCTCAAGTTATGTACGGAGAACGCAGGTGTGCTGACTCTTCGCATGCGCTTGTGCAATTCGCCCTCAGAAGATAGCAATCCTTCCAACAATCTTTCAGACAGAGATTTAAGGCATCGATATTTTTAACAGGTTACCTTCGCCAATGAGTCTTGATATAACACGCCTTGACTGCCATGGCTTCTGGTATTCGTTTGGATGGTTCAGGACATGAGAAAGCACGACCGGATCGGTCGAAAGAAGGCGATCCTCAAACTGTGGTATTGGGTCAATGATCCGTGCTCCGTAGTTATTGAACCCAACAACTTACGTTTGCGAGTCCCTTTATTCTTACAGTCCTCCCATACTTGGCCAGGAAATCTACATGAGTGTATCTGGACAGTTTTTCGCTGGTCCTCCTTCAGCTTTTTGAACAGTTGCATCTTAAACTAGCAAGGTGCGAACCTGAGAACCGAGTTAAGGTGTCCTCCGAAGCCTAACCCTCTTGGATTATCAGGTCCAGGGAGATTTCTGAGTGGCGAGAAGAGAGGTTGGACAAAAAGTGTGTAAACGAGCCAACATAGTGGGATGAGAAGGCAGCCGAGTGCTGCGGTGAGAAACATGGCGGTGAAAGAGAGGAAGGCGGCGCATCAGCGTGAAGTAGGAGGACATGGGTCTTAATGAGATGAGGACAATAAGAGTGTATATGATAGACAAATTCTAAATATGGCAACGGACGTATTTGAATCATGATATAGCAGATATAGCTTATATAATAGGACGACCGGGTCTCTGACTCTGACGACGGAAGGAATTACTTGCCAAGATGAACAAGAGCACTTGTGATTATTGTAATGACCTAATGACTTTTCCCTGCCCTTGCGCACAGACTGCACGTTCTTCTGATTCAGAGGTCGAACACATAACTGTTTCATGATAAGTTGGACGTATTGAACTGCCTTGAGGGGAAACGTGGCAATGATAATCGCTCAAATGCACACAACCCTCAAAGTAAAAACTATGATCCATTAACCAATGTCAAGAGGATGGTGGCCGGTCTACATCGTTCTTCCTTAATCCATCCATCACATAAAGCCCCACGCCCTGTGCGTGTCACCTTGCCCCTTGACTATCTCCGAGTCATAAATCGATGAGGTTCGTTCCTCTACCTTCTTCGTTGCGTCGGCTTCCTGTGGACCTGTTTTCATGATCCGCTCTTGACGGCTGGGTTGCATCACCCGTAGGGGAAGGGGATAATCGTTGCAAAGCATCCCAACGGGCCGATGCCAGAGCTCGCTTAACTTGTCCTCCAAAAGTCCCTTTATTTGGGTCCACGCTATCCACACCCTGTTCAATATCTTCAATGATTTGCGTCGGTGTATTTCGGTCAGGAACATCGGGGCTTTCTGCATGCTCTGCAGAGACCAGTGATTCCGTGCTCCAGGAGCGACCTAGTGCCGTAGTAAGAGAGACCGAACGCATGGAATGCTTGCCAAACAAGAACACCGGAATGGACAATCCATCTGTTCAGAACAAGCCAGTAACTATGTCAATTTATGCAGTAAGAACAAGGACAGGCCAACTAACGAATGATGATAGATCCCAGGACAACAAACGAGACGATCGGATGAAGCGACGCAGCGAGCATCTCGTTTTGACTCGCGGGAGAGTCATTCGGAGTAGGGAGCTCTGTCACAGCAAGAGTGGAGACGAAAATTGCTCCTACACCCATGGGTCCTGGATTGACGATATTTCATCAGGAGTATACTTTTTACAAGAATTCAAATTGCTTACCGAAATGTCCACAAAACAGTGCTTCTTGCCAGTCATGTATGTCCGGCACGAATTTATAGAGCAGCAGAATGCTCGGGATGCGACGGAGAGTAAGGATGGCGAGCACAAGTACAATAAGGCGCCAGGGTTGAATACCAAGTGTGGCATCATTGTACGAGTCAAAAGGGAGCCATGCGCCGATGTAAATGAAGCAAGCACAATTCAGTACAAGATCAATGACCGAAGAGAAAACTTCATCTTCCGTGTGTTCATTAAAGTGGCCATCCCAGGAGATGGCGCTACCTATGCAACCCACGTGTTAGAAATAAGGCTTGCAAATAGAACTACAGAAATACCAGCAGCAAAAACAGCAAGCAGATCGTCAGAACCTAATGCGTTCGCTACTCCCATCGTGAATATTGCAATTGCGAGGTATTGAGCAACATATGATTCCCGATCGATGAGATGTTTGCGATGTGCGGCTTTCATTAGATGCGAAAACGTTAGTCCTATATAAACACAGCAGTTACTAAAGAATCTCGACGATAAGAGTCACTATCAAACTTACCGAGGAAAGCGCCTAGGACCGTACCCAGAATCACTTCGTCTAAGATGAAGGGACGAAATTGAGATCATTACACTGCAGAAATAGATACAGCATACGCACAAAGGAACCCGATGAGGAAGAACTTCTCAAACGCCTTACTCACGCTACTCTCCTGCGCGAGATATAATGAGATAGAAAGAAAGGCCAATGCGAGTCCATCATTCGCGCCGGATTCAGCACTTGAAACAGAACGTTTCAAAGCTATCCAGCAAAGCCTCCAGTTCGACGAAGTTGGTACTATCTTACCTGAGAAGATGGCGAACATGAGCTGGAACATTTCTGATTGCATATTCTCCGCCGATTATTGCCGAAGCGAGTACGGGATCCGTCGGTGTGAGGCAAGCAGAGATAGCGAGTGCAGAAACAAAACTCAAGTTTGGAAACAATAATCGAATTATGCCTGCGAAAGAGATCGGAATAGTCCAGTCACGCCTTCGTTTATCTTCACAGGCTACCACTCACCTGCGACAACGACCCAACCAAACGCCATCGTAGGCACAATCTATCACGCATTTATTATCAAGTCCCAGAATTTCATAAATAGGGAATCGTCTTCATGAGTAATGCAAAGGATGACACGCACCATCACAAGCAAACTTTTCGCATGTTTCGCTAGATACGCCTTTGGAAGCTCAACTCCGATCGCGAAAAGACCAGTAGCCAGTACGACTCGCGTAAATTCAAGTGTAATCCTATTCTCTACTTCCTGCGTTGAGGCCCAAGAACGAGGATTGAAAATACCAGCACCATAAGGGCCGATGAGAATTCCGAAGGCCGTCCCGAGCACTACTTCTCCGATGAATAGCTGGTGATGTCCCGGACAATCAGTCGCTGTACGAACAAAAGTTACTTCACAGTGTGCGCACCCGTTCCTTCAATGGTAGAGAAATTACGCTAAACTATGAACGGAATAAGCACACTCCGTGCAAACGAGACGAAGTCTAAACCCACGAAGATGACGAATCCTCCAAACACGATATACGCGACACTTTCGGGGGGGTGTGCACTCATCAACTGCATGTTTGACGTCGTAGATGGCCTTTGGTGAGACAAAGAAGCACTCTTAGCATTCAGTTATCCCGTGGCTTATTTGACTGATTCTGGCGAAGCAGTTCTTGGGCGCAGGATGCAGGCAAGCAATGGACAAGAGTTGGACGAGACGAACAAGACGAACGAGACGAACGAGGGAATGCACGAGACTCCGGCATACTACTCCTCTCTCTCGCTTGATGTGGCTCCACAGAAATGTAACGCGGTAGTATAAAATATAGGAGACAAAAGTGGTTCTGTGTTCAACTGAATCAACAGGAAGTGCCCGTCGGCACCTAAGTACTTACAGTGAAAATCAAGACTCGGCACAACCAATTAGTGCCTGAAAGGCTTGGAGCAGTAACTCTGGGCGTATGATGTCAGATATCCGAGTCCCCCCTGGCCGGTTCTCAGGGCGTGTTGGAAACTTTGCTTTGTTTTGGAACGACGAGTGATGGCAAGGACACAGGACTCAAGTTATAAACTCTGGACTTAGGTAATGCTCGGAAACATCCGCAGCTCGGTTGTATCCGGCCCAGATTGGGCATATGTAAGAGAACAACTGTGGCTTTTCGGCACGTAATGAAGGTCCCGGTCGGTTTCTCGTTCCAGCCCAGCACGGCGTTCTTGCCTTCTTACGATACTCAGCCAAATTGTACAACCGAACCCAGAGGGCGTTAGTTTAGCGCGAACAAACGATTTGCAAACCTGACTCCGGCACATACACGATGTTGTTCTTTATGGAGCAGCGCAGAGACCCGAATACAAAGGTCAATGTCTACGACGAATCTCGGTCTCTGTGCTCATTCCCATTACCCTGCACGCATCGCTCGGGGAGTCTCTTCCTCCTTTGCCTTCTCCATCCTGCGTTCGTCAGTCACATCACGCTGTCCAACGCGAATTTCTTCAATATCCTTCACGCTAAGTAATCCTGCAGCCAACTCGACCATCCTAGGCTGCGTGCTTTGACTATTGGAACGAGACAATGGTCGTCGGATGTTAATACGCTCCGGAATTGTCGCCGGTATAACTTGAACTCCAACTGTCGCTTTCTCTACATCCGATTTGGGTGTTCCGCCTTGTTCCATATCTTCGGTGGACCGAGACGTGGCAGGTCCAAGTCGACTACGGGCCGTGGACATTGATACACGCCTCACAGAGAGCAACCATTCCGGATCGGATCCTCCGCGGTGTGTGGTCCATGTACGTGATAATGTCGCAGTGAGAGAAACGGCGGTCTTCCTGCCGAACCAGAATACCGGGATGGATAGACCGTCTGTTCGGGTACATGTGCGGAACCGATTAGCTAGCGCAATCTCCAAGAGGGAGGAAATAACGTACGGACGATGATAGATCCGAGGACGACAAATGAGACGATTGGGTGAAGTGATGCAGCAAGGAGTTCATTTTGACTTGCAGGAGGGTTACTTGGTTTTGGTAATTCCGTAAGAGCATAAGTCGCAATGAAGACCGCGCTAACACCCATCGGTCCTAGGTTATGAAATTCGTGAGAGACGTAAATCCCACACACGTATGATACGTTCCCTTACCAAAGTGTCCACAGATGAAAGCCTCACGCCAGTTATGTATGTCTGGTACGAACTTGTAAAGCATGAAAACAAACGGAATACGGCGGATAACGAGGATGGCAATGAGGAGGACAACCAAACGCCAGGGCTGGATTCCGAGAGTTGCATCATTGTACGTGTCAAAAGGAAGCCAGGCGCCAATATAAATGAAACACGCGCAGTTCAACACAAGGTCGATGACGGTCGCGAAGACCTCGCCTTTGGTACGCGTGCTGAAATGACCGTCCCAAGAGACCGCAACACCTGTGTTTTAGCGGTTCAAATCATGAAGTCGATGGAGAGAAATGCAAAACTATGCATACCGGCAGCAAAGGCGGCTAATAAGTCATCGGAGCCAAGAGAGTTTGCTATTCCAATAGTGAACAACGCGAGGGCAAGATATTGTGCGATGAAGGACTCTCTATCAATGAGCTTCTTGCGGTGAGCAAATTTCATGAGATGTGAGAAGGTCAGTCCTTTATGTGATCAGCCGTCATTATGACTCATAGTTAGTCACCATGCTCATAAACATACCAAGTAATGCACCAAGGAGTGTGCCCATGATGACTTGGTCTAATATGAAGGACGGATTAGGGTCAACTATCGAATACCAAAAAATCCCGAATACTCACAAAGCCAACCAATAAGGAACCACTTCCCGAATGCTACCTTTATGCTACTCTCCGTTGCAAGATATATCGAGATGGACAAGAACGGGTATGCTAGACCATCATTTGCAGCAGATTCGGCGCTTAACGGGAGTAAATGCAGGTCAGTATTAATGAACGAAGGGGAAAATGAACACGCTTACCTGAGAAGATGGCGGATATTCTCCGGCACGTTCTTTCTTGCGAAATTCCCGCCGATAATCGCAGCAGCGAGCACAGGATCGGTTGGTGTAAGACAGGCGGTGACTATGAGTGCAGAGATGTAGTTGAAAGCGGGGAACAATGCCTGAACGATAACTGCGAGTCCGCATGAACACCTATATCTTGAGAGTTTCATCGAGACATGGGTATTCACCAGCAATGATAAGCCAACCAAACGCCATGGTGGGCACGACCTAATTCAAGAATTCAGAACACAGAGTCGCGATATTATCCATTAAGGATGTCGACCGGATACTCACCATGAGAAGTAAACTCCGAATGTGATCAGCAAAATACGTGTCGGGGAGTTCGACACCAATCGCAAAGAGTCCAACGGCAAGGACGACACGCATGACCTCTAGCGTGATCCTGTTCTGTGCCTCAAGAGTTGAAGCCCATGAGCGAGGGTCGAAGATACCCGTACAATGTGGCCCGAGGACAATTCCAAACGCGGTCCCGAGGACCACTTCATTGATGTATAGCTACCAACGATCATCAGTAGCAGCTCGACACAAAGAGGAATAAAACGATGAGTACCCGCTCTTTCAACGGCAGAGATATCAGACTAAACTGTATGCAGAGAGCCGATTAAAGAGATGGACTAGGGGGGGCAGCCAGACCTTCACTCACGAAGACGACGAAGCCACCCAGGACGAGATAAGCGAGGCTCTCCGGTGTTACCTGTGTAGACGCTTGTTAACCTGTACGATGTATGATATACTAGAACGGACAGTTGTAACGTGCAGCATGTCTGTTTGCTTGTGTCGATGTTTGTGGGGGGAGTGTCTTGAACCAGCCGCTAACAAGTAGACGAGACTAAGAAAAGAGTGAGGAGGGGGGCGGACACGGGCGACTTATGACTTTGGCAATGAAACTGTTTGTTATTGAAGCGTATCAACGGCTCCCAGTCTGTTCGCGTGGTCAGTTCTACTGAGTTGCGCGCGGTGATACGATAAGCCAGGAGGCCATTCATTGGAGCGTATAGGTAAGTACGTCTTACCATGTCCTTATGAGCATACTGTGCTACGAAAATTTAGAAGCTACCTGTTACGTAGAACGGTCATCAGTCAATTTTCAAGAACCCCTTACTCTCTGCAGCGCTCTAGTCCTCAGCCGGGTGGCATTGTGATAATGATGGCAAGGCAACTGTCAATAATGCAGAAAAGTAACGTGGATCTCAGTCATAAAACGAACGATATGAAGACTTACGTGCATCCACCTTTGTCCACAAACTGGCACGCCATCGTTGTGGTCACTCAGCTCGTCAAGATAAACGTGTTGGCTGCATGCATCTTACGCTAATCTCCGAAAAACTTGCAAAGTGCTTTGCCATCGAAGCGCTTGTGGATTGAGTGTAAGGAGCAAGATGACCTATAAGTCTGTTACGGGCATTCTAATCGCCGGACCCCGGAATCGCTGGCAGATTTGGCATGACTCTGCTGGACTCGATACGGGGCGATAATCAGTACGAGATTTTGCTGCGAACGAGTTTTAGGATGTGCATCCAGAATACGATTTTTCTTTGCTGATTCTTTCTCTTTCGGGTTTAAGCGTCTTCAAGAGAGAGCGGTGATCTCCTGAATAAGACAGTGGCGAATACTCATCCACTTCCAAATTGGGGAAATTCGATGCCGCGAGTATATATCAAGCTCGATTTTGCAGCACAAACCAATAGAAATGAAATCGCCTTCATAGCAACGGACATAAAGAATACAGAAGCAATTCTACACACCATCCAATCAGTACAAGCCAGCCTTCTTCGCAGCGAGCTGTAAGTGGGCAGAATGTTCGTCATACGGGAATTTGCTTGGAGGAATCTCGCGCCAGAGGTCCGGTGTGAGGAATGCATACGTCTTAGTGATCTACGGAGAAATTGAGCAAGAACGTGATGAATTTGTAAAGGAATGTACTTACGGCTGCAAAGGTTGCCTTCAAGAAGTTACCCATCGTCGCAGTGGACCCCTTCGATTGCGTGTAGCAATCCTGTACACCGGCAAGCTGGAGAAGTCGTTTTGATGCTGGAGCTGCGACGATACCCGTTCCTCGAGGAGCGGGAATGAGACGGCACATGACGCTTCCAACCTTCCCGCTAACTTTGCTAGGCACTGTGTGCGGTTCACCCAGAGCAGCACCCCAATAACCACGACGAACGGGAATAACAGACAATTTTGCGAGAATGATAGCACCACGAATAGCCGTTGCGACTTCCTTTGCGCACTTGACACCCAAACCTACGTGACCATCAAAGTCACCGATAGCGACGAAGGCCTTGAAACGAGTACGTTGACCGGCACGGGTTTGTTTTTGCACAGGCATGATCTTCATGACTTCGTCCTTGAGCTTGGGGAGGAAGGCATCAACGATTTGGTACTCCTTAACGGGTAGCGAGAAGAGATAGATTTCCTCCATTGTTTTGATCTTGCCGTCTTTTACGAGGCGGCCAAGCTTGGTGACTGGTTGCCTTTTAGGCACAAGAGTCAGCGATAGCAAAGAGGTCGTGCCCATAAACATCTGCTCACCATTCCTTCTCCTCGTCCCTGCGACCGCCTCGACGACCGCGTCCACGTCCCCGTCGATCGCCACCACGCCCTCGCCCAAATCCGCCGCGTCCACGTCCAGAGTCAGCCATGAGTTTTGAGTTTTCTATAGGATGAAGTGGTCAGAGTCCATGCATACGAGAGAACCATCCAGTCCGCAGATTGGCCATCCATCACGCCTGGCTTTTTCTTTCAGCCCCAGACTCGACAGAAACACCCACAATGACGAAGATATCCAGACAAATTACTTACATAGATGCTAAAGATGCGTACACGTCGAGAATGGCGGTCTGAAGCATCCACAGAGTGATTTCAGAAATCAGATGCAGAGGCAATTGCCTCATTTGGTCACTTAGTCATCCTTTCGAATCTCAATGCCAACAATTTAAAAGTTACTCAATTACTGACCATAAATCGGAAAAACAAGGAATATTATGCAACAGAGAGCTATGAAAATGAGAAATTATAGCTGAGAGATGACACGCCTCTACCTGGAATGCGAATGCAAGAAATGAAGGAATAATGGAGCATTGCTGATTAGTCAGCAGACCCCTTGGGCCAGGATGGACGAGACAAACTTCGTCAGTTACTACATCATCCCAGTTCCGCTGTCTTTTCGTGCTCTCTCTGCATCCCATCCCATCCGTCTAGTATCTTCACCAAGTTGGAAGGACACAATGTCGAATATGATTTCCAATCATCCCAATCAACATCAGTTTAGTATTTGCCCCGCGTACGTCTATCTCTCATTACTTCTCTTTCTCCCTTCGTCTCTCTCTTCTCCCGACGCTCCCCATCCGACATTCTGGCTTAAACTCGCCTTTCTTTTTCAATAGCAACGGCCGTCAAACCGTTGGGGATGGGGCTTTCTCTGTTGACGCTGCGAATCCCGACGTTCTTGCTGTCTGCCAAGTGCAAGGCTCCGACGATATCTACTACTACAGGTATATATCTCCCGCACTTCCAATGATTCTATATCCTCACGGTCTTCTCCCTAGTACTACGTTCTCTGGAGGCAGCACGTGGCGTTTTTGACGCCCCTAAGGAAAAAATCCCGCCGGATATCTCGTCAAGAGATATCGTACGCGGTGGGTCTCTGGACAGTGTGAGAGGCTGGCCAGTGTCACGTTCATCTTCCCTTTCTTCCGATTCCAGTTTCAGCACTTCGTCTGCCTCGTCCATTCATTCGCCAGTGAAAGAGAGTAATGACAAATATCCGAATATCGTTTATCCGCACACCCCACCCCACTCGAATCCTTCCCTCATTAACGGCGGCTTCTTTGGAGCCATTCCTCCTGCGCACAAGGACCGCTCAAATAAGAGCGTCCCACACTCCGCACCTCGTGACATTCCGAATATCAAACAAATCAAGACGGGCACCGACAATAAAGGGCAGAATGCATTCCAATGCCGTAACCCAGCTACACCGCCCCTGACACCGGACTCCTCGCCAAGCTCCGGGTCAGCCGCGCCCTTTGATTCCCAAGATGATGCAGCCTACGACTTCCTTGTACGACTGTTCCCAGGCTCTGCGCGTGTTGCCCAGAAGCATGCGAAGAGTGTTCGCATTTCCTCATCTGAGCTTGCTATCGAGACTTCCCCGTCGGCCGCCGGGTTTATCTTTGAAGGTGTCATTATGGAAGCTCCAGGTCGTCCGCAAACGTTGTACGTCGATGGTAAAGGTGCCGAGAACGTCAAGCTTAGGGAAAGGTGCGGAGCTTACTTTGAATTTGTCTTGTTCTTTTGCTAATGGTAATTTGCAGCATTGTCGCTTTGTTGGATCTTGCGGATGAGCATCTCGAATGTTCCGCCCTCATTATTGCCCTGGAACGCTCGAGCCCGGCTCTTGCTGGATTGCTGCACTCGTTTATGTATGTCGGTGCTAGTGTCGTTACACGCCCACCGTATCCGACAGATGAAGCGTACATTCTTATTGGGATTGAGATCTAGTTGGGTTCAAATGTGGTGTTTGTCCTGGCGATAAACGGCGTGGTATCTCAGTTTGCTGGAATTAATCGAATTGGATATCTTTCTTGTTCTTGTTTCTTGTTCCTGGTAATATAATGAGATATGTTTACTCTGAAGTATTTGTGTGGTTTAGGGTTGGTTATACTTTGTGATCGCCAGGTCATTTACTGACTTGATATTGTGCAAGCAAATAAACGGTACTGATCATTCGGCATGCCCTTACGTCCGCTAACACGAGGCCCAAGCGGCCTCCATCTTTCACATATATATCCCCTCCATCTGCAGCGAAGATGACGAACGTAGTCCAGCGATAATTCTAACCACTCACTCCTTCCTTCTGCTTTCCGTTTTTTGAGTTAAAGCCCTAGCTCAGAATGTCAATTCTTGAGACGGTGTTTCGGTTTCTTATAAAAACTTTCTGTGGTTCTCAAGAGCCTCAGGAAGAACAGCCTCCACATCATCAGCAGCAGCAGCAACATGGAGAGCCGGTGTCGTATCCTCCTCAACAGCACCAGCAGCAATACGGCAAACCATACGTGCGTACCATCCTATCTACATCTTCCCCCTCATCAACTAAACAAGAACAAACCTGCTTCCGTTCTTATCCTCGTTTTTTGGCCTTACCATCGGATATCCCGCATAGCACTACAACGACTACCTCGCAAACGCACAAGACCCTCACTACGTTTCTCTCCGTCAACAAGCACGAGACCTCGAACCAGAGATCGACCGTCTGTTCGAGGCTAGTAGAGAAGCATATAAACGAGATGATCATAAAGCCGCAAAGGAATTTTCGAATCGGGCTAAAGAAGTTAAAGCACAGAAGGAGAGGTTGAATCAGGATGCTGCGGATTGGATTTTTAAACGTGAGTTACATACACTCCCTTCTTCTCTGTTTGAAGCGAGGATTGACTGTACTTGCTGGGTTATGATGTATAGAGAACAATAACGGGAGGGAACGTGAAGAGATTGACCTCCATGGCTTACGAGTGGAAGAAGCTGTTGAGAAAACAGAAAAGTTTATTAATGATTGTAAGGATAACGGTATCAACGACTTGCGTCTCATCGTTGGTATGTGCCCGTGCTGCTTGGGCAGTATCGTGAGCCTTGGCGTTAACTAATGGATTTCGAACAGGTAAAGGCCTTCACTCGCAAAACAACGAAGCAGTATTGAGGCCTCGTATCGAGGAACTCATGGAAAAGTAAGCCTTATTTTGTTATGCCATACTCATCTTATGGTCTTTCGACACGCTCCTTTGCTTTCGTCTCTCGATTTCAGAAATAACATTACCGCCGAACTCGACCCGGAAAACTCTGGTGTACTCCTTGTACATCTTGACAACAAAGCGCCGACGAGAGGACGTACGATTGATTCGGGTGAAATCACTAAACGGTTGGGTGATAAGGACAACGGATGTATTATCATGTAAAATCTGTCTTAATCGTGGTAGAGATATTCTGTACTTGGACTGCGAGGAGGAGGAAGGATGTAGAGTATTTATTCTGGATATAATTGGGACTATATTTGTTTTCGTCGATGCTTCGGAGCCTGTGGTCAAGTCGGGCATCTTCGTCCTCAACTCAAGCAACCACAACTGACCGACGGCTGAGCTCGATGCTCAAGAACGTCGCACTCCACCGACCTCCTAGATTTCCTTCAACGCCATGGCTCATACTGCGCTCTCGCACCCAACCTCATAGACAATCCCTCCGTCGACGCTGGTACGTAAGTTCAAAGCGTCCAAGACCAAGGAATCCCTATCCATTCCCAACCGTGACAGACCCAACACCATATCAAATCTTTCACCTCATGCCAGATGCATCTCCTTCAGATGTAAAACATCGCTGTAAGAAATGTCCCTTCTCAATTGCTGTTTGACCTTTTCGCTGACACGAGAGGTATGTATGTCTGTGTCTCTGTGTAGATTACGAACTGGTTCGTCTCTACCACCCCGACTCCGCCGAATCTCGTTCACGCGAGCCAGATGCCTCTCGTCGTCACACGCAATTCAGCGCTATCACTCGCGCGTATTCACGTCTACAAAAACGTCCAACCGGTGAGCATTGGGACGCAGATGGTGCGGAAGGGGTTGTAGCTGGGATGAACCCATGGGGTCGCGCACCGAGTATGCATCGGAAACGGTATGACGAACCGCGGTTCGTAGATGATAGATGGAAAGATAGATTCTTATGGGGTATTCTTGGTTTCGTGCGTATCCAGTTTTCTGCTTGGTTGGTGTGTGTCGATTATTTACTATCTGGACGTGGATTCTTATGCAACAGTCATTTGTGACAATTGCCGCACAAACCCTTGCAATCCGGCGACAACGATTTCAAGATGTTGCGGATCATGTCCACGCAGGAAACCCTATGCCTTTTGGCTGGAATACACATGCAAGAACAAGTGGCAGTGACGAAGACTTGCTCAAACTCGGTCATCCGAAGCGGTCGGAATGACAGCCAAAGCTTACTTGCAGTATGTTGTTCTACGAGCTCTATCTCAGAGGTTGCTGACGTATTTCTGCCCTAGACGTCACCGAATATCATCTAACTACATGCAATGGTAATGTGAATCTTAATAGAAGTGGTCTCTTCAAATTAATAGAGCCATGTTATGCAAGTCGACCAGCTTTCCGCTGGGGGTAATCCGATGTCCAGCATCAGAATAGGGACCAACCTCAGAAACATTCTGCTCAAGCATGGATCTGAATAAACCATGTCAACACGAAGGATTGGAGTCCATGAATGTCCTTGGACTCACTGCTTGGAATTGCTTTTACTCCGAATACCTGCCCATCATCTCATTCAGACACCTTGCAACAATCCCAACAGCTTCCTCGACCATTCCCCGTTCTTCAAGAGGCACCCTTCTCAAGAAACGCACGAATCGATCGGGATGCCATCTTCTCAGAGCTTCTTTGATTCTCTCCTTCGGCTTCTGCGAATTCGAATGTGTCTCGGATAATAGGAACGCGGAAACGGCTGGAAGCGTGATGGCGGAAGGAGAGCAAGGTCTATGAAGCATCGGCCATGGGATATTCGCGAATGAAAGTGGTTCAGAAGAAGATGGAGATGAAATTGTAGCCCAATTTCGTTCGTAAACCATCCAGGCATTCGTCATAATCCTATCCGCTGAAGCCTTCTGCCGTCTCGCTCGCTCACGTCCTCGATCCTCATCTCCTCGCGCCGAACGCATTTCCTCCTCTAATAAGCGTAACCGCTCCGCTTCGCGTTGGATGAGTAAATTCGCTTGTATGCGTCGAATTTCATCTTGCATGCGCCTTGAACGTATGGCTTCCCGTTCGGCTGCCAATCTGCGCATCTCGTCTTGGAACATCCATGCTCGGACTTGAGAGTCAAAGTCGAATGTTGGGAGATTGTTCTGCGAATGATTATATCCATCTTCTCGTTGGTTGCGTGTGGAGGAGGTAGTGTAGGCATCTGTATGCGCTGATGACGCGCTACCGGTTGGGAGATTTGAGTACGACCTGGTACGACTCCGGGTATACCCATATCCAGTTCCATGACTGTGCTGATGATGATGTGGTCGATCGTCGAAATCATCCTCGACCACCACCGGAGTGCGCCTGCGATGTGCTCGCCTCGTATCCTCCTCGTATGCCGCTGGCGTCCTTGAGCGTTTAGGCGGTATTTCGCTGCTACTCGCAATACCACCAGTTCCTTGACTTCTCGTGGCGCCGGTATAAACCTTCTCCCTCATCCCCAGACGAATCGGAGGATCATAATCGTAAGTGCGATTGATATTGAGAGTTGATTTCGAACGTGAACGTGGGATGCTGCTACTACTGTTGTTGAAGTTAATATTTCCGTAGATGTAATTGAGGCTCGCGGACCGAGTTGAATGGAAGGGACGTCGGGGTTGAGTAGTAGTCGCGTATGTAGCTGAGGCCATGATATCAAGATTCAAGACGTAAGAGGATTACTTTATGCCTTGTCCCAATGGACGAATTGCGGGGTATTTGCTTGTGGCGAGACAATCGGGATAGGGTAAGGAGTGACCTCAGAGTAAGGAACAACTTGAAGGTCTAGGGAGAGCGAGTGAATCTAGGACCTAGGACAGTACGGAAGCTTTACACGATACGGACACCTGCTGCTAGTGCACCCAGAGTTTGTCACGGTGAAAGAGGTATAAACTCAAGGCTCAACGCAAGCAAGCTATCATCATGTCAACACTTATGAAAGGCATTTCAAGCGAGGCGACCATCACGGAGGAATCGGTCAGTAAGACGGGAGCGTCAACCTTAAGTTGTGCGTAATGTAATAATACAGTATAAGCTAAGGAAAATCACTCTTGAGTGGGTAAGGCTGAGTAGCTGCCGTCGATGCCGAAGGTATAGTTACTTGTAGAGGAGTAGAAGCTTTCGTCGGACTCTCCCTGAATGGGGTTCGGAGTGAAATGCCTCACCCAAGCCACGATGCGTATATGAGTCAATTGAGGTTTCGAACATCCCGCATACTTGCTACTTCTATGACGAAAGTCCTAGCAAAACGTTTTTGATTTACCTTTCTTCATCCAGATATGTACGTAGATTCACTTCGAACTTAATGCTTGCTTTGGTTTATTCTGAACATCAGAGTCTACCAACCTATCAAGTTCTATCTGAGTCGCATACATGAAAGATTTCCTCTCACGAGGATTCTTATATCCTTCCACTACTTAGCAGCTTACGTCGCTTCTCCACAAGATCACACATTATGTGCCTAATACGTCTATTTTGACAAGAAGACTAAACATGAAACAAACTCAACATTACGAAGCCGTAAGGTCGAGGTCGTTACAATGGCTAATCCAAGCCAGAACTTCCTACGCGCCAGGAAAGAACTGGAACATTGTCAAGCCCTCAGAGTGTTTCGTCGCAAAGTTCATCTTCGCCACCACCGCGTAAGTTCAAGACTTTTCCGTTTGCCAGTCAGAAAAATGATCATGGGCAAAGAATGAAGAGGTGCTCACCCAAGTGAAGAGTTTTCCCTTCCTTGATATCGTATGATTTAAGAGTGTTATCGTTCGCCAATTGCTTGCCACCAAAGATGAGAGTCTGTTGTTCAGGCGGGATTCTAAAGAATTTCGTTTTATTTTTCAAAGGATCGAAAAGGAATGTTAGCGTAATGTGGCGACCACAGCAGAATCATTTCGAAATTCGCCACGTACCCTTCTTTCTCCTGGAGCTTTTCCTTAACCTTACGCACTGTAGCGGGCTCATCGTCGGAGTCTTCAACCAGGAGTTCAATAGTTTTGCCCGTGAGAGTCTTGACGAAGATTTTTATTGTAGTCTTGACGGGTACGGGAGGCACAGTAGGCTCTGTGGGGGCTGCAGGTACTGCCGGAGGTTCGGAAACCGGTGCTGTCGCAGCTGGTGTTGTCGTGGCGGGCGTTGCAGCATCTGGGACTGGGGCTTGAGCAGCAGCATCCTGTGCTGTCGTAGCATCTGCAGCTGGAGCTGGAGCTACAACATCCTGTGTTGTCGTTGCGGGCGTTGCAGCATCTGGGACTGGGGCCTGGGCTTGAGCGGCAGCATCCTGAGCTGTCGTAGCATCTGCAGCTGGAGCTGGAGCCACAACATCCTGTGCTATCGAGGCGGGCGCTGCGGCATCCGGAACTGGGGCTTGAGCAGCAGCATCTGGAACTGGGGCCCGAGCAGCAGCACCCTGTGTTGTCGTAGCATCTGGAGCTAGAGCTGGAGCCGCAACATCCTGTGTTGTCGCGGCGGGCGCTGCAGCATCTGGGACTGGGGCTTGAGCTTGAGCGGCAGCAACCTGTGTTGTCGTAGCGGGAGTTGCAGTATCTGGGGCCAAAGCAGGTGTATGCGTCGACGGAGGCACTGGCGCAGACTGAACAGCGTCTTGTGGGTCTATCTCAACGACCGTGGGGCGCTCGTATTGGCTGAACGTTTGCTCGTTATCAGGAGTCGGCTGGTTGTTGGGAGTCTCCTGGTTGTTGGAAGTCTCCTGGGTGTTATGAGGCTGCTGGTTGTTAGGAGTCTGCTGGTTGTTGGAAGTCTGCTGGTTATTGGAATTTTGCTGCTGATCGTTAGGGGTCGACATTGTTACTTGATAGGCCACTCGCCACTACTGAGAAGATATGAAGGTTGGTGGTACGACCCATCCAAAAGCAATGGCCCTTTTTGTACTTGCGCGTAGTCCAACTAGCAAAAATGGAGATGTGGCGCATATACAATGCAATGCTGACGAACTTTGCACGAAGGCGTCGAGCAATATTGCCAACCACCATCTCTCAGCAACCCGTAGCTACTAGGCAGCGAGCTCTCTCGGAGGAGACAATCGAGGCACAATATTTAGGCTCAGTTCTTCAGTTTGGGAGAAGCACGGCACTGCCACATGATCGTTCGTGTTTAGGGCAAGGGCCCGACCAGAGTCGAACAAAATGGCTGTAAACCGCGTGTATCACCACGTTACGTAGGCTGAGGGTAAACGAAGTCGGAAGCCGGAGCGTGAGTTTAGCGGCAATAACATCTCTACCATCGACCATATCCTCGACGAACGAACGAGCCGCGACGGTCCAAGCAGTCATCTCATAATGAGCACGTCCACTTCCACCTCTACATCCACCGAAAGTGAATTCAAGTAAGTAAAATGCCGAGAATGTTATTTACGGTCACGGGTGCATGTACTCAGGGAATCTGGCAATCTCAGCGAAGCGCTGCGTCAAATTACTTCTTCCCGTTCTCCATTGGCGGAGCTGGTCTCTGATCCAGCGTTATTGAGATCAATCACGAAATCGAGACGGGGTAATAGCCAGTCCTCAGGCCAAAGGAGGCGCGATGGAAGGAGGCGGGACCATGACTCGGATACTGCCAGTCGAATTCTTTCCGTCGTCGTGGCGGAAGAAGAGCGCGAAGTCCAGAATCTAAGGTCGCAACTCATCGTTATCGCGGAGCAGTACAAGGGATCCATGCGAAATGCCGCAGACGCCGAACAGAGGGCACAAGTAGCGCAAACGCGGGAACGCGAGACTCGAGCACGATTGCTCCAAGTTGAGCACGCAAAGCACCAGGCTGACATCGAGGTCGCCCGACAGGCCGAGGAGATTAAGAGACACCGTCTCCAAGTCGAAACTCTAGAGCGGCAACTAGCGACTTTGAAGCTAGACATGCGGACTCTTGAGAGGGAGAGAGATGAGGCAGAAGAAAAAGCGTCGGACGCAAAGGACGCTCTGAGGCAATACAAGCAATTTATTCGAGACTCGCAGACGATGGACGAAGGCTTAGAGCGGGGTAGAGAGCTAGGATTGAAACGCGGATACAGCACGGGGCGAACTGAAGGTTTTCACGAAGGGCTTTACGAAGGGTTCGATGACGGATACGAGCGCGGTAGGCAAGAGGGTTTCTTGGCCGGAAAGAATGCAATACGACGAGCAGACCGGGCGCGATCTCGTCAGACGATCGAACCATTCATTGCGTCCCATAAGCATCAGTATGACGACCTGGAAGAAGAGAATGTAAGCCAATACCACTGTATCAGCAAATGAACGAGATAGCTGACTTGATAGGTAGTTGAAACGGGTTAAATCTTGGACCGAATCTTTATCGCGACAGGAGGAGGACGTTGTGCCTGTTGAACCCAGTTTATTCCAATCATCGTCGCCCTCTGAGGACTATGGTGATTTATATGTCCGCTAGTGTGACCATCCCATCGTTTTATTGCCGCTGTCGAACGCGCCACTGGGCGCGTAATTGTTACCCTCTTTATGTATTGATGTCCGGTAGCGTTCGTAGAATGAACAAAGACGTGTTGTTAGCAACACTGGCATCTGCATTGATATCATCAGCGGTGTGATATATCACTGGGTTGCGGGCAGAAGGTCGTCGAGAGTATGGGAGAAGCGGTACTAAATGGAGAATGGTAGTGGTTTGAGGCCAAGTTACGATCTGAGTCGGTGAAGGGTTGCGTAGATCCGCTCAATCAGCCATCAAAGTTGTGAATCAGTTGTCTGGTATCAACCAGTCGTTATAAAATACCCCCACTTCACCTCAGTCAGATATTCTACCCACAACCTCTGCAGATCACCCTCAGTATGACTGGCATTCAACACTCGCTTTCTACAGACAACGGCGGTAAACGCAAAGGCCCAAAAGAACGCCCGAAACTCCCACTTTCCGTCTTCACTCCTCCTACTTCAGGAACCTCTGATCGCTTCCCTCTTCCCCCGAGCCCAAGTGCGGTACATCCAACGAGAATTACAGATGCACACGTTGTTGATCTCGAATCCTGGAAGAAGGTGTCGGAAAGCGCATTTGGTAGTAAAGCGGATGGTGTTGTTTTGTCCGTGGATAGCATAGAGTCGGTAAAAGGGTACGCTGTTCAATAATATCCTCCGTCCTTCCCGTACACTGACGCAAGATTATATCGCGAAGGATATCCGGCGATGCCTCCGTACTCGCTGTGTCCATTCCCTTTCCGACTGAAGGCCATACGCCTGAAAGTGGTGCACCATCAACATTTCGCATACATTACCACGCAACACTTCAAACAGCAACTCCAGCTCTTATAGACAGCATATCGAAAGCTCTCAACCAAGGTCGTGTCGTCGACTTGGATTGCAATATCGGCGAGCCGGGACCAGACTGGGAAGCTCTGGAAACCTTGATAGAGAAAACCTTTGGGGCACAGGAAGAGAAGAAAGGCAAACTCGTCCTCTGTACGTTACTTCATCTCTTGATTTTTATTATATCGCAACACCTGAGCGCTAATGCATATCCGATTTCATATACCTCGTATTTTGTACTTCCCTGATGTCGTATCCAGCAAATATCCTCCCGCCCCCTCATTCTTTAGAGCTCCCGATCGTGAAATTGCTTACCCACCCGATATACAATTCTTATCAAAGTTATATCGCTTCCCTCTCACTCAACTCCAATGTATACCTCAAGTTCCTACCTCCCGCCTGGGGCAAAGATACTCCTGAAGCTTCTTTCAACAACCTCAGCAAGGATGCAAAGGAGTGGAAAAGACGTGCCAAGATGTTCAGTGCGTTGTTCTTGATGTCTTTTCGGTTCTTGTGATCACCAATTGAAACCTCTTTCAATTAGTCGGGCCTGTAGTTGAGGCGTTCGGTTTTCAGCGCGTTCTATTTGGCTCTACACCATCATCAGTGGCCAACATAACTTCCGACGTCGGTTATTGGTACGAAATCGCTCGAGAGTCCTTTGCAGAGCTCGGAGTCGAGCAGGAGGACATCGATGCAGTCTTCAGTGACAACGCAAAGGCAGTCTACATTTCGTAGTTTCAGCTTCGACTATAAACAGACTCTCTGCGAATAGAGATTGTTTGGATAGAAAGTGCCTTCACTTTCTTTCAAGGATGTTGTTTTATTCCAAGTGTACTAATATCATTTCGCAATGCAGAAAGAATTACATGTGATAATATTTCAACATCGTCTTGTCTTGCCCGCTGTGCTTGCGCACCCATCGGCAAATTTTGCTAATTACGTGGGTTCTGATCCATGCCCGGTGGTACTTAGTGGGCCACCAGACCACATACCTCCTGATGGTAAGTTTTGATTGGTAGGATTTCCAGCTGCTGGATTTGGACCCGGTCCTTACAGCTTGATGTTGAGCTGCCAGCATCCGTGCCTGAGCAAATTCATATCCAAGGAAATAACTAGATCCCAAGTGTATTTGTGATACCCTTTTGCAATGCAGAAAGGAGTACATTTGATAATATATCGTACAGAGCACCAGCGATTTTGAGTTCCAAGAGATCCAGAAAGCAAGGAAGGAAAGCATGATGTGCGGTGAGTGGTGAGAAAATAATGATACGATCCTACGAGGTGGCGGTCAATAGCGAGAACAAGTGATCCTCAAAAACAAAAGGAGATAAATCCTCAAGTCCAGGAGAAATGTTTTTAGAATGGTCCCGGTCCACCCGAACCAGGACGACCCTGCATACCACCTTGCCTTTGTTGCTGAAGCTGATAAGCAGCCAACGCCTGAGCCAAATTACCATCCAACCTGCCTTGCATATTCGGCGGCAAATTTTGTAAATTCTGCAAGTTCTGAACGATACCCGGTGGTAGTGGGCCACCAGGCCACATACCTCCTGGTGGTAAATTTTGATTGGCAGGATTTCCACCTCCTGGATTCGGACCCGGTCCTACAGCTTGCTGCTGAGCCTGTAGCTGAGCCTGCGCCTGAGCCTGAGCCTGAGCCTGGGCTTGAGCTTGCTGCATCTGGGCTTGTTGCCGAATGCGATTAAATAGCTGTAACCTCTGTTCTTGAGACATATTCTGCAACGCAGCAAGCATTTGCGGATTTGTATTCGGTGGAAAAGGCAGGCCACCTGCAGAGCCAGGCGGATGCATGGCGTTGGCGAGCTGTTGCGGATTGGGAGTTGGATTTGAATTCGAGTTGGAGGTTACGTTGGGATTTGAATTCGAATTTGCCTGTGGAAGTTCTGGCACTCCCGTTTCTGGAAATACAGCAGCTGCCAGTTGACTTCCATCCCCGCCCATGGCAAACATGATCATCATTGGTCTGCCGTTTCCGCCTGCTGGCTTACCAATGGCGTACTACAAGATATTCCATATTAAAGCTATCAAAGAGTGATCGACAAGAGGTCCACTTACGACACCCCTCTCCTGCATGAATAAAGAAAGATTCTTGAAGCGATTCATGTTCTCTGTCTCAAGGTTGACAGGCCGCATCTGACACAAGACAGGTTTATGCTTCGCCATCCAGATCTTCACAGCGTCTAGGGGAACAACTTGGTCCCTAAGATCAATTTCGATCAAAGGAGGCCAGAGCTGAGGATGACTGCATGAAAGCGTGAGTTAAAAACTTTCCTTTTTGTAGATGCATTCGCTCACATATTTGATCTTCCTATCACCCGTACTTGCGCTTGCTGTATAGTATTTATTAGCTGTGGCGACATCCAGGATATCGTCCCGATCCATGCTTGATTTTCGCCCATTCCAGGGGGTAGATTCTGCGGTGGATTCTGTGGTTGTGGCTGCGGAGGTTGTAGCTGCTGCTGCTGCTGCTGTTGTTGTTGCTGTTGTGCCGGAGTGTGAGATGGTGGATGCTGATGATGGGACATTGCAGACAGTCCTGGTATCCCTTCCTTGGCTTGTAATTTCTGCATCTGCGCCGCAATGTTCGGAGAGAACTGAGGGAGGATATTTGGAGGCGGTCGAGCTTCTGGTGCGGTCTGAGTGGTACCTGGGTTCATCTGTTGGGCCTGGCGCTGAGCTTGTGCTGCTTGCTGAATTGCCTGCGCAGGATTCGCCTGGAAAGGTTGTGCAGGCGCATTACCCGATGAACCAGGACCTGCACTGCGGTCCTGCCCAGATGGTCCAACAGCGTTATCCGGCTTCGCTTCCTGTTTCGCCTGCTGTGCATTGGCGGCAGCAGCAGCCTTCATTTGGGCTGCCATAATAAATTGTTTGCACTTCAGGAACATCTGCATCTTCGGCTGAACCGCCCGCTTTAAAGTCTCCATATCTTGAGTCCGGCCCTGTTGGCGAAGCAACTCGATTTGCGCTTGAGCTTGTTTCAGTTGGGGTTCAAGCTCTCGAATCTTCGCAATCGCTTGTTGCAATTGAACACTGAGCTGCGGGAGTACAGACATCATGTCGGTGTTCGACTGAGTTGAGGAAGGCGGTGGCTCAGATTCCGTAGTCTTGTGCGGCGGAGGTGGCTGTACAGCCGGCGCTGCCGTTTGCTTCGGCGCAGGAGCCAGTGCACGCTTGGTCTCTTTCGTCTCTGTTGCTTTCTCGGGATCTGTAGTTTCTTTTGGTCGTTTAACTAAAATGAGACCGTTAGCGTACCCCGGTATCAAAACCTGGACGCGGAAGACATACTCTTCAGTGGAGCCCAACTGGATGGCGATGAAAGTAAAAGGGTATGAATTTCGGATACCTTGAACCAGGGCTTATGTGCTTCATGATTCATCTACCAGACGTTTCAACAAATCAACAGCAATGAACACTTTAGGCACCGTACCGAGGAATGCAGCTCAGAAAAACTCTTGTTATAATTAACCATGACCATATTTAAATTTATGTTTCTCTGGAACAGTCATAAGTCAGCGTTTGAACACCGAATGGGACAAAGTAACCCATACCTTCCGAAGCTCATCAGGCAAGGCCTTCCAACTCAATGTATCCAGACTGGACGTCTGATTCCAGAGCGGATTCGGAGACTCATCCGCAGGGCAAGCAGAAATGTGGATGATATGGCATAAAGGCCCTGCCGGTCCATCCGCAGGTGTCTTGTCTTGAGGGATTTCTTTCGATGAACGATGTGAACTTAGGTAGTAATCAAATAACTCAAGCCTTTTATCAGCTGGGCGTGAACATGGGGGATAACAACACGCTTTGACATACCTCCAACGCAGCTGCGTATCCCTCCAAAACTGCCATCGGACCGGAACCAGTCCTTCCAATCCCAATTCTCGAGACATCCTCTTTCAAATCCTTACTAACAAGCGAATGACTATTAAAGTATCGTTTCGCAAGAATGGGTGTTGGTTGATAATCAGCCGTTGAATATGTGACAATAGCAACCTGAAACTAGAATAAAAGACTGTCGTGAATAAGAGCAAGAAATGCTATGGAACGGAAACTGACAGATTCGCTTGGCCTTCCTTCATGCAGACGGGTGAATAGAGCAGAAATGCAGGATGTGAGTATCTGGTTCCATCTGCTTGCTAGGTCAAGAGACGAGTCTGCGAGGATACATACGGCAACGTCGCTCATGGTGAGTGCCGCACATTTGATTGAGCCAAAGACTACTTAGTACTTAGTACTAGAATTTCTAATCTGGTGATGATCGACATGCGTCTCACCACGTGCATTCAATCACAATTAGAAAAGAGAAAAATAACGGGCTGCAATTTCAAGTTGTAAAAAAATAGTATCATACTCATACACCTCGTTATTCAATCGTCGGATTATATCTCGGATGTCTTAGTTTCAAGCTCCTTCTTCAACTTCTCAACTTCTCCCACAGATGCCAGC
Source organism: Inonotus obliquus (assembly GCA_032164295.1). Classification (NCBI taxonomy): domain Eukaryota; kingdom Fungi; phylum Basidiomycota; class Agaricomycetes; order Hymenochaetales; family Hymenochaetaceae; genus Inonotus; species Inonotus obliquus. The sequence goes on along the minus strand of JAJHTX010000006.1, from coordinate 1,432,174 downwards.
ACGAAGTCAAATTTCCAGACCCAAACTCTTCCAGCTCCGCTCTTCACCTCATCGGGGTCGAAGCCCCATTCTTTCCATTTCTGAGGATCCTTTTCTTCGACGACTTGTGATACGAGTGATTTCTTGGTCGCAAACACCGGGTCGGTTCCAAGGAAGGGAGAGTGCGATGGATATAAAGCAGTGGTCAAGCTAAGGAACAGGATCGGTAATCAATTGCAAGAGAAAGTGGAAGGATGGCCAGACGTACTCATCGTAACCCGGGGCAGTCAACATGAAATGAATGTGAGACGAACGATGTGGATGTCGACCAAGAGCATGTAGAACATCTCCAATCGGTCCATCGCTTGGCTATTTTTGTAGAATAAGTTCCAGATCGACTTGAAGACAAAATCTTGTTGCTTACTATAGGATAAGCTGTAGGCAGAATACCGCGATAGTTGAAGCTTCCGTTGGGCTCAGCAACGATGCGTGCACGATCATTTGCCTCGGGTCGGTCCGGATACTGAACGTCGTATATTCCGTCGCCGTCCGCCTGCCACTGTGGACGAGATGAGTACCGCAAGAGAAATCATAATATGATACGCACGACTTCGGCCTTAGCACCTGGAATTCCTTCTCCTTTCGTGTTCTTCACTGTCGCTGTGAAGAATAGAGGTTCGCCAACGGTACCTGGTTTAGCCACAGACGAGCCGGATGGCAATTCCGGAGCATCGGTCGTGTAGAATGGTCCAGGTTCACAGCTATCAGTGCAGCCCTTAAAGTCAAGTAGGTAAATGCGTCAGAATAACTCCAGTGAATGCACGATATTAACCATACCGAAGGCTTAGGATGATTGAGTTCGTCAATCAAAGCGCTGCATCCCAGGCAGTCACTCAGCAGAATGAATTCATTCTTGAACTCGGTGCTCTCTTTTCCAGCGCGCGTGAGGTACTGGATCGCTCTGGTCCATTCCGCGTGCGTAGGACGAGTCTCGCGAGCAAACGCGTGGAGGTGATTTATGAGTGACGTGAAGAGTTCCAATGTACGCTTGTCAGGACAGAGCTGAGCGTGCAACTCGTTGATGTGATCAGTAATGGTATAGTCAGTCCCTTCCTGGTATCAACAGTCAGAGAGGACTCGTGCGATGAATAGCTGAGGACGTACTCGGAAATCCCTGTCAAGAGGCAAGTCTGTGGGAATCTCATTTTCAAGCTGAGCTCGTATAGCCTTGCCAACGAGCAGCGGGTCTTTCATTTTCTCAATGGAGGCCATGTTGCTGATAGAGTTCAAGCAGACGAGTGAAAGGTGCAGAGTGTTGTGAAAGAGAGCGGTGAGGACGCGAGGTCGGCTGCTTAAGTATGGTTTCGAAGAGAAGCTCCCAACTCATGGCAGTCAAGTGATTACTCCCATCCGAGTCCGATAGACGGACGGACGCTCTGCAACTTGAAGCCAAGATACTCCTCCAACGTTTAACATCGCTACTTGTAATCGTCCCGGCATCATTGGTCAACGCATTTTCATGTCGAAATTTTCATACTTTCGAGGGATCCAGTCGACTTCAGAGCACAAGCAGCTGAGAAAAATAGACCATTTACTCGATGGTGGTATGTTCACGCCCAATAATTGAGGGTAAATGTTCGCACAAGTGAGGAGAGACCGTGAGACAATTGACATTCACAACACAGCCACGCGGCCAAACAATTTACCAACTGTTCTGCTTTGGTTACATGTTCGCACTGGTCCCGACTCAACAATTATCCATTCCTCTTCTTCTCCGCGATGGTGCAGCACACTCTCGCGTAGCGCTTGGACATCGCAGGAAATACGGGACCGGCCCGCGAACCCACGGCCGAAGTGAATCTACTGCAGTGAGGATCCAAGTGGATGTATGTATGTTATTCAAACGCTATGATATTCCATGCAACATATGACGAACCGAGAGTGCCAGACACCAACAACTCCTAATTGTGCTCATTGATCGTACTTTGAATTAGACTCAACGATATCAGTGACTGTGGCTGAAACTTGAGGATCTTATGTCAACCGCCAGCACCTCTCTTTTACGAGTCGACAGTCTAAAAATCACATTTCTTGTCGACAACTCTACCGAATGGTAAGCACAACTAAATATCGATGCTTAGCTCCCAGAACTGATATGTCTTGTTGGATTACAAAGGTTTACTAAACTTCCTCCGGGCTTTTCCTCGGAGCTCTCCCAACATCTTACGAAACATTCCCCTCCTGTTGATAAACTCACGGGTGTCCCCTTTGTCGATTTGGAAAACTATTGTTGTGGTGAGTCTTCTCATAGAAATCATGTTCTAATTATTTTTACTTGTAATAATATGCGACGACATGCAGGTGCACATGGATTCTCAGCTCTGATTGTATGAAACCTTCCCGCATTCACGAAACATTCAAAGAAGTGACTTTTCGAGCATCTAGGAAACCCAGGTCGAAGGATTGGAACCACATACTATACTCTTCGACACCGGACCTGACTCGCAATCCCTCATCAGGAACATAAAATCCATGCAAGTAGATACGAGCAAAGTCGAACGAGTTGTTCTCTCTCATTGGCATGGAGACCACAGTGGGGGACTTCTTTCTTTCCTGAAGTACCGAAGCCAAGTCGCGGACGTGAATTCGAGTTCAAACTATGATGCTAGGGCAATCACAGTCGACCTACATCCAGACCGTCCCATCGCACGCGGTATTGCACCTCCACCAGGTGACAAAGTAATCGGTCGTCTACCAGAAGAACCAACCTTCAACCAAATCGAGAACTTGAGTGCGATAGTCAAGCTACACTCCGACCCACATGTTGTCGCAGATGGTACGGTATTTGTAAGCGGAGAGATTCCTCGCGTTACAGAGTTTGAACAGGGTCTTATCGGTGGTATGCGCTGGAGAACGGATAATACAAACACTGACTCGGAGGATGGTACTTGGACTTCTGAACCCGTGAGTTTTACTTGATTTCCATTCGTGGGTAGTTATGCTTATGTTGTCTGAATGATGCGAGCATAGCATATTATGGATGAGCGATATGCAGCAGTTGACGTGCTGGGGAAGGGTCTTGTCATATTCAGCGCGTACGGGCAGTAAAATTCGTTTACTAGTACAAAATGACTAATCTGCATCGTACATAATCTACTACAGATGCTCGCACGCAGGAATTGTAAACGTCGTCACAGACGCAGTCAAAACCTTTCAAAGACCAATCTACATGGTGCGCAATCCAATCTTCATCCCCTCCTCAGCATCCATACCTCATTATCCCAGATAATCGGCGGTCTCCACCTTGGCGGACCCGAACTATCCTCACGCATTCAACCCACGGTCAACTTTCTCTCCAATCGTCTCCGTCCCTCACCCACATATATCCTCCCCATGCACTGTTCCGGTTTCGCTGCCAAGATTGCACTGGAAAGAGCATTGGGAGAGGGATGTGTACCTGCTGGTGTAGGTATTAGTGCTGTTGTTAAAGGAGATAAGGAGATGGATGAAAAGTTGTTTGCTCCTGCTATAGTTTAAACACAGTGATAACCACCACATCTGCGTTTCCTACAAATAATGTGACGTGACAAGTAACATGATCAAGCAATGCAAGGAGTTACGTAATGGATTTTGGTCCGAAGCGTCCACGACGATCGCCTTGGCGGATGTGAAATTCAAAAGGTGGACCCTGAATGTGGGCATGCTGTGATTATAACGCGTAGGATACCATCTTTGGCAATTATCTTTTGCTATTATCCAACGCGTCTGAACAGCTCAAAAGCCCACTGTGCAGAGCAGAATGGATCAAAAAGACTCGGATATCTATGTTTCTTTTAACTATGCCCGCTCCCCGCTCTCCAGCTCGTTCAGCCAATAGTACCCAGTACCAGGACCCTCCCAATACTAGTACGTACCTCCAACCTACCACTTGGCCGTGGCCACTCACGAGTATGCATACCAGACTTGAATGGCTCTGACGCCCAGAGTGGTTCTTTGTTGCTTCAATGTGCTGTTGTCGATGACGCGTCTGCACCTTCGTTGGTTCACCCCAAGAAACGTCGAGCACCTAAGGCATTCATCCTATACCGGTCGCACATCATTGCCAATAAGCTATACTCTCCTGGATTGACGCACCAGAACGACTTAACGCGCTATGCTTCGCAGAAGTGGTGGTCTATATCCGAATCCGAGCGTTCCGTATTCTTCAAGATGTCCAAGGAAGCGAAGTTGCGACTACAGCTCGAGTCTAGCACTATCGATGCTGGACGACATCATTCACGTCAGGGAGAGTCCGGTCCTACTTCTAAAGAAGTCGCCTCCTTTCCGACATCGTCACTGGTGCTCTCTCCATCGAGTATTCATCCGCCTTATTTCGATCCATTAGCTTTGGTACGTCGCACCCCATCTACATCCCAGCAAGTTGCTCACGCGATTCTCCCATTTTTAGCCGCTTCGTGATGCATACACGTCACTATTGGCACCTCAGCCTATACACGCCATCCCGCCTCACCTACTCAACTGGGGACGAGAAGTGGTCAAAGCAAGTAGCGATGCGGTCACACCCAACGAACCTGAATCTGCTTGGTTCTCATCCTATCCTTCTTCCTCCTCTCAGGCAGTCTATCAGAATGATGCTAATTGCCTTGACTTTCTCGGTGCCGAGATGCTATACTTCCAGCAGTATGGAGTGGGTGCTGACTTCATGTCCGCATTGCTAGACAATCCGTCCCTCGGAGTTTATCCTCCCGCATGACGTTCAAATCTCACCGGAATGCTCTTCGTAGTCTTCAGGAATATTCTCTTGTAATCGACCCTTTAAACTTGATGTGAGTTCGTGTATGAATCATGCTTGTATTTCCTTGTGTCTTCATGTACTACCTAATAATGGAAAACCTCCCTATTACAGATAAGTTTCTCACCAATAATTGTAGCGGTCAGAATTCATCAATCGAAAGGCTGGAAAATCATCCGTTCATCTATAGTTTAGAGTGAGGGTATCACTCATCGAAGGTTCCAACTATGAGTCTCAACATCTTTCGCGTAAGAACACTCTTGACCCAGTCTGCGCGGGAGACGCTTGACTTGAAGGGATTCGAATATGTGTTGGTGATTGATGTTAGTACTTTTGGCCCAATCGATAGGGGTGACGACAAAGCCGTGTGGATATGAGGATATGAGAAGAATGCGGGTGCTTCGGACTCTTCAGTATTTACGCCGTCGGCATGCATATGGTTGCTGCACATGATGAAATGAAAACTTGCTTCCCCAAATAACACAGCAGGCTACTGGGTTTCGACTCTTTGCTTATTCATTCTTGGGTTGCAGGCATACAGGGTGTACTTACTTTTTCAAATGGCATTTCGTGGCGAGGATTTACTTAGTAAAGACACAAACAGCATCATGACACCAGCTTGCTAGTGAGACAAGAAGCACTTAGTAGACGTAACCTGGGCCATGATTCATGTCGAATCGATAGTCCGGATTCCAGTCGACAGCTAACATGAATACTTTCCATTATTCTCGCTCATTCACGGCCACCCTCCCCACCAAAAAGGATAACCTTCTTCCCGGCTCTGTGCACTCTCTTCGATTGCCACCGTATGTCTGCGATAAGTGTTTGAGTATGAAAGGGGGGCTCAGGTGTTGTTATGATGACGCTGGATTAAAAGCGGATGGTATTGCGTTGGATCAGAGAAAGCATTGGCATACGTGATATCCTAAAACCATCAAAAGCTGCGAAACTGAACGACAATATACATTCATAAGAAAACAGTGACAAACAAAAAATACGGTAAGTAGCGCAACAAATATATACATATACACAAAACAAACATCACAACGCCCGCTGTCGATAATACGACTTCCGTGGTTCCATATCATTCGACGTCGAAGCTCCTTGACCATTCGCAGGAGTCGCAGCACCAGAAGAGGACGCTGTAGCGGAAGTGGTCCGTGGAGGTGATACTTCTCTCGCACGCTTGAGAGCTGGACTAAAAGAAGAAGAGGACTGTTGTTGTGGAAAGGAGGTGGCTCGCACCGGCACCGGCATTTGCAAACCTTGTTCTGCTGGGCTGGCTGAATGGAAGTTGGATGCTACTTGTGTGGATGGACCTGGCATCATAGATTGTGTAGAGTATCCTGGTGCACCTTGGTTCATGGGAGGAGTAATCTGTCAATTGGTTGAGTTTAGTTGGCTGATCTCGGGAAAACACAAAAGGGGGACAGAGAAAACACTCATGATGGCATCGACTCACTGGCTCAACTATCACGCGAAGAAATCGATTATACGGCACAGAGACGGCTCCATGACCAAAAGCATCTTTATTCTCTGCCGAAACTCGAAGAAAATATTGTCGATACCGTCCTCTAAACACATATGCCTTTGCTAGTCCTTGAGAAAAATCAAATTCAGGTGAGGCACATACTGAACTCAAAGAAAAACGTACCATCAATCCTCGACGTTCCACACTGTAAATTCCGACCCAGTACAATGGCATCAAGCCAATATTCCCTCTTCCCGCTCGGACACAAGGGAAGGACTAGTTCTACAAGCGAAGGTTCTGCGTTCATGTATCTCTTATCCTCGATCATGATTGTAACAAGATGATTTTCGATCGTGGATGAGCGTTCTGCAAGGACAGCTGCCGACTCAGGATCTAAGCGGGCTTCATTTGTAACCTGCATCTCGGATCCTGTGATGCCTGTGTATTGAGATGCTTCCCCCATGGGCTGAGGTGGGTTACTAAGTAATCCGTCGAATATAGATGATCCCGTAGTATGGGAGAACGTCGAAGCTTGATTAGGAGGAGCTGCATCACCTTGCGTAACATCACGGCGTGCATCGACAATTGCTGACTCGCCCGCACCCTCATTATTCGGGTGACCCACATCCAGCCCTTCATGACCATTCACGTGTAACTGTCCAGCGGAACCGTTAACATTAGCCATTGAATCTGAGTGGCTCGATGGGTTAGCTTCTTGAGGTTCACGGGGGACGGGCTTCCGCTTCCCACGCTTAGCACTCTCCCTATATTCGAAATGGGGTAAAATGGTTTCCTCGGTCCCATTGTCTAGACGGAATGGTTTGCCTGGGAGCGTAGAGAAAGGACGTTCGGTTTGAGGGATAGAAGAGGTATATGTTCTAACCCTGAAGGCTCCACGTTTACGCTCTTCATCCTTCTTGAGTCTCCGCTTCTTTTGCGTGGTCTGATATTCTTGTTTCTCCTCCTGACTCTCCTGGGGGCTCGAAGGTGCATAGGAGCTTGCATTGTCATCATCGTCGCCATGGGAAGATACACCTGAAGATGGAGGACAACTATCGTCGCCAACTTTCCGGGGGACTTTAATCGGAGATTTCGAGTTACTGTCTCTGGCCGAATTTAGGTCGCTTGATGGCTCATAAGCGATGGTATCCAAGTTCGCGGAAGTAAGGAATTCAGGTGGAAACATCTTGAGAATGTCATCTATGCTGATTGGCTCCGACGAACTAGTAGACGTCGACATAGTATATAACGTAGATGCAGCCTCCATAGCTGCATGTGTATGAATGGTCTGGGCTGGGGCAGCCTCCGCGGCGTCCTGTACCTGATTAGCCGGTACATTCTCTCCCGTCGAAATCAAGTTTGCGAAAGGGTTTTCACCTTCTTGGCCCTGACTTTCCGAGGCCGACTGGATTGGCGGATGCACAGTTTCTCCTCGGGAGGACTCCATTCCTGAAACAACAGAGGTCGATTGGGTCGCAACGTTTGGCGCAAGGAATGTTGGTCCTCCGTTTTCGACTGCTGTGCTGGTATTATCAATTGGTTGAACAGGCATGAACGAATCGCTTAATCCCATAGGAGAGACTTGACTCGGCGTGTTTGAATTCCCCGCAAACGCGCCAAAGGCATTGTTATTATTCTTCCGAAAGATCTTGGTCGGAAGAGCAAAACCCATTGCAGGGAGTCCACCAGGCGATGTGCCTTGCGGCGCGGATTGAGCACCGAAACCGTTCGTCTGATTTGACGAGAACTGCGAAAAGGCCGAGTTTCCTCCAAATCCAAACCCGCTTGGTCGCTGATTCTGACCAAATTGAAAACCCATCAAAGGACGAACGACGGAGGAGGAGCCTGCTCCGGCCCCTCCCCGGAAGAAAGATGCGTTATTCCCTTCGTCGTCTGAAGAATCTGCCTGTCCATGGTCGGGTCTCAACGTGACACCCTAAAACGGTCAAGTAATTGGTTGGTTGTCAATTTCTCTTAGCAGGATCGAAGCTGAAAGCGCACCTCGTCTATGTCAGAATCAGGGTCGTTCGACTTTCTAAAAGATTTCAGTCAAGCTCTTCGCCAGCATTGTGGAATAGTCTCACTCACGAGTTAGACCTCCCCTCCTCAGCATTGCCTGGCGTTCCTTTCGAACTAGATGCCATCGGAGCCGAACCATAGATACCACTGGGCAGCATGGTTGATTAGAAAAGAAGGGTGGGACTGCTCTATGAGAAGACCGAAGTGCAATGTCGAGCCTGCTTTTTGAGGACTCGACATGGTCGGTGAGAGTGAGCCATAGAAATTTAGGCGAAGTAGCCATGCAGTGTATCTGGCGCGTATCGGCAATCTCCGGGTATTGTCCGAATCCTTGTTCTTTGATTTCGCAGCCTTATTTCATTGAGATTGCAATTGCTCATAATGAAGTAAAACACAATGAAAGACCCTTTCTCAGTTGATAATACAAAGGAATGGTTACACCGGTACCCTTGTCTTTCCAAGCAACGAATCACTACATGTCTGAGGCGTCAAGTGATATTTCCTCGGTCGGAGCCACCATGTAGGGGTCCACGCCCTCCTCGTACGCCTTCAACTGGCTTAGATACAACGATGCTATGGTTCAGCAAAGCGTCCATGAACGGGCAACTTCCAGTCGCTAGCCAAATACGCGTCAACGATGACGGCACTTAAACTAGTAGGTCCAGTCGTCACCGAACTAGTCAATGATCATATAACGCAAAAAATGCATTATGCAGGGGGGAGGAAGACGGCCCATGTGACCAACGATATCGCCCCCCAGCCCATACTCCAACCGATCCACCATCGAGCGGCTCGACCTATTCTTTCATATCCTTCTTTGGTCTCAATGGTCAGATTCCGCTTCTCGGCGTCGTTCTTCTCCGCATTGGAACCCGATCTATGAAGAAAGAGATGCGCAGCTGTCCAATATGTGAACGGTACCGCACTGGCAAATCGGAGCGCTATTTGCGTATGAGCCGAGGTAAGGAGGATTGCACTCAGAATCAGTGAATGGATGGCATGAGGTGTTAGGGATGGATTGAGAAATGGATCCGCTTTCGATACATCGGTGATCGAGTGATCGACGTTTGCCTTTCTTCGCGGCAAGAGGGAACGGACTTGAGGCGGTAAAGCTCCTCGAATATGCTTCGTCGACCCATAGATCAACAAAGCAAGAACAGGTGAGGCGAGCAAGAAATTAGGCGCCTGTTGGAGTGTCCAGTACCGAAAGGGACCAACGCCCCAGTATTCCGCTTGGACGAATGAGTAAATCAACGGCAGCTTGCCGTCGCACCACGAACGTCGTTCCTCAACAGGGAGGCTGCAGAACTTCAGGTATCCGTTATATTGATGCCATATAAAAGGTACAACAGGGAGGACCGAGAGAAACAGGCACCCTATACTCCTGAGGACAAACTTGCGAGAGAGGATGACGGAGCCGGAAAGCGAGCCATGAACGAATGGTCCAATCAACATTCCCCAGACAATGTAACCGGAAAGCATCGTGCCATTCGACCTGAAAAAGCTTGCTCCAGCAAACATGACAGACGCTTCAACGAAGCGTTCCTGCGAGCAACGAAGAATACCTATTGAAACTCAGACTTATAATTTAAGTCCTGAGATATGAGGAGATACATACCTTTGTAAGAAAGATAAGTGAAGAGCGGTTCTGCATACGGAGCAAATCGAAGTGTTGCTGGACTCGAGGAAAGCAGTGATAAGAAGGACACCAATAGCGCAGTATGTGGGCTATGAAGATGTTGCAGCGAGAGATCGTAAAGTGTATGGACCGTGTCAACAGAAATCACGGTCGACATAACTGGACCAGCCAACAAAATTCCTTCATAACTACCGCCCAGGACACCAGACGATCGAAGAAGCCTCGAGAAAAGACGCATTATAGTTGGAGTTCCGGGAAAGAAAGCATATTCATGTTCATAAATATATCCGCTTTGAGCTATGTGTGCGTAATGAAATACGTCCCAGCGTAGGATTGAAGTTAGCGATGGATTATCGAAGGCTAGAGGTGCGGATGAGTCGAAGGACGGAAGTCGAGATGCTAGGGTGATGGTTACGATGACCACCAAGTGCAGAATGAGCGTGAGGCGCGTAAGGAGAAATTTGTGTGATGACTGGACTGAAGACATTGTGAACAAGATGGAATATTAATGATAGACGTAGCTACCACAGTGGTACTACCAGTGCCTGTGAGCGGCGCATCGCATCACGTGTTCGTGTTCTCGTATGTACAGTGGCAGACAGAGTGAGAAAAAGACTCAGACTTCAACCACAACCGCCATCATATAAGTTACTCATCTCTCCTATACTATGCAGCAGGCAATGCACAGAATCCGCTGGCCGGCCGAAAATCAAAATCTACACACAAATACAAACAAGCCTCTACCCGCTAAACCTCACCCAAACCCGAGGACATGGCGAGCTCTTACAAGGTCACCGGAGCCAATTATTATGCATAGTCCTATTCCTACTATCTCAGTGGATGATTCTGCGTGCTTTCCGGCACCTCACCCAGATAGGTCTTCTCTGTACTTGGCTGTCAATCCTGAAGTTACTCGACGACGTGCATCCTTCCACCCTCATTCTGGTTCTGGTTCTGACTCTGGTGTACTCACGCCTCACATAAAAGCACAACGCAGGTCTATAAGAATTTCTGGGCAACGACCACCTCCATTCACGCAACACATCCGAGCAGCAGTACTAAGTTTTTTGGACCAACAAGAACGCGAAATGCGTGCGGAGGTTCTACGTGTTGGAGCCGAGATTCGGGATCTGAAGCAATGTGTTCGTGCTATTAAGCGAGAACGTGGATCACTGTTGCAGATGCAGACGCAGACGCAAGGTCATGGAGAGATCGAGGACTCGGGATCTGATGCGGACACGGAGGAAGTGAGTGTCGTGGTGATTTCAGCGGATTGAGTTAGAGGTCCATGTTTGTAGACTAAGCAAATCTAGACTAAGAGTTTGTATTACTAGGGAAACACGATGTAGCCATAACACATTCTATTTACTCGTACCTCGCTTGTTCTGCACCGACACCACGCGCCGCCGACAACGAGTGTGCTCCGGTGCTCCGACTCAACCCGCACGCGTGTAGGTCACGAGTCTGCACATATTTAAACAACTCCAATCGCATGCTCATCTTCATCGAATCATCCATCACCACTAGTACTGACAGTCGATATGAGTATGTACCCTCGCTCACTTTACAATATGATACAACAATGCTAACAAACAATCGATTAATATTTAGCGGACGACATCAACATGAACACTAGTTCTACCCCTATAGAACCTCGTCCTCCGAAACATAGGAGGCATTCCTCTTTTGACGAACAGACAACGCGGAACTTGGAAAAGCAACTTGCGCAACGTCCGGATAAGCATGATCTTATTGAGAGGAATATTCTTAAAGGTCACTATCTACTATTACTCGTTCATCATTCTCGTTCTACAACCCAGGAATGAATTTGATCTGATACATTCGGATATTTGTAGATGATCGTGTTGCGCCTGCTCTCCAAGCTGCTCGCGACCAACTCGAGAAGTCTCAGTTACAGGTTAGTACCAGAAATCCCACCGAGGTAGGCGCAAATGGACATCTGATGATCTGGTGATAGGACAAACTGGATCAGGCACTGCAGAACAGGCCAAAACCTGAAGAGCTGGTCAAGGAGGGCATCCTGTTGCGTGCGTCCTTCGATTTTGTATCATTCGTCTCATTCGTTCTTACCTATGCTATGATATAATCATCTAGCGGACGAAGCGCCCGCTAGCACTTCCGAGTGATCGCGAACGTCTGAAGAGAGATAGTATGATGTATATTGTATTCGTATGATGGAAGGGAACGTGACAATTTCTTGCTCTGTAATACTAAACCATCTTCAGCATATGTATTACATGTATGATTAGGATGTGAAGCTTGCCACTCACAGATATTATATAGTGACTATTCTCATTGCGGCTTCGACGTGCGATGATTCTATGAAGTTTCGAATTAAGCAAGTGGATGAGCATAATGGAGCTCAGTCGTGGTCTCTATCCCTCCGCATTCGATCACGCATCTCCCTTGCAGCTCTTTTAGTTCCCTCTCCACCTGCCCATCCCCTTCGAGTCAACCAATTAACCAATCTTGGTGTGAACGCAGCAGTCAAGCCCACTCGGAACGGTAGAAAAAGCGTCTTGTGCACCGTATATGCAAGTACGATCATTGCGTAGAGACTTTCACGACCTCCATGAGACGGCGCAGTTTCGTATTCCTGTTTTCCCGGCTCGGGAGGTGTTGAGTGTAAAATTAAAGAGATACGTTCCTTAACGGCATCCGTTACATGTTGCACCTTTTCTGCACCAATCACGTTGATTGCAGCGAAGGCGACGCAAAAGTCGAGTGTAGAGAAGATGAAGTATACGCCGAGGGCGTACCAGCCATAGGTCTTAATGAGGTGTTTGAGTCGTTGCGACAGGGTTACGTCTTGATCTGAGCTCGACTTTGAGTTACCTTCGCTCGTTGAAGATGGGGATTGCGGAGGAGACGGTGAACGAGAACGGAGAGGAGAGTAAGAAAACATTCGCCATGATGACTGTGCTGGCGCTGGCGGACGCTGGACTGCAAGACGAGAAGTGAGTGGGAGGAGAGGACGAGAGATGAGAGATGCCCTTGGAATGAGCGCTCTCAGACCAGGTAGCATAGGCATTCGTCGCATGACGAGCGGGGTAGAGTAGGCGAGAAGTTGAGCGCGGGATGGACTGCAGTCGAGCGGTGACAAAAATCATTGAGATCGGCTGAAGTGACGTGCTTCTTCGGCCGTGACGCGCATCACGCATCACATGGAGCCGCTTTTGGTAACTAACGCGGTGACTAACGCGGTGACTTCTCAGTGACAGTGGGCAACGCTCTCAACAACCTCTGCCACGACAGAGGCTCTCGCAGCCTCTCACTCTAACAGCAATGCTACACTCTACGCTCCTTATCCTCCTATCCTCTCTTATACCAGCTGCCTTCGCTCAGAATGCCTTTGGAGACCCCTGTTCACGCGCTAATAACCGTTTGCAAGTGGGCACATACCAATTCGCAGGCGATTGCGACCCCGAGACCTTTTGCGCAGGAAACGACACCTGCGCGTTGAGAGGATGCAGGAAAGACATATTCCCCTTTGGATATGCACAAGGCGCAGACCTTCCGCCACTCTGTGAACAAGACCAGTTTTGCCCTGATGAGGGAGACCAATGCCAAGACCTTCTTCCAGTCGACAGTCCTTGCCAGCTTAACCGTGACGACGAATGCGAGGCTCCCCCGAATTTCAGGGAACTTGCGGACACCAAGTTTGGGCTGAACGTCAATGGTTCCGTTTGCTTAAATTTCCAGTGTATGTGGGCCAATGTAACTGTCGGTCTTCCTTGCATTGTCGAGAACACTGCCTACATCATTTATGGAATGAGTAACCAAGAGTCTATTGACGTCGTCTCCAAGTACGTCTGTGAAAATATACGTTTCCTCTATTTTACTCATATGCTTTGGTTAGGGATAATTGTGTGTTGGGTCTCTACTGTGATGCCCAGTCTCTGGTATGTATGCAGAAGAGGGAGATAGGCGAGTCGTGCGAGGCCGACAAAGAGTGTGTCCTCTTCTTTTCAGACGCTGCAATAAACTTTCAACACCCTGCACAGATGCCTTTCAATGAACTGCCTTCCCTCGCAACAATGCGGCGAAGAGATCGATGCGGTGGTGCACGTCGGGATTTGGGTATACATACTCGTCGGACTTGGCCTATTCGGGGGCATGATTGGTACCCTTGTCGCTCTGTTTTTCCTGCACGGCAAGCAGCGTGACAAGGAGCGTGAGAAGCGACTTCAGTACTGGAGGGAACAGGTACTTCACTCTCATTCCATTCCGAAACAGGAATTCAGACAACTAATTGCTTCTGGTTCTTCTTCGCTTTAGAACGCATTCCGGCAAAACATCATGCAAATGCGCGACACGGCTCGCGCGTCGCTTCTTTCTTTGCCGAATGGTGCGAATGGCAGTGGTACGAACAGTGCGCGAAGCACACTTTACAGCCGGGATGGTGGCGCGTCGGACGAATCTCATTCGCCTATGCTTCAAGCTTCTGGTATGAAGGGCAGCAGTGGACTTCGGCACCAACAGTATGCAGAGAGCTGGGAAGGTGACTCGTATGACAACCACTCGAGGGAGACTGAGGGAATGCGACACCGCGGCTAACTTTGATGGACCAGACTAGGACTGAACTACTTTTCCTTATGACATTGGACACTCTGCATAGTTCAAAATCATACGCATCATACCCCAGTACCCTCTTTTTTATATGCAAAGTGCTGCGGAAACTGACATTTTTGCTTGTTCTGCTCGTTTTGCTTGATTTTGCTTTGAGTTTTCCCAAGCTAATTTGCTACGACTTCCTGTGTATAGACAAGAATATTTTCTTGGCGATGGTCCCTGTTTGGTTGTTTGGAGTGTGAATGCGGATGACATAATGTTGATGAGGGAATGCCGCGTCTCTACTTCGCGTTATTGATTGGCAGCTTGCTTGGTATACTCGCCATTGCTCGGGCAAAGCGTCCCTATTTCTTGCAGTAACTCGTCGCAGTCGAGGCGTAGCACCCTCTGCTGGACCATCGGGGTAGCTACGAACAGAACATGTCCTTCCTTGAATCATCTAGCTCAAAGTCCATCCCTCAACCTCTTCCCTCTCTGCCACCCTCCCCTACAGAAGAAGACCTTGGAGGTGCCTCGCTATGGAAAGAGGAGCATGAGACACCCAAAAAGCAGAGAATGAGCAACGGAAGTGTCAAGGGAAAGGAGCGAGCTCGTGAGATTTCTCTCGACGAAGATGAGGATGAGGTGGTGGAAGAAGATGGTGAACTGACGCCTACTGTAGTAGACAGTGGGTATCCACCGTCAAAGGATGAGGAAGAGGAGTCGAGGAGGGTAGAGCAGGTGCATCTATATTTCAACAGTCTCGTATTCAAATGAACTGATTAATTCATTCCTGGTTGTACATGCAGAATTTGAAACGACTGGAGGCGGAGGAGCGACAACGACGGAAAGCTGCCCGAGAATCTGCGGCCGCGGCAGCTCCTAGTAGTGTCATTTCAGACGTTTCACGACGAGCAAGCCTCTTGTTTACGTCGTCTAGGAGAAGTGGTAGTACTGGGTCTCGTCCTTCACTACACCACGTACACTCTCAACTCGGACAAAGTTCCGAAGATGCGCTCCCGTTAGGCGACCTACATGCAAACTCGAAGTCACTCCTGTCGCCTGCGGGATCGAAATCGCCTTCACCTGCTCCGCGGAATAGGAGAAAGCTACCTATTTCGACGATTTCCGAGAATCCTTTTGAACCGCCAGATTCAGCGACACCGTTGCGGAGTTTCCAGCAACAACAAGATGACTTGCAAGACACTGAAGGAGAAGAATTGACAGCGAGCGCTGTAATGCGTCCTTCGTCCCCTCCACCTTCCTCTACCTTAAGTGAACAACCTGCTAAGGGTTCACCATTCAACGACAACGACCGAGAAGGACTAGCAGCACCAGCAGTAGATCGACCGCCGCTCTTACAAGCATCAGCATCGTTCTCACGTCCGCATCCAGCTCCACCTCCTCTCCCATTAGACCTTCCCCCGCCGAAGACGCCTCCTCCTCGAACGCATACGCCAGGTGGTACACCCATTATATCCTCTCCACCGAACCGCGTTTCACCACCTTCGACTAGGGGAGGTACGGGTACGAACGGAGACTCGGCGAACCGGGATAGGAGTGATGAGGAGGAACGTCGGTGGTGGACGGATTGGTTGTGTGGGTGTCGAGAGGATAAGGATAGGGATAATGTGAGTTCTTTTAGATATCACTGTCGTCTGGAGGAGAATTTGATTAATTATGTGTTTTGCGTAGGCTGGTCGTACGAATCCGTTCGAATAGGTACTCCGGCGCCTTCATTTTCACCACAATCTATTCCTCATTTTCTGGTTCCACTGTGTTATTTCCACGCTCTACACACAACACCCTACCTCCTAGGTATACACAGCTCTCGAGTATATGCCACTTGCCCCCCCTCCCTTGATACTCATTGCGTCTGTGCCATCTACCTCTCCCTGTTTACGGTTTTGCGCAATGTTTCTCCCCTTGGGGCCTGGACATTGGTACTATTACCTCTCCTGGACGCTGAAATGTTACGACTACACTGTCGATTCTTTCTGTTGTCATTTAATGATGTAGGAATACAAATACCCTATACAACTCATTCTTTATTCCATGTTACAGCGCAGCGTTGCTACATTAACAACAAAGCAAAGTTTAATGTATTACTCCTTTTCCGGCCATCCGCAGCACCTACTGCGCAGCATTCTGTAGTATGGTGCCATTGACATCCTGCTTACACGGAATGAAACGTCACTCCCGGCTCCGGCTACTCATCTCCATCTGTTCACCCGTTTCTTCCTTCCGAATCGGATGGAATGCATCCCGGTTAGGTGACAGTCTCAGACTCGAGGGTCATTCCAACGGTTGATGACAGGAGCGTTCAGCGTTTGCGACGGAATTCACAAGGAAGTAATGATAGACTATGATAACGTTGATCAGCCATTAGAGCATGAGTTATCAGGCGTAACGTACATATTTTGAAAAAACTCTTTCGATAGCAGGAATAAGTAGCTGCCATGGGAATACCTTGACGTCTTTCTCAATGTTTCTCGGTTTGGGAGGGGGGAAATGCATGATCCTCTGATAGAACATATCAAATTCTGCTTTTTTTTTCGACACAGTGGTGGGTTTCAAACCCTCCAGGTTTCGCCGAATCCGGTTCTTCTCCTCCACCGAGAATGTACTTGCGACAAGGCGCTCAAGGAGGTAAATTACGTCGACAGAGGTGAACCAGCAGTCGCGTGTCTCTTGGTGGTAAATACACGATATGACAATATGTTCCTCGCTATAAGCTTCTTGAGGAATGACTTCGCAGGAGACTTGGAGCTTATTTCCGTTCAATTTCCGCTCAAATCGTATAAGTCGTCTACCAACTTCCACTTCGTGGGCGGACCTACGGAGCAATCAAGCAGCTAATGGGATCGATAATACGGGTTGCTCACCAACACTTATCTAGCGAACAAGGATGTTGCATACCATTATCTTCCACCCATTCGAGTATGGCAGGTTGTGGCTCAGTGCCGTCTTGGACCTCCTCAGGAATATTCATCGTGCGCACTATTTTGAAATCTCCGTCGGGTTGCGATGCTTCGACAAGCATTAATGCTGACAGAGACTGGAATCGGGAGGAATCCGAAGACAACTTATCCTCTCCTCTCTTGCGCTTATTCACCGTGGAAGACGCCACTTCGGAAGTTTGATGAACATCGACCATTGCTGCCGGCACCATCGTCGCTGGTGGAAAAGTCAGTAAAGAAATTGAGGTAGAGCTTATACTAGCATAGGCTTACTAGAAATCCAATATACGAACTCCCCAAAAGTAACTGACTCAACAACTTCTCCAATAATGTCCAACGCCTGTATGGTAAGAGGTACGGAAAAGTGCTCAGGGAAGCTCGTTTTATAATACGAAGGGGCGATTGCGTGAAGTTCGATTCTCGTCACCTTCCGTCCTAGCTCTCCAGTGGGTGATGAAGGTAAGCAGTTGACTATCGTCCTAACTGCCGTGCGGCCGAATACGATACGAAGCCTCAGACTGATGAAAGATACCCACTGGCCAGATTCATTGTCCTCCGTGTTCGTATGGAGCTCCAGGTTAACTGTGATGGGACTGAACGCTTCACCCTTCGACGGAGTGTAGTCGAGCACGATAATCATACCACTACTACTCACCGACACTAGTGGTAAAGATGGATGGTACAAAGCCATGGCCGGTGGCTTGAGGAGAGGAGAGGCAGAGTGACTCGTAGTGCTCGGCGTGGCCCGCGTGGGTGACATGCACGCCTTCTGACGATCTGCTTCCCGCTGCTCAACTGAACGCAACCCACTTGCGAAACCAAAGGAAACTTCGTAGTATCTCGCTTGTTCGCTAGATACCGCTGCCGGACAGAAACACCGCTGCGGAACCTTATGTATTCATAGGGCATCGATATCGAGGTCAGCCTGAGAGGGGTATATTGGTGCGTCCAACGGAACATGGTGGAGGTCAAGGTGTGAGAAGAAGACGCACATCTGAAAGACAAAAATCACATCATATACCGCCAAATTCTCCCAGGAAAATATGTGAATATAATAATAATAGTACAATTCTATCAACGACCGACCAAGCCAAGCGGTCTTTGATCAGAAAAGCCTGCATCAAAAGATAAAAAACATGATTCCAAAACAGTGAAAAATGAAAGAAAATGAGAAAGCCATAAAAAGAAGTAACCACCGGTTTAAGAAACCCTCCAAATCCACCTGGAAAACACGATTTTGTTGCGTACTTTCTCATTGAGCACAGCAATCAACACCACCAGCGGCAGATGCAGGAGTGAGCTTGGGAGCGAGGGCCAAGTACGAGAAGAATAAAAGGGCAACATCTTACATTATCATCGAACAGCAGCAACCAGTTGCCATAGCCATCAGCTGTGTAATATATTGCCCCATGTAAGCTACGGTCTCTCTCTCTTTCGCGCGGTCGTGAGGAAGGGGAAGGGTGAAAAGGTAAATATCAGAAACAAAGAAAAAGGGTCCGAATCGGATCAGCGAATATGTGAGTTTATGCACGTTGACTGGGAAATACAGAAGTCATGGATCAGATATTACGTTTCGTAGTGATGGAGTAAGAGACGTACGCCATGCCACCATATCCCATGGCAGCACCTGATTCAGCTAGCTTTCGTTGTCTGAAGGCCTGAAAAAGCGAAAGGATGTTGTTTAACGTTAAGATTAACTTTGAAATAATGGGAAAACGTACTTTTCGGTACTTAGTTCGTTCATAGGTCACCAGCGCTACGACGATAAGGGCAATAACAGATATACCCGCGAAGACACCCAACCCAATTGGAAGAACAGAAAGCGTCTTTCCTGGAATTGCAAACGGCGCAGTATCTTCGCTTGCTGATTCAGAGGCAGCCTCTGCAGCTGCAGTTCCAACTTCTGTTGAACCATCGGGTGTGGTCCCTGATGGATTGGCTTCCACGTCTGCGTCTTGAGTCTCCGTTGCACCATCCGCTGCCGCTGTTGAGTCGGCAGCTTCCGCCGATGGAAGAGTAGCAGTTGCCGTATCTATGCCGCCAATGGCTTCATCGCTGCTCGAAGTAGCGTCTGCGGTAGGCGAAGCAACTGTTTCAGTCTGAATATTGCCAATTGCACCGTCTGTGCTCTCTGCCGAGGCAACTTCGGTCGAGCCAACCTCGTCGGTAACAACGTCTGAAGTTTCAGCAGCGGAAGTTGCATCCGGGGACACCGTTTCCACGGGCTGATATATTGATTAGACAAAACCTTTCTCCAAAAAGCGAAAAGACACACGTTTACGGATAATGGAGAATCTTCCGTTGCAGTTGCCGTCTCTTCACTAGCGGTATCCGTTGACTCCACTGATGCAGAATCCACGCTGGTCGCTGTTTCTTCAGCTGAAGCGACGTCCGTAGCAGTAGCTGTGTCCACTCCGGAGTCAGTCGCAGCAGCATCCGTCGCAGTCTCCGTCGCTGCAGAGTCTGTCGCGGTTTCTGTCGCATCAGCGCCTGTTGCAGTTTCGGCCTCAGCCACCGAGTCCGTTGATGCAGAGTTAGGGTCTACAGAGTTATCCGACGTGGACACGATACACTCCTTTACTTGAATGACCTGCGCGTTGCCATTCGCGTCGGTGGTTGGCGTCAATGTGATTGTGCAGACCTCCGTAATGACGCCATTCCCACTATGAGTTATGAAAGAATCAGAAAAAGATCAAGACAAGATCGATGGATGTTACGCACGTATTGGTCGTTGTTGTTGTCTGTACAGTCGCCGGACTATCCAGTCGCTTTGAAAGATCCACCAACTCCCGCTCGGATAAGTTGAGGCCGTAAGGAAGAGAGAACGCCGGCGTCGAAAGCAAGACAGTCGAAAGCAAGAAAATTGCGGGCCTCATTTATGATGTCGTCGTCGAAATACGGACAAAAGCCACAGAGAGAGAGAGAGAGAGAGGAGAGAATCGAAGAGCGAAGTATGAAAAGAAAGTGAATGGAGACCTGCTCCCTGCGAGCACGTCTAGTCGGACAGTACTCTTTGACGTTAGAGGGATATAAAGGAAGGGGATGAGAGAGAGTGAGAAGGAAGGGCCACCTGGGCAGAAGGAGACAAATGGGCGGGCGACGGTGGGAGGCTGTTGTCAGAGACGGTCGGTCCAGATGGCAGTCTGTGGTAACTCTCTCAAACTCAAATTAAACACAACACTCGGCCTCCGTACATTTCTAATCGTGGGAATTCTCTCCGGCTGTCCGGCATCCACTATGGCAACAAAATCAGCCAGACATGGCAACCACACACCGCTCTCATGAGAGAAACAATCATCCTCAAACATACTTGATGGAAATGTGCAACTAGATTGACATACTTGAGCACTGACTCAAGCGCAATACCAACATAAAATCGTCGTCAACTTCAATTCATCAAGACCTCCTGATCGTGGCTCGCTTGGTTGACGCGAGGTAGGCACATCTTTGATATTTCTCTACCTTTTCTAAGCGGTGCCGAATCAGTACATCCCGTTCCCTCCTGTGCCTTCAATCTCCTGTCTTTCTAGACCTAAACTACATTCAAATAATTTCGGGCCAGAGCTCGGCGGCAACCTCTTCTGGGCCTCTACTACATCCGACGGGATCATCTCATTCCATGTTCAACCGCCTTATACGTCTTGCCGTCCCGAACCCTCCTTCTACTTCGAAGTTGCTCCATCAAGAAGCCAATCAACCCAGCCACAGCGGCAGTGCCCCATGACTCAAACGTCACAGAAAGCATGGCATTGATGACGACAGCCGCCAACAGTACGAAGCGACCTGATATTGGTAACCTCACTAGCTCGAGTAGGACGAGCAGCGGTTGTGCAGGATAAACCACTAGCCAGGCGTTAATCAGCGCTATCGATGCCATCGCTATCATAAACCAGCCTGCCTCGATACCATAAGAAGTCAAGAACAGTACGAAGTACATCATAAATCTCACCGTTTGTCCACATAGACTTCCGGAACGGAGGTCCTATGCTGAACACTGCCGCGATAAGAATATACTGAAAGCATGATACGAGGAATAGGACAGTATTCTCATAGTTCAATGCCTGGAGCTTGTCATCCCTCGGGTCTGGCTTCCTCTCTTGCGGTGGTCGATACCTGCGAGTCGGAAAATGTCAATGAACAATGACAGTCTTACACGATGTGTCACCGGCGGGCTTACCAGCTCTGAGATCTAACCCAAAAGAAGGTCCAGAATTGCACGGCACTCGTTATTATTATCTGACCGATGATGCTCGCGAGAACCTTCTTTGAGACAAGACTTGCCGTTGGTCGCTTTGGGTGAATTTGAGGGAATGGCAGCGAGCGCCCCACTAGAAACCAAGAAGCATGTAGCAGTGACCCTTGTTCAATAGAGAGGTATAACCCACTGGTGACGGCAATCGGGATAATTATGAACAGATCTATGTAAAGGAACTGAAGGGCATTGACGTGAGACATCGCTCTGGCCACCTGGGGGATAGATAATCTTCACCTGGAAATCACCCAATGACGATGCAAAGGAATACAACAGGGTAATCGTCGTAAACTGAATTAACGAGTACAGCGCCCTGTTCATCAGGAATATCGACGTTAGGAAATCTAATGAACCGAAACAGCCAGAGTATCTCACATATATTTGAAACAACTGAAGCTTGTAACAAGGGCAGCACGACCTTCCTTGATGACATCGAGGACGCAGCTTATGTCGGGAGTCCGGCTCGTGAAAGGGGCAGCAACAGAAGCTTCGGCTTCAGACAAAGAAATCCCCACGTCGGCCGCCTTCAATGCGGCACAATCGTTCGCGCCATCTCCGCACATCAGTACGGTATATCCGAGACCGTGGAGGCGTTCAACGACCTCATTCTTTTCGTCCGGAGACATTCTTGCAAACACTTGCGTCTTAACAAGCATCTGAATGAAAAAAGAAAGTCAGGAAAAACACTGGTACTGATGTCACCACAATCACGTACTCGCTGGACAGTTTCCAGTGGTGCATAATTGATCATCCAGCGGAAGACATCTCCCGTGAGGGCAATAGTGAAGTCATTGTACGATATTTCGCCCGCAACCGACTCAATGGTATGGTGTGGTGGTGGATCAAGGGGTTTCAAGCTGTATTCATCCAGTGTCCACAGCGAATCATCCATACACGGCCATGAGAGCTTCGCCAAAGGGGTCAAGGCGTTTCCCTCCCGGAATATCGGGCTGAAGACGTGGGCAGCTTGATTGATGAGCCCGCATTCCCGCGCAACGCTCACGGCGGTAAGCGGATTATCGCCTGTGATCATCCTACACGCCATATGCGCTGCCCGGAGTGCTTGAATGGCCGGTGAAGTACCTGGCTTAATCTTGTTTTCAAAAATGACGAGACCCAAAAAGCTAAGGCCAGATTCGGCCTGTTCACGTTTGAGACGCTGGGCCTTGAGCCAAGATAGACTCTCGATGCTTTTTCCCGCAATCGCGATAACACGATACCCGCGTTTTGTATAATAAGAAAGCAGATCATCGTAGTCGTCGGGAACTAATGGCAATGTCAGCCGATGGTAAGTAGTAATAATAAAGACCAGCACTGACAAGAGTCCTTGTCACAGATATCTTGCATGACTTCGGGCGCTCCTTTGACATATACCTCCATACTCGAACTTTTGAGCCTCTTAACTATGACGCTCATCCGACGCAAGGATGATATAAATTCAAACGTTCGAATCACTCCGAGCTCGAGGAAGTGTGCACGCTGTAGATTACATTGAGACTCTGCAGGTAGTGGAGAGTAATCAAGAACTCACTCTCGCAGCACCTCTAAGGGCGTCCTCCACTCGAAAGGCACCGCTTCCAGGAGGCCGCACAATATTCTGTACTAATGATGTTGACGATTGGGAACCGCTCGATTTGTCCTTGATAACACCTGTGCCTGCAATCTGACCTTCCTCCAAAGTCCACTGAGTAAAGTTGAACATTTTCACATCAAGTGGATCACCCATCACTTCACCATTCACGACTTGTAGCATGTGGCATGTTGCGAGAGCGTGCAAGAACAACGCCTTTCCGGAACCAGCATCAGACGAGAGATCGTGTATGTCTTCAATAAGCTCGCCGAATTGATGTGCATTTCGTTCAATTCCGCGGACACCCAAGATATCCAGACCATCTTCAGTCAATGTCCCGGTTTTATCAAAGCAACAGACATTGACTTTCCCGCTCACGTTTACTCGGTTCGGGGAAATGCAGAATATCCCTGACCTCCGAAGGCGACTGAGCGCAAAACTCGTGCCTATTGATAGTGTAGCAGGTAAGGCAGGAGGTACGACGATAGTTATCAGATCCAGCGCTCGGAGCAAGATTGTGTGCCAGGGGATCTTTCATAGTGGTCAACCTAATATACCCTCATGATGAGAAGAGACCACTTACACCTAGGCGGACAAATTGTACGGCAGATGCGAGAAATCCAACTCCAGCAATGCAAGAAAGTACGCCGATGAACCGCATCGAGTCTCGATAGAAGGAAAAGCCAAGGGGTTTGGGGAAAAGCATAGATCGAACAAGGGATCCTTTGGTTGTATCGAATCCTTGGGTAAGTTATCGTTAAGTCGGAACTGCAACAAGGAAAAGCTAAACGCTCACCCGTACGAGCAACAAGTGCTATACACGGACCTTCCGTATCACGGTTGGCCGTCATAGCTCCCCTTAAACGGACAACCCGTGTCCCCGCATATAAGAAGCTCTTACTAACCTCGACGGTTGCATCAACACTGTCCTTCCATTTCGCCAACTCAGCATCCTTGACTGGAACCTTGTTGACAGGTACACTTTCGCCAGTCAGCATGCTCTCATTCACGATTGCATCTCCAGCTAGAAGCATCAAATCTGCCGGAAAGATAGAAAGATAAGGGCCTGTAAGCGAGACTATGTCGCCGGGAACGAGTTCAGACGAGTCTCTCATTAACCCTATTCAACGGTCAGGTACCGGATACATAGAGCTGTTGAGACCACGACTTACAATGTCCGTTGCTGTAAACATTGATCAGGCACGAGAAACGGGACATCTGCCTCATGCGAGTCAGGTTCTTTCAAGAATGGTCAGCATCTTGACTAACAACAAGAGTACGCGAAACTACGCACCTTCTTCGTATCAATCAGTGTGCTTGCAATGCTTGACAGGGATATGAGAGCTATGCAGAACGCGTAGTAGTAATAATCGTCCAATGACCATAGAATGATGCTAGCCACTTGGAAAACGTAGAAGGGATGGATAATCTACATAAATGAGCATCTCTTCCTCGGTGCCAGAGAAAACGGAGCCGCACCTCTTCCACAAGTAGAATCAACACGGACTTTTCCTCAATGTCTATAGCGTTCGGGCCGAACAACTTCAGACGCTGTCCACGCTGCCAATCCTCCAGGCCTCTCTGCACTGCCGTGATTCCTGACCAAGACGAATCTCGCCAATCGCTACAATATAGGTTGAGGATCGCTGTAATCTATGGGGGAGAGATGACTCGCCTAACTGCAGAGAAAAGGCCGCTTCTCATATCCAGAGCAAACCTCAGATATCGATAGTCGACGAATCTCAAAGTAGAGAGTACTTCGGAAGCTTTCCCGTTTGATTCATCAGTACCGTCAGGTCCAAGCTTCACAGGGAAAACTGTTGAGACTGGAAACGGGTAGTCTATGGCCTTGAGCTGGAACAAAGAAATATCCCTGAGTGGAGACTCGAGGTTAGGAGTAAGTCATGGACAAATACACTCCAAGAGTTGCTTGAAGTACCTCAACGACTACGAATCCACTCCTAATGTCCTTGAAAGCTTTTTCACGTGCAACGCATCGCAGCCAGAGGCGGGGGAACCAATGGCCGAGGAGACCTGATAGACCGAAAGACACTACGCAGAAAAATCTCCAAGCCCATTTCCTCCACGGAAGTATTTCATATCCGACAAAACGAACAGTAATATCCTCATCTTCCCTAAAGATTAATTGACGGCTTGGCGGACCTGCAGGAGGGGGCTCTAGCATGTTGAGCCCAAGATCCATGTCTAACCTCGTGTCGCCAAATACAGGATCAAGCGCCATGTTGGGCAAAGAGCCTGACGGCGATGGAGGCAAAGACCCATAATCGACGTCGCTGGAGTCTGCGATGTCAACTCTAGCGCGTCCGTGTTTAAGTAGCTCATCCTCCGATGAGCTGTCCTCTTCCGCGGAAGTATATCCCCAGCGCTCCTCATCATCATCTGACGCGACCGCATGTTCAGAACCAACCGAGGATGATCGTGATTGTAAGCTAGGCCTTCGTGGCCGGCGACTCGAAGCCGCTGAACGCAGAGATAGTGAGTATCGATGGCCAGACGGCCCATGATCCGAGACGGCGCTTGGTACTCCTCTAAATAGTTGGGCTAAGCTGTCGAACATTGATGCTTGCGGTGTTTCTGGAGAAATTGAACGTCGTCGTCTGCGTCGCACTCGCCCTGTATCATCATCTTCTCCGAGTTCCTCGCTGGAGGGTTCACCGTTATCAAGCGGAGAGCCATCTCGCAGCTCCAACCGGCTGGCTGAAGCTGTCCCCTGTTCATCTTCACTTCGTCTTCGGAATCTTGAGTGGCCATCTTGTGCAGAATAGTCGCTGCTCATTCGTCGCAGCCCCCGCGCTCTTTCACGACTAATCTCACGATGGCTCATTCGACTCACGCTGCTCGGTATGGCAACATTTCCTGGTCCGTCAAAGACAGCGCCGGTGCGTTCGCCACCACTAAGTTCGCCACCGGCATCGTAGGAACGTCCAATTTGAGAGTCCCGCCTAAAGCGGCGAATGCTCCTTGCTTCCGATACGGCATGTTCAATATCAACAGCGGATGCACCTTCCGTGTAGTCATAACGATCCTCTTGCATGCGTGGACTGATCGATGATAGACAGCGGACTAGCTCGCAGAATTCGACTGGTTGTGATACTTTGTCGCGCGGTGGGCGAGGGAGAGCCGAAAGCTACCATATTTGGACTGCACATCATAGTTGATGCAGAGCAACGAAAACTATAATTAAGTAGCGGTATACGGGAATACATGTAAGCTAGCGACTAGTAAACTACCCCAGATACTTCCAAATGAGAAAGAAACAAAAGAATGTGAAAATGGCGCCCCCAAAGAAAATGTACATGTCCTGAGTACTGGAAGGGTAGTCAGTGAATATGAACAAACTGACAATGGCAGATTTACCTTCGCCTCTCAATCCATCCAATAACGTCTCTACTCAGACCTAGTGTATTTGCCGCATTCAGGAGTCGGCGTTGAGTTCCTTTCAGGATATTTCGCTGGTCCACGAGATTATCGAGAACCTCCCTCCCCTGAGCGATGAAATCGTCCAGTTGTGCACTGGCGTTTTGAGCGAACGTGTGTTCGCGCAATGCATATGCCTCACGGTCAAGAGAGGAACCCGGCATGATGGTTCCTTCCGGTGTTGCACCACGAAAAGGCGATTCACCAATCAGCTCAGAGGGAGCAGTACTTCGAGGTTGCCCATTTGCGAACCGCTGTCGCGCAGTGCCCGCAGACAAAGGGGTAGCATTAGAAAACAAATCTGATTTCCGTGCCGTTTCGCGCTGTGATTCGTTCTGTTCAGTTACGATCTAGACCACAAAACGGAACGAACAGACCTCTTTCTTCAAACTGTCAAATTGGCTCGTGAGCTCACCGTAATCTGTTCTGAATTTCTGGAGTCGCCTAGCGTACGAATTGATACGTATGAAGCATGTAGCTATTCAGCATTTTGACATACATTTGGGCTTTCTCCTGCTTAGCTTTCAGCATCTCTCTTCGAGCCATTGATTCATAATCCTCAATGGTGCGGTGAAGCGCGGCAAGTGAAGCAGCAATCTGCCCTGGCATATAAATGTATCACCAAGAGACACGGAGAAATAATACCCAATTTGTCAGTGACTAACGAAAATATACACAATCTAGAGAGTGCAGACCTTGTAGAGACGCACTGCTCTCCCCTCCTCTCATTCTTTCCAAGTCCGTCTGGATAGACGACGTTTGACGGACGCCCAGAGTATACAGGGAGTTCATTATGAGAATCCGACAAGTCGAAAAGTGATTATGACAACTTTCGCCCAAGTTCTGATGATGTTCAGGCCAGGGGATCAAGCATATAATGAAGCATGTTACGCGAGACTTCAGACATCGTCCTCCACGTCTTCATCATAAAGTTATGTCACGTGATACAAATGAAGCACTTTTACTAATAGTTTTATTAATTTACATTCCATGAGTGAGATTCATAAATACAACTTTCACTAGCTAGAGTCATGAAGAGGTGCAGATTCAAAGCACAAGAATACAACAAGAGAGGCACCCACTCCCATAAGGAGTTGTACTCCAACAAGCAGGGTAGGGTGGATGTGGAACTGAACCGAATATACCGGCAACGGAGAATGAAGGTGCATATGAGGATGAAGGTATAACGGTTGCGCTAGTAGCAACTAGCGGCACGCCATAATCCTGTGAGTATAGTGTCCGTTCACGGGATCAAAGCGGTAGCCTTGGGAAGCCCTTGCTCGGATGTCATCACGAACACCGCCCATCATGTCCCCAGAACGAGCGAAATGGTGCCAATAGAGAATCTCTCCAGGCGCTAGCCTGGGAATCTTCGGCATGCGCGAATGCGGCATCGACTGCAACTGCTGTGCCACTGCTTGGAACACCTCCTGAGAGTGGGCTTCGCGACTGACATCTGGATCACCTGCCACATATAGGCGCTCTTCGTAATCTACCTCGGAGGCATGGAATACGAAGCGATGCCCATTCGTGTTCCTTGGAGGTACGTGCGAGAATGGATGGGTCGATGTCAAACTCATACCAGGTGCACATCGAGCGCATGGCGCAACGATCATGTAGCCTATAGCAGTACCACAACCATGGCAACAGAGAGTCTGGGAGAGGCATTCGCAGGTGCGCATTCTGGGAGAGCTCGTGCTGGCCTGATAGACGGAACAATTCACAGGCATGGCGTCACTGGAGAATAGATGAACATCCGGACGCAAAAGCAAAACACACTGTAGGCAAAATAAGATTAGTTAGACTACTAGGAGGGAATATGGTTAGCTACCTTCATGCCGCGATTCGTGATAAAGCTTCCACAATGCTTGCAGTTCAACATCCAAACCTTGTGCGCTACGTCATTGCTTGCAGGAGGCGGGGCAGCAGAAGGTGCAATATGACGCTGATGATAGTGCAAGGGTTGCATGTCCACCGTGGAATTACGCGACATGCCCGCTACGGCGCTTGTGACCCCAGGCAGAGGCGGGGGCAACTCGCGCCCGGGAAAGATAGTAGAGCGGTGTTGAGGGGATTCATGGTTTGAGAGGGGATGTCCTATGGCCATCGGGTAGATAGGTTATCAAGGCGAAAGATGATGCTGAGTTCTGGGAACAAATACAGAAGCCATGGCTTAAATACACCATGGTGGCTAAGCTCTGGAAAAGCAGCTTTGCAAGTAGTGAATCGACGCGTCGAAAACGAATTTAGAGGTTCTTCGGCACGTGACCCTGAACCCGATGGCCTGATCGTCGGCCTCAATTCAATCCACGTCCCTTCCCTCAAAGCATTGGGCCATTGCTCCTAGGCGATGAGACATGCAAAGAAGCGTCAGATTGATTCGATAGTCTTTGATGATTGCGCTCGGCTGTAGGTTCTCCTCCACTTTCCGGCCAGGGCGTGTGTACTAAACCCTACCAGTGAATTCTTGACAGGGTTTCAGAAAAGGAACCTGCAGAAGAAAGAGGTTGCAAAAAGTAAAGCCAAAGAACGCGAGCGAAAAGAACGACTTCAAGCGAGGAAGGAGCAGCGTCAGGCATTGAAGGAGCAGGCAGAAGAGAACGTTCGGTTGGTTGAAGGCGCATGGAAGCAAGGTACGCTGTACCATAACGAAAAGGTCGCCCATCAGGCGCTAATACTTGCCTCGTATCTGTTAAAGATGTCGGTGATGTAGAAACCAACGATGAGGATGTTCTCGTATCTTCGCCTTCCGACAAGGGAAAGGGCAAGGCGACTCAAGAATTCGAGGACGAGCAACAGCTTGCGACAGTTACAATTGTAGATGAACTCGATCTGGAAAGCTTGCGACATGGCTCTTCAATGGCCAAACCCACGGAACCAGTGGCAGAGGCCGAATCTCTCACCCGGGAACCATCGCAATCTGTGGCAGAGAAAAATACCGACCGCCGCATGAGCCCAGACAACAATTCAGTTCGTGAAAAAGGGAAACTTCGTCCCAAAAGAACTCCGTATGAGACGAAGGCGGCTCGCAAGGCCGCGCGAATCAAACAACGTGCACGGAAGCTGGAGAAAGCCGATCGTGCTGGTACTCGGAGAGGAGGACGGAGAAAAGGCGAGAAGAAAGTTAGAAAAGTTCCATGATAACACGATGTGTTGCTGTGTCCTCTTAGTCGTAGAGTTGATCTATGCATAAACCATACAAACAGTGCCCAATTTCCCACCGAAGGTCAAGGTCCTTCATGTTACATAATCTTTTTGGAAAATGCTAAACATAGATCACGTGTTTCGACTGCATGGACAACATAATTGGGGAGTGGCAATCCCTATCAAAAAAACGACCGTTCTCACGGTCTATGCCGCGTCGTGCCGGAGCTCGCTTAAGCATAAGCGATGACCGGTTTTTGAGAGACACATTCGACTCCATGTAACCCTCCCACATCACAAAGATCACTAGTATTAAGTGTGTATATCATGTCTTTGATGTCTTTAGACCAATATCTTCAAAAAAGAAATTGACTTTTACTAAAATCCGCCGAGATATTGTATAGTTTTAGGTCATATCTAAGGAACTAGATAATTTCTTGAAAATTTTTTCTCAACAAAATGAAGATAGTCATGAAACAATGTGATTTGTACATTTACATGGAAATTGTTGAGAAATTCAGTGAGTTCTGAGTGTTCGAAGAGTGCATTGAATCTCACCGAATAAAGGAAAGATCTGTCACGTGACATTGCATTTGTATGGGTGCACGAACCAGCAAAAGAGCAATAATGCAAGAAAATATTGCAAAATGTCTGTAAGCACAAAATTCATTTGGTAAGTCAAGTAAATATACCATGGTACCTGTACAAGCTCCAAAAATGCCATCAATGATACTGCATAGTGCTTATCTTAGTCTTTCTCAGAGATGCATACAGTGACACCATCTACATCAAGGAATCAGTATAGCAAGCTTTAGAATACAGCAGATAGTATGATTCTGATATATTCATATTAGAAAGTCACTGTGTATACAAATGAATAACCAGCAACGTCACCAAAGACCTTGTTCAAGACCATGAGAACTGCTGACTGGTAATAATCTACAATAAAACATGCTATGTATGCTCATTTTTGTCTTAATTTGTCTAGTATCATATCAAGTGAATGTCTTTATTTAATTCTCTGGCATATTTCTCATAAAATTCTAATTATCTGGTCTCATGAAGGATTGGTGCATTGTATCGAAAGGCGGTAAATATGGATCGCTGTTTCTTACCATATATGGTAGATGTTACAACTCCGCTTGAAAAAAAGGGGGCTCGCGCGGCACTTGGAGATTGCCACTCCCCAACATAATTACTCACGCACTGCTCGTTTCCTGTGTTGTCATCCAGCGCCAATACGTTGCCTCTCACCGGAAACCACTTTAATCTGCTCGGGAAAGTTATCTGGAAGGCTTTATCAAAGTTTCAATATTCACCGTGTCAACTTTTGGTGATCAAGTGGCCGCCTCATCTCGCAAAGTACTCTGCCACATTGGGGCGGCGCAGTTCATCACTAGGCTCAGACAGAGGACGCGAAGAGCTGCCGTGGACAGAAGAAACTACCAGCGGTCGGGCCACACGCAATGGCCTCAGAACTGACTACGCCGCAACTATTAGGCTCGAAGGATAAGGAAGACGAAGAGCATGCAAAATGGAATAGACGAAAGGATTTGAAGGTACTGAACAAGAAAGCTCCCGAAGGTAAGGCCCCTATTTCATGCCATGTCCGGGTTAATGATTCCGGACTTCCTGCGATAATGGATAATTTCTGAATTTCAACTTGATGTAGAATCTTTCAAATCTTTGGACTCATCGCTTAAGCGACACACGGCACTAATCAAGCGTATGCGCCAATCGTTAGGCATTGATAATAACGAGCAAATTATGAAAGACATAGCTACGTTGTCTCTCGAGAAGTACATTGATGAGCTAGCGAGTGCTACAGTTGAAGGCATTGCCCGCTGCAAGACGGAAAGGGACGTGTGGAGCGCTGTCGAGGTATGTATAATTTATATTGAGTCATAGCGGATGTCAGGTTAACGCTACGGATTCGAAGATAATCTCGGCCCTGCACCGCCGTTTTCCAAAAGAATTTACACATTCTATCAATTCACTTCTTAGCTCTGCCCTTCTCCCTCCTCAGAGGGTCCCTGGATTGTCATCTGGCGCTCAGGCCACCGCAGTGCAATCCTTGGCGGGTACGACCACTTCTGCGCTTGGTGCAGGGACTGCTATAACACCGGAACAGAAGGACAAGGAAGATGCCGCACGTATAACCCGGCAGAGGCCCGTGTTGCGCGTTTGTGCCGAATTAGCTTTAGTCGGTATAATCAAGGATGCCCCAGGCAAGAGTGGGGGCGAATGGGTGATGAAGACCGTGAAGGATCTGGTGAGCATGAACCGATCCAACTTGAAGAGGGGACTGATGTCTAGTCTTCCCTCTTTTCCTGTTAGCTCTCGAATGATCCTGCTTTATCTTCCCTGCCTCTGTTGTCAACATTTCTCAAATCATATGCTCGCCCGTACCTCGGGATCGTCTCTTCGAGCGTTTCTAAGTCTCAGATACCGGAAGGTATTCTAACTGGTTCTCTTTCAGCCGAGACGACTCAGAATGCGAATTCTTTTCCGCGCCTTGGAATGGAGAGTGAGGATGACGAGCTCGTTGAGAAAGATACTCGAGCACGGTTCAAGAGAATGTGCGAGGGCTACTTTGAAAGTGTCTCGAAGAAGCTTGTCATCGAGCACAAAGTATGTTTGAAATTTGCTCCTGTTCTGATGACACAAATCAAACTTGTATGTCCTTTGTAGCGTTTACAAGAACAGGATCGTAAGAACCACGAGGCGTATATCAGGTCGGGGGAAATTTTTGAGGATCGCCAGCAATCATATGAAAAGATGACCAAGTCATACGAGAAATTGCTCTCGGGCTGCCAAACGTATTAAGATCTCACATTTTGGACAAGCAAGGTCTCACCGTTTTCATAGACTTTCTGAGCTCCTGAACCTCCCAATGCCGACTCTGCCCTCTGCCGCGCTAAAGAGAGATGTCATCCTAGTAACTTCGGGGGCTCAACAGGCATCACAAGAGGAAGCATTCCCGGCAGGTGGAAAGTGGGAAGATGAGGAAGAACGCCGCTTCTATGAGGATATCCAAGATCTTCGCGACTTCGTACCAAAGAGTGTACTGGGTTTGGACGAGAAGGACAATAGCAATACAACTGAAAAGACCCAGTCGGATAAATTGAGGGATGAGCAACTAGAGCAGGAAAGGAAGAAGCGAGAAGAGGTTGAAGTAAAAGAGCTGGAGAAAGAGCTCAAGAAATTGGAGCTTGAAGGCGATATGAGGATATCGAGTTCTGACCCTGACAAAGGAAAACTGGAGGACGAAAAGTAAGCCTTCCGCAATTCTTAGATAGGTTACGAAACTGAAGTGGTATAGCTTATTATCTCCGATTATTTCTCCCCCCAAGTCTCCTTCACCGCCCCAGTCACCTTCCCTAGCGCCTCAAGGCCCCTCGCAACTCCTATCTGCCTTACTTGCCCGCCTTCCTGACTGCACGAACCGATCGTTGATTGATTCAGCAGCGGTGGAATTTGCTTTCCTGAATTCGAAAGCGGCACGAAAACGTCTTGTCAAGGTTTGATTTGGATTGCATTGTATGGAGACGCTGACTCAAATCTCTGGCGGCTTTCAGTTCTTGATGCAAGTTCCCAGGAATAGACTTGACTTGTTGCCTCATTATTCAAGACTTGTCGCGACCTTGAATAGATATATGCCTGATGTCACTGCCGATCTCGTTGCTTCTGTGAGCAACCAAAATACATTGCTGTTAATGGACTCAACATCTCTTTTTATAGTTGGAAGAAGAGTTTCGTTATCTGCAAAGGAAGAAGAATGTTGTCAAGGAGCTCGCAGAAGTGCGTCAGAAGGTAAGCGCTCACCTTCTCGTCAATGGGTGGAGTCCTAATGCATCGAAGAACATTGCTTTCTTATCAAATCTGACCAAATTCGGTCTGGTTCCAACCCATGTCATCTTACACGTTTTCAAAGTCTGCTTGGACGATTTTTCAGGCGTGAACATCGACAATCTTTCCATGCTCCTCGAAGGATGCGGTCGGTTCCTATTGAGGAGCGATGAGACGAGGGACCGATTCTTGACAATGGTAGCTACTTGCGAAGATCCACAGTGCATTCATTGCTTATCGTGTTGCAGACCGAGCTTATGCGACGCAAGCAAAGTATGCATCATTTGGACCAGCGGCAAATCCTAATGCTGGAAAATGCTTACTATCAGGTATATTCTTTCTCTGTGTGCTTCTATTACACCTTTTTATGCGTTGTCAAGTGTAACCCGCCTGAACGAGTCCCGATCAAGGAGAAAGAACGAACTCCAATGGAATTATTCATCCGACATCTCATATACGATGTCCTTTCCAAGAAGGCAATAGATAAGGTCCTCAGACTCCTCCGCAAGCTCCACTGGGATGACCTCGGCGTAGTATGCATGCTGCATAATGTATTTACAAAGGCATGGAAGATCAAGTACAGCAACATCAGCTTGCTTGCTATGTTGGCGTACGACTTGCAGCGTTACCATCCTGACTTTTCAATTTCCATCGTCGATCAGGTCCTTGAGGATGTACGGCGGGGACTCGAGACGAATGCCTACAAGGCGAATCAGCAAAGGGTCGCAACAATGAAATATTTGGGAGAGTTGTATATATATCGACTGATTTCCTCAGGGATCATCTTTGATACTCTTTGGTCTCTGGTGACCTACGGACACCGTGAGTTGAAAGTCATTTGTATAGCCCAGTTGGCCTCTGAATAGTCCTTTACAGCTGAGGGACGTCCTCTGCCGGGTCAAGTCTGTCCTATTGATAGTCCGGACGATTTCTTCAGGATTCGCCTCATTTGCGTGCTGCTTGACACTTGCGGCATGTGTTTTGACAAAGGCTCGCAAAAGAAAAAGCTGGACAACTTCTTGACGTTCTTTCAGGTATGTACATGCAGTTTTTTGCCTGCAGGGAGGAAACGGACCGTTTCGATACAGATGTACATTTTGACAAAGGATCCCCTTCCCATGGATGTCGAATTTATGCTAGAGGACTCTTTAGAGGTGAGATTATCTCGCCAATATAAGATACTTCGTCTTACAAGTTCACAGGCAGTGAGACCGAAAATGGCTAGATTGAAGACATTCGAAGAGGCAGCACGGGCTGTCGATGAATTATTCACTCACATTCTTCAGAGCAACAGTTCGTGTATTCTGTTGCTGATCGATATGGGCTTCGCTGATAGTGCCTGTATAGACAACGAAGCCGATGGGGAGGAAAGTGGAGACGAAAGTGACGAGGACCACGAGGCTGCCAATCGCGTTGACTCCGAGGACGAAGAAGAAGAGCAACTGGAATCTGTGGCCGACACCATGGTAATTTCTTACCGAGCACCCTGAGAGCTTGTTCTAACGGTTCATCAGACCAATGGTCGCGCGCCTTCTCCGGACACTTTGGTGTTGCTTAACACATCGGAAAACCTAGGCCCGACAGAACAAGATGAGAATGAGTTTGCAAAGGAACTGGCCAAGCTGGTCACCGACTCTTCTGCGGAAGCTAGGAAGGTGGACAAGCGCACGGCCCAAGCATTGTGGGACTCGGCAGTAGTACCGGCTGGCCTTCGTAAGAAGAAGCATGAAAATGGCGACTCGGACTCGGACGTGTCAGATACTGAAGAGGCGGGGTCTCACGGGACTATGAAGTTTGTCCTTCTCACGAAGAAAGGGAACAAACAACAGGTATGGACCTAACACCCACGTGTTTGCGATACTCTGACGAAGGCTCCGTTTGAATTATATTAGACCAAGAAGATTGCGATACCGGCAAATACGGCTCTTGCTGCTCAGACGCGGAACGCACAGATCCAAGATAAAGAAGAACAGCAGCAGTTGAAGCAACTCGTTCTGGACTATGAACAACGGGAGGAGGTCGAAGAGCTGAGAGGTACGTCGTGTTCTGAAGCTCATTTTGTTTTTTCCTCTAAGCATGCCATAGCATTGGAGTCTCGAACCCGCAACGGGGCAATCAAGATTCGCTACATAGGATAGTCCGAGCCTACGTCAACGACACAAATGCACGATCTTCTTCCCCGTCGGTTCCTCGACGTGCTGCGAACGGCACTTTAGCCCAATTCGGTGCTCCATTGCGCTGCGGTTCTTGCTGTCTGTCGTCTCCCGCACATCGATAGGTGAATGCCTTTTCGAATTCCGCGGCAGCACAGGCAGACCTGTCCGCTGAATCTGAGACGCTGGTACCCACTGTGGTATTCCCGCGTTGATGCCCTGGACCATTTCTCTGGGATGCTTGACGGACTGCAGGCCCATTTCTCTTACCCATCCCGAGTAGTGTGCTTAACTATAAAAATAGTATACGATGTTTTGCTATCACCATTAATATTCTGAAGAGTCTCAAATGATTGACTTTGCCAGTGGATTTACAGTACAGTCAGAAGAGTGACAACGCGCTTGTCACGCAGCCGTGACACAATCGAGATCGACTCGCATCTCTTGTCTTGTTCTTCTCGCTAGAGTCGCTACCATGTTGGACATACGCTTATTGCGATCCATCTGAATCTTTGTCGGCGAAGAGGCGTGCTTATATTCCCATGGTCTGAGGATGGACGATTCGGATGACTATTTTCAAGACACATTTGAACTTGACGATAATGACCTTGCTCTATTAGATGAAGCAGAGGCAAAGTATACTCAAAGCATCTCGCGAGCCTCGGAGAGAGCGTCGGACTCTTTACCTCCTCAAAAAAGACAGAAGCTATATCATCGTAATTCTCTGGTTCATGAGGATATACTGGATGTGTTTCTGCGAACAGATGGGACGTATGGTGTTGCGGCGGTTGGGATGGAACACGGGGATGAGGCTTCCGTTCCCAAAAGCCTAATTACCACAAAGCAGCCAACAACCGGCGAGTGTCTACCTAGTGCTTTCTCACAATACTCTATATCTCAACCCTCCATGATAGCTTGCCGCGTCTCGCCGTCTGAAGAGCGTTCGTCCACGAGACTTGGAGAACGGTCTTTTAGGCAACCCTCAAGTCGGAACACGCTTCACGAAAGATCCAATGCTCATCAATCGGGGCGAAACGCGTCTGAGCCAATCGTGAATGGTTCGCAGTCGACTTCGAGAGAACATATTGCGTCCGCTATGCAGAGTGGACTTGAAGCGGAACTCGCATCCTTGAAAACCACCGTTGAAATGGCGCGTATCATCATAATTCATATGGCTTGGATAATGTATTGACAGAGTCTGCCAGCTACAACTGGAGAATTGCAAGGTTAAGGCAGCACTACAAAAAGCAGAGACAAGCCGATTTGCTAAAGAAGGAGAAGTAACAATGCTGCGCAAGAAGGTTGAAAAGGTGTCAATCTCATACCCACTCAGGAGCGCAGATCGTCTTCTGTAAACTAACTGTGCAAGTCAGACTGCCCAACAGCACGCAGATGTCCTGATCAAGCTGAAGGAGTCGAAGGAAACGGCCAGTCACGAGCAAGCTCGGATTCAGAAAGAGATGAAGCAGCAGATGGAGCGGCTGCGAACCGAATACATCTTCAAGGTGCACTCAAGTTTCGTTCGTATAATTCTTTGCATTGATGATTGAAGTAGCAACATGAAACTGTATCTTCGTCCCGCAAATCTATCTTATCGACAAGGACAAGGAGAATAGCGGTAGGCCCACAAGTGTCCCCTGTTCCCGTCCCACCTGCTATGCGAGAATGGAACTCGGCTCGGCCTTGTGGCTTCAATAGTGCCGATCGTTTAAGGGATACTCCATCAGCGAGGAGGCAGATGTCTGAGAGGCAAGATCGCGGTTGGTCTAACATAGGAGGGATGCCTCAAACGTCTGCATCAGACATGAGATTCCCTGGCTTCGAGAATTCATTTTTACCTTCCTCGCCGCTGAATTCGCCCTCACGCGCTCGTCAAATAGCTTCAGGCTCCCGCAACATCTTGGGTTCTGGCACCCCGACGAAAGGCGACAAAGGGAAACGGGCAACTCTCGGTCGCGCGAAAAACGGCGTCCTTTCTCCTGTTAAGCCACCATCGTTGACTCTCAAGCCTCCCGCAGGGGCGGCGTTCGAGGAAGTGCAGATGGACGATTATATACAAGACTTTGACGCTGACATTGGTATCAGCGACGGTAGCCCTCGAGCTCGATCTAAGTCAGTCGGGACGGAAAGCAGTCCTAACATTGACCGCAGACCCGAATCCGTTGGCGATCTCGCCTTCTCGGATGAGATTGACAGGGACTTTTCGTCAGCAGACGTATGTCCTTTTGAAGGCATCGACTGGAGTGAAGAGGTACGTATGCTATCAGCAGACTAATCCATGACACGCATATGCTCATTCGCCTCTAGTTACATTATATACTATTTTCACACATATCTGCAGTTTCGGACAATCTCACCTTCCACTTCCTTCTATGCGCCGATGTTCCAGATCGAGCATATCAGCAATCGTGCTCAGCAATTCTCGAAGCCCTGGGGGCAAAGTATAAGTTTTCTTCACTGCAAGAATTGATGGGATTGATTGCAGATAAGCTGGTTTCCATTGCAATTGTACTTACGGATTCTGGGCGCGTACGTGACCCCTTCCTATCGGTTTGTTGCCCTCATCTTCACCGTGATACGTAGCCTAGACATCTCCGTGCGCTCTTCGAACTACTCAGTTCGACCATGGTTCGTATCCCGTCCTTCACGCAGGCGATCATCCAAGGGGGTTTCGACGAACAGAGACCTGATGATCGGCTGTTACGAGTCTTCTCTGGTATAGTCCGGAGAAGTCCAGATGCCGGGAAAGCCCACACTGATCATGAGGTCCTTACCTTACTTCTTCACTCGATGTTGACGTTGCTGGAGGTAACTGCGTGGACAGTCGGAGAGGAATCGCATGCTAGGTGAGTCGCGATAAACTATAGGTGTTCATTACTTATCGCAATTAGCTTAATACCATTGATGCAATCGGAGGGAGTGCTGCTGATCTTGCTGGATAATAAGCAGCCCAGTGCTGTAATATCTCATGCGATCAATATGTTAGTCGTACTCGCGACTCGTATGTCTACTTATTTTGTCTTTTGGACACATCAGCATGACTTATCCACCATCAGATTCCTCGCTAACTCGTCCATTACTTTCGTCTCCTAATGATTGCACCTTGCACGTAAAACAAAGCAACGCGTACAACGCCATTCGAATTCCCGTGTTAGAGCGTCTATCTGGCTTCTTGGTTGATCCTGGACCACTTTCGACCTCTGTAAGCTCTCTCACCTACCAGAATCTCACATCTAATCATCACTGTCAGAGAGTGGACGAAGACATGTCTTCTATACTCCGCTTTTTCTCCCTCCTCATCGTTCAAAATTCCGAGGGCAGATCTACTTTGCTTAGATCAGGCACATTTATTCCATGCTTGATACATTATCTTACTCGTCTATCTGCCTTACTTTGGGAAGATGACGAGCTTACTATGCAATCTCCTAATCATGCCAGAAGGTAGTGCAGGTCACTTCAAAACTTCGCTTTTACGCTGACCGAAGCACCTACAGTACTGTCCAAAACATGAAGCAGGCGTTGCGTTTACTGCATTGTTTAGTGCTCGAAGCGCCCTCAGACGATCCAGTTGCCTCGGACTTCGACTTCCGGCAAAAGTTGTTTTATGTTCCTCACGCGATGTTCAACGGCTTACCACACATGTTTATCGTAATGATTGGTCGACTGAGTTACGCGGATCCACCAGACTGGTTAGATGCGGGGCTCCAAGCAGAGATCGAAAAACTGACAGGTTGGCCTCGACAGTGTTTTTTTCATGTTCCTGACAATACTGACAATGAAACTTTAGAGCCCGCGAGGGATTTGATGGACTTGGTAATAGAAGGGCCAGAGAGCGACATTGTCTGGGTGGCTTATCAAGATTCTGAAGGCGAAAGCGTCACCGAAAATGATGACGAAATAGAAGCACACCTGCTGGACGCAGATGACCTCGACTGAAAGCAGTGCGTAATATCATACATGGTCCTTTTTACGTTTCCGAAATTGCAATATGATACAATGTAAGCAAGTCATATATTCAGAGCTGTAGCCACACGCAATACCGGATTTTTACATGTTTTCTTCTCATTATCTATTTTCTCATAACAGTTCTTTAGCCCAGGTCGACATTGCCTAGTTGTCATGTCAGCTCAAAATGTCTCGGCACTACAATGCTTGCATTAAACGCACTTGTCTGCATGTTTTTCTCAGCCATTGTGCTTTTCTTGGGTCGACATTACTGCGTCCTGTGGACCTATCTTTCAGTCGTTTAGCAGCAAGTACACATGATTCGTGTCGGAAGCGATTGCTAAGTCTTCGATGTATGATTTCCTGCTTCCCGGTTAGATTGATAATAAACGGATGATCATTGTACTTGTTACCTCGGAAGCTGTCGGGACACCCAACCCGTTCTTGTTCCTTATCGAAGGATTCTTCCATCCGGACATGGCAAGCGTCGGTAGATGCCCATACGAGTTTAACCAGAATTGCCATAAGCACTCTTCCCAGCTATCCTCTCGTAATGTTGCACTGAAGAAGCGTTCGCTGCACCATATCGGATAAGATCGTTCGACTAGTAGAGGTGAGAGCGGTGAGAATGGGAGGGGACTGTTAGACCGAGTCTTTGATGGAGAAAGGACAAGTGGTGTAAGCAGCCGAGATGAATTTGCCTTAACCACTTGCTTGGATAATTTTCGGTATAGACTACTCGGAATACGCGACACTGGTTCTGCAGGGAACAGCGTGACGAAACGAGTCGGAGCGAATAATCTGGCCAAGTTTAGATACGAGTTAGCAGAGTGTGTTTCATTAGGCATCCTCTGGACCATGTGGAAATATGCCCTATTCTTGACGGTTGCCAAGTCTTCGATCTGCTTGATTATTCGTCGGGTTTGATGAGGTACTGAACTCGCAACAACAACAGACAAAGGTCCTTGAAACCCCGACATCAACTCAAATCTACCAAAACATCACATAGAGAAACTTACCATCCCAGTTGAAGAACCAAGATTCCAGGTGCCCGATGTCATCTGCTTCTATCCAGGTGCATGCTGTAATATCAAGCTCGTCGTAGGAAAGATTTGAGCTCCAGATGAACGGAGAAACCGCAGCAGATCCAGGCTCAGCTTGCAGAAGCTTAGAGAGACGATACGAGGCAGGCATTGCATCTATAGGAGACAGTGAGACGCCGCTTTGGTGCACGTTCCGAGCACTTAGGGAGCCCTGTATATCGAAGAGACGCTTGGTAAAGAAAGTCACAGAAAGTAGACAATATCCAACAAGAAGCCAGTAAGCAAATGCAACAGATGGTGATTTCGGTTGTATCTGTTTCTCAGAATTGTGAAGAGGAAGACTTGGTGCATGTGAGCTTAATGGTATAATGGCGGGGGACTTGAATGTATCATGCTGAGGAAGTTCGTCAGAGTCTGGCTTCGCTAAACCGCGAAGACGACGTTGAGAGCTGGAGCTCGAAACACTAAGGTGACTGTGGAAAGAAGCCGATGCGGATGTGTGGAGAATAACTGGCGATTTTGTCACAGACGAGCTTGAAGGTCTGCTTTCCATACTTCCGAGTCCAGAGCGAGTGGCAGTAGTAGTACTAAGGTGGTGGAGAGAAGACAACTATGAAACGGTCACGTGCGACCCTAACTGACGCGGCTGTTGAACAGACAGACCGTGACGAGATTCGACGGTTCATTCTATTCTAGTAGCCAAACCTTGAGAACTCACTCACCCATGCCGCTTCTTCATCGGGCGCTGAAGAAGAGATAAGAACGAGAGAACGAGAGAAAGGGCTCAGGACGGCATCCATTGAAGCTCCATTTGGTATGAAGTTTTTGACTTCAGTCGAGCGCTCTCACTAGTCACTGTGGCAAACTCCGTAGATGATGCGATGCAAGATGATTTAACCGGGATCAATAATGCTGATATCACATCTAGACGCTGGCATCTAGTCTATAAAGTATGGGACTTATCCGTGCATCCGCCCTTGGCTCTTTCTTTCTCCCTCTTGCAGACTTAGCCACTTCTTGGCTTTGCAGCCACGAAACATAAGCATCAACACGGGCAAACAAGACCAGATAATCTATTGGATCAAAATGGTGCGCATTTTGTCTTGTATCTCATTCGTCAAGCAGTTGTCAGACATACACTCAGGTACCTCCAGAGAGCATTGCCTATCTTGTTCTCGGCGGATTTGTCGCCCTTGTAAATAGTCCGCGTGTGTATTTTTCTTTCTAATTCTCATACTATACATACAGTTCAGTATGCTATTATTACCCCTGAAAGAACGAGTACGCGACGTTCCGGCCTTCTGTGACTCACGAGCCAGCTGACTGCTTCCATAAGCTATGCATCAATGAAGTGGTCCTGGGAACTGCGTTTGGAATTATCCTTGGACCCTATGGTGTAGGCGTCTTCGATCCCCATGAATGGGGTTCGACGCTAGGGGAGCAAAATAGGATTACGCTGGAGTTTATGCGCGTCGTTCTGGCTATCGGTCTCTTTGCGATTGGTGTTGAGCTCCCGGACACGTATCTTGCTGACCATGCTCGAAGCTTGTTACTCATGGTGAGCATCTAAATTTGGACAGCTGACCGGCATGCGACAAATCCGAATAGGAATTGGACATTAATCTATGCATATGGTATGGAATAGGTGGTCCCTACAATGGCGTTCGGGTGGCTTATCATTGCTGGTGAGCCAGCCTTTCATGAAGATCCAGTCGGAGTCTACTCCTCTGATTTATTATCAGTGATCGTCCAAGCACTGTTTCCTGCTCTCAGTTACATCTCTGCGCTCGTTATCACGGCCTGTCTTACGCCAACTGATCCTGTGCTCGCTGCCGCGATTGTTGGTGGGAATTTTGCCAGAAAACATGTACCCGTGCATGTTAGCCATCTCCTCAGGTAAGACAGAGTGAATTCTCGGTTTCATTATTTCACTGAACTGCGGTCTCCAAGTGCCGAATCCGCAGCAAATGACGGTCTAGCATATCCATTCCTGTCCATCTCAATATATCTCGCTACGGAGAGCAGCCTGAAGGTGGCATTCGGAAAGTGGTTCCTTATCGGTTGGCTGTGTGAGTGTCCTGCACCTTTCGATCATAATCAGTGACTAACCTCACTTTTTATTATAGATCAGGTCGTTATGGGTACAATTCTTGGCACGTTTCTCGGTATGTTTATCAATCACATACGCAAGACTCCGGAATACTAAGGATCTAATAGGACTCGCCTTCTCGCATCTGATGAAGCTTGGATACCGAAAGGGGCTCGTCAATAGAGAGTCCTTCATTGCGCAATACCTGGCTCTTGCATTATTGACTATCGGAATAGCGAGTATCATGGGCATGGATGACCTGTTGGCTGCTTTTGCTGCTGGTGAGTCTTGTTTGATACCTTACTTAATTGATCCATTCACTGAGGGGTAAGGTATTAAGGTTGCGCTGTTTCCTGGGACGGTCATTTCAATATGCGTACGAAAGACGAAGCCTTCTCAGCCGTTATCGAGTTCTTCATGAATTGCGCCTGCTTCCTCTATATTGGCGCATGGATTCCCTTCGACACTTACTTCGATGCAACGCTCGGAATCCAGCCTTGGCGTCTTATTGTCCTCTTCCTGGTCATCCTCGCTATACGTCGAATTCCATTTGTTTTCATGCTCTACAAGTTCGTGCCAGACATACATGACTGGCGAGAAGCTTTCATCTGCGGACACTTCGGTAATCAGGCGTATTTGCATGTATGTGTGCTTCGCTCATATTTTACGGTTCAGGCCCGATGGGTGTTAGCGCGATATTTATTGCGACTTTGGCCCTTACGGAGCTGCCCAGACCAAGTAACCCTCCAGCAAGTCAAAATGAGCTACTTGCTGCGTCGCTTCATCCGATCGTCTCCTTTGTTGTCCTTGGATCTGTCATCATCCGTGAGTTGCTCTGGGCCCCT
The DNA here is from genome assembly GCA_032164295.1 of Inonotus obliquus. Taxonomy (NCBI): domain Eukaryota; kingdom Fungi; phylum Basidiomycota; class Agaricomycetes; order Hymenochaetales; family Hymenochaetaceae; genus Inonotus; species Inonotus obliquus. The sequence goes on along the minus strand of JAJHTX010000006.1, from coordinate 1,388,414 downwards.
TCTCTCCTAGTAGGCATTGACAAGTTTATTGCTGGGGTCCAGATGGCCTGTCCATTCCAGCTTTTTTGTTCGGTAAACGTTACATTCGAATCGGTCCGGTTACGAAAGTATTGCGACGCTCGTGCAGCACAGAATCTCTACTGGCCGTGAATTATGCGGCAACCCCTGAACGAAGTGACCAAAATCGTCCGCCACAAGTCATCGACGATATAGAGCGTGGTGAGTTTAATGAGGGCCCAAGCAAGGAGACACTTGGGAGGTGTCTTAAACGAAAATCAGCTCGTTTGAATGCTCCGGCGTGGTTGATCAATACTCCGACTACTGATACAAACCAGACGTCAAGTGGGGGTGGGACAATCATAGCACCTGAAAACCACGAAGAACGCCCAGAGCGTGATCTTATAGATCTATGAGAGGGACGGTTTTAGATGCTGGCTCTTTTATGAAGCGGCGAAGAATAATCGAGTTTGGGTGAAGAAAGGAGCTGAAATAGACGCGTCATGGACAAGTCATTCCAGACGAGATAGAACTAGGGATGTGGTGTGGGGACATAGAAGCAGCTTGTATATACAGAATTGCTGCTATCGATGTATGCGAGGGAGATATCAAGGTTAAGTGTGTGAGACTCAGAATCTGATAGATGCACCAAAGAAGGACTTGCAAGCCCTTTGACACTGTATGTAGCTCGAGCAGTATACTAATTTTATTAGATTTATTTAACCTAAGTCTAGCCCCATATCTGCAAAACACCAGTTCTCTATTCCGAGGCCATGTACATGGATCTCTCAGAGCATAATAAAGCCCTGCAACTCCTGGATGCTGGGGGGAATGAGCATTATACCAATACAAAAGGTTCAGACAGATAAAAGTCGCCTGGATAAAAGCGTGAGATTTTTGTAGAAAGAGAAAATCGATGACAAAGCTCTTAGTAATTATAATGTACATAATTGTAATTTGTAATGGAGTCACGTCGGCATTTGGATTTCTAATCTAATAATCTAATGGTCTCGAAAATCCACCTTTCTTCAAGTTCTCGTCCGTCGTCCGTCCATGGCTGCCGTTATGCAACCTTCTGAGGCATTCGTGGACCATCTCTTCACATGTCTGTCATGTTCGATTGCATTTCCCTCCGCTGAGGACCAGAGTTAGTTTCTATGCGTGTCCATCCTGCGAGTTCTAAAGATTCATAACAATATTTCTAGGGCTACATTATCGGTCTGACCACCATAGATACAACATGAAGCGACGTGTTGCAAACTTGCCTCCCGTATCAACCGCGGTGTTCAATCAGAAGGTGCTGGAAAGGCGGCAGGAAACGGCAATTATGTCGTCTCCTAGGGGCTCTGTCTGTGAGATCTGCAAGTGAGTTCTACACTAACTTCCCGATCCGCTCGCAATTTATTTAGTGACCTTCTCAGCAAGACGTATACGACCGAGAATGCATACCGATCGCACATTATTTCGAAAAAGCATAGGGAGAACGAAGCGAACGCTGCTCCAAGGAGCCGTGAACCTGTAGTACCTTCTGGTTCTGAAGAAGTTTTCACAGAAGAGACGAAGCCAGAGCCGAAGCCTGTGATATTTTCCAAACCAGTTCTGACTGTGGCTCCCGATGCCACAGAAGAGCAAGTCGAGCAAACAATAGACCAAAAGATTGCTGCGGCACGAACAAAGCTCTCACCACAAGATTGTCTTTTCTGTTCCGACAAGTTCCCTTCACTAGAGGAAAACCTCGCGCATATGTCCAGCATACATTCGTTCTTCATTCCAGATGCCGACTACTTGGTTGACTTACCTGGCCTCATCACATATCTCGGCGAGAAGATTGCTGTGGGTAACGTTTGCATTTATTGTAGCTTGAAGAGTCGCGATTTCCGATCTTTGGATGCCGTACGAAAGCATATGACTGATAAAACTCATTGCAAGATGTCATACGATTCGGTTAAGGAGAGGCTGGAGTATTCGGATTTCTACGATTTCACGACTAGTTATCCGGATCATGACGAGAGGAAGAGGGAGAAGACTAGAAACGAGAAGGTTTCGACGAAGGGCAAGAAAGAAGACGAAGAGTGGGAAGATATCGATGATGACAATGCCGAAGAGGTCGACGAAGTCGTTGAAGAGGAAGCAACTCTCGTCCCTTCATCAGAAGTCTCATCGGACGACGACGAAGATCTACCGGGAGATCATTTGACATACGGCGACACAGCATACGAACTAGTCCTTCCCTCAGGCGCACGAATAGGCCACCGCTCGATGCGTCGATACTACGCCCAATCCTTCCCTCGAACCTCGCTCGCCTCACGTAACGGCAAAGACGACGATCCAAACTCAGGTATAGGACTCGTCCGTCGACTGCTAGCAGACAAGAATTCCGCTCTGGTCCCACGGAAAGGAGGTTTTGGTGCTTTTGGAAGTGGTACGGACGTTGTGAAAGCACGTAATCGGGGTGAAGCACGCGAAGCTGGAAGACATGTCCGCGAGTTCCGAGACCAAAAACGCAGAGAAGATTATAAGACGAAAGTCGCATTTAGACACAATCATCAGAAACATTACCGCGATCCATTACTACAGGTTAGTCCCTATCCAGTTATGATATCGTATTTTGTATTGATTCCAATTTTTCCAGTGATCGATCCATGTCAACGACTGATCTGTGTTTCATTTGTATCCTGTTCTGTCTTCATACATCGGCAAGGGCATCTGATAATTTAGAACATAGTTTGTTGCCTTGCGCATGGGGGTATTGTATTAGAAGACTTCAATCTAACCCTTCGAAACACCGAAATAAATCAAACGAATAAAAAGTGTTCCGGAGTAGCAAATGTTGTACTGAGATACTGCAAACAAAAAACGAAGCAGTCCAAATCGAAGATAAAGAAGAGGAGACGAAGGAAAGGAACGAATGGGATAGGCAAGTCCATAGAAGAGCCGAAAAGGAGTTGAGCGATAAACACGAATTAATGCGATAAGTCATGGGGAAAAGAAGAGCACAAGAATAAAAACAAAGCTGGACTATCGTAGATCGAGGCGTGACGGTCATGAAGGGATCCTGGAGAGCAATGAGGACTTGGATAAATAGACGATCACATAATATAAGCTGCAGGCACGACGCCTTCTCGACCACTATTTGGGTCGCGAGCATACCACCAACTAGGAAAAGACGGCATCAGTAATTTACTCGAGCAAAGATTTTAATAGGGCCCACTTTGCATCCTTGTCGTCTAATATTTCAAGATTCATTCCCTCAGCTAGAGGTAATTCACCCTCCCCTGCTCCGTCGAAGGAATATCGAGCGTGTGCAGGGCGTCCCTGCTCTTCACCCGGAGCGTATCCCATCGCTCCCGACGGCGTCTCCGCTCGTTGGAAGTCATCCCCGTCATGCTCATGGGCGAACGGATCAGCCGATGTAACTTCCTCTTCATGCTTCTGCGAATTATCGAACCCTGCAGGTGCTCCGAGGATCGTCGTCCGTGTTGCTTGGTTGATGTGCTCTAGTAAAGATGACGGGCGCTGATGCATCGACTCATCGTCCTCATCGTATACGGTGTAATCAAGCTTGTCGTTGCCGCGTCTCGCAAAGAGTGTCCAAAGTATGCCAAGGAGTACAAGTAAGAAGACGACACCTGCGGAGATGGCGATGGAGATGAGAATAACAACACCAACAGCTAGGAAATCTGCAACGATAAAGAGTCAACATGGAACTACGTCGTATTGAAATACAACACGTACTGCGTCGGCCGAAACTGAAATTCTGAATGGAGGAGAACAGCGATGCGATCGACCCAGAATCACCTTCGGATGTTGAAGTAGTGATGTACGGGATGAACTGCTGGCCATCGTACAAGGCCGAGGAGGCATTGAAGGAAGGGGAAATGAGTGAACCGGATACAAGCAGCATTCGATCTTGTTCTATAATTGGATTGGACGCGTGTTCATCTTCCAATGGAACAAAAGTTAACTGAGAAATGCTTGTTGACGACTCGAATCCAGAGTCTAACATTTTCGTGAGGGACAGTTTTAAAATCCGGAAGTAGTAAACTGACCTATTGTATTCCACGTCAAACCGTTCCAAAACGACAGGAACGGCGACGATCCAGTTGAAGACCTTCAAGAAACCTGTCAAAACGGATCAAATGATTAGGCATGATAAAAACATACCTCCCAGCTGCGAATATGCTACTCGAGTTTCCATCGTCCACAGTAACAGCGGTAACGGGCCCGGGAAGGTCACTACCCGTTCCAACAGAACTCCAAGTCGAGTTATCAAACGCAAACATTGCGACATTCGCGGGTGTTCCATCAGAAAGAGCTAGGGATCCTGAGACAAAGAGGAGCTCCTGGTTGTCCTAGAAATGAGGTCCTTTTAGTGCATCCCCTTCACAGTAAGAATACAACACTTACACCTCCATAAGCCACGCTTGCCACTTCTCCATTTATTCCGGGTCCCAGGGATGACCACTGCTTCGTATTTATATCCAAAAAGCAGATCGCATTGCAATTGACTCCACCGGCAGAGGAGAAACTACCAGCGACTACGATGGTATCTGACCTCGCAGGTGTCGCCGTCAATGAGCGCACTACAACACTGGAGCCTGACGCCGCTTGTAACGAATCTAGGCCAGACGTATCCAGCTGCTGACTGTTCAGGTTGTAAATGGCTATTCCACTGCCTCCACTTGCGCTAAACTCGCCGCCAATGTACAGGACATCACCATCGATAATAAGCGAGCGTACGGTGCCATTTATGGGGTTTCCTTCCAGTGGTTGTACATCACCCGATGACAAGTCATAGATAATAACGCCAGACGTTTCAGACGATGTATTCGAAATGAATGAAAAGTTGCCGCCAAGGATGACTCTTTGATTCGAATCTGACGTGTTTGTCCAGAAGACACCCGCGAGAACGGCTGGGGAAGGGGACTCCGGATCCGCTGGGAGCGGATCGACAGAAACGGACTGTCGTTTAAACATACTTGCCAAGTTGACGTTAGGTAACCAACTCGAAGGAGCAGCGTATCGACGTCTCTTCCGAGCTGCCAGCGAACTGGAGATGTCACTGGTATCCTGCAATTGGACGTTTAAAGTGTTAACTGTGGGTATCCCATCATCGTTCCTCCCATTTTGCAGCATCACGAACCCAGTGGCACCAAACTTGAGGGACGATGCAACGTTGCCCGCGAGCACCTGTGTCTCATCAGTGCCGTTGCCGGTGAAGGTCATACTACCGACGAGGAATCCTCCGGGATTGGCCCAACTACTGTTGCTCACATCCCAAACTGCGAAGCCACCGACTGATGCGCCCGACGCGCTTCCCGAGGACGAGAGGACCCTTGTGAAGTTCCCGGCTACTTCAACTTGTCCATTAGCAAAGTTTATGCTAGTGACTTCGCCATTTAATCCCGCTCGAAGAGGTGACCACGAGTCAGCATTTACGTCGTAGGCAACGATACTGCGTGCTCCTCCACCTGTACTCGCTGATGCTGTATCCGTAAACGCACCACCGACGTATAACGTGTCGCCATCCAGCACCATTGAAGTCACAGGGCCATTGAGACCCCCGGTCGACAACTCTGTGAGGGAACCGCTCTTAAAGGCGACGATGTTTGAACCACTAGAAATCGAGAAGTTCCCGCCGAGGAAGATGGCACCAGACGGATGGTGAGCAACGGCTGCTATTACGTTGGTCCTCGATGATACTACACTGCTACCGATCGCATCGAAGAGCTGGAACCCGATATCGTCAAGGCTTGTCACTGAAGAATTGGATAGTGTGCTAGCACCGTTTACGGTCGAAGCGTCGTCCAGAGGCCATTCAAAGAATCCGAAGCCTCGGCGGACGTTGGTAGAGTTGCTTGTGACCACAGTACCATCATCGCTGGAATTGTTGAACTCTGATGTCAAAAGTAGTTCTACCCTATCAGCGACGAGTACGTATTGTCCATTTTGACCAGTACCCTCTGGATCATCAGCCAGTGCCATAGTAATAGTGGCGACAAAATCTGGGGATGATGGAGTCACGGGGCCGCTATAGATGAGTGACCTAGTATCATCGTTGACACGCTGCGAGATCGTTGTCACAGTGGGATCAAGACCACCACCAGGGAAAAACGTGACTTTTACGCTCGTCCGGGAGTCACAATCCTGGAAATTCACGCATCCAGGTACGAAGAGGTTGACGTCATAATTTCCTGAAGCGGATACATAGGGCATCCAAGTGATGCTCGGTCCATCCGAAGATGGTGTCCCAACGTCAACGGGAGCGGTTAGTATCTCCTGAACGGTGCCAGCAATATCCGTGGTTACCTGTTGCTGTGTCCATTCTCCGACCAAAGCGACACCAGATGCATTGGGTGCAAAGCAAGAGGCGTTGTTTCGACCGGCAACCGCAGACGCGAACGCGCCAGAAGACAGTAGCTGCAGTATATGCAAGCCTGCACTGCTTCCTGTGAAATCCGACAGTGTGAGCTGGAAGCCGGTCAACTGAGCGTCTTCGGAAAACAGAAAGTCTTGGTATAAGATTGATGGGTCTGTTAGAAGCGGACAGAGATCGCTGCATGTCTGAGATTCTCCCGTGGTCGGATCGACAAACGTGAGAGTTTGAACAACGTTATCTGGAATTGAAGTCACGCTACACAAGAACAAAGTAAACATTTATCACGACGAAATAGATGAAAACGTAGACTAACCTAAATCCAGTTGTTCCGTGGTTCTCGAGGAATGTATTTCCCAGACGAATACCCTTGGCGTCGAGTTGTCTGAATACGCGTACGGTGATAACTGCCGTCGATCCGTCAGCAGCGAACCACGTCGATCCTGGTCCGTCATCGCCAGAAGGGCAAAGTATGTTATTAATGTCTGAGAATTGAGGATCGTCGGTCGATGGAGACGCGGTTATGTCCGTGCCCTCCAAAGGTATGGGTACCAAGGAGGAAGAGAACGGCGTGGCACCGGGTGAAAATGGCACGTTGGGATTGTTCGTACCATTGATGGTGATGTTGCTCCCAAACGTCGTTACGAACGACCCTGCAAAAAACAGACTCGTTGCGGACGAGTTGGTCGTTATTGAGAGTACCTCTGCTGAAGCTCCTGCTAGCCCGCCGAACGGTGGCGGCGACCATGAATTCGAGTCCGTATCCCATACCGCCACCGCACTTCCTGGTGACGAAAACGAGCCTCCGACCCAAATCTTGTTGTTTGAGCTTTCGCAGAATGTTGCCTTGACTTCTCCATCTGGGCCTCCAGTTCCAAGTGCGCTGAACGATCCTTGGGAAGGAGAGTACGACGCGATGTTACTTGCAGAAGTCCCGTTTATTGACGAAAAAGAGCCGGCAATGTAAAGAGTATCACCCAGCACGCAGCCTGTATTAATCTTCCCGCCAGCCTCGGTAGAGCCTAAGCGAGTGAGAGAGCCGTCAGAAGCTCTTGATAAAAGGGAGGAAGAGGTCGGGTCAAAGGAGAGGGAGGAAGAATTATCAAACAAGTCTAGACCAGCAAACGAACCCGCGATGCCGACATTGCCCATGCGGTCAAAGTCGACCTTTGGGAGGGCAGCTGACACGAGAAGAGGAGATCCAAGAAGGAAAGAAATATAGACGGAGAAAGAGAGGGCAAACGAAGATATTGGAGGACATAATTGCGATAAAAATGTCATTGTGGAAGGAGGACGAGAGACATAAGAGGGAAAGGCAGGGGAAGCGTGGCGCCCTGAACAATAGGACAGAGGTCACAGGACGGGTGTTGGCGCGAGGACGAAGCGAGGACGACGAGCGAGTGGGTCACGTTCGCGTGGGTTGCTCGACAACGGGACGTCTTCACCACGCCTGCCCAGGGTTTTGTAAAGAGGGTGATTCGGCTGGGAGCGTGGTGAGCGTGGTAGAGCAACTTTCCCAATCAGGCATCTAAGCCTATCATTCCCTTTTGGAAGTACTTTCTCACGTTTATTCATTTTCTGGTTATTTTCTAACTCTTACTTTGAAATAGCTTCTGGGTTCGTCATCTTTCGCAAACAGTTGTAACCATGGTCGAATTGGTCTTGATTTTCAAACCAAAATCTTCACTAGCTTCCGCTTATACTTTTGATCCACCTCGTAAACTTCTCCACGCGACGTATTAAATGCTTCATTACAATGGGGATAGCCAGTCCAAGGTGATCTCTCTTCAGGGCTTTACTACCAAGCCGTCCAACTCTGGCAATCCGCCCACAGGTACTCGGTGAGGAGACACCTGCTCAAATTTTCTAGTCGAACAACCGTATCAGAACATGCATCAGATTACAAAAGGAAAGAAGAGATTGACTGACAGCAACTTATTCCGGGTTGGCATCGAAGGAAGCTTGGCGCTCTGCATCGTCAGCGTGTTCTGCGCCTTCGCCTCCGTCTGGTCAAGGTGCTGCTCATTCGTCTTTACCCAGTTCTCAGTTGACGGTGCGTAGTGTGCGATTACACGCGTGAACCAAGGCGCTTCATGTTCACCGTCTTGTGACGTCTTGCCAACGGTAAAGTCTGCCGGAGCGAACTCTGCGTACGCGATCAATCCAACCGTCACCAGGACCGTTCGTTTCCAAAATGGGGTGAAGAAAGCTAACACAAAATGCAGCAGGTATGAGTAACTAGACGATACTACTGGCGGATAGTCAAGTAACATCCCGTACTTTCTTTGGGGTAGACATTTGAATCGTGTTCTCTATGGTGATGAGAGTCGTGAGCGGTACTGGAAGCTAGACGGCTCTGCCGCGTAATAGATGGTAATGAGCGGGCTGGGCGGGAGACTGCCCGCAAGGCTGACATTGTCGACGACGTTGAGGGAGTGGGAACAGACAGTCTGAATTGATCTGTGCGTCGATCAGCGAACCGGCATTCTCCGAGATATTAAGTCTTATTTTGCTTCAACCTTCCTTTGATCATGACATCTACTAATTTCAGCCAATTCAAAATCCGTAAAGAACAACTCGCGTATATGTGGGCCTATTCGTGCGACAAGCTGTAAGCAAGACTCACACTGCCCGTTATTGGTGCTTTGCAGTAGACCAAACTTGATGCTGGATCGTAAAAATAACTTGATCAGCATGCGGTCTCTCAAAAACATGCATACCGCTCAGGAAGACCGGTTCTATCATTAGCCGAGCTCCTTTCTCTTTAGCCCCGCCATGACGCCAGACTCACATCCTCTTGGTTATGAGGACAAAGAGAAGTCTGGTAGCATTGCTGAGCAACGTAGAAGCCTTGTCGATTCTACAGAAGGAGACGCGGGGCCGCTTTACGCGTCCAAGTATGGAGTATTTGGATCTGTGCTCGATAAGCTGCTTGCAACTGGAATCGAGGCAAGAGGGATCGAAAGAGTACCGGAGGACCAGCGAGACTCGAAACACACCTGGAATAAGTAAGTTTCACTGAGACGTGTACAGAATACTGCTGATTACTTTCTGAAGCCTTTTCTTGTGGTGGTAGGTATCTATCTCTTCTGAAGTTTCTCTTAAATCGACTTGCTTTCAGGTCTGTCGACTTGGTGCTCACAACCATTCCTGTCGGTACTCTTGCTCAGGATGTATTTGGCTTGACCTTTCTGTATGTGCCTGGCGCGTTAGTCATTGGTAACGGTACCTTATATTATTGTCTCCAGTCATGCGGTTGCGACAATACTCTGTTTTGGAGCTCTGGGAGCGGCAGCAACCGCGTTTATAGCCACTCTTGGTCCGAAAACTGGTATGAGGACAATGATCATTACGCGTTATAGTTCCGGCTATCTCGGATGCATGATATACTCTATTTTCAACATGTACGTTGTGTTTAACCGGCTGCCCAAAATTGACCCTGATATGTCAACAGACTTCAACAGTTGGTACAAACCAGTGCCTAGCTACTGTCCTATGGCTGACGGAGTAATGCTTGTAACATTATCAGACTCGGCTTCTCCACAACTTGCGTGATTGTAGGAGGTCAAACTCTCGCTTCAATCAACCCGGGTTCAATTCCTCTTGTTGTTGGAATAATCATTGTGTCTGTCTGCAGTCTCATCCCATGCTTCATCGGTTACGATTTCGTTCACATTTACGAGCGATATGCATGGATGGTTATGAGTATCATCATGCTAATGTTATTCGGCCTTGGAGGAAAAGCCGGGTTCGATATTAAGGCCCAGGAAACCAAGGAAGACACGGGTGCAAACCTTGCCGGTAACATTCTGAACTTCGGAGGGGTAATTTATGGCTCGTTTGCAGTAAGAATCATTCATATGGCCCTGGAATTCTATCGAACTCAAATTTCTAATGCAATGTTCAGTGGGCGCCTGTTGCGGCGGACTTCAATTGCCGACTTCCCGCGACGATTTCGTCCACCAAAGTGTTCTTCCTCACCTTCTTCGGGTTGTTCATTCCAATTACGTTCGTGGAGATTCTCGGCGCTGCGTTGATGACGATCACAGATCCTTCTTATACCACTGCATTCGAGAACGGCGGAACTGGTGGTTTGTTGAACCAAGTACTGTCTCCGTGGGGAGGAGGCGGGAAATTCATCTTGGTTCTTCTCGCGCTGTCTTGCATGTAAGTCTTCTTTCTATCCGGTCTCTCGTGCTTCTGCAATTCTTATAATCTGGACTGCCTAGTGCGACCAATATTCCAGGTACGTACTCCGCCGGGCTTTCCATTCAGGCCCTGGGGCGTCCGTTTGCACGTGTCCCGCGCTTCCTTTGGACGTTCCTCGTTTTCGTTGTCTACACTGTTGCAGGAGTGATTGGTCGCGAGCATTTGTCCGAAATACTGTTCGTTCGTATTCTCTCCTTCCCGCGAATGATATCTCTGACCATCTCAATACTGCATTTGCCAGCTCAAACTTCTTGTCAATAATTTCCTATTGGACTGCCTTCTTTGTTGCGATAATCGCGGTAGATCATTTTGTTTTCCGAAGGAAGGGTGGTCCCCTGGGTGGGTACGATTTAGAAGCTTACGATGACTGGAATAAGTACGTGGAGAACAGGTGAACCTTTCAGAATGTGCATTAATTCAATGTTGTTAGGCTCCCGCTCGGTATTGCTGGTATTTCAGCAGCATGTTTTGGTATTGTCGGAGCCATCATTGGAGTGAGTACTTTTGTCTACTTATCGTTTGGCTATGGCACTAAGGAGACTATTCGTCCAGATGGCGGAGGTGTGGTACGTCGGTCCGATTGCATCTATGATTGGACAATCGGGTGGTGATTTGGGTTTTGAGGTCGGTCTAGTCAAGATTACTAAAACATTCCTAGTTTAATTCAAGTATCGTAGCTTGCCGCTGTATTTGCCGCTGTGACTTACTTGCCCTTGCGTTACCTCGAGGTACACTTATTTGGCAGGTGAAACGTAGCTCATACTGCACTCGTACGTTGTTCACTGGTCTGGATTATCACCGAAGGTCATTCCACATAGGTGCGCTTGGTGGCAATTCATCATAATACTATGCTTTCCACGTCCACCTTCCCTTTTCTCTCGCGTCTCCCCATCTCACATACGCCACGCAAAAGCTGGCTCCAACCAATAGCATACCTGTATAAAGGACCAATTCATTATATCGTTTCTCGAGAATGCTCAGAGCAGAAATGGTTGTGCCCATGTTCTGGCCCGAGGATACGACGGTTCCTCGACTGTGACTGCCCAAGATCGCACCAGCGATAGGTGGACCGGCGACTGCTCCGAGTCCACGGAGGAAATAGATCGAGCCGTTAATAGCATCGTAGTTCTGCACACCGTATACTTCCGTGATCGTAGTTGGCAGAAGGGCATTGTATCCACCTTGAAAGATACATACGTCAGGATGTTTTCTGTAAAAGTAGAAGTTTGTGAAATTCGACACCTGCAAGTACACCGTACAGAACGACAAATGCGATGAACCGCACTCGTGAGGTATCATACCACAATGCAAATACTGATAGGGATGAAAGCAGAACCTTGTTTTCGAGGCAAGCTGTTGATTCTACATCATACCGAAAAATCAGAGAGCTACTTACGCTAACAATCAGGGTATTTTGACGACCGACACGATCCGCAAGGTGGCCCATGACAATACGTGCCACACTGTTGACTGCATTGTTCAATGCCAATAGCAATGATCCTGTAGACGTTGAATATTGCAGCACAACGACAGAGAAAGTGGGTAAATAGAATAAAGGGACAAAGTTTCCTGCTGCTTGTAAGAAGCATCCGACGGCCTTTGATAGAACGGTCAGAACTATAAATCCAAGAGAAGGGTGTTATTACTGACCTGTGCAATAAAGGTCCCTTTCTTCAGAAGGGACACATTGAGTCGTGTCGTACCTGCTCGTCGCCGTGCTTCGAATCCGGGTGGATGACGAGGGACCAGGGCCACAGGAGTCATCAAAATGAATGTCCATATACCAAGTATGCGCAATGTCCAACGTACTCCAACACGTTGAATGAGGACATGGACTGTTGGTGCGAGAACCAATCCACCGATACCATTTCCGGATAAAATGATCCCCATTGCAAGACCTCGGTTCCGATCGAAGGAACGAGGTGCCATTGAAATGATTGGGAAATAGAGAAGTGTTGCACCAAGTCCAAACAGAAGCGCTTGTGTGAGGTAGAGATGCCACAGCTACAAAGGTTAGTAACCCTTGAATGGGAAACTGCTGATCCATGTATGTATTTACTTTTGTACTAAAGCTAGCTAGAATCAGACTAATGGTCATTACGAACGTCCCAGATAACGTAAGTATCTTGAGGTTCCTGACTCTCGCCATCATAGGATTTACGAATATACCTCCTCCCCATGTTAGTCCATATCCAAGAGTACCAACGAGTGAGACTAGGGCATCTTGGCCATGCGCATCCACGATATTGGTTTCACTTGAAGTGTAGTATTCCTAGCAACCAATGAGTTCTACATAAGTATATCCGTTGCAATATAGTCCTGATCCCGGGATCCACTGACCTGGAACACGCCGTAAATTGAATTGATACCAATAACTTGAAATATCATGAGGAACCCGGCAATGAGCAAAGTTATTTGATGCCGGCGTGTCGGCGTGGAATCCTCAAAAGCATCCTCAGGAGGCTCCAAGTCGCGACTTTGAGCTGGTACTGAGATTTCAGCATCGTTGCTTTCTCTGTTATTTCTGGGATATTCCTCAACAGCAGTGTGGCTTGAATTTTTGGTCTCAGACTCAAGCGCGGAAGCTGGACCTAGCTCAAACTCCTCAATGTTTGTTCTAGACCTCGACATGGCAGCAGTTGCTTGAGATATCGGATGGATAAGTTACCAAGGAGGAGAGCAGATAGATGAACAGAACAGCTTAGCCAAGAACCGAAATTGACGCAACTTGCTAGATGTCGCGATTTCATTTCTACAGGATTCGGATTCGGGATGATACGGAAGAAACATTCGATTCGCCTTGGCGCGTTGATTGGCTGGACTCATCGGCTGACCAATTCGAGCTCCGCGTTTATTCCATTTTTATCACGCGACTCGGTCACGCGTTGATGGTCGCGGTCAGACGCGTTTATGACTAAGCACCAACAGAGGAATGCCGCTGGGGAAGACTAGCGCAATACATGGATCTCCCGCACGATGTCATTCTGTCTATCGAAAGGATATTGGGCGTAGAGAATGCCCCGTATACCGACTCTCTCGAAACTCTATCATCGCTTTTCAGTCCAGTGCGGACATTGAACGAGCTCTTTCCAGATGGTTAGCACTGTTGACTTCGTTGACGATATCGGAAAGTGCTGAAGAAATACGCAGAGGCGTCATTAGGACAGCTTGATGCAGTACAGATGCGCCTTGCCCAAGATGTTGAGGCTATCCAGGCGGAGATAGACTCCCTTCGAGCTGAGCTGCAGAAGGATCAAGATCCGCAGAAGATGCAGCTCATTCAAGAGATGATTTCCGTATGTATGGCTCGTCTCTGCAGCATATGACACGGTTAATTGTAGCTGCTGATATCCCTGCCTTAGGACCTCATGGGTCAAATGTCGCGTATCCGTGAGCAAGCGACGGAGTCAGAGGCGGTCGTCCGCGACATTACGAAGGACATCCAACTCCTGGATCTGGCGAAAAAGAATCTGACTATAAGTATGACCACATTGAAGAGGTTGCAGATGCTCGGTGTGTTGCATCTCCGTTAAACTCGTAATTATATAACGTTGACATCGTCCAATAGCAAACGCACTAAGTCAGCTAGAAGAATTGGTGAAGGAGAGGAAATATGCGGAGACTTCGCAGACGTTAGCGGTGTGTGAGGGAAGAATTACTTCCACGCAGTCTCTGATATATACAACTGGATCAGGCCGTAAAGGAGCTCTCTGCGCCGTTCAGGCCGTATCTCTCGGTACCCCAGATTTCTGTACAATGGGCCAGGATACAAACCCTACAGGGCGAACTCCGAACTAAGCTTGATCATGAATTTGATGCATTGTGAGTGATATTGTGTGTGCACCTGTAGCAACCACTTAAGTTTGGCCAGTTTCCTTCCGGACCCAGCCAATCCGGTCAAGCCATCTTTGATCTCCAATGCATGCTTGGTTGTCGATGTCATCGGTGATGACTTCCGTGCTCATCTCATAGACCGATACTGCGCAATAGAGCTTAAGGAATACCGCCGCGTCTTTCGCATTTCTGACGAGGCAGGTCAGCTCGATAATTTATCCAGACGCTTCGCGTTCTTCAAACGAACTCTCTCTGCGTATGACAACGAGCACGCTCGGGTTTTCCCGCCTGAATGGAGAGTTGGAGAGCACTTGTGTGCTAAATTTACGGACTTTACCCGGTTTGTTCGCGTCATGATTTCATAGTGCGGGCGCAATCTAATGGCGGCGATAGAGAGGACCTAGCAAGACTCCTGGAAAAGACTGGAAATACCTTGACCGTTTCAGCATTGATGCAATCGCTACAGCAGACCCTTGAATTCGAAGCTTTTCTTAGCAAGAAGTATGCAACTGGCGTACGTCGTCTCTACCCACCCGAGTTCTCCGATTTCTGATTAGACGTAATCAGATCCAGGACATACTAAAATTATCAACGACCGGTGCCTCGCGACCTATAAATTCTCTGTCTTCTGCGTTCGAGCCTTATATGGGAATATTTATTGATGCGCAAGATAAGTGAGTACACAAATCTATTGTTGAGCGAAGATCACCTATGCTCATTGCGATGTGGAAGAGCACTTTCTGATATGTTGGCTCCACACCGAGGCAAGAAATCTCGCGCATCACTCGAAGCCACCCCGTCCTCGAGCAGCGAATCATCGTCGACTCCTGCAGTAGTTCTTCCCGCATCAACTGAACTATTCTACTTCTACGGCCAGATCCTGGAACAGTGCTCCAAGCTCTTCGTAGGCAAGCCCCTGTTGGTTCTTGCCAACGTTCAGAAGAAGTGGCTAAAGATATTCGCCGGTAAACTCTATCCTTCATCTTCGCGACCAATAACTGCTGATCAGTCTATCAGAGGATGTCCTTCAAGCGGGTATGAAAAGGTTCGAAAAGACTACACACCGGTTGCTGTTTGATATAAAGCTCATCAATAATGCCCTAGGCCTCCAAATCAGAGCCGACGCTCTTCTGATACCCGATACGACGTCTCTGAGCTAAGGAATGCATGTCTCTTGATCAACACTGCGGAGTACTGCCAAGTAACCGCCTCGGAGGTATGCCTCGCATTGGCCCGTTATGTTGCTTTGTATTCCTCTGAGTTGCGTCTAGCTTGAAGAGAAGATCAAGGACAAAATCTCAGCCGAATACAAAGACAGCGTATCTTTCCAGACGGAGCGAGATTATTTCATTGGGTAAATGCTTGGATGTTTGATCATGATCTATTCGTCAACTGACCGCTCACTAGTGTGATTTCGGCCGCCATTCTGATAATGTTGAGGGAATTAGAAGCAGCCGTTGAACCCTCTTTTGATATCATGACGAAAACCTCATGGTCCTCGATTGCAAATGTTAGTGGTCCATCGCAATACGTCGGGGAGCTTGTCCGGTCGATCGAGCAAATCGCAAGCGTCATCAATCCACTCATCGAACAGAAAAAATACCTCCGTAACTTTTACGACAAAGCTGCTGCGTGAGTGCTCGATCAAAGTTATTTGCACCACTCCCTTTTATATTGACTCGTTTCAATATTCAGATTGAGTCTTGCGCGATTTACCAACGCCCTTGTGAGAAGTCGGCCTCTTAAAGATGTCGGCGCTGAACAGGCGGGTCATACAGACCAATGTTTCACCACCTCCCCATCTCTGACCCCAATTAAATAGTTACTTCTAGATCTCCAAGAGATCCGATCTTGCCTGTTAAAGCTTCCAAGGGAGGGGTCTACCACATCAATGTAACCATCATGATTTCCACATGTCCGCATTCCATTCCCATTACTGATCTGAGGAGTTTTAGCTTCTCGCGAAGTGTTTCAAAGAGTACCACGCGGCTAGAGACGTTGTTGAAAGCTATTATACCGCCAGAAGTAAGGAACGGTGATTCAAATATTTCGTTCGTGTTAGGCTGACGAAGGTGTTGTGTGTTGGTGTGTAGGATCCTGCGGAAGGTTTTATCATGAATTACACTCTTCTCGTCGGAGATGCTTCGTTCTCAAATTTCCAAAAGGTTGTCCCTTCTTATTCACGAGTCTCTCCAAGATCCTCACTAATCCATTCCATCTCCATCTATTCTAGGTCCTCGACTTGAAAGGAACTCCTCGTGCCGCTCAAAACGATCTTCTAGACTCCTTCGTCACCATCACCAGTACCAAGCCAGATCTAGAAGGAACCTCTTTCCTTTCTTCACTCGACATGGACCCTCCGACTTCTCAACAGCTTGCAAACCTAACTAGTCCGTCGGGAAGTCGTGTTAATTTGCCGTCGTTACTTTCTGGAGCAGGAGGTGCTAGTGCTGCTGAAGGGATTTTGAGTGCTTTGGCTTCACCTCCGCTTAGTGGACCGCCTACAGGTTCGGATGCCTCATCAAAGGGAGGGGAACCGAGGCGTGAGGTTTTCTCCGACTTACGACGTTTTGTGACCTTTGGTCTACGCAAAGACACGGCTCCAACATGATGAATAATAACCCGAAGAGGGGGGTAACTACTGCCTGTTGTCTGTCGTCGTTGGTATACTGTATATTACTTCCGCATATATAAGCGATATTAATAGGTATGAGCAATGGGTGATACAACAATGTTCGGCATGAAACGAGAGATAGCGATATGGTTACAGTGTGAGAGTTCAATGTAAACATTCTTGAGCTAAAGAATGAATGATAGAATTGGGAAAGAAAACATAGCGAAGAAGCTCCTAAATTGGACATGATGCTGGGAAGAATAGAGAGCCAAGAGAACGACCGAACGCATCCATGTATAACCAATGCAAATAAACAAATGCATGAGAAAAGAAGAGAAATTCTCGAGAAAGTATAAGCCAAACAAGAATGGAGAGGGACAAAGAGTGCATCAGGACCCGCTTGTGCTACGACCAAAATGGATAAAAGGTAAAGGCAAAGTTCGTAATCGACTACTTGAAGGTTGCGTAGCAGGTTGTTGCTGCTGCTGCTGTTGTTCCGTGGTGGTATGAAGAGATTCTGATTGAGTATGTCTAGGAAGACTAGCTTGAGATTCAACAGCCTGAGCTCGAACTTGTGCAAGTCGTCTTCCGAAAGAAGTTTGTGCGACGTATGGTCTCCTAGACTCCACGGAACCCAAATTAGGAGCACTCATTTGACGCATATGACTCGCTCGTACGAATCCCGGCGACTCCCCACCATGGTTGGATGTGAATGTGTAGGAATGCGGTGTACCCGGTAAAGGTGGATGCCGAGGAAGATGGAACCGCGCACCACGGTCGACAACAGGCGATTCGCTATCTTCATCATTCCTAAAGTTTATGTCAGATACTGACATCGGTAAAGAATCCGTAGGTGATTCCGGCGCGGCCACTTGTAAATCCGCGGAAACCAGAGAGAATGGATGTCGTGTTGAAACCATGGTATCGACCGCAGTTCTCGGGACGAGTTCGTGAGATCCTCGAGCTCGACGAGGTGGTGGTGGGTCAACGGATAATGATAATGTCCACATTCCGGTTGAAGTAGTTTGACTTTTCCCGCTCGAATCTTGGTTGGACTGTGTCGGCTCCTCAATAGCACTCTGCGCAGTCGATTTATTCGACATGGATGGCCGCCGAGAGCGAGATCGCGTTGACTCCCGAAGCGATGCTGCGCGAGACGAAGCAAAATCCAAGAAGGAAACCAACATGTCTTTGGCTTGTGAACTAAGCGACCCGGAGTTGAACGACCGTGGCTGTGAAAATACGAACAAAACGTGTATTGTAAACATCTTCAGATCTATCAGATAACAAATGAAGACACTACTCACTCTTTCGGATGGTTCTGGAGGCTGTAATTCTCCGTGCTTTTCGAAGTCTACCTCAAACGGGGATGTGCGGGGAATTTCAAGCAGTGTACTGCCTGGCGCAAGGGTGCTGGCACGCCGGCTCTGACCGTCTCGAAGATGCGCTGGTGCAAGTACACCCGGGGGCGGATACGCGCGTACCGGTCTGGGAGAGACGATAGGTACGTTCTGTGGAGACGACGCACTTCTTCGCGAGCTACGTGTACTTGTCCCAGTGGACGATGTGAACCATCCCGACCACCGGGCCAATGCAAAACCTCGATGTCTACCCGGTTTTCGGCTCGGAACAGTTCGTTCCTGCGGAAGATTGTCGAAGTAGGATACGCTGTTAACACTTCCATTTTTCTCTCGCATATGCCCAATCCCAGAATCAGTTTCCCCGTCCACGTCTGGGTGTCCGATTTCCACTCTGTCTGGAGAGGTGTTTTCTACCAGACGTATGTGCGGTGAGGTCGGGGTTCGGCCGGGCCATCTTGGACTGATAGGTACGACTTCTCCAGATTCGACTCGTCGATGAAGAGGAGGATGTTTGAGGGATGTCTCGTAGGCATATTGTTGGCCGTCCCGACGCTGCCGCCGTCTTCTCCAACAGCACATAAGCAGAGCCAAGATTCCCAGAAGAAAGAGTAACGCGAGGGACGACGCGACCGCAATCCCCGCAATGACTCCTCGGGACAGTTCAGTAACTGTAGCGACTTGAGTCGTAGGTGAGGCCGACGGAACGCTATAGGACATGAAGAGTCAATACTACGAATGAGCAACGCATCTAACGTGCTGCAACAGGAGCAGACCCTGAAGACAAGAGACAGGGGAGAAGGAAGGGAGGGAAGGAAATATAGGACAACAGCTGATTGATACAAAGTATACAAAGACAGTAGGTGGGCCCACACCTTCAGAGAAGGCGAAGAGTCGAAGACCAAGCCCTATTTGAAGCACATTTATTCCCTCACCGATCTTCCCAAGATAAGGGCCGAAACGTCTGAGGGAAGCAACCGAGGGCCCGCTCTCGGACCATTCTTACCAAATATGGTATTATCATCAAGGGCCACCAGAATGGTATAAAGCCGCTCGCCATTCGTTCGGTGGGAAATAAATGAGGGTTGCCAAAAGGGACGCGGCATGAAGCTGGGACAACAGACAGGAGGAACCAGTGGAAAGAAACAAATGACGTACTTTTCCTCTCCATTGATAACAGTGATGTTCATGCCAGTCAATGCAAGCGTCTTGTTCTCAGCGTTTGTGATGGTCAGTGTGTGTGTCGCATCTGGATCCAACCCTGACGCATAAAACAGAGTAGTACACGTAAGGAAGGACGAGGAGCCGGATAATTGTTGTTGTCGAATGGTAGTAGACGTATTTGAATCCGACGTCAAACTGATATTGAATAGGCCTACTGATGCGTTCGTGAGGCCTCCAAGCTCAATTGAGGAGCCTTGGGGTACATTCGGAAAGTTAGTTATTACGTTTGGACTGATGAAACGATAGATGAGACCGAGGAATCTGATAGCCACCTTTAAACGAATACTGGGCCTGATCACCAGCGGCCTGAGTTACATGACAGGTATGGTCGCCTTCGGGAACTAGTGCGGAGTCGTTCACAAATGACCAGGAACCTCTGAATTGCATCTGTGTATCGGTGATTGGTGTTGTCTCGATTGCGACGCTGAAATACGAGTGAAATCAGCACATGGACATAGTCCGGAGGCAACGGAATAAAGACCAACTCTGAAAGGCCAGTTGATACGGTGACAACGGCCCGATCGAAGATAACTAAAGCGGATGCATCAGGAGCACCGTCATCGCTTGTAATGTGAGCGGTCAGGGAGAGAATATGATCCCGCTGTGATAGACCAGAGAAAGATGCCAAAAGGGTGGTGGGAGAGTCCGAAGTTGAGTCTGAAGGTACTGTAGCAAGGCGTGAATCGGATGATGCATCCTGATCATCAAGGACGATGGAGTAGGTAGATTGTATGGCCAAACCATATAATTCGATGGCGGTCCCTATAAATAATGAGATATATAAATAAGATTTGTGAGATGAATGATAAGAGCGAGGCGACACCGCTGGTGGATGTATAGGTTTGGGAGCAACTGGCGATCATGATGGAATACGTCTCATGCGGTGCTCGACCGACATCAGCTTCCCGCTCTGCTCAATAAACAATGTACCTCATATCAAATATTCCGTACCCAGCGTAGAACGTCGGGAAGGTGGCACAGCGGCAGTAGAAAGACGACCAAGCAGTACTCACCAGTAAATGCTATCGAGAAATTGGCTCCGTCCATCTGAGTGATATGTCTACTCCCATTAAGGAACCCGACTTCACCGGGGAACGTGTTAAATCCGACGCCATCGAAATATTCGTTCCAACTCGACTGCAAGGCTGGCGTCCCGCCAATAAGCGTCGGTGGAGCGTATACGATCTGAGGAGAGGTATCATCGATAGTGAGATTGTAGGTTATAGCCTGAGCCATGTACAAGAAGGGAGCAAGCGGGAGAAAGAGCGCTCAAGATTGGAGATGTGCATGGAGGGGGAGAAGAAAAGGGATCCGGCCCAGATGAACACGAGCAAACCAGGAGAGAGAAAAGAGAGAGGGAGAGGGACACCGGGAATAAAAGAATACAGATTCGTCGGATGGTCGGATAGCTGCTGGCCAACAGACGCGCACGGAAGAGGGTGAGATCAAACTGCTTCAAGCAGCAATATCACCACAAACACGCGCCTGACTTCATATCGCACAAGAAGATGGCGAAGACCGTGAAAAGCTGATGGAGATATGAGACCAGCACTTATGCGTGCAGTGCGGCCGGGGAAGGGGGGGAACCCACTCTTCCGGTCCATATGTATGTATATGTAACACATAAACGAGTGTCCCAATTGCTTTCTCCTATGCATGCCATTGGCTTTGACCGTTTCTATTCGAAAGAATTTTGTTGGTAGTGCACGGCAACAGGGGCGGGAATCATGCACTGGCTGGAAATTCAAAATTCCCAGCCAGAGGAAGCGCAGATCGACAATCTTGGCTTGGCCCGGTGATCACGGTTATGTAACCACTCCTGTCACACTCACCGCTAGAGTAACCACTTATCGGAAGATGCCATCATACTACAATTCCATCATCCATAGCAGGGCATTGGCAGTACATCCTTCCCTCGTCGCCGATGAAAACCTCTTTCAAGCTTTGTTGCTTGCCCTCGTTGCAAAGAGAAAGAGTATCATAGTTCGCACGCCCGAGAAGGCCAGAATACTTACTCAAATAGTAAACGTAAGTCAGTAGTTCTCCGGTGGCAGTATATTCCTCCCTGGATACATCCTGGACGAGCATAGCATGATAAAGGATAGATTACGCAGCATGCATCCCAACTGTTGAACGTTTTACTAAACATAAGCTCTATCCAATAGATACTACATCTACTCTTCGGTCTTTCTGTCGTAAAACTACGAATTAGGCGCCATGACAAGCTTTCCCCAGACGACTTCTTACGCCTTCTTTTTCTGGAGAATCCTATCCATGCCCAAGCTACGTCACGAACAAGTTCACGGAGAACACTGAGCGTAAGCGGAAGTCATGCCTTCGCCTTCCGTCGTTCTAGCTCGTACCCAGTCCCATCAGGAGCGGATGATACTGAATATGGCCTTGATGAACTGTACGATATTTCCGAAACACCCGGCTCGGCGCATGTTGCACGTTCGTCAGTGCGAAGTGTGACTCTTCACGAGCACCAGAATTTCTCAAGAGCACAAACGGATCCAACCCCACTTCGTCACGATGACAAAGTTGAAGGGCCTGCGTCTCGATTTTTTTCAAATGTCCTCGTGGTTTCCGGGCTTGAATATACGTCGGAAGAAGTCCAATGTGCGCTGTGGTCCGCGATATCGGAAGGGCGGATCTCGATAGGTCGACACCATCAGTCTTCACGGGTAAACCAGAAGAGCTCACTTTCCGAGGGAGTATGGCAATTACCTCCCGATTTCTTCGTCGTATACGTCTGTCCATTAGGTAACGGACATGACCGTCCTCCAGTGCACAGAAGTCTCGTACGTTCATAAAGTATTGATGGGTACGAACATTAACGATCGTTCAGGTGGACCGATTTGCAATAAGTATCGAAGCTTATCCGCGAGCTGAGATTACTCCTGACAACCGCATGCCACCAATAACACCGACGGAAGTTGAGGCAGGCTCGCTTAGATCTGTCCTGTCGCCTTTGGTATGAACTTCTTTCAGTCACTAGCTCCCAGGAACCAACTTCAATTTCCAGGAGCTCGCCGATCTCCGTGTCCTCGCTGAGTCGAGCCATACAAATGTCGGAAGCAGGGCCGATCTATACCTTTCCGACCTCCTCAGTGCCGTACGCAATCATCCGCACCTCGACGGCATGCTCATCACCGCCCGATGTCGAACTGAAACCTTGCAGCTCCTACGAGCATGGCGTGCTTTGTTCGGACCTCCGCCGGAACATAATGAATACGCTTTGCCGACCCTCGATGTAACAGATGATGACGTGCGAAAAGTCTTTCCCGTTGCGGTACAGCATAGGATAAATGTGTTGGAGGGCCCAAGGGATGAGCTACTCGCAAGCTTGGTCTTCTCCGTCGTCGGGGATCACGGTGAAGAGGAGTGGGAAACAGGCAGGAGGACTGTCAAAGAGTTACTGAAGGAGATCGTTGATACCGTCTAGCCACCCCATTGCGGAAAGCACATTCTCAGAATTGGCTCTTGAGACTATTCATGGTACTTCATATCCGTCCTTAGCATTAATGTAGTTCATTGTTGTCGAGAGTTCGATCGACTCGGTCGTTACCGACGAATAAGATGTGATCCGCCCTCTCGAAGAACGGTAGAGGACGAGGCTTGATGGATTTCTTCCGAGCATAATTCACCTGCTTGACTTGCTTCCTACTAGCTTCCTTAGTAGCAGCGGTCGCTTCCTCTTTCACGGCGTCCAACAGCACATCTACTGCGTCTATCTCCATGGCCAAAGTGGGATCGGTGGACTTCTCATTTGTTCCGGAGGACGGCGGCTGAGCCGGTTCCTCGTCCTGTAGTGTTGGAGGTGCTGGTATGCGACGCGAAAGAAAGCAATTCGTGCATGTGTAGCTGACCGCGTGTCCATGGGATGGCAGAGCTAATGAAGCGCGATAAGGACCACAAAGAAGTGGGAAAAAGAAACTTTAGCAAAGCTACTAACTCATGAAGAAATCATGCATAATACGCACGTTTTATCCGTACCCTCGCAGTCACACCAGGCATCAAAAGCATGTTGCAACCTTTGCACATCGTGCGTTTAATCGATGGATCCCTATTTGATATAGAGAGCGAGATGAAAAATGTGACACGGGTCAGAACTGTAAAAAAAAAGGACGAAAAGTATCCGACGCTAGAGCTCACATCTTCACGTTCGTCTTCTGCCCGATTATTTTCATAGACTTCACATAGCTCCGAGCAAGATCGTACGTTGTTGCCTTCCGTTGGTCTGACCCTTTCCTCGTGTTGTCGCCCTTTTCACTCTCGCATTGCCTCCTCATATTCCGCTTCTTCCATACTGTTTGGCTATTCTCGTTCTTTGTAAATTTCGAGGGACCGGACGACGCGTGAGTAGCACCCAGACCGTTCAGGTACGAGCTAGCTTGGTAGAGGAAGTTCAACCGCTGGATAACATCTCTGTTCGGAATATTGTTGGGATTCGGAGCATCATCCTTCTTCTTTTTGGCCATCGGGGGTAGGACGCCCTTCAGGGTAGGCGTGGTTGTGGTACAGAACGAAAGAGCATAGAGCACAAGTCAAGACGCCGATCAGCAATAACCGTTTCTGTTGTTCGGGTGATCGGCAATATTGTGAATCTCAACTTCTACATGTGGATTTAATACTGGTACTGGTTGATGACGGAAAGGTGGAACACACGAGCATAACTACATTAATTCATCTAGTATAAGCTCTGCAGGATCCATAGGCTTGAAAGTGCAGTCGATGGTACAAATTGTCAAAAATAAAGCATTGTGTGAGTGAGGTCTATGTGGTGTGGTAAAGTTGCGAGAAGTTATTGGTCTGGTTTCGCAGAGGATCTTTCAAACAGGAAGCAAATTGAGCCCCCAGGAGTGTTATCAGGAAGGGCGTGAGTTGCTACTTCGGTGTGGTGAGCGTTAACACCTTGGTCAGAGGATGTATAAGCAATGCGTTGTAGAGCTCCGTCTAATATTGCTTTTCTTGCGAGACTGTCAAGACAGTTGATGTGTTTCCATTCCCCGAGGGATGCTAACCCGGCCTTCTTTCTCTTCATGAGCTGGATAGATTCAACTTTAGTACCACAATTGCCATATACGGGATAGACGCACCGCTTTATCCATCTTTTCCAAGTCTTCTGGCTTGTGAAGAGACGCCTTGCGAAAGCCTAGATCTTGAGGATTTACTGCCGTATCGTCTTCCTCAGCGGAGTTCCATGTATCATCAAGCACCTGGTCATCTAGTTCTGCTCCATCCTCTTTGTGATGGACGCAAGGACACCCGATAAGGTCATGCGTATGACAGCTGGTTTGCTGGTGAAAGGTGAAGAGATCGCGAAGCTATAATGTAAGAGATTCGATATGAAAATTGTTCTGACTTGTAGTGAGTTGCAGGCAGACGCACCTCTTCATGAGTAAAAGAGTCCGATTTTGACTTGTCGCCATCCGATGCACCCTTGAATAATCTAAGTGAGACCACGAACATAGACAACCGTCAAAAGGCACTCACCCTACCCATCAAAGCTGAGTAAAAAGAACTCATCAATCAGCTCCGTTATCCTTACTTTACTCCGAACACTCACAATCACTTAAACCCAGCTTTGTGACCTGACGCTGATAGATTTTTTCTGCCTAAAAGTAAGTGACGCTTGTCACGACAAGGTAATCGAGAACGAACCATCTATGGTGCCTGCAGTCAAGAAGCGGTAAATAAACACTGGACGCTTTTGCCCGTCACTGATTTTCCAGTAAGTAAGTCAAACGAATTGATTGAGTTTCACGAACGTACGTACCGGTGGATGCGTGCCATCGATTGTAAATCATGGCTGTAACGGAAATTAGATATGCATACGAGTGCTAGAGAAATCGCCCACCTCGGATTCCAGTCACTGTCTATCAAACACAGGCGGGATGCCCCGATTAAATTTAATCCTACACCACCTGCCTTAGCACTCAGCAGAAAAACGACTTCAAAATCCGTTAGAGATTTGTAGAATGTGATGAGAAGAGGAATATAGACACATACACGCCCCGGATTGAGGAGCCTTATTGAACCGGTCCACGTATTCTTGACGCTTTGCCACTGGTGTTTGCCTGGAAGAGGACTGATAGGAAGGTAAGACGACCTTGAAAGACTGACTGTCTTACCCGTCAAGGCGCAGGAAAGTATACTTTCTTTCCTTACAGAATTCTTCAATAACGTTGAGCGTTGTGGTGTAATGAGAGACTAGGATGCATTTTTCATCCGTTTCCTTGGAATAATCAGCCTGGTTGTCAACAAAGGAAAGACTTTTGGACATACCATTCGCAAATACGCAAGGAGTTTAGACAGGGCTTGCAATTTTCCTGCCAAAATTTTCCATCTTGAGAACGTCACGTAACTAATGGTAGAACATACCGCTTAGCTCGACATCTTGTGGCCTAGAATCGGAGGGTATCAAGCTTCTTGCTTCGTTAAGCGATTCGTGAGGTTCCTCAGCTTTGCTTCTACTTTTCTCTAGTGCAGACTTGAAAAGGATCGGACTATTACTGAGTTTCGTAAGGAGTTGGATCATAGCGAGAGAGCGAGCAACGGAGCCTCGAAGGAGCGAATTCAGAGTATCAGGCTGCAAGATCTTGGTAAACATGGCTCTTTGCAGTGGTGATGGAGTTACGAAGACGACGTATTCATCTAATCGGTGTATAAATATACAGAACGGGGGCGACGCTAATCGCAACTCACGCTTAGGTGGGAGGTAATTGGTCAAAATACTAGCATCTCTCCGCAGGACAAAACTACGTGCAACGGTTTGAAGCTAATGATAACTTCTAGTAAAGTATTTGTGGTGAGGGTATTGATCACGAACCTGAGCCTGCCTAGCTTCGCCAATTTCAAGCTCCTTGGCTGAGCACCCCGGTCCGCGACTCTTCAATATCGGGTTCTCAAACACCTTTCGAAAGGTAGAATAATCATCTAATAATCCAGGATTGCAGAAATCCGCCATAGCGTGGAACTCCGAAAGGTCATTTTGTATGGGTGTGCCAGAAAGAATGATTCTGCGGGGTGTCTTTAGAGCTTCAAACATCTTGGATGTCTTATTGTTGGCTGATTTTAGTCGATGGCCTTCATCGCAGATGATAAGTTCAATAGATGGACTAATCATAGACTGTCAATATCATGGGCGACCATAGAGCGGATCACCTCACATGCAAAAACTGAGATCGGAGCTTTCGACCATTCATCAGAATGTATTAGTCATGAGTGAAGGTCAAGACAGGTCAAGACTCACATCACTGAGCGAAGTTTCTCATATCCGATGATTAAGACTTGCTGCCTCGGCCTATATGCGAGTGAACAAGTGAGATCCCGGGACCTGATCCAACGACATGCTCACGAGTTCAAGAATGATTTCATAGCTTCTTTGCTTTTATCGCCAGTGAATACCCCGATTCTATCTCTGCCGAGCCTGAAAAGCTAGGTTAGGCTGAGTGCGTTGCGTTGCGTTGCCTTTCCGGCATACCATTTATAGAATTCCTTCCTCCAATTCTAAGATTTACCGTTATTAGAAAGCGTGGTTGGTTTCATCGAGCAATCAAGAAACACGCACCACAATTAAGGAGACAGGACAAACTATTAGAACTCTACCAACGGCTGCTTTGCCGGCATAGCAATTCTGCTCTGTAAGCCGATCTACTGTCACGGAACGTATTGCTCATTTTGTTATCAAACACTCACTGAGAAGCGTCCAGACCAACGTGATCGTCTGCAGCGTCTTTCCCATGCCCCTAAGGATAAACAATTTCGGATTGCACCACAGAACGAGGAGGATCAACTTACATTTCGTCTGCCAGGATACAACCTTGGCCTTCATGCTTCCGAAGTCCCATGACACACTCATACATGAACTTCACGCCTGTTATCGATCAGTTCGGCGTAGAAAACTCGACTCGGGTGCATTAAGTACCTTCTTTCTGATGAGGCCGAAGATGTCTGGCCAAAATAGGATCTACAACAACTGGTACTATGGGTCGCCCCCTGCATGCGCATCAGTCGGGGACTCCGCTGAGATAAGGATTTACGTACTTCGAGTTGTATTTCTCCTGATGCTCTTTCGTAGGTCCCTTCATTACAATAGCTCCTTCGGCGTTTGGGTCGTGCCTCGAATTGCCGTCAGTGTAAATAATCTCGAGTATTACAACCAATTAAATTACAACACACAATGGACTTGCTGTTTGCGGCTTCGGCGCGGGTTTTCCATAGAACGTGACTGGAGCAACAAACTTCTTGAGCGTGATTTCAGAACTCAAGGATGATAGGGAATCATCTCGACAAGGAAGGTTTTCCTTAGCGGCGAATGTAAGACGCGCAACCTTAGATTCCGAGATTGCCTCGTCAAACGCGGGCGCTTCAAGATCATCGGCATCGTCGCAGCACGGCCCATCCCGTGGCATTGTACCAATTACCTTCGGAACCATGCTAGCATCCACCCGACTCTCCAGTTCGACAGTCTTGGAGGAAATATGGATGACCATTCCTTCTTTCAACGGTTCACCTTTCCACTTCATTGAACCCATACTGCTTCGTAGTCAGCTGATGAGTAAATAATCTGGGATATGTCAACGCACATTTTCCCGTCGTCCGAGATCATTTTAAGGACACCTCCGGACAAGACCATGTATGAGTCACCATCCCAGGTTTTGTGCTTCTTTCCTTGTGGCTTTCGCCTAGAAGACAGATGTACATTTCCGGACAGGACGACGCAAAATATTAAAGACGAACCAGTGTGCTGACCAACACCCTGAAGGCACCGAAGATGTAGTTTGTAATGAGATCAGATTGACTGGTTCAAGCATTACTCCCTTCCTCTGAGGGCCATCCGGGTATTGCGGTTGCTGAAAGGGCTTATTTACGAAAACCGGCTTCAAAGGGGTGAACTTCTTTCTCAAGACGGACGAGCTCGAGTGAGCTGGTTTATCGTAGTCTACCTCAGCCGAAACGTCTATGTTTCCTTTCCCAAAAACTCTCCCTGATGTGAATTCACTCTTCGACAATGAACAATCCACCTCCATCTCTTTGCCGCCAAGTTGGAGAAAGGTTCCGACGCAGGCGCCGTCTGGGTTGGGTTTACCTGCCGCAATCCTTTTGGAAAAGTCAGAGACAGAGCATGTGATGTTGATGGTACGGACATTCGACCATCAATATCGTACAAGACTCCCTTCCCTCCAGTCAATTCCAATACCCCATCTCCCTCCCACGTTTTATGCTTCTTGTATTGCGGATGTCTCCTAGAATGTACACGTTCACGGGTCAACTAATGCGCCTCCGTCCGAGATCCGTCCTCACCATTGAACCATCCAGTACTGCTCACCAACTTTCGTCGGATCGTTCGCGATACTCGTACCATCCACGTCGGTGATCACTGTGCCTGAGGAATGACGCTTCCGGCTCTCCGAATTTGTCTCACTTGCTGAATAAGGCCGTTTTCGGCCCACCTGTACGAGACTCTGGAAGGCAGGCATGGATGTTCGACACAGGCTCAAAATTGAGACGCGGTCACGGCGGGCAAATCAGGATGGAGGTAAGGTCGGAATTTTAAATGTTTTTTTCGCCGCCATTTTAAATGCCGGTAAGCATATCAGCACGTGATTGATATTTATAGTGTCGGTAGGTTTGATGTGCTTACGGATATTTAAAATGACAGCGCGAAAGCCATTTTAAATTTCTTTCAGGCAGATATGCTAGTACAGAATATCTACCCGACTGATATTTAAAATATCAATCTGATCGATACCCTTATCGATATTTAAAATATCAACACGTGGTTTATATTTATAATATCTTACGGGTCGATATGCTTACCGGCATTTAAAATGACAGCAAAAAAAACATTTAAAATTCCAACCTTACCTCCATCCTGATTTGCCCGCCGTGGGTAGACCTTCAGCGTGGCACCAGCACGTGACCGCGTATTCAATTCATTATGATTCCGCTAAATATCATTGATCAAATCCACCTCTTCTCGCTTCTCTTCGTCCTCGGAACAGACACGTTTAGATTATTGTCTTATAGTAACATCTTGCCAAGATATGGGGTGTACAAATGACCAAGGTCTAGGGAAAAACCAGTGAAATAGATGCTGAAGTCACTTGCGACGTTCGTTCAACAGTCCTCATTGCTCCAGCCGTTCATCACAAGCTTCCAAATACCGGTCTCCCGTCCAACACTGTGACTATAACTTTCGTCTCTAATATCTTGTTCACCGGAATGGTCATTATGTTTTGAGCTAACACAACAAAGTCTGCGAATTTTCCGGGTTCCAGTGATCCGAGGTTCCCTTCCGTGAATGATGCAAACGCCGGGTCAATTGTGAAGCCTGAAGCTCGGGTTAGAGTACGGGAGATAGAAATTCGATATAAGCTTACCTCTAAGCGCTTCGAGACGAGTCAAACGCTGCTCCGGAAACCTTACAGGAGGCGCTATTAGTCGCCCACGAGTAGGACGAAACATTTACGTACCATCCGTTTGGACCATGAGGTGAGCGCCCGTCGGATGAATACCGCGTTATCGCAGCATGGAATCCAGCCAATGGATTCATGTCTTCGACGGGGAAGTCGGATCCTAGAGTAACCCGTGCTCCTGCGTCAATGATTGTTCGGAAGGCGTACAAGTTTCTGACACGTTCCGGTCCCTTAAGTACGTCATGACATTTATCAGCGGAAGAATATGTATGTTGGGACGTAAAGGAACATACCAGACGCTCCTCTGCATACCACATATCGCTCACGCTGGCAAAACTCATCAGCAACTAAGGAGGCACATGTCGATGGCAAGCGCTGCTCACACATGAGTGGGTTGTACGCTTGCGATCACTATTTAATTGAAGCAAATGAAATATTGGTGCCTGTAAGATCAGCTCCTCATAGAATATGTAGAAATATTGACTAGCCTCCAAGCTTCGCAAGCCGCGCCGCATCTTCTGGCCGTATAATCTGAGCATGCTCGATACGCGGACGTACGGAGGTCCCGTTCAGTTCGCCGAGGACCTTCGCATAGGATGACTCCAAGGCGTCAAGAACGATGGAGTTGGCTCGGTCACCGATGGCATGAATGTTCTGAGAAACCTGATCAACATCACCAGGTGGGAGGGGGTGCACGTACTCACCACTTGCCACCCATCTCTCATGAATTTGGGGATGTATTCATACAGAACACTAGGATCGATCCGCATGAATCCATTTGTTTCCGGGTTATCCGCATATGGCTCAAACAGCTATTCACCAAGACCGAAAAGTCAAGAACCTGTTCAAGCAAGGAAGACGGCACTTACCGCGGCGCCTCCCGACCGGAGAGCCCCTGAACAATAGTTCTGATTAGTTCATCGACCCGAGTCAAATATGATGACTGACCGTCAGCAAATATCTTTACACTCCTTGATGTTAACCGATTAAAGTCGACGATCTTCGATGCTTCGGTTCCCCAATACTCGGCCTTCTCGTTAAAGTACCTCATCCCATATATCCGTATCTAGAAAAGCTTCAGTTATGACACTTGTTATGGATTGAGAGGACGGACAGGAAGGTTCCCGAGTTCCGCCTGTCTGTGAAATATCAATATAAGTATGAACTTCATTCCACCATTGCTAAGGCTAGTACCTCCGGAAAAACTGAAGCGATGCCGGATCAAAGCCAGCATCATGAAGAGATGTTAAACCCTTTGAAAGCGCGTCTTGGACAGCATGATTGAAGCGGAGCAGTCTGTCCGCATCCGTCAGACTTGGCTTCCTTATCAAATCCTGAGCCTTGTCCAGAAAAACGCCTGGTAAAGCCGGTCAGGACCGATGTAGTTTGGTCGGCCGATTAATTACCTGTAGCATTCCCATCTTGGTCCCGGACAATGAGTCCACCCTTCACATCCTCCGGCAAGGGCAACATCTGCTCGAGAAGAGCCTTTGATACCCATTGGGCGTGACCATCTTTACTTTGAAGTACTATCGGTCGGCCTCGGACAATGGGGTCTTCCTCGAGTTCTCGCTAAAAGGATGAATAAGAACGATCGTCTATCCACCTACATTGGAAGCTTACGTATGATGGAAACCGTTCTGCCGGCCATCCTGTATGATCCCAGCCCCAGCCTTCGATAAACCTTGATGTATCATTCAGAACATCCGCGTGTGCTAGAATATAGTCTCTAACTCGATTGACGGCCGCTGGATTTATCAAGCCTATAAGATTATGGGGAACGAAAGTGAAGCTTTACGTTTACCTTTACTATCTCTTGAACCTTCTAGCTGTAAGATCCTGCTTGCGCCATATTCGAGGATATGTCCATGTGAGTCTGACTCACATTAGTATTATTGTCAGAAAGCATCGACAAAATATGTGGCGTGCCTGTCATGCCCGGAACCACAACAGAATTGGAGGGGATATACCGTATATCCAAGGGTGTATGGACAGTGGCTTGAAAGTCTCGATCATGGGATGCGTTACCCCTTGAGCCCCAAGACCGTTTCAAGGCATCTAAACGATATGTCGCGGCTGAGTGGTCGATCCAGAAACATTAATGTTGTCCACCCACCAAGTGATCCAGTGAAGACGATTTTGGAGTCTTGAACGAGAAGGCATTGGACAACGGAATTCACGTTGTCCACTGTGTATATCGCTGGAGAACTCTTCGAGCAGAGCGCGTACGTGTCCGGAAGCGCACCCGTACCATCTGAAGTCCAATGAAACAGCAACGAGAAACCAGCAAGAAGGACGGAGCCAAACACAAGCTTGCCAAATGCTAAACGTCTGGATGTTCGTGGCTCCAACTCGTCGTGTGCCCTGCGAGACTCAGGATGTTGCTGAGCTGGCTGCGGGGACTTGTTAAACTTGCGACGCTCCGACATGAGAGGTGGTAAAACTCACTGAAAAACCCATACCACACTGCCTCGCCTTTTAAGTCTGTCGGAGATTATAAAGCACAGCAGTGGACTTCTTAATCTGCTGGAAATTTGTGAGCCTGAACATTTCTATTTTATTACTTTCGCGTAATATTAATGGTGCGAGCTGACGCAAAAGAATTTAGTGTATGGTATGGAAGATGAAAGAGGGAATATTTAAGCGCTCGGACCCTCAGGGCATGCCGACAGCCGCGGCGCTCTGGTCTTTCAGCGCTTATTTTGATCAGCTACCGGCCGGGATACATCCGAATCGATTCAAGCGCCCAATCAAGAGATTGAATTATAAGGTTGACTAACCTTATACAACAGCAATATTGCTGGACTGGTACTGCGAACTCACCCTCCTTCCAAAGAGCGGACGAAGGAAAAGCTTAAGCGCTCACACTTGGAAATTGGTTCTTCCGGACCGGAAAGATCCGGTCACATGCCTCACGTGTGGAGTTTCTTTGCCTGTAGTGTTACAACAATCTTGTCGGAAGAAAAACTTCCTCCATAATAGAAAAACCGGGTGGTGACTCGTGGTGTCTCCTCTCTCTCTATCTCTACATAGTTGCACCGAGGATCTCGGCTTGATTTCAACATCCGGATGGCTTGGCTCCCCTTTCTCCAATCAACGCCAAAAATAAATCTTCTTGGGTCCTACTGGTAGTAGTCGCTAATCATTCCCGTGTAGTCGATTTCTACGCTGAGACAAGTATTAATTCTACCTCAACGCATGTTAGGTTCAACAGAACTATCAGCTCGGAGTCTTATCAAAAGCGGCCGCTATGGCTTCTCACACTCGGGCAACGACGCTGGGAACTTCCTATCACTGACATATCATCCAATTCACTACGGACGATATCACCGGCTAGCTATGTGCTCAGTCCTTCTTTGGCCGGTTAATTTGATAAAGGCTCTATCAGCGCTGTTCTTGTCCATGTCGGGTTCTGAAACTTGACTACACCCTTCTCCTCCTTCTCCTCCGTGCTCGAGAGATGACAAAGGCCTCAAATCAGGGTGTTACTGTCACCACTGAGGTGATTAATGGTCGTTCGAATGAGCTCGATGCCTTGCATGCAGAAGACAATAAGTTGCTTGCTGAATTGGGCTACAAATCTGAGTTTAGGCGAGAGTTTTCAGTGCGTAACACTCTGAAATGAGTAAAGGATTCTGATACTATACCCGTTCTGCGTATTTCTTGCCTGGAAATAGTTGATTGAGACAATCGCGTTTGCATTCTCTATCATGGGCGTCATAGCGTCCGTATCATCGACACTATCGTTTCCGCTTGCATCCGGCGGGCACGTTGGTATGGTCTTCGGGTGGCTTATTCCCAGCATCTTCGTCATGCCAATAGCAGCGTACGTCCGCGATTTTTCTATCCGGACCACACCCCAATGAAATTTCGCAGTTCAATGGCGGAACTCACCTCCTCGATGCCGTATGTGTTCTGTAATGGGCTCGAGACTAGTGCTTATGAAATCGAATAGCACAAGTGCTGGACTGTATTATTTCTCGGCCAAGCTCGCACCACCACGATGGTCGGCACTCGCGAGCTGGATTACTGGGTGGGCTAACGTAACGGGGCAGGTAACCCTAGTCTGTTCTATCGACTTTACTTGGTGAGCTGTCTGCCAACCTACTCGATTTGTTTCGCTGCCATTCCGAATTTAAATTCGGATTCTGATGCCCCGTCAAGCGCACAGATGATAACTACTGCTATTGCAGTAGGCTCTGACGGCTCGGTAAATTTAGGAAATGGTCCAACCTACGGGATCCTTCTTGCAATTCTCTTTGTCCATGGTATCGTGTGCTCCGCCGCAACAAGCGTATTGGCCAGGATCAACCTGCTATACGTCATCATCAACGGTAAGTCCCTGAAACTAGATGCCTATCCGTTATTCATGCACTACAGTTGGCACGACTGTGGGGGTCATAATCGCCCTCTATGTTTGCTCGGGCAGCGACAGAGTGTCTACGCGCGACGCATTCACGATGTTCGAGAATAACACGGGTTGGTCCAATGGTTTGCAGACATCGCTTTTCCGTATCTTGTGGGAATCTCATTGTGAACCATTGTGAACAGATGGATGGGCATTTCTCTTGGCATTCACCGCTCCAATGTGGACCCTAACGGGATGTACGTCCCTGAATAGTAGCATGCGCTGGATTCTCACACGAGCTTCGAATAGACGACTCTGCGGCGCATATCAGTGAAGAAACCACGAATGCAGCATGGGCAGGCCCACTGGCTATTCTTATCGGGGTCGGCGCTACAGCAGCTCTCGGATGGCTCATTCTTATAGCAGCGTCCTTCGCCTTGGCATCGGTGCCAGCACTACTTAATACCGAGTTAGCTCTGCCGATGGGTCAGCTATTCCTTGATGTGCTAGGTAAAAAGGGAATGCTTGCCGTCTGGTCACTGATCATAGTCGTACAGGTGGGTGGAACCATTTGAGATAAGAGGCCTCATGATCACGGCTCGCAGTTTGTCACAGGCGCGGCTCAAACCGTTGATGCATCGCGTGTAGTATTCGCATTTGCTCGCGATGGCGCATTGCCAGGATCCCGCTACTGGCGGCGAATAAATAAGCACACCCAAACACCTGTTGCAGCCGTCTGGCTAGTCGTGGGTGCTGCTGCTATTTGCGGGGTTCTCGGCTTCTCCGAAGCAGCGCTCACTTCCCTTGCTGGGTGAGTTGCAATCTTTACACCATCCGATTTTGATATTGAATCCGGATGATGTTTAGTATGGCCGTTATCGGGTTGTACACGTCTTATGCGACACCAATATTCCTGCGAGTAACCTCGGGTCGCACGAAGTTCATACCCGGACCATTCAGCCTCGGACGCTGGGGCGTCCCTCTGGGCTGCATCTCTGTCGCATGGGTGACCTTCATAATTGTATTACTCATGTTTCCTCCCGATCAATCTGTGCACGCAGAGGATATGAGTACGTGGCTCTGCATTCCTTTCCCTATGCACCCGGCTTACCCTACCTCTCGCCACACGATTCAGACTATGCTGTCGTGATTATAATGGGTGTCTTTACTTATGCTGGGCTTCACTGGGTGCTTTCCGCACACCGTTGGTTCAAAGGACCAGTCAAGACTATAGATGACCCTCCTAGCCCTCCAGATTCGGACGGTGCTGTGTATGAAAAGCACGCTTGATGTATTCCGGCGTTGTATTTCGACAGCTAGTAGCATAGACGTTAGAAAGATGAAGAATTGAGAACAAAAACTTGTGGAGGTGTGTATTACGTAGCGCGGATCAGTTGCCGCCACGTGTTCGTGAAGACGTGTCATCTTGTGTCTATTGCTCAGTCGTGTGCTGAATGTATAGGACTCTCAAAGACCTCCGTCGTCACCCCAGACGATGCCACCTCAACTTCAACACTATGCGTCTACGCTAGCCTCATACCGCGTTCCTTTGTATACGGCACTTTCTGTCTGCGCAGTGTTCGCGGTAATCGTGAATGCGCTCAAGAAACACAGCAACTTCTACTCCGTGGCAGTCTACCTTTCCAAAAGCAATGGCTCCGTCGTGGTACTTGCTTTTTCATTGTGCTACAATGTGTGTCGGTGACTGATAGATCGAATCTACAGGTTCTTGCGAACTTTGGGCTGCTTCTTGCGCTCTTGGCCGGTCGCTTATTGCAGCAAGTATTCTTTGGACCATTGAGAGCCATGGAAGTTGAGGTGCGTACCGGCCTCGTTGAGAATCTGCACATCGTATCAATTATCTGTCTATTTAGCGCTTATATGACCGGATGTGGTTCTTCGTGACGGAATCTCTGCTCGCGTTCACCATATTCCGGGACGAGTTCGACATCCCCTTCGCACTCATGTTCGGCCTTTTGTTATTCACAAAATGCTTCCATTGGCTCCTATCGGATAGAATAGAATGGGTAAGTTGCGCTTACGCACACTAATTGAAAAGTTAGTCAACTTAGAGGAATTTAGATGGACCAGAGACCTTACCCAGGACCACCTTTGTTATTCCATATTCGCATTATTGCACTCATTTGGCTGCTTTGGGCAACGGATCTTGTCGTGTTCCTTTTGACTATAGAAAGTATGGTCACCCAAGGTGTCGGCGGGACTGTGTTATTTGCCAGCGAAGTAAGCTCAATTAGTTGCCTTTGAGAATGTGATTGTAAACTCATGACCATCAGTACGCGATTCTGCTTGCAAGTCTAGGCAACTCGGTTGCAAAGTATGCCATATCTCTTTACGATCTTAGGCGCGCGTCCTTTAGAGGCGGAGAAAACGCACCTCCATGGGAGGATAAAAGCATGTTGGTATTCTATGTTGAGCTGGTGACAGGTATGTCCAGAAACTTTCAGTGGGAGATGATCACTTACCTGCACACGTCCGGCTTGAAGATTTCGTTAAGCTTGTAACCTATATGGCATTCTTCATGCTCGTTCTGGCATTCTACGGTCTCCCGCTGAATATTGTCCGAGATGTATACATCACTGCTCGGTCGTTTATCATGCGTTTCCGTGATCTCCTCCGATATCGGACTGCGACCCGAAATATGGATGAACGGTATCCGAACGCAACTGAGGAGGAACTAAACAATATGACGGACAGAACCTGTATCATTTGTCGAGATGAAATGGTTCACCCTTCAGGTACACCGGAAGCTGGTGGCGTCGCTGGTCAGGTTCCAACACCGCAAGATGGACCGAATACGACTCCAAAAAAACTGCCATGCGGTCACATTTTTCATTTCTATTGCCTTCGTTCTTGGCTAGAGCGGCAACAGAGTTGTCCAACCTGGTAAGTACCCATCTCCGACTTCTTAATATATATATCGATGTTCTTCCACCAAACTTTTCTCATCGAAACACCAAACTCACTAGCCGAAGATCTGTGCTTGAAGAGAACCAGCCATCTCAAGGGAATAACCAGGCTGGTCCTGCTCGAGTTCAACCTGAGGTACTTCCGCAAGCGCCTAACGGCATAGCACCTGCTCAGCCATTTCAATGGCAGCCTAATCAGCAGGCAAATCGTGGTGGAATCTTCGGCCGCATTATTGGAGCCGCGATGCCTCCAGTCGGACACGGACAGTTTCCTCCTATGCCTTTTGCAGGACAAGCACCGCAAGCGAATGGAATCTTGAACCAACAGGAACTCCCCCCTATGTTTGCTCCTCACCTTACTTATCCTCGGCTACTTGCCGCCCGAGGACAGCGTCTTGCGGGATTCTTTGATCCAGACGGTGTTTGGCATGCTTGGCCACAAGCTCAGGAGAACGCTAACGATGCTGCGCCGAGAGGACAGCCAGCTCAAGCTCCTACACCTACGCCGACAACGACGGAAGCTGGTGCTGAACAATCCTCAAGTAGAAACCAAACAAGTCCACCTGTGAACGGCTCCGCGACGGAAGCCGGTCCACCTCCAGAGTCACCCTCAACTAGCGCTCGAGAAGCCGCGGCAGCAGCAGCCTTGCGGCGTTTGTCACCCGGAAGTGGTAATTCGCCAGCCAACCGGCCTCCTAGTGCAGAAACTAGTCAAGCTTCGTTGCCTTCCGAGGCACGGGCGTCTAATGGAAGCGAGCTGAACAATGGTCCATCGAGGTCTTCTCGTTCCAGCGAGAACATTTCTGCATCGGACCTTCATCAATCGGTACAAGCTCCTGCCTTAATTCCGCTATACGACCCACATATTGCTATCCCGCCACTAATCCGGACATCGCAGCGGATTTCTTTAGGAAGGACTAGCAGCAATTTGCCAAATGGTCCACACCAGAGACCCGAGCGGATGGTGGGATTGAATAGGCGCCGGAGCGCGCGGGAACTTCCTTCCGTGTTAACGAATGAGCAGCTCCAAGTTTTCGACCAACTTACACGCGAGGCAATCGATGAACGTTTGAGGGTTCTGGAGAATGTTCAGGAAGTGACAAGTCGATGTATAGTAGACCTCCTAAGGTGTCGGAGTATGTTGCCTAGAAGTACTGCTACGCGTGTGGCTCCTTCGACTCCTCCAGACGCGGCGGGGACTAGAGGAGAAGGAGAATCGAAAGAAAAGGCTCCACCGGCTTCGGATGAATCCGTCGGAGGTGGATCGGGGACTAGCAATTTGCAATCCCCCCCTGAACCTATTACGACTGGCACCTAACACTGCTTTGCATAATTTTTTATTAGCTCTCTGTTTGTATTGTACGACAACAACTCTCTTCACAGTCGATATACGAATTAATTTTGTTTGGAAGCACGAAGCACTATCTGTGCACGTTCCTTTACTATTTGACCATCCACAAGCGCTTTATCAACCTGTCCGAAGAATGACTTGAGAAGGAGACCCATCGATCGTTTTGGATCCGTCCCTGCTTTGTTGAGGTTCTGCTCAGAAGCGAGTTTACGAAGTAGTTCATCGATATCGGACTCCGGCATGGAAGGGGGAAGGAAAGTTTCAAGATAATGAGCTTCGCTCATTTCGGCTTCTGCGAGTTTGGGACGCGAGGCGATCGCGAATTTTCCTGCAGAGTCTGACTATATGATCAGGACAGGGGTCAGGTCAATACATGAGTCGATAGGCGCCAGGACATAAGAAAAAAAGGCACTACTTACTCGGCGTGCAATGGCTTTCCTAAGTATGGATGTAACTTGTGAATTAGAAACAGGTCCGGAGGGGTTCTTGTCCGCGGTGTATATCTCTGCTAATACTGACTGAATTGAAGTTTTTTAAAACCTTCTATTCTTATGTACCTATGAAGAAAAGAGAATAAGACTTACTCGCAGGACAATGGAGGAGAACGTGTCTTTCGCCTGGAAGTACAGGACGGGGTTATAGATGAAAATTGAACATTAATGATCTTGTGAAACGAACCTTCATGGCATTCTTTAATTCCGTAGTCAAACGTTTGCGCACGTCTACAAGAAAGATGTAGCAATCAATTTCATTGGTAACTAGTATTGAAAAACTCTGCACTCACTTTGTTCAACAGCCGAATCTGACGACACTGAGCGAACACATAGCTTAGTAATACCTCCATTAGTATATGAGTTTGGTCCCAGCTTTAATGGGCCACTATAACGACCAGAAAGCCTTATCGTAGTGTTCCTCAAAGTCCTGAACATAATAGTATGATAATACCGGCCAAGATGTCAGTGAGAAAAAAAAAGTCGAAGATCTTGATCCGGAAACTTCCGAGGTCGTCTGTGGAAAACAAGAAATTGCCATTCATTATCCTCAACGCTAGACTAGATGATGACAGGATCCTACAACATACAAGAGTGACTTGTTTACGAAAACACATTCCCTACCAGAAATTCAGAAGTCCGATGCATAAGTAAGAATATGTACGCGGATTAAGGTATCATTCAGAATACCATCTAGTATCAACTCCAGAAAATGCAAGGCCAAAGAATAGACGGAATACAAGATAACACATATCAGAGGTGCGTTAGATCAAGATAATCATCATCGTCATAAGTCCCAGTCCCGCTACCCTGCGAGATGTTCGCAAAATCCCCTTTGCGATGACTCTGTCCCCCAAGTTGTTTATGAGTTGACGCCGCAGGACTTGAGAAAGAAAGTCTGCTCGGTGAAGGGCCGAACAACGAGCTTAGGGAGCCGAATTCCTCATCGGACGAGCTGAGGTCGATTAGATCAGAGCAGTCATTTGAGTCGTGCGGCGAGTTTATATTTGTCTGCGATGATGATTGCTTTGTGCGTGTCGGTGAAGGTGAACGGGAAGGAAGAAAGAGCGGCATATCGTCCTTCCTGGCG
Source organism: Inonotus obliquus (assembly GCA_032164295.1). Classification (NCBI taxonomy): domain Eukaryota; kingdom Fungi; phylum Basidiomycota; class Agaricomycetes; order Hymenochaetales; family Hymenochaetaceae; genus Inonotus; species Inonotus obliquus. The sequence goes on along the minus strand of JAJHTX010000006.1, from coordinate 1,348,171 downwards.
AGCGTACTACGTCTGGAGGCAGACCGACCAGTTGAAGCTTTCGGTAGAGATGTAGAATTGCTCTTCCACCCCGAGATCGTTGATGCATCATTAAGAACCCGATTCTTGTCGACCTTGCTCGACATCCCGGCGGCTGTCACCTCTGTAGGGTTGAGCGAATAGGCTTTATTCGCTTCCTGAGCCCTGTACATAAAGTCATATCCGAAGCTCCAGTCCATCTCTTCATCATCAGATATAACATCACCGTTTTCGCGCAGATCCTCTCGTTCTACGAGATTGGGATCGCATGGGTCCGGAAGTGAGAAAAGAAAAAGTGTTGATAAATGCCTTGTATTCCAGTCATCTTCCGCTTCGAACGTGCTTGAGAGTTGTGACAGTGTTTGAGACGGCTGAGAGGAAAGCCGGGAAGGACCGGCATTAGAGGCAGGCTGGTATATCAAATTCGACGGAGAAGTGGGAGCTTGATCCATTGGTTGCTTCGCTCCGGCTGGCAATCTCACGCTGCCGGAAGGGGAAACCGGCACGGTTCTTGTGGAAACGGAGCTGATAGAATCAATACGACTGGTGCTGCTCTGGCCGGAAGTACGGGCAGTCACCCATGGAGGAGCTGACGCAGAGCTTGAACCCTTTTCTGAGGCAAGAGGGGTGCTGGTGCGACCAGAGCGGGCTGCAATAGCAGAACTCGACGCATATTTGTTGACCGCAGTTTTCATTTTCTTCCGAGGTGACGGACTTGGAGATACTTCACCATATGTGAAGTCGGTTTCGGTCTCGTAATCCGAGCTTGCTGCCCGTTGTTTGCCCTTGCCATTTCCCTTGACTCTAGCAGAGGACGCTCGTTGTGTACCAGTACCAGACTTCCTCCGTGTCATCTTGTCTCTTTTCTCCGCTTGCCCGCGTTCATAGTCCTCCACCAGAGCCGGATTGACGCGCCAAACCATCGAAGCTGGACACCACATTCTAAATGTACTTAGAGGGTTCGGTGGCTCCTTTGACTTCGCCTTTCGTTTGTCACCTCCTTCCCCATCACTATCACCCAATCCGTCTCGGTTATCTGCCTCACGGTTAAATGCTGTTACTGCACTTCCCTCCCTACGGAAACCTTTAATTCCGGAATTGGCCAACTCTACCAAAGTCGCAGGGTCTACCTCAAGTCGGTACTCGAGGTTCCTATCTGTTGATACATGCCGTCGCTCGCTATGGATTTTGACGATGAAGGATCGGGGATCGTCAGTTGTTCTCGGTTTGTATGTCCCCTTGTTGACGAAGGCTGCACTTATCCGTTCGTTGTAGTCTCCTTTCGCCTTGTCTTGGTTCAAGTACCGAGTGATGAGTGAAACGGATGTTCCCACCGCCTCTCGCGACCCTGGTTTTCGACAATGGCGGATACCTTCAGATATAATACCGGATTCGTACATCTTGTCGGTCTCCTTTTGGTCCTGATCCAGAGCAGCACGACGCAAAACGCGAATAACACAACCTTCCCAAAGAAAATTACGAAAGCGTTCGATTATTTTAGAACGAGTACCCCATTCGAAGAACTCCTCGCAGAATCCCGCCGCTCGAGGGAGATTGAGCTCTTTGTTCCTCCAGATTCCTTGTATGCCACCTTCGAATCTGGTAGGCCGCACGTATTTATCAAGTAACTCAAGATTCGGAAAGGTACTTGGAAGACAAAGACCAGGTCTAGCTCGCATCAGGTGCCCGCGTCTGTTCTCCCGGAGCTCAGTATTGATCCGTTCTCTCCAAGCGGGTAAGAAGTTGTGCAGCGCGATTTGGTCACGATTCATCACTGCTTCGTGAAGCTCGTCACCGAAACCGCAGCGGACCAACGCGTGCGCTATTACCTTCCCGATCTTGTCTACGCCCTACATTACGAAATTTCAACTTTCAATACCTTGTCATGGCGGATTGTATGAATGACACAAACCTTATCATAGTCTCCGCCTGTCAAGAGCGCGAATAAAATCATTCCACCACGAGATATTCCAACGGCCGGATGTGACCCGATGTCTTCTATCGTAAACATCATGACATGATGATTGCTTTCCTTGCCATCCAGATTCAGAGCAGGATTTGCCCTGTTTCCAGTCAGGCCGATACTCGGACTAGCTCAGGAACGAACAGAATAGAAAGGATTGATATTGTCAATTGAAGGACAAGTTTCTTGGTCAAATAGTTGACCGAAACTCACTTTCGTATAATAGCCTTAGCACCAAAGAGGAAAGCATCCACATCGTCAGTCATGATCGCGTCAATTACGCTCACGGAGTTCAAATAGGCAAGCTCAGCTTCAGCCTCGCCCATAGCCTCACGCCATTCAACTCCAACGATATCGAGCAATTTCTTGAAATTCATCGTTAGATTATGGGTGCCAGATTTGCCCACTCTACTCCCGCGTTTGACTTTTGGGCGAGACCTTCCGTCGAAGACGAATAACGGGAGGAGCGGGAGACGCATTAGTTTTACAACTCCTGGAAAAAATTATGAGAGGATTATCAGTGACCTGCGCGCCGCAACGTGTTTCTATTAGCTCACGAAAAAAGAGCATTCTCAGCTCAGGATTTTCACCTCCTTTGCTGTACGCTGCATGCTTATACCAGATAGAAGCATCAATGCCGACGCGATAAGCGCGTCTAATGGATGTGTTACTCTCGAATGCATCAGCTGCGAGCTTCGCTAGCGATTTCGGCTTTCCCGCAGGAGCGAGAATCTATAACAAATGAATATGCAGCTTTTACAGTGAGAAACCAGTTACTTACTTCCCAGAGGCCACTTACGCCCATTTGGGGCGAGAAGATTGATGGAGAACGCGAAGTGTCACATTCCATCACATTAATATTTAACCTGCGCCAAGCCCTCAATGACTTGGAAACAATAGCACAAAGGTGCAACGACAAGGGCACAAGAGCAAGAACCGATAATACAATACACGCGGTTGTTATACATGTCAAGGGATATATAGCATGGATACATAAAGAACTAGCCCTGTGAGCTCGAAGTCGCCATACGAATTACTGATTTCAATCGTCTTCGCAGTGCATTGGGTTCATCATCGTCCTCTTCGTCGCCCATTTCGTCAACAGAGCGTCGGCGGTCGTCATCGATTGAATGTCTACTAGCGCTATCCCTCCTCCGTGTGTCTGCGGAAACGGAAGCTCTGCGTTTTTCAGCGGCATAACTGTGCGCCTCAACCGCGTTAGCGGGTTCGACCACTTCTGTTAACAATGCTATTCTTGTCCATTTCCTGAATCGTGTATACTACACAGTCCGGCGTGAGACTTGAATGTTTTCTGGTTACATTCTGACGCACCTTTCCTAAGCCGCCGCTGTTACTAAAGGCTTTCCATTTGTTGTCTCCGTACACCCAACCATCGTTATCCGTCAATTGATCATCCGAGTCTGAGTCTTGCAAATCAGAAATAGGTTCTGCGTCATCAGGATCGTCCTCTGCATGCTCGTCAACGTCCTTGCTGTCACCATCTCGATGAGGCTTTAATTTCTGGCCCGTCTCATAGACTTTTTGCTTCGCCTTCCCTACACGATTTGCGTGTTGGGTCGACTCATCTTTCGGCGATGGGAGCTCTTTCTCCACTCTCTTGAGGCCCAACTCTTTGCGAACCGAAACTTTCCATTCCCCTTCATCCCAGGACCAAGTCGCCGTCCGCTTAACTAATCCGCCCCTTCCATCACCTACATAAGTAGTTGTGGGTGGTGGCAAACTAAATGCGCTAGGCGGTGGTATCGGCTCCAGCGAAGTAGAACACCACGATGGTCGCTCGCCCGGGAGCAACGCGGATGTCCAATCCAAACCCACCCACCAACGTTGGTTTTCATAGATTGTAATCAAGAAACGCAGGGCACGCGTTGTCTCAGAGGTTTGCGTCAAGGAGGTCGACAACACCAGGACCTCAGAAGGCTGGCCAGACAATGAAGCCCAAGCACTGGCTAGACCGCGTCGAAACCATGCGCTTCGCCAGATCGACTCTCGAATGTTGATAACCCAACGCGCTCTCCATACGAAGACAACGGTCCCAAGGAGTCCCAGAAGGACTCTCGTTCTCAAAAAGTGCGTGAAAACTAGGGATGGAATATATAAAATGGCCAGCACTCGGGCGACGACGTTTAAAGGCAAAGGCTTCGGATGTGGTACCGAGGGCAATAGGGCCTCAATAACAGATAAATCGATGACCTGTAACATAATGATGAACGAAGCGTGAATAACGTGAGGCAAGTATTCATACGCACCGTTGCCTGTAAGACTTGCTCTGTCAAAGGAGGGCGGCATCTTGGTGGAGGACGTATCGTCAGATACAGATATAATACAGCTGCAATAACTAAAAGAAAATATCTTTGGTACAAGAGCTTGAGTCGAGAGGCTTGTGAGACATGGGACGAGCACACCTTGTTGCGAAGCCCGACAAAAGACATAACGCCCACCATGCGCCCAACAAGATCCAACTGTCTGCAAACTCAGATTTCCAACTCGCCGCTTCTGCGATCCTCCGTATTGTCAGAATGTACGGGCCTAGTTCAGCGAGCAGTATAGTTAGCTGCGGCGGAACATCCCGAAGGAATGTGGTTAACGTTGGTAGCGGCTGTGTTTCATCCGAGTCCAGCGAAGCCTGCGAGCGCGAAGGTGACCTGGAGAGGTTCATGTAGTAGTGGACGAGATGGTCGTAGGAGTTAAGGCGTATATGACGTGCACATTCTCAGAGTGAGGATTCACGTGCTCTGTACTGATACGGCGATCATTACGATAATGGAAAGAGTAAAAATACAAGTACATATATTCAGAACATAACCGTATTCCTCAGCGAGAATCGCGGTAACTGACGGTAATCCCGCCTGTCCTTTGCACCGGCCCATAACCACATGTCAATTTCCTGCTGCGTCACCGCTTTCATCCACTCTAAAACACCAGCTGGGACTCCCGCCGAGTCCAGAGTAGCTGAATCGATTGTATGCGCGACCTCGACGATGGTTTCACATGCGTCAACCACTGCTGCACGAAGGACGTATGCCTGCTCCGTGGTAAGACTCGGGCCATCCTCAGGAATGGCCTTAGGCAGCTTTGCAACAACGTCAGACGCGTCTTCTGGCTCCGCTCGTGCAAGTAGCTTCTCCAAGTTCGCCTGAGTATCTTGAAATACAGATGACAGAGAATCCGAAGCGTCGGACAAATCGAGCACGCCAAAATGAACGAGCATGGATGGCAGAACATTGTCAGTGAATACGGGCAACGTGGAGGTTTTGGGAACCGGAATGGACCGTCGATCTGATGATCCAAAGCGGACTTCGATGACGCTGAGGAGGAATAAGGCCTTTTTGAAGCAATAAACGGCTGCAAGTTAGTCGAAAGAGAGGAATTAGCACCATTGAATGATCATGGGGAAAACGCAAGATACTCACGCTGTCCATGCACAATGGCCATATCTTGGAAGGCAGGAATTGCCTTTACAATCTGTTCGAGCACTGCATCAACATCTACAAGTCCACCATTCGCGACCCTCTCGCCAGCTTTCAGTGCTTCCAGAATGAACGTCCCTAAATTGGGATAACTCGTCTTTACAAGCACATCCCCTGTCTCGTTGAGCGTACGAGTGATTAGCTGCACAAGTTGATGCATGGGTCCTCCAATCTCGCCGACCGTTACACCTGGGATGTCTTCGTGCGGCCTTTCAACATGTACACTAACACGCATTTGCTCTGCAACCGCTTGCGAGCCAATACTCTTCATCCCCTTTGCGGATAGATAGTCAACATCACTCCCTGACACCCCCGTGATGTATAGCGATAAGACTAGAGCTCGAATGTTATCCCATGCACCACGTCCCGTTTGTTCATGCAACGGAACCCGGTATCCGGAAGCAAAGTTAAGTAACGAAAGAGTCGCGAGGAAGTTGAGCTCCGAGACGTCCGAGGAGAACTTTAGCGGGAAAGCAAGTCCATGGGTTTTGGATACACGTTGAAAGCTTTCCGTGAACGCGGGCGACAACAGAAGTCTCTCAATTGACGAACGCTTGACCTACTAAATATGGGTTCATGTTTCTTGACTAGGGACGATGAAGACATACCTTAATATTTGATGACAGTCGAAGCGCACGACAGGAGTCTCTGATCGACTGTACGTATTTCCCGCTGGGCGGTAGAGGTGGCAGGTTCAACGAGGACATATCTTTCTGTCCGATCTTTGAGAGACGAGATTCTCGGAGAGGTACAACTTAACGTTGGACGAAGCTGACCACACCCGTTTCTTTTGTTTCTTTGAGTACAGTGGACCCAGTACCAATTAGTAATGTAGCATGAACGTTACAAACAAGCCAGAGTTCCGTCAGGCAATCCACACATGAGAGTTGGTTGAAAGATAGTTGAGTTGGTGCCATGCCGATCAGTGCATCGACGCCGATCAGCGTTACTACTGACCCTTCACCCCGGACCGGGGACCTACACAAAACGGCTGTTTTTCTTTTCTTCTACTATTTATAAAGTATTTAACGCACGGGCAATCGAATATCACAACGACCATCACCAAGAGGCTTCTTCTCTGATTCGACCCGTATACTCTGACGCGTTTGGGTTCCAAGAGAGGTCGCAGACCGAAAATGACTCAACTGCAGAACCAAGAGTGAAAATTAATTAAATTAAATTATATTCAGAGCTTTGACTACACGTGACTTCATTTACGTGTGACGGCCGATGTGACAGATACATACCAGTCGGTTGTCGTTCCCTCTTCAGACTTCTAACCACAACAAGCTCTCCTCCTCCTTCACTTTCGTCTGCCAGCCAGCACCCCTCCACCTGCCGCTCTTTACTTTCCTTCACTCGAGTTAATCATGGGTTCTTCGGTGTCCAAGGCCCTCGGTTTGTCTTTTACTTCGCTTGTTTGCCGCGCGCTTCTGCTAACCTCACTCCTCTTATACAGCCAAACTTTTCTCGAACAAGGAGATGAGATTGTTGATGCTCGGGCTCGATGCTGCGGGAAAGACTAGTATGCTAACACACGTTCCGGCCCGCTGTTTTCACTCTCATCACGTTGTACAGCAATCTTATACAAGCTCAAATTGAACCAGTCTGTGACGACCATTCCGACAGGTACGTGGCTCTGTCCTCGGTGCTTTTCCCATCAGATACTAAACCTTGTATAGTTGGCTTCAACGTCGAGACCGTGACTTATAAGAATGTCAAGTTTAACGTATGGGATGTTGGCGGTCAAGATAAGATCCGACCACTGTGGAGACATTATTACACCGGCACCCAGGGTCTCGTTTTCGTCGTCGACAGCCAAGATAAGGAGCGAATCGACGAGGCGCGACAGGAGTTGCACCGTATTCTCAGCGATAGAGAAATGAAGGATTGCTTGCTGCTAGTGTTTGCGAACAAACAGGATCTACCAGGAGGTGCGTTCCGAGGCGATCATAGCCACCAGAGGTACTCACCAGTCGGTCTCCAGCAATGTCTCCTGCCGAGGTGACGGAGAAACTTGGATTACACAGGATGCGGGACCGATCATGGTACGTCCATCCGAGGTACGTATTCGTTCAATATCGTAGATGTGGCTTTGGCGATTGACATTCAATCGTTAGCTGCGCTACTACCGGAGAGGGGCTATTCGAAGGCCTCCAATGGCTATCACAAAATGTCAAGAAACAACGCCAGCCATGATCGAACGATATAAGAACTAAATTGCATGGTTTTCTTTCTGGTCCCATGTGTATCTGTGCGATATGCCTCCCGAGCGTTCTTGCGATAAATTCTCGATTCTTTCTTTTCTTAATCAGCTCTCGTACAATACGGTTTCTGTGAGCCGTGTCGGTCCCGTCCCATCTATCATCTCTGCCTCCCTTATTCGTCTTCCTGGCTTCCTCATATATGCTTCGTCTGCCCATTCGCCGATTGGTGGAATGGCCGTTTCATACCACTAGCGCCTCCTGGTTACCCGACTTTGATCGCTATCCTTGATTTCGTTTCCCTTCACTTTTTGATAGTTGTCACATCTCTCTTCCCCAGTTTCGAGTCTTAGTTTCTGAGCCCTTGTGTCTTATATACATTCATTACTGCTAATGGAGGGTACTCGTGTAATTTGGCTCAGATGTCATGAGAGAAATGAACCCCTAACTTGTAAATCGCTTCGTGTGATTGTTCTACTGGCGTTCAAATCATGATACACAACATAAACAAGGTATAGGTATAGAGGGATCCGAAGAACATAATCACTACACGGAAACCAGAGCGCATGGACATTCATAAGTACAACCGAACAAGTCCGTGATCATTAGAAAGCGGAGAGCAGAAAGTAGAAAGCAACACCTGACAGAAGACAAAGGCTAAGACAGAAGGGCAGAACGCGGAGGATGATTGAGATACTATATGTATTGTATAATGAGCGCTAGCGCTTTGTAGACTCTTCCGATCTGAGCTGAGTCTGACTCAGTACTTGGAGCCAATTATCGCCCATCTCAGCACGTAAAGCCTCGATCTTCGCGCGGAACTGTTCGGCATCGCGCATTTGCTTTGCAGTTGCATCCGCTGCATTAGTAGAGGTTCTAGGGTCTTCACTAGGTGGTTCGTATAATGATGCTGATAAACGATGCCGACGAGTACTTCCGTTAATTCGACCTAGACTTCCCATACCTGATCGAGGCGAGATGGACGAAAGTCCCTCGATAGATGGGGAAGTGGGGCTCGCAATTTCGGTTTGATATCGCGAATGTCTGGAGCGTCGAACGGGAGGGGGACCCTCCTTTAATTCCGATGCAATGACTTTATCCGCGGACCTTTCTGGTGGTGACTTTGAGCGTGATTCTTGTCGTTCCTCGCTCTTCATTCTACCGCCATCCTCGCTACTACGGTAATCACTTTCACCGCCGTCTAGCGCCACAATGCGTTTGTTCCGTTTCTTCTTTGGCTTGGCTACTACTGGTTGTAGACCTGGTGAAGGTACATTTGATGATGAACCGGATGATAGGAGCGGACTCCCGACGTGAGGTTTATTTGCAGTGGACACACCTGCTGGGAGTGACGGTGGAGAGTACGCTGCAACGGGAATACGAGGCGGCGAAACCTCTTCAGGAAGAGCTGTAGTCCGATTCATCCGTTCGTAGAATCCAGGTAAACTTCCGTCTAAAGAGATGGATTTCCCTTCTTTCCAGAAATGATCAAAGCACCGTACGCGGTAGTACTCTTCTGACTCCACAAAGGGATTACCCTCGATCCAGACTTCCTGTATATTCGGAAGAACGGCCAGCCGTCCAACTTCGCCGCTCTCGTCGATAAGATTATATCGTAAATCGATACGTTCCAGTGCCATGAGTCGCTCGAGCCCGCATAGCGAGTCTAATCGATTACGCGCAAGATTAAGAACGAGTATCTGTCCCAACTTGGTGTAAATACCCAGAACGGAGTCAATCATGTTGTCGGATAGATTGAGAGAAATTAGACTGTAAAGTGCGGAAAGAGGTGGGATAGAAACGAGGAGGTTAGAAGAGAGGTCAAGGTGCGTGAGGGAAGTTAGAGCCGGAAGCATGGATGTCGGGAATGTCGTGAAAGCATTATCTGCAAGGCATAGATGCTTCAGTCGCGCCCATTTCAGAGGAGAAAGTCGGATTAGAAGAGGGGACGAGGATGGAGACTCCTCCGACAAGTCGTCCTCCTCGGATTCCTCCTGTACCGTCTCCGGCAAATTCGAGCTATGAAATCCGCGACCGGACACGCGATGGCCCAGTTTACGTATCCGTGATCTTGTAGCGTCGCCTTCTCTTCGGAGCTGATCATCAACGACAGCGTCCAAGAAGATATGGGCGGGATTATCCAAACCGCTCTTCTTTATTGTCAAGCTCCTGAGAGAGACGGCCAAGTTGTCCCAACCGAGCAATGCACGAGGGTCGACATCAACACATTCCAACACCTCTAGATTCTTGAAGGAGTCGAGGGGGATGCCATTATTGAGCGGAGGATCCTGCGCGAGTTCTGCGACGATCTTCGGACCTGGAGGTCCAATAGACAAGGCAGGCAGTTTGGTAAAAGAGCTGTATATGTACTTGAGCTCCGACTCTACGCTCGGAGGCTCCGCCTTCCCCCACCAGCCGGATCCAAGCGATAGTTTCGAAACTGCGGAAAATGAGGAACGGAATGACTCCGCAATGGATAGCGTGTCAGACTTGTCCTTGCCGAGGCCCAAATCAATATAACTAAGGGGTCGCGAAAGATTGTCGAGCTGGACATCGAGAGTACCGACATCAATGCTAAGCGCTTCTAGCCGCATAAGCAGATAGAATAAGTGGTGTGTATCGATTGAGAGGACGACCGGATTTGGTGGCACCTCTGCGCCAGCGAGACCGACCCAACCAAGGGGATTGAATACGCTAGGGAGACTTTGGGCTTTGCGTCTTCGACCAAGGCCTGCCTGAGCAAGTCTAGATTCATTATGCCTGATGAACGTCGCTATCCGTCTAATGTAGTCGTCGCCTGCCTCATGATCCATGGCGAGCGTCAGGAAGAGAGAGCTATTGAGGTTGCATGCCTTGGTACAGCTGTGTCAAGCAAGGTCGAAGCATTTGCCATGGGGCGTGACATGACCGAATATAGAAGTTTAGTCACATATGCGCCACGGACGCGTCAGTCATACATTCCCTGAAGTCTCTCGTCAGCTACGAGCCCTTGCCCTTTCATTATCCTTACTGAACACGACGCCGAAATGATTGAGCTCACCATCAAGACTTTGCAAGGAAAGGTCTTCAAGGTGAATCATTCCGATTATTTAAGGGGTTGATTCCTTACGGATTGGTTCCGTAGATCAATGTGGATGAGGAGATTACGGTAGCGGATGTTAAACGAAAAATATCTGAAGACCAACCGGAACACCATGCGGTTGACCTGCAGAAGCTGATTTACTCCGGTGCGGCCTTTGAGACCTTGGTGCATAAGTTATCTGACGCATATATAGGCAAGATACTCCAGGACGGGGAGCCCATCAAGTCTTACAATATCAAGAAAACAGATTTCATTGTTCTCATGGTATCAAAGGTACTAGTCTTATTGGATATGGTTGCAAGCGACTTTCTTACCCGCTAGCAGCCTAAGCCGACACCGGCTACCGCCCCTGCAACAACGGCACCGAAGGCTCCAGAACCGACTCCTGCTCCCGCCGCAGCGCCTTCTACCACGACTCCTGCTGCACCTACACCTGCTGCAGCAGCACCGCCTCCTGTTCCCGCGTCCTCCGTCCCTGTACCGACGCAGGATCGGGCATTCGGTGACACGACCTCATTTTTAACTGGTGATGCACTCCAGGCATCCATTCAGAACATGGTGGAGATGGGATTCGAGCGGTCTCAGGTGCTGAGAGCTCTGAAAGCGAGCTTTAACAACCCCGATAGAGCTGTGGAATATCTCATGAATGTGAGGCTGGCTTTTCGAATTGTCCATAAATAGACTCTAACTTTGTTGAATGTAAAGGGGATTCCCGCACACCTTGAAGCGGAATCATCCGCTGCCCCTGCATCCGCTGCAAGTCCAGCTCCGACGCAAGGAGCGAGCGCCCCTGCTCCTGCTCCTGCGCCGGCAGTTCAACCTACAGCACCTCCACCAATTCAACCTACAGCGACTCCAGCAGCACCAGCAGCACAACCAGCACAACCAGCACAACCGGCCCAACCTCTAAACCTCTTTCAAGTGAGCCGCAGTATTCTTCCGTTGGTTGCAGTTCATTCTTATAGCACTCTCTAGCTCGCACAACAGCAACAGCAGCAACAGCAACAGCAACAGCATCACGGTGTTGGAGGTTTACCTGGGGCCGGACTTGGTGCTGGAGCTGCAGGTCTTCAAGGTCTTGGTGGTGATGCTCAACTTGAACAGTTTCGGAACACCGTCATGCAAAATCCTGCGATCCTCCAACCTATGATTCAGCAGATTGCTCAACAAAATCCGCAACTCGGCCAGTATCTTGAGCAAAACCCCGAAGCACTATTACAGTTCCTCGGCGCGATCGGGGGTGAAGGTGGTCTTGAAGAAGGCGAAGGAGGTGAAGGAGCCTTACCACCCGGGACGCATGTCCTTCAAGTGACGCCAGAAGAGCGTGCCGCAATTGAGAGAGTAAGTACCAGCCCATCAGTATGGTGATCAGCGCTGACCGGCATTGTAGCTCGAGGCACTAGGGTTTTCTCGACAGCAGGTATTGGAAGCGTATTTTGCTTGTGACAAAAATGAGGAAATGGCCGCTAATTACCTTTTTGAGAATGGTTTTGAAGACGATTAAATGACGAATCGGACCTCTGTATGATTCCTGCTGTGTATTAAAAACTTTCAATATTGTCATCTTTAACCTCCCCGTTTTCTGCGAACTATCTCGTGCTTATTATATTGCTGAACAGAACAATATTTGTACGACATCGTGCTGTGAGTACGGGGGCTACTGCTGTCGCAGACGGCCGAAACCCTTCCCCGCTATCTCGCCTCATTCTGCTGCTTTCATGCCCGTGCACCTTAACTAGGCAAATCTTTACAAGTACCTAATGGCCGCCCGAATCGCTCGATCGGCGTCAGTCTCGTGCGTTTCAGACTGGTGTTGATGGTCGAATAGACGCGAGTTCTGGTAACTTCCTCAATCCGCACTGAGCAGACACAAGTGGACCCGGAATTAGAACTTTTCCCCAGTCCACTTGGTGACTGCCAGCACTAAATCACAGATTTTTACAGATTTTTAAAACAAGAACGGTTTTGGTGAATCTGAGCATGAGAGGCGTGCTGGTTGAGCGATTGGCATGGGTTCAATAAATACCTACTGGTAGATAAGATGTATGTAACTTGAGAAAGTAAATAATGCAGGTGCCACAATGAACGTTGGACAAAGGGAGTGTGGTGTATATAACAGCAGCATGAAACAAACAGAAGAAAGTCCATCAGCGTTCGTAACGCGGCAACGCAGGTGATCCAGGCTCTTCCAATACAGGAGCGGGTCGTAAATAGTGCGTTGGGTTCGGTAGTTGACGCGGTACACGACTCTGGGCAAACCTTGAATCAACTACTGGCAGTGCTACTGGAGGAGGACTGGGACCAGACAGGCCAGGAGGGAGTGCGTTGCCTGACCGAAAGAGTGCAGCAACCTCCTTTGCGATTTCATGAATGCTGGCTCCGAATTGATCTGGAGGCATAGTGACTAGAGGAATGGGTGGTGGTAGTGGCTGCTGGTTGTAGTGAGCCTGTGATTGTGCTTGTGGTTGTGAGTATGGATGTCGCGCAGGAGATAAGTTGAATGCGTCTGCCATTGTGACAGTGTCATAGCCATGCTGGCTATTAGGAATAGGGCTGTTCTGAGCTTGGATATTGTTGTTATTAGAGATGTCAATGACTGATGGAACTTCTCTAGTTGTGCTCTCCAAATCGGAGGACAGAGCACTAGAGCTTGCTTGATGTCGCATTCGACCGTTGACCCTACTCGCCTCTGAATCAACCAAACCCGAGCGAGTGATAGATTGAGATACGCCGTTCTTGAAGAGTGGAGTAGACGGTGTTCGTTCCTTCTCTCCAGCAAGATTACGGCCTTCTATAATCGTTTTATTGTTCCTCTGGCGATAAAGTAGGAAGAGAAGGAGGATTATAATCGCCACCACCACGACTCCACCAACTACACCTCCAGCTATCGCACCGACCGGGATGCTCTTATCGGACTCCGAGTCCGAGCCATCAGTGCCGGAAGCAGTCGAGTCTGGTTGCAGGACTGTGGTCGGGCTAACTGTAGCGAACGCGCCCATGCCAGTCAAGGCTACCGATAATGTGGGCTAAGAATCGTGATATAACGTTAGGCGACGAAGCATCACATTGAATGAGACAATAATACTTTGGGTGTCCCAGTGACGACCTTCGCGGCTGATGCAAATTGCTCGTATTGGTCTGGAGATGCGTTTATCGCTCTAAGTAATGAATTAACGGATATAATTTTTTTTTCATTTGACATTGACCCACCCGACCATGCCAGCGGCGCAGTGGGATAAGGGCTTCGTTGATTGACAGAAGAACCATATTGCTGAGAAAGAAGTGGGTGACCGGACTTGCCTACGAATAACAGAAAGAACTTACGTTCAGAAATGTTTGAGACAATGAGATTCCATGTTGGAGGCGATATATCCGTTGATCCATTTAATCCCACAAGTCCGCTACTGAAACCTCCGGGAAGTGGCGAGCAGGGTTCCGAGAAGGAGGATTGAGTTACTCCATGCAATCTTCAGTACGTTTGTAGTCAGCCAAGAGTATTATTCCAATGAAACAGTATAACGTACTGTCCCGCGAAGATGAAAGTGACGGTATCCCCTTCCAAAGCGGTTATTGTGGGAGGATCGTAAAAACTCCCTTTAAACCCGACCGTGACCTGGACAAACTTGCGTAAGCGACTGCCTGATTTCCTGTCATCAAATAAACGTACATTATGAGTGGTTTGGCCAATGGCGCGACTCGCGTTAAATATCAGCAAGAGAAGGCTTGCCAGAACTTGCATACTGTGTGCAACGGTCGAGAGTGCGGGGCCTGAGAGCATCCGATGGAGAGGGCCTTGAACGGGCGTATAAGAGCGAGAACTCGGTAATTATAATTAGTCTTCCTGTGCTCACACAACTGACGAGGACCGTCAGCATGAGAGAAAAGGTCCTGCTTAGGTGGCTCCTGCGCATGGATCAGTAAGGTAAGGATGATGAGATCAGTCAAGGGCGTCTAGATACTGTTCCAAGCCCGAAGCTGAACAGAGAGGACGCCATTGAGAGCTATTTATCCAAGGCGATCCCACATCTATCCCGAAGAAATGGATGGTATCAGTTATCAGTCTGATTCTATGTAGGATTAACAGTCTAAAATAGAACAAACCATATTTCTATGTCATTTATAGTAAGACTTCACCCATGTCCTGAGCACTTGCAGAATCAGAGCATCAAAGATGCAAGATATTAGAGAGCGTACACCCAGATGGATTACAAAAGCGCATTCAGCACATCAAGGACAGCCAGTGCCGGTGTTGTTTGGTCCATCATGATCATCGTACCGTTGCGGCACAAGAGTAGTACAGACCTCACCGCAAACCTTCATGAAAACAAAATGCTTCACGAGAAAGAAACAGAAGGCGGAAAGTGGCGAACTATTCTGTGCTCCTCAAAGCTGTCAGCCTGGCAGCGTCTGTCTTACGAGATTCACAAGCCTTGGGAAACCAATGAAGAATAGTCATCAAACAGATATCTGAGTGATCATGATTCATGGGGCGGTGGCGGTCCTGCTTCGTGCCGATCCTCACGTGCCGATCCGTGGACAGTTATTTCCATTACAGGACGTCCATTAACATACGGAAACCTGACAGCAACCGCACTTTCATTGTCATTATACCCGTGCTTTACACCTGCTCTCACCATGTCTGTTCATGAAAAGGGATCAAAGGCGTCGCTCAATGGTACCGCGAGCAAAGTCGCGGACAGCGCAGATAGGCTTCAAATTGTTGACGAGGAGAAGACTTTCACGTCAGTGGCTACACATTCAATCCTTCCCCTTCGCGAAACTAATACTCAACGTAGGAAAGACCTAGCGGAGCAAATGGATCGCTGGAGTCTGATGGATACAGGCTTTGACTACAACATTGTCTCTGTCTTTGGTTCTCAGTCGACTGGAAAAAGTACGTGGATGTCCAATTCGCTGAGGAGCTTGAGCTAAACGGTACTTTGGATACAGGCACGTTATTAAACCGTCTGTTTGGAACTAATTTCGATGTAATGGATGAAACGAAGCGGCAACAAACGACGAAAGGTGCGCCGTTTGGTCTCTGATACACTTCAATAATTCAAGTTACGTGTCGGCAGGGATATGGATGTGCCGGGGGAAGGGAATGAACGTTATGGTCATGGACGTCGAAGGTACAGATGGCAGAGAACGCGGAGAGGATCAGGACTTTGAACGCAAATCTGCCTTATTCTCTCTCGCGTCTTCAGAGGTGCTGATCATAAACCTCTGGGAGCACCAAGTTGGCTTGTATCAAGGAGCAAACATGGGACTACTCAAAACGGTCTTCGAAGTCAACCTGAGTCTTTTCGGAAAGTCCAACGAGAGCACGAATCAACGAACTCTACTTCTATTTGTGATTCGTGACCACATTGGTACGACACCACTCGCCAATCTTTCTTCGACACTCGAATTGGACCTCCAACGTATTTGGGAAAGTCTATCTAAACCTGCCGAACTTCAAGAACGTAAACTCTCGGACTACTTTGATCTAAGTTTCACCGCGCTACCTCACAAGGTCCTTGCCGCGGAAAAGTTCGAAAGTGACGTACAGACGCTTAGACGGAGATTTGTTGACAAGAACGCTGATGACTATGTATTCAAACCGGCCTACCACAAGAGGATACCTGCGGACGGAGTAGCTTTGTATATGGAAGGCATTTGGGTTTGTGTCTTTTTATGTTGACAATCACGCATCAGTGGCTTAATGTACCGCAGGAACAAGTTCAGTCGAACAAAGACCTGGACTTGCCAACGCAACAAGAGCTCTTGGCTCAATTCCGTTGTGATGAAATTGCAGGCGTCGCCCTCTCCGAATTCAACGAACAAGCGAAATCGCAACGCCGACCGATTGAAGCGGGTCGTGTGGTAGAAGGACTGGGTGGCATGATGCGGAAATGGAAGTCGGCAGCACTCTGTAAGGTTACCCATTCTTTCAAGATGAATAAATTTCTTGACGCTTCTCACAGCACGCTACGACAAAAATGCATCGAGATACCACCAAGGAGTTTATCAGCGGAAGCGGTCGGATCTTCTTAATGTCATCGACTCCGTTCTTTCGCCTTTCTTCCTCGGACAGCTGAAAAATCTTCACAAGTCTGTTCTACTTTCTTTCAAGAAAGAGATGCAAGAAGGAATGCGCACGGAGGGTTACAACTTCGCAGATGTCCGCTCACGGGCACGAGAAACGTGCGAGAAACGTTTCATCGTCGGAGCGAAGGAGGCAAAACTAGAAGACACAGACTGGGTCTGGGAAGATGAGCTCGAGCTATTGCGGGAGGAAATGACGTCCATTGCTAATCAGTGTCGAGCCGATGAGACGAAAAAGATGCTGAATGCTATCGAGGTATGACTTACGATCTAGATGTACTACGATACCTAACCTCCCGACTATTTCACCAGCGCACGTTCAAGAAGCAGATTTCCGATCCTGTCGAGTTGCATCTAAGCACTGTGACCCCAGACATGTGGGATAAAGTGCTCACTGCCTTCAGGCAGACTCTTGAGAAAGCTGAATCCACATATCTGAGTAAAGCTCGAAGTACTTGTCGTGTTGCCGTCTATATTTTGCAAGTTGGGCTAACATCAGAACTCTAGGTTTTGATAGTACGGAAGAAGAGAATGCAAAATCATTGGCAATCTTGCGCAAGCGCGCATGGTTAGCACTTCGTGCGAAGATTGACGAGCAGACAGCTGAACCCGTCGTTCTGAGCAAATTACGTACACATTTCGAGGAGCGCTTCAGATACGACGAGCACGGTGTCCCTCGAGTCTGGAGGCCCGACGATGACATCGATGGAGCATTCAAGAAGGCTCGGGACCAAACTGTCGAGCTTATTCCTTTGTATGCCAAGATTAAACCACTGGATTCTTCGCTGGCGTACGAGCTGCCGGATGACGTTGCAAACACACCGCAAGATGACTCCCAGCAACAACAGGAGCCATTTGACTTCGACGCTTCGCTAATCATCCTGTCTGAGGCGAAGATCTTGGATATTTCATCACGGTTCCGGAAAGATGCGGACGCTTATTATGTTGAAGCAAAGCGCTCTACAGTTTCCAGTATTGCTCAGATTCCCACTTGGATGTACGGAGTTCTTGTTGTCCTCGGCTGGAACGAGGCCATGGCTGTGTTATTCAACCCCATGTATTTCGCTTTCTTGTTGTGCGCTTTGGCTACTGCGTATGTTCTCAGCACTTGGGATATTTATATTTCCTTGTCTCACCGCCCTTTTTCTAGATGGATGATCATCAAGCTTGGGTTGGTAGGACCGCTGATACAGGTTACAACGACGATAGGAAACGAGGTAGGGAAGCTTCTTACGTTTATTAATGGTGATTTAGTGTACCAATTATGACGTTTTCTAGGTGAAACGTCAAGCTACGGAACGTCTACGGGAACATTTCTCGACTCCCGTCCTTACGGAGCCCATTCAGAACGGACACAAGAATTTTTCATACGAGGATGACGATGACGACTCAATAGAGTTGCGACGTCGAAGGGCAGAGCCTCTATGAGCGTATTAGATTTGCATGTCCATGTTTATGCTTTCGGTTGCATATGGATTTTAACTTAACGAATCGCAATGGTCAAAATCTCCCCTCCTCTTAGCTTACTATACTACTCGAGACTAGTAGTGCTATGGACAGGCGTAGGAGACGTGCATGCTCTCCACTACACGTATTATCTAGCCTGTTATAAGTGATGTTGGCTCGTTCACGTCTACAGGCATGATTGCCAGTTCTAGCCATATTACCCTACCCTTCCATTCCCGACTGAAATGTACATCAAACGTACTTCTTTGGTTATTTCAATCTCACTTGCACTTCTCACTCCGGACTGAAAAAGTTGTACCGAAACCCTCAAAGGCGTCCTTGCAACTCCGAACCTTGCAAATTCAAAAGATCTGACTTCTGCGGATGACGAAGCACGTTTGCACATTATAGTAAACTGACCAACAGGACATTGCAATACAAAGCAATTCGATCTAACTAGAGTCCTATGTACTGACCAAGAAAAGCAATCCAGAGAGCGCGTAACAATTAACACCAAAATCAAGCGGAGACGTAAGTGCATACAAGGCGTGCATTAATATCAATTCCTGTTCCTTAGGTTGAGCTAGGAAGACCTCCCCTCCTCTTGCAGCAAACGAATAACATCGTAATAGACCCCGCTCACAGGGCCAGCAGGATGCTGCGAATGCGATGGCATCTCCCCACCGCCTTGTGAATGAGCATAGTATGGAGCCACCTGGTTTGAGGGTTGCGCCCCACCCGTTTGAAAGTCATTCCAGTAGTAATTCTCGAGTGAGAATAGTTCGGGTGTACTGTACTTCTGCTCGGAGTCGTTTGTGTAGATCGGGGTTTGGCCTTGCTGTTGCTGCATCTGAGAGACCTGATGCTGATGCTGCTGCTGTGGCTGTGGCTGTGGCTGAGACATATTCCCGTCGGCGTTCTGGGGCATAGTGTATGGAACACCAGGACCGGATTGCGGAGGGTATGCTGGACCATGAGCAGATTGTTGAGCAACGGTAGTTGTATGAGATTGAGTGGGCGTTGATGACGTGGGTGACATGTTTTGACTGTGATTAAGCGTGTTCGAGGCCACCTGTGCGACTGATGTGATCGTCAATAAGGAATGACGTCTAAATGGATAGTAGACTCACAGGCGTCAAGTAGCAACCTATACTGAGACGCAGCAGACCAGGTTTCTGCGAGACCCTGATCCATCATGAGGGAATAGCCAAATGGGAAACAGCGGATGTGCTACTTACTCGAAGCCATTCGATACATTTCTCTAGACGGGGACGAGCGGCTTCCCGCAGTGCCTTGTCATTGAGTGTTAGGTTGAACACGTGAAGAGTTGCAGCCGTGAAGATCATATACGCATCGTTTGGCGGAAGCTTAGGATAAACGCCGGGAGTACGGAGAGTCAGTACTGAAATAGGGAACTAACGGACATATGGCCGGAGCGAATAGGAAGGCATAGCTCCCACCTTATCGATTTCTTGACCAGCAGCGAATAGAACCAGGAGGTCAACTAATCGGTTCGCGTGCTCCGTTGCTTTTCTGTGATGCGTGTTGCTGATATAGCCGTGCCCAGCGCGAGGTCGGCTGATCAGAGGTCGGTGAAGAAGGATCATTGCTACATGGTACCACTAGAAATGCCGTCCGTTAGCAAATTGCCTCTAGAGTCGACGCACCAACTTACTCCGTGGCAGGTATACAAGGGTCTTGTGGGTGTGCGATCATCCGAGGATGGATACTTGCACCGTGTCCCAAGCGCTTGCTGCCAATCTTCAAGTTCTCTGTCAAGCTCCGTAACGATACGCTCGCGGTTCGTACGGCTTAACGGTGACACCACGGAATGCATCTCGCTCAGGACACGCTCGAATATCCGGAAGAGATCAACTGCGGCATTGAAAATTGATATCGTCTTTCAACAAAAAAGGTATTAGTTATGAACGAAAAGGGAAAGGATGTTGTCTATAACTTACATATAATCTGACAGTATGACCAAAACGAGAGGCTCCAGGATGAACCACAGTTTCGTATTCATCCGACTGTTCTTCGGAGAGTCGCACGGGGTCGCAATGGACCATGCGAACAAGTACGGGCCGTCCCATTTCGCATGCAAGAACTCTATTGAAGTACAGTTCAGCGATGACACTCCGGTCACGGACGAAGCTCACTTTTCATAGACGAATATATTCCAGAACACACGAACGCGGCGTTCGTGTTCCACTAGGGGCAAACCATTCGCCGACTTGTGAAGGCCAAGATCAAGAGCCATCATTGCCGCGACACCTAAAAACAGTGAGCCAATGCTGAAATTGCAACAAGGTTGATGTTGTGTATTAACCTGAATGTACCCATGCTTGTCTTTGGTTCCCCTCCCCGTGGTAATACAGACTTAAGAGGAATAGCGCGGTGCATGTGTTGACTAAACTCCGGTTAGTTCCAATGCCGATTTGAAAAGAACAATGACTGACTATCTGAACGGAAGGCACCCTCACTCTGTAATTCATCTTCGGCAACACGGCGGAAGGTTTCCGCAACTTGACCACCAAGTGCTGGCGTGGGTGAAAGGCGAGCGGCTAACGCATACATTGCATATAAGAGAGCAAGTGGTACCTCATCGTATATACGGAAAATAGAAACCGCATCGAACGCGGGCTTATACAGGATTGGCCAGTGCTGCATTAATGTATCAGTGAAACTCCTATCCGCTAAGTATAGATCAGATTTGATTACCGGATGAATGGATGCCCAATAAGTCTTCAAGAGGATCTCGATGTCCTCCGGCGATGGGTGAGGGATATACGTCTCTGCATTTGATTTGCGGCGAACAAGCGGGTGACGTTCGACGTGATCCCGCAACGCCCACGGACTGTATTTCTCCATTGTGATGCGCTCATTATCAGAGACGGGAGTGAGCGGCCCGCCACCAGTGTGCATGTAGCGCATAGAGGTGGCACTGTAAATATGATGAGTGATCGAGCGGCACGGTGAGGTTATGAGACGAGGTAACGAACAGGAAGGCCATGCCTGAAGACGAGCCCTCGTCCATGTCAGATGGGCCTGAAAATGGGCATCATTGATTTAGTGAATCTGAAGTGGGAGCTGAAGATTGACTACCACCTTCGTGCTCGTCTTGACTCCACTCGCCCCGACCCTTCATTGTTATATTTCCGCTGGTGTCCGAAGCGCTTGAACCAGCGGTACCTCTTGACGTCGAGGCTGTTGAGCGCATTGAGCTGACTTCCTTTTGGATCTCCTTTATTCCTTCTAGCTCCGTCCCAGCATCACATGGGCCATCGCCGAAGATGGCCCTATGGAGCTCGCTGAGGACAAGGCGTTCACCGTAAGCCAGCTGGAGAGCTTGAACGTGCTCGCGAATCTTCAGTATCTTGGGACCAAGGGACGCGGGGTCAGCACTGCCGCGCCGATAACCCTTCGGAGGACCTCTTCTAGAGGGGACTATGAGAGCGGGGACGTGTTCGCGATGAGCAGGCATGAGCGTAGGACTATGAGATGGGGGAACAGACCATCACTATAGGCGCAGGGTAAACTTTGCGCAAGGCAAGTACCGCAAACGGGCTGGATGGTGACGTTGTTCAGCCTCCTGGCGGATAGATTTTTAAAAAAGGGATGGCTTACCTGAGAACCATCACACTAAAAATGATGATAAGCCATGGCAGTGGACTGTTAAAGAAAGGGAGAACGAACTTTTCGCCGTGATTTTGCACATACGAGGCATGCTTTGGTCACCCGCTGCCATGGACGGAAAAGCGTCAGGATGATACTGAGGAAGATCTTCAAGACAGACCGGTTAAACACTGACCTTCCGCTTAATGGGCGGCTTGTCTTGGTCGTCCATCTTCGCTTTCGTGCGCCTCGTACAGCGTTATCTCCGTAATGAACGGCAACACCGTCGACGGGCTTACAGCTCCTCGTCGTCTGATCCAAAGGAGGACGTGATTCTCCGTGGCTGCTGTCCCTCACCTACTTAATCGGTTCAGAAGCTGCCTTTTCATCGTCCCGCCTCCCAACTTCATTCTCAACTTATTTATCATCTCCCACCCTCATTTCTTTCCCATTCCTTCTATGCTTACGCATATACCTCATGCGTCACGAGTTTCAGCGACAGAACAGCGCATCGCAGCCGTGTTTGCTCGTACATGTCGCCCGGCAATTTTTCGGGATCTATTGAGGGGAAATTTGGACAGCTATACAGTCCCACGACCGCTGATGATCGCACTTAGCGTTTCAAATCTTTTCTCACAAAGATCTGTCGACAACATACTGATCTCACGTAGGGATACGCCCAGCTTGTGGCTGTAAAAGAAAAGGCTCCTCAAATGTACGTCCGTCATACCTGAAGGAACAGTTGCACCCTAACCACCGTACGCGAATATCTCTAGGTTCTTGCAGTTGCTCGACAACTTGTAGCAAGCTCAGCGCAAGCTTTCGACTCTAATTCGCTCATCATATGCGCCCCCGCATGTAGTAGGGCCCTATGGTCTCTTAGCATTACACACACTCGGATGCATTCATTCTGTCATTCCATTCCTTGAGCGTGGCACGCTGAGTACGTCATTCGAAGCACGTGCTTTATGCGTTCACGTGCCCTTGTTTGGACGTGACCGTGCTCGCGTGACGTCTGTTCACGAACGCGGTTCTGTCCTCTCTTGTACACAGACCTCCACCATATCTGCTTCTCTTCCTTTCTCCATCGACTCCTCGCCTCCACCGCTGCACATGGCTGGATCTCCTCGTCTCCCTCTCAAGTACCGCAGAAAAGGCGGTTTAGATTATCATGTCCATTGCTCGGATCTCGATGTATCGTTTCGCTCTTACAGTTACGGGTGCACCTCGGAATACTCATTGCCCCAGTCACCGACAACCTATTCTTCGTCTTCCTCAGTTGCACCCAGCAGTCCCATTCGCTCTTTGTGCACTCCTGAGCCATCCTCTCCAATCCCCGAACCTCGCATCGCTTCCAGTCCGAAATCGCCGAAGTTCAACGGTCGTAGAGGTTTCTGGGAGGTAGCCGTCAACTACGGTCCGGACTTCCCATACAAAGCTCGTCCTACAGTACAAGCTTCCAACTTTGCTCGTGAGCAGTTTATTACTCGTCGGAGGGGCTCTAGTGCAAGTGCTCCGACTCTGGTCTCAGATGCTGAACTTTCAGAATACTCGGAAGACACCGATCCATTTCATGCGGACGATGACGTTACGGATGAGGAAAGTGTGCCAACTGTGCCAAACACAGTGACGATTGTCAACGCGAAAGACGAACCGGCTTTGGATGAAAGACAGATTTGGCGTTCACCACAGGATGATATCGTGCATCCGACAAATAATGAAGAGATCTTGAATGGGGATATTGATGTTGCCGCCGTACTTCTTGATCTAAGGCGGCAAGTACGTTTCGATCGTGTTGGGTCAAGACCCGAAGATATCGCAATCAACCCCAAAGCATCGCATTCCCTCGATTTGGCACAACATCCATCTTCGGTCACCAATCAGTCGTGCCGGATGGACCAAGAGACTACTACTCTCAAGTCGGAAACTGATACGACTTCTATCATATGCGAGTCTGTCCCGGATAAGGATATCAATTCATCTGTTCTCAAACGTTGGGAGGACCAAGTGCGTATGTCGCTGACTTATGCCCAACGTATGTTGATTGTCTTTTGCGTTGCGTCTAGGTGCATTTGGTTCATGAGGGAGTTTATCCTGAAACATCGAACTCTACCTTTGGCATCTCTGCCATTATTGCCGAGGATCAGTATTGCTCCATTGAAGGACGCGCATGCCCTGTGCCACAGACCGTTCCCTTAGGTATTGACATTTCCTCCGAGAACATCGCAACAGGAAGCACCACCGAAACCATGGAAGTAACACAGGCGTCAAACAAACAAGCATCGGTGGACGAGATGGAAAGTTGTGCAATCACCGGTGAGGCCTGCAAGGATGACGAACGGCCTATCGTGGTCCCTGACTTCTCCGATGCGTTGACCCCGCTATCATCTCCTGTATTGAGTGATAGTGGACTCAGCGAACTTACGGAGCTCCTATCCGGACCTTATTCTCCCATACACGACTGGGAATTCACGGGACCCACAGATGACACGCGGCATCCTAGGGAGGCTAATGTCGTACCATCGGGGTATTCTTCGCCGGTCCCCGGGCCGTCAAATCTCCGATCGGCTGTGAGTGATCAGCGAGGGGGGTCAACGAACGTCCAACCTCGAAACTGCTCAAAGAAGGGAAGGGCCCGGAGTGTTCACAACGCAAAGGCAACCGAATCCGATCAGAACTGGGACACGATTATCAAGAAGCGGGGACGCAGTGTAAGTGCTATCGAGTATTCACCTACTTCGTCTGCCTCGTGTCCAGACATTCTGAAGCCGCGGAAGAAGAGAGCCAAAAGGACCGACGCAACCACCGTGTCATCTCGGAGTCAAGATGGGAGCGAGACTACGAAGCCGGCTGATGACTCGTCTTCACAGTTGCCGACTTGTTCCATTTCACCACACCCCGAGAATACTTCCTCCTCTCCACGAGACTTGAAAGCGGATATTGTTGGCGGGGATGCAGATCTGAGGAGTGAGTTGTGCGGGTGCCTCATACAAGCCATGGCCCTATCCCGCGCTTCATCCATGCCTGCGTCGTCACTTCTCCGCGAGGTTTTACGCGAAAACCCCCACATGGCAAATCAACATAGCAAACCGGACTGGTTTAACTTAATCTCATTGGTACTTGGATCCAATAACGTCTTCGGACGGATTGACCGAAAAGGCTTTGTAAGTCACCTTCCTTGCTGTATTCTTCTCGGTTCTTACTCAATTTCGGATATATATAGGACGCAGACGATAAGCCACTTGAAGCCCAGTGGTTCTATATACCTGAAAAGGACCCAGATCAAGATCGTGCAACGTTGTTGCGGGAGATGATGCCCAAGAAACGTAATGAGACCAAGAAACACAAGCAATATTTTTTCAAGCCTCTAGGTTTGTTATCGCTTTTTCCCTTGTCGAGTGTTTCTGAAATGTTTTTCAAGGTAAAATTTCACGATGGGATCCGGAGGATGCCCTGTGAAACTGTAACTTATCAGAAACTAGGACTTCTACCTTCATTCCCCCGCTTCGTTTACAGTTTTACGGTATTTTATAAATTTCGACCTTCATTCATCCACTGCATTGGGATTGTTTGCATCTTGAACGGATTGACGCACGTCGATACCTGTAGTCATGAGCCGTCTTATTCATGTTGTTCATTCTATTCAATATATTGCCTCTATTCAAGCGATGCGTTAACAAGTCTAGGCTTGAAAAAAGGAAAACAATTCCCCGAGAGCCGCACCGGCACATCATGATATACTCATCAGAAGAAGTGCATCAATACTTCAACGTGTAGCTCCGAGTCCGAGCTTTGAATGTTTTATGATGGCTGTTATCGGGGCATCAAGACCACCAGAGACACCAATCTTCTCTCCCTCTGCCCATCCCATGTTCGCCAACATCTTGAATCCAATATTGCTTTCACCAATTTTCGGAGCCTCCTTCCCAACTTCGTCACCTTCTTTATGCTTGGGCGCACCACCTCCCTGACCTTTACCAGAGCTAGGGTTGGACCAACTACCACCGAATCGAAGAAGTCGTTGGATCTTTCGCTCATCAATCCGAATACCAGAACGGGACGTCTTGACTATAGTTGTGTAACGAGCGACGCCTTTGCCCTTGCTCTGGCTCTTCAACCCAAACGCAGCTGCAATCTCATGTACCCTCGCCCGCGAGAATTTATCCATAGGTGGTAGAGACATGGGATGTGTCATACTGATATTATAAAGATACTCGCGGAACTGAGCGGCGATCTCACCCATGTCGGGCTTTGCGTTGGGAGGAGCATCTTCACGCGCCTCCTCTGCTAGACGTGCTGCGCGGAGCATTGCTTTTCGTCCCTTCTTTCCGCCCTTGTGTTTTGCGAAGGGATCCAAGGCGGCTTCAAGGCGCGCAGCAGCACGTTTTCGTTTGTTCTCTGCTTTTCTGGCGCGGTCTTTTTCCCATTGTGCAAGTAGATTAGGCGGAAGGTCTTTGCCATAGTCGCGTTCTGTGAATTCATACTGTAAATAGAACGAGTTGAAGCTCGTGGTGATGTACGTACTCTTCTTTGCGGGGGCGGCGGCAAAGTCGCCATTAAGCACTGATTTGAATAGGGCCTTCCTCTGCTTCCTATCAGACATTAGCGTATCTTCGTCGTCAAGCAGGTCCTGTAATGAATGCATCTTTAACGGTCAATCGTGATGGAGATGCAGAACAGATTACCTGAAGTTCGGCAATACATTGTTCATCCTCTTCTGCCCAAGTGAATTCCGCATCGAATTCATCTGAATCGTCGTCATCGTCCGATTCCTCCACTTGCCGACCGCCTCGCCCTCGTAATTTCGACATACGTGCATCAAAAAGACCTCCTGTAGATGCTTGCGCGGCAGAATAAGCTGACTCTTTCATCTTCCCTTTTGCCTTTGCACTCTGCCTCACTTTTTCCAAGCGTGTCTGGAAGTCCTGCATCGGCGACTCATCATCATCAGACGATATGTCGTCGTCGTCCTCATCTTCAAAACCAGAATCAGAACCAGATGCAGGAGCCTCATTGGTCTCGCCAATAAACCCCTCTTCCTCAGCCTTGAGGATTGCATCAGCTTCGCTATCTTCCTCCTCGCTCTCGCCAGAAGATTCTTCTACTTCTTCATCCTCAAGTCGCAGTTTGTCCGCGTCGTTGATATCGTCGATGGTTACGTGTTCCATCCCCTTGCTGCTCATGCTCCTGACGAAGCTCTCCATTGCGTTCACGTCCAGGTCTTTGTCGATCTCCATTCCACCAAGACCACTCGAGATACGTTCGATCTCTGGATCCTCACCATTAGCTTGCCGAGGTGCTTCGGACTCCGAATCGCCATCTCCCCAATCGATGTCGGAACCTTCCCGCCTAACTCGCCTCCCTTGCAACAATTCTTCTTCATGGAGGTGCCTTTCTTCAAGCATTGCTCCAAAGTTTCCGAATGAGCTGCGTTTCTTTCCTTTCCACCGAGACGTCCGATTCTGTCGGCCGCGTTTCGTGAGACGGCGCGCGCGCGGAGAAACTGCCTGCTCATGATTTATTTCTGGAGTTTTGACAATAGCGTCGAAGGTCGAGGGCATGGAAGAAGAGGGTGCGACAGGCTCAGATACGACAGTCTCTGGCAATGAAGCAGGGACGTCAGCTTTCGCTTGCGAAGATAAAAGATTCGTTGAAGTGCTCGGTGAATCTCGTAGACGGGAGACAGGCAGGTGTACGCGATCTGGGGAGGGAGCAACCCGCGTTCCCGACGAAGTTGGGATACCTGGTGTCGTACGTCCGGAGCGCGGATGCGGTGCAACGTAAACAATCACTTCCTCGTCATCAGCTGGTGAACTACCCAGAGGTTGTGTGTTGCTCGTTACTGCTGTGTATGCTACCTCTTCCCGCAAGTACGAAGACTCTTCAGGCTCCGCGTCCACTATAAACAGTGGCCGTCCGTCTTGCTCCTCTTCCTGCGATTCTTGAATAGTAATAGTAGTTTCCTCATTGACTGAGATTGTTTGCTCAGCGCGTTCCTCCACAGAGGCTGATGGCGTGTCTGGTGCAACTTCACCAAGCGGCTCATTTGACTTGATAGATAAAGCTTGCATGATCGTGTTGAAAATACTTGTTCCTCCTGCCGTTTCATCTAAATCACTGTTGAATGTTGCCTGAGGTTCCGGCTCGACTTGGGGAATCGTCGTCCCTTCCAGGAGCTTGTCAAGAGAAGCGAAGTCCACAATAATAATAGGTTCAATATCTACATCAGCAAACAAGTCCACAGCAGGATCTTGAAAGAATGAATCTTGTGGTGGTTGTGTTTCATGGTGACTGAATACTCGAGATACCTGCTCAGCGGTAGGAACATGATCCTCGGGTTCTAAATCAATGTATGTTAAGAATAAAAGCTTAAAGATATTTTTATAAAGCTATTACATACCCTTGAACTCGTGACTTTCGATCAATTCTTCCTCCCTTTCAAAGAGCACAGGGGTTAACTGCGCTCGAACGAAATTGATGGGTCGGAGGTACGGTCTGTCGAGCGCGAGGAGTTTCGAGAGGGGTAGATTCGGATTGTACCTCGCTCCAAGCCCGCTCGATGTACCTCTGCCAGCACCGCGACCCGTCAAGTTGAAGTCATCCGCTCGTCGCGGCGGTGGCGCTGGACGACCACTGTTGAATACTTGCAAATTCAGTGGAGTACCTGCACCTCTCCCACGTCCACGCCCACGATACCCGCCTCTACCCCGTCCCCGCGGGGCAGGAGAGGAATAACCAGATGCGGGAGAATCTATGAGAAATCAGATTTCATACATTGATATGGCAAAGCGGCGAGATGTAATATTGTCCGCGATTAAGCGCACCATCCGCATATCGTTGTATGTTAACATCGATGACATCCAAGCTGTTATACGTAGGGCGTGGTCCCCCTCGACCTCTGCCCCAATTTGGTTGACCTCTACCAGGCTGTCCTCTAAATGGCGGCGCACCACGTCCACGGCCTCTGTTATTGAACCCATTTCCTCTCGGTGTCATGATTGTGTCTTGCCTCCGGGATACAGCAGAGCTATGCAAACAACAGGAGATTATGATGAAAGCATGCGTCAACGACGGCTGGATGCTTCTCAGTTACGACTCATTGTACTCCGTCACACTCACAGAGTGCAAACTTGACGCCTCCAAAATCAGCACGTGACTCATACCTTGCTAAAAATTGACTTTCCTTCAGCTTGGCGGATGTCCATCTCCATCTTGTTGAATTTCTTGAAGCCAGTCAACTGCTCCCCGGCATTCAACTTAGCCCAACAATGCAGCCGTACTGGATTAGACGGATCATCTTCAAGTCGATACCAACGCCATACGTGTCTCAACCGCCGTAACAGACCAACAATCATGTTGATGGCAGTTGCTTTCCGCTCGTCGCTTTCAGAGACTCTTATATTTGTGCCAGTGACAACAGCTCGGCGTTTTGCCTAGCAAGTACCGAAATACTTATGCCGGATTGGGCGCCTCTTGTCCAATGTCACCATCACGACTGCAGAGTTACCATCGAGATATCCTTTCTCTGTGGCATTCTCCCGCGTATCCTCAGACCAGGTTCGGCACCGCAAGTAATCCTGGAACAGAACAAGCTGTTCTGGTGCTGATGCTTGAAGACATCGTAACCTGATCCAGTGATTTTTCTCGACAGTACGGGTGCAAAAATACCAGCCTAATAATCATACCCAAGCCTTCGCGTTGTAACGTCTAGCGTCTCAACGGACAAATCAGCAACTTGGCGGTGCTCCTTATTAGCTACATCAGCATCGCCAACAACATCGTTTTGTTCATGCAGCAAGACAACGCGGCGCGTTGCATCAGTAATTCAATGAGTATGCAAACGGAAAGAGATTATACGATGGTGAGCCACAGCAATCTAGACTACATGATGCGTATCTTTACGTGACAAGTGCAGCTTCCGTTTCTGGAAAGCAATCTGTTCAACCGAGCATTCCAAAGACGAGACTCCAATCTTTGATTCTGGCGCCCACCTGTGGCGCTATGTATGGGGAAGCACTTCAGGTGGAAGTAGGTTGATGCGCGAGTCGCGTTTCGTGAATTCTCGCCAAATGCGATTTCGCACTATTCTTGGCGGAAGGCTGCCGTCGGTATTGTCATGCTACTTTCACCACACTGGGTGAGAAAATAGTGCTGCGGAAATGCCTCAAGGTCCTTCGGCGGCCGTCGTCGATCATTGTCCATTTGGGTCGGCTCGAGGCTGCGTGTTTCTCTTGAACATCTCCCACGACAAGGCCGGCTTTGAACAACTTACGGTGGTTCTGAAATTTGCTGCCTTCCTGTGCCTTTTGCTGCCTTCTTTGTGGCTTGTCGTATTTCCATCTAAGATGTACCTGGAAGTATAGGCTCTGATAACCGGAACGGACTTGCGGGACATGCTCCGTGTTGTATCGTCGTCATGCACTCCATCTTAGCTCTGACCACCGGTGTGAATAGGGATCATATCATGCTGCGCGCGTACGGTGCTGATATGGATGTGTGGAAACAACACAGCGCGCGCTCTCACGAATGTTCAACAAATTAGAAGAAGCGCGAGCACAGCCTAGTAGCTGCATCTAGCTTCTCATCACATCATTTCAAGGATGCCGACAGAGAAAACATCCGTTTACTATTGGTGGCCCGTGCCCGATGTGAGGCAGTTTTTCACACTGCGCGCGTATGTCCGTTTCATCGCAACATTTCCGGGTAAAAAAATCCTAGATTGCCGCTCTACTTAAGGCTGCTGCCTCCAATGTCCCTCCTTCGACTTCACAACGGGACTTGACCTTCTTACCTGCATACCCATCTAATTTACACTCTCAAGTATCCTAACGAAGACATCTTAGAAATGCTGGCCCTCGCTCTTGCCGCTACTCTCCTCCCTGCCTATGCTGCCGCGCAGACTGTCCATACCGTCAATGTTGCTCAGGGCGGCAATCTGAACTTCAGCCCAGGTAACACCAACGACGTGGCTGAAGGTGACATCGTTTCATTCGTTTTCAATACCGGGTAGGTGTGGTGCACGTATCTCGTAACGTTTGGTTGCTAATATCACTTCTGTAGTGGACACACCGTGACCCAGTCCACTTTGGCCGCTCCGTGTACGGCTGTTGAGGGAGGCTTCAACAGTGGTATCGCTTCGAGCCCGGGTGACACCTATAACCTTACCATCACTGATGCTTCTAAACGTAAGTGCCAGAGAACATGTTTCACCTCTTTCATGAACTGACAGCCCGCTTCCAGCAATCTGGTTCTTCTGCGCGATCAGCCAGCCCGTTGTCCACTGTAAGCAGGACATGGTTGGCGCTATCAACTCGCCAGACGAAGCCTTCGCTTCATATACTTCCGCTGCTGCAGCCGCGACGAACACGGTAAGAGTCATCAGTGTTTCTTTCGTTTCTTGCTTACTAAGTGTCATGTTTCCTTAGCCAACGCCCAGTGGAGCTCTCGATGGTGCTGAGGCGGCATCCGCTTCACCCATTGCCCCGCCCTCAGGCTCTGCATCTTCAGACTCGGGCTCAGGTTCTGCCACCAGTGACGCTGCTCCCGCTGAGACTTCCAACGCTGCTATGCCCATGGCCGGCTTCGAGAGCATTGGAGCCACTGTCCTTGCGCTCTTCGGTGCCCTCCTTTTCTAAGCTAGTCTTATCCCTAATCAGCCTTCGTCTCACCTCGAACTTGCAACCCTAGTTCTTAGTGGCGCAAAATTTTCACGGAGTTCTCGGGTATTTGGCTTCGGAATGCTATATTTATCCACGTTGTGAACGTTTTTTAGTTAATCCTGGATGATCTGAAGTAGTTATGGAGACGCTTGACGTTGTAATAGACGATCAAATGAATTACATGCGTTTGATATGTGCTCATGGTATAATAATACATACATGGAGTACAACTACAGAGAGTGGAATCTGCTGAGAAGGTGGCCGGCATGCAAAGAATGAGTACATGAAGAACAGGAAAACAGAGCGGAAGCTCGATAACCTTTAAGGTAAGCGTGCGATGGGAAAGAAAATCGAAAAAAAAGGGATAACAGTGTGGCGTGGTATGAATACAGTTCCGTGGGGAGTGAATAACTGGAGAGGATACTGCTGTGAATGTGACTGTCCTGAGAGCGGGTATACCGGAGACGGTGCTTCTTTCCGAAGCCAACTGTTCGTTGTGAGGCAAGAAGTTCAAAAGGGTATGAAAGACGCTTAAAAAAGCCCGATCATTCCTCATCTTCCCACCATCTCTTTACTGCGATAATATCGTCTTTTGAAAGTTGTCTCCTCCATTGAACGTGTTGCAAGTACCAGATTATGCGATCGCGGAACAGATGACACCCCTCGAGGAAGTGCGGAGGGATCTCGTCGCTCATTTGTACCTCAGGATCGCAGTCGACGAGTGCGCACTGATCAAGGCAGACAAGGATAACACCGAAACTATAAGCGTCCGCGAGACGCGCATCGAGGCATTCGCCGCGGAGAATTTCCGGAGCGGTAAACGGACGCGTTCCAAGATGGATCTGCTCGATCTTTCTACGCTTCGAGTGTAAAGAATGAATCCGGCCAGAAGTTTTAGAGCGTTGAAGAAACGCAAATGGATCTGCTGGCGCTTCATGCGGCGCGACGACCATTGAATCCGCTGATACCGACCTCCCGAAATCGATTATTTTGATCGTCTCTGTCTTCGTCACATAAATGTTTAGCAAGGAAAGGTCGCCATGGCTAAGTCCATGCGAGTGGAGATGCGTAAGCCCGTCGAGTAATTGATTGTGAAAGTCGATTTTCCGTTCACGTGTTGACTCGGGCCGTGACCGCACAACGTCGAGTAGCGTCCGACCCTCAATGTATTCTAACACCATGCCGACACCTTCTAGACACCCCAAAAAGCCGACAATGTTCCGGTGACGCCCGACGGTTGTATACACACGTAGTTCGGCGAGAAACTGCGTAGTCACGTCCGAGGCATTCGTCTGGAACTCGCCGTTCACTTCCAACTGGACAACCTCCGGCTTTTTAACTATGCATTTGAAAAGCTCAGAAGTTGAGCCTGTTGCAAAAGGTGTAAGGAACGCTGTTGAGTTGGGTGGCGCAGCATACGCTGTTGGAGTAGGAAACGAAAATATCATTGATGGATGTCGGTCAGGTGGATGAAAGACATGCGGTGAAGATTCTAGAGATCTTTGAGCGGCGGCAAACAGGCACATTTTGAATTTTCAAAATCAGACCCAATGAAGACAGATATATGAATGTAAAAGTAGAACTCACGAGATTGGCGATGGACTACCAGGATCTACATCTGCATATGGTTGCGAAATTGTGTGTTGTGTCTCATGCACAACGGCAGTTTCGTCAGACGCGAATGTATGCGCTGTTGCGTTCGCTAACTCTCTCGTATCCTCCTCTCCATCATCCATTTCAACCATCCACCAATTCTTCTTACTCGTCAGCGTGATCTTCTTTATGTTCCTAGCAGCGACTGGTTGATGGTGGTGGTGGTGATTACTTAGGGGCCCAGGAGGGGGTGAGCCACTCCGAGGAGAACAAGGCATTGATGTTGCTGATGCCACTGACGAGGCTGCCGTGGAGCGGGTAAGTCGTATAGGATGCATGTTAGAGTTGATGAACAAGGAGCAAAAGGCGTCGTATGCGCACCGTGACCGAGAAAGTCGGGAAGGGCGACTAGCTAAAAATAGTAAGGGGGGATGGAACGCACGTGCTTGACGCGTCGCGTGGTCACGGTCCCGCGGGGTGTTCGTCTTGGATGCGATGCGTTATCTGACTTGGACTACCAATAGCCAAGACTGTGTTTGGAAGATCAAAGTCTTACTTGGAAGACACTGCGCTGCGAAATTACGCTGGAAGTACCTCTTTTATAACTTCCTTACAGCCGCCTTATTATGACCGATTCCCTAGGACTACTCACTTCACGCGCGGCTATAGTGCGGACACCCGGGTCAACGCAACTGCTATGCAAACTTTGGTTTGAGCGAACACTCCACAAACAACATGTTTTTGTGTTCATGCTGAGGTGTAAAAACCCAACAGACGACTACGATCTTTAGCCTACTCGTCTGGAATGCGTCATGATACTACCAGAGAAGGGTGATCGATCAGATCTCTTCTTGCCTCACCGCAGCTGGGTCTATGCTCCCATCATCTAACGATGTCATGCGCAGCAAGGCCGGAGAGAAGCCCTACATCTTTCATCTCTGGTGTACAATCTGCAGTTGTCTCTTCAAGTACTCCCTCCACCTAGTCTTTGGCAGAACAGAAAAAGATAGCATATATGTTACTTTTGAACAGTAACCTATTTATATATACAGGTTACGGTTCAAAAGTAACTGAATCGACATATAACTCCAAAGGGCGCCCAGGCGGCAACAGATCGAGAGTTTAACCAGCGGGTATTGTGGCCGTGGATCGCCAATACATTCAGACAGGCAACACATCTGCATGCTTTTACGGCGTCCTTTGGGCAGAGGGCAAAAACACGATGCTCACCTAGATGAACGCATGCTAATATTAATGTCAATACTAGCACTCTTTGCAATATCTGTAGTACCTGAATGCCCAGTTTGTAAAGTGAAACAAATCTTTGACAACGGATTAGGCTCCATCCCTCCATGCAACAATACAACCACAACGAACATTCAATCATCTATCTTGGCAACAGCATATCATCTTCCATCTTCCATGCATTCCTTCAAGAAGTAAAGGTACGACTTTATTCGTTTCCCAGACTCACCTAGACTCACGCAATCATGATTTAAGGACTTCCCTTCAGTTCTTTCCGCAGTAAAGCCTATCGATTCCAAATCTCCGAACTCAGCTAATTACCGCTGCCGAGGAAGGGGGAGGCAGGAGGCACGTTCACAATCTACGATAATCCAACCTAATTTACTTCTCCATGACGATGATATCCCTCCTTCCCATTCTCGTTACGAGAGCGAAAAACAATAACACCTGGTGTGAAATAACATCACAAAAGCAAAACACTACACCTTTCTTATGTACCGTAATGTACTACGCGTAAACAAGTACGCTAAACGAGAGGATAATCTGAAGGGTATTGTTGACGGGGTCAGGAAGGCAACACTTGAAAGAAATTTAGAGGAAGTTCAAACGAACTCCTGAGTCCGTGATAGACAAAGAACAATCAAAGTAATGTAAAGTGTTGAAGACTGAAGACGCACGGGTCCCAAATCCTATCCTTTGAACAAAGAAGGATGAAAGACAAAAATCCAAGGTAGGTAAAGTAATGAAGATAAACAGACGAAGGTGATTTTAAAGAACGGTCGGCGAAATATCGACCAAAAAGATTAATAACGAGCACGATTGTCAATGTCAACGTCGATAGACCGATAGACCAAAAGCCCAAGAGTGATTGTCAATGTAAAAGGTTAGAAAGTCCGTGAAAGAAAAGTTCATGACAATAATGAAGAAAGGAAAATTGATAGTAACGGAATCATCCATCGAGTAAAGAAAAGTCCATCAGACAGATGAGAAATAGCATCATTAGTAGAATCGGAATTTGTCTGCGAAGAATCAGTTGATATAGAAGAAAGGCTTGTAGGAGGGAGTTCAACCACGGCCGCAGTAGGTTGAGTCTCGATCTGTCCAGATCCTATCATGACTTGTACACCAACCGAAGGGACGCCATTAACGACAACAAACAGAACTGAGATAGACGATAACACAGTGAGATTGAATCCAAAAATAGAATTAACGTAAGACGTACGAGCAGGACCGGGTGCGAATGCTGCGGGATTTGGTGGCATCTGACTAACATGTAACACCGCACCTCCACCATCAGTACCCGTATAAGTGTTCTGCAACTGCAACATCCGCTGTCCCATACTCATAGCATGAGTCGAAAACCCTGTACGGATAACAACGACAGTAGCATTCTGTACGTTGCTTTGGTTATCAAACAAGTCATCCTGAGACAACGTCACATTGAAGTAAGGTCCACCATAAGAAAGCGTAGTCGGCAAACCCTGAGGTTGCGGGCGTCGTTCGTTGAAGTATGACGGATAGAAGCGTTCGACACGGTACTCAGTCGGGTACGTAACACCTTCACCAACATTATAATCCGCATTTGGATTTGAACCAGTGACAAAAACGGAACCGTCCGGCAAGAGCGTCACTGATGAGTGGTACATGCGAGGAATCGGGCTTGCTGATAATCCGTCCTGCGTCCAACGAGAACCCGAGGAGGCATCCGGGTCATACAAAGCAGGCAAGTAAATTGGACCATCCGCATACGACTGCCCAATGGCCCACGAATCGTTACCATAACCAGCAACACCGGTCAAAGCCCCATTAAACATCATAATCTTGCCCGTTGGTAATAAAACCAAGCTCGGCATGCTCCGAACTTCCGGCATATGGTCATCGCTCTCATAAGATCCAGATACATCCGGGGTTAGCCTCACACAAGAATCGGAAGCTGGGTGTGCGGCGATATTCCAGTCAGTCGTCCATTGATCTGGTTGAAGATCCGTTCCGCCGCAAAAGAGGATTGTTGCGGTGTAGTTATTCGCCGGTGTGAGAGGAAGCATTACTGTGCCAGCGCTTGCCGGATATGTCCTAACCGCGTCTGTTGAAATAATAACATAATTAGCATTCTAATAATAGATGACGGAAATGATGACAAACCCGGAACATCGTCAATCCTCGTCTCCTGTCGCGTCCTGTAATCCAGAATATCTAGAGATTGCACATTCAAGCTGTAAGCGAGTATTCAGCTCCTGGGATAACAGACGCGTACATGTCGCCCAGTTCAGCTGAATAAGCAAGTTGCCTGATGGGAGCAGCCAGGTAAGCGGGTAAAGATTCGCGGGAAGTGTTGTTGTGAGGATCTCTGTAAAAACGGGAGCTCCTCGGGACGGGAAGAACTCGTAAGTCGGATTGTTTTGCTCGGCTTGGTTGACAAAGCCACCCCACATATCGCCACCGATCTATTACCATACTTCCGTAAACCTATTCGCTTCGAACTTCAATAAGTTAGCAACGTACTATGAACATGCTGCCATCCTCCAGAGTCTCACTAAAAAGGAAATATGCTATAATGAGTCTCGGACTTCCCTTGACTGTGCGAGCAGAGAAACGTACAGGGTGGGATACCATCGCCGTGTAGTCATCGCGTTATCCCCATGCACAATCCAGTCGCAAGTTTCGTCATCGCAAGGGTCAAGAAGTCTAACGGACAGAACATGGGCTAAGACATTGCGGTAAAACACATTGAAGCTTACCGAAGTGATTGGCCACCGTCCGGATTATCATATGGACCTCCTCCATCCTGACGGTCTGCTGTTACTCCTGCGGCCGAAAGACGGATAAGTTTATCCAGTCAATCCTAACTGGGGGAAATGCTCACCTCCGTATGTTACCGCCTGGTTTCCTCCGGCGTTCACCCATGTCCCATTGCCCAGAACGTTTCCCCCCTGGAGGATTTTCGTGAGATTAGTCGCATGTAAAGGGATTCCGCGAAACTTACTGCACAAAAGGAGTTCGTAACAGCATCCATAGGACGTCCAGTGTCATCATCGAGCGAATACTCTTAACAAAACAAAATCCGTTAGAGTTGTGATGAGTCAAAACATTGGTAACATACCAGCAGCCCAAGCAGGGTGTCCGTTGATTTGAGTAGGATTGTTCTCCACCTTGTCGACAACGTAGACTTTGTTCAGTGTGCCAAGAAAGAGCTACAATGAAAGCTCAGCGGATGATCTACAGGCATGACCATGAAAGGAAATTGCGAACCATCTGAGCGCTGACTATTGAATCCCCGACGAGTTCGAAAGTGTTGAGAGTTCCTGTACGCTGAGGTTGACCAGGAGCAGTCTGAGTTGTAACTTGGGCCCATGCAGCATTTGCAAAGAGACATGCGGCGAGCAACGTCTTGCTCGCGTGAGCTTTAAGAGTGGCCATATACACTTCCGTAATGGACTATAGTGGGCAGAAAAAATAAGAGAAGAGAAAAGACAGACTAGACTGACGACCTTGTCGAGAGCAAGGGAAAAGAGGAGGAGAAGGGAAAGGGAAAGGTGCGGCGGGGGGGAATTGATGTAGGATCGATCTGAGTATTTATTATTTGAAGTGAGGTACGGAATCGGTTCGGCTTAGTGGCGGTCTTGTATGGGCGGGCGGGCAACGGTTACCGAAAGGATGGGCGTTGGAATGAAAACGTAAGCAAGGCAGATGTGTCTCCAGATCAAGTTCGTCTCCATCAAGAGACCAGTGCGTCGGGCAGCAAGAGCTGCAGTGCACTGAGTATATGTGCTGCTCGGATGTCTTTTCTTGCTTGTATTGAGCCTGAGGTTGAAGTCCAGAACAAGGCTGGCCAAGGAGCTGCTAGGGCCAACAA
The DNA here is from genome assembly GCA_032164295.1 of Inonotus obliquus. Taxonomy (NCBI): domain Eukaryota; kingdom Fungi; phylum Basidiomycota; class Agaricomycetes; order Hymenochaetales; family Hymenochaetaceae; genus Inonotus; species Inonotus obliquus. Next base: position 1,309,921 of record JAJHTX010000006.1, on the reverse strand, counting down.
GGTTACCAGGAAAAATCAAGTTGAATGGGAGCTTTCTGATCGGCACCCGTCTGTTGCCGTCTTTACCAAATATGGTAATACCCGTCGTCGCTAAAACGTACCTGCCAGCGCCCGTACCTCCCACTAACCCTTCTCCCGCAAAATTCACTCGCATTACTTTGATTATCTTCACGATCAAGGTCAGAGACGACACTGTTTGTCTCAGACTCGACTACTCATGCCGTGCCTTCTCCATTCAGCGGCGCGATTATGCATGATTGTGTGCCGAAGAGGACGGAATGAATGTACCAGTGACATGGCTATCCTCACCGTGAGGGAGTGAACTTTCCTATCTGCGATTCCACTCGACCACGGGAGCTAGATGGGTTCTGCCTATCAAGCCATATACTATCTTCTTGTGTCGCGAATCAGCTCGAACAGCTCCCGCATGAGAACAAGGCTTCACGACGCGGTCACGGTGATCATCTCCGTTCCAGTCTCAGTCCAGTCTGTGAATACGTGTCGCGAGTCTCTATCAATTCACAATTCGTGATAAGCATCGCCAACGGCAACTGCCCGCCAATATGGGCGCCGCTTTTCAAATACCTCAGACTAGCTGTTCGGCCTAAGTAAACACGCTTCTGGTCTGGTGAATTGAATGTTGATAAGTTTTTGCGGTGCCGAAAGGCTCTGTCAACTCATCAAGGGCTGAGCCTCGCGTCGGGCTCAAGAACTCTACTTAACCTATGACGAAGAATGGTGAGTATGCAAGTTGAATGGTGTGCCTTGGTTAAGTTACACAGCAACAAATGCATAAGCACTGCCATTACACAGCCCGTAAGTAATTCATAAAATATGTTACCTCGCTGAATTATTCCGAATTCGGCACGGGTGTTGCCAAGTACGCGGGAACATCATCAGATTTCGCGACGCGTTCAAGCCCCAGTGTCTGTCTGTAAAACAACCAAAAGTCTTTACTATCTGGCCTCTTATACTTATACCAACATCGTCTTATGCTGTAGAGTCGTGCAGGGTCAGTCACCCATGAAGATCAAAGCGATCATTCCTTGGCGGCCGGGCACGTGAATTACCGCCTGTTGGGCGCTCCAAGTTTAACAACATTAACACAACTTTCTTACTGCGATCATTACTGCGCTACTGCGCTCCTCCCAAATTAGAGTCTATCTCGAGCAGTTAAAGCTGGATGTCTACAGGAACGACGTAAACCTCACATAGCATCTCGACATCGATATGGCTCCATCTGAGAGGAGGAAAGGTCCAAGTTCAGAGGAGTTGCGTGAAGTTCGGAATCGTGAGCTCGAAATCAGGCGGATATCGGGCGAAATCTCCTGCGCGGATTGCAGAAGGTGCAGTGGCAGCTATTTTTGGCGATGTGCTCAAGCGTGTTGATGAGTTGTTTTTATAGACTAAAGCTGAAATGCGACAAGAAGGTGGGCAGAAGGGTAATGTGCTCAAGTCCGTGATCTGAGACAACGTGGTGTCCCTCAGATTCCCTGTTCCTCGTGCGTTAGACGGGGTACGGAGCTCCTCTGTCCGCTAGGTGTGTGCCTCTTTTCCACCTTAGAGAGTTTCACGTTACTAATCCTTCGCCAGGTGCTCGAGGGTCAGCTGGCTCACATAGTGCGCGAAGTAGTCTTGCTGGTCCATCGGCTTATAGTTCTCAGCGCGATAAGCGAAAGTTAACCTTGTTAATCGAACGCATTCACGCTCTCGAAGATGCTCTGGCATTGGAGAGTGAGGCCCGGGGAGGATCAGGATCTCATCCGCTTCTTACTGAAGAATCTTTGGCAGTTAAACGAAGTGCTGAGAAGGACGATGGTGAAGGCGAGCAAGAAGAAGAAGAGGACGGAGAAGACCACGTCCTTGGTGAATTTGGGACTTTAACGATTGATGATGGTAGGGCCATGCGGTACCTAGGTCCAGGAGCTTCAGAGGTACTTCGTGTTTCGCTCTTTGGGATGATCCGGAATCACTATTTTTTTTTTCATCCTTAGAGTGCTCTTGTTATGGTATATGCGATTATATTCATTGGAGGAATGTGCCACTGACATATACGTCTAGGAAATCCTTGAAGGTGCTACTCCTCGCCTTCCCATCGCCTCGCCCACGCCAAATGAGCTTAACCCAGAGATTGTGGCCTCGAGCAGGGGGTTCCCGTTCTCATCTTTATTCCTCAGTCATGACACAGAAACCCTTTTTTGCCAACTCATCACTTACCTCCCGCCGTATGAACGTGCAACGGCTCTATACGAAGCCTACTTCAGTAATCTGGCATGGTTCAATACGCCAGTCGAGCGAATACAGTTTGTACAAGAGATTATACCGACATTCTATCCTCGCCGGAAGCCGGTAGTACCAACTCATGTTCGCGCAGAACATGCACACGAACTTGCTCTGCTTTATGTCCTGTTCGCGTGCGGCGCCGCTGGTGATTTGACCCAAAGCCCAACTAACGATGAAGGAGAGAAGTATTTTAACTTGGCGAAGGCGGCTTTGAGCATCAAGGGTATACTGCAAAATACGAGCATGCCTGCGGTACAAGCAGTGTTTCTGCTGGGAGCGTATGGTATCCATTCTGGACGAACGCGGAATCAGGAAGAGGCATGGAAATTGGTAGCTTTCGGTGCCAGTTTGGCTGCCTCCGTGAGTAACGTTATTCTCCTGAGTATGTCACAGTCAAATATAACGTCTCATTTATAGATTGGACTCCGTGAGTGGCCGTTCTGTCGTTGATTCCATAATTGTGACTGTCCTTATAGACCGAGACCCCGCTCGTTGGGGATTTAGCCCAAAGATGATTGAACGGCGAAGACGGGCCTTCTGGGAGATTTACGCGTTAGATCTATGGAAGGTTAGTGGCAAGCACTGACTTCTTTTCCCTTATCGAGCTCATCGTTATTTCAAGGGCCTCGAGAGCGGCCGTCCTGCACTTTTCAGGCCTAACATTATCGATTGCGAACTACCGACTGACACATGCATCACTTTGTCGGATGACGGCGAGCCTGTTGAAAGTAGTAGGTACCCTTGCCATTTGTTCGCCGGTCCCACACGAATGACTCTTCCATCAGTCATGCAATGGCGATATCGCTTCTGCAGGGATGTCGTGTCAGATATCTGCGAAAGGGTCACTTCCTCTCGTCCGCTCAGATATCGTGACGTCCTTGATCTAGATCGCAGGATTCGGAACTTCCCTACTCATCCTTTCGTCAATCAAAATAAACAGCACACGAACAACTTGGGTATCGATGCGGATTTCATCAAAGTTTACCCATTAGTCACAACTTGGGAAATGGAAGAGTCGCTACTGTATATCCATCGCAATTTTTTCGCACGGGCGATTCTAGATTTCCCCGACAATCCGATGCGTAGCCCATTTGCAGTGTCGTTTCTTGCGACGTATCGAAGCGCAGTCACCGTGATACGCATCTGTCGTGATAACTTGGAACATATATATCTTATAACCTTGCGTATATGGGAAATCTGGACTCTATGTTTGACTTGTGGAGTACGTACGTTTCTTTGAATGTGTTTCGTTAAACTTGACTGACGGAAGGTTTTAGGTTGTAGTTGGCTCAGTCGCCTCGTTAGGCCCGTCAGTCAGCTTTGCAACTTCTGCTTTCGTTGAACTTGAGTATGTCATAGCTATTTTTGAAAAGTACAATGACCATATAATAGCGAAACATGGACTTGTGCGTACTTCGCTCCTTTCTGTCTAGACATTCGGTTCTCATATCCTTCAATAGCCTCTTCTTCGTAAAATTCGTGAAAAAGCTATCGAAGTACTAAGACGACCTCGTTCGGGCTCTCGAGAGGCAGAGACTGGCGATACGTCGAGGGGTCTAACAAACATGCCGGTCATCCGAACGACAAGTGATAACGCGACAAAGGAATTACTCATCCTTCATGGAACTACTCGTGTTGTTGAACAACGTACGGCAACACCACCAGACTCCAATAGACCCACTTTACAGGCGTTTAATGAATCTCAGGGAGCCAGTTTCTTGCTCGAAGCAGCTGCTACAGCAAGGAGTTCAAATCATTCCGGTAGTCCAGTTATCAACGAACGTCCTGTAGCATCTCCACCAGGACAAGGTATCACCAGTGGTCCAGCGAATATCCCAAGCGGCACGTTCCCCGATCCAAACCCAAATTCAAGTCCTATATCTACTTTCAACACGACCGCAACAGACACCTGGCTAATGGAGCTAGAAAAACTACTCGGGACAGGTTTCCCACAACCCTATCCGTTCGGTGGTACTGGTACTACCACCCAATTCAACCAAAACCAAGGTCAATCACCACCACCACCACCACCACCACCACAATATCAACCCAATTGGGTGACTACCACCACCGCTTCCTCCTATCCCATGAAAACACCCGACTTTTCTACTACAACAGCGACAGCGACGTTAAACGTACCTTTCACACCTTTCGTCGGAAACCTTCCCACTCCATCGTTATCATCATCGCCATCAACCACAACCTCATCATCAACAACGACGACGGAAATAACACCCGAAATGCTCTTAAACGAAACCGTTAGTACCGAAGATTGGAGACAATTCATGCAACAATCTGGGTTATCTGATACTCCTCCGTTTGATTTTACTATGGATACTTTTACTACACCTCCGCCTCCGAATGCGAGTAATGTGGATTGTATGGATCAGCAGTGGTTGGCAGGGTGATGCTCCGATGTTTGTTTGTTTGATTTGATTTGATTTCTTGCCTCTCAGGTTCTTTTCTTACTTCCCCTTTTCCTTTCCCTACTGTATACGATACGAATTCGAATGTATATGTACAACAACTCTTTTTGTTTGTTTATTTTACGAGTAAGGTAAATGACTAGTCTGATGTCCCGTACATGCGTACAGTAAATAATAGGGTATAGAGTTGAACAATAATATATGATATAGTTTAACGAATGATGAATGGATGAATATGGATGACTGGATGACTGGATGAATGGATGAATGTCGAATGAACGGATGGATGAATGGAAATGCAAATAAATCGTGGTCTATCTCGCAAGTCGATAAGTTGAAGGCTGAGACATAGTATTACTCTCCGAATCCCGAATAACATCCCCATCGTCCCCATAAACATGTTTAACCCTCACCTCCCCAAAAGCACTCGAATTCCGTCTCCCTTGACTTAAATCTCCCAATTCCGTATCAGCAAGAAAAGTAGTATCGCGATCGTGAGCAAGAGTGCCATTCCCGTTGTGATATTTCCTAGTCCCCAATTCGAATTCGTCATCAAATTCTTCTTGAGAAGGACGATGAGACCAGGTATGGGTATTGGTATGGGAGAGATGGGAAGATGAACGTGAAGGTGTAACCATACGACCTTTTTCCGAATGATGTCTACGACGAACTGTTCGTCCTCGTCCATTTGCATGTGTACGCGATGTAGGAGTCGTAGGAGACGCAGGTGTACTTCCTCCTCCTCGTTGTTCGACATCTTGTCCCGTCGAGGAATAACAAGGCTCAGAATCGAATAATAGAAGATTCGGACGCGTCCAAAGAAGTAAAATAACGTTACACATTCCAGAAAGTCCAAAAATGAATATAACAGCAAATGTGGCTGCGGCGTTTATTCTTCCTGGATTTGTGAATGAGATCCAGCGGCATATAGTTAGGGGTAAGATGAGGATCGAGTATATTACGGGGTATCTACATGAGAAGTTAGAAGATTTGGGATCAGAAGTACGAAGGATAAGGAACTCACGCCAGGATGGCTAATGATAAACTCCCAGGTCGATCCCGAGCATCCGTTTCTTCCTCTGAAGAAGCTCGTCGACGTAAGTGTAAGCTAATTTTCCACCAACGTTTCTTTCCGACGCTCAAAAGACCATTCGCCCAAAGGAACAGAGGAACGCTAGATACATGATAATCAGATGCCAGACAAGACAAACGAAAACGAAAACACTCACTAAACAAGTATCGAACCAAATAAAGCCAACCAAAGCCAAAGATATTCCCCAGAGATACGTTCTTTCGGGAATCGATCACCAATCCAACACCAGAACTAAAATCAACATCATAGCAACATGTCAGATCAAAATCGATTTTGCAACCCCGCGTTGGGCTGAAATAAGAAATTTGAACCGCATAAAGGGACATACCGGAGTGGGAGCAAAGTATTCTGTACCACCCTTGACTCCAGCGGCGATACCCGTGAATAGAGCAACGTACAACCATATGAAGGTAACAACAGCAATGGCAAGTTTCCTGTTGTGAACGAATTTACGAAACCAGACCGCTACGAATGTTTGTAGGGCGATGCTCTAGAATAGGCAAATTCCAATTACTATTTGACCTATCATTTCGGAGTGAGTAGGACATACCAAAGTAGTCATCGCTACAGCCGTCTCGCCAATCTGTTGGATTGCTCCTATCCACGGTATATCGATAAGTATGAATAGTTAAATTAAGGAGCTTCACGAAATTACTCACCTTGAGTGGTACAGAACCTTCCAATCTCCACAAACCCATGTTTCGCCCATCTAATACTAAGAGCGGCTCCAATTCCTTGCAGCAAGTCCGCGGTGAATAGAGAAAGCTATAAGTTATAAATAAACTTTGAGTTAGTGTTAAGTCAGATATAGTTGACTAGCACAGACCATAAGAATATCCGCCGGCTCCTGCACAAGGCTTCGTTGCTCCTCTGGGGGACGCTTAGAGTTGCGATAAACATTTCTCTACAATGACAATGATGAATGAACTGCTACAGATGCTTGAGAAAATAACTCACGATTATGAGTATCGCGAGTATACAAATTGCTCCAAGCGATATCAGGCCAGACTCCGCATTCAACTGATTTCACACGGTGAGTTCACCTGAGCACTCGGCAAAAACACCCAGCATGGTAAAGACTCACAGCTGCCCCAATGCTTTCCCCTCGCGAAAGACACGTCCTCACGTTATCGATGGTAGTACATTCTTCGTCGGACATGTAAAGGCTTTCAAGTTGGAGTTGAAAAGGGGTTGTCTATACGGATCGCGATCGTTATCGATGTTGATACAAAGGCCGGTTGGATGTCTAGGATCTCTAAAGGAAGAGTAAAGGAGTGGATGACAATGGAGGAGGCGATAAAGAGAGAGAGGGGTTAGCAGTGCAAAACGTGGTTGAGTTCATTATGTATATAGTTTAAAAGAATAAAGAGCCAGGCACTTGGAGAAATAATTGATGAGCCACGCAGACGGCATGTGCAAATACGTCCGATTCCGAGGAAGTCGTTAGGAGTAGTCATCAATCCTAATCTCCGCTCGGAAACATTCCCACGTGCTCAGATCACTCCTTCCTTTCTGGGTTATCGGAATATTTATAGATGACCCCTGCCCAGTTTGAGAATTGTCCCAATGTAACCAAGTTGATTCTCCAGGTCTACCACACCTTGGCTATGGTGACTTCCTCCAACTTCCCCCCGGCTCCCTGCCTGCAGAGCACGATCAAGCCGTCCGGGGTTTTCCTGTGGCAAAAAGAAATTTGTGGGGCGCACAGTTCCGCCGGTGGCCGCAGACTCCCGACCGGAAGGGTGGTGGCTCAGAGTACAAAAAATCTCCATTCTTCTCTTCTTCGCTCCATTCAAATTTCCTTTTTCTTGGAAGGATCGTCACTAAAAGCTGCAGCGCCCTTTCCCCATCTGCCCGCTTTCTCCCCCCAATCCTCACGTACGCCCCAAATATGGTCTTTAGCCAAGCGCGGTGCATCGGGTCGTTCTCTCACTGCCCGTTGCAAGCGCGCTTCACCTTCACCAGCAGCTTCGACAGCGAAATCGTTTTCAGCGTCCACAGCTTCTACATGGCTTCTGACGTTGTTTTCGTCCCTCGATACACGGCCCACCGACTTGCTATCGATCGACTGCGCAGCAGATTGCATTGGATCTGAACACATGGATTCCCATTGCCTCCGGTTCGAGGTCAACGGGTTCCATGCACCGTTCTCAGCATAACAATCAGAAGTCATCTCTATGAGGCGAGATAACGCGCGCTTATAAGCAAAACGCTCTTCTTCCCCTAAACATGTATTAGCCATTGCAAAATACTCGAAAGCATGAGAAAGCATTACGTACCCGAGAAAATAGACAAAGTATCTAGAGAAAATGATGTCGCTGATGGCCTTTCTGGTTCATCTGCGTACGAAGAAACATTCGGCCGGAAAACTTCTCGCGATTCGGAAATTGCTTCTGCCATGAGTTGATCATGGGTCATAGCATCGTCATGGATCTCACTAGATCCAGTTGTTACTACTGCGTCCGGAAAGAATAGTTCATCTGGTTCGGCCTCCGCTAGGGCAACAACTCGACATCTCGCCTCGTACAAAGCATCAATCAAAGAGATGAATCGTCGGCTTTGGTTCTTTGCCGAAATTCGTAAGATAGGAATTGAGGTGATCACCACTGTTCGGTAGTGAGCCGCGATACTGATATAATCAGCCGACCCAAGTGACTGAACGCAGATAGGGTTAAACCTCATCCAGAGTGAACGTTGAACTGGGGACTGCACCTCATCGCAAAGCTCGGAGAATGTAAATCTGCAAATGTCGCCAGAGTGCGACACGATTAGCTTCCTGCCAAAGATAGATAGTTCCCGCTTGGTTGGCATGAAGCCTAGTTCATTTACAGTGTCCATAAGAGATTAGCGTGTACAACTTCTAAATAAGCGCTATACGTTGAGCTTACCGTTGGTCAGTTGTGCTATACAATCCCAGAACTCATCCTCGCGGTCGTTCGTGAACCAAGATGATCGAAGTCCTCGACGGGCTTTCTCTCTTCTCCAGTCACCACTCCCACGCATCTCAAGCACAGGACACCGGATCTTCAGCGCTTCCACAAACGGCTCGAGCCTTTCCCGCTGTACACCGCCACGATATAGATCGTCGGGAACCTTATTTGACGAAGCTACAACAATACCGCCCATGCGCCAGAACCATGACAGTACGTCTGCAAGTAGACCAGCGCTTGATACATCTAGTAGTTGCAACTCGTCAAACGCGAGAAGCCAGTGTTGCGTGACTAGTCTATGGGCAATCGAGAAAGAAATCGGAGGAAGAGCAGTATGATTTGTCGAAGTGATTGCGTCACGGTAAGCAACAGATTTCCAGGACTTGGGCAGTGCACCGGTTCCGACGAGCTTTCGCCAGTGTTTTCGGATAGTGTTTGTCCATGCCGGACGGCTTGGAGCATGTTCATGGTCTCCGGTAGCCTCATGCATGTTGTTGTCTAGTATAGCCTTTCGTCGTTGCGTCTCCTCCCACACACCGCGATAGATCTCAAGCACGAGCTCGCTGTAATGCTTCCGCGTCTTGAACGGCGTCGGAAGAGTAGAAAACCAAAGATCCACCAAAAAACTCTTGCCGCAGCCTGGTGGACCAGTGAGCATTAGGCCCTGCAAACAAAAGTGCATACATCATGTAAGATCATATAAGGGCATACGAGTGTAACGAGCCAGTGCATACCTTTGGAGTCCGTAACTCAGCCAAGGCTTCTGCTTGCGATCGTATTCGAACAAGCGATTTCATATCGGCATACTGCCTAATTTCCGCTGATGGTGTCGACTTTGCGGACGAATACCATGGCTCGCCGGAACTTTCCTGTAAGTCAGTAGGTTCTAGCAATGGTGGTCGGTAGTACTGGGAAGCAAAAGCAGGTGGTGTATAGTCTTGGAGTGCATGCGACAGTCCCCTAAGCTACTCTGTGCTTCAGTATGTCCGAATCCCGGGTACATGCAGCGGATAAAAGGCGGGAAAATCGGAAGGTACTGTTATCACTAACCTTCATCACGACACGAACCTGGTCCTGGTCATATCTGATACGACCCAAAGTCACCAGTCCCCGGTATACATCAAGCAAGTCCGTCTGTTGAGGTAACCTCACATCGCTTGCAGTGGTATACCTAAGCTTGCTAGTACTAGTGGCAATCCGGTGGGTCGCGGTTGTAGGGTTACTGAGACGGATCGAACTCATGCCTGTGACACTCGAAATAGGAAAGGCACATCACAGTCTATCACCAAAAATTGATGATTAAGCATAGATCGACGTTGCGCGATTAACTTTCCATATGACGTAATATAAACATTTTGATTTTTCACTCTTCAATCCACCAGATCGGCCGCTATATATATATTGTCGGTAGTCGGTACGGTACATTTTCTCTTCAATCCACTAGATTGGTGGCTAGTGTCGGTAATCGGCGAAGCCTTCTGTATCAATGCAAACTATATAATACTACTCCACGATACTCATACATTATAGCCAAGAAGGATTCTCAATCAATACTTCAATACACGCGTAAACCCTCACAATAACTCATTCAGACACCCTTTCAGATAAGCTACATTCCTCCGCATTCATTCGACGAAGCCCCTTTGAGCCTTCTGTGAACCCGGCATCCAAAGATCTCGAGATTCGGCCCCGTCTTCCCGCACTTTGCTCGCTCGGCTCGATCGAAGCGTATCTCAGGTGCTATATAGTTATCCATTATTTGCGCTAGTGATACAGGTGCGGAACTGTTGCCGTCCGTGCGTGCAACGGATCCCGCGGCGGAGTATTTACAAACCATGAGAGTGGGAATAAGGCTTGGCACATCCACGGTAACGCATAAAGGCGGGTTCATTAGGTGTCTACGTATGGAAAAGGATGCTGGAATAATTAGTAATTGAAAAGAAAACAGGGGGAAACCGTAAACGAGAGAAAGAGCTAAAACAGAAAGAGGAGTAGGTCCGTCAAAAGACATGAACGGTAGAAACATGGAAAGGGGAAAATGCTCGATTGATAAAAAGCAGGTTAGAAAGAAAGGAAGAACAAATGAGCTGAGTAAATGTTATAACACGTGGACCGAGTCAGATGCAGCTGTTAATACAGAAAAAACTCTCACAGAAAGCTGGGCGAGTCGTGGAAAATGCGATTTCAAAGAGAATTTGACCCCAAGTACTCTACCAGAGGTTCGAGGATGGCATACGGACACGAATAGTACGGGAGAAGAGCTGTCGTGCAAAACGTTTAGCGCTCATGATCCTCGGACTCCAATAATGGTGCCACACTGTCAGAAAAGACCCGCCGGTGTTCCCCTGCCTGGCAGCAAGTTTACCGCTGCATCGTTTCATCCTCCTCCTGAGCCCCTATCCAAGTTATGGGTATGACTTTGCGTGGCACGAGCACGCGCAGGTGCTCCCCATCAAATTCAGCACGTACGCGTGCAAGGTCCGCGTCATACCCGAAGGAAATACGACGTTCAAAGTGACCTACACCAACTTAGTATAAGCAAGGTGGCTACTATTAATAAAAGACTGTACCTCCTCCTGCTTCCCAGGAATCGGCCGCAATGTGTAATATTCGGCGGCGCCGCGTGGAAAGCATACTTTGTAGTAGTCAGAATAGAGAATGCATGCAGTGAAAAAAGGTACCCACATCGCGTCGCGCTTGTAACCTGGTAATCGCACAATCAATCTATATTCCGTGTCCGTCGTCTCCACCGTGATGTACGTATCCGCCGGAGGCGGTGCATGGCTCAAGAAAGGCTCGTAAGGAGCAGTCTGGCGCGTGCCCTTTGTATCAGTGGTTCCATCATCAGAACTATCTGTTGGTGGGGGAGGGGGCGTGTGAACTGTCGGAGGCGTAGGGGGTGGGAGTGATGAGCTCGCGGAACTAACTTGTGAAGAAGCAGATAATGCCGTTGACACGGTGGACGTGGATTCTGCAGCGGAGAAGCGGGCATTCCGTCTCCCAAATCGATCGGCGCAGTCCAATAGAGCAGATAACGAATTTAGCGGGGATGAATGTCTCTGCAATGCATCAGAATCGTATGTCGATGAAGGCGAGCCTGCGTCGAAGTCAGAGTTGCCATCCGGTCGAGGAGGGGAATCGAAACTTGATTGCACCTGCTCGATAACGGAAGGAAGGCCAGATTGAGGGAATCGATAGACCGAGCTAGATGCTGGGAGAGCATGAAATGGCATTTGAGACGGAAGTGGAAGGCTTGCTGCGGAGGTAGGACGCATCGGCGATGGAGCATATACTTCGCAATGAGTCTGGTTCTCAAGGTAGAAAGGTGAACAAGGGCCTGGCATCGACATATGGTGAGCCTGTTGCGGGGGAATATCGCGTGCACGGCTTTTGGGGGGAGAGGACAGTAATTCTGGCCGGAGTAGACTGCTATCCCAGAGTCCAGCGTTGCGATGATCACGATAGTTCTGGGATACGTTCCTTGAGGACGATGGACCACTGGCATTCTCGCTGATACATTTGTACGTCATTGAGTCGCCTATTGTAGGGTAGCCATCGTCTGTCGAGCACATTGATGAATGCAGGTGACTTAGACTATCTGTACTGGAGCCGTCGTCGTACATACCCGTCGCCGTTTCGGACAACGGCACATTGTCTGTGTGGGCTGAATACACGACGTCTTGCTGGACGGAGCAAGGACTCCGAGGACGAGAGGTTGCGACAGAGGATTCAGAGTTGTTACGCGTAAATGACGCACGTCGGTCACGAGCGTCGGATGAAGATACTAAGTGAAATGGGAACGGCACCTCACGCGGGGTGTCAAAGGAGGCGTGCCTCTTGCTGTAGCTAGATTGGCGTTGGGCAAGGACAGGGCGACCGGAGCTCTGGGAGATTGAGATATCGGAGGAGCGATCGCGGTCTGAAGGGAGGTCTAGGAGAAGAAACAGGAAAGTGAGATGGTGTCGTCAAGGACGAAATGAGAACTAGGGAAAGACGAGAAAAATGAGATTGAACAAGATGATCAGGCTGATACCTGACCTGGCGAATGGGAAAAGAAAAGTGTAAATAACTGAATATGTTTTTTCCACTAAATAAATGAAACCCCGTTCTAACTTCGACCCCCGTTTTGGGCTACTGAATATAATTAATCCACCACAGAGCGGCTGTGCGCAGTGGCTGAATGGCCGGGTGGAGACTCAAGCTCCGCGTCCTCAACGGTGGAGTGAGAAGACGACCCGACCCGATCTCAGCGCAGAACCAAGAAATTCCAGTCCAGCGTACACTGTCGACGACGACAGAGGGGGAAAGAGAGAGGGGGGGGGGAAAGGAATCGCGGGCAGAATAGAGAAACCGTAGTTAATAATGCATTTCGGGTGCCTCGTGCCGTCCGCCGCGCGGAGAAAAAATAAGGGAAAAAAACATAAGTGGACCGAGCACTCACCGAAGTATGAGCCAGCCGTGATGCGAGTGGTGGACAAGAGACTGGGAGAGGAGCGGCGATGGATGCAATGGCTATCGTCGTCGTCGTGGTCGACGTCTTGGAGTTGCACGTCGCTTGCCATGTTGCGGAGGCTGGTTGACTGTGCTGCTGTTGGTACTTAGACGTCGGTAAATAAGGAGAAAGGTCCAAACAGAAGGCAGATCAGATCTTCTCTTTATGGCTCATCGACGTCATGTTATGTAAGCTATTTCAAGTCCTGGTACTATACTCGGAACAGCCACAATCCACAATAAAATAGTATATTGATGCTTATTCCACGTTCTGCTCACTGGGTGCAGGTGCATTCCCCTTCAGCTTATCCTGCACCAGCTCGCGGAATTCGTCTCGAAGAATAGCCTCTCTGCGTTCCCGTTCTTCCTTCTGTAGCTTCAAAATCCCCCGTTTCTCTTCTGCGCTGATCACTTGGTTCTCCTTCCTCATTCGAACAGCATTCATTCGCCGGTGTCTGCTCCCACTCATAACGTACCCTACAGCCTCAAACTGCGCAATTTCGTCTGGTGCCAGTCCAATTTCACCGCGACGCGGGATACGCGCTTGTGTATCTCCATCCTGAAGGAAAGCTGCCATTGCACTGCCCTCGCCTCGCAACAGCGCACCGCCATATTGTCGCTCGTCCACCTTCTTGCCGGTAGTCGACGCACGAGGTGCCGGCTGTGGTCCCACCTCGTCCGAATCGGATTCTTCTTCGATTTTCCTCTCTCCTCTTGTGGTCATGCTGTCCATATGGGGTGACCTGCTCGTATGTTCCGCAACAGCCACGAACGAGTCAGCCGGCTTCTCCACCCATTCCTCCTCGTCCTCATCCACGTGTGATCGAGGTGGGCTGTCTGTGCGGCTACTGCGGCTCTTTTGCGGACTCCTTTCCCGACGTTTTTCGCTCTTGCTTCTGCTCCGCGTCCGCCGGTCGTCATCGCCGCTTTCGTCATCACCGCTCCTGTATGAACGACTACGTCTTCGTCGATACTGGCGATCCTCGTCGCTATCGTCATCATATGACTTTTCGCGTCGATGCTTCTTCCTATGCTTCTCCTTTCTTTCTTCCCGATTCCTCTTTTCTCTGCGTCTCTTTTCTTTCCTCCTCCTACGCTCACGTTCGTCGGAGGACGATGATGACGATACGGACGGCGAGCGTCCTCGTTTACCTGAGCGTTTTTTGTTCGCCCTATCACTAGACAGGAATGAATGCAAATTTCAAGAAAACCTTAAAATATTGACTTACAAGTCGTGTGAAGGTTCTCTTGGAGAGGGTGGCCATATGTTCACCTCCTTGCTAGCGCGCAATACCCGCCGGCTGAAATGGGATGTACTATTGAATAGATGTGACAGCTCCACTGACAATTATTACCTTACCTAGCAAAGTAGTCCTCACCGCCAGAAGGTCGACCACGACCGCGAGAAGCATACATATTCTCTGAGACATGCCCTGGTGCGGGGACATCTTCTCTTGTTCTGTCGTTATCGATGGTGCCACGAGATCGGCCTTCCTTTCTGTACGCGCTGTAGTCTGGGCTTGAACGTCGTGCTCTGTCGTCCCGCTCGCAGGCTTTGTCGTCGTCGCGTCCTCTCATCTTCTCGTACGGACTCGGACTCCGCCCAGCCCTACGGTCATCGAAACTACCACGTCCTCGATCCCGCGAATCCCCTCTCCGTGAGTCCCGGCGATAGGATGAGTCGTGGTCCCTTCTCTCATGAGACCTGGTTCTCCCCTTGTCTACTCCACTGTATCTCTTTTCGCTATCAAAAGAAGAGCCTTGCGGAACAAGTCCCAACCTGCTTGGGTGTACCGTTGCCATTGGGAAGAGTTCGGTAGATATGGAAGGGAAGAAAGGCTAGTTAGTTGGAACGGTGGTGTTTTGTCACCCACCGTCGATCTCTGTTTTAGGCAATGCAGATCTTCTCGTGGTCATTGCATATTATTAAGGCCAGTCCTTACAGAGCGATATCAATTCGCTCACAATATTAATGCAACTGGGTTGAAGTTAATCGTACATTTGAGAGCATTAAGGACCGATCCTAATGCCCCAGCCTTACCGTCATGATACGGTAGTTACACGTTGAGTTATTGTCCATACTTTCGAAGCTTGCTCCCGTGTTACATAAAGATAGGGCTTTCACTCGCAACATATTCATAACCCGTTCATGCAACAAAATCCATGAGTGCGATTCCTATGAAATATCCCTAGTTTGATAAGATAGATTTAGGTTGTAGGATTCAAAGCTCCTCCTTGGACTTCTGTTTTCTGACATCGACGAGTTCGACATCAAAGACAAGGACGGAGTTTGGTGGGATGACGTTACCAAAGCCCCGGGATCCTGATGTTGAGCATTAATACAAGACTGAGGAAGCAGTAGAAAAGCGAGCCAATTCACTTACCGTACGCCTTTTGGGGAGGAATGGTCAGAGTTCGTTTCTCGCCCTTGCACATGCCTTGAAGACCCTCGTCCCAGCCTTTAATAACTTGGCCAGCACCGACTGAAAGAGTCGATCCGTTGAGCAAGAGGTCAGAGAGTGTACAGATATTGGAAGATAGATGCAATACTGACGTTTTAGTTCGAAAGGTTGCCCACGATCCAAGCTTCATTCGGCGTCACCAATATTGTCTACGCAGCATCCGCAGAATGGACCGCTCACCTCGAGTCAAACTTATTGCCATTCGAGAATAGCGTACCAGTCTGGACGAAGGGTCAGCGAAGTGACCGCAATAAGGATAATTCCAACTTACATAGTGCACTTTGACGAAGTCGCCGCTCTCGGCCTTTAGCTTACATTCATCTGGAGAGAACGTAGTCTGAATCTCAAGTTCAGACGGAGCTTCCGAAGCCGATACCAGTATAGCGGGCAAGAGAAGGAGAGCTATCCAGTTGGGCAGTCTCATAGCGTATTCAAGCTACTGTATGAGTGAGTCTGGAGGCTGGGTTAAGTTGTGTGCACGACTCGTAGTGTCGGAGTGAGACGTGTCAGACAGACGCGTCCAAGTGGGAATTAAGTCGTGATCGACGCGAACTCTATCACATGACTGTGAGCAATAGATGCCGTATCGAGCAATTGAGTACTATACAGCGTGCTCAATTGAACTATTCATTCTTCACAACGTCGAAGGACGGGCATTCAACTCTCGACTGGAACATCCCCTGCAATGGTGAGCGGCTCCCATCAACCTATGAATACTAATGCTGATGATGCTACCTCCAGCCTTCTCAAAAAACTTTCCGTACAAAGCAGAAATTGGCAAAGGCTGCTCGCCAAAATCGGTACGTCTTCACCCGTGGCGACGGGTTAGCAGGGCGGCATGATTGATACAAAACGTTGTTGACAGACCCATACCTCAATGGTTTCGATTGAAGTCGGACACTAAAATCCAAGTACGTCGTGCAAACATCGGGAGTAGAGAATCATTTTACTCATCCAACTAATTCTAAACGTCCAGTACAACGCCAAGCGCAGGCACTGGAGGCGGACGAAGCTGAACATCTAGACGTATGCGGGCCGTGCACATACCCGATTCATCATTGACGCTATCGTAGGCCACGGCATTGCGGTACTTGAAGTTATGGCATCTTTCGCTTAATGTGCATGTATTTGTTCCTTCTTTTTTCCAGTCTATGAAATATGCATTAAGGCGATTGCGGTCTGTGCACTATCACTGTTCAGGGATCTTGTTATGCTTCAATGTCTTGTAATGGCATGACCATACGCGGTTTCTAGATTTACCTCACGTATCAGGTCAGGGAAGCTCCAGCTGCGCGAGTGCACGTCAGGAGTTCTCTGAATTGCGGCTTACGGGTTATTCGACCTGACTCATAGCTACGTGCTGCGCTTAGTGGGGCATGGAGGCAAGGCGAGGATTGTCAACCGCACCCGGATATCTCAACTGACTTCCTGTCTCGCTCTGCCGTTTACTATCTATCGCTGAGATCTACTTCTTGTTTCCTCAAGTCTCGACAAGCGGGATTGTGCCTAACCGCTAAATTCACACCGCTTTGTACGTCCTTGCACCGGAATCATATCAAATTTCTCGCATGAATCCGCGTGGCTGTTTGCTAATCATCAGATTTCGGGGCAAACACGGTAACTACGGCACAGCAACCAAGGGAGTCATAGTATCACTCGGTTGCCTAATAAGTCAACTCTGTCCTTCTTCTAGATCCTCTGGTACAGTGTCAAGTCTTCTTTTCCTATGCATTGTCGACCATGACGCGGAGTCCATGGCTGGTATTTTTAAACGATTTTGGACTGGTATAAATACTGTCCCCTGTTTACCTTTGTCTTCAGTACTTGTCTCCCAACCTCCATGTCGAACAAACATGTCCACTGGTGGGACGGTGAGGTTGACGAAGATGATAGTGACAATGCTTCATTCCTGCCACCGTCTCCGGAACAATCCCCTCAGTTAGCGTCGAGCGCCGACGACAGCGACTCGCTCGTTGATTCCCCTTCCCCTCCTACCCCTTTGACAATGCTTGCACCAATTCCTGGGATATATCAAAGTCGGCATCTGGCTCGAGGACCTCCTGATTCAGTACGGGTGTCGACGAGCTTCTCAGCCGATGCGCGTATTAGGAACCCGTCCGAGCCGCATTCTCCCATGCGAGACGCGTTTAACATGTCTACGATGGGACGCTCAGTCTCAGCGGTCCGTGCCCTCGGATCCCTCCCACACAAGTCCTCGGATGCGACGCTACTCAGACAACCACAATGGGAGGCGTCTAGATCACCGAGCTTGCATCATCTTTTGGACAGTTTTCGGTCTGCAAGGACACCAGCGCTTGTCTGGAACGTCGGTGATATGCCGTCCTACTATACAGTCTTGATGAACGAAACGTACAAGGATGGTAACCTTATTCCCGTGCCACCGAATATACTTGATGAGCCAGCGACGAACCCCCCACTTCGGGAGATGCGCATTCATTGCGTCGGCTATTCCCTCTGGGATCCCCTTCTCCTACGAGCCGATGAGATTCGGTCGCCGCAGAGCACCGATGGTCAAACTGGCACTTCAGGAAGAGCGTCCGGGAAAAAGGCGAAGTACATCGCAGTCAAGCACGTCATATTTGCAATATACGATTACCTTCATAAACCAATGTCGGGCCGAGAATACGACGCGCTGAAGGAAATGCCTACGCCGGATCTACAGACATCTGTTGCCAAATCTTTCTACAGACGCTGCGCAGCAGAAGAGCGGAGGATCCTAGCACAGCGGCGTACGTCAGCTGAGAGGGGAATCAACGTAGGTCCCCACCGCCTTCATCAGAAACCTGTTCCTCATCAAGCACAGAGTTCCCCTTCTAGTGGGAGCCTTGGCGCCAGTTTAGGCGCCCGTACCGCGCGAGAAGGCGGCCTGAGGCGTCTGGACTGTCTCCTTGGGCAAACTCGTTTCTTAAGTCTCAGCAAGGTACCAGGAGCATCGGAAGACTGGTTTGTGAACGTCACAGGTCCATCTTCGTGATCCACCATTGCTTCTCCTGTGCGCATGTCCAATGTCGCATTGCTCTGTGCTTATTTATGATTCGTTTCTTCTTGCGCTGGACATCCTTCCCCCCATTTGTAGTCATCCTTCCCCCCATTTGTAGTCTTCTTTCGGAATCCGTTGTATTACCCATGTATTCATAGCTATCCTTTTCTTCATTTGCATTGAAATTGTCGTAGTTTAGACTCTAGCAACACCTTTCCTCTATCCTGTATGAAGTGTCCGGACAATTATGTTGCTAAATAGAAGTGTATGCTAGTTCTCTCATTGACCTGCATATGAGGACGACCACATCCACGAAGATGTTCACAGAGTCACTACGCACCGTACCTGTTACTCTTCCTCCAATCAGACGGACCCTTGGTGCCACATTTGATGATCGACGCTTGTCTAAATGGGACTGCTGGACCCAAATCGAATTTGGCACGACTACACAGCCACAGCCACGACAACTCTACTCGACTGTTTCTTGCTCTCCAGTGCTTTTTCCACACACGAGTCGGAACACTTCGCCTTATCGCTCTTCTGAGAAACTCTCAAAGCGTGTACTCAATGTCATCTTTGAGCGGGAATAGTGGAACTCCCGGTGTTCTCGGACCCTAGCGCTGCCGCCTGATTACTTACCCTTCGACACATGGAGGCTCAGCCAGTACTAGTGTGCCATTATCTTTGTGTCATTGTCAGGTATGTCTTTAACTGTACTTTCTGCGGTCCGCAGTTCTTTGTACTGCCTTCCTTTATCGGAAGCGTAACTGATACTGTCTATTTATCTTCAAACAGACTAGTTATGACACGAGTTCTCTGGTGGCTTCATACAAATTGTCGTTCGAGTTCCTCAAAGCTGTACAAAACACTCCACTCATGCTCCTGAATCACTTTCGAGGCTCAGAGCTTACTCAGGAACTTCCTTTTGCGCTTCGAGGCGTATTGTTCATAGTGCTACTGTTGATTTATGAGTCTCGTAGTCCGAGAATACGCGAACCTGGGATGTCACAGCCTTGTCTTTGCTGCTATCTGTCTGAAGGGGAAACTAGTAATCTATGTCATACACGAGGAGATGAAACATGTCTTTTTCTTGCAACGTGAAGGTGGACACAAGACTTGCCTGGGTGATGGTCTGACGGGAATGCTAGATATAAAACCAAAGGTTCCTAGCTGAAGTCTCTCTGCAACACAAATACTCCCAGTCATTCGTCTCTGGATAGACAACAGGTCGCTGAGCGACTTCCTCACTCTTTTCAAACTCTTTTCGTCTTATTTGCTACCCTACTCATTCTTTGACTCGATTCGATCTTCGACGCTCTCTTACTGACGCTCTCCTATTATTATTTTTTCTTCCCTTTTGATTGGATTTGGATAATTAAATGCGCGACGTTCCGATTCAATTTTGCGGCAAGCCCGGTTACCGCGGGAAAATCATTGATTTTCACCACGCCGGAGACTCAAGTCGAGGAGTAAAAATTAAGGACATGTACGCTGGCTGCCTACCACTTGAAAAAGAGCATGAACGCATTTTTTGCAAGGAAAACCCGGCAAAACTCCACTTGGTGGCAAGTCCATTATCTCCCCCTGCTTGATTTGGATTTCATTGACGTCATTTGCGCAGTGGCCGGGCTATCCGGAGACGAAAATTGCTTTACCAGCATCATTCACGAGGGCACAGATTGTCCATAGCTATATAATTCCGCTTCTACAGGTTTGTTCGTTCTTCATCACTTTGCAAACGACCCATATTCACAAGCATCATCGAATACAGCGGTTAAGAAGGCAGCCAACGAGTGATCCTGATTGGAGCTTGGAAATTATTGGTATTGACAAAGTAATACTAGTCCGTATAGTCGAAGTGGACAACAAAAGCTATCAAGCCCAATTCAAAGTGACTGATTAGAAGTTGTGAACTATTTCGTTATCGGTTTCATGTTCACTGGCTGGACTCAGTTCTCCATTTGCTCCCGCATCCTTTCCATTACTTTTTCTTAATCATAACTGACTTTTGTTACCGCATCACTCCCATTATCATTCCTCTCCTTTCCATGTTGCCCAAGAATCTTTCCTTCTCCAACATCCATATTACTCGAGTATTTACCACTCCGTTCCTACATTGTAGTTCAAGTCATCTGTAGTAGCATTAAAAAAATCAAAACGCTGTGCATTCTTTATGAGCATTGTTACTGAGCAGCTTACAAACAAAGTATTATCGAGTTCATTTGGCTCCCTTTTTCTTTTTATCCTCGATAATTTCGACGTTGTCTTCCGGGATTGACGCGAAGAAATCACCACTTCCAGTGATCAAGTCAAATATGTCCCCAGAAACATCACCCTGAATGACGATTTCCTCTTTTCCCTGAGGGTTTTTCGTTACGGATGAACCAGTTGCGTATTTCTTCCCGAAGAACTTGGCGGCCTTCTTCAGGTCGATGTCTGAAAGAGGGACAACTATGAATTCACATTCTCACTGGATATCGAGTGTGCTAACCGAATTCCTCTAGGCCAGAAATTGAAGTAACGGACTTTTTCCCGTTTCGCGCTGTTAGCTTGATGATCACCTGAGAATCCTACAGTGCCAGTCAGCCAGCGGAAGAGGTCAGATATTCGTATTCCTAACCTGCTGCTTCTTAAGGACTGCATCAGCTTTCTTTTCAGCTTTCTTTTCGGCCTTCTGTACATCCTCTTCGAGCTTTTTCTGGGCTTCGATAGAAAGGGTACCGATTTTCGTCCGAAGTGCCTCTACGAAAACAAATGTCACAGTTCATCAGTAATAGGTCGTCATCCGGGACTCCACAACACACCATCACTGTAGTAGTTGTCATAGAGCTGAGGATCTTTCTCCTTGAGCCATGTCTTGCATTTCGTCAGATGCTCTCCGAATTCACAGTATTCTGGCGGATAGGAGCAAACTGACCAGCGCGCTCATTCAGCACTGATAGAGGAGAAGGCATAGATGGTTATACACCTGCACAATACAAGACCTGAATGGGTCCTTCGGAGGTACTTGTTCGTTCTGGTTCGGCCTGTAGTTCATCAGGTATTTCTTCCGTGGCGGTGGACATTACGGGAGATGATAATGTATGCATCCAAGTATGATTGGGGTCTACTGATGATGATCGACGTTACCACGGTCACACCCTGCCGATGCGAGTTCGGTTTTTCTTGCCTCTCACCTCCGTCACCTCGAGAAAACTGGCTGCCCCAGCTCAGTGGCTGCATGTTCATTGCCGCGACGCGATGGTTTCACGCGTCCCATAGGCATACGTTAGGCTTATTCCGCACGTCGCGTTGGTATTGGCGACGCTGGTATTCTGAACGAGCGGACACACCACCTCACCTCAGTCTTCCTCAGGACTCAGATGCTATATCGGTCGGACAAACGCCTCGTGCTAAGCCATATTACATTACTACGCCTATATTTTACCCCAACTCAGGTCTTGTCATTTTGATCTTGCTGACAACTGTTTGATACTGACTGTCTTCCTCCTAGTCCCGCATATTGGACATCTTTACTCTCTCGTCATAGCGGATATCTTTGCTCGCCACTCCAGATTGTCCATTCCGGAACGCTACCGCCCGGTTCGTTTTGTTACGGGCACCGATGAGCACGGCCTCAAGATCCAGAAAGCTGCTCATGAGCGTAGGTTGGAGCCTCAGGAATTCTGTGACCGACTTTGCCTAGCTTTTAGTGTGAGCTTCATTATTACGGGGGAGAATGGTTCTCATCTGACTCTCTTGACCGATAGAGCTTGGCTGATAAAGCTTCGATTTCTCATACTGCATTTGTCCGTACTTCCTCAGAAGAACACTGTCGTGGTGTCCAGACAATTTGGGTGGGTGGAACTGTTGATCTTTTCCACGCCCGTGCTAATGCTTGCGAAAGACGAATCTCGTGAAGTCTGGTCATGTCTACTTGGGAGAACACAGCGGGTGGTACTCCATCTCGGACGAGTGCTTCTATACCGAATCACAGACTCGGGACGCAGTCGACCCCAAGACTGGCGCAAATACCAAGGTCTCAATAGAGACGGGTAATGTCGTAGAGTGGACGAAGGAAGAGAACTACAAGTTTGCACTTTCCAAGTTCAAAACACCTCTCTTGGAGCATTTCCAAGCCAATCCGAACGGTGAGTCGTTAGGCGCTGGCAAACAATTCTAGTAACTAAGGTATACGATTAGCAATTTATCCTCCTAGCCAACGCAAAGAAGTAATCGACCTTTTAGAATCAGATGATCCAAAGAACCTCCCCGATTTGTCTATTTCTCGACCTTCTTGGCGGCTGAATTGGGGCATTCCAGTGCCCGGAGATCCCTCCCAGACCATCTACGTATGGCTTGACGCTTTAGCGAGCTATCTCACTGGTATTGGTTACCCCTGGCTTGACACTGCTGACATGACTTTGAATGGTTGGCCGGTGGATCTTCAAATCATCGGTAAAGATATACTGAAGTGAGGATCAACTGTCCTTGTCGAGGGATCCAGAGTGTCTTTTGACCATCCCCGCCTATCTAGGTTTCACGCCGTATATTTCCCGGCATTCTTGATGGCGCTTGACATGCCTCTTCCCCGTGCGTTGCTATCACATGCACATTGGACCGTTAAGAAGGCGAAAATGTCAAAGTCCGTTGGAAATGTCGTCGATCCCGTTGCTGTCATTAACCAGCACGGTGCCGATGAAGTGAGGTGGTACTTGGCCCGCACCGGTGGCTACTTCAAGGGCGATGTTGGTTGGTAACCCCTCACGCTACGACAATCTGTCCCTAATGGCTAATATCATTGTGATTGCTAGACTGGAACGACGATCAGCTCGAGAAGTCGACTGCCGAGTTGCGCTCACTGCTAGGGAACGTCCTGTTACGCCTACAATCCCGAAAAATCCTTGAAAGATTACCCGAACCGTTTCGCGAAGTCCCACTACATCGTAGAGTACTCATGACTCGAGGCAATGGGCGCGTTCCCTTAGCTGAACCCGGCTCAGAAGAATATGATGATAGGATGGAGGATCGACGATACAGTTACGAAGCTTCCAACTTGCGAGATCAAGTCGATTACGCCCTGAACTACAGCAATTGGCTTTTGCTTGCTGATCAAAAGGGAATCTATCCCGTTCATCAGCCAGTCCGCACTTCAGGAGTCGTCTGGTATTCCGAACTACCTGAGGCAAGTTCGCATGAGGAACAACTCATCGTAGCAGCAGAATTACGCGACGCACTCAATATGCTACGGGGTAAAGTTTCTTATCATTTGCAGCGATTTGAGCTGGGCGACGCAACCCAGTCCATCGTGGACGTTCTCTCACTACTGAACAAGGAAATCACGCGGATTCAGCCATGGGCCGCTGAAACACACGCCCGTGATATCGTCCATCTTCTTATTTGGGGACGTGAAACATTGCGAATTTGCGGAATCTTACTGCAGCCCTTCATTCCAAACGCATCCCGGTCCTTACTCGACGCCTTGCATGTTCATCCGAGAACTCGTACCTATGGTTACGCCTGCATCGGTGCGGGACGAGTACGTGCCGGTCCGCTAGCGAAAAGAATACTGTTTCCCGGTGCTAGGCAAAGAGCGTGGGAACAGGTAGAGGCAGATCACAAGTACGAGGATAACCGTAAGAAGAGGATGCGCATGGAGAAGGAATAGTGCGTGAGTTTCTTCGTCACAATCTCTTTTTTCAGTTGATAATGGCTGTGATCTTTTCGCCTTCTTTTTCCTAGCAAAACTGGTCGTGAAAAATTCCTGAATCCGATTAGCAACAAGTTGTACCGGCGTTTGTTCAATCCCTTTGCATCACCAAGGACCGCAAATTACTTCGCACCAGCCAAGTATTCGAAGCGTCGCAGGAGCGTGTCGGTCGCCGGGTCCTCGCCCACATTGACGTTCAAGCAGGACAAAACGGCCGCAGGCTTTTTTAGGCGCAGGAAATTTCTCGCTCAACGCCATACCATCAAAACAGAGAAACAGTGGAAGAGAGACGCATTGTAATCAGAAATCTACACCCCGATATCCTGCATATAGAATGTATATTAGTTTTGATAGCGATTGACGAAGTTTGCAGCCATTTCCCATGCTGTGCTATTCTTGTGGTTTCGTGGTCTTGGGTTGGAATACACCGTCTGTTTGCACTTTGACGCTGGGTGTCCGTGCATACTCCTAGCAGCCACGTTGTAATTGCGTCACTTTCTTATCGATAGCGCTCTGAATTGATTGGCTGCACAGGACCGCCATCATGTCTATCGACACAACCACGCAAGAGTATCATTTAGTTAAAGACGAAGTGTACTTCTTTGACCTGGTCACCTTCAAGGTGAGCCGTTAAAGGTCTTGTTAAGTATGACATTCTAGCTTCTGACATCAAACAGGTCGAAAACAATCTTTTCAGGGTGCCGAAACATAAATTTCAAGAATGTTCGCATGTTTTCAGGGATATGTTTACGCTGCCTGCCAGTGATGGGGACGAAGAGCTTGAAGGGATTAGCGATGATAAGCCAATTTTCCTTGCTGGCGTGCGAGAGGTTACTTTCAGACGTCTACTCGCCTTACTCTATCCCTTGTGAGAGTCCAATTATTTCTGGTCTTCCAAAGCTCACGCCTCAACTGAATTCTTGAAGGGGCTTTGAAACGGACATCGAGCCTCACCCGTCCCTCGAAGAATGCATTTCCCTCCTCGACCTTTCGCGAATGTGGGGATTCGACCCGATCCGCGATGAAGCCATATCCACAATCAAATTTTTCTGGTGGAACAGCCTCCCTGCCATTGAAAAGGTGGAACTTGCAGATAAATACGGGATAACTGAATGGCGCCGGTCTGCTTACACGGAGCTTGCCATGCGCGACCAGCCTTTATCTATCGATGAGGCCTACCGATGCGGTTTAGAGTTCGCCGTGAAAATGGCCCATGTACGGGAGAAGAGGCTCGCTCAAACCTCCAAGAAACGAAATGGTAGCATCTTCATCCGCGTCGAGAATGCCGTCATGGAGCTGTTTGGTGTGTGATACAGCGCGAACTAGGCATGGTGCACTACAGAATGGACAATGCAGCCTGTTGTTCATACGATTAGCTCTGTCACGATAGGAATCAGAAGTAGAAGTCTCGACATGTGTACAACACGCTGATGAGGCGTGCTGCTGTCTCATGAGGCGATAGCTTCAACCGTGGTATAGCCTCCCAGTGAAGTTAGGACTCTTCAAGGCTTCTCCTTCATAACGATCATGGTCTCAGAGCAGCCTTTGAGTTCTCCTGTTGAGGCGAAATCTGGGCTTGTCGAAGTATCAAAAGACACGATTTACTATTTTCACTTGGTTACATTCGAAGTAAGTCGAAGCCTTACGTTAAGTTACTGTGCCAAATATAAATCGATTTCTCTTCGTAGGTCGATGGTTATCTCTTCAGAGTACCGAGTCTCATGTTTGAGCGGGACTCGGATTATTTTCGAGAGATGCTCAAATCACGCATAGACACACGCGCTGAAGAGGACAACCCGATAAAGTTGGATAGTGTGTCGAAGGAAGACTTCAGGTCTCTGCTTTCATTCTTGTACCCAGTGTGAGTGGAGCCGTCCGCTACGATGTCAAAATAAAGTCCTTATGTATTATTGCAGAGATCCAAAGAAATCCCCGAACGTGTCGACGTTGGAACAATGTGTTTCGCTCCTCGACATTACCAACAAATGGGGTTTCCATGAGATTCACAAGTATCTCAGCGATAAGTTTTCTGGATTGTGGAACGATACTGGAGCATTCGATAAAGTACGGATTGTGAGGGCTTATAATCTGACGGATCGGTATGAGAAGGCGTTCTATGAACTCGTTAGGAGGGACGACCCACTCTCGTTGGAGGAAGCACAGGTTCTTGGCTTGGAATTCACGGTGAAGATGGCAGAGGCTCGGGAAAGGTGCAGGACTTCCTTTTGCGGTTGTCAGCTAGAAAAGTTATGTGAAGATTAGAATCTTTCACCTTTCTTGATTATGAAAGCCGGGTTTGATTCTGTCAACTCAACTCAATCAAAAGAAGCGAGTCAGCATCACACACACGCCGTCCGCGTGCCATGTATCTAGTTCTCAAACAACCAACATCGTTGCTACGTTTGTCTACACGGAGCTCGTCCTTTATCGGAGATGGAGGTCCAGGAAATAACCATGGATGACGAACTCTTCTACTCGCTGGTCGTATTTCAGGTACTTATCCGTCTGAATCAACCATTCAACGTTCTGAATCTCTGCTGTCTGTAGGTCGAGAATTGCTTATTTATGGTACCCCGGAAGCCCTTCATCCGCGAATCGGAAGTGTTTCGCGATATGTTTGGCCTACCGAAAGCAGAAGACAGTAAGGACGATGGCGTGGATGAATCGCATCCTCTGCGTCTGGATGGGTATGACAGTAGTTCATTTCAGTTATCCTGCAGGGTACTGTGCACCCCGTGAGTTTATTTTGCATATGACTGGCGAGGATTGGACTGACCCATTATCCAGGCAACATCACGATGCATTGGACCTGTCCTAGGATGACTGGCTGACTGTACTCGAGCTGGCGGACAAATGGGGCTTACCCTACGTGCTCACACGATACAGAAACTATACGTATCCGACATGGATCCAATCCTCCGTATTCAACTTTCCCGAGATTATGAGATAGACGGATGGCTCCCGAAAGCTTATTCTGAGCTAGTCAATCGGAAGGAGAGACTGAATGACGAAGAAGTTGAACAGCTTGACTGGTAAGATGCCTTTGAAATAACGCGTCTTCGCGAGAGAAAACTTGAAAAACTGGTTAGACATTTCAAGTCCCACAAGAGGCATAGGCATTGCAAGGCAGGTCACGCCAATCACATTTTCGAGAGTCCGACAACGTGTGGAAGAGCAAAGTGCAGGCGGGAAGTGGAAGAAGAGGTGCAAGATGGATGCGAAAAATTCGACATCACGGAAAAGGCAGAAGATCCAGAGGATGCAGAGGAAGAACAGATGGGACCCGGAGCGTTGGACTGGGGGGCAGTTTGATATTATTGAGTTTGTACATACTGCTCCACTTCCAAATTACGCTTCCCTATTTCAACAAATCTGCCATGCCAATAACTCACCTCAGCCTCATGTTGTCCCGCTGGGATATAAGTATCCGGATATATTGAGGATCCATTCGATGAGTCGATAAGGCTCTTACTGATTCACGTCACATCATGAGCCCCTCGTCGTCACCTGTAGATGACAATCAGCATGCTGCAGGCACGGGACATTACAGAGACGATGAGTTCTACTTTGACCTCGTTACATTCAAGGTGATGGTACTTTTTTGAGATACAAACTTTTGACACTGAACCTCTTCCGCAGGTAGAGAACTGCTTGTTCCGGGTACCAAAGCATGAACTTGAACAACAATCGACCGTATTTCGAGACATGTTTGCATTGCCTTCGGATGAATGCGGGGAGAACATTGAGGGAATGAGTGACAACAATCCGATTCATTTGCATGGGGCAAAGAAAGATGCATTCAAATTACTCCTAAGGCTTTTGTATTCTCCGTAAGTTCCTATGTTTGTGTTAGCATCCATCCGGCATCATTGCATAGTCTCTAGGCAGTCAAAGTACATCTCTGCTTCGTTGAATTTCGAGCAATGCGCATTGCTATATGAAGTGTCACGCATGTGGGACTTTGCGCAGATCCTCTTGATAGTCAAGAATCGAATCCGAGACGTACTATGGAACGACACCCCGTGTGCCGACAAGATTAA
Source organism: Inonotus obliquus (assembly GCA_032164295.1). Classification (NCBI taxonomy): domain Eukaryota; kingdom Fungi; phylum Basidiomycota; class Agaricomycetes; order Hymenochaetales; family Hymenochaetaceae; genus Inonotus; species Inonotus obliquus. Next base: position 1,281,506 of record JAJHTX010000006.1, on the reverse strand, counting down.
GTTCGCTCATGATTACGAAATCAAGGAATGGTATGCAGATGCGTACTACGAGCTTGCCACAAGACGTAAACCACTGTCGATTGAGGACGGCCGTAAGCTTGGTTTGGAGTTCTCAATAAAAATGGGACAGGTTCGCGAATGGGTGGTGCAGTACCATGAGAACTCAAAGAAGCGAATAGCACGAAGGGCGATTGATATACTTTTCTTTCCTACGGAGAATTCTACGCTTCAGCCAGAATTAACGGAGGACAAATTTACCTGAATCTCAGGTGGAGTTGAACGGCCTCCCGAGATTTCCACCCCCCGAAAGAGTTGCGATATCATCTACAAGGGGTCGAGGGCGTGGGCGGGGACTCTTCAGGGGCTGACCACCGAGATAATTCCTTCTTTTCAATATGTGACACCAAATTAGGCTTGTAACAAGAATGTGCTAGATTCCTTGTACTATTCATGATTACTCTGGATGGGGTTTTGGTTTCCCTTCCATTGAAGCCCTGTTGTTATAAGAATCGTGGTTGATTTCCTAACAATGCAACATGTATACACCAGACACAAGCCTCATGTAATCAGAGATGTTGACGCTGAGATTGGACTTATTAGGACCAAATCCAATCAAGCTATCATCCTCAAATTCAAACTCTTGACCGAATGGCTCATGCTATGGACGTGAACTTTGGTCTCATCCCTTTTTTGATTACGATTAAAGCGGGGTTTGAATCTGACAGTGAACTCAACTTAGATAAAGAAAGAAGTGAGTCAACATCACACACGCTGGTCATGCATCTAGTTCTCAAACAACCAACACCTTTGATACCTCTGTCTACACGGAGCTCACCCATTATCGGAGATGGCGGACAAGAAGATAATTAAGGATGACGAATTCTTCTATACGCTGATTGTATTTCAGGTACTTATTCGTCTGAGTGAACGACTCAATGTCCTGAATCTCTGTTTGCAGGTCGAGGATTATTTATTCCGAGTGCCCCGGGGGCCTTTCATCCGTGAATCGGATGTGTTTCGTGACATGTTCGATCTGCCGGAGATGGAAGATACAGTGAGCGACGGCACAGATGAATCGCATCCTCTGCGCCTCGATGGTATTCAATCAAAAGAGTTCCGAGCGTTTCTGAGAGTGCTACTTGAGCGGTAAGACACTGCGAAATCATTTCAGGTGTGGTGATTAGTTTGACCAGCCGGCAGACACCGTGATCTTCCGAACCTTTCACAAGAGGAGTGGCTATCTGTGCTGAAGCTTTCGCACCTGTGGCTTTTTAATGCAGTTCGGGAGCAAGCGATAAAGGGGTTGGAAGCATTGGGTATCAATCCAGTTCAGCAAATTCTTGTCGCACGGCAGTTTGATATACCAGATTGGATACCAAAGGCCTACACCGAGTTGATGGATAGGAAGGACAGCTTGACAAAGGAAGAAGTAGAACAGCTTGGCTGGCGCGATGCCTTCGAGGTAACTCACTACCGAGAGCAGAGGTTGGAAAAGTTGGTAAAGCATTTTGCATCCGGACATGAAAGAGCAAGGCAGTGCAGCGGAGGCCATTCGAATGATTTACCGGATTCCTCTGCATGCAGGATTAAAAACTGCTGGCGCCTGATACACGAAAACATAGAGGATGGATGTGGAACATTTGAGGTACCGGGCGCACCAAAGAAGTCAAAAAAGGCATGCATGATATGAAAGAGAAATGGACGATTATGTAATTACAATTGCAGAAAATTAAGCAAGAAAAATAAGCACCATCCGGAAAATACAGCAATTAGTGCAATTAGGTTTATGTTGTACTCCACAAACACACCTTGGCCGCATGTCGCCTGTGAAACGCTCATTACGAGCGTCTGGGATGGGATGTCTATATTAGATGTCTGCGTATGCATATGGCTCAATCCCACCAAAGCATTTGCTCGAGAAAACCGACTTACATCACACCATGAGCCCAACCTCGAGTGATCCTTCCGAATCACCAGAATATCTTTCGCTCACAAAGGACGACCAGCATGCCGCAGGCATGGCTGTTTACAGGGATGATGCATTCTACTTTGACCTCGTTACATTCAAGGTTGACAATATTCCGCCGAAATATTGATCTTTCGAACTGATTGTACACTGAACTCTTTTGTAGGCTGAGAACTGTCTATTCCGCGTACCGAAGCATGAACTTGAACAACAATCTACCGCATTTCGAGACATGTTTGCGTTGCCTTCCAACGATGGCGGGGAGAACATTGAGGGAACGAGCGACAACAACCCGATTCATTTGCATGGGGCGAAGAAAGATGCGTTCAAATTACTCCTAAAGCTTTTGTATCCCCCGTAAGTTCCTGTGTTCATGTCTGCATTTATCTACCCTCATCGCATAATCTCTAGGCAGTCTAAGGACATTTCTTCCACCCTGACTTTCGAGCAATGCGCATCGCTATTCGATTTATCACGCATGTGGGACTTTGAGCGGATCCTCTTGATAGTCAAGAATCGAATCCGAGACGTACTATGGAACGACATCGCGTGTGCCGACAAGATCAAGTTTGCTCATGATTACGAAATCAAGGAATGGTATGCAGATGCGTACTGCGAGCTTGCCACAAGACGTGAACCACTGTCGATTGAGGACGGCCGTAAGCTTGGTTTAGAGTTCTCAATAAAGATGGGACAGGTTCGCGAAAGAATAGCATGGGATCGGACGAGTAGAAAGGAGGTAGTGGCACAGATGGCCATTGATGAAATGTTCTTTGGTAAGGAACACCCTGAACCTCAGCCGGCCAAGTTCAAGTTCTGGGAGGAGGAAGAAACTGTGGATGATGAGGAACATGCACAATCCGAACCTGGTAACCGGGACTGGGGCGGCAATACTTTCCAGTTCAGTGCACGGCCTCCGAGACCGAAATCCAACTCACGTGGTACTGCCAATGGTGGATGGGGTCTTTTCTGAATGAACCAGAAGATGTAATTGGTGCAACTTGTGTCCTCTGACAATGTCTTCACACAATATATCATGCGAAAAAGTAGGGCTTGCAAGATCGAAGAAGCGTGTAACATCTTCACATTCCTGCAAGACCGATCAAGTTTCTATTCATCAATCCCTGCGATCAATCCGAGACGTACCATGGATTGCCCTGGATAGTGCCTTGATTTACGGAGGGTTCATTTGAATTGGAGGCTCTGTTGTGCCGTTAGCAACCTGATTCAAATTCCTCTCCGAGTCTGGCAGATGGGATATCAAAGCGAGGAGTCACAGTTTGTCAAAGATCCCTGGCTGGCGCTGGCTGTCAAACGTATCCTGGCCTGGTATATCTACCTTTCATGAGTGAACAACGTTTCAGACTCTGCCAGCGATGCGATGGACGACGAGGAAATAACCAAGGATGGCGAGCTCCTCTATTCGCTAATCGTATCTCAGGTATTAATATTCGTCAAATGATCATAGTTCAGAGTCTCCTAGGCCGAGAACAAATTATTCAGAGGGCTCCGGGGACCCTTCATCCGTGAACGATGGCACGGACGAATCGCATCCTCTGCGTCTCGATGGCGCACAAACGAAAGAATTCCGAGCATTCCTGAAAGTGCTATTTGAGCCGTAAGACACCATGCATACCCTGCAGATGTGATAATTAGTTTAACCAGTCGGGCAGACACCGTACTCCGCTGAGCTTCTCGATCGAGGATTGGTTATCTGTGCTGAAGCTTTCGCACATGTGGACTTTCGATGCAGTTCGGGAGCAAGCAATAAAGGGATTAGAAGTATCCAGTCTTGGTCCAGTCCAGCAAGTCTGTGTTGCACGACAATTTGATATACCAAATTGGACACCAAAGGCGTGTTCCATATTAGTTGATAAGACGAATAGGTTGAAGAAAGAAGGAGCAGAACAACTTGGCTGGCACGATGCCTTCGAAGTAACTCACTTCCGAGAGCTTTGAGCGTCTCCTGAGCCAGAGGACGGAAAAGTTGTTAAAGCACTTTACATCTGGGCACAAATAAGGCGGTGCAACGAAGGCCACTCTTATGATTTCTCGGAGTCCTTGGCGCGCAGAATTTTAGCCTGCCAGGGCGTTACACGAAAGAGTAGAGGATGGATGTGGAGGAGTGGAATGTTTGAGTCCGGGTGTCAAGAAAAGTACATGATTACGTAATTTTTTTAATAAAAAGGCGCCTTTCTGCTCGAAAACTCGAAAACCGACTTACATCACGCCATGAGCCCGACAGCCTCGAGTGACCCTTCCGAGTCACCAGAATACCTTTCGCTTGCAAAGTATGATCAGCATGCCGCAGGCATGGCTGTTTACAGGGATGATGCATTCTACTTTGACCTCGTTATATTCAAGGTCGACCATATTCTGCTGAAGATATAGATATTTCGAACTGATCTCTTTTTGTATGTACACTAGGTCGAGGACTGTTTGTTCCGGGTACCGAAGCATGAATTTGAACAACAATCAACCGTATTTCGAGACATGTTTGCATTGCCTTCAGTTGAAGGCGGGGAGAATAGTGAAGGGACGAGCGATACCGACCCAATTCATTTAGACGCGGTGAGCAAGGATACATTCAAGTTGCTCTTAATGTTATTGTATCCTCCGTAGGTACCTCTTTGTGTTCCCATTCATCGATACCCACTATAAAATTCTAGACGATCTAAGGATATTTCTCCCACATTGACGTTTGAGCAATGCGAATCACTCTTCAAGGCATCGCGCATGTGGGACTTTGAACGGATTCTCTTGATAGTCAAGAAACGAATTCGGAACATATTTTGGGACAGCCTCCCACGTATCGACATGATCAGACTCGTACATGACAACGAAATCAAGGATTGGTATGCGGATGCGTACTACGAGCTTGCCACAAGACGCGAACCGCTGTCGATTGAAGATGGTCAGAAGCTTGGTTTGGAGTTCTCGATAAAGATGGCACAGGTTCGCGAAAGAATAGCATGGGACCGGACGAATAGAAAGGAAGAAGTGGGACGGATGGCCATTGACGAAATATTCTTTGCTAAGGAACACCCTAAGCCTCAGCCGGCCGAATCCTCGGAGAAGCAAGAATCTGTGGAAACTGCAGGGTCTTCATTCTCTGCTTTCGGGGGCAATAATACTCGGCAATTCGCATTGGGCCAGGGTGGTTTTGGTAGCTGGGATGGTTCTGGCGGACGGAGTTCTTCAAAGCCACGAAGATCGAGACGTGGGTAATTCGTGCAGTTTGTGTCTTCAGACAATGTGAATATAACATACGACAAAGTTGGGCTTGCACGATCGAAGAAGCGCGTCTTATCTCCACCTTCCTACAATACCGATCAAGTTTCTATCCATCAACCCTTGCGATCAATCCGAGATGTATCATGTATTGCCCTGGGTAGTGCCTTGGATTTTCGAGGTGCTCACTTGTATTGGAGGCACTGTCGTTGGCAACCTGATTCAAATTCGTCTCCGAGTCTGGCAGATGGGATATCAAAGCGGGGACTCAAAGTTTGTCAAAGAGCCTTGGCTCACTAATGACTGGCGCTGGCTGTCAAACGTGTACTGGCCTGCTATATCTACCCTAGGACCCCTTTCATGAGTGTACAGCGTTTCAGACTCTGCTAAAGATGGGGCCAGCTCCGAGTCCCGTAGCCATCCATTCGATAGACATAGACACTCTGCTCGCTCCTGTGCGCCGAGACGATGCATTTTATTTCGAGTTGGTAACTTTCAAGGTGACTATCATTCTCGGCCTGGATGACCACTTGTCATATTAATACCGGACATGTAGGTCGAAGACACCTTGTTTCGAGTACCCAAACACGAACTTGGAGAGCAATCGCGAGTTTTCCGTGACATGTTCTCGAAGCCTCCCACCGGAAGCGCTACAGTACAAGGAACGAGCGACGAGAAGCCCATTAGTTTGGACACGGTTAAGAAGGACGACTTCAAGTTACTTCTCCAGATATTATACCTGCCGTGAGTTGCACCTAGAGCATCATACCGAACCTCAATGCTTAATTGCGGATACCAGAAAGATCAAGAACATTTCATCGAAGTTGACGATTGATCAGTGCACAATTCTCCTAAGCTTGTCGAACAAGTGGGGCTTTGAAAAGATTATAAGCCTTGTCAAGAACCATTTGCGGACGACGCTTTGGGATACTACACCAACAGTGGGCAGAATCAATTTCGCGCTCAAGTACGAAATAAAGGAATGGTACTATGCCATTTACTACGAGCTTGCCACTCGGGCTGAGCCACTCTCGGCGGACGAGATGCAGAAGTTGGGCCTGGAGTTATCTGCAAAGGTGGCGAGAGTTCGTGAGGAAGTGAAGGAGAGCGCCGGAATGAACAAACCTAAGAACGGCTTCAGTTTCGTCGCCACACCCGGTGTAGATGCCGTCGCGAGCCAGGCCGTCCTCAAATACCTCATGCCCCTAGATGTTCCAAAGAAGACTGAGCCTGTAGCAGGACAGAAAACGAGCGGTACTTAGTACACATTTCTGAAGAGACGTTTTTGTTATTTATACGTGTGCCGTTAGGGCTTGGATAGTCTTAACGATTTCTAGTCATTGCCAGGTCGTTCCAGCTATTTTTCCTTTCTTGGCTTGCTCCGCGTATACAGATTTAGGGACAATGCCATTTGATGTATATATGGGAGTAAACAAGCTTCAAAGGCTTCTCGGGTCCGAAAACGGCTATGGGCGACTTACAAGCACCGAAAACAAGAACTGCCAATAAGAGCGACCGTGAGGACAAAGAGAACCTATGCGATATGATTTTTTTGAATTCTCGGATCCACGTGGCAGTACTCGGGCGGGCACGCGTCTGACGACGACGCGTGTCACTGTCATTGACCTTTGCGCGTTACCTTTGGCCCCCTTACATGTCCATTTCTTTCAAACCCCAATGACCCTTGCACTGACTATCTTTCTGCTCGTCTTTGTCGCTGAACTGATCCAATGGGTCGGTCAGTCTGTCCTGTTTGAGCTGGTAAGTTGCTACAGAAATGCAACAAGAAAACCTTTGAAACGCTGAACTTTGTTGCTGTAGGCATACTCAATCCACTCGCGCATATTCTACTCGTCCAAAGTTACCGAACAACGATCGTTGAAGAATGAGATTCTGACAGCAAAGGCCGAATTACTACAAACGAGTTCGCAGGACCAGTTTGCCAAGTGGGCGAAACTGAGACGTCGGGTTGACAAGGGACTGGCGGAACTGGAGAAGCTGAGTGAGTGACTTCAAGTTCCGGTGCAAGCCATTCGTCTTCCATTACTGATGGATTGATGGTTTTTCTCCACAGATAGCGAGTTAGGTTCCGCACGGAGCTCCTACAAACTGAAATTCAACATGTTTATCTGGCTTCTGACGACGGGCGGACAATTGGTGATAGGATGGTGGTACCGTAAATCGGCTGTGTTCTATCTGCCGCCCGGCTGGCTTGGGCCGGCAACCTGGTTCTTGTCGTTCCCGTTCGCTCCGGCTGGTGCGATAGAGTCCGTGTGTTCAGAAATACTATAATTGCTGACAATCTTGTTTTTTCTAGGCTCTGTGAGCTGTGGTGCATGGCAGATGGCGTGCCGGAGAGTCATCAAAGTCGGAGAGCGAACCGTGAGAAATCTAACCAGTACGACAAGTAAGTGACTCCGTCCCGATTCCCGCGATATCCCTTTCTAATGTTTTCTCTAGGCACTCCGACGGAACAGGAAGATGCGCAGTCCAAAAAAGAACAGTAAACCGGTGTATATGTAATTCACTATCCCAAGCGTTTTATTTACAGAGTACATGTGTTTTTAGCTGTTCTAAAAGGAGCTCATCTCGCCGATCCCGCGTGATATACTTACACTTGATTCACCATTATAATCGAGGTCAGAAATTGGACGAAAGAAAGCTTAAAAACTGGGGGTTGAATACTGAGACAATACTATCGACCGGAATGTTTTGCCGAACGGACGGACTAATCGTCGAGGTATGCCCAGCCGGAGAGGCTCAGATTCCTGCAGATCCCGATGTTACGCACGTGCCGCCAATTGAAGGGAAAGCGGGGCGCCGTTAGTCTGTCCCGTTAAAAGATATAAAAGCGCCAATGATTTCAGTGCTTAGCATTCTCAGTCATACTTCATCTCTTCTACAACCACCATCTTCTCTAAAGTCACTCATCGAGAACAAACATTGTAGGAAAAGGAATAACAATGGTTCAGGGTGTTCACATTCACGCTAAGAATCCGAGCAACGCTATCGCGGAAATTCTTACCGACGATGCTCTCACTTTCCTCGCCGCGTTGCATAGGTCATTCGAGACCACCCGACAGGACCTGCTTATCGCGCGAGAGATAGCGCAGCAGAGGCTCGACTCGGGCATTCCTCTCGAGTTTCCACCCGAGACTGCCAACATTCGCGCAGACCCGACATGGATTTGTGCACCCCCCGCACCAGGGCTAGAGGACAGACGGGTGGAGATTACGGGACCTCCCGATCGCAAGATGGTAGTGAATGCGCTCAACAGTGGCACGAAGACATTCATGGCGGACTTCGAGGGTATGTCATTCTGACCACCTGACTTGCCTTTTCCGGTTACCGATCCTTACTTGTGATGTCATATGATTAGATTCGTGCTCCCCGACTTTCGCAAACCTCATCAATGGTCAAGTCAACTTGCGCGATGCTATCCGTCGACAGATTGACTTTGATATCAATGGAAAGCAGTACAAGCTCAAGGAGAAGACTGCTGTGCTTATTGTTCGGTAAGCGTCATCTGTTATCATTCTTGAATTTACTGACATTAGGTATAGTCCTCGAGGGTGGCACTTGAACGAAGCTCGTGTTACGATTGACAACAGACCAATTTCTGCTGCCATCTTTGATTTTGCCCTTTATTTCTATCATAACGCGAAGGAGCTTGTTGCCCGAGGCTCTGGCCCATACTTCTACCTCCCGAAGATAGAGCACTATCTTGAAGCTCGCCTCTGGAACGACATTTTCTGCTTCGCGCAGTCGTACATCGGCTTGCCTCACAACATTATCCGCGCGACTGTGTTAATTGAGACACTTCCTGCAGCATTCCAAATGGAGGAGATCCTCTTCGAGCTGAGGAACCATTCGGCTGGACTGAACTGCGGTCGCTGGGTAAGATAACTCGTTTCTGCGTTCTTGGAGGATAACTGAATAAGTTCGCACTTCAGGACTATATTTTCTCATTCATCAAAAAGCGAAGGGCTGACCGGAGTGCAGTCCTTCCTGACAGAAAAGATGTAACGATGGAGGTTGGTTTCATGGATTCGTATGTGCGACTCCTCATCAAGACTTGCCACAAGTAAGCATTACTACCTTTTTTATTTATGCCGATTCCTGATACATTGCATTCAGACGAAAAGTTGCCGCCATGGGAGGAATGTCGGCACAGATCCCTATCAAGGGAGACGTCCAGGCAAATGACATTGCAATGAGCAAAGTCAGAGCCGATAAGCTCCGCGAAGTCACTTACGGTCATGACGGAACATGGATAGCCCACCCTTTGATTAACGACATTGCAATGTCCGTCTTCAACGAACATATGCCAGGCCCGAACCAGGTACGTCATCTGCAAGTTGCTCTGCTCAACTTGTGACTAATTATTGTATCTTAGTACCACGTCCGGCGCGAGGAATTCCAAGTCGCTGCAGCCGATCTACTGAACTCAAAGGTGAAGGGCGTGATTACCGCCGATGGTGTGAAGAGTAATGTCAGTGCCGCACTTGCTTATTGCTCGGGCTGGATTAGCGGAAACGGTTGTATCCCGTTGAACTACCTCATGGAGGACGCCGCGACCGCTGAAATTGCGCGTGCTCAGCTCTGGCAATGGGTTCACCACGGCGCTCGTTTGGACTCGGGCCAGCCTATCACACCGGAGCTCATCGACGCCTTGATTGCCGAAGTTGCACCAACAATCCCGAAGGCGGTTGGTGGTGTTACGGAGGAACATGTCAAGATCACGAGCGACTATCTGAAAGCCCAAGTTCGGAAGGCATGGCTGAGCGACTTCCTTACGAGCGACTTGATGTACTATTTGGAGGCAGCAGACGGTGTTGAACAGACGTGGCAGCGTGCACAGCTTTAAGCACCTTCACATTTCTTTGACGACCAGGTCGAATGGTTCCTCAGTTATTAATTTTTACTTCGAGACAAGTCATTTTGTACACTAGCAAGCTCCGTATCACTGCCATGCATTTTTAGTATTAATATTACATTTTGCGAGCCCCGATTTCTGCGTACGCTTTTAAGCTTTCGACACGGTAACTTTGGCTCCTTGCTTCATGATTCGACTGTATGGGCAGAACTACAATTATACAAATTATCAGTACGCTGTGGCCAATGGAGTCAAATACAGCACGAACCTCATGAGCAGCTTGAATTAGAGCTTCGTCCTCGACACCTTGAACTTTGATGTCTACGTTAATACCAAAACCTTCCAGGCCTTCCGGTATACCCAGATGTACGGCGGTGTGGATCTTTGCGTTTGCGGCGGCTTCTTTCTTGCCAGCTTTTGCTGCTACTAGCTGGAGAGCACCGAGGAAGCAAGCTAATGCGTGTTCGATGTTTGATGTCGATGGTATCCGAGTTTATCGTGTCGGTAGGGACGATTGGAGTTGTCGGGGTGGAGTGTATAAATCGGCATTTGGTTTTGATGTGGGAAGGTAGGAAGTTTGGAGGATGTAGGATTTATAGTCAGGATCAAGGTGTTATTTGGATGAGTGTGTGAGGGTCGTGGGTGTGTTCGACACCACAAAAACATGTATGGGGATTTTGAACGTTGTGTTCGGTGAGTGAATGTGTTGAGGATTCGTGTCGATGTTATATAAACGTATGATATGAATGGATTCGTGCCGTTGGGATTTATGAACGAAGCATGTAACGGGAAGGTCGAAGGTCAAAATCGGGATAACAAAAAAAAGAATCATCATCAGCTTCTACACAACGAAACGGGGACTACTGCTGAGTCCTCTGACAAAAAGGTGACCTGGACGTACAAGCATATCCCATTGCAAACAGTTGTTCAGGATTCTGACCATCACCCGCCCCACCGAGAGTCTTCGGCGTGGAAAGCTTGAGCGCAAGTGGTGCCTCTGCGTTCCCTAGAGACTTGACAGCTCCATTGCGTCCTGCACCTTCTGCGAGCGCTTCTGCGGTGTACTATAGTTTTGTATTAGCAATAGGTAGGCAATAGGCGTGTCAAGTAGAGCTTCAAGGGAGGGTGTTGGAAGTGTGCTGGTGAGGGATAGGACGAACCTTCTTCTCTGCGAGGGTGATGAGTCCACGTCGATGAATGCCTACTGGCACCGCGCGTGCGACGTTGGCGACGCGTTGAAACCGCTTAGCTGCGACTGTGAGCATTATGGGCTTACTACTAGTCGTTGGTTGCAGCAGCAGCCAGCAAACATGCTGAACTACTACTCTCGCACGCCCATCAAGAAATGACGTTATCCATCAATTTGATGTAAGTTATTACTAATCCATCAATCCATCAATATGATACTTCCTATTTTCGGAAGACCTTCTTTCACCCCACCCCAACCCAACACCTTCCAACTCTCCGCGGTGGCCAATTAGACTTGAATGAACTTTGGTTGCATGGGACGGGAGGTACAAGAAGACCCAGATAACGGACCTGCTTTTCAATCGGGACGGCGAGCTTTATATAGGTTATTCGAAGTAGAAAGGTATGAACTGAACTAAACCACTAAATCCGAATTGAACTTACTCCCCTCACTTATCTCCAATAGTGCTTATCTTGGGGTATACTGTAGAACCGGATAGTTGACACGCGTAATGCTCGCAGTCGACAAGCGTATCAATCAATTCCGTGCTTTACCTGTGGAGATACACCTTGAACTGGGAGTGATTCCGCGGGAATTTACTCCGTTTGCTTGTATCGTTCAAACGCCAGGCTGGAGACTCTCGTTACGTCAATGCTTTCGAGAATACGGGATGTAGGATCTCTGTGATCCGTATGACTTAATTTGGGTTGAATGGAGTGTAGTATTGGTGGATGTTGGCACCACTGAAGTGGTTGAAGCAAATGTACCAGAGTATATTAGACATACGAGACGGGGGACATCAAAGAAACCTTGACAGTCCAGACCTTGTCATGAGCCTTCTCTTTGCTAGGGGTCGGCGCCTGTATCACCTTCTGAACAATAGCAGTGGAGGAGTCAGTCCACCTTGTGCAAGGATTGAATACCTTTATCGTCCAGAAGTCATTTCAGAGTTCTTCTGAGGTAAGAAGTTTTGAAATGATTGTATTACGACTGTAGCCCTCACGATTCCGTCTATGGCATTGGTAGGAATGGCATGTATACTATTTAATTCTGGCGAGCGTAGTCGGGCTGAGTAACATAGCAAGATCCATGAAAAGAACTGTTGGGACCCTCGGCAAGCAATTGCGGGTCAAGTCTCAAAGTCCCCCGTGAATTTCGGAAATAGAATCGACTGCACTGAGAATGGCCACTTAGCCACCAATGCGCTTGATATTATTTGGGAGCCTGATTCTGGAGCTGTGCACGGAACGCGGGGAGGCAACAAGTGATGGAGGATAGGACCCTGGTTATTTCAGCGAGAGTCGGAGCAGATGCTATCGTTGTCTACGAGGGCAAGTATGGCGGTGGAGCGACATGTCAGTGAAGCACGACAAGCACATTCCAAATCACCTTAAATGGGCATCGTTGCCAATTTATGCTGTATCATTCGCCTGTTCCAATACCTTCAGTGAGAAGAAGACACCTGAAAGAAGAACAACCAACGTTTATTTTCCTCCCCATTGTTTACGATGTGGGATCGCTTGAGTGCTCGTCGAATAAATTAGCTTTCTAAGCTGTATGCTGTTTCTGGCTGCTTGTTCCAGGATGAGACCATATGGGAAGAACTTGTGAACGACAGAGTCAGAAGTGAGTCAAACTTCCTAAGCAATTCAAACAATAGCTTCAATGTAGACACTTTGAACTTTGATATTGATACCAAACCTTCCGCGTCCTTGGGCAAGCCCAGATGCACTATGGAGTCGATCTTTGCATCGATGATATCTTCTTTCTTGCCAGCCTTTCGTTGCTACTGGTTGAGAAGTAGGCTAATGGCCGGCGACCGGGAACAGTATCGATTTTCGGCGTTCGGCGACCGATGTTCGACGAGCATAACATCGATGGTATATGTATGCCTTAGCCGTTTTAGTAGTCTGGGATGATAGGGATCATCGGATTGGAGAAAGTTAAACGGCATTCGAGTTTACGTAGGGGAGTGGCGGAGGTTTGGAAGTTGTAGTGATGTTCATTAGGGGGAGAGTGATTGTATTTGTATGATGGCGAAGATCGTGGGTTCGTGCGATACCAAAAATACATGTACGCGTTGGTGGGCGAAGCGTCCAATTGGATTTCGCCTCCTGGCGAGGATCCATGTCGATATTAACGGCTGAACTGCGTGCATTTGTCCCATTGGGATTTAGGTTGGAAATGAAGGTGCGGGAGAAGGTGGGGTATTGGCCGCCTTCCGTTGTACGTGCGTACGTATAGAAAACGAAGCATAGCAGAACACGAAGTGATTGTGAAACGAATTATAACTAAGAGGAATCATCAGCTCCAACATTATCGAACGGAGGGGGACGCTGCGTCCTCTCACAAAGAAAGGACCTAGACGTACGAGCATATCCCGCTGTAAATGATTACCCAGAGGATCTACCTTCTAGAAAGCCTGAGCACAAGTAGAGCGTCTGCCGAGGCTCGACAGTTCCATTACTCCCTGCAACTTCTGCTGTAAGTTCTATTGGTAATAGGAAAGCAGGATAGGATAAATGAGAAGTGCCGTGTAAAGCGGGGACTGGGTGAAGGGTACATCGATGAACGACCACTCACCGCGCGAGCGAACATCAACCAAGCGCAACAATGAGTTGAGTTGTTTGCACGCCATCAAAAATGACGTTATCCATCAGGACATGGTATTACCAACCATGTTATTTACGGAAGATCTTCGGTGATACTCTTTCCCACAATATCCAGGGTTGCTCTACCCCACATCAGCGCATCAACGGAGGCTGAACGGGAAGAAGTTATCTTCTGAATCACTTTGGCTGTATGGAAGATGCTAGTCAATAAGACGGAGATTGGGATATAGCGTTGGGTAAGTACCATGTATCGGGGGAATACACCAGTGCGGTCACTTGATAAAGGTGAAAGAGAAATTATGACCAACCCTCTGAATCAGGAGGAAGAAGACGGCGTCTTCAGCATATCTAGGTTCAGAACTATCAGGTGGAAAGCAGATCCCAGTCTACCAATAGATGGCTGCTCAGAGCGGAATGCCCGCGGGATTTGAGAAAAAGAGGTTCAGTTAGACGTTAGGCTTCATATGGCGTAAAACCTCCATGATGTGCCTGGTTTACCAGACCAGAGTTTGTGGCTGAATCAATGTAGGGAGGAGACACCAGCTACTGGGCGAAGTCATGAGGAGCGCAAGTGGGAACTGAGAAACTCTAAGACAAGTCCGACGGACGGAACCGCAAAGGAAGAGGCGCCCCGCAGGAAGCTCATGAAGGATTATTGATTCTTCATGAAAATGCACCTTCTGCTGTTCTGATAGAAGGAAGAAGACGGAGTGCTTAATATTTGAGCCTGTTCACTTCGTCCTAGAATCCGTGTGTCTTTGACCGATTGGTATTGAGTGTATAGATATTCGTGTGAAGGCTAACATGTATCCCAGGTTTTCAGGGGTGTTTACGAGTGCAATGTCTGGTTGTGATGCAAGGACGATATGTCAATACAAGGCGGGTATGGATGAAGCCACAACATACGATACGGACGAATAAGCTCTGCTTCCGAAACGAAGTTGAAGAGCGGAGCTCTAGATTCCGCTTGGTGGCAGTAGAAGAGGATTTGAAGGATACCTAGAAGAGTAGACTTTGTCATCGCCGTTGAGAGAAGCAGAGCTGAACGTCGATTAGAGGGACATAAGGCGGACCGCTTAGAGTTGGAAGACGAGAGTTATAGATAGTATAATTATAGCGATGATATCGGATGATACGGAACGATGTTGCGGTCTGCTGTAATTTGCTACTCGTCTGTTTGAAGACATAGTGTCTGGCGACACAATAAGCGGGATGAGCAGTAGTACTAGTGTGGAAAAATGAGAATAAAATGGAGAATAAGTTTGGAGGATGGTGAGCATATGGATAGCAAGTCACAGGTTTGGTTGATTGGTGCCTGATGACTGAATCCCGTTCTGACCACCTTCGCTCCCGAATATCCGTCATCCCCTCTTTAGCCCGTCCCGACTGGTACATACTCCTCCCCCGCATTCAAAGCGTACAATGTCCCTTTCTCCATCGTCACTATCCAATACCTCAGACAACCCTCTCAAACGCCGTCGAACAACAGACGGTAACGCCGTGCCCACAGTGAATTCTCCAACGTCACCCACTGCAAATTACGCGCAGGGACAGGCGCCCTTGCCAGTCCACATCCCAAAACGCGGGGCACGCGCTTGTACCGCATGCAGAAAGGGTAAAAATCGTTGTGAGGGCGAGGTGAGCTCTTATATCGCGTCCTGCCCGGTTATACGGACAGCCCAGGGCCGTCCCTCACTCTGCCCGCCCTCTCCGGGCGGCCCGGTTCCTTGCTCTCCCGCTTTCCGTCTCCACTCTAACTTGGTTAAAACAGCCACCTTGTCGTCGCTGCCAACTTTCCGGCGCCCAATGCGTTTTCGAAAAGCCAGAAAAGAAGAAAGATGCGGCCCTTGTGAATGGCAGTATCGAGTGAGTTGTTTCGCTTATGTTGAACGATTGCC
The DNA here is from genome assembly GCA_032164295.1 of Inonotus obliquus. NCBI lineage: Eukaryota > Fungi > Basidiomycota > Agaricomycetes > Hymenochaetales > Hymenochaetaceae > Inonotus > Inonotus obliquus. The sequence continues at coordinate 1,265,734 of JAJHTX010000006.1, read as the reverse complement.
ACGAGATATACTCTTCTCACCCTTTGATTTTCTTCAAGACGCGTCTCCCGCCTCGAGAGCCAGTTTCTCGTACGTCTACCCTGGTTTCATTTCAATAACTCTGATATAGCGTTAATCATCCTTGATCATGCTGATGTCGCGTGTCGAACAACGCGTATTCCAGGTCATGCAAAGCCAAATGATTGGCCTCCAGTCCTCCTTGGACCGTATTCTATCTACGATTCAAGGTCAAATCCCAGCTATTGGGAGATACGCTCCTTCAGCGACGAGGGATGTCCAGGGCGCTTATATGCCCGCAAATGGACCACCTCGTGGCAGCGTTGACATATTCAATCCCACGGAAGCTGACGAACAATCACAGCGACCTCCACAAAAATCATTTCCACCATTACCAGGCTTTGCCCCTCCGGTATGCATCTCGTCATGTTTGTTGTCTGTGTGCTTACTCAGTGCCTCAGCCTCACAAATATGCAACATACGGGATCGTTCCTAGTACGGCCCCGTCATCAGATGACGAATCAGAAGATACGTTACCTCGATCCTCACTAAATGCGCCAATAGAAGCACTTCAAGGCCTTGCCAATGCTGCGGCAGAGGCCGCTGCAGCCCCTTCTGACTCTCTACCCAGGTAACGTACACCTATTCCTCGTACAGGGAATTGCTGTTGAATTTCAGGTCAGAGTAAGAAAGAGGAAAAGAGCTGAACCAACACCAAGGAACGCCTTCCCTCACGTCGTTGAGAAGGTGAGTGGCAGGATATCTCACTATTGCTGCTAATCTCACCTCTGCTGCAGGGCCTGGTGACTGAATGTGAAGCAAAGGAACTGTACAACATGTAAGTGACCTTCAAGCTTATGGGTCGCGTTTTGGAATGACGAAGACTTTGAAGATTCTTCTCGGGTTGCCACATCTTCATTCCTCTGTTCGATCCGGCCTATGATACCTACGAAAGTCTCAAGGAGCGCACACCCTGGACTTTTGATGCCATCCTAGCTATTGCGAGTAAAATACGGAGTGGCAATGGACCACTGACGCCAACTTTCTACAAATGTCTTGAGGAAGCCCAGGGTATAGCGCGATCCTCACTATTCGGGCCCGTTGTTAGAAAGGAAGCCGTCCAGGGTGAGTTGGCAATTGCGGTTCCTGGCTTAATAATCTGAGGTATCCGATCTAGGTATGCTCTTGCTTGCGGCGTGGAGTACTAACGGTTGGCTCCCTTCTGGACATGCTATGCGCATGGCTCTTGATCTGGGGCTTCATCGAGCCTTAGAGAAACTTGCAGACCCGCACGCAAAACAGCGCTCAGAGGAAGAAGAGCGGGATTTGGGTATGTATCTATCCTTTTTCAATCCTAAGCACGCACAGGCTTTCGGTTTCTTTTCAAACGATTACCTTAGTCCTTCTGTCCGTTGTATCCGTGATCAGGTGGCTCATCATGTTTTCTTCTTAGTTGTTTCCGCACGAATCTGGCTTTGTCTCTATTGGTTTGACCATCAGTAAGTTTTCAGCTTTCCGTGACCCACAGAAGGAATCTCGCCTCCCACACGTATATCGCGATACGGGGAAGTGGCCGGGACTCGCTCCGAATTTGAAATTCCTATCTATAGATGTGTTTACTCACCGAAGCTTCTACACAGGATGAGTTTGGGAACTGGGCGACCTATCGTTCTTCGTGACGAAAGCTCGATAAGACATTGCCGTCTACTACTCTCGCATCGGATGCAGTCTCCGACGGATGTCCGGCTTATCGCTCAAGTCGAACTTATCGCACAAAAGAGTGAGATCTGCGGTTCTTGCTTTTATCATCCGTCCGTATTCTAGTGGTTTGCTGATCGATCTCCGTGATTCTAGCACAAATTTACGAGACGTTAACTCCGCTAAACGGCGAAGTTAACCATAATACGTTGGCTTTTATCCGCCGTGCGAACGTCGCGCTCGATAAATGGTTTACAGACAATAACGAGCTTCATGGTATGCCTCTAAGCAAGTCATCAATTTGCTAACACTTATTCTGGTGCTTTCTCATGCCTTAGCTCGTACTCTAGAGGAAGATACTTTACCGCGCAAAATCCTTGCAGGTGAATTACACTATGCGAAGCTTTGGCTTGTATGCCTCGCGCTACGTGGTGTCTCGTGGGACAAGATGCCGTTCGAGCAGCGCGAACTTGCGTTTGATGCGAAGAATGCGGCATCTACGTGTCTATCAATTTTCCTCAACTCCCCGTCATACAGAGCCGCACTTCGCTACGCTGTCCATGATAGTCTGGTCACCGCAGCGTTTTCAGGCCTCTTCCTCCTCAAGATGGCGAATTTATTCCCAACAGATCTAGACCTGGCGGGTATTATGGGCCAAGTAGAGCAGCTCGCGCAACTTTTATCTGACGTTGCAGCAGAACGGTTCGCCTACTTCGTTCTTCTGGGGTTTGTCTTGTCGTAGCTGAGACGCTTCCTTTAGGTATGCGTTAACACTTCGCATTATGCTAGCGAACTTGCGACGCAAGCTTTCGCTAGTAGCTCCGGCAGCACCGGCTGTCCCACTACCCGCCAGCGCTGAAAGCATGCTTGTCTCACCATCTTATATCGACCCTGCGACAATGCCCGCACCAATGACAATGGAAGAACTAGGTTTTGCATGGCCTAGCGAACGAGGCATCTTCTCACCCTCTGCCATCCCAACATGGCTTCAAGAAGGAGTCAGTACATTTTATTACCTCATTCCATAGTATCAATCGAAGCGAAAACAGTGAATTCTGACACACGGTGTTTCATCTCTTTATGTGACTTTTGTTCGATTATCGACTTTGATGCGCTCGCTTGGCATCCCGACAATTCGGTGTTCGGTCAACGTAAACCGGAATCGATTCTTGTTGACGAAACTCGAATGACGAATCGCGAATCAAAAAATTGGTAATCGGTAAACAGAGCTTAACGGATCTTGGGATTCCGATGAACGGTTCCGACGGAATATTCCTTCAACTTGCAGGACCGAATGGTTGGACGGGAGATTTCGCTCCTATGCCTGAGGCATGGTGATGACGCTTGGTTCTTGCTTCCTCCAGCTTCCAATGGAACACAAGAAAATCTGGACCAGGTTCGGTCCACCGGGTTTCGTTCTCGGTCAGTATAGAAGCCACTACACGTTTCGTTCGAGTTAACTTTCTTTCAAGAGATGGTGTTCCTCCTCTCCCTCTTTCTCATGCTACTGTATTCAATAGTACTTCCTATCCTCATCTTCGTCTTCTTGCGTTGCGACTTTTTCCGAAGTGCTCTTGCTGGCGTTTGCAATAGCGTTCTCTTGAATTCTTTCTTGTACCTACACGTGTTTGACAAAGTTTATGGAGGAAATAACACCAGAAATGCGAGAACAACTAGGGTCGAACGTGTTGCAGATGACTAATTAACATTCACCCAATCATGCTACAAGATTGTATCCCAATCAGTTAAAGTAATCATCGTAGCGTCTATTCTTCGTCTTCGTCGCTTTCCTCTTCCTGCTGTTGAAGGAACTAAAAGGAGGGCAGTCAGCTCCAGCGTAAATCAAGCGATGAAGGCATGACAACTCACCTTCACAAGCGGCTCGGTTGTCTTGAGGAAGTTTTGCTTGCCCTGGGGCTTTGCACCCTTCTGATACCAGTATATGATGGCCTGAGTGGAGATGCAGTCCTTGTTATACAAAATCTGCCAACGACGAGAAATGTGAGTATCTCAAATCGGTATGATTCTCTGGCGCCCTCTTTACCTTGAGCAGCTGAGGGAACGTCTTCGTCACACGCGCCTCTTCATAACAGTATACCTGGGCAGCATTGATGAGTGCTACCTGCGTTTTGGCGCTGTCGCAAAAGGGCTCCAGGATAGGTGCGTATTTCTGATGTCGAATGATGGCTCATCAGTTCCCGTAGCTTCGAGAAAAGGAGCCACTTACGTCGACTTCACGGAGAACCGCACCCTCAATTTGGTCAGTGCGGATGTTCAGGTCAATGATTGCCATAAGGCCTTGCCAAATGCAAGTCACGAAATCCGTTGTAGGAACCGCCTGTTCCTCCTGTACAGTCTTGAGGGCGTCGATAATCTAAGCAACAAATCAGCTCACGCATGATAGGTACCACCTTAACCAAACAAATTCAAACCTCATCATTCGTTCTATTTTCATCGTCGAATAACTGCTTGAGTGCCTTTACAATGCTCTCCTTGGCTGCGGCAGTCTGTCTCCTTATGTACCATTCTGCGACCTGGGGGAGGCCTGCTTTCTTGAAGTGCTCTTCAAGCGTCTTTGGGTCGCGCTTGTTCCCAGGGAGGAACGCAAGGAGATCTTTAACGCCGCCCTTGCGTAAGGCGCTGCCAAGGTGATCCATCGATTGATCCACAAGGTAAGTACGGAGTACGGTAGTGAGGACATTCAGACCCAGAACTGTGAAGACAAATAGCGTTAGGACGTTCCCTTGGGATATGTCGTGGTAGCCACACACAGTCTTTAACCAGATGGTCCTTGGTCAAGTTTTGCAAGGGAGCGGCGGTCGATAGACCTTGAACCATAATCAATCCAATTGCAATGGCGAACTTCTCCCTCTGTTCTACTGGCCATCGGTTGCAGTATTGCATCAAGCCAGATAGGGACGAGTCCTCGAGAGGCTTTTGGAGATATTTGTATCTGTATGCTGAATTCAGATGCATAGAGCCGTGGCATCATAGACTGGCGCACCTCCTAATTAGTTTATTCAGCACCTCAATATACTTCTTCATGTCGCCCACATCAGGTGGGTCGCGTGCTTTGAGGATGGAGAAAGGAGAGGGCGGTGCCCCGTCCTGAAGGTAAATGCCTCCGGGCTGAAGGAGACCACCGCAGAAGAAGATCTCAAAGAATGAGTCGGCATATTTGAGGAATTCGAGTGTAGAGCCAGCTTGGACTAGTTTGTTATAGTAACCGTCGAAATCCCCTTCCTGGACTGTTTCAAGATGCTTGTATAGCTGATCGCGGAATACTGTGTAATAGAATGGTATAATGGCAAGGTGCGATGAGAACGATCAAGCAGAACTGACCTGCAGGTTCGTATTTGGCTTGAGCTTGGACAGTTCGTTTCCTTGTCTTGATCTTTACGCCTGAGAGAGAAGGCTTGGACGCTGTTGATTGCTGAGACATGCACTATGTGTCCTTGTATGCGCAGACCAGTTAGTCGTTTACAAGGAGACGGGGGAGGTGGAGGTTTGCTCTGAAAATCAGCCACTCATTCCGTCGATGGCAAGATCCAGATCTCACATATTTGGCTCTATTTACTCACGCCAAGTTTAGCCGACGCAACTCAATAAGGAGCGCAAATCACTTATAAATTCGACCTTTTATGCGTACTGTCACACGAGGCGCGTCACGCCCCGGTCTGAATCCCTCCTCCTCATATCTACGACCAGACGTGTGCACATTACACAACCCGGCCTCGGAATACAATTTTATAATGGCTAGTGATGCATCCACTTATGCATCAGAAAATATCGTTTAAATCGACCTTTGGTCACAGGCTCCGAGAGGTCTATCAGCAGAGGAAAAACGCGTCAGGCTCCTGGAGATCTTCCACGAAACAGTGAGTGGCCATATCATTGTTTAAGCCTATATGCTGAAGAGGATTCGCAGAAAGACTTTTTCCAGGTAAGCACGGGTATTTCCCGATTACACCACACCGACTTCTGACTTGAATGGTAGCTTAAGGAACTCGAGAAGTTGGGCCCGAAATTGAAAGGAATAGGTTAGTCCTTAGTCGACCTCTAGGTTATACTACTAATCTCTGTAACAATAAGTATCCCAATCCGTGAAAGAGGTCCTACAGGGACTTGTTGACGATGGACTTGTCCAAGCTGATAAAATCGGCTCGTCAAACTGTCCGTTCTTCGCTTTACGAACAATCTCATTCTGACGGCGCATATAGTCTTCTGGAGTTTCCCCTCTCAACGCGGTGCTCTTGTCTGCAGCTTGTTTATTCTTCACAAGCTACCTTCTTATGCGTGATTACAGATGAACAACCGGTTGGGTGCGGCTAAAGAGTCACAAGCAAATTTGCAAGTACAGCTGCAAGAGTTGCATAAAGCCATCGAAACGGAAAGATCGATGCGTCCAGACAATGTCAGTAGCATCCCGCTATTGCGCTAATTCATATACCAATGTCTCTCTCTCTGACAGGAGCAACGTGATTCTGCTCTCGCCGAGCTCGATTCGACTAGAGCGCAACTTGCAGAGCTCGAGAAGGAGCTTGCTCAGTATGGTTCGTGTGACCCCACAAAGATTGAGGCGAAGCGTCGCGCTACGACCCTCGCACACGAAGCAGCTATCAGGTGGACTGGTAGGATTCTTTATCTCTAGCCTGCTAAATCATCCTTCTGTTTGATAATTACTCAGCCTGCTCATTTTTTACAGATAACGTCGTAATTCTGATTTCTTATATGTCGCGTCAAAATGGCACGGACCCCGCTGAAATCCGCACTTATCTGGAGATAGGCGAAGATTTTGAAGATATTTCCTGACAACCTTCAGAATGTCTACAGGCTCCGGTCGCTTGTCGACTCTCGGATGACTTGCTTCTCACAAGGTTGTACTGTAGGCTGAACGACTTCTCCGACTCCGCCCCTTCTACTTGTCTGCTACGTTCCGGACCGTCTCTGTGATCCTGGCTGCTATTTCATAACATCGTGCGTTCTGTGCTTGCCGATCTTGGACAGACCGTCTCTGGTTGCTGAAACATCGATTTCGCAATATCGCTCAACCATGCCTACAAATAGACTAGGAATTCTCGCACTGCGATTCAATGCCCGGGAGCACTCTTAGATTGCGACTATAAGACGTCACATTTTCACCGTATCGATATCGTGTAGAACCTCTCGTGCCTTCCGGTTCGCAGTTGTAATGCTCTAAATAGACTCTAATTAGCGTGTCCACTAGAAAATAACCTTCCGAACAAGGATCTCAAAATATCTCATCGAGGCGCTATCTTCGCAACCATGGAATATTCCCAAATACATTACAATCCAAGTTAACTGAAAGGATACATAGCATCGGTCCTGCGAAGTTCCTAAAAAGCGGGCCGTCCTGGCCGCGCCAGGCTGCGCAATGCGCAATATTCGGGTTTCATGAAATATCGAAGCCTTGCTGTTCCTTCCTGTTGTACGTTTACACGTCAGTGAAGGTATGTCCCATGTGCAATCGAAACCTCCGTACTGCAATGGTTCAGGCATAGCTGACTTAGTATCTCCTCATATTTCATTCAGCATCTTCCAGACTCTTTGCCTGTTCCTGGCTTGACGCAGAATTATTCGTTTATTGCGGAACCGCAGCGCAACCAGAATAAACGCGGGAGTCGTCGATAGACTGGGGTTCTTCCGTCCTTCGGAGACACCACGATCATCACGGCTCATTTTGGTCTCGTAGGAGATCCCTCTCCGCGGCCCGCCTTGGTCCAACTATGTGAACCCGAACCGTTCATCACACGGGTCACCGCATGCTATGTAGATGGTAAACATAAAATAAGTTATTCTTGGAGGCTCTCTCCAGAGGCCTCCACAAATCCCTACACCCTCACTGGGATGCTCGTACCTTGCGCTTTCCTTGTCTTCTTTGCAATCTCCGGCTCCCTTTCTGCTCCAAATTCAAAGCGGGCGTCGGATTGTACTACAACTATCAGCTCGATTGACGATGCCGCGAACGCTGGAGACTGTGCCACTGTCGATATTAACGGTTTTACGGTACCTGCCGGAGAGGGCTTTGAACTCGACCTTGCAGATGGCACAACTGTCAACCTAGAACAGTCCTCCAATTCATTACACCTCCTGTTTCTGACTAGAGCTTCTACCGAACCTTCAGACGGCAATGTCTTGTTTGGGAACCTTTCGTGGGAGGGCCCGCTCTTTACCATCAGCGAGTTTCTTCGTTTATGAATCTTGGATTAGTACTGACGGATTATTTCGAAAGGCGGCAAGGATATTACATGTAAGTATTGTGGACCTTACTCTTGACGACCTTTGCTAACCCCGTTTTTAGTCAAAGGAAATGGCTTCATCTTCGACGGTGGAGGACCATTCTACTGGGTAGGCCGCAGGCAATCATGCGTCAATGTATTTCTGAACGTACTCACCACATGTGACAGGATGGCTTGGGTGGAGAGGGTAGTGTTAAGCCTGACCCAATGATGAAGTGAGCTCACCCGATGACTTGCTCTTTCTGAGCGAAACGAATATTCACACCTCCACAGGATCCGGATTTCTGGGACGTTCAGCGACTTGAAGGTCGTGAATTCGCCCCAGAGAGTCTTTAGTGTATCCAATCCAGGTCCTCTTACGATTTCAGGATGTACAGTTGACAACTGTACGTCGTTGATTTCCTTTCAATAGCTTTGTAACTTATCCTCCCCTAGTACAAGGAGACGAGCCTAACGAGAACAGCGACGGAAAAGCAGCCGGCCACAATACCGACGGCTTCGATATCTCTTCTCAGAATGTAGTGAGTAATAGTTCTTGCGGCTCGTCGGACCAGCGAAGAATTTATTTCTTTGTCGCAGCTTTTCACCGGAAACACAGTGATGAACCAGGACGACTGCCTGGCCATCAATAAGGGCACCAACATCACCTTCACCGGCAATACCTGCTCTGGCGGCCATGGTATTTCTATCGGATCGATCTCATCGGACGCAACGGTTTCCAGCATTACAATTACGGACAATACAATCGTCAACAAGTAAGCCCTGAGCTGATTGCAGCGTGAGTAGCACTTACGATCTTTCAGTGACCAAGCCCTACGTATCAAGACAAAGGCCGACGCAACAGGCGCTAGTGTTGCCAATGTGACCTACTCGGTTCGTCCTTTCATCGGCTTATGTCTTTACTATGTCTTTACTAGCTGATCGAGTGTTGCCACAGGGAAACAAAGGAACGGGTATGCGTAGGTTCGGCGTCATCATCGATCAAAGCTACCCAAGTACACTCGGAACGCCGGGGGACGGAGTGACCATTTCAGACATGAACTTCATCGGTTCTGCCAACTCCATTGAAGTTGAAGACGATGCTGTCCGGGTTGCGGTCAATTGCGGTGATGAGACGTGCCAGGGTACATGGGTTTGGAGCTTGCTTGAAGTCACTGGCGGAAAGGATAGTGAGATTTCCGGCTTTGATGGAATTTCTGGAGGTTCCTACTGAGCAGATGTAGCAAATTTCTGGTAGTTGATAAACTACAATGTATCCGTCGCGTCTTCAATGTTCATCACATGTACTCGGGATCAACGTGACGCTGATGAATACACCCCTTTCGGATATCGGAACGACGGTAACGGGAAAGGAAGTACGACGATCATGCCGATCATTCCTCCGGATCGCCGACAATTGTGGAAATAAAATCCCTAATGAAGTAATCAACTTCGATGCAACTCGAAATTTATTTTCATTTCTTACCAACGACCACCCACGCTTATTTCCTCTGGAACCATAGGAGTTATTGAATTAGAATATGCCTGGGTAGATTCATATCGAATCGCCGTAGATCACTGTGGCAAACAACGTCCTTGCTCCTCGCCTAAGGTCGGCATATCCTTATTCTGGCGGTGCCGTGAACCTTTTGCCTCTTATGCTAGACACGCACCAGACTGCACCGTGAACTTCTACTCATCTGAAAACGCTAATGGTAGCGAGAAGGAGCTCCAAACTGATTCAATGAATTCGCAATATCCTCCGACGAAATAGCAGAGCTCGACAGCGCAAACGGCACACGAAATATATACATTAGCGGCCAATTATGGTACTGGAGGTAATGATATGCAGTTTGAGAGCTTAAGATCGTCTCTCAGGAAAAACCAGGGTGGGGAAAGACATAACCTGTAAGTCATCGCGCTGCATATGAAGCGTACCTATTTCGGTAACTAATGATGCTCAGACAATGGAGAAGCTTTCAGATTTTTGGATGGCGATCCTTTCTGTCGGGTAACTCTTATCTGCAGAAAGTACACCAGTAACTCACTGGTCCAGAGGATTACCTTGGCGTAATGTCGGAGATGGAGTACGTGGAAGTCAGTAGCTTGTTTATGGCCATTTTCACATATTCAGGCTCACCTTCTGGCACTAGAATCAGGGCGTCTGGGACTTTCTTCCAACGTGACAATTCTCGGGATGAACACGAGTCTTTATGACCCTGACCTTCTCATCAACATTCATGTCCATATTGACGACTGTGCGTTGGTCTGATCGCCTATTACCAGTACCTGTTCTTACTGTTCGTCCAAACAAAAGGAAACCTCACAAGTACGATGCTCAATATGGCCAATACTCGGCCTTTCTTATTTGTAGACCGTGGAAATGTCGAACGCCTCCCTTTCGGCAGGAGATCTAACATCGTCTATATACGAAACACCATATCAGGGGCCTTCGTATTCGCACATGGATTGTGTCAGCTTAGTGAGCTGGCCGAGCATGGTCTCCCTGACACGTCAATACATCCGAGGGTCGCCAACATTGTCGACCTCGTTGAGGAGTCGAATTTTATCAAGGATGCAGATGATATCGTGCGCATTGTAGTCAACTGCAGTGACGGGGTGTAACAAGGACTTGGAGTTGGAGGTGATAGGTGGAAAGCGAGTTCAGCGGCTTCGGTGACGTGACTAAACGGAAGTTCTCTCTGGACGAGTCTGGTCGAAAGCAAAAAAACAACTACAAGCAATCTAGCATCGAAGAATCTCGAGGGCCAATCTCTTCCTAAGTACGACGCATGTTACCACCAATTGAACAACATAAGGACTTCATTTTTGTCTCTCGAAAGGCGGCGGCCATTGAATGGTCCTTCTGCCGGATGACAAGGATCATACCGCGGTATTCGGAGACTGGAATTCCTTAAAGAAGGGGACCCCCCAATGTCTTGAATACGGAAACCACATGATATGGACAATATCGACCTGCGTGGCTAGTCTCCCTCGGTGCCAACAATAGGATACATCCTCGTGCTAAATTTGCCGAATAAGAGGCTGCCTTTAGAAAGAAGCTGATGTCGAGGTCATGGAATAAAGCCGTCTAATATTAACGGACCATTCAGCGGGTATTCAGAGCATTAACCCGTGCGCCGGAGATTCCGGAAACCCACAATAACTGTCGTGGTGCCTATACATGGATACTCGCGCTAAACCGAGGGCGATGAAGATGCGTGGAGCCCGTGTACATGCTACTATGCCTTCTCGCCACGGAGAAATGTTACTTTCGGAACCTTCGTCGCATACCATTAACGTGTGATGCGCGTTCATGGCGGGCCGTGGTATTTCTCACCATTTGTTGTATGATTCTAGCTTACCCAGGATCCGTAGCCGCTCCCCTCATCGACACGTATATAAAGGATGCGAGGTCCTGTTGAACTCCCAGCAACATACAAATACTTGCTTCACACTTTGCACAATGCTACCGCTCTTCGTTACTCTCTTAGGTATTTCTGCCTGTGCCAGGGGCGCAGCGACAGCCTGCACAGCGACCATAAATTCATTGGACGACGTGGCTGACACCAAAAAGTGTACTACAGTCAACATCAATGGATTTACGGTTCCGGCTGGCGAGGGCTTTACACTGTCCCTTGCAAGCGGCTCGACGGTTAACCTCAGTAGGACCTCCATTGTCATGTTACATGCATTGCGTCTTACTATTTGTGTTCATCACAGACGGCGACATTCTGTTCGGAAATAAGAGTTGGTCAGGCCCACTCTTCACAATAAGTGAGTTTTCACTTGTTCAGGCAGAATCACCTTTCTGACTACCACCCTCTCGAAAGGTGGTGACGACATCACCTGTGAGTAGGATCCACATGTACTGTAATCCTATCTTGCATCCCCTGACGTAATTCCTCGAGTCAACGGAAATGGCCATACGTTCGACGGCGGAGGACCCTTTTACTGGGTATGATTGATCCCGTGATTTTCAACACTTCACATGGACTAATCACTTTCCCATAGGATGGTCAGGGTTCTAACGGTGGGACGACGAAGCCTCGACCTATGATGAAGTACGTTTATCCGCTTCTCTACGTCCTAAATTTACCTACTCCTTACTGAACCCATTTAGGATCAAGATTTCAGGAGTCTTTCAGGATGTTCGGGTCGTCAATTCTCCGGCGCAGACTTTCAGTGTATCTAACCCGGGACCACTCGTCATTTCTGCGATGACAATTGACAACTGTGAGGCAAAATATAATACAATAAAGTCACATGGTGACCAGAAACTAACCGACGTCGCCTACAGCCCAGGGAGACCTTCCAAATTCGAAGAGCAGCGGGAAAGCGGCGGGCCACAACACGGATGGTTTCGACTGTTCTACGACAAATCTTGTCAGAACCCAATTTATTATTCGTACATACAGGCTGATCAAGTGTTTTTACATCATAGGTGATTCAAAACAGCAACATTAGAAATCAAGATGACTGTCTTGCGATAAACAAAGGCTCCAACATCACCTTCAAGGGCAACACTTGCACCGGTGGACACGGCATTTCCGTCGGTTCGATTTCATCGGATGTAACAGTCACCGACATTGTCATCAGTGGCAACACTATCATCAACAAGTGCGTACAGCAGCAAAAACCAATTAGCTCAAGCTTTGACGGTGGACCTTTACAGTGATCAAGCACTACGCATTAAAATGAAATCCGACGCCTCAGGCTCCAGTGTTTCAAATATCACTTATTCTGTACGTATCATTCCCTTTGTCTCACTCAAGTGGCTTCGCCTATCTTAGGAATCTCTCACCCTCAGGGAAACAAAGGATCTGGGCTGCGTCAATTTGGTGTTCTCATCGATCAGAGTTACCCAGATACCCTTGGCACTCCCGGTACAGGCGTTATACTCAGCGACGTTAATTTTGTGGGAGAGACAACATCACTCAGTGTTGATAGTGATGCAATGAAGTTTGCAGTTAATTGTGGTAAGGGTGCTTGTACGGGAGCGTGGGATTGGAGTGCTTTGGAGATTAGTGGTGGTTCCAGTGGTGAGCTGATTAACTTTAGTGGGATAGAGGGATTTTCGACGTAGTAGTTGGTCAATAGTGTAGTGAATCAATCTGTCTCTGCTACATGGCCATTTGAATACAGCCTGTCTCTGCTCTGTTCTTCTCCGAGTCGGAATCGAGAATGGTCTGTCTAGTATTAAATGAGTATTCCAATACCAAGCCAGTTTCACAGATCTCGCGCAATATGCCGAGGTCGGAACTCCACATCGACATCGAACTTACTATTACTATTATTCAAATAAGTTGGGTGATTTGAAGATTGACATTGAGGTAAGAACGCTCTTGAGTTCCGAGTGCCCAATAATCTATACTATACTGTCTCACCTCACTCGTTTCGCATCAAACGGAACAAACGCCACCCAAGCAGTGGTTGATTGGTTGATTGGTCGTTTGATGTTTGTTTGAGCGTCCGAGTTACAGTATTTGTTATGAGTTGGTTATTTGGATACCGGAATACTGTATAAAATATGAAATACTAGAACGCCACTGCTGAGCGGTCCGGGTTTGTGTGGCCAACCCAGTGGAAGGTCCAAGTCATCGGAGGAGGAGATCAAGCTCATACTGATCACAGTGAAATGTATTGACCAAGTCAAGCTTGTTGATTAGTGTAATGACTGGATTCAATTCTCGATTGCTCGGTTGTAAGACATGATATCAGTACATACATGTTGCCAGGGGGGAAGAGAAGTTATGCAAACGACTACGTAAATCAAAAAGAAAACCCAAGCCCAACAGTATAAAGAATAAAAGGCAGTTATAGAGTTATAAATCTGTGTGTGTAAGTACGCATTTCAGTAATCTAGAAAAATTACAAATGCGCGGCAGTTGCTGGATTACAATCAGTGTTAGCCACAAAGGCTTGAGGAGGAGATATAAGTTCAGTATCATCATCAACATCAATCGATTCTAAAACCTCGCCTCTACGTAAACGCTGGATGAGATGATCAATTTTTGCTTTGTGTATGCGAAAATGTTCTTGCCAGCCTTTCCATGGATGGTGAGGATGCTGAAAAAGAGAAAGTAAAGTAAGTGATGTTTCCGAATCGAGTTCTAGCTAATTCGATAACTCACTAGCTTAGCAAATTCTTGAAAGATTTGATCCGATGTACCTTGAACTCCCCTAGCAAAGTGAATTGCAAGAAGTACATCATCACCTCGACCATAACGTAGTTTCTTAGCCGGTGCAGCGGGTAAAAGATCATCTCCTTCCGCGCGATTCAGTTCGTGTTTATGTCGCCGATAAAACTTCATCCATGATGCTCGAGAATGATGCGGCGCTTTGATAGAGACATCCTTCCAGAACGCAACCATTTCTTGCCGTCCTTGTAACCTATAGAACAGCGGTTATCAATAAATCATAAAGGTATATCAAGGACCGGGAAACTAACCTTCTATAAGCCATAAATTTGCACAAGAACGCCACATCATCGCTGGTAAAAGCAACACCCTTTCCGGTCGTACTCCTATACATGGCTCTCGGAGGAGTCGGAGAACGATCTCGAATGCCCTGCTCTTGGTAAACGCGCATCGCCTCATCAATTGTAAACGGACCATCGCCCGTCCGAACCGCAGGGTTGGCGTTCTCGCCATTTACTGCTGCTTGACCCGAATCGTGCCGAGTAGGAGTAGGAGTAGGAGACCGAGAATCTATATCCATAGCATAACCACCAAGCCGAATTTGATGTTTGTTGCAATATCTACGCCAACTATAGAATCTGAGGAGTCCGTCCGGTGATCTAAGCTTCTGTGTTTCGAGTAAGTGAAATATGAGGCACTTACGAGTGATGAGGTGCCTGGAATGAATCACATACACAGGGTCAGAGAGCAGTATCGCTAATATCGAGGAAACGGACACAAAACCTTAATAGCAATACGTTCGCAAATTTCACGGAGACTGATACTGGAAGTCAGGTACAGAACTCAAGACATCTTCGGACACTTGCGCACTGACCTCAATACAAGTCCTTGCTCATGACAGTAATCGATATATTTCTTGAGATACTCGATATCATCCGCAGTAAATAGGTTACCACCATATGTGCTCTTAATGACTCGAGTCGGAGGAGTGGGTGAGCGTGCAAGAGGCTGTCGTCTGTTTGCTACAACCGCCGGAGGAGGCTGGGAAATCTAAGGCGAATCAGCCTTCCCAGTTTACTGATGAACGACTCTTAAATACCTGAGGCCTTGATTTTTTCCTTCCTCTACTTTCTTCTCTAGGGCTGGGTGGTACTGCGGGTAGAGATGCCTCCACAGAGCCGGATGTTGCAGCTAGATCCTGAGCAGTAGTGGGTGGAGCTGTTTGCTGTTCAATTGTAGTGCCGGATGATCCAGTCAGTGGTACAAAATGATCCTGCTGATAAGGCGTCTCAAAACTCTAATATCATTGTTTGCACATCGTCAGAAATAACGAGGACCAAGAGTCGAGAAAACCTGTCCATACCTGTGACTGGTCGTAGTATTCGTGACTAGGTTCTGCCCAATGTTGTCCATCTCTGTATCGTTCGTCATAAAATGCGGCTGTCTGGGCATCATTCATTGGAGGCAAGTGGGCTTCGCCCATATGAGCGAAAGGCGAGGTGGATTCTTGCCATTGGTTCTCCCGTGCATAGGGATCCTGCGAGCGTGGAGGTAGTATCGGGATATGTTGTTGCTGAATGGCCGTCTGCCATGGCTGCGGTGGACCTCCCGGAGGGGCCGCCAACGATTCCCGTTGCGCGTTTTGGCCAGCGAAGACAGGAAATGCGTATCCTGGAGCACCAATCGCAGGCGCAGTCAGCATTTGAGGTGTAGCAGCCTGCATTTGTTGGTGTGCATAAGCAGCAGTAGAAGGATGGGAATGTGGTTGCGGCTGGGTAGCCTGCGGCTGATGTTGAAGTTGGTGTTGAGGCGGGGCATGTTGAGCATGCTGCTGTGGTGGAGGTGCTGGATGTACCGGCTGTTGTAGTTGAGGTTGGGATTGGAGAGGTGCTTGTACTTGCTGAACGGGTGTTTGTGTTGGTACCTGTCCTTGAGCAGCGGTAGCGGCGCTACTTGAAGATACACCATTCGTACTGGTAGTTATGCGAGGCCTCACCCTGATTAAATGAGTGAAATGTTGTATATGTTTAGTAGAATATTAGATATTGATATGGCGTACTGTTCGAGTCCGGTAACCTTACATCCGGCCCAGTTGGTGTGGTAAGTTTGAAGCTCATTTGCTTGAACACATGCGTAAATCCATTGCGAATTCAAGACGATCTTTCCTTTCCTTCCAGCATACTGACGGTACAGAGTTTGCCCAGCCTCGGTATACGGATCCACTGCGGATTGTTGCGCGAAATTCAGACCCACTTACGGTCTAACAAGAGTCAAGCGCGCTCACCCAGAATGTAAGGAACAGTGCTGTAACCTGGCGCTACCTGTCCACCATGCCTCTGAAGAAATTACACGTTCAGCGCCATTTACGCGGCGCGACGGACTTACAAATGTATGGAAATTGAACTTACAGTTATAATCTCAACAAGTTGGTCTCTGTCTGAAACGCTTTTCTCGATGTATATTTGCAGCGGGGTGCCCATCATGGGCTCCAAAAAGAGCTCATCGTCGATGGCTGCGGTATCCGCCGGTGCCGCGATTGTTGGCGCATTGACGACGCGTTCACCATGTCGACCTGAGCGTGCCATCGGGACATTCAGTAGACCTTCGTTATACCTAGGGGTCGGGGGTCGTATCGAACTTTGGGGTCCTTGAGTCTCAGACAGGTCAGAGATTTCTTTCTTTCCAAAACAGGAAGGAATTTTTCAAGTCACGTTGCATGACCCGTCACGTCTCTAACTCAGTAACTGTTGTCACGCCTCCGATCTTCTCACTCTCTAAATACTACACATAACGCATACTTTGGATGCATATGGTAGCCGTAATGCCTCACTCCTTCGGCTCTCACACTTTCAACTTCTTCCCCTCCCACCTATCAAGAAACAGAATCCCGTTATAAGCTGGCCTTGAACATCTTGATTCCCCACTCTCACATCCAGATGGACTGTATTCATCACGGACTGATATCAACTGCACCCTGACAACTATCTTGCAGCCTTCATGATTCAAGAGGATTGACTTTGAATGCCAACTTGAGTCGAAGGGTCTTCGTCTTCGAATGTCTTCGGCATCAAATAAGTCTTAGAATCTGGATTTCAGGCAGCCAAGGATGTGAATTCAATTAGCAGACTCCGATCTTGCCTAATCTTGCCAATTCCGATGCTAGTAGGAAAGGAGGTACACCGATTACCTTGCGGGCCGAACATTAGTGTTATCGTCCGTCCGAAGACAGCTAGGATAGCTAGGACCTGGACTGCTATTGCTCCATTGATCAACTACTCCGCAATATGCTGGATCATCATGTCGGTCTCGATACCGCCTCGTTCATGGGATTAAATCCAACCTCTTCTGGGCTCCGTAGCTCTTGCTCATCAGCAGGTTCTTAGCCAAGAAGGGGCCCTTAGGAATGTGGAGGTCCTCATCTGCCTGCCAGGCAACATCCGGCAACCTAGATCAATACTGCATCTCGAGACCCGGTGCTAAATCGAGGTCAAAGCTAGGTTTTATCAGAGTAGATGAGATGGATGGGCGCCCAGCTCATCCAATGATCTATATTCATCCTCGGCGCTTGATAGATGACTATGTGCTTTGTTCACGCGCGACTCGGGCTGAAGAACGGTACCCGGTTATGATACAAGCTTCTGACTAATTGACAAAGCTGCTACATCAATCGAGTTGGCGCCGCGGAGTGCCGGATGCGTATATTTGGCGCCTAGCATACCAGGATACAAAAAAGCAAAAGGTAGTCCTTACACTGTCATAGACTTAGTTGGCACGGCTACTCACCACTTTGGTTTCAGCTCATGGCATGATGTGATCAAGGTTCGGGCAGCTTTGGCAGTGTTAGTGGCACGCAGGACTCCGTCTTTCGTCTAATGGAGAATTACTCTGTATCCTCCGTATTGCCCGAGCATCCGCGTACAACTTCACCATATTTTTGAGAGCGTAACGGCATGCGTGTATTTATCTATAAATGGAAAGTTCGTAACATCCCAAGTCAATGTAATCCGTGTCTTCCCGTTCCTTACTGGTCCCGTCCCTTGGCCTTTCGGTTTATTCTGAGCGGTGCACCAAAGTCAAGTGGCGTACCAATGGCGCTGCCGGCCATCCTTGTAACGACATACGTTGCAACAGATCGCTCTTCTTTCTAGACGCCCAGCAGTTTTGCGTCCCGTTCGGACCAATGAAAACTGTGGAGAAATCTTCGGTCGCTACCGAACTGGTTAAGCGCGTTATCCGAGGTTTGTTATCGCTCTCAGGAAAAGTAATCTGGTTTCACCGGTGGTGAGGCGCTCCTGCTACCTTCCATGTAGATCATTAGTGGGGCCAAAGTTCGCAGTATGCCCGCTGATCACACCTGAGGATACGATCTCGATTCCATTTGGACGAAGGCGCTGCTGTGAGTATCTGGCGGAGTCTAGAGGATTCTTCAGCTTTCAATTCGAACCTCGGTAGAATGCTACCTTATACAGCATCCGGATGGACGAGACCAATGTCGGAAAGTCCTTTCGCGGACAAGCAACCGTCGATAAAAGGGTCCATGATGCCAGGCGAAACAAATAGATACACGAAATGGACGAGAGTTTCGGTTAGGAAAAGGGGCATGTGCAAGCTTTGATTGCAAAATGATGCGGAACCTGCTGAAACTCTGTCCAAAATTTCCTTTTGACGGGACACAATCGGACCCTTTGGAGACGAAGGCGGAACGTGAGGAAAGGTTCGCCGTCTTGTGAGTGAGTAGAGATCATTGTTCGCAGAACCTATTCAGGCGTTGGGCACCGCATCATGACAATCGGTTCAGGGAGATAGGGGGACCGGTTTAGACGGATTCCGTTTGTCTCCCTAGAAACCTGGGATAAGCTAAACGTTCGGGAAGAGAATGTTTTTGCGGTTACAATTCGTTCGGTGTCCTGCCAGTTTATCAGAGTTATAGTCCCGAGCGAGGATATCCTTACTTGGCGTTTTAGTTACAAATCTGAGGATATGGAACCAAATGCGGTAGGTAAAGGGGGTCGGAGTTGACTAGTTGATTGCGAAATAGAGTCCATGAACGCCCATGAGAAGCCGTGAACCTTCGTAAAAGTAATAGAGTATTTTCACGGGGAATACTGCAGCGGACTTGGTGAATAGAGAACGGATCTGGCGATTGAAAAGGAGTAAAAAGGGGGCGCCTGAATGCTTCGGCAAGATTTACCTTAATTGAAGAATGAGGCAATCATGATTAGATTCAATCTCATGGGATGCACGTCCGTCACCCCGCCAGTCGTGCAGACAGAAATTGTGGCGAAAAAGGCGAGCATTAGCGCGCCACAAGTGGTGTACTGTGGGGTATATGTGTGAATTGGCGGAGAATACGGAAAAGTCAGGTGGGAGAAAAGAAAGATGGGATTACTACTCAGTCGGATGCTTCCATCTCGACAAAACGTTTGCCCATGGACATAGCAACGAGTGATGAGACAAACCATCAGACATGATTGTGGTCTGATCAACCGCAACGAGTGAGCTGTAGATAGGTTTCCTATGGCAGCCACAAATACAAGACGAGTAGACGGCGAAAGAGAGCAAAGTTGCGGGGAGAAATCGCAAGCAAAGGAGATGCAAGGTTAGCTAGCTAGACCAAAGGGGACAATCTGTCAGGGTCCGGACCCTTGGGACCAGGAGCCATAGACATGGGTCGTGTCCGTGACGGCGTGATGGTGTGATCAAATCCTGTGTGAATTACTTGCTATATTCAGACAAAGTCCTTGTATACTCAACCTGTCCCTACCCACAGCCAACTTACGCATAACCATCCCACACGCCTTGTCCACTCTCTTCACCTTCCTCCGTGGCCGCCTAGTCCGCGTCCCGCTCCCAACCGCTCATGTCTGCCGCTGCAGCCGCAGGCCGCAAAAAGTCGGTCATATCCACGGCTGGCCTCCAAATCGATACCCCCGTTGCCCATAACACTTTCCTCAACAAGTCTGCCGCCTCCTCCACTTCTCTCTACCAGCAATGCTCTCAACTCCGTGCTCGCCTCCTCCGCATCCACTCCTTCCCCGAATACTTTGCTATCGCATCCGCCTCAGAGTCTCGTACCTCTGTCGACCCAGTCACTCAGCTCTGGGACTGCTTTGCACTTGGTGTTCCCCTCTGCTTCTTGCATAATCTCCTGTCGAATGTGTCCCCAATTACCACCGTTGATACGGACCCGGCGTCCATCGAGGTGGAGAATAGCAAGGCCGCAAAGAAGGCCATCGTACATTTTGCCATGGCTATTGGAAATAGCCCAGACCTCCTCGATTCGTCCGAGCAATTCACCGCAACTCAGCTGCTGAATCGGAGTACGACGGAGGGCTTTGTCAAGGTGCGTGCTCACTAACGCTCGCCGTTTTCCCATCTCACGTATCAATTTAGGTTGTTAACTGTGTTACTCGGATTGTTGACCGTATACCAGAGGAATGCTTTCAAGAGGCACCGCCTATGTCACCGCCTTCAGTCCTTCCTTCACACGAGTCTACTGATTCTCTCGTCAACCCTGACTCACCAATGCACTCTACTCCCGCAAATGCCCAAGAGAATGCTCGCAATAATATCATACGCGAAATTGTGGAGACGGAGCGTAAATACGTTCAGGACCTGGAACACATGCAGGTTCGTTGTCAACCCTGCCTTTGCCAAGTACCAAGCTGATGGACCTTTTGGTGATCTACAGAAATACGCTAACACGTTAAACACAACTAGTGCAATTGATCAGGATACTATTCATCTCTTGTTCCCCGGGCTCAGCAAACTCCTAGATTTTCAGCGACGTTTCCTAATTAAACTTGAGGGCGTGGCGGAGTTGCCATGGAAAGAACAACGCTGGGGTCTTCATTTCATCGAGAATGTACGTCCTCCTTGCCCCTCGCTCCTCTACCACTTTCTAACTTGAATCTTTTGTCCTGACCGACTCCTATCTTGCGTATTATACCGGATGCAAACGCCGTGTTCGTCCCGTTTCAAACGCCTTTGTTCACGCCCTTTGGCTCCATTCCTGTATTGGGAACAATAGGAAGATGAATTTGCGGTATACGAGCCGTACTGTGCCAACTATTCGGAGGCGATGGATATATTGTTGACTGTGGAACAGAATCTTATGGTGTGTATCACGTCCATTAGCGTCAATTGCCATGAGTTTCCTATAGAGCCAGGATTCTCTTGCTCTTAGTTTTCACGGCAGCTCCCGTGGCGACGAGCACTTTGTTTGGTTTCGATGCATCTCTTTCTCCTATTACTGTATTTGGGTTATTTGGTTCTCACGGTTTTTTCCCAATCCAGACTGTAAACCTGATCAACGCCAAGTCCGAGTTACCCGCGTTTCTCATCAAGCCGATTCAGCGCATCTGCAAGTATCCTTTGTTGCTAGAGGTGGGTAATAAGTGGATGAGATTGTCTAGCTCCGCGAGACTGATCTACCATCGATTTTAGCAACTTGTGAAAGCCGCAGCAAACGCCGACTATCCTCACTATGAGGAACTTGAGAAAGGTTTGGAATCCGCGAAGCGAATTGCGGACAGGATCAACGAAGCGCAGCGGCGATCGGAAAATGCACAAACCGTAGCAAGCCTAGAAGCTAGGGTAGAAGACTGGAAAGGACATCATCTATCCAACTTTGGCGAGCTCATCCTTGAAGACATCTTCATGGTCATGAAGATGGATATTGACCGGGAATACCACGTCTTCCTCTTCGAAAAAATTATTCTCTGCTGCAAGGAGGTTCTTCCAACAGCCAACGGTGGAACTATTCGCAAAAGCAGTAAGAGTAACTCAATCCTTAAGAAGCAGCCCACACAATCGCCTGGCGGTCCCGGCTTGTCTAGAAAGAAGAATACCCCTCTTCTTCTGAAAGGCCGCATTTTTTTAAACAATGTTACTCACACGCGTCGCAGTGTCACGCCTGGTAAGCAAGGCCTTTAGGTTGTTATGCAAGGAATTACTGATCCGTACCACTCAGGTCCACAATACTCGTTGCAGGTGTGGTGGCGAGGCGACGACGACAATGAATACTTCACATTAAGGTGTCGGTCGGAAGAGCAACTCAACAAATGGGAAAATGCTATAAACAACCTCATCGAAAAGACGCAAGCGCGTAGGGGTTCGGAATCTCAGCGAAATATGCCTATGCAAGCCAACAGTACAAACCCTTCGCAACTGCGCCAATTAGAGATAGCTCGGAAGCTGTCATCTACTTCAAACCAGAGCGTAATGTCTCCTCTCTCAGGCCCTTCGTCTGCCACACGGCGTTATCCACCAATCGACTATGACGACTATCGTTCGCGTGAAAGTGGTGTTTCTAATGGTGCCTACTACGCAACATCGGCCGCAGGGCCTAGTGGATACCCTCAGGACATCGATCAGACGTATGAGGACTATGATGAATTCCACTACGGCTCCCACTATTCGTCTTCCGGTCGGGGCACACCTGTGGGAACTCGTCGTGGAAACGTCTCTCAGAGTATGGTTCAGGAACGTGAGATGAACGGTGTTTATGATCGACCGCGTGCTCGAACAGAGGATCAGGATGGGGCTACCTTACGGCAATGGAGGAAGAACGGCCAGCCAATGCCGCCACCGCCGCCACCACCGGTAGGTGCTCTGCCGAACCCACTACTGCACGGTAGGCCTACCCCTTCACGCATGACGTCGGACGCCTCGGATATGAGCTTTGGTCCTGGTATGACTTCCCGGGCGCAGCCCATGCTTCGAAGTAAATTTAGTGCGAACAGGCTCAACTCTCACTACGAAATCGAAAGCGAACGCTCGGTAACTCCGCTTAATCGGGTCCCGTCGAGACCGACGATGCGGTCACGTAGTGCTAGTCAGCCAAGTGCATACAATCCGCTTCCGCCATCGCAACCTCCCCCGCTGCCTAAGTCAAATTGGGCGAAGATCTCGAAGGGCCCGGCAGAGGAGTCTTCCGCGAACAATAAGAGGGGAAGCGGATCTAGTGAATCGACCGGGGAGAGTTCCGATTATTCTCCCCATAGTGCCTCACCCATCACGCCATATGGCTCGAGCGATTCTTCACTTCCTGGAACGACTTTGCGTACTTCTCGCTCTCAAGTATATCTCCCAAAGCAACCGTCCGTGGTCTCACAAGGCGTTTCGTTACCAATGGTGAAGGTGAAGGTACACTTCCTGGAGGATATATTTGTGATTCAAGTGCCAAGAACTACTAAATACGAAGAATTGATGGAGAAGGTTGGGAAGAAGATCAGGCTATGTGGAACGAGGCGAGACGATGGACCGCTCAAAGTTAAGTATGTCGACGAGGACGGGGATATGGTCTCCTTGGGTTCTACAGAAGATATTCCAATGGCGTTTGATTCGTTGCAGAACAATCAAGTAACGCTTTACGTCTTTTGATGAACTTTACCAGTCACTCGTTTCATGCCTTCCAATCTCTCAACCACATTCACGATTAGCACAATTTCTCATTATTTTGCTTTCCTGACTTGACATCGCAGCATGAATCTCTCGTTGCATTTCATAACATGTGTTTCTTATAACATTTGGAGGACGACTTGTCCATGGTGTTTCTAATTCGCTTTCAAAGGTACTATAGTGATCTCTTTCATTTGGTGGTCTCCTGATGCATGTGATGGCATTTGGTTTCCTACGGCCCTGAGGGGTTTCAGTACTTTACCTGGATCCTGTTTGCTGTGCTTCCTCTACCTTTATTCTGCTTCTGCTCATTTCTTTGTCTGTGGAATTTCCCGGTACCCATGTCTTGGTATTTTCAATGAGGACGTGGGCGCGAGCTTGTATTATTAGAGAGAAATAGACGATTTGCGGAATTTACATCATCAGTACTACGAATATCAACTTGAGCTTATCAACGCGAGAGTTCAGTTCCGTTTTATAGCAGCAACCTTTACGTCAAACGATTACTGGCACGGAGTGCAGTGGACACAGCGATGGCGTTGGAACGACTTGAATTTCTGACCCAAGACCAAATTGATCAGGTGAATTAGCTGGCACCTCATATCGTCTGCCACAAAGCCACAGCTCAACCAAACTTTAGTTTGACAGGGATGGGTAGGTACTTACCACTAATACACTATCCATTCATGTCCAAACGTCCGTGTTTCTAGTTACCTTTGTATCCGGAGCTTCTTGTCGCTAGAGCAGACGAATGCACTGCTCAACAGATCGAAGCAACTCCTAGCCGAATTCGATATCGACAACCACCCCAAGGTAAACCACGGACTTTCAATCTAGCTATTAAACAAGGCCTTATATCCGGCTGTCGCGAGTCCCATCTTATGGGCGGCCATGCTTACTGTCGTTTGCATTTAGACCAGGTTTACTACCGGAGAGGATAACCATGTTGGAGATGACTATTTCTTGACGTCTGGCGATAAGATTCGATACTTTCTTGAAGAGGATGCGCTCGATGCCCAAGGGAGGCTTACACGAGACAAGACTAAGGCTGTGAATAAGATAGGGCACGGTGAGTGGTATAATCTAATTTGCCACTCTCGTCATCAAAGCTCATTTGGCGTTATTCTCTCGTCTCTCCCTAATTCACTCAGCTTTGCACGAATTAGATCCTGTCTTTAGGAAGGTCACGTTGGAGAACGATCATGTCAAGTCTCTCGTCCGCGATCTACAGTTTCACAAGGATCCTGTCGGTGAGCATTTTGAGCTCTTTACTTTACTATTGATATTGTCATCGCTATTATTGTTCAATGTTCCAAGACAAGGAACCGAGAGGGACTTATTGCGACTTTTGATCTTTTGTAGCCCTGCAATCTATGGTGATCACGAAGCAGCCACAAATCGGCGGGGAAGGTACGCTCCTTTACTATGGGTGTGCCTTGGAGAAAGAAGCTCATTGGGATTTTGATTGATTGATAACTCTCGATTTTCCTTCGTTCGGATCTGCTTAGTTGGAGAACACAATGATTCGTGCGTAAAGTGCTTTTTACTTGCGTTTGACTGCAGTACGCTTTACTGATGTTATCGAATCAAATCATCGATCGCTCGTCTCTGTTATCCAATCCAATCCAGAACATTCCTGGTGAGCAAAAGTTTTTCTAGGGTTTCTACCTGGTCCAACAAGCTAACTGAGAGGGTGTTCACTCTACTTTACACTTTGCATATGGTGACGATCGGGGGGTGTCAACCAAAAAAAACTTGGAAAACAACAGTATACGGATCCACCGTCCGCTCTGGGCTTTTGGTTTGCATTGGAAAAATGTACAGCAGAGAATGGGGCGTTATCTTTCCTTCCGGGGTCGCATAAAACGACGCCCATAACGAAACGATTTGTTCGGCTTCCGAAAGGTGGAACGGGATTTGAAGAGTTGCCAGTGATTCCTACTTCGGACTCGGATTTGGTACAACCGCAAAAGTCCAACGGAACCAGTGAAGGAGAATATATTCTGGAGACGTGTGAACCAGGTATGTAAAGATCAGAAACTTTCTATTTCTCAACTTTCTTTCTCTGGCAACCGGTTTCCGAGGGTCTTATGCACTTTTGACTGACCGATTTTTTTCTTTGCAATATCGCTCAGGCGACCTAGTTATTATCCACGGTAGCGTTCTCCATAAGTCCGAACGCAATACCAGTCCGAATACTCGATTTGCATATACGTTCCATATGATTGATTCCTCTCCGCATGTGGTTTACGACGAGAAGAATTGGTTGCAACCGACGAAGGAAATGCCGTTCTCAAAGGTTCTGGCCTAACAAAACTTGTCTTGTTGGAGTCGCAGCATCATCCTTATGATAATATGGTATGGAGAAGTCGAATTGATGTATTTTTTGAATGCATGTATACAGTGTTTGCATTGCGCAGACTAGTGAACTAGATATTCCTATAATTGTCTGGATCTATGAATGTATCTCAATCTGAGCTCTTTCAAGGATCTTCTCTGGCGTCAAGTGGTACAGTTCGTCAATTAATGCGGGTAGGAACGTTCCAGTGCCCAGAACGTCTTGTCGTGAAGCAGCAAGTTCAGAAGCAATAGTAATTGCCAGTATTCTAAATTTAAAGTTATATTGAGTTCAGATTCAGCGTATAGATCGAAAATAATGTGGTTCAACGAAATGAATATCTGGTTGATGCTGTTGAAAAATTGGCTTGGAAACGTACCCTCCGATAGCCCCAATTAGCATATCCCCGTATACAAGTCTCTGCGAGTGATGATCCGTATTGACGGACTCGGACTTTGACTTTGACTTTGACTTTGACTTTGCTACATGGTTTGCAGCAGCGCAGAATGTAGCGACGCTAGTACCGACGATACATCCTGAACCGGTTATGTTCGCCAGGAGCTCGTGCCCATTCGACGAACTGATCGTCACGGTGCCGTCTGAAACCCAGTCGGTTTTGCCTGTCATAGCTATGATGCAGCCTGATAATGCATTGACGTATTATTAGATTTTCTTCTGTCTTAATTGCGCATTTATTAATGGAGAGACGTACGTTCTTTCCGAGCTAATTGTTGAAGCATAGGAGCTGGGTTTGTAAACCCGCTCCCAACACTGTCAACTCCTTTTGACTTGACCTTATACAGGTACAAATTCAATCAGTGGACGACTTTCTTTAGAGTCCGAGCGCATATAGTCAAGCCACTGTAACCACATACCTCGTCAGAGTTGGCAAGTGTACCGATTTCTGCTGGGTTTCCTTTTATGACGGATGCTTGCCATGTATTGAGCAGCTCTGAATGAATGAGATGAATAATATTCGGAATGGATTGGAATGCGGGAAGCGGGGTGTTTCTTACCTTGAGCTGTCTCGTAGCGGAACTTTGTTGCCCCGATGGCCACAGGATCGAAGACAACGGGGTTCTTCCTCGTATTGACCCACTTGCCTATCCGATGAAGTAAATGGTGTTCAATACATTCACTTGATACGTGCAAGACACGGATTTTGCGTGGACTGACCTGCTTCAAGCATACCTTGCTTGTCGCTAATAGTTCCAAAGTTGACAAGCAACGCGCCGCTAACTTTACTCAAATCCTCCATTTCTTGTGGAGCTGTAGCCATGATTGGACTCGCACCGAGAGCGAGGGTAACATTGGCAGATTGGTTTATCACGACGTTATTCGTTATCTGGAAGTTCGTAAATAAATGCATT
Organism: Inonotus obliquus; assembly: GCA_032164295.1. NCBI lineage: Eukaryota > Fungi > Basidiomycota > Agaricomycetes > Hymenochaetales > Hymenochaetaceae > Inonotus > Inonotus obliquus. The sequence goes on along the minus strand of JAJHTX010000006.1, from coordinate 1,238,550 downwards.
GGTTCAATGTTTCTTTCAAGTTGAGAAGTTTACCTGATGGATAACTGGACTCCCCTCGCGGACTTCTGATAAGAGCTGGGCGACGGCGTTTAAGATGCTTTCGACGCGAAGAGAAGAAGTATCGAGTCTTGAAAGTAGCGGAGGTGTTGATAGATATCCACGAATAACTTCAGAAAGCGCTTTTGCAGATTCGTACGGATTCTTTGAAGCCATAATAGCACTAACGACCGCAACACCATTTAGCGAACGGCCATTGATTGAGACGGTTCCATGTAATGTACGTAGAACATTTCTTCCGTTGATGCCAGCTAATCATCCAGGACCCGATACGCCTGTCAGCAGAGATCTAGCTCAACAAACACATCCAACCACCCAACGTACCAATACCAACAGCTTTCACATTCGTTCCTTCAAGCGCGTCGAGGATTGAACCAACACCTCGTACACCAAGCACGGTCTTAATATCTTTCTTCGTCGTGGTACTCCAAATAGGTCCAATACCGACATAATCTGCACCATCTTGAGCTGCCTGCGAAGCTTCGGCAGGGGTATTCGCAGAGACACCTAGGATCGAACCTGGAGGAAGAAGTTTGCGTGCGATTGTTGCAGGCATGTCGGATTGTCCGACATGTACTCCATCGGCTCCTATTGCGAGAGCGACGTCGATTCTGTTGAGTATATGCGCTCTCAGGTCTGCTTTCGTGGAGAGAGAATAAGCGTACCTGTCGTTTATGAGAACCGGGACGTTGTACCTGTGGCATATCTCTTTCGTTCTTTTGGCGATCTCGAGGAACTGTACTTGATGTAAACAACCAAACTAGCACATCCTGACTATATGCGCGATTCACTCGATCTACTCACATCGCGAGTATCCGTATCCTTTTCTCTGACTTGCACAAGAGTCACGCCGCCTTTCAAAGCCTTCGAAACAGTGCCGGTGAGTTCATCGACAGGCAAAAAGTAAATGCGAAGGATACCTCTTCAAGGGTCTCATAGTAATCCTAATTTCCATGAACGTTCCTTAGATTAGATAATCTTTCAGACAAGCGTGTAGGAAACGAGCATACCGCGCCTGGCGGGAGAAGGTCGCGCCCTGTAACGAGGTACAACGAGTAGTCGACCGTGGCTGAAGAAGGCATGGTTATGACTTTTGAATATGATGTCAAGAGTCAGAGTTAGCTATCTTGGCGTCCGCGAAAATCGAACGTCTACATATGCATGAGGTACGAAAATTGGGAAATCCCAATCAACGAAGATGATGCTATGAATGCCCCGAGTTGATGAAATTCAAAAGTTACATTGATAAACAGAGAGACGTGCGAGAAAAGCACCAGAAAGATATGCAATTTCAACATTTTCAGCTAGTCCTCATGGTATCAAGGTTTCTCGTGTCATTCATCAAGATCGTTAACATTTCAAGGGTACAGTAAAATACGGTATCGCAATGGAACATAATCGGGTGAAAGTAATACAGTTCCTCCAAAGAAACCATCAAACACCTGGTTCGGGTACAGATGGAGCATACATTCTAGACGGGGATCAGTAGTAGCGACAAGAAAGGACGGTCTTATCGTAAGGTAGAGATCAAAGAAGAAATCAGTCAGAGTTCGGTTCGTTAGGAGACGAGGTAACATCAAGACAGGAGAGAGAAAAAGAATAAGTCCTTTAGCGGGAAGTATCACGTTTACGTAGCCATATCATCCCAATTCCAATTCTGCCGAACCGCGGCGGCGACGGAAAGCTTACCCTGCTCCTTGCGCTGGCGGAGGTTCCTTACTTCAGTATTGATCAAGTCACGAAGACGTTCAAGATCAACCGGACGTTCTGCGCGGGAACCCATTAACAGATTGCGCCAGATTCCCGCAGCGGCAACGCTGTTATCGATGGCAAGTTGCATCGGACGGTGTAACCGTACCATCTTTTGCATCAGGTTCTCCGGGCTCGGATACATGGCATTGGGCCATGCAATGCGAATGGAGAACCACCAGCCAAGAGGCTATATCGTGTGAAGCCATTCAGTCAATGAGTCCCAGAAAGAAGTTATGCGAAAACTGAAGCTTACTCGTCCATCTGGCAAGGCCTTCTCGGGGTACGTGTCATATGTAGTGAGAGTCCCATCTGGCAGCGAGAATCTAAAAGAAAGGGGCTTGTCACCTCATCTGCTCATTTCCATACTTTTTGTCTCACTCACTTATGAGCAACCCAGTGACTGGGATCACTTCTATGTTTACACAGAACGAGAATTATTCTCGGCATGCCTTCAAGACCAAATGGTGTCCATAGATCTCTGAGCATCCCACATGCGTCCCCATGTCGGCCGTGGAATACTGCATTATTGATTGCGTCTGCCATGTTGGGAGGAACGAAGAGCCTGTCAACACGACCAGGAGGTACTTCCGTCAATTGCTGTCGCACATAACGCTTGTACATCTGAGTGCACCAGATGCTTAGAGCTACTTCGTCTACTTGACTTCCACGCTTCGTACTCGCCAATGCATTTTCCAACTCGGACATCGGCCAGACGATCGCCCAGTTGAGAAGTCGTTGATGAATACGTTGCCACGGAGGAGTTGGTGGAGCTTCATGATATTCCCACTGCCGTTCGTTATTGGCTGATGTCGCCTGTCCAGCTGCTGTACCATTAGGCGCCGGGTTCACTATCGTTTGAGGTTCATTCGGGAGCGGCGGAAGAGGGGGTGATTCTACACGCGGTTCTTCTTCAATATCAGGGATTTCAGTCTCTTCTTGGGATTCCTGACGACCGTCGTCGACGCTCTCTTCATGAAGTTCCCAGCTTTGGTGAGTCATAACTGCGGAACGAGCTTGGTCTTTAGCACGCAGTCGGTATATGCCTTCTTCCAGAACTTGCATACCAGGTGAATCGTTGCGTCTGCTTGGCGAAAGTAGGTCGCCCCTTTTTGCAGCGTACGAAGGAACGTATTCCATATCTTGAGTTGGTGGAGTGCGATCTGTATAAGCACGTCCTTGACCGAGTGGATCCTGCGTCTCGTCATCTTCGAATTCATCTCGATCCGTCCCACCGCCCCTTGCCGCACTCCGCACAGTGGTTGGACCCAAGGATTCACCTCCGCGAGCCGTGTACTCGCTCTCGGGCTGCCTATATGTCGAACCGGCACCCGTCACTTGCGTTTCAATAAGGATCGTCTGAGTCCGAGGTGTACGTTCCCACTCATCCGTTGGCTCTGTTGTGGGCGCTCCACGAGTGTGATGAGTATGGCTATGTGTGCGTGTCCGCGAGCTATCCGATTTCTTGAGTTTAGCGAACCGCGGACCGAGCTCAGCAACGCGACTCTCCACGGACTGCAACTGCTCCATCATTACTCTTGCCCATGCAGGAGGGTCCTAGATAGAATGGTTTAGCAGGTTGTGACATATCTCAAGATCGAATGCCTTACATCTGGATTGTAGGAGGGACCATGAGTAGCATGCCAACTCGGGTCATGATCATGGAATTTCTTTCGATACTGCCTGATACTCTCCTTGTCACTCTTCAATCCGAGTTTCTTAATTCGCGCGGCGACTGCCTTCCTCAGTGCCCTCCTGACAATGTCGTGCTGAGTGGGATCATCTGCTGCATGTAATAGGATGCACAAATCTTCGTCGTGGTAGTTCGAACGCTTGATCTCCTCCGCAAGCAAAGACGGTGCAATAGAGGTCCGGGGGGTGCGAGCACTCAGAATCCCTTGTACAATCTCGGTTTCGTAGTCGTTGAGTTCTTCTTGGTCGGGGCTCAGAGGACGCGTTTGTGTTTGCGTAGGTGTCGCCAAAGGATCTTCCCCTTCAGTGCGAAGAGTATTTGGAGCAGACGGAACCGGCGACAATGTCTGCATCTTCGGTCTTGAGTTTCTCAAATCCATGCTGTCCGCAGTCCTACTCTGATTCTGCATGTGCGGAGGAAGAGGCAATGAAGGCATAAGTCCGCGTTGCACCCCGCCTGGCCGAAGTGGATTACTCGTGAATCCGTTCACTTGCTTTCCGGAATGAGGGTCTACATATGGTCCTGGTGGTCTGAAATCGCGTGGCGCACGACTGAAACCCGCATCCCCCGCATACTCGTTCGGGATCGTCCCAGCTTCGGAGGGCTCCCTTTGCGACGACGCGGGCCGGTAAGAGGGGGCTTTCGTTAACTGAGCCCTCTGAGATATTGCTTCCTGTCCACCATAGCTAGATTCAGCGGGAGGAGGATGCATCGCAAAAGATTGGAATCCGCTCAGCGGCTTAAATGCACCGGCTGGACTCATCTGGGAAGGGGCTTGGCTGGGGGCTTTGGATGGTGCTCGTGAAGCAGCTTTCGGCGATTTCAAGGCTCGCGATTGGGCGCTAGGCGAGAAAAGTGGTGTGGGATCAGCCTCACCACCTGATGGGCGGCGATGAGAGCCAGCAACGGAAGCTGCTGGCCTCTGGGATCTTGCTTTTGGTGATCGCACTTCATCCGGAACCTCAGATGGAGTTTTCTCTGTTGGTGCCCTCTCAGTAGGTGCCCTCTCAGTAGGTGTCCTTTCAGTTGGAGTCCTTTCGTTCGCAGGTGATGCACGAGGCTTGCAATAGGCGACCTTCGTTAGAATGTTCTTCACATAGATAATGGGCAAAACCTACAATACTGATTGTTGTGGACCCATCAGGGTTGATATTTACTGTAATACCTGGGAGCTGCTGCTGCGCCGAAAGTTGCGGAGGGGGACTAGCCACATCATGTCTTCCACCACTTGAACGTCGAGAGTGTCGTGATGGTGCCCTGGACTGATGGTTTGTGGATTGTCTGCTAGGGTCAGTTGGGGGTTCGACGTCGATATTTATCTCGGCCGTTCTAGGCGTCATCGCGGATGCTTCATTTGTCGGTCTGAGCATTGCTTGCGACCAAGGTGCTTTATGTCGACTAGGTGGCGACATCATTTCTGCGTCTGGAGCAAGCTCATTTGAAGGTCTTCGCGGTGTGCCTCTTGTAAACCACTAGAGGCAATTTAGACGTGAACCATATCAAAATATCAAGGTTGACTGACTGCAGGTTGAGTTGGTTGTGATCTTTGTTGCAAGGAGCCGTATAGGCCTTCCCGTGGAAGATCTTGGTTTCCGAAGGACGAGCCTGAAGGGTATCTGGGCCCTTGCTCCTCATCTGGTCCATGGCCAACATACTCATTCTACACAGCCGCGACTAAGCATGAATTAGGGGAGCGTGAAAAACATATACGTACAGCATAAACAGACGGGGCCCGTTCTGATCTCGCAAGTTCTGAGCGGAGGCCATCCTGGACGTTGGATGCAACCTCGGGATCGACCATCTCATAGCTTAACTCTGAATTCCCCAGATCATGTAGGTCACCGTCATTGGCATTGTATGCTTGTTTGGAAAGACCTGAGGAGCGATGCTGCGACTGTGCTTGGTTGAGACGGCTGAAGCGAGGGTCATTCGGGTCTAGGTCGGACTGCATACTCTCGGTCATCATACTATCGCGCACAGGACTGGCGCCACCACTACGTTGGATGCCTTCCAAGTAAAGGAGCACTGGAGCATGATGGTCAGAAGAAGGCCTTGGGATGGGCTGGTGTAGAGTAATGCTACCTTTCTCACTCGGAGCTAATATGCTTTTCTTAGTGATGAGCCGAGAAATAAGACGAGGAGAACATACCAGGGGTGCTCGACCTAAGGAGAATAGGTGTCAAGACTTCTGAGTTGCTCATTGTGCGCGAAGGTAAGGTTGAGAGTGAATGTTGAAGTTGGGGTGTTTGTGTTGTAAGTGACCGTTCGGTCGTGTATAAAGGTGATAATGGTATCGCAGATGAAAGACGGGATATAGGATATGAAGGTGTAGCGCTTTGTAGATGAGATGAAGAGAGCGGGAGAGGAGGGACGAAGATGAACTCTGAACCTCGTGTATTTCCAACTTGGATCACGTATACAAACAATTACAAACACTGCCATCAATCTAGATCCATCTCAATGAAAAATAATTCACCATGCACGCACAAATAGAGCCCCGTAGAGTAAGGAGACGGGTAAATACCAAAATACTAAATATCTTTTATGAGATTATTTTCCCCCGTCAGTGTATCTTGAGGACGTTAGGGTACCGGTTGGTGTGACGAAAGGGTCACCACGTTGTTTCGGCATGCCGTCCTCCTGACCGAGGTATGCAACAAGTCACAGATGGTCACACCGCGTCTGTGACAGCGCGCTCGCACCTTCTTGTACACTGTCCACAATGTCCGACAAACTCGTCCTCAACACATCCCATCCTCCGGGAAGAACATTTCTTACATTCTCAAGGGATGGGAAGTAAGTGCGCTTCTGATGTCACTCCCTGTTTACAATACTGATGACACTTTCAAAGTATTCTCTACACGGGCGGCTCAGATTCCCTTGTACGTCTCTGGAAGGCCGACAGCGGCGCGGACAAGGAACCAGAAACAGCTCTTGATGCTGAGGAACCCATCACTGCTCTCGGTGTTGATGTACGTTCTCAATATATGTATTTCCCTTGCGTACGCTAAATATGCGAATTGCAGAACGATGGCTGGATGTCTGGAAGCCAAGATTCACATGTTCGAAGATACCCAAAGAATGGTACCGACATGGAGAGCTTGATAATGCGTGCAAACGCCATCCCAATCCGCTGTATCTCGGTAGATCCGAAAGGTCGTAAGGTGGCTATCGCTTCTGAGTGAGTCTATATCCGACGCAAGTGTCCAGAAACTTACGAAACCGGTTTAGCGAGACGGTCGTGAAGATAATAGATCTAGAGGATACGACGAGCGTAAAACTACTTGAAGGTCATAAGAAGGGTGTACGAAGCGTGACCTGGCATCCGTCTAGCTCCCTGGTCGTGAGTCCGCACCGTCAACTCGAATATTCTGTTTTCTGAAAGGTTACCTGCAGACCACATGTAGCTCAGACGGTAAGATAATAGCATGGGACCTATCTGAGGAGGAGCCAAAGATTGAGAAGACTCTGGAGGGTATTATTCCGGCAATAAATGACAATGAGTGCGTCTACGTGTCCTCTCCTTTGAACTACCCTTTCGAATAATCAAATTCAGATCCCTTGAGTTCGGCCACGAGTGTGCGGCGGTCTGGCATCCATCAGGTATTTACTTTGTTGCCGCCACCAAAGCTCACGGTACGTACGGTTACTCAATTTCACCTCATTGTCCCGATTGGGTTTACTAATGAGTGTCATTAGAAATTATTACCGTCTCGAAGAGTACTTGGTCTCAAGTCTCATCATTCGTTCATGAAAATTGTCTCGGAGCTGTGACCGCGCTTGCTTTCTCTTCAAATGGCATGTATCTCGCATCGGCCTGCAAGTCTGGCGTCTTTGTTTGGGCGACCCAGACACGGCGCGTTATTGCCCGGTGCGCCTTCTATGTTGATGAAATATCATACATACGCTGATCGACGTGTTCCTCCTCAGCCAAGAATTGCCGCAAGGCACTATCATCCACAGTCTTGCTTTCTCCGCTGGACACAATTTGCTCGCATGGACAGACAACAATGGCACCCTTACTCGGTGGCCTGGAGTCATCTCACCCTCTTTACCAAGTCCTACTAAGCAGACTACTTCTGTCGGTATGGCGATTCCAGTCCGCCGACAGGGTACACCAACGCTCTTTGGAGATGACACGGCCGACGCGGGGCAGGGCAACGAGGGTGGCGATGAAGATGCTGACTTGGATGGCGCCTTGGACGAGCGAGACGAGGATTGGATAATTGATGACCTTGGAGATGGAATGAAAGAGAAACCCGACCAAGAATATGGACTTCGGGAAATGGGTCAGCTCCAAACTATACCATTTCTAAGTATCATACTCACAGTTCTTCAGTGAGCGTTACAAAAGCCCAGCCAGCTTTCCAGCCTGGATCTACACCATTCCAGCACAAGAGAAGATACCTCTGTACGTTCAAACTCCACTCGGAGCCATTGGTTCGAATCACTTAGACGTCTATCAATAGCTTTTAACAGTATCGGAGTTGTAGAGGTAGTAGACCAAGACACGCACCATATCGTGAACGTGGAGTTCCATGATCAAACAACTCGCAAGAACTATCACTTCACAGACACATACAAATACGACCTAGCCGCTGTTGGTATGTACCTACGTAATTGCGCATGCTTATCTCTGACTGATTATATTCCAAAGGTGAACGAGGCATCGTCTACGCATGCCCTCCAGAAGGTATCCATGCAGCTCGTGTACATTACAAGCCTTATTCAACCTGGGCATCCCTCGGTGAATGGGCGTATGAGCTTTCTAAAGGCGAGCGTGTGGTCGCTGTTGCTGCTGGCGGGACGCCTCCCACCCGCTCACTGCGGCTTCTACAGGAAGCGGACGCAGAGGGGAATGGCTGCGTCGCAGTTGCGACTGACAAAGGCGTTATACGATTTTTCTCCGGTGGTGGAGCCCAGCGAGGACCCATATGGGCATTAGACGGTGATATTGTATCTATGGTTGCCGGGCGCGACTATGTTTTTGTCGTGCATCGGGAAGGCGGCACTAGTCTCGATGGTGAGTAAGGAATATTGGGAAATGAGCCATTTTGCTGGCATTGACATATATCCCAGGAAATCAAAACTTGAAGTACACATTGCGTACATGTGATAGTTTCCGAGTCATGCATACCGGTCGTCTGCCTGTCAATAAAGGCCATACGTTGAAGTGGATAGGCATCAGTGACGAGGGTGTAAGTAATCATCTTGGTCTAATGCGACGCCCCTAACATATCTCTCATGAAGGCTCCGGTTATCTATGACTCCGCTGAACGCTTGATGATGCTCGAGCACTACAGGTTCACTGCACAGGGATCATGGGTGGTGCTTCTTGATGCGACACAATTGGCACGAAGAGCTGGGAAGGACGAGTCTTACTGGCCAATCGGCGTGGCCGGCAGCATGCTGATGACTATCATTCTAAAGGTGACTGTGTTCTTTCTCCAGTTTACAGCGGGTTTCTGAACACATGCACTGCAGGGTCGGGAAGATTATCCCGGCTTTCCTCGCCCGCTACCCCAAGAAATCGAAATGCACATGCCTTACCTTGACATGGATAAAGAAGACCCCCATAAAGAGGAGCAATTCGCTCGAGAGACGATTCTTCTTGACCATCTCCGTGATGTTTTGGATGAAGAGGAGCTTACGACGGAGGATATCTCTCGAACCGAGCTTGATCTTGACAAATTGCTCATCGTGCTTGTACAACATGCTTGTAGGGATGACCAACTCCAGCGCGCATTGGACCAGGCGAAAGCATTGAACCACACCGCCTCGCTTGATATGGCTGTGAAAGTTGCAGACTTCTATCACCTCGCGGGTTTGCGAGAAAAGTTGAATTTGATCAAACGCATTCGCGTTGGCACAGATCGCTTGCGCGATGAGCGCACTCGGCGAGCAGATTGGAGAGCGGCTTCTGGTGTGGTACCACCAGCGAAAGATCCTTATGTAGGTGCGGAGCAGAAGGCGCAACAATTACTCCAAAGTACACGACCACCGGCTACGGTGCATCGGCCAAGGCTACAGGCAGCTGCACCATCACAAGAGCTATCGCCGTTTGCTCGAAATCCTGTCGCTCAGCAACCGATGATGGAGCCGTCTTCCTCTCGTACGGCTATTGAGGCTTCACCACCCCCGGAGAAACGTAAACGGGATTATGAGGATGAAAGTGAGACCTTTGATTCTCAAAGCTCTGAGATGAACTCAAAACGGCGAGCTGTGGATGGTGGTTTGGACGGTATCGGCCAACCAAAGAGTATGTTATTCATTTCCATATTGGACACTTCAAAAACTTACAAGCATGAAGAACCAAACCCATTCGCAAAGAAGTCAGCCGCTGATAATGAGAATGCTCTAAATGGCGGAAAACCAAACCCATTCCTTCGAAAGGTTGGGCCGACGAAGTCGTTACACAAGAGCGAGACTTTCTTTGATAAGGTAAACGCTGCAGAATGTGAAGCGGAGAAAGGCAAACGTACGTATTTTGAGTTCCAGTCTATATCCGTAGTCGTACTTAAACACTGGTATGTGCAACAGGTGGTATGGCGAAGAATAAAAAAGCAATTCCGGGCAAGCAAGCAACACTTCTTGGCATGCTTCCTGTAGACGAGAGACGAAAAGCCAGCAAGACTGGTAAGAAGAATGGGACTAGCGAAGAACTTGATTCATCAACTATAGAAACCCAAGTAGAGACTCAAGGGACGTTAATCAACGGACAAGAAGATGTCGCCGATGTCGCTATGAACGGAACTATAGGACAAGAGCAAGACGAAGAAAGTACTTTGTCCGCTTCAGTCTCACAGGAGCAGGAGTCTGGAGTGACTACTCAGGTTGAGGTTCGTCGTTTCATTCCATCAGATGATGAAGTGAAATAACGATATTTGGTTCAGACGCAAATAGCTGACGAAGATGGTGAAGAGCCTATTGAATGGCCTGATACACCTCCAGCTGCTCCGGTGGAGCTAGCCGCCGAAGCCTGAGGCATAACTTTACTAACTTCACACCTTTCATCTATCTGCCGAGCAATGTTTATTCCATGTAGCGTTATAATCAAACTCTCCAACTGATTTGTTATTATTAAAGATACTTGTGCTATAAAGTTGCAAGTATTGCAGAGGGAAGAAAACAAAGATCGAAGATTTTGAGGGGCAATCATCACCTTTCCCGCTCAATATCTTTAGTGATGGCATCCGAAATGTGTAAATCCTACACAAAGTTGAGAAAAAAAGTAGGGAGAAAACAGCGGGAGAGGAGACTCACGTCGGGTCTAAATGGCCACTCTTCAAAAACCTTCACTAGAATTTGCCAGTCCTGCATTTTGAGCTCACGAACGTTCTTGTCGATGTCCAGACGCTGCGAACGGGGAAGGGTTTGATCGTTCAGGATGGGAAGGAGGTTTGAGGCTCCAGGGCCGAGTGATCTGGAACGACAATGAGACAGTCGGTGAGGGAATAAATGGTTTTTGACTTACGAAATGGCTCTTCGGATTGGGGTATTTCGCAGGATGAACAACCTCCGTGACACGTAATCCCATTTATCCAGTTCGCCTATTCCAATCACCTTTGTTAACGAAGATAAAAGAATACAGTGATGAGGTAAAAATCAAAAAATTTAATACGATTATAATCGCGAAAAAAAATGGGACGTACTGGTTCTATCAAGGGATTTACTTGGAGAGCGACGTATGGTGAACCAGGCGGTCGATAATTACCCTTCCTTTCTACCTTTTCACTCCCACTACCAAGAGGATGGAAATGTTCTTTGTAAGGTTGTAGCTTCTCACGTGGAACTGCTTCTTTGATTGTAGCCGTTGCCTGTGCTATAACGCTGAGTTTACAGTATTCCCTGTCTTTATTGGTAGCAGATGTTCGCTGTCAGAAGACTTTAGAGTCGAACGATGTTAGTGAAAAGCAGAGATTGGGAAGGACGAACGCGATAAGAATAGTCGGAAAGGAGTAGGCTCATTGGAACTCGGCCGTATTTGAATAACCAGGATCGTTCAGGTATGTGTCGGAAGAATTGGTTTGTTAACTGTTCACCCATGATAGCGTTCGGGATGTGTGCGACGAAGTGGAGATTTGGTGCTTTATTGCATAGGTAAGGTCAAAGGCCCGGACAGTTAGGGAGGGTAAGACGTACGCGTTTCATTCCATGATTTTGTGACTACATCGTTAAGAAGTCCGCGATCTTCTAGCTCCGAGTACGTTGACCATTCGTAACCATTTAATGGAACGACTACCACTCGAGGATCCGCCGCTTCGAGAGGCTTGAAGAAGATGAGGAAACTAAGTCGATATGCAATACGAAGTGACGCACAGTGAGGTATTTAAGGTAGTGTTCAGCGTCCTCCAAAATAATGAGCTTCTTTATTTTCTGCTTAGGAAGCTTCAGTAGACTACGAGTTAGACAACCGGGACCTGGACAAAAAGTTAACTTGAAGGCAACAGTACGCAAAATGGCAAATTGACAAACCTGGAAAAGCTTCAATAACAATTTTCCCTTCCTCATTCTGATCGTCCGGGTTTCTGGGATCCTTGAAGAACGCTTTTGCAATCTTGTCTGCTGTTTCCCGGTTCTTCAGAGTGACGCGATGGGTAAATCCCATCACAGGGAACTCCGTCTTCCAATCTTCCAGAGGTGGAAGCGGAGGCAAAGCAGCCGTCCTATACCAGGCTCGACCATGGCACACCCTGGGACATGCGCGACGAAGTGCAAACATCAAGACTTTGCTTTGACTTCGTCAAACCCAATTTTGTCGTATCTAAAAGCACGTGCTGGTGTAATCCCTTTTCTGGAAATTATCCCTCGCGTGCTTCAAACTCATAAACTTGTAAGTAACCCTTGTAACCCTGCTATATCTTCACCATGTCTAGCCCTGGTGCCAACAGACGGTCTCGACATGGTAGAAGGGCATCAGCCTCAACACCACTATATGGTAGCGGTCTAGATGTGTCTCATACTCCAGGAAAACTTCAAGGGTTGCAGCCTGCACATGGTCCAAATGGCTCAAGACGACATTCCTACACGCCCGAACATGACTCGAGTCAGGATGATACGCGATACGAGGACGGTTCAGAGGTCTACAATGACGAGGCGTACACCATAGAGCAAGAGAACCGTAGTCCTTCCCCTTCATTTCTCTCCAATAGACGTCACTCTCTTAGCCCGGTGAAGCGTGAGGATGTGCATGACACGTTGGCCTACTCTTCGTTACCATCTTCTCCCATATCAACGACACCCATTCCCGTATCTCCATCTCCGATTGACTACCGCTCGCATTATGGTTCCAGCCATGCTCATGATGTGCCCTTCTCGCTGTGGGACTACCTTCGTGAAGAGCTTCTAGCGACGGACTTCGATTCTCATCAAGAACTGAAGTGGGAACGCGTTAGTAATTTCCTTAATATACCATTGGCTATCGAGAAGGTGCGTCGCATGCCGCGTCTAACAGAAGGATACTGAACTGTTCTGTAGATTCTTGGGTTTGGATTTGTGCTGTGCTTTGACTCCTTTCTGTACACGTTTACGATTCTGCCAATCCGCTGCGCGTTAGCTGCCTACCGCGTTGTTACCAATATTTTTTCCGGAGCATCTCTCCCTCCGTCTCAAAAAGCGGACTTATTACGAGTCCTACTACTGGTCGTCTCCATCATGATCTTACTGCCATTAACAGATGCCAGTAAAATCTACCATACTATTCGAGGGCAAGAAACAATCAAGCTCTATGTTATTTTTAATGCTTTGGAGGTAAGCTGCATACAGATGATGCGTCCTAGTCATAATCTGAATTACTAAGATCGCAGATCGATTATGCTCATCGTTTGGTCAAGACATTATTGACTGTGTCTTTTCTCGTTCCACTCTCTTGTTGTTATCCCGCAAGGCTTCAGTCACGTCAGAGACGTTTAAGCCATTCGTATATTTCTTCATCGCGACAATCTACATTGGTGAGGCATTCATCTCGACATCATCATACGTTTCTAAGCAAGCATTCAATAGTCGCACATACCCTCGTTCTCGTATACCAACTCATGTCGTTAAACGTTGCGATCAACTCCTATGACCATGCTCTCCTTTCGTTGTTGATTTCCAACCAGTTTGTTGAGATAAAAGGCAGTGTCTTCAAGAAGTTCGAGAAAGATAATCTGTTCCAAATAACCTGCGCAGGTACGTTTGCAGAAGCACTCTTCTTTTCACCGCATCCAATGACTCAGTGCCACAGACATTGTCGAGCGCTTTACGATATCACTTATGCTATTTGCTGTTGCTTTCCGTAATCTCATTGAGATGTACGGGTCTGAATTCGATTTTACCGAAGGCGTCATCTTACCTAAGAGTTTTGGATGGTTTCGCGAAGGGCATCTTTTTTGGACGATCTTTTATGTATGCTCATTTCATTGCCTTTTGGTGATGAATTCTAACATATGACTCTCAGCCGGTCCTGACAGTCTTGGTATCAGAGCAATTAGTTGACTGGCTAAAGCACGCTTTCATAACGAAGTTCAATCATATCCGTCCATCCGTATACGAAAGATTCATGGATGTCCTCTGCCTGGACCTTTCGAACGGTAGCGCTGTTGGTCGGAGATCCGCACGCAAGGTGGGAGCGCCATTCGTTATTCTTGTAGTTTCTTAATAATTACAATTGCGCAGCATTCCTACGTTGATCAGTCTCCGATTGTTGCACGACGATTAGGGTTCCCCGCCTTGCCGCTTGCTGTTCTTGCCGGTTTGATCGGGTCGCAATCCATAGGGCTTGTCATATCCGTTCAGGCGCTTTCTCCCGTTACCTTGCTTGAGAATATACTGCATAGAGCGAAGTGGGTGGCGCTTGGTTTTATTTTCTGGATCTGGTAAGAGCTTTGACTCGTACGTTGAGCGATCATTAAGCCACCACAACTAGTTGCGTAGTGATAAAGATCATCATCGGGGTCAACCTAGTTAGCTATGCCACTCACCGTCGGGCAGACATGGAGGTCCGAGAAGAGGAAGACAAAATCAACGACTTCGGTCGGGATCCTATCGGAGAGGGAAAGGAAGAACGGGTAAGAAATTGTAAAATACAATTGTCGGTTTACCGCTTGTTAACATCAAACTTCTAGGAATACAATCGCGATCTGAAAACATTGCTGGACTACAAAGGTGACGATGCGACTCGAGTCCCAGATATCGGTGAGAAAAGGCATGGCACGAGCGAAGAAAATAAACGAAGACCCAAGCTTGAAGAACTAACAAGGTTTACAATGGTGAAGCGCATATGGTGAGAAGGGATGTCAGTAATCAACAACGGAAACGGAGATGTTCGCATGTGAGGCATATTGGAAGCATAATGGAGGCATACGTGCATAATGGGCATAATTTATCGGCGTGGTAGTCGCTGGAATATGTGTAAAAGGGATGGTGGATGTCGCAGAATCGGTGAATCAGTGACGAAAAATGATGGGAATCGGGCAGCAGCAGCACAATTGTTCTTATTCCTTACCAGCCACAAAGTATTCCGGAGTCGCTCCTGGTCATCCACGAATCTTCTCCCGAAAAATTTCTCCGTGCAAGTCTTTCGTTTAAATGCTTGGCCTGCAACCTCGCGCGCTCGGGATATGCTCTTGACGTCGGCAGCGAGAAATTCGAGTTATGTCTACGTACTTTCGGATTAACGGGTGCCCGAGACTCGTACTCTCCTGGAACATGAACAGGTGGCTTAGGGAACTCGTTCAGCAGCGTCTCCAGATGGAAGGGGTCCGTAATCGACTCGAGAGAGTCCCTACTGGACTTCAAGCGAAGATTCGGGGTCGAGGTGAGCCGCATATCCTTAACCTGCTGGTGCCGCGCTGTTCGCCTGGGTTGACAGAGAGCATTGGTAGACGGTGTTCTCCTACGTAATTGAGGAATGCATTCCGGAAGTAACTCTAGTTCTTCGTGCT
This sequence comes from Inonotus obliquus, assembly GCA_032164295.1. Lineage (NCBI taxonomy): Eukaryota > Fungi > Basidiomycota > Agaricomycetes > Hymenochaetales > Hymenochaetaceae > Inonotus > Inonotus obliquus. The sequence goes on along the minus strand of JAJHTX010000006.1, from coordinate 1,223,127 downwards.
CCTCTGTCTGTCGCCTTCTCTCCCGATCCCCATTTACCGCACTGATGTCAAGAACGAATGGATCTGGTGACCTGTTGTAAGGCTCGAAAGGTGGCCCTTCGTCCTCGCTCACTACCTCCTTCCCCTTCCCCTTGCTGAAGGTTATGGATTTCTTGCACCTCAACCCAAGCTGATTGAGAGCCTTTAAAGCCCACGGTTTACTCAGTGTCGTCACTGAAGAAGCGGTGAGTCGTTCTTCGTGTACGAGCGTGCTGGAACTGGAATAGATTGTTGAGGTTGAGAAGTCGGAACCGGCACGTGAAGGAACAGAACTATCCAGATGCATTAGTTTATGTATCTCTTATATCTGTACGCTGTTTCCTGAATAGAACTCACCGTTTGTGTAATTTCCTTGGACTGGGTGTAGCCATGATGATGGAGGATGAATGCTAAGTGCTAAGCAGCCACAGTGACTCGGTGAGTTGGGCTTATATAGACGTGGTGGCCCGAGTTTAGAGCAGTGGTTAGTCTATGCGTTGTGATATTTGACACGAAACAAGAGAGCAAGAGGCCGCAAGAGGTGACTTTGGCGTCATGGCGCTATTATACTCCTGGCGTTATTATCCTCAGCCAACTTTGTACCCAATATAGAAGCCACCCTTTCAGGAATAAATAAAAGTCTCAAAATTAGTATGAACGTTTGCACGTGATCCGGACACGGTCTAACAAAATCACTCGTTTACAAAAGTTACATCTCCAATCCAACCACCCCCTCGACCTCCGTCATGTCGGATTACCCGACGCTGAGCGTTACCTTGCTTGGAGCTGGCCAAGAGGTCGGACGATCATGTTGCGTTCTTCAATATCGTGGCAAGACCGTGGTTTGTGATGCAGGCGTGCACCCAGCGTATAGCGGCATGGCCTCTCTTCCCTTCATTGACGACCTGGAATGGAGTAGCGTTGACGCTATTCTCGTGACTCAGTGCGTTCATTTCGAATTAAAACTGTGCCATAGCTTAATAGCCGCTTTAGCTTCCATCTTGACCATGCCGCGTCGCTAACTTACATCATGGAGAAGACTAATTTCAAGGACGGGAAGGGCAAAGTGTACATGACGCATCCTACGAAGGCCGTATACAAGTTTCTAATGCAGGATTTCGTGAGGATGAGGTGTGTTTTTCATCTCGTAGTTTACTGGTGGAGTCTTACATTTGGACGTTCAGTTCAACCTCTACAGATGCTCTTTTCACTCCGCTCGACCTTTCGATATCTCTTTCATCCATTATTCCTGTCTCGGCTCATCAGCTAATCACCGTCAGTCCTGGACTTTCATTTACTCCATACCATGCAGGACACGTTCTTGGCGCGTGCATGTTCATGATTGACATCGCTGGCCTAAAAATCCTTTATACTGGTGACTACTCTCGAGAAGAGGATCGGCATCTGGTCAAAGCAGAAGTCCCTCCAGTAAGGCCAGATGTACTCATCGTTGAAAGTACGTATGGTGTGCAAGGTCATGAAGGTCGAGAAGAAAAAGAGCATCGCTTCACTAGTCTCGTGCACTCGATTATTCGAAGAGGTGGGCATGTGCTCATGCCCGTTTTTGCATTGGGACGAGCGCAAGAGCTACTCCTCATTCTCGAGGAGTACTGGAAAAAACACCCGGAGCTACATAATGTACCAATATACTATGCATCTAGTCTGGCCAGGAAATGCATGGCGATCTATCAAACCTATATTCATACCATGAACAATAACGTACGGGCAAGGTTCGCCAAGCGGGATAATCCTTTCGTTTTCAAGTGCGTATAATCTACCGTCAAGCTCTTGCATATGATATTTAGTTCGTTGTCAGGCATGTATCGAACTTGGCCCAAGCTCGCGGTTGGGAGAAGCGCATTGCCGAAGGACCACCTTGCGTGGTATTGGCTAGCCCTGGGATGCTTCAGGTTGGACCTAGTCGTGAGCTACTGGAGCTTTGGGCGCCTGATCCGAGGAATGGTTTGGTTATGACGGGTTATTCCGTAGAAGGGACTCTAGCTAGGGTGAGTTCATGGCCCGAATTTCGTAGGTTTTACACTCCGATGTACTTCCATGTCAATATACATTTGTTTCTCCCATCTCGAGTGAACCTGAGATGAACATGTTTCTTCAAATAACTGGTTTCTCAACATCAACTTATACTTTGTTGTTAGGACATTATCAATGAACCTGAAGAAATTCCAAGTGTGAAGGGGGACTCGACGATCCCACGAAGGCTATCAGTGGACTACATTTCGTTCAGCGCGCATGTTGATGGTCCACAGAACTCTGAGTTCATTGAACAAGTTAAGGCACAGCATGTGGTGAGTCATTAAAGTTGCGATGCCTTCTGAAGATACGGATTCAACGATGGTATTTGCTAGGTATTGGTACACGGCGACTCAGCAGCCATGAACCGATTACGACTTTCACTACAGCAGCGCTTCAAGGATCGTGAAGAGGAGATCAAAATTCACGCCCCGCGAAATTGCGAGACTGTAAAGTTGACTTTTAGAGGTGAACGAGTCGCAAAGGTATACACCCAAACCGTCTCCGGTTTCCTTTGTTAGAAACCCTGCTAACACTATCTGCTAACTCACTCGTGATAGGCAATTGGGACACTGGCTTCAAATCCTCCTAAACCAAATAGTGTTCTTTCAGGCTTGCTAGTCGCCAAGGACTATTCATATACACTCCTCGATCCTCGAGACCTACGAGATTTCGCTGGACTCTCTACGTGCGCTATAACTCAGCGACAAAAGATCGTATTAGGCGTGGGTTGGGACCTCGTACGATGGCATCTCGAGGGTATGTACGGAGGTGTTGAGGAAGGGCTTGATCATGACGGAGTACCAACTATGAGAGTGTGTCTATTCTTCCTTGTCTTGAGAGTGTCTATTTTGCGTGATTGACGGATTTATGGCTTTTCTAGGTCATGGGAGCAGTTGATATCAAACATACATCGGAGCATGAGCTTACCCTTGAATGGGAATCGAGCGCTAGCAATGATATGATTGCTGACTCGTGTCTGGCATTGATAATGGGTGTTGATAAGAGCCCTGCATCGGTGAAACGTACGTTCTCTCCCTTGATCATACCATATTACTATAGAGTAAACCACAATCCTTATCCCTCGCTGTTCTGCCGTAGTAACCACACATCCTCACAAGCACGACGAACCGCACCCACATGCAGATGATCCCGAAGAATCTACGATAGTACGAATACAACGGCTCGCGATGTTCTTAGAAGCGCACTTTGGCGAAGTCGAGTTACATATGCCTGAACAACCCCCTCCAGCCGGGGAAGATGAGAACGCGGCTGATGACGCTCCCGGTCTGTTAATTGCAGTTGACGAGGCTGAAGCATTCGTCAATCTCGCTACAATGGTAAGCATTTCGATCAAAAAGCAATTTGTATATTATCATGCACTGATTACATCCTCTTGGTCTATTCGTTCATTAATCTCCTATAGGTCGTCGAAAGCTCAAGCGAACAGCTCAGAAAACGCGTCGAAGCAGTATTAGACATGGCTCTCACAACAGTTAGCTCCCTCACCGAATTATACAAGTCTGATGCTCCCATCGTCGAATTCCTCGAGGACCACGAGTTAATAAAGGAGAAAGATGCCAGTGTCACGGTGATTGAGCAGATTGCGGAATCTCCGACTGCTGAAGAGCCACCTAGAGGGGAAAAGGAAGCTGAAATGGTCGTTGAGGAGGCACCTACAGAAAAGGAGGTACGGTCGACTGAGATTGAGAAGGAGGAAAACATGCCGTATGAGCAAATACCTCCTGAAAATGGTGATGAACGTAGTGAAGCCGGAGGTGAAGGTGAAGGTGAAGGCGATGAAGAAAATGAGGAGGGTGGATCTGAAGACGATGACGGCGTTCTTCAAGTTCACGATTGATGATGAATCACTTGTCCATACATTGCTTTTTTTTGGCTCGCATCTCACATATGTCTTGCACCCTGATATTCTCATGTGCTGAGTTTGAAAATGCCCACCTAATAGCTATGCGAATATAAATGTACATGGAGCTGAATAAAGGATGAAAGATCAGTATTGATTCCTGTGCACCAATGGGCCTCATTCCTTCGAATTTAGTTGTCATGGCATGGGTGCAGGAATGAGTTAGCCGCATAATGTTGATTACTGCGGGCATCTAACAATGCCGTACGGTTGCGTAAGTCTGCGGCATTGTGGCACAACTATATCGTCCTATGATGGAGTATGTGGCTATAAGTAGAGGCTTATTCTCGCTTGATTCGAGTATCATCCTTTGCAGACATTAGCTTGTAGTAGAACATATGACAACCTCAACAATTCCTACCTCAGCACGCGCGGTCGTACTGCAGAACCACGTAACGCCAGACCATCCCTTCGATCTCTCGTTCACTCCGTCGGGGACCTTTGCTGTCAAGGACCTTCCAATCCCAAATCCAGTTCCAGAAGATTCGCTCCTCTTGCAATCTCCATACTTCTCTAACGATCCGGGACCACGCTTGCTACTTCAGAAAGATCTCAAAATCAAACGAGAGGACATACCTATTGTTCCAATTGGTACGCCATTCCCAACTATAGCTGTCCTCGGGCGTGTGTTGCAGGTTGGCGGTGAGGATGATCATTTCGAAGTGGGAGATGTTGTTGAGGTGCTTTACGTGTACTGGGCGAATTATATCGTAATACCGAAGGCAAAGGCGAAAGTGAGGAAGTGAGTCCAGACAGGCTGAGTATATGCATTATGGCGTTTACTAGGTAATTAAATACGGCATGTTGTTAGGGAGATTCCTGGTATAGGCATCAGCGCGTACCTTGGAGCGCTCGGATTAACGGGTGCCACAGCATACTGGGCGTTGAAAGGCGTACTGAAGCCGAAGGAGATAGACACGCTTGTAGTGAGCGGAGCTGCAGGGTAAGCAATTGATTTTCTTGAAGGTGACATCGTGAATTGTCGTTTACTATTCAACAGAGGCACCGGCAATGTAGCCGTACAATTGGCGAAGAAGTTCTTCGGCATCAAAAGTGTCGTTGGGATCGCTGGTACGGATGAGAAGTGCAACTGGCTGAAGGACATCGGCGCAGATGAGGCGGTGAACTATAAGAGTGCGACTTACGCCGAGGATCTCGAGAGGGCAACTCCAGAAAAGGTGGATATGTGAGTACGATAGCCGATAGCCGCCATCGTATATGCCAGTGAAGGTGACACTGGTCATAGATTCTTTGATAATGTCGGGGGAGCTATCCTGGATGAAGTTCTGCTACGTATGAAAACACACGGAAACATATGCTTGGTTGGAGCTACATCAAGTGAGTTCTCCTTTCTTTCTTGCGGTCAAGTGCGCCTGAGTATGTCCAATGCAGTACTGGGGACACCAGACCAATCGGCCACGTTTCGAAACTACGCCCAGATAATTGCGCATCGTTTCTCGCTGCACGGTTATACACCACATGATTACTTGGACCGTCTAGGCGAGGCGGAGTCTGCACTTTTAGAAGCAGCAAAGACAGGAAAGCTGGAGGTAGACGGAGCACAGAGCATAGTCGACATCCATGGGGAGATTGAACAAGTGCCCAACGGGCTGTTTACGGGAGCAAACACGGGCAAACTCATCAGTGTAATTTTGGAATAGTATTACATAATGATGTCGATCATTCGGATCGGCACATTAATTCTCGGCCCAGTCGGCGGAATCAAAATATTCCTTTCGTTTTTCTTTTCCTTCCCATCGTGCAAGTCATCGTGGCCTCAATGCTTTCAATCTGATGTTGCCATTGTACGTCTATCACCCAGAATGAAACGTCAAGAAAGAAAATGAGCTGCTAAAAGCGGGAGGTTGTTGTTAGATGATGAGATGCTCGTTTGGTCTGTGCGGTTCCGGCGCGCCTGCAAACAACAATCTTCAAAATTTCATCACACATTCTCACCGCCATTCTCCTTTTTACCACCACCGTCCTCCTCCTTTGCCCCCTCCACCCTCCTCGATTCCTTTTAATTCCCTTTGCCCCAGACGACGAGAAACACTCCTTTACTTCCGTTCTTTCAACAAACAGAATAGACTGACTTATCATGTCGTTCACATTCTCTTCGCTCGCCGTCCTCCTCGTCTCGGCCCTTCACGTCCTCGCGGAGTCGCACACCGTTCGCTTCCAGAACAAGTTAGTAATACAGCATGCACCCGGCTTTACGTTTTTACTCACAAACAACTCGTACCCAGCTGTGGCACAGGAACTGTATGAAACTCCGCTATCAGGAGTAAATTTTGAAGCTGACTTTGCGAAAATAGCCCAAGCTCATCAAAGGCGGAGTTGTAGTCTCGACTGGAGAAGACTACACGAGCAACGGCCCGCTTGAGTCTTCAATAGCGTAAGCTAGATTTCGATACAGCATTTGGTGTTCCTGACCTTACTCGCTTCCAGTTATCTCGACAGGAATAATGAGTGTGCTTTCAATGGAGAACACTGCACACTTGTCGAAATGAACTTGAATAACCCTTCGTGCCCAGGATGCGGTTCGAGGTGCGCACGATATCAAGTTCTCTCCACCAAACTCTCACTCATTTAGTCCCTCAGTGTGGACATTTCCCTCATACCGGAGTAAGGCCGAATTTCATCAACTTTAGAACGTTTTACTAACACGGATAACTTTCAGCCACGCTTTCAATGTTGAGACCTCCTTTGCGTTCTACGGAGGTGATGGCAACGTTTGCGACGGCCTCGGAGCCATCTGTACGTCAATCTGCTCAGTAATATATGAAATGCGAAATTAATGAAGAAAATCCGTGTTACAGGCGCTGATGCTCATTGTAATACCGCGTTCTTCGTACCTGATGATAATCAGGTTCAACGCGCGTGTCAAGCGGATAATGTCAACCTTCTTATTACCTTCTGCGGTGGCTCGATTACCAAGTACACAGAGGCGGCAGTCAATTCTATGTCGGGAGAATCCCCGTCCGTTGATTCGTCTAATGGAAGTAATCAGGAGTCCCCATCGCCATCAAGTGACGCTTCAGTACCTGCCTCATCATCAGAGGTCGCCACTTCAGCAGCTTCTTCGTCAACGGCATCCGCTGCGGGCGCAGACCCTTCAGAGACACCTATTCTGAACGTCGGCGTATCCAGCTCTCCGGTCCCCTCCCCAGCTCCTGACGACACCTCTGTCCCCGCCGCTTCAACCCCGACTGCGTTATGTCACCGCAAGAGGTCGGCTTCAGGATCCCGTCGCGCAAAGCGAACTTCATCCTTCTCCCGTCATGCCCGCGCCCAGTCTCGCGCGCGAGCCCTCTCAGGCTTTCATGACTCCAAATTTTAGTATGCTTTGAGCTCGATTTGATTTCACTCGCTCTCGGATGACGTCTCTTTAAGAGATGTCGTCTCGTCTCGTCTCCTCATTGGGAAGGAGCGAGTTCCTTGCTCCTCCATAGTCTGCCTGCTCTGATCTTTTTCTCCGACCTCGCGAGCGAGGTCACTTCTTGACTCACCCCTCTCACTCTCTCTTGACTTCTTGACCTCGCTTGCGAGGTCGGAGATTACAGTGGCCCAGCGGGCTACTCTTGTAGTCTTGCATGTATAATCCATTAGTCCTTCCCTGCCTTATTAAAGTGTTGTCTCCATGCCATGTTACCCAGATGTTTTTGCTTGATGCATGTATCCCGGCTAAGCCGCGAAGCATCTCGCTACAATGTTATAATCTGTGCTACCTTTGGTTCATTTTTCCTGAGTGCCGCCCTATCCATATATTCACGAAGAAACGAACAAGAGAGAAATAAAACGACTTTGTACGTCGTAAAAATTCTGTAAAATACCAGAGCATGTAAGATCGACGTACATGTTTCGAAAGTAAGCCTATATGTAATGCAGTGGTCGATTGTGCTTAACAAAGCAAGAACAAGGTAAAAAATGGAAGGGGAGTATTGACCAAGGAAAAAATACTGGCAAGGGGAATGAGATGGTGTCTAGTAAAACAAGAAAGGTATTACCGAAGAAGGGAATAAATGGAAGACAGAGAGAGATATGAATAAACAAAGGGAAGAATAAGTTACAACCCGCGAACAGAAAACAAACAAATAAAAAGGCGAGGAGTAGAGGGGATAGATAAATAGAGAGAGAGAGGGTCGGAAGTGATTAAGAGTGAATATATAAAGCATAAGAGAAATAAAACTCCAATTCAAGAACCGTAGAATCAAGTAAAAAGAAAAACGAAAACGAAAGGGGTAAAAGGAAAAATAATCAAGTTTCCGCAGATTCCCTCCGATGGCATGAACTCGATCGCGAGCTAGCCTTCCCTTTCTGTTTATCTTGTACGGTGAGTCCAGGCGTAGGTGGTGGTTCCTCGCCTTCAGGTATAGTCTCTTCATCTGGGTATCCTTTCCATCGCTGCTGCTTACCTCCCACTCCCCCCAACGCAGCACCGTCTTCTGGTGTCACTTTCTCCAAAGCCTTCTCAAGCGCCTTCTCACCTCGCTTCTTCAGGCGTAAAGTCATTGCTGCTTTAAGCGACTCGACATACGAGTCGTATTTCACGATTTCCGTTAATAGGTATTTAGATTTACGTTCCCAATTCGCCATTGCCCTGTTCGCATTCGTCGAACGAGGCGTGTACTGAGTCAAAGGATTAGAGTAAGTTAAAGTTTTTCGGAGATTATGCGGGAAGAAAAAGATGCATACGAGTTGAATCATGGGCGTGCGAAGAGCATTGTGTTTATCTAGGTCTGTCTTGAGCGACGTGGCGTGTTTCTGAAGCGCCTCTAGCTGCATTTCCTCGTCATGGGTACTAGGTACGGTCGAAGGCATCGGTGGTTTCCATTCATGGATGTTTATTCGTTCTGCAAATGGCGAAGTCCCAGAGCGCAACGAAAAAGTATCCTTTACACCATGCCAACTCCGTGTGCTTCGGGTACTATATGTGTCCGTATCTCGATGCGGTGGTCCATCCTCTGAGGGCAGGTCATCATCATCTAGGTCGATCACGCGATTCCAACCATATTCCATGTTGGAGACGCCCCCCGCTAATGGCTCCTTGCTCGTTCGCGCAGCCCAATAATTGCATGTTGATACCCACTCGTTGACAAGTTCCTCTGTCCCGGCCTGGAAGAAATAGACGCCGCCCGAAGCTAGAGTAAGCACAAAACAGTGTGGTCGCTGTCGACTGTAACCAGGAGGGGGAAGAGCGTGAGCAAGGGAATGCGCCAAGGTGACGGTTCCAACTGGCTGTGCATTAGCCTACGCGACGTTATCATCAGCCTCCATATGGCGTAACTTCAGGCAGGTCGATTAAACTCACCAGCCAGTTCCCGCCACCTACGCCCATTGTGCCGCCTGATCCGCCTTCACCGAAAATAAACATGTTCAACTCCCCCTTTTGGATGACCACAAACACATCGAGCCAGTTCTTCGACTTCGCCCGTTTGCCGGTCGACTCCCAGTACTGCTTACGGCAGAGCATGCCTTCCTTTGCCCATGGGGCACCCAGCAATGCGAGTTCCTCATCGGTAATGCTTACGCCCGAAGAATCAGTCTGACCGCTCTGCGTGCTTCGATCGTCATCTTCTTGGGCTTCACGGATGATGGTGTGAGATAAGTTCGACGCGAAACCCAATGTAGGCGGAAGAAACTGGCTACTAGAAGCAGCAAAGGCCTGCTCATTTGATTTCTTTAGAATAGTTCTAGGAACCGGACCGATAGCGAGCACTTACATTCAAGCTGACCTCATGCGACGAATTTGCGAAGCTTGGAGCTGGACTAATCCGACCATCGATACTCCCACTGTGTCCGTATGGACTGCCGCCTGCATGTGCATTGAACAAGGATTGTATCCCGCGCATACTGCCCCTTTTTAGATTGGCCACCCGATCGTTCTGCCCTCGTCGGCTTCCATTTCGGAAGAGATGCGCTCCAGCAGGACCAGAAGATACCGAAGCACGTTCGACTGCACTCAATGGCTGCAGAATCTGCTGTGTTTTAATCGCCGTGTACATTTCCTGCACCGAATGTCAGCAAATCGGATCTGATAACAAATAACGTAAGACCAAATTAAACCTTTAGCAGATTTTCCAGCTCGCTCTCAAAGTTACGACTGTACACAATAGGGTTGCCCGTGTTCTTCGCGCGAGACTCGTGAACAGACGCATTGCTCCCGTTAAGCTGTTGTGACGATCCGCTATTTGGTGTTGTCGCTGGCGTGTTCACGAATTCACGCGAGATGCTAGTCCAACTGGTCACACTCGGACTTCGCCCACTTCTACTCCGAAGAGCGGATGCACCGGCCTCGCTGCCGTCCGAACCTACACCACGTATGCTACTCCCATCGTCGTGAGTCAGTTCCGGAGTGGAGGCTCGGCCGGTCCCATTCGGCTTGATTTGCATCTGTATCGCGGTGAGCGTGTTCTTTACGAATTGATTTCTCGACATGCGCGATGCTAGCTCGGCAACATGAAGATCCGTATTGAGAAGTAACAATGAATATGCAACGGCGTGGACAACACCTGAGATTGGAATGGTGAGTAAACTAGGCACAAGATAACAGGGAAGAGCATATGCTCGAACTTACTAGCACTTCCATAGACGGTTGTTGGATTAGTCTCCCAGTATCGACGGCTAAACTCTTCTAGAATTCTGTCGACTTGTTGTGTTTCAGCCTTGAGATAGAGCTTCGCACACAGACGGCGAAATGCAACATCGAGCCTGAGGCTAGAGAAGTCAAAGTAGTCCATGTAACATCGTAAGGCCAGCTTATTAACCAGTTTGCTGTTAAATTCAAGAATAATGCCGCTGAGCAAGAATCAATAATAGGATTAAAATTTGCTACGCACTTCCCACCAAGCCACTCCGCTATCTTCTCCTTGACAAGGAAGTCTTCATCTTCGGTCCAGCACTTCAACGCGAAGTCTTTCGCCCTTCCTTCGATATCAAGCGGCTCTTCTCTGGATGGCAACGCCTTACCATTTCCGGTTTCCTCAGTTAGGTCAGTCTGGGAGCTCATGCTAAGTGAGAGAGAGGGAGAAACCGCTTCTGGCCATCCGACAGATGTAGAAGACGGAATCAAGCGAACCGTTCGCTTCGGGTCGCGGCCGTTGATATTCTCGTCATCACGAGCCGGGATCAATGAAGGCTCGGAGCTCGACGCGACCGATCGATGCTGTACGCGTAACCGAGACGTGTCACGCACTGAACCCGGTGGCCCAGAAGCCACACTTTGCGTTGACGCCGATCCTGACCTCAGAGGTCGTGGGCCAAATCTGATTGAGTTTTTCCGGTTGGGGTCTACAGGACCTACCGTGTTAGGTGTTTTAAGCGGGGTGTTTAAAGAAGACGAACGAGGAGGTACTATAGGATCGTCAACGCTGGCTCTCGTGTCAATGGTCAAACTCGGGGTTCCCGATGCTACTGGTGAAGAAGACACCATACGAAGTTGCGGTTTCTGTGCGCGCTCTTGCAGCCTGCCTCGGGCATCGGCGAGTGTGTTGGCAGCATCAGATGAGTCGAACACCGCCCTCTTCGGTGTTGCCGGGTCTTTCAGATCAAGAGACGTCGTAGAGATACGATCAAATTGGGATGTCAGTTCGCCCTTGAAATCCTTGATAACGCCGTTATTGCTGTAATCCGAGCCCGAATCCCACTCTTTATTCAAAGACAACCGTATTCGATCCGTTGCAGCTCCTGTCATAATCTTCTTGAGATCCGCCTCACTGACACTCATACTTCGCCTCTTGGTTGATCCCGCTGCAGGTGGCTTCCCTTTTATTGTCCGACCTGGAGACGGTGGCCGGACAGTAGGTGCAGCAAGCTCCGTTGCAGACTTTGAGCTCGCATCATTGGCGCTCTCTTCAGTAGAAAATGTGGTCCGGCGCGGGGAAGGCTGTATGGCAGGAAGTGGTTTGCTCATGTCGGGAGAAGTAGGAGGGCTCGTAAACATATCGGCGATAGGTGAAGAGGACGGCGGACGATGTTCTTGTGGTATGGGAGGTACGGGTGGTGCGTCATCACTCTGGTAGAAGCTCGAGCTCGAGAAGGAAGCTGACATCGGAGTCGTAGGAGAAAATGGATCGCGCTATGATATCATATTAGTCGTCTAATATCAAATTTGATGATATGCAGTGTGCGTACAGATTTATCTCGCATAGAGCCCTGTCCTATAATTTTACCGAGGAAAGCGCTTGTTTTCGAGCGTACAGATGACTTGCCCTACATATCAATCAATAGATGCATCATGACGCGATGAGCAGCCAACGCACCTTGCTAACTACAGTGTCTGACCGACTCCTTGTCGTTACACTGACTGAATCTGAGCTAACGGGTGGATGGCGGAGGTGAGACGCCAAAGATGATTCAGGTGGTTTGCTCTTCGAGAGCTTTCCCTTGATAGTAGACGAATTCAAAGAAGGTGAAGCCATCGCAGAGCTCTCCCCACCGTTCCCAATCGTAGTAGATCTTTGACGAATACGCGGCGAATTAACTTGCTGTTGATAGTTGTCAGGAGAAAGACGGTTTTTACTAGACGCAGGAGTGCGTCCGTCTGCCGTGCCACCTATCCGCTCTCGTACACGCTTAGCTGCGTGGCTTTGATGACCTGCTGCGGCAGCCTTCTCCTTAGCCTTCCGAACAAGTGTGGCTAGGTCAGGACTACTCGCAGTCCCAGCAGACCTCAAAAGTGAACGTCGCTTCGTCCCAACGTCTTCGTCCTGCTTCGCGTCAAAATATCGCTCGTTCGACGCCGACCTCGACGAACTAGGCGACGAAGAACGTGAACGAGTCCGCGTCAAGGATATCTGCGGCGTAGAAGGAACAGCAGCGCCAGGAGAGTGAGACAGGGCACGATTTTGATATTGAGCTTGGCCTTGGCTTTGCTTTAAACTCTTGCTTTGAGTTTGAATTTGACTCTGACTCTTCTGACCTGCTACACTTGTACTAGCCATGATATTCTGCGGCATCGACGGATGTGAGGAGGTTCCGTGCTGCGACGCCTTTTGCTGCTTGTATGTATTGTTATTGTCTCCAGGTGAGAGTGCCGGGTCGACACCGAGAGCGTGTATGTCGCGACCCTCAGTTAAGAGGACGGTGTCTGTGCCGAGAAGAGCTTTCTCAAAGTCTAGTTCCGTACGCGACGTTCTGCGGGAGGAGTCGTCACCTGTGTTCGCATCATTAGATGCTACTGGACGCCGAACCGCGGTGCGGAAAGAAGAGGGAGGGGGCGCGTTTCGAATGTGAGGAGGAGCCAGCTTGACCAGATGGGGCTGTATCACTGGACCAGCTCAGTCACCAGTACCCTGATCAGATCACCGTCCTCGGCCAGAAGGAGTTCTCTATTCGTCACAAATGATGCCTCGATGCGCTATCGGTAGCCCAAGCTTGCCTTTTATCGTTCTCGTCGTCGTTGCAGGTAGTCGTGAACAACAGAAAATGCCTAGTGTTTGACAGAACGACTTTGCCGCCGACCCTCGTTTGCCGATCCGCGTATCTGTGACTCCCTTACCCCTTTTGGTATTACTTCAGCACACTTTTCCTTTTCCTTGGATACTTATTCTCTTTCTTTTCCCCTACCTGCACGATACGCGGGTAGTTCACTAAAATAATCTAAATTACAAAATATAGAAAAAAGATTCAAGCATATGCGTGTCATCTAACATCTGAATTGCGTGCAGTGCTGTTGCAAGAACCCTATGACTATACAAGCACAGAAACAATGATGAAGAACAAATTGTGAGATTCCTTAAATATACTCAAACATATCAGCACCCGCGAAAAAAGAGGAGAAAACAATGAGGCATCCACGACGAGGCTTGAACGTAATCATGGTTAGGGAAATTCATCGGTGTTAGACGGGTCAGGAACCAGACAGGGCAAAGAAGCTCTGTATCCGCGAGAGTTGCGTTGCATGAGGAAGGTAGGGGAATTGCCGTGATCATTCACAGGCTAACATCCATGATTCGTCCATAACTGGTTGAGGTATTTACACATCTTCCCGCTCACCGAGCTTGTGTGGGTGTTGTTTCTGATGTGCGTCGTTGCCGCTTCATTGCCAATGATGTATTCCCTGATGCCGTTCCAGCACCTCCTCGACCAGGTCCTGATGTCGCGCTACCTGTCGTCGAGCTACGCGGACGAGTAGATGAGGATGCTATTTTCGGTAAGGCAGCTGTATTCTTGCGCGTTGTTGTTGAGGAGTTGACTGCACCCGACGCCCGGTTTCTGTCCATGCATGCGAGGGTCAGTCCACAACGTTCACCCCAAACTTTAGCCACTTATAAACGCACCTCTTCTTAATGACGTCGGTCTTCAGCGATAGTGGTCGAGTCACACCATGCAGTTTCTAGGCAAGTCGGTAAGAATAAGCAAGAGGTAGGTTCACGAAAAGAGGGAGTGGAGATCGAAGACTTACATAGAATAGTCCACATGCATTGCCTGTGAAGAGACATTCAGTTAGTAATTCACGCAAGGGATCCAGAAACCGGAAGAAGCAGAGAAGTCCGGGGAATCAGCGTAACACTCACACAACGGTTGTCCTTCGGGATCACGCCTCCAAAGAGGGGTGTTCCTCGTCTGGCAGTTCGTGCATACAGTGGGGGAGGAATCTGCGTCATTAGCCCCCGCTGGCTGGCTTCCACTACCTGAGGCAGTGTTCTGGGCAAGGTCTGGACTGGATGACCGCAGTGCGGTTTGGCGCGGAGCACTTGAATTGGCAACCCCTCCCTGTTTCTTCTTCTGAGCGGAAATCACGCTACCACTCCCACGGCCAGGTTCGATCTTCAGACCATTAATTTTCCGTCCAGCTACGGCACGTGCCGTGGAAACTCCCGTGGACCCGCCACCCTCCCCCGACGGAGGTGTCGACTCATTGGAGATAACAAGCGGTTCTGGTGACGCTGTCGCGCTCGAATTGAATCCGCCAGCGCCCCATCCGTCACTTGACGGGCTGGGGTGGAACGTTTGCTTCCGGCCAGCCTCGCGGTCCACTCCAAATAATTGAGTCGGGTCCACGTGAGTGTATTGTTGTTGCGAGAAGCCGCTATTTGGATCATACGACGGTAAGATGAAGGGCAATAGTTGATGTAGTGAATCCGAAGATTGTACTGCCCGTAAGGATGGCGCGATTACATCATTCCCGGAAGTTGGCGATTCAACAGGTGAGTACGGCACGCTAATCGACGTCCGTGTTGAGTCGGGAAACGGAACAGAATCCTGCGACTTGTCTTCTGTTGGGAATGAGAATTCCGAACCAGTGACTCCTGAGCCTTGAAGTCCGAACAAACCCCCATATTCCGAAAGTGCGAAGTCGAAGGACGTTGTAGGAAAAGGGCTAGTCTGCCGAACCGATGTCTTTGGTTCGGTCACCTGCCTATGGTCTAGCATAGGGGAGCCAACAGCTGGTGGGTCAGCGCGCAGAATAGAATCAACATGCGGTGTATCAGCACGTCGTTTCCCCTGTCAATATATGAATGCAATCAATTGATCTCCTTTTGAGGGATAAAGGGTTTCAACGCACTAAAATCGGGTCGAGCGGGTCCACAAGCTCGTCTGAACCAAAACGTGCATGACCAATGAGGCTCGGAAACAAACCCGACCGAGCAACGGTGTGATCAAAGCTTGTTTTACGAAAGTGACGAACCAGATTCGCCTGGTGGGTGTCTAACGGTCCATTCGGACGCTGACGTGATCCTCCAGCGCCGTGCCCGCCCAGTAAAGGAAGAGAGCTGGGCTGTAACGCGTTTGGACTATTCATTGATGACAACGGACGTTGGAATTGCTCAAGAGCTGGGAAACGCGCTGGACCGCTTCGCCCGCCCACGCCCGGAAACTGCGCAAAACCAATGTTCGAGAATTCTCCAGTTTCCTCAAATACAGCCGAAAGATGACCCGCACGAGCCTGAAGAGACGATGAGGTTGGAGGAGTGCCATAGCGTAGCTGGGTGGCAATACCAGGAATAGGAATTGATGAGGGACTTGTATACTCCGATTGAGAAGTATATGAAGCGTCGAAGGATTTGGACAAGTGCCCGCTGGGTCCCGCTTGAGGAGTAGCATCGTCCATAGGAATAACAAATTTGCCTTCCGACCAACTACTTGAAAAATTGCCCTGGTCAAAAGGTTGGCCTGGGGGTGGACGGGATCGAGAGCGACTACTTGGACGCCAGTCCATTGCGGATATGCGGGACCGTGACCTGCTTATAGCACGCCAGTCCATTTCGACCTCCCTACAGTCAATAACTTAGTTGCCTATCCCAGGCCAACTTGTAAAAAAAACATAGGACGAACTCGGTCTCCTCCCCATCCTGACTCTTTCCTTCGAAACCTACAACACGAACAGGTGCCGGCTGCTTATCAGGTCTACGCCCTCTCATTTCTGGCTCGATCTTAACCTCAGGAAGAACGGATGTTGAGCCTTCCTTCTCTCCAGTTTTTCTTGACCCTTCTTGCTGCCTTTGCGTACGTTCGGCAACAGGACTACCGCTAAGACCCCCGCTCGCCGCCTTCCCCTTAGCCGCGGCCTTTGCTTCCTCCTCTCTGCCTTTTTTCAATGCCAAGGTCATCATTCTCCATGTTAGGTTTTCCATTCTTTGTGCATGAGGTAACGACGCCCTGGTTCGTGCATACATTTTCCATACTTGAGCAGCCAACGGGTCATTCTTCGCCAACTTGTCGGGATCGGCTTCCGCATCCGATTTAAGTGCAGCTAAGTCGGGTGAGCCCCTTCCATTCGACGCCGCCGTGGGGAAAGGGGCAATTTTATTTGTGAATAAATCATCTGTCAATATATCCGAGTAAATGGTAGGTGATTTGGCGTCTGTAGCAGCGCTCGTTGGCACCGTCGAGGTGGAAGCCGATCCGCTAATGAACGGGGAGGTGGACGGTCGAGAAGATGAAGCACTTGAGGAAGTTGTGTCGTAACTGGTCACCGACGGGCCCGATGGCATCATCAGTTGAGATAGACCGGGATGAGAAGACGAAGAAGAGGCGGGCGTGGCATTGGAAGCTGGAGTGGCATTTAGGGGAGACATCCACAAGGACGGGGGAAGGTTAACATGAGCTCGTCCACCGACAGTAGAATGACTAGAAGATGGAGAACTCGCACCGGGATGAGAAGCGAAAGGTGGAGGTGGCATGCCGAGCCGCATGTTGAACGCCAGCGGTCCCTCGAAGCTATCCTGCCCACCCCTCCTGTTCGCGATGCTCGGGCGGTTGGTCGCCTGACGCAAATTGAGGAAGCCCTTCTGCTCCGGCCGGCGCCGATCGGTCGGCCTATGAGAAGCATGTTCAGAGGACCGAGCCTGTGCATGTGCATACGGATGAGGAGTGATATTCCCCTGGTTCACACTTGTCTTTACCTTGATCTGGGAATGTCCACTTGCAGAAGGAGGCGACTGAGAAGGCGACGTACTCTGCGACGTCGGAGGGAAGTTGGGCGAATATGGCGGTGTGTCGGTCGTCGACCACGACTCCTGTGTTGAAGTTGAGGTTGAGCCCAACCGAGAATGGGAGCCGAAGCTAGAAACGGCAGACGACGGGATTGAGGAACCGAGGAACCCTCCGGGATTTGCAGGTGACGGAAACGTAGACTTGTTATTATTACTACCAAGCTGCAGAGGACCCAGCACGCCACCTGCATCCAATGCGGCAAACATGGCGGGATCCATAGGACTAGATAAAATTGTATTCCAATCTAATGAAGAGTTGACCTGAGCGGGGGTTTGCGCGTTTGTATTCTGCGAGGAACGTGAAGAAGCATGGGCGCCATCAGGGTAGTATGGGAATGAGGCTCCTGAACCCGAACCCGGAACACCTGCCTGCCCCCAGCTGGGCAACGGGTAGGGCGTGCTCGGAGTCGACAGAGTGGAAGATGGCGGACGAGGACTGGGCGAGGAAAGTGAAGAAGACGCGGTGGCACTGAGAGATGTGTCGACGGTCGGGGCATCTGCGGGGGGCCAAATGCGCTTGCGGGCAGCATCATTAAGCATAACTGTGGAGGCTGAGGCGGCGGGCGAGTCCATTCACCACGAGACCTAGAAAGTAGGATGAAGAGAGAGGAAAGAAGGAGGCAAAAAGTGAGCAGGAGGATATTAAGAGAAGAGGCGAGAGGGTGAGGTGTGATTTTACATACCAATTTAAGTTTGGTCGTCCGCACGCTAAGCAGCTGTATGCAGGCCTGGTGAAGGAGCGGTAGGGTGAAAGCAGAGGAAGATGAGGAGCGGGAGAACGTTGGCTACGGATGCAGCGAGGGCCGTATGCGCTGCAAAGGACGTAGAGAACGACTTTGAGGGAGAGAGAGAAGTTGGGAGAGTAAGGGAGAGAGTGTCGAGTATAGAGAGCGAGAAGTGAACTGTATAACCAGGAGAAGGTGGTATACATCTCCGGTTTAGGTCGGCCCGGCCATGTGCTTAGACCCTAAGTTACTATAAAAAGATATATCTTGTGCCGGCAGAGAACCCTCCACAGTCAGTTGTTGAATAAATGCCACATTATTTCTCCTTCCTTCCGCCGACGCTCCGACTAGCCGAGATCATACTCCGGCTGTATATTCTACCCATACCCTATGGTATTACGTGCCTTTCCTTCTCCATCTCCGATTTCCACCACTTGCTCGCCTCAAAATAAGCCTGGCCTACAGAGAATTTCATGTGCAAACCCCTGTTATATGTGTTACGTCAGCCGTCTCTACAGATACCGAGACAGTTTCCCAGTCGTTGCATCTTAGATCCATTTGTATGTCCGATGTCGCTCTCCTTATTCTTTGTTAAAATATCGGTTCCCTCTGTTCCCGCGAGCATCCCCCACCGCGGCGCCCTTCAGCCGCCCCCACAGAACCCGTCTTCGTCGGCTACCATCACCAGCGTCTTATTCTGCGCTCTTTCTGCCTCTCTAACGAATCAAATCAACGGCACAAATTGATCACAATCCATTTATCCCATCCGAAAAAATCGGTTCGCCAAAATAATATACAGAAGTGGTATAGGAAAAACACGGAACCGTCATCAAAATTTAGAATGGATGATTCATGCGTCAAGCCAAGTGAATTTGGAGGAAAAAAGGAAAGGGAAAAAGAGAAAGGATGTGATCGACACTCGCATGTACAGATCGTCCGACCACCAAGAACTTTGTTGCCGTTACTTCCGTTACTACTGTCACAGAACCGTCCCCTGAGACGGAACTCCGGCAGTTTCCGTAGCTTCCTCTTCGGTTCCCACATGGCCGCCGTGG
The DNA here is from genome assembly GCA_032164295.1 of Inonotus obliquus. Classification (NCBI taxonomy): domain Eukaryota; kingdom Fungi; phylum Basidiomycota; class Agaricomycetes; order Hymenochaetales; family Hymenochaetaceae; genus Inonotus; species Inonotus obliquus. The sequence continues at coordinate 1,203,935 of JAJHTX010000006.1, read as the reverse complement.
TACCTCAAAGAAGTGATGTAAGAGAGAACGTCTCCAACACCCCCGATCAACATCCCACCAACGGCGCCTCGCTTTCCAAAAACACTCTCTAGGGACTTGTCCTCCTGGCATATTGATCCTCACCATCCTCGGTCCCGCCGGCGGATCGCGATGGTGATGGAGATGGAGGGGCGCCTCTCCCATGAGCTTCCAGGTCAGCGCCGTGACTCTTCACCTCTTCCAAATGAGTTCCAAATCGCTCCGATGATGGTGAAGCACTCTCTCCCGGTGCACGCCCCTGTCCTCCATTCGTAGCTCGTCCACGCGCCAGATGCCTCGGGTCAGTGAACAGAAGCAAGTCCGGCTTCGTGGTAAGCAATAATATGACGTTCACACACCCGAACATATCGTGTAGGAAAACAGAGAAGAAGGTTACCCCGTTTGGAACATTGTGGCCTTGGAACTGAGCCCAACGTGCAACGCTGACGGGAAGAATGACCACAGAATATGCGATCGGATATCTGTGTATGCTTCTCAGCAAATGAGAGCGATCAAGAGACGACTAAAACGTACGCCAATAAAGCCAAAGAAGCTGCTTCGTGTCGGACTCGTGTCCTTTTCTCCTTCTCAGTTTCACTCTGTCTATACACCCTGACTCTCCACCACCGCTCCTCGTCGTTCCCGATGATCCCTCGACTCCACAGGTACAAGGTCGAATATACCGCAACGGAAACAATTAAGGCGATCCATAGCCAAACGTATTCCCCAGCAAGTCGTAATGTCATATGTTGCTGCCCAATCCAACACCAGTACTGGAGCCGAATATTGGTAAGCATTGACAGGGTTGATTCATTTTGAATATACTCACCGGTGTGGGATTATAGTAATCATCGATAGTCCCAGCCGCAATGGTGACGAAGAGAATCACAATAACCCAGCTGAAGAAGATCACGACGTATGCGACCTTAAGATTCCGTTTGCCTTTACGGAACCAAATCGCAACAAACGTGTGCAGCGCGATGACCTGCATAGATCCAAATGCAATAAATCTCTTATCAGTTCCCAGGACTAATCTTCCCTCGAAGATACATCAGAAACCTACAGTAGTAGCCATAGCTACAGCTGTTTCTCCCAGCTGTTGGATCGCACCTTCAATGAACGAAGAACGAAGACGGAGAACGTTCGTCAGCACCGCGTGCTTCCAAAAGATACCGAGACTTTATAAATTGGGCGTTGGAACTTCCGACGAACCTTGTGCACTACAGAAGCTCCCGGACTGAACAACACCACTATGTACCCATCGCACATCCATAAACGTTCCGATGGCTTGTAATAGATCACCTATGAAAAGGGAGAGCTGATGATTCATACGTGAGTCAATGACACATGGAAATACAACTAAGAAGGAACTTAGGAATGGACTCACAACGTAGGCATCCGCGGGTCCCTGAATCAGCGACCATTTCCCATGCGCGTAACGGCGATAGCGAATAACATTCCGCTGCGCAACATCCGAGGGAGTCAGAAAACCTCGACGCAATGGCCCTCGTTAAACACTCACGATTATAAGACCGAAAAGAATTAGAAGAGACAAGAGGGATATAAACCCTGCTTCTGCAACCATCTTCGGGGAGCATGAGCATAAATCGACCGAGGACGACTATTACGAAAGAGATAACGAGAGAAAAGAAACTCGCCGCCAATCCAACGCTCTGAAGTCGTGATAAACATGTCAACTTCGTACAATCAACAGAAGTGGAATCTGAAGCCATGCCACCGAGAAGGCGAGTAGCAGTTGCGGTTAAGGTGGTAAATGGAACGAGTTGAAGTTCGGGAGGAAAGAGAAAGGAAAGAGTCGTGCGTCCGAGTCAGTCGCTCGTCCAAGTACGCACCCGCTGCACCGCCGCTAGAAGAATGGAGATAGATAAAAGGGCCGGTGAACAAGGGGTACGATCATTCCGAGGTCAGCGGCGCGATTGATGATCGAGGATATGCGAGGCCGTGCAAGCCGTGCAACGACAGCGCCCAATCTAAAGAGACAGGCTCGACCTGTCACTCGCTTTCATTGTTCATCAATACTGGAGAGCGTCAATCAGCTTTGAGGGCTAGAAAAGGCAGTGGCCAGGAACAGAGATGTATATGAATGTTTGCTGATGAACAAACCTTAAACAATGCCTCCATACGCGTGCAGTGCGAAATGCGACACTGACGAACAGAGTTAGCAAGAGAGCGGGATTACAGTAAGTATCGTCAGCGAAGTTGAGCATATGAGACCAACTCTTGATTTAGCGGTAGAAGAAACTTATTCTCGAGGAGGCATTGTGTCTGTGTGAAAGAGATTCAATTTGGTAGGTAGGATGGGAATTCAATACGTACATGAAGGTTTTGATGAAGCTTGTCTAGCCGAGGATAACCCCTATGTGGGTGTAGCGTCGCAGCGCATCAAAGCCGTGAGACTTCCGCTGCGGCATGTCTGGTATGGTATACTAGTACTATGCTAGCACCCCTCTTTTCCGTTTCCCCCTCTTTTCCGATTTTCTGTTTCCCTACCTTCCACACATCCGTTCAACCTGGAAAAATTCACGTAGATGTATTTCTACTAGCTGAATAAGATTATGAGGTTTTTTTGTGGATGGGTGCTGCTGTTGTAAAAATATTAGTCAAAAAAGCGATTCTGGGAGTGTTCTGCATGACTGTTTCACCAAGAAAAAACTAAGTATACATAATTCTCTCACTTTTATCACATGTATACTGTGCATGGATACATGGAAGTGCTCTGAATTTTTTTTCAGCCATCCTCTGTGCCTCTGTGGATTGTAATTCAAGAGGAGGTCCTGTGTGGTGACTTGGGGTGACAAACGTATTAGCGGGAAGTTGCCGAAGTCTAACAATTTTAAACTCCGACGTATTCGTGAGAGATTTCATGTGAATACCTTGTCTGTGACAACGTGTGACAAATCGGAAAAGAGGGATACCACCCTGTATCTCACCCAAAAAAAAACGATAATTTCTTTTTGAAAGCTGGATTATGCTTCTTTATGCCTGCTTGTACTGCATGATTATTTTGGAGGCTAGATATTGAAGTTGTGTGGCTGCAGAACGAATCGGAATAGAGGGGTACTAGCATAGTAGCCTTGTGAGGAAGCGGCTCAAGCTTCAATGTGTACACCCATAAAGGGAAGTCGAATTCAGTCGGAGATTCAATTTTCCGATTCTGATGAACTCCCCATACCTACATCTTTTCACTTCTGCGTAAAGTCAACCATACATCAGTAGCAATGTCAACATCCACGAATAATAGCGAGGGGAGTGATGTACCATCCCACTTCGGGCATCGGTCTATAACGTGTGTAGGTATGAAGGAAGGTCGTGACAAAAAAATCCTGGTATTTGGCTCGACCCAGAACACCCTTTTTCACGGCGTTAATATTCTTAAGTATCTCATGTCATGAGAGCATCCCCTTTTTCAAAAGAAACGCGGTTGGAGGGAAGCTAGTGGAGACAAACATCCTTGATCCATGGAGATTCGTCGTGAGACGTGACATTAACTTCGTTTCTTGATGTATGGGGGAGGGGGAACTCCTAGTTCCCTTTGTCTGCGGGCCGTCTGCCTTTGTACCCTCATTTAAATCTGGGAGGTTCCGCGACACGGATACGGAAACGGCATATGTATGTCAACAACGCTCGAGAGGAATCCATGCCGGCACAGTTCTTGAGTAACCTTGGAGAACCAAGATCTCCAAAAATTCGATATTGCCCATTAATTCCGGTACTGGTATTGAAATAGTCCCTCATCTTTCCGTGCTCTAGTGGATCTGTTGGCTGTTGGTTGAGTTAGGAATAGGAACAATTCACACGGAATTTGATATTTGATATTTATGCGGGGTAACACCGCAACGTTACGTTACCCCGATCCAGCTTATTTCTCTCTTGCTCGCGACTACCCGACAACTCTCACAGAACATAGCCTCTCGGGCGAAGGATTTCAATTTCAACCCACCCTCTACTAATGGCGGAATTCGCGTTGGCGGATAAATCCATCAGAACTACACTGCCTCCCTGAGCGGCAAGAGCGTGTCCATGTTAAACTGTATCAAAGATGAAACTACTTTGATGTGATCTTGCTCTTGTCGGCGCATATTTGTCCAAGTCAATTAAATTGAACGCAAACAATCGGGGCCACTTTTCGGTCTATCCCGTCAGAGCCGATACGGAGGCCTATGTAGGTATATATTGTACATGTGTTTGAGAGACGCCGCTAAACCATTCATCGGAACTCGAATTGCTTCCCTGGTCAAGTGACACTACATTGTATACACTGGTGAAGGTGCACCTGACCCCTAAATATATAGAAACGGAAGCAAATATATGTAACCTTGAGAATTGGAGAATTGGGGAGCTAAGGGGCGTAATTACCACTTACACACTTGTTCAGTTCCGCATTGTTCAGCGATCTTCTGTCCCTTCGCGTGCCATTCTGCGGAGCAAACCTGAGTCCCCATTCGGTCCATTGAGTGCCGATTTTGCGTTCGAGGCCTTTACATCCGCACCATTCGAGACGGAATCTGATTTAGTGGCGCCGTCCTTAGTTGCTTCCGTCTCGTCCGTCCATTCCAACGCATCTTTGATGTCGCCTTTAGTAATACCTGTGATGAAGAAGGATAGTATGCAAGCAGGGCTTCGATGAATAGAGAAGGTTAGTCACAAGGCAGTTGCGGAGGCGGAGAAAGAAGCTCATACCTGAGATATAACAAAGCCGGCTGTGCTGCGCCGAACGTATGCATAACAATCATTGTAGTTACTAACCCAGCTGCATATGCTACAATCGCTGCCCGGAAATACGGCTTTGAGAAAGACCGTTTCGGGTCTTTGTGTGCAGATTTACTGAGATCGTAGCGCAAGGCCGTTGAAACAAACATGCCAGGTATCACGATGTCTCCAAGCCCGAGCATGGTAAAGCCGCCCTCGGTCGAAAAGAAATATGATTTCGGCCAAAGAATTTTTATCGGTGCATCGAGCGAAGTCGCAACCTTGACCATCTGGAATCTTCCGATCAGCTTGAAATTTATGTGGAGCATGTCGGCCGACGCACCACCTCTGTCCCGAAAACCCACCAGACGTCATAAAGGAATAGTCCAGACAGTAACAAGATTCCTGTCCAGAACGTATCAAGCTTCATAAGAGAAAGCGCATTGTGCGAGAAAGATAAGGCCAATATATCGGTCACTAAGGCGGATTTCTTCGGTCCAGCCTGGTATGTATATAAGATAGAGGGTATCAGGGATGGGAAGAATATAAGCAAGGATGGCGTCCTGATTGAAAGACCAAAGAGAGCTGGGGATGGTTAGTTCGCTACCATGACTATCAGCGTCTACCCATGTTTGTGTCCGTACCTTTTGAGTCTTTAGTGATAGCAAATTTCCACTTGCTAAACTGCTTCCATCGTTTATGACCAAATCCAAGCTTGCATACAGATACCGAACTCTGCAAATCAAATTTAATTGAGATGGTAGATAAATAGATGAGATCGAACTTACTTTCCAAACGCTTCCAACGCCAGCTAGCGTAAAATACCAGCCAAGTAGCCAATTGATCCACTCGACGCCAAAGAATTCAACTACCAAGTAGAGCCCGACGAGAACTGCTGACCCCAACTGCTCAGGTCAGCATCTTGTCGTCGACACAACACTTAGACCAACAATTGGGAACATATAAGCGTCTGAAGACGAGATCATTTCCTGGATGTATTCATCATCATCATCATCATCGCTATCGTCGTCGTTGTGTTTCTTGTCCTTGTGCTTCCGCTGAAATAGATGTAAAACACGTCGATCAAGGGTGCTGATGATCACCCACCGTGAGTGACCCAAAAGATCCCGCGTACACAGAAAAAGTCGCAAGTGAAAGTAAGCCCACGTATGAGGAGATGAGGTTCCAGTCTTGCTCGACCATGATGAGAGAGAAGAACATGAAGCTGCTAGCCTAGCCAAGCTCCTTGTTTTGTTTTGTTGGAGTTGGACAGGACGTGTTCGTCCCGTGATTTGTGGTTACTTGGCAACGATCGACGATCAATCAATCCCAAATTAGATTGTTTGTTGTCATGTTCTCTCTCAGCGATGCGACGGACCGCCCGCTCAGTGATGGAACTGATTGTGATTCCACGTAAAAAGATGATCTTTTTTGGGCGAAAATGGAGAAAATCACACGTTCCAGATCCTAAAGTCTAGCCGTTCCTCGTCGCTATATAGCGGCGTCCAGTCCGTCGCCGTTGTCTGCTTTTCACCTCCCACACTGATCTCTTGTAGGTCGCCCGACGGTCATTTCTATCCTCGTAGATTTCAATTTGCCCTGCGAGGTCGTATTTCAAAATGGTTACGAAAAACCCAATGTTCATGAAATGGTCCTTCAAACGCTTTCAAGCTACAGTAGTGAACGATATATGGCCTGAGGTGACCTTTTTCACGCTCGTGGCTACCAGTGAGCTTGATCGTCGTTTCTGGCAAAGAAGAAAATACTGATGTCCTGAATCCTAAAGTGGTGGTCCTTATAATCAAGTTCGCTCACAAGGACATAACTGTGAACAACCAAATGCTCAACGTGCTAGGAACAGTATTGGGTCTTGTGATATCTTTCAGAACTTCTTCCGCCTACGAAAGGTGGGTGAGGTCGCATTCAAGGCCGAATGTATTTCTCAAAAATAGCAAGGTACTGGGAAGGTCGGAAGTTATGGACGACAATAAGTCTTTCTTCACGAAATTTGGCACATCTTGTATGTCTTTGTTTCATTCGAGATTGAGGCTCATCTAATGCAATGCAACTATAGATCTGGATCCATGTTCCCAATGATCGCCCGAAAAAGGACACTGGAGAAAATGCTGAGAAAGATGGTGATGAGAAAGAAATTGCAGAATCGGAGAAGGAAGGTGCCGAGCTGGCAAGATTGAAATCCGTCATCGAAAAGAAGTCAATGATCAATCTGGTAAGGGAGATTTGTACCAAGGTTCTGCCACTGTACTGAGTGCATTCCCAGGTCCAAGCGTTCCCCGTGTCTGTCAAGGTACGTTTATTCAGGAGTTCTTCGTGCCACTTCAACTAAAACTTCGTTACTCACAGCACGCCCTTCGTGGAGAAGCTGGTATCTACTATGAGGATCTCTATCCTCTTGTCTCGTTTCTCCCCAGATTCGCTTCGCAACCTCCCTTGGTTGATATCAAGAGTGACGTGCTTCCGTTGTGGCAAGCTAGCCAGCTCGACGATCCGAAGAACACCGCAACCTCAGCCTCAACTTTGAGGGGACTTTCCCGCACTACATCAAACCCAACCGATAGCTTGGAAAAGGAGGCTGCCGTCCAGATTGTCGAAGGTGGAAACTTTGCGCCTGATTTATTAGAACACAAGAAGAAACCGAAAAGGCGTCAAACAGATCCGCATTACATCCTACCCATCCATGATTGCGACAGAGAGCTCAAGCCCGCACACAACCCCCCCAAAACAACTCTATACGACTACATCCCATTCCTCTTGATTCTCAAGCCGTTCATCTGGATCTTCAAATACATGTATCGGAAAATCCGTTGGGATAAGTACGCCTCGGCTCGGCCGGAGAAAAGTGGACTGAGGGACGCATTCGGTCGTAAGCGAAAGGTCGAGATGATTGAATCTAGCGTTCCTCTTGAAATTACTCTGTTCCTTTCGAGCTATCTGGCGTGGTTGATGAAAAACGAGCACATCCACAATGTTATGGCCGGACCTTTTGCTGCAGCGATATTATCACTGCAAGATACAATGGCACACCTAGACCGAATCCGATCGACTCCTATTCCCTTTGCATATCAGGCCCATCTACGGATGTCATTGTGGTATGTTATAACTCAGCTGCTCCGCACCATGGTTAGACGACTTACAAATGCTTTTCTGACAGGCTTTGGTTATTCTTCCTTCCGGTATATCCCTGTTTGTTGTCGAGTATATGACATTGAAGTTGATGATGTTTTTTTTAGTTTGAGACCTTTGAAGCCTTCGATTGGCTTACAATACCGTGGGTTTTTATTGTACCGCTTGACGGAAGTAAACTAATAGCCCGCTAGTGCTACCACTTTCGCCTCGTTCCTTTTACTCGGGTTCTTGGAGATAGGACAGGAGATGTAAGTTCATTTTCTACCGCCGGTTATCCGACATCGCTAAAAGTTCCGCATTCAATAGAGAAGACCCATTCGGCTATGATGCCAATGACCTGGGTAAAATCTCATCCTCTTGTCATTCGTAATCGATGCTAAACGCACGTTTGTTATGACAGACCTAGACGAATTCTGTGCTACCATTCACCGTGAATTAGCCGAAGTCACCGCTGTACGTTTCCTATTCTTTTCCCTTTCCCAGAAGACTTACCTCCGTGTGTCTTCAAGCATCCATCACCAGACCCGGCGAGCTTCTTGTTCGAATCCAGGAATCATCCATTTGCGCCCGGAGATGTCCGCAGCGCGAAGGAGATGATCGAAAATGTAGAACATGCGTATCACGGATCAGATACGGGCATGTTGAGCATCCGCAGGACGCTCCTGGACAGTTGGCGAACCTCGGTCCATCACAAACACTTCTAAGCATCCCCCCGGGCGTGTGCCCGCGCTAAACCAAAAGATTCCATGCATTCACGGACGGTTTGACGAAGCAATAGTTTAATCGGCACGCAATCATCAGCATAAACCACATTGTATCAAGTTTTTATTTTTTCGCGCAGATGCTTTTGCAGGCGAGAAAGCATCTGCGGTATTTTGGGGGCTTTGGCTGTTGCATAATTTATGTTGGGTTTCAGGGTTTCGCATCTAAAATTTAATATTTAGTTTGGTATTTGCGGCAGAGGAACTCTCCTTTCATTGAATTGAAATCTCATATGTATGTTGGGCCTGATTTGGTCGATTTTGGTCGGAGATTGAAATGAATTACTGGTCCTTGTAACTAGCAGCTCTTTATTATCCCTACGTAATCTAACAAGCGACAGTTATTCTGCCCTATTCCTTCCCTCCAAGCCAGCGATACACAACTCGGTTGTCTAAGTCTTTGCATCGCGGATCCTCTGCTGTCGCCTTGTATGCAGCCAAAGCTGAATCACCGAGCGCAAGCTTGGCGTCCACTTCCTTCGCAGTCGCTAAAGCTAGATTGAAATCTTTGACCATCATCTGGACTTTGAAACCGCCTTTGTAACCTTTCGACGGCACCGCGTTGGGGGAGACACCCGGTACAGGCTAGCATGTCATCTCAGATTTTCAGATTCAGAACAAATTATATGGTTGACAAGTAGCGCTCACATTCATATTAGCTAGCATTCAAAGTCAGTGATGTTCTCCCTTTTCGAAGAATGGAAGACTTGCCATTTTGCCAGTTCCCGCCAGTACTCTTCTTGAATACATCACTGAGCAGCTTGGCGTCTATACCGTGTCTCATTCCAATATTCATGGCCTCCGCAGTTGCAATGGCACATATCCCACTCAGGTAGTTATTGCATAACTTCGCTACGAGACCTTGACTCTGGGCCCCGATGGAGAAGATGTTCTTTCCCATCATCTCCAATATCGGTTTCACAGAACTCTGGAAATACGTATCGCCTTCGCTAGCACCTGCGAGGAAGCTTAGCGTGCCTGCTTCAGCGCCATGTACGCCACCAGAGACAGGTGCATCGTAAAAATGAGCGGAAGGCGAATTCTGTCTGATTGCTTCGGCCACCGCACGGGATGTAACCGGATCGATTGTCGAACAATCTACGAAAGTCTTGTCGCCCACAGGACCGGTAAGAATTCCGTCCTTCTCGTTGAGAAAGACCTCTCGGACGTGTTTACCCTCCGGGACAATCGTGAATGTTATAACCTGGCGAGCTTTATGTCGGCTGACTCTTGGACTTGAATTACCTTATGAAGTGACGTACCGAATTGATCGCAACTTCTCGAGCGCTAGTACATACCACCACTTCACCAAGCCCGTTCGTCTTTGCATTATCTGCGAAGTTATCGAGCACTGTCGTGGCGATATCGTAGATGTAGAGTCCGGTTGACTTCGGTAGGAGCTTGCGTAGGTTCAGTGCCATCCACCATCCCATATCTAAGGATAGCATTCGATACAGAACAAGCCCATTGGATAAAGGGAGTAAATCAACTACTCACTTCCTAGGCCTATGAATCCAACGGTCTTCGGCCACTGTCCTCCCGACTCTAGCTCATTTGGCGACGACATCTCGAAGACAAGGTAATAATTCTAGGCGCGGTACCGTGGTATCTGGAACGAAGCCCCAATTACAGTCCGCTCGTCTTGACTCAGGACGGTCTGGCTAATTAATTTAGTCGGCATGCATTGGTGTGGGTATGAGAAGCCAAAGAAAAAAAAGAGTTACTTCTTTGATAGATTTTAGAATAGGAGGGCTGTCACGAGAGCCCGATGAGGAGCGGGGGATGTTTTAAGCTGGAATACATACAGGATATATGCAGAAGAGATTCACGGGTTGGTTGCAGCAGACAAGATGACCAGCAACGAAGAGGTCCGCAAGTTCTTGTTCGACGAGGGTATGAAACAGCGTAAGAAAGTGCTGGGGGAGAGTCATGTTCAACAATGTATGTATTTGCAATGATTTTTCATGTCTCTCAGTTAACGAGATTACTCGCAGCATTCTCGAATAATTTGACTGACTTTGCCCGGGCGGGTCAAGAACTAGTGACCGAAATCGCCTGGTGCGTTCAAACGATGTTCGAAATCCTGTCTTGATGTTCAGACGCATGTATTCGTTAGGGGAACAATTTGGACGAGACCTGGTCTAACCCACAAACAACGGTCTCTGATATCACTTTCAATCCTCGCTGCGAGAGGCAAGCTAGTCGAACTGAGCGGGCACGTCCATGGTGCACTCAATAATGGTGTAACCGAAGAGGAACTAAAGTAAGGATATATTCCATCACTATGTCTTGTCGATTAACCCACAAACGAAACGCACCTTTCTTACTAGGGAGTTATTCCTCCAGGTAATGGTGTACTGCGGTGCGCCTTCCGGTATGGAATCCTTCAGGACTGCGGATGCCGCAATCCAGGCATGGAAGAAGGAGCATGGAAAGTGAAGGATAAATATACTTGAAATGGTATCGTACAATGTGTAAAAAGCAAGCGAAAAGAAGATAGCATTCAGTTCTCTTGACTCCACCAGAGAACACAAGACGAACTGGCTGAATGAACTGTTCAACATAGTTTGAAGGAACTGAATTGCAGGTCCTGAGAGCTCTTGGAGTTAAGTATAGGTCACAAGTCCCACTAGTTATTGAGAAGTCCGCAAGTTATCCGTGAAGCATCCGAACATACAGTTGTGACTCCTTGATCATTCTCCGAATTGCAGGAAGATGCTTACGAGTGAAGACGTTCACAAATTCTTGTACGATGAGGGCGAAAAACAACGCCGGAAGGTGCTAGGAGACGCTCATGTCGACAAAGGTGAGAGAACATTTTTCCAGGATTCCTTTCACTCGAGATCGACTTGAAATAACATACTCAGCGATGGCAAAGGGGATAACCGACTTTGCGCATGCTGGTCAGGAGTTAGCGACGGAAATTGGATGGTCAGTTCGTCCGAGTACATTCTCCCTTTGCTCTTCACGGCTTATCGAAATCATTGTATAGGGGGACCATCTGGATCCGACCAGGTCTTGAACTCAAACAACGTTCGCTAATTTCAATCTCAGTCCTTGCTGCCATGGGCAAGTTGAACGAGTTGGCTGTACATGTCAAAGGCGCCCTTAACAATGGTTTGACGGAGGATGAACTTAAGTACGCACGAATCATTAAGAGAGAGATGAATCCGAGTTAATCAGAGTAAATACCAGGGAGTTGTTCCTTCAAGTGATGGTGTACTGCGGGGCACCAGTTGGTATGGAATCCTTTAGGACTGCAGATGCTGCCATTCAGGCGTGGAAGGCGGAGCGCGTGTGAAGAGATATTGACAGCAGATTTGTTCTCTATCATGATAATCGTAAACGAGGCTCAGTCCCCCGTATCTTGTGGTGGTGGTCGTAGTCAAAGTGTTACTGTGAATATTTTGGTCGCGACTTGTGCTATGTCACGGTGACCTCACTCGCCAACCTTTACCTTCAACATCCATTATAGCAACAATGAGTGCTGCAAACAAATACGCGAATTTACCTGACATCGTAGGTTGCTAAAGTTCTCGGAGATAACCTAGCTTAGTTTATATGCTCAGGACACATCTCAAGATGTCTACGAAACAGAAGATGTATTCCCAACACGGACACGAGCTGGAGATTCCAGTGAAGACGAAGCTGGCGGCGCTGCGCGTCAAAATGGTAACGGAGCTCGTGGAAAGGGCGACGCAGGAGAAGGGTTAGACTCTAGTAATCTCATCAGTGCGGATGAAGCGGGCAAGAAATTTAGAAAAGCTGAACGAAAACGTGGTGCGATCCTATATCCTCTCACCACTTCAGTTGAATGTTACTGACTTATATTTTTTCGCGCTTTAGACCACCGATCACGATCAATATTCACATACCCTCCATCTTCTCCTCCATCTCCAACTTCGCCGGGTCATGCGCGTCCTTTGACAACGCGTCTGCGAAGCCTCCAAGCTGAACTCGACTCTTTAGAGGCGGAACTCTCAGACCCATCGAACCCCCTATTACAGAGTACTGAAGGCGAAGATGGCACACAGATTGATCCAGGAGAACTCATGCGCGGTTTAGTTGACGTGCGTGGCCGACTAGAGAGAGTGAAGAAGGGTCGTGAAGGCCGCGGGCGGCTTGTTGGGGTACTACTCAAGCAGGATGGTGAGGTCAGTGACCTCGGCCGAGCGAGAAGCAAAGATGCGAGGACCGATGAGGGAAAGAGAGCGGAGGAACTAGACGAAAAGGAGAAGGCGACTCTTGCTGAGCTGGACCAGCGAATTGGAGAACTTGAAGACCTTATCGGATCATCGAGTATTGCATTGGACGAAGTCAGTCTTTTGTGTGGGATTTACGTTATGGAACTGAACTAATGCATGGATAGACATCTCCGCTACCAGCTCCCTTACTGCCTATGCTCACGAAACTCAACAATCAACTCACTCTCCTAACGCAACCACGACATCTCGATTCCATATCCCGTCGTCTCAAGCTACTCATCTCCGATCTTGACCGTCTGAATGCCTCCCAGGCTGCCAACAAGCGTGGTGGACAACCTCAGCAGGCTACTCAAGCACCCGCGACTGGGACATCAACCACACTTCAGGAGCAACTCTTACCACTTCTCGCTCGACTAGCACCGCATCTCCCTCATCTCCCTCATTTGTTAACTCGCATGCGTACACTATCGGCACTTCACGCTGTAGCAGCGGATGTCCAAAGTACGATTGGGACCCTGGAGGCTGAACAACTCAAAGCTCGCAGTCGATTGGAGACGTTATCTACGGCAGTAGAAAGTGTAGAGAAGAGCTTGGAGGAGAATGCACAAGTCGTGCGGCAAAATGTGACTGGGCTGGAGGAGCGAATCGATACGTTGGTAAAACGTCTGGATGCCTTGAGTTGATCGTTGTTTCTTTCTGGATTATCCATGGTAGACATACCTTCTGTCTTTGCTCCTTGGCTGCTATCTCTTGGAACATAGTTCTTGAACTGCCATTAACCGGGGAAGCTGAAGTTCGAATAGACGCAGAGTCAGGAAACAGACAGACTTACTTAGGAGTATCATTTCAGCCCAGAGCCATTGGATACTAAATTTAGCTTGCTCAATGTTGCCGCGTCTTCGTTCTTATCTTCGTGTAGTTTTGTTCAGCTACCCACGATGATTTCTTAACATTCCCACCAACCATCACTAGCTTTCCTTTCATCTCCAGCGATAGTAAGCAATCATGGCACAGTCACCTTCATTCTTAGAGAAGCATCCGCTGCTGTCAAGTCGAAAACCACCCAAACATAACTCGAAGACGAAACCAGTGTTAGTGATACATGGCGGAGCCGGAACAATGACTCGCGAAGGTTCAACACCAGAGAGACGCGAGATGTACAAGGAAGCACTTAGGGCGGCGTTGCGTAAGGGTCATGAAGTATTGTTAGAAGGTGGCGAAGCGATGGACGCGGCTGTTGCAGCTGTGGGTGTCATGGAAGGTAAGGACTAGCTAGGTTGAGAAAGCACCGTATTTACTGATTACGCACAGACTGTCCGTTTTTCAATTCTGCAAAGGGTGCGGTATTCAATGTCGCTGGCAAGGTATGTTACATTGTCTAAATAAATGTGCAAGACGATGTGCTTACGCTGAACCCCTCAGAACGAGCTTGAGGCTTCCATAATGCTCTCCAAGCCTCCCGTCTCTCAACCGGACATCCCACCAAATAGGCGTGGGATGAGTCTTACACTGCTCACAAGAACGCGCAACCCATCGCGTACGGTGCAACTACTCTACCTCTCACCAGAACATAATCCGCATCCGTTCCTCTCTGGCTCGACTGCAGAAGACATAGCACAGTCACTCGGCGAAGTCCTCGTAGATCCATCGTACTTTTACACTGAAGCCCGCTGGCGCGAGCATAGACGTGGACTAGGATTACCTGAGGAACCCTCACCTCATCCTCCCAACAATTCCGACTCAGACGGCTCACATGTAATTCTAGACGATACGATGCCCAAAGGAACAGTCGGTGCTGTAGCACTCGATGTCAACGGTTGCATCGCAGTTGTGACATCCACCGGAGGACGTACGAACAAATTAGTCGGTCGGATTGGAGATACGCCGCACATGGGCGCAGGATTTTGGGCGCAGGAATGGAATGTTCGTGGTTTGAAGGGAATTTGGAGGAAGATTACGAAAAGAGGTAGGAAACGAGCTGTTGGAATTTCTGGTACGGGAGATGGCGATGTAAGTGGAGTTATTTACTTGCACCAAAGACCCTCAATCTCTCGCGAAAGGATGAAGTGGTATTCAGTCACTTAGGCTGAATCTCATCAAGACTGAATATCAGTTAAATTAGTTCGTGAGAGGTTGCGAGTTTGCCGAAGGTCATTTACTGAAAATATTCTCCCTACTTGAATAGTACTTCATTCGTTACAACGCTGCCTCTTATATTGCAGATCGAATGAAATATCTCGGCGAAAGCGTACAGAAAGCAAGCGCCAGCGTTGTAAAGACACTCGGAGAGAACGAGGGAATCGGTGGAGTCATTGCATTAGACGAACATGGCAATTGTACGTCCCTTACTATTCCCATTATTTCTTTCGGTTGTTCAGGTATAGCTTGTAAACAGATTCGCTTCCATTGAACAGTAGCGGGATGTACAGAGGTGTCATCACCTCGAACGGAGTACCGAAAGTTGCGATCTTTTCTGATGAAGAGTTAGAATAAGCTCGGATATTGTGTCCGACCTGTTTAGATTCAGGTTTCATGGCCTTCAGACTTCATTCCTATAGCCGACCATAGATCACAAGTAATATTCTCGTATTTTCATTTATCCGTCATTCGTCCAGCTAGACCATCCCAATCATTCTCATTCTCTCCCCCCAAGCCAACGATAAACGATAGTAAGGTCGAGATCTCTGCAGCGACTATCCCCGGATGCCGCCTTATAAGTCTCCAGACCTGCATTTCCAAGGGCGAGTTTCGCATCTACCTCTTTCGCGGCTCCCATAATGAGGTTGAAATCCTTCAACATGAACTGAACCTTGAACCCCCCCGTTATAACCTTTGGATGATGCTGCATTTGGACAGACGCCAGGGACAGGCTGCTAAAGGGTGAGTACCAGTACTATGTATCGCTTTTTTTGAATCGAAGTTTGACTCACGTTGCAATTTACTGGATCATATTAGGGTGAACTCTCAACCTGAAGCAACGTTAAGAACACTTACTACTCTGTCAATTGGCTCCGGTACTATTCTTGAGCACCTCAGCCAGCAGCTTCGCATCAATACCGTGCCTCAAACCAATGTTCATAGCTTCTGCAGTCGCGATATTACAGATCGCACCCAAGTAGTTGTTGCAGAGCTTTGCGACTGTGCCTTGACCCTGCGCACCGATGCAGAAAACATTCTTGCCCATCAGTTCGAGCAAGGGCTTTATGGTCTGTTGGAAGTGTTTATCGTCATCATTTGTGCCGACGAGGAAGCTGAGCGATCCTGCTTCGGCTCCTATAGTGCCACCCGAGACCGGCGCATCGTAGAAATGAGCGGAAGGCGACCTCTTCGAGACTGCTTCGGCTACTGCGCGAGACGTGACTGGGTCAATTGTCGAACAGTCTACGAAATTCTTGCTGTCAACGGGTCCTGATAGGATGCCCGTCTTTTCGTCGAAGAAGACTTCCCGAACGTGTTTACCCTCCGGGACAATCGTAAAGGTAACATCCTCTTGGGTCATGAATATCCTGAAATGCAAAGTGTAATGGATTACTTACCGAGTTGATCGCGACTTCTCTAGAACTATTGCAAATAACAACTTCTCCTAGCCCGTTGGTGTTCGCGGTATTCTTAAACCTATCTAGAATTTCCGGGATAATATCATAGATGAACAGCTTGGAGGATTTAGGCAAGTTCTTGCGCAGGTTCAGGGCCATCCACCAGCCCATATCTGATAGTCCATGATAAATAGACCAAGAAGTCGAATGCAACGCACTCCCTAATCCTACGAATCCTATGCTCCCTGGGGGATGCCCACTCGCTGTTGTTCCGTTCCGCATTTTCAAAGTTCACGAGGGAAAATGAAACTACTGAGATGTGGTTTCGTCCAGTGAACGAACCCGTTCATGAGAGTGGCATTAATTACCGATCTTATGATAGGTCATGAGTCCATTGAATGCCGGGTAGTTGGAAGTCATCGGGATTCGCTTGACGGAAGCAGAAACGAGACGTAAAAGAGCTATTCGTGAACACTTATCCCCTCCGTTGATGCGGGAACTCCGTCGACTATGAATAGTCAGATATACGAGATGTCACCCACTTATTTTGAATCAAGGTGGAGCTGGTTGAGTGTAAAGTAGGAAAGCAGCCGAGGAGCCTGTGAGGTTGTACAGGGTTGTTCCCAAGTTTTCAATAGCGGCCCGACAGACTTACTGTAACAACGGCATTCCCTCTTCGGAATCTTGTCTATATATATGAACCACGTGCCCATATTTTAGATATCGATAAGGATATCGATTGGGCTGATATTTTAAATTCCCTTCTGTATTTATGCATATCTTCCTGGAAGATATTCTAAACATCTACTTTAAATATCGGTAAGTATATCAATCCCGCCCACGGCGGGCAAAATAGAATATCAGTGGGTGCGGTATTTAAAATTATTTTTTTGCCGAAATTTTAAATATCGGCAAGCATATTAGCACGTGATTTACTTTTATAATACCGGCGGGATTGATATACTTACCGATATTTAAAGTAGATGTTTAGAATATCTTCCAGGAAGATATGCGTAAGAACAGAAGGGAATTTAAAATATCAGCCCAATCGATATCCTTATCGATATCTAAAATATGGGCACGTGGTTCATATATATAATATCGGCGAGGTCGATATGCTTACTGATATTTAAAATAATTGCGAGAAAAATTCTTTAAATTTAATGCCCGCTGATATCCTATTTTGCCCGCCGTGGCCGGTATTATAAATATAAATCACGTGCCGATATGTTTGCCGATATTTAAATTTTCGGCAAAAAAATAATTTTAAATACCGCACCCACTGATATTCTATTTTTGGTGCCTGGCACGGCCTATAAAAAATCCGTGCCACTTTTTCCCGGGCGGAGTTTCAAATACTTCCCATTTATAGTAACTCGCGTCGATCTTCATGTCCCACTTTCCGGTCCCCCACTAAATCCCTTGAATATGTAGTTCCACAGAATTTGAGTTATTTGTCCCTTCCTTTCAACATGAAAAGGCTTGGAATAACTATCTGATGTGAAGTATACCAAATCCGAATCGATTGTAGGTGATATTCAGGCAGAATATACATAACTGTTTTCACTTATGTGTCACGTGATCTTATTTTGGCTTTTTTGCACGACCATATCTTCCTCTGAAAACACTTATAAAACTCCTTTAAAACTGCTTGGACATGATGTATGTGTGTATTAGGGTGGTTCTGTCAACTATATGCGAAAAAAATCGACATACTGGTGGAGAGATTAGCATATACAGTAGACACAGCAGCATATATGCTTCCTAGCTCAATGAATTCAGGCTTTCTTGTCATATTTCTTTCAGATATATAAATCTTAACGAAAAATAAAGATTTTGTTAAAAAAAATTCTTAAGAAGTGTCATAGTTATTTATATATGTGTCAAAAATCGCCGTATCTTGGAATCTGTTGGACAGTTTTTGTAATTTTTCTTACCACCTTGTTCAGAGTGTCGAAAAATAATTTTTGGACATTTTTTCAGATTTTTTGTAAAGTTGTGGAAGGGAGGACGGGCCCTCGAATCTCAAAACAAAAAGTGGAACAGGTGAATCCGTGTCGATCGCCGCTTAGCCATGGAAGGGACCGTGGGAATGTCACGGAAATTACATAGGCCGTGCCAGGTACCACTATTTTGCCCGCCGTGTCCCACGAAGGGTAATCGTGTCACGTGACTTGTCGACGCATAATTGCGCCATCGCATGTGCACCGGCCCAGCATCGGCTTCGGAGGACTGGTAATACTAATACTGTCACAAATAAATCAGAAGCACTTACCGGGTAAGCGTTTCTCAGTCTTGTCCATGTTCAACCTCCTCCGCTCACAAGTATTCGCCAGTGCCAGGCATTTCACCACCGGCTCCGTTAATGGGCTTGCAGGCGCCATTGGCAACACCCCTTTGGTATGCTGAAAATCGCACGGCGTCGAACCCATGAGGCTGACCTTCATGTACTGTCAGATTTATCTCAAAGGGTTGTCAGAGAGAACAGGATGTCGGGTATTTGGCAAGGCTGAGTTTCAGAATCCTGGTGGGAGTGTCAAGGACAGGGCTGCGCTAGGTCTTATTAGTGATGCAGAAGAAAAGGGACTGTGAGTCTAGGAACGTGCACTCGTATATTTGCGTGACTTAGATGTTGATTACAGTCTCAATCCCGGTGGCACTGTTGTAGAAGGAACGGCGGGCAACACTGGTATTGGTCTCGCCCATGTATGCCGGTCGAAGGGTTATCGTTGCGTTATTTTCATGCCTAACACTCAGGTGTGTCTAGGTTGTATTCGAGCAAAATGGATCACCTCAACTATCTATTTTATGTCCAGAGTCAAGAGAAAATCGACCTCCTGAAAATGCTTGGTGCAGAAGTCTATCCCGTACCTGCCGTCGCGTATGAAGACCCTAAGAACTATAATCACCAGGCTCGGGACTATGCTAAGGCATTGGATAATGCAATCTGGACGAACCAGTTCGACAACGTAGCTAATGCCAATATACACTATGCTACTACCGGGCCAGAGATTTGGCAGCAGACCGATGGGAAAGTAGACGGGTTTATTTGTGCGACTGGTACCGGTGGAACACTGGCCGGCGTCGGGAGATGTCTGAAGGAAAAGAGTGGAGGTCGGACGCAGATTTGGCTAGCAGATCCTCCTGGGAGTGTATTGCATAGCTATATCAGTAGTGGAGGGAAGTTAATCGAGCGAACTGGTAGCTCGATAACAGAAGGTTAGGAGCAAGTTCAAGAGCAACTGGCTATTGTACTGACCAAGTGCAGGCATTGGTCAGGGACGAATAACCGATAATCTTGCGACCTTTGTCAAAGACGTCGATGGCTCACTCCCTATCGCGGACGAGAAGTCGATTGCCATGGTCTACGAGATGCTCGATACCGAGGGCTTGTACATAGGTGCAAGCTCCGCTTTGAATGTCGTAGCTGCTTTCGAATTAGCCCAGAAACTTGGACCTGGTAGGCCTTTTACTACGTGGCAATTGCTTTGGAACTGATTATCGGCCAGGCAAGACGGTCGTTACTGTGATCTGCGATGGCGCGTATCGCTACCAGAGCAGGCTATTCTCAAGGAAATGGTTGCAATCAAAGGGCCTAGAGAATGCAATATCAGAACACCTGAAAAAGTATGCTGTATTGGATTAGAGTTAAATTCATGATCTGGATTTCTCCGATAACTACGGATTTCTCCGGCGTGGGATCAACGCGTATCTCTGACTCATCGTAATTATAACTTCAACGTGAGTCGGAAAATCGAACATACCCTAACGATGGCTATGCCTCTCAACAGACAACTGCACCCATTGAAAGTGAACCCTCAAACAAATGAAGTCTACTTGCAGCTCCCAGCACCTCATAGTAATATCATCATCACTCCTCCACGAATGAGCGATAGTGAAGCCGTTGTTCAATACCTCAATGACCCCCGCATTTATAATTTGCTTCTCAGTCCACCTTTCCCGTATCTCATGGAGCATGCCGAATCGTGGATTGCTTCTCAGAAGGAGGAGTCGGATGCCATCCTTCAAAAATTGAAGGCTGCTGCAGGAAACGAGCGAGATAATTCGCCCCTAATTGATGTCGACGGTTGTCCTGTGCAAAGTCTTCGTGAAGTTCGGGAAGATGGGTCAGAAGTGTACCTCGGCAACGTAGATATAACGAGATGCGGCCATTTCGAACATCTGCGCGACAAAGACGCAGAAGAGGCACTCGTTTCGTGGAATACTCAACTTCCTATTGGTAATCCTGAAATAGTCTGGGAAATCGGAGGTACTTTTCCTTGCTGGATACGCAATTCTCGGGACTTAATCGTATTTTGTGGCAGACTATCTATCGCCTAGTCATCACGGGAAGGGAATTATGACCGCAGCGGTACAGACGATAATATACGAATGGGCGATCCCGCGAATGAATGCGCATATCATACACTGCTCCGTCTATTCGGGGAACGTCGGAAGTGCGAAGGTATTCCTGAAGAATGGTTTTACGGAATTTGATCACATTGATGGATGCGTGACGATCCCGGATGGCAAGGGTGGTGGGACTACTGGTTTGCACTTTCTAGTTTGGAGGCGCCCGACTTGAAGGGATGTAGATGGGCGTCAATCTGGCGGCACCATGATTCCACTGAATATCTTGTAATAGGTCAAGTCCCACATCAGTGGTATTGATGACGGAACAGCATATTTCAAATACATTGCTATTCTTTCCCGCGAGGCGGGCGCGACAGTTCTTTCTTCCCCGACAGCGCTCGCCGCTCATGTCCGACTGTGTCCATCACCGCCATTCTTTGACATCCTCGCGATGATCAGTGCGCGGGATGCCTGGTCAATGAACATCTCGTCTCACGTACCGATGAGTGTGGTGCTAACAATACCACTGTTCTTTGTGTCTAATGAAGTTTCTCAATGGCAATCTGTCGAAATTCATTCCCATAGGACCGCGCGTCCAAAGGTAGGCGTGTCCATCAATGATTTCGTATTCTTTTCCGTGCCTGTCGGTGAGCTCCGACGTGCGTTCTAATAGCGATCAACTTCCACTGATTTGTGCCTCATAATTTCCGACGAATTGCTCGGGAATACCTCATTTTCGCTCCCCCCCTTCTTCTCCTTCTTGACCCCTTTTGCCCACCTCGTCATTCTTTGCCCGAGTTACTTTACGACCGTTGGCTGCGATGAAGCTGAGGCTCAAAGCTGGGTTTGTACTAGGTGTAGTCGGGCTGTTGGCTGGCGCACAGGTTACACATACGGTCAGTTCTGGATGGTTATCGGTTCTCCTTCTATATTTACGAGTCTACTATTATTGAGCAGGTATCTGTGGGACAGTTCTATGACCCTCCGACGATATCTGCGCTAGAGGGAGATAGCGTTCAGTTTTTGTTCATTGCTGGGTAAGCGTTTCCGCCCACTTGTCAAGGATACGTTCTCAAGCTTGATATATGCAGACATCATGGCGTCACGCAAGGTGTTGGAATTGGCGATCCTTGCTCTCAATTGCCAGGAGGTTTCAACAGTGGTGTTATTGCCGGATTCGTGGCAAATGAGACGAATCAACCTCCTATGTGGAGTTTGACTGTTGTCAATGCCTCTGTTCGTTCGTACATTTCTCGTTGTTGACGATATGTACGCATAAAACCTGATGGGATTGGCAATTTAGCTATCTTTTTCTATTGCGCTGCCACTGTACCTTCGTTTCACTGTGCCAATGGTATGGTCGGGTAAGTTCCTACGAATTTCATGCAGCTTGACATTCTGATTGACTATTTTTCCACAAGCGCAATAAATGCGTTGCCGGATCAGTATACGTCGTATTCTCTGGCAGCAAAGAGTGTGACCGGAACACCTTTGGTTGGTACCATTTACTTTATCAACGAATCAGAACATGATCTTACGGTCAGTACCGCTTTCAGCAAACGTCAAGCGTCGTCCTTACAGGAGTCGGAGCTGTAGCTACGGCTGCTCCCTTCACACCAACGCCCTCGGCTCTTCCATTAACAACAACAACCGCATCATCTGACATTCCTTCCCCTACGGAAACTTCAGGATCCTCTTCACTCCCTTCAGAGACTCCTATCCCTTCAAACAGATCATCTTCAGTAAACGCAGCGGCTATAGGTGGAGGGATTGGAGGCGGTATCGCTGTCGCCGCAGTCGCGATCGTCGGATTTCTTCTATTCCGAGCTCGAACGAAACGTAAGCAAGCTCAAGATGCTGCCGCTGCTAATGAATCGTTCTTGAATGTGGACGGAGAAAAGTATGAACATGGCAGAGACCCTGCTTTTCCTCCGGGTCTTGGAGGCTTCAGTTCCAGAAGTGACAATCATCAGGGAGATTCGTTTACGAACTCTGGTGCAGGGTCGAGTTCTCAACACGGTCGGACGGTTAGCACGAGACGTGCTACGGACATGGACGGTGGTACAGTAGCGCCATACTCGCGGTCCACAACATACACACTTGCTTCGACTCCTTTTTCGGCTCAACAGTTTGAATCTCTACCTTCGGGAGGCTCACCTGGACAAGGATATAGCACAAGGCCAGTAGGAAGTCGTCAGTGTTTAATCTGGCTTTTTCAAATAAAGTTATCGGTTCTAATTATGTCAGTTTACAGCGGAGCACACGACCTTCCAGCAACATCAACAGCAGCCTCAATATCCAGCCCACGTACACAGCCGTAGTGCGAATGTTCATGAAATCGCGAAGGAAGTAGCCTCGCTGCTCGGCCCTCAGTTGCGTGTGGCCAATCCAGCGTCTCCTCCACCACACGGAGTACAGACGGTGCGCTCCTTACCCGACCCATATAACTCATCAGCACAGGATCATGAGTTCCTCCCGAGATCACCGGGACCGCCTCCGCCGCAGTATAATCCATATGACAAAATGTGATGTTCATGAAATGTGATGATGTCTTATTAGTCTGTCGTTACTTGTGGTTATTTAAGAAACTACTAATTACCTGCTATGCTTGTAACGCACTCTCGGGGGACTTGCACTTTGTGTTCACGAGTGAGAGCCACCGCTGAACGCTTATTTCTTTTTTTGGTATTTTATAATTTATTATGTCATGATTCGTCAACAAGAGCAAATACAAATACGGTACATTCCGAGCCACAGGTTTCGTCAATTGTTCTCCCGCAATGCAACGAAAAGGACTTCGCTTATTTCTTGGACATGCTGCATCCACATTTCTGACTGAAATAATTGTATTGCCTCAAGGGCTCGGTAGGCGTGTCAGACCTTGTGTCTCTAACTCAGTTGATTGTTGCTGACAGTGATGTGAGCCCGGCATTCCCTTGAATCCCGGCAGCAAACTGTTGAACTGATGCCTTCATATCTCCGCTGCCGCTACTGTTCGAGGCTGTTCACATCCCAACGGCTCTCTTAAGTCAGGCTTCCATCTTCCCATCTTACTTCCACCATGGCCTCTCGGTCGTGCCACTGGTGCCGATGCATACGGCTTTGTACTTTGGCTTCTCTCTTGATTGCTGCTGTACGTGTGACTGCTCAGGATCTGGGTGTTCCAACGGATTTTGCGCCGCAAGTAAACCAGCCGTGCCCTAGTACTCAACTCGTGCGAGAGTTTACCCCTGAGAACCAAACTCTGCATCCTCTCGAGAGCGACTACATTGCACAAAGGGAGGCCACCGTCATTGCTGATGCTTGGAAGGAATGGCTTGGTGATGGCTCTGGTATTGGGTACAATCTAGATGATTTCAGTGGGAATTTTTCGAGAGTTGGAATTGCTGTTAGTGGTGGTGGATATCGTGCATCGCAGCTTGGTGCTGGTGTCCTCTTGGGATTAGATGCGCGAGACGAACTAGCCAAGCGAGCTGGAACGGGAGGTTTCTTGCAGGTGGCATCTTACATAACGGGCCTTTCTGGTGAGTCACCACTGTGCTACGTAGGCGTCTGCTCATTTTAAGTCTATGACTAAGGTGGAAGTTGGGTAACGGGTTCGATGATGTTCAATGACTGGCCAAAAATTGAAGATTTGGTATTTGGGAACGACGATGAAAACTTGTCAGGATGGATACTCGACTTGAACCTTGCCAGCCCTGGCGGTACGAACCTATTTGGCGACGCTAACCAAGACTTTTTTGGCAGTATTCTATGGAGTGTCATTGCAAAGGCTAACAATAGCATGTACGTGGCGATCAGCTCACGGTCTCCTGTCCAACTGCTAACGGCGGAATTAGAGACACGAGTTTAACTGACCCATGGTCGCGTATGATTTCTTACCATTTCTTGAATGGAACGACTCGAGACAACTTTTTCCTGAATACTTCGGCGCATGGGGCAGGCCAGTTGTGGTCCCGCATTCCGGAGATTCCAGCGTTCCAGCGACACGAGACGCCATATCCAATCATTATAGCTAATTCTAGACCAGTTGGGTCCAACTTGACGACCATCCTGTCTCCTGAACCGGTTGTCTACGAGGCAAGTAGTTCACCAGCAAAAGAAATCTCCTCACTTACTGATTGTCCCGTTTTAGATCTCTCCGGTGGAATTTGGCTCTTGGGATCCGAAGCTGTCTGCCATGGTCAATCTCACATACGCTGGTACACACTTCACTAACGGACAACCTGTCAATGATACTGCGTGTGTAACCGGGTTTGACCAGGCTGGATTTATTATGGGAACGAGCGCTAGTCTCTTCAACGTTCGTCTACTATTATAGTCATATTGGACCACCTCGCTTTAACTTGACCTATGCAGCAAATTTTGGATTTCGCTCATAATACACTACAATCTTTCAGCAAAGATGATGCCTCCTCCCTGCTTTACGTGCTAAGTAGGCAGCTAACGGAAGTACGGACTCGTGCGGACGACGTCGCGAATTGGCCGAGTGTACGTATTCTTATCAGTAGAGACCCTTGGTCGAAAATCTTATAAATTTTCTTGCTGTAGCCTTTCAATGGGTTAAAGCCCGACACTTTCGAGGACTCGAACGCAACGTGGCTCGAGTTAATTGATGGCGCATCAAACCAAGAGAACGTACCTTTGGGCTCCCTGTTCGTGAAGGCACGGGGATTGGATGTTATTCTTGGGATTGACGCCAGTTCCGACGACGAGTTCAGATTCCCAAAGTAAGTCACTGATGATCGCCCAAGAAACGTGCTGAAGAGCGCATTACAGTGGATCGTCAATTGTCTTCACCCAACAGCGAATAACAAACCTCCTTTCTTCTTCTCATCAACAATTTCCACCTATACCAGCTGACACTGCCGGCTTCGTCGCCACCGGGACCAACAGAAGAATCACGTTCTTCGGGTGCGACCCAGAACAAACGCCTCCAGAATACCCTCTTTTCATCTACGTACCGAATAACCCACCAGTCAATGGTGATGATCCCGTCACCAAGTACGTATATTTGTTCGGCTGACTTACCTGGATAGACTCTTACGGGTTTGTCGGTTTAGTTCCATTACCTTCAAGATACAGTATACCGAGAAGCACACGAGGCTTTTCATTGATCAATCGCGCAACATGTCCTTCTCGGGTTTCCAACCGAACGTGCCAGGCATGGACCCAAATTTTGGCGTCTGCTTCCAATGTGCCGCAATCGACCGCTCGCGATATAAGGTTTCGCCTGTGCTGCCGCGGTCGGACATTTGCACGAATTGCTTCAAGCAATACTGCTACAATCCGGATAGTCCACCAAGTAGTTCAGCTATCGTAGGACGCAAATACGCGTTTGTCGACCCAGACCCGCAAGGTGTTAGGAAGGTACAAAGCTTCTTCAGTCGGAATAAGGTACCGATAATCGTGGGCTCCGTCTTCCTGGTTGTGATTATTATTGCGTCTATCTTCCTCATGTACGTTCCTTTTTTATATTCCTTGCTGAGATGGAATGCGCTTACCGGTATTATGATGAACAGACGCTGGCTCAAAGCAAGGAAAGAAGCCAAATACAAGCGAATTAGCGTCATCGCGGAGGAGAGTGATGCGCCCTGGAAAGCTTATAGCGACCGGTTAGGATCATTTGAATTACATCGACAGAAGTGAGAGGATGGTGCCAGTCGCTAGCGTACCTTTTCCTATCCTAAGTTTCTTTTGGCTGTTTACTACATGGACTTTTCCTTGGCAGTTGTTCCTTGATCACGCATGTATTTTGGGCTTCGTCCTTGCATTTTTTTATAGTTTCATGATTATTGTGACCTGTATACTGGGTTCTCCGTAGCGTGGGGGTATTTGTGAGTCGTTCTATGGACTATGTTCTGGATAAGCAAGTGAAAAAAGTGCAAGATGAAGGTCGATAGCAGCGGGAGCATAGCATATAAAGTACAAGTATCTGCCGCAACTAAAGCAACATTGAACAATGCATACTTTCATCGCAGGATAGGATAAAGCTTCATCTCAGCTCATCCATTGTCATATCCCCCGGTCTACTATACCCATCAGAATACGCATGGACCTCGGAATCTTCTTGAACTACTTCAGCCTGGATGTTGCGTTTCTGAGTACTTAGTGGGATTCGTCGTACTCGCGTCATAGCTGTTCGAGGTTTACCCTCAAAAGGAACAGTCACGGATTTGTACATCGCTAGTTCTCCGCGTAGGGTTTCGATTTCGCATTGAGCGGATTCGTTATCTCGGTCGCTCAGAGCCAGTTTCTTTTTTTAAAAGTAGCGTTTTAAGAAAGAATGTCAAATACTAAACATGGATAGGGATTATTGTTACTTACCTGCTTTGTCTCGGCAAGTTCTCGCCTGATTCGATCTACGTAAAGGATTTTCTGGGTAGGATTTCTATGACTTAGGATTTCGGCGTTGAATTGGCTGAGTCTGTTTGCTTCGTCTTCTGCGAGGTCATTACGTGCGACGAGCCCGCGCATCTCTTCTGCGATGGTTTGATATGCTTCGCGGTACGCGTCCGCACTTGCGAGCTCTGAAGTCAACCTTGACGAGAATCAGTACGGAAATTACTAGGACTGTAAGGAAATTGCTTACTGCTCAATCTCATCCTTCAACGCATCCTCCGCCATCTTGCTCTTATGCACATTTGACTGTAATCGACTCGTCAACTCTCGTTCTTTCCTTAACGATTCCTCTCGCTTCGCTAGTTCCGTCCTTGCCCGACTCTCGGCTTCGACTAGTTTCTTCTCCGCTTCCGTCAATTTCGTTTGTAGGCTGAATATCTCGGACGACTGTGTTGCGAGTTTCTTTTGGAGATCATCGCACTCCTTTTTACGCGAGTCAGATTCATGGGAGAGTTTCGTAATGACAGTATCTTTGTCTGCGAGTTTGTTCTTGAGGCGAGTTGCTTCTGCTCGTTCGTCTGCGAGCTGGCGTTCTGAGCCGGATAAGTGATCTACGAGCGATTTGTTGTTTTCTTGGTTGAGTCGGAGTTGGTTCTGAGCAATGCTGAGGAGCACTGCTTGTTCTTCCTCCTTTCTGCGACTTTCAGCCAAAAGGAACTCATCGACCTCCGAACGCAATCCGTCATCAGGCGTACTGGTAGATGGCAAGGCTGTGAACTTGGATTCGTTGAAGCGCCATCCCAGCTCGGTGTTTGCGTCTTGTAGCTGCTCGGACAGGAGATTATTTGTGGCTTGTTCTCGGCGGATGAATTGAGTCAGCTCGTATACTTGCTCCTCCGAGTTCGCTAACTTCTTCTCCAAGCGTGCAACGTTCAATTGTAGACGCGCCGCCTCGAGTTTCAGCTCCTCGACAACAGACGATGATGTTGAAGATGAGGACAGTTGGCCATATTGCTCGGTGGCGAGCTTAAGGGTTTCCTCCAGCTCGGTCACCCGTTTGGACAAAGCCTGAGAGGTTGATAATAGCTCCTGATCCATTACGACCTTTTCACTCTCCAACCTTTTCAGCTGAGCTTGTAATTGTTCCAGCCTCTTTTCGAATAACGTGTTCTTGACACGAGCATCCCGAGTCTCTTTCTCCAGCTCTGTGCGCTGTTCCTTTGCCTTCGCTTCGGCATCCAGCCTGCGTTTCTTCTCGGCGGCTACACCATCCTGAATCTGGAGGATAAGATTCTCTCGTTGTTCGATCATATCCTTCCTACGTTGCTCAGAAATGCGAAGAGCGGTTCGCAAATCATCTGCGTCTGTCTGTCTGCCCACTAGCTTATCCCTCTCCGTTTCAATGCTTAGTAACTTGGCACGTAGTTCTCCTGCTTCTTGTTGTGTGGTTGATATCGTTTTCTTGAGTTCTTGCATTCGGACTTTTGCCAACTCGTTGTCTCTCTTTAGACGTGCGATCTGTTCCGCTTGCTCCTTGTTGGCCTTTCGTGTATGTTCATGGTCCGCTTTGAGCCGTTCGACTTCAGCGGTATGCTGAGCACAGATATATTTGAGGAGGCTCGCGGAAACTGATGAGATGTGCATACCTGTTTCTTCCCATTACGATGCACTTCCTCCAAGTCGTCCAGCTTGCGCTTGAGGTGGTTCAACTCCCGTTTGTAGGTTGTAGTGTTCCCATTGTCTTCGGCCCGCTTCATCTGGCGGAAGATGCAGTTAGCATTAGATTATTGATCGTGTGGATTGGACCTCACATTGATGGAGAAGTTTATGGAAAGCTGTCGGTAGAAAGGCGCAACGAAAGTCAACGCGACGCGATTGTGTCACGTGATCGAGTATCGTGACGATCGGCGCTGATCCGCGCCCGAAGAAAAAAACCCTCCAACGCTCAACTCAAGGCAAACGATGCTGGCGTCTTCATCCAAGCATGCTTTACAGACATGTGCTCGATCAAACCTGACACATAACGCTGTGAAGTTTGTATTGTCGACATGGAAAGCATTTCCGACGACGGGTGCGTTTTGGCCATGTCAATCTAACTTATTATTCATTGCCTTTTTCCAGATCGCACGGCACGACGCAATGTAGCAACACGTAATGCGACATTTCGAGGAAATTTCAGCAATCGCCGTGCTCTTCCACGCCGGCCAGCAGAACAGTTATGGGAAGCCCGACAAGACGGAAACATGTTCAAAATCAAGCGAGGCGCTCAGGCTGCAGAGTACAACCTGGGAATGCGGAACTTTTTGGCCACCAAGAAGGTGGACAAAGTCATCGAGTTGGCACAAAAAATGAAGAGGACGAATATTCAACCAGACCTTGATACCTACAACACGATCATAAACGCACTTGCTTTGGATCATAATCATCTGGATGCTATGGCGGTCTTCAGAGATATGCTGGCGATGGAGATAAAGCCTGACGCAAACACTTTTAACCAGTTACTTCATGTGAGTAACTTTCCACTCATGTTATCTTGGTTTCTTATTCTGTACGCTATGAATAGGCGCATGGTAATCGTAACAGTGATACGATCTTCCACATCTTAGAGGAAATGGAGAATCACGACGTCCAGCCGAACGGTCGAACATACGACTTTATTGTACAATACTTCCTGGATTGTGATAACCTGGAGATGGCGTTGGTGAAGCTGGCCGAAATGAATGACCTGGGGTATTCTCCAAGCCTTTACGTTGCCCAGCACTTAGTTGAAAGAGCAGGGCAACTCGGTCAAGTCCGGTTGGCTGTGGATCTTGCAGATGCTTATGAAGAAACAGCGGTGCGTCGATTAGGCAGCGAGACGTGGGTCAAACTGCTAGCGTGCTGTGCGGAGGAGCTTTATGTGAGTGAAAGACACCGTATAGTAAAAACGGACATTGACCGTCTGAATAGGCAGACGGCGTTCTACGGTGTTGGAACAAAGTCGTCAACGACCTAAATATTCGTGTCGATGAAGGGGTCTGTCAGTTTGTTCTACACACGGCTGCGAGACACGGATTACCCGCAGTTGCAGCGGAAGCTATTCAACAACTTGAAATTATCGGTGTAAAATTCAAGGAATACCACTTCACGCCGATGCTGGATGCATTCGTCAAAAATCGACAGCTGAAAGAAGCCTTCTGCGTCCTCGACCTCATGCGCTCGGCGAACACTGATCCGACAGTTGAATCGGCTCACTCAATCCTTGAGTCTATTCAGCACGACCCAGAGCTCGTTGATGATGCATACACCAAGCTGGAGGAAATATACAAAGAAGGGCAGAGTGTCGACGTAGTCGCCACCAATGTACTTATCAAAGCTGCGGGGATTCTCAAGGATTTGCAGAGAGCTGTTGGGATCTATAAGGCTATGCCCTCGCTCAATGTCAAGCCGGATGCCGAGACATTCGAGATGCTCCTGAAGGCATGTCGTGCAGTACGGCATATCGAACTTGGAGAACGCCTGTTTAGCGAGCTGCAGGAATCGGACGTGAAACCGACGGCGAGAACCTTCGAGTCCTTCATATCGTTAATTCTCACGCAGACGGACTACGAGAATGCGTTCTACTACCTTGAAGAGATGAAGGGTGCAGGATTCACACCATCGTATTCCGTGTACGAGGACATCGTAAAGACGTGCGTCGTAAACGGAGATCCTCGACATAAATTGGCGGTGGAGGAGTTGGAGCAAATGGGGTACAGCGTCTCAGCACGACTACGCAACTTCATAAACTCTGGAGGAAAGGAATGGACGCAGCATTTCTCCGAGGATGAAAAGCTACCTCACGAAACTCGAAGACTTTTGTGGGAAATGAAGCAGAATAGAGAGGATTCAAATGCGGAAGCGTAGTATAATGAATTTAATTGCAAGATTTTCTTGTCCTATTTTGTTGTCGTCCGTTCATTACATCGCCAAAAGCAGTAAGTTTCCCACGCCTTCAGTTGTTGGTATTTGTCACACCGCGTCAGTCTCACTCTTCCATACACGAGCCGCAGACGCGCTTCCAAGCAGACACGACTCGCATTTCTTGTTTATTGCTTCATTTCTTGTTTGCCGCTTGATTATGGTACGTCGTTTCATTATCGGTTTTTCAGTTTTGCACTAAAATATTCGCAGTTCTACTCAGAAGCTATCTTGGCGCGTCGCGGGCCACTGGCCAAAGTATGGCTCGCGGCTCACATGGAACGAAAATTATCAAAAACGCAGACACTCCAGGCTGATATCCAGGAATCAGTGGGTGCGTGTGTATTCTGTATTCTTCGTTAGTAAGATGTCCGACCGGGTATTGCATTCAGGCGCCATTATGGGAGGAGAAGTTGAAGTGATGGCTCTTCGTCTCAGTGGTCAGCTGCTTCTAGGTGTCGTTCGCATCTACAGCCGCAAAGCGAAATATCTCCTTGATGATTGTAATGAAGCCTTGCTCAAAATCAAGATGGTCCGTGTCGCCTCTCCCGCTCTATTAGTTGTAACCTGATTGTGTTGCCTTGTCTCAGGCTTTCCGACCTGGCATTGTTGACATGACAGAGGATCAACTAGCCGTCAACAAGAATGCTATCACTCTTCAAGAAACCAACATTGACCTAGATCTTCTTCTCCCTGACTTCAGTAACTTGTGAGATTATCCTCCTGGTTGTAATACTGCATCTTGGACTAACGTGCATCCACAGCGACTTCGACTTTGAGGACAGGCCACGTCCACAAGCTGGTCAGCACATAGCACGCACGGCAGATATCACTTTGGCATCTGCGAATGATTTCCAGTTTGAACTGGACGGGCACGAGCTTGGTTTTGGATTGGGACCTAGTGACGGTATTGGTTCACAGGATTTGGAAGTAGACTTGGGAATCGATTTCGGGGATGAGACCATGAGTGTTGAGGTGGGACGTGATGCTGCTGCTATGCGCTCGCCAAGAGAATCCCTTGATTCGCATCTCTTGGGTAAAGGAGTGGCAGAAGTGGATATGTTGTCTACCCGAAGTCGTGAAGTGTCGGTTGGTGCAGGGATGGACTTTGACTTTGGCGGAGGAGACATTGGTGGCATGGACCTTGATTTGGGACTCGACTTTGGGGATGGTACTGGTGCCGATACAACTCTAGGCGAGCCTGGTCCTGCTGAGGCAGCACGTCGGTCGCCCTCCAGAGCATGTAAGTCGACATTGTGAAGTTAGGTGTTTCATTTGCTAATACTGCTCAAGCGTCACGTCTTAGCACACCCCCTCCGTCTCCCCCTCCTGCTGATACAAACGCGACCCCGCGTGTAGGGGATCAGGAAGACGGAGAATCGCCAACGAAGAAGAGGTTTCTGAACAAGAAACAGATTATCGATTCTGTGACAGAACTTGAAGACGGTCCAGGAATGAACTTCGGCCGAGGGCGTAACGGCATCGTTGGCAGTCAGGCGGACGTTAGTGAAATTCTCACGAAGCAACAATTCCTCCCCCGTTCTCGTAGTGTGATGCGCTTGCTTGAAATACGGCGAGATCCCTTGGCACACTTCATGCCAACCAAGAGCACGCCAACAGGGGTGTATTTCTGCGCTGGACCACCTGGTCTTGCTCCAGAACTTGCTGAGATGTTCATGCGCCCGATTCACAATATTCTTGGACCCAAACGCCGCGATACTTCACCTGACAAGCCAAATAAGAAAGCCAGGTTGGATAAGGAGAACATCGAGGATGTTGAGCAGGCAAGGCGCGCGGGAAGTGTTGCACCCAGTATTGCCATCGGAAGCGACGTGCTGCGTCGTGGTAGTGTCGGTGTTGGTGGAGACCTTGACCATGGGTACGACTTCGGTGATAACACCGGTACTATGGATGATTATCAGTTCGATGTCGACGCGAACATGGATTTGGGTGGACCCATCGATCTGGAACACGCTCGATCGAAGAGTCGCTTCTCAACTCCCGCGGCGAATGAAGCGTTTGATGAAGGCATCGAGACGTTTGCGGACTCCAGCTGCCCGATCGCGATGTTTGATGAGAAGCCTTCGCAAACGCAGAGTCAACAGGAGGCGGCGGAACAGGATGGAAAGGGCTATAGCCGGACGACTGTTAAGGCTTTGGCAGTTATTCGGAAGGAGCTACAACCAATTCCAGGCGAGGCTGAGAAGGTCTTGAGCTTCCAACAGATGTCTCATAAGGTATGCAAGTATGCTTCCGGTTCAACGACAGGTACTGAGTTCGGTTTTAGGCATCTCGTCGAGCGGCAGCGTCCTTTTTCTTCGAGCTTCTTGTCCTCGGCACTCGAGATTGCGTCAAGCTATCGCAAAGCAGACCTTACGAGAACATTGAAATTCGTGCAAAAGACAGACTTTGGGAACGTCAGATGCATGCAGGTGTTTCGCAAGCAACTTCAACCAACGCATGAACAGAGCTGCTACGCATTCCTTGTGCTTTGCTTTCTTTACTGCGAGACATGACCATCACCCCATTCTTGTCCTTCTGTTCGTATTTCAGCGATACACCTTCTTGCAACAACGGAATGTCACACGTATCTATCCCTTTGTTCATTGGCTTGTTTCTCTTTGTTTATTCCGTGTCGACGCTCAACGTCTGTGTTACGCCTTTTCTATCGAAGCACGAAATTTGATTATACTATATGTATGGTAAATGACTTGTCCAAGCCTTTGGTTATGCCAGAAGGATCATTATAATACGAGGAACTAAAAGACTTCTACTAGCCAGACTCTTTTGTCTCAAGCTGCTCAACATGAAGGTGTAAAAATTCTACAGTATATTTCAGCTGATAATTCTACAACTACAAGCTCAAAATCCCTAGATATTCCTGCAAACTCACAACATCATACAAACAAGAAAAATCCCCTTCGTTCCACCGCAGCCTCTACACAATCTGACTCAAATCGAACGTCCCATCCACCCGTCTAATAGCGACGCCCTTCTCAGTCACGATTGCAGTAATAAGTTCTGCTGGTGTTACGTCGAAACTTGGGTTGTAGACATTAGATTCGTTGAGACCTGGAGGAGTGAGTTGAACGACTTTTTGCTCGATCTTTTCATTTGGTGCATTCGGTGAGGAAGGAGGAGGGTAGACTGCTCCGCGGACGAGACAGGCTTCTATCCAGGGACGGTGTTCGATTGGGATGCTGCAAGTAGGAGGAGGGAGGGGTAAGAGGAAATAGTTAAAGTGAGTAGATGTTGAGGATAGTGATTGTTACTTCTGTAGACTTACTGAGAGCCGTCGGGAATGTCTAGGTCGACTGTACTGATGGGTGCAACAACTATGAATGGGATATTATGACGCGCTGCTAATACCGCAGCATTATAAGTCCCAATCTGTGAAATACATCGTTTAGATTCAACGTGTAAGCATTCTCGGACGGACAGAGAGAATCTCGCCTTGTTAGCTGTATCGCCGTTCTTCGCAATCCGGTCGGCGCCGACGACTAGGTTGTGTAGATATAGGAATGGGAAAGTTGTTCGTTATATTGGAGGGACACTCACCGACACCGTGGATCTTGTGGTGTTGAAAAAGCGAGCCAACCATTGTATCGCAAATCATGACATGGGGAGCTTGTAATGCTTGAAGTTCATAAGCCGTTAGACTAGTACAAAGGTCAACCAGGAGATTCGATTGAGAAAGCGACGGTCGTACCGTGAACCTTGATGATACGGAGCGGTTTGAGTAAAATACGCCGTTCCCAGTCTATTCGTTTCGAATAAATAGGTAATGAGCCCTAAGGCAGTTCCATATCCCTTCGTTTGTGCGCATATAGTCAACATCTTCATCTGAGAAATAGATAGGCGCTAACACGTACCGAAGTGGCTAACGATCCCGTATTGCACACCGTCAACAAATTGAGCTTAGTGCCATCCTCTCCCTTCGCCTTCGTCAAATCTACTAGCCACTCAGCCCCATGCCTACTCATCTCTTTATTCCTTCCAAAATCTTCATCCGCAACAGCATGTCCCTCTTTAACAAGAAGCTCTGCTATTTCACGAGCATCCTTCCCGGATTGAGTACCCTCGTTGAGAACACGAGTGAGACGACGGATCGCTGCGCCTAAGTTGACGGCTGTTGGACGAGCTGTGTAGAGAAAGTCTAGTTGTGGTAGGACGTGCGATTTTAGAGATTCGGAAGATGAAAGGAAAGAAGGTGGTGGAGACGCTTTGAGAGCCTGAGAGAGGGATTCAGCAAAGGCGAGAGAAGCAAGAGATGCGATGGCTGGTGCGCCGCGAATCTGAGGTTCAAAAGTAAGTACAGGAACTGGAGAGACTAGCACTTGGTGGTGCATACTTTCATAGTCTTGATAGCCTCATGCGCATCTTCAATAGAAGTAATCTTGACATACTCAACAACGTGCGGAAGCAAGAGCTGATTAACAATTTCGATATTTTCGCCTTCGGTGCGGATCGATAGAGGTAGAATTGGACCGCTCATTTTGTCAAGTTTTCTTTCAAGTCAAGACAACTTCCGCTAGCTTTTAAGTTGCCTCCCAAGAACGATGGTCGTGATGGTAGTGTCTTGAAGCGCGACAATCAGGAAGATACCAGCGTCGGGATATCATCGCTTCAACCATTTGGAAGACAAATTTCGCGATGATCGACGGTACCAGGAGCATGATTCATATTTATATATATATGTTTGTAGTCATTGATTCTCGTAAACACTAACAAACAACATTCTTTATTCAACATTCATTCCGTATTCACTCTCATCGGTTGTTCCTTCACTGTAATCTATTTCAAGAGTCTCCAAGAAGACCGTGAACGGCAGCAAACTCATCTTCATCTGCGTTCCTGGGAGAAAGCTCGACAATGTTGCGTATAACCTTTGCGATATCTTCTCCGACGAGATGAACAAGGAACGCATTTGCCATATCCGCACCTATGCAGAAGGTTGAATCAGTACCATGGAAGAAGATCACGAAATCCTAGCATTTATGCATGTACCTGCTGTAACTCCGGAGCTGGTCCACACGTTACCATCTACGACCCAGCGCGCCTTGGGGACCCAGTCTATTTTCTTACTAGTGGCAGCCTGTCAAAGTGGGGACATTAGTTACGGTCGAATTAAGATGTATACGTATTATACGTACCTTGCAGGAGTTGAAGCTGAATTTATTTGTTGTGGCTCGTTTACCATCCAGAATCCCTGTACCCGCAAGTATCCAAGAGCCCGTGCATACACTCAGGACATAACGTGCTTTAGGGATTTGGTGGTTCAAGAAGCGCATCAGGTCTTTCGGAACTGCATCTGGGCGTGCCTCTGGTCCTATCAAAAAAATTCAATACATTATCCAATCCATACTACTGGAACGAACCTCCTGGAATCAAGAGAATATCATACTGCGTATTCTTATCAATCGCATCGGCGTAAGTCCCCTGCGGTACGAGAGACAGACCACTAGTAGAGTCAACGGGATCGAGTGTATCGGCGAGGAAGGTGAGTCGTAGGTGCCAAAGAGATTGCGGAGTATACTTTCTGGCGTTCTCCGGGTTCAACAAACTAAAGAGCTCGACGGGTCCTTGAAAGTCGAGAGCAGTAACATTTTTGAAAAGGCAGACAACGACGGTGAGTACTCTAGCCTGAGTCATCTCTTGGTATGTCCGATAGTTGCACGACGTGGAGAGCAAAGAGCTTTCTAAGCTCTGCTCGAGTTATAAGGTGCTGACCAAACCTCGTGATCCAAAAAAATCCTATGAGCGGAGATATCGACAGCAATTTCGTCCTGCTGTTTACCTCTGTTTGACCCTTGAAGCTTCTATTATGTGTCTCCGGGACGCCGCTTCTCTCGAGTGTTCATCAAGCAAGAGCAACCTTTAGTACACTGTTGTCCTGTATACTCGAATGGAGCGTTTGTGAGAAGCCGCAGGGTATAATAGCAGAGCATAGCTGCAATCTGCATGATAATCCAAAGGCAACGAAAAGAGAAGATTCAAGCTAGCACACTTATCCAAACTTATCCGGGGACTTCCAGTTCCCACTGTTCCCTTCAGTTTCCATCCGGATTTTCACAGTCAACGAGTTCCCAATAGGAGGCGAGCTCGTCATCATCCCAGGCCCTAATGGAGACTTCCATGGGCCCGCGTACCTTCTCTTCAATCTCGCTCCCGACCAATCCACTTAAAGGCACGCTTGTTCGTCGTAGCCTGTTTACCATCAAAAACAACGGGGTCTGCGAGTATCCAAGCGCCTGTGCAGACACCGAGGACGTGGTTTGCCTTAGGGATGGATGGGTTATTCAGTTCTAAATGTAGAGTAGCAAACCACCCGGTACCAGAATGATATCGTATTTATCATCCTTTGAATTAATAGCATCATTGGGACCACTGGCAGAAATAACAGGGTCGAGCGAGGGAGCTAGATACGTTACGTCGAGAAGAATTTAATTTTCGAGTTGGGACCGTTGTTTTGAGGGTTGAGGAAACCGCAGCACGTAATGTAAGGGTCATTATATAATCGGTAATCATGTGGCCACTGTCTAACGCCGACTGGCACGGCGGGCAAAATAGGATATCAGCGGGCATTAAATTTAAAGAATTCTTCTCGCAATTATTTCAAATATCAGTAAGCATATCGACCTCGCCGATATTATTTATATGAACCACGTGCCCATATTTTAGATATCGATAAGGACGTGCTGATATGCTTGCCGATATTTAAATTTTCGGCAAAAAAATACTTTATAATACCGTACCCACTGATATTCTATTTTGCCCGCCGTGTGGGACCACTGCCGTCTCTCACGGTCTGCCGGCTGCTCTCCGGCACTTACACATGTCGGATTCCCGAGTCGTCCGTCTCATGGGATTCGTCCGTCTCATGGGATTCGTCCTTTCCTTCTCAACTTCAACCTCAACCTCCAGCAAAAGTACTCCTACAACAAACGTCGCTACGATACAGTCAATATGTCTCTTCAGGGTCTAATCTCCGGCAGCGATTGTGCCCTTCCAAATAACCCGTTAGCTCA
This sequence comes from Inonotus obliquus, assembly GCA_032164295.1. Taxonomy (NCBI): domain Eukaryota; kingdom Fungi; phylum Basidiomycota; class Agaricomycetes; order Hymenochaetales; family Hymenochaetaceae; genus Inonotus; species Inonotus obliquus. The sequence continues at coordinate 1,165,896 of JAJHTX010000006.1, read as the reverse complement.
GGTTCTCAAGCACACAGATGGTGACCGAAGTGTACAAAGGGATCGTCTTGCTGGTCCATCGTCTTCTAGAGTAAGTCTGGATCCTATTCCTTACATACCTTACAAGCTAAATATTGACCAACAGCTTCAACACTTGCCCTCAACGTCGACTAGTCACATCTCCGAGGGTGACATGTCAATGGCTCGCCGGTTTTTCGATGCAAGAGCTCCCGACTTACAAGCGGGGATGCTGCCAAACCAAGGATCAATGATGGAGCTCTCGAGGAGAATGCAAATGATGAACGTCACAGGACCTCAGGTCCAACTTCAGGCGCCACAAAGCGCGGAGTTGCAGAACTTATGGTTGCGTGCGGAGATGCAGAAGCTGTCCGGCGTTCCGCAAATATCTAATTGGACTTCGGAATTTGGGAAGGCTCAGAATGCGCATCCGACAGTGGAGCAGCTTAATTCTGTCCAATCCAATGCACCCCAAGATGGTATGCTAGTTTACTCTTCGACAATTCTAGGGACTCACAATTTTCCAAGTTGTGAGAAACTCGTATGCCCCATCTTTCAACCGACCAATGGGGATGGGTACTGGTTTATACAATTCAGGCTTCCCTCAGTCCTTCGCTCCCACTCAGGACCAAGGAAAAGGAAAGGCGAAATTACGGGACGAGGATTTCGAAGCTGCCTTTGCGCAGTTTGAGTCATTGCCTCAAACATCTTCTGCGACGAAAGACGGTCCATCTCAACAAGGCGATATTGCAGAATGGGAGTCTGAGTTGCAACGCTACCTACAATCCGAAAGGGAAGATGTAGATTTTGAGAAGTTAGATTATAGCTCAGGCATGCGCGAGGCTTGGGAAAATGGGCTTGGGAAATTCGATGATGATCTCATGTCGCAAGGCATCAAGTTTAATGACGAAGGTGTACCGTTGCTAGATCCCTATGCTTTCGGTGAGCTTAGGAAGTATTATCCAGAATACTAGCTCATGAACATATTCAGACACGGAAAATAAATATGTCTCGTCCCTTGACGGACCCTCCTGTCTTGCTCAAGCGAAAGCTCTATTAGAGAGTAATGGGTCACTCACGGAAGCTGCATTACTCCTGGAGGCCGCAATACAAAAGGGGGAACTTGGAGAAGGAGGGTATGAAACCTGGATCTTGCTTGGGGAGACAAGATGCATGGATGAAAGAGAAGATGCAGGAATGCGAGCGCTAATAAAAGGTATCTCAAGAGCAGAAGCAGCGGGAGCGAAAGGCGTTGGCATGCTGGTATGTCGAGTAATGTAGCTCTTTTAGGTATGACTGATCGGGAACCTTGTTAGACGCTTGCTACAGCTTTCACCAATGAAGGCTTTGAGCGTGGTTCGCACACTATGCTCTTACGTTGGTTGATGGCTAAGTACCCAGAGCACGCGCCGTTAGAAACGGACGCCGAGGAGTGGCTCAGACAATCTCACTGGGCTTCTCGCGAACACGTCACAGACGCCTTCCTCGCCGTTGCTCGCGCGCAACATGCTGCAGGTGTGATAGATGCAGACGTCCAAGTAGGTTTGGGTATATTGTTCTATACTAATGGGGATTTCGAACGCGCGAAAGACTGTTTCGTTGCTGCCCTTGCCGTACGACCGCGCGACTATTTGCTGTGGAATCGGTACGGCTCGGCGTTAAGCAACGGGAACAAACCGGAAGAAGCGCTCGGCGCATATAGAGAGGCCTTACAACTTCGCCCAACATATACACGAGCTATTTACAACGTTGGTGTAGCATGTAAGTTTCCTTATACTCGATTTCATTTGGCTTCCCTCATCTTGACCAAAAATTCAGGTTTGAATATCGGAGCGGACAAGGAAGCCGCTGAGCACTTCTTGAGCGCTCTGTCAATGCAGGACTCGGCTTCGGGCGATAAGAGCGATCAGCTTTGGTTCACACTTCGTCGAGCCCTTATTCAAATGGTAAGTTTCCGAAGTGCAGATTCCATCATGCGAATTCCGAGATCTCAATATTCTTGCAGGGTCGGGAGGAACTTGCACAAAAGGCACAAGCAGGTGGTGATTTGGGAGTTTTCCGTGCCGAAGGTTTCGATTTCTAAATTGATGTATTCGTCTTGTGCTTTGAACTCATAAACGAATGTGCCATTAATACTGCAACTACTACTTGAGCTTCTGCACAAGTTCCGGTACCGCTTCGTATAAGTCTGCTACAAGACCAACATCGGCCACCTGGAAAATAGGTGCATCCGGATCCTAGAACAACCAAGAGCGTTAAGATACTGCTATCACAGAAGAATTTCATACAGAAAAACGTACTTTATTGATTGCAACAATCATCTTTGAATCTTTCATCCCGGCCAAATGTTGTATAGCACCAGAAATGCCAATAGCGATGTATAATTCCGGAGCAACAACTTTTCCGGTTTGACCTACTTGTAACGAATTATCCGCGTATCCCGCATCGACAGCGGCTCGGGAAGCACCAATAGCAGCGCCCAAGACATCGGCAAGTGGCTCAAGGGTCGATTGAAAAGTCTCTGCATTCTTCAGCGCCCGACCGCCGGAAACTATTCGACTTGCCGCTCCTAGTTCTGGTCGGTCGCTCTTTGTGAGTTTGGTGCGAACATGTTCGATTGTTGGGTTTGAGATGGCTACAGGAGGGAGTTCTTCTGTTTCAACTTCCGATGCGTCTGTGGTGGGTATGGCGTCGAATGCTGTTGTGCGGATTGTGAAGAATGTTGGGAGAGGTGTTGAGGGTGCTTTTACAGTCGCAATTGCGTTGCCCGCGTAGATAGGACGCGAGAAAGTCGTGCTCCCATCCGAGTTATGCTCAACCGAAGTGACATCCGATACAGCCGTTGCGTCCAAAGCACCTGCAACTCTCGGAAGGATAGAACGCGCCAAGGAAGAGTGCGCAGAGACAACGTGTGTAAAAGGCGAGTCTTTCCCCAGGATTTGCTTCAGTAAAGGAGAAACAATCTCCGGAAGCACATGAGTGTATTGTTCGGAACTTGAGTGTAATAATTTCGAAAGTCCTTTCAGCCTAAAGACAAGAAATGATAATTTGACATTCAATCATTCATCCCGCCTATGCCAAGTGATGAGCCGGACTTACCTCTTCGCCTTCTCAACGGCTTGCTTGACTTCATCAGGCGCTCCAACAATCAGACCAGTAACCTTCCCACCAAGTTGTCCAGCGGCCGCTAATGCCGAAAGTGAGCCTTGTTCAATCGCACCAGCGCGATGCTCGATGAAGACTAATGCATGAGGAGAGTTCGCAGTGGCGTATGTTCTAGAGAAAACAAGCGTCCGAGCAGGTTTGTAAAGTAATCTTGAGCGAAACATGGACATGGGACGATGCTAGCGGGTAATACACCAAAGGTGCTGTGGTGAAGTGACGCCAAAAATTCACGTGCCCGTCGATCCGGGCTTAGCACGCAGCTGTACCAAACAACATCAAACTGAACTGCCAGTGGTGAGTCGGCGGCAGGAATTTAGGTAACGACGAAACATGTATTGTACATTCCGAGTCCCGCGCACAATCTGCTCCTTGTGGAGAACGTCCTCATGCTGCTTCTGGTCTGTCAATCAATGCTCTTTATCTATGAACGAACATTTCAAAGTGGAATTGAGTTTCAAGTTACTGGTATTGAAATTATTGCTCATCTACCTCGAAAAAACATCGGCAATGTTGACCAATTCTTCTTTATGTAGTTCTCCTGTTTTCCTAGAGAATGGAGGGAGTTCATGAGAGGGCTATTTTATTAGCACATCCCTGGCTGGTTAATCCAATAAGTTTCCGTAACTCGCGGACGGAAGGGGAATATTCAGCCCGTCATTGCTGCTACCATTCCATCGTAAAGCTGCTCGGCACTCTCCAAGTACCGTTCTTTGTCCCTCCGATTCCATCTGCGATGCTTCCTACGGATCAATCTTACAGTAGCGGTGAATACTCAGATATCCGCTGTCCTAGCGAATGCTGGCAAACCCGACGTAATGTATGCTATTGGCAGATTGGTCATTATGATCATGATCAATGGTTGTGGTCGGAGTTGTGCGACAGATATCGGGTTTCTCAAGTCAATTTAGTGAAATCAGACTCGTGTTGGATGCTCTATTCTTGTTGAGCTTTGTGCCGCGCTTGATAGACCATCCGTAGTGAACATGCCCCAACTCTGAGGTGTACGCGGACACCCATCTCCCTGTTACCTTCTCGATCCTCGCTTTATCATCCTTGCCTTCATCGAGCAGACCGACGAGCCGAGATCATTACCATCATTCCGCAACTTTCGGAGGGAAGAGCGCACCAAGCAATTTCTTCTAATTATCTTCTCGATTAACCTGAGTGCCTCTCATTGATTAATGACGTCTTCGGACCTGGAGCAAAAGAGTCAGGGCTCTAGCTATCGAGAAAGAGAGACGGCGGAGGAGGGGTTACCTATCTTGACTGTTCCACTATTGGGAAGAAGCCAATTTGCATTGGGAGTTTCTTGGTCGGCGCCACTCAACATACTTTAAAATGATGCGCCCTTTGGCTCGTCCAGTATAGGATTCCAGGGTACTCGCCGTTCTCTTCGCTTTGTTTATCTGCGTTGGGGAACGGCTCGTCTTCCCGATCGTGTTTTGCGTTCTAGACACGTTTTCCGTCGTAGACCGAGTCAATCTCTATTACCTTGTCGAGTGAATGTTAATGATGCCCACTCGTGTACAGCGATTTTCTAAGCGGAGTGCCGTAACCACCGCGACTCGACTTTCTCATCGGCGAAGCGCTCTTGCGAATGCCAATAACTGTCTAGAATGGTGGCTTGCGGAAGACTGTTCTAGGCGCTGAAGAGATATTGAAAGAAGTTGTCCGCGATCTCGTCTCTTTGTTGCTGAATCTTTGCAGAGCCCTGGCTATGTCCTGGGATGAGATATCCTCGCAGTATGACGAGTTCAAGGTTACTTTTAGCCAGATATTGTAGTTGCCATGCCTCCTGCTACTCCGGTTTCTCCCCCACGGAGTCTCGTGCTACTTTGAATCATCGCCAATTCGCGGAGGGGACAAAGTCAAGTATGATGGAGCCTTCCCCCTATAGTCCCGGAATGTTGCGCGGCGGTCGAGCTCAGGCTCAAGTGACCCTGAGTCAAGCCGTAGTACTTTAATGCGACTGGTACGCGGTAGGCGAAGAATAACCATGCGTATTGACGACGCCGGGTTTCATCAGGTTTCAACACGAGTTGAGTTTGCGTACAATGCGATAACAGTGAGTCGTTCTTTTGTCAGTCTGAGGGAGAGGTTATACCCTCTAGTTCCATGACGCAAATATCTTGCGCCTGTTGTTCGTTGTCCAAGCGAGGTGTGATGATGCGGCAGCACGTCCTTTCTGTATTTCAGCTGACTCCACGGCGAACAGACATAGATGCTCGCAGCGGTTAAGACGAATAATCATAATGTGCTGTTGCAAGGCAACTCTGCGGTGACCTGTGATTAATGATCATATGAGTGCTATATTATCTCTATGTTATCGTGCTATATCGGTTCAAGCCTGTACATCAGTCACGAACCTTGATAAAATTACACCAGTTCCGAGGAGTGGTTGTTGCCACGGAGCAGAACGGTTCCGTAGTCAGGCAAATGGTTCTGAGAGTCGTTTACAAGTCTCCCGAGTGAACTTTGCCGAGATGAGACTCTGGAGAAATCCGGGAAACATAACCTCCACCTCTTCGTCCAGATTCTATCAATACCCGTAAACTGTGAATAGATCGAGATGAACGAGGTCGCTTCATTCTCACGGAAATTTGGAAAACTGGTATTGTAGTTTCTTCCTGTGGCACTACGTCAAGGATGACCTGTGTCGACTCATGTTATATTCTCTGTTTTTAAAGGGCGATGATAATATAGGAAGAAAATGCGCACACGTCGAGCCCCGGGAGCTTCGCATAAACCTGCGCCAATCTAACGCATACATGGATTTAACGATGAAAGGCTAAGTTGCGTCGTGCTGAAGCGGTCGGCTTTACTGCGAAACCTAGTGATCCAGCATCTAGAATTAAGTTGAGTCGGCAATCGGTTACAAAACATGATAGTCTTCCTCTATTTGATGTAGTCATTGCAATGACCCAAATATAGCTGAAGTTTCAAACCTTAAAGGTCTCATCTAGCTCCACGAGACGAGTTCTCCGAGGAAAAGGCGGGGAAATAGGGAACGGATGGCCTGGAAAGAAACGGGTATGTATTGAACTATGTCAACTGGTGACGATATATACAGATTTCCAGGTGAACCAATTCTCGATGCGTGCCCGATGTTGGACGAGAAGTCGGTTAATAATTCGGCGAGATTCGCTTCATTCCGAGCTCGGCGGACTCACTTCGAGGCGAGGGGCTTGGTTGAAGAGAATCTTATACCCCAGATTCAATAACAGTAAGTCTGAGGTAGCCGAGCAGCCAATCAAGCAGGTAACGGCCAGCCAGCCGGCGGTAGACTTTATTTCTCTGACAGGTTGTGAGGAAACCGTAAGTCATATTCGATGAGCAAGATACATATCTTCACGCCGACAACGGCGGAGGACTCTCAGGGCGACTGCGAAGCGTTGTTGCGGGCGGCGAGTCGTTGCATGGCGAGCTTGCTCGAAAAGGAACTGGCGCTCAACACCACCACATCAATGTGTCTGGAACACAGATCTGACTGGAGCTTCGTGAAAGGCTCGTCGGATACTGAATTAAGCTTGACTAACTGACGACTCACTAAGAGGCCTAGTTTCGGCCCGCCAGCATAAACCATCATTAGCACCAGCATCGAAAATCCAATAGAGCAGCCAGAGATAGCGTATAAAGCTATGTTGATTTCCCTTAGCAAGGTATTAAGACTGATCAGGGGTATGTTCTGCTTATTCTTAGTAGTAATGGAGTGGCCAAACAGCGCGGATCAACTAGTAGAGCTGAAAACAGCAGATAGATATCGGTGCCGCCGTACTAGAGCAACAAGTATAAAGAGCGTCCAGCTAAGGTACGTTTGACGGCGCGAATCTGAGCACCTAGCCAGTACTACTCAAGTAACTAACCATCAAGCCAGTCCATTCATCGACGCGATTGTTACATAAGGTTAGCACGTGCACTGCTCAAGTTGGGTCGTATACGTCTGGGGTACGTCCACAGTACTTCACTGTATTTTATCGTCTCTATCGTCTATCTAACCGTTCCTTGTCCTCCACCGTGCTCGCTTTTTCTCCTTCCAATGTCCGTCAATGAAGGAAGTAGCACTCGTTCACCTTCCCCGTCGTCCTCCGAGTCATTGTCGGACGAGCCTGCAAACTCGGAAACAGTAGACTTCTCCGCGTGGTGTAATTTCTCACCTGAGCCCGTCTCCGAATCAGAAAATACACCTTGGTCCACCGAAGAACAACAGGAAATGCCAAAGATTGAAGAATCAAGCCTCCGTTTATTGGAGGAGATGCTGAATATACAGAACCAAGAGTACGTTTCTTTCGGAGCATTGTTTAGTTGACATAACAAGAGCACGTTCCGATTTCTTTTTCATCTAGTCCTATCTTGCCGGACTCTCCAATCGCTATTAACCCCGCTGTGTTTCATCTCTCGCAACCTCCGCCAGAGGTTAAAACGCCATTCAGTTCAACCACTTTCTCCAGTTTCTCATCCGATAACTCTTCCTCTGAGAGCGCACCCGTTCCCGATCTAATCCCCCAGACGATTTCTACAACGGCTATGCCAACGAGGGTTATTCCACCTCCGCCCGTCCAGCCTCGTAAAGTGGACAACTCGCTGCACCACAGAGTGATATTCCCGGCGAAAGATTCTTGCTACAAGTTCGTCCTTTCACGATCGTCTTTCAACCCAATGCTAATTTGCATGCGTCCTCCCGTAATACAGTCTGGCAATTTTGACGCCCAATCTTCCTTCTACCGGAACCAAGTCGCGCGTTGAGACTCAAGTTCGAGTGACTCTTGATCTCGCGTTGCCTTGTGGTCCTTCCGGGGACCCCCACAGCTACGACAGAGTAGGTAGCTGGAAATGGCTAAAGCTTCCACAGGGAACCGCAACGCGTAGGCGTTCGCGGAAGGAAGGCAAGATCGGTACGTCTTGCCGTAGTTACCGTTCGTGTTTCGACTTGAGACCAATTTGTATTAATTCTTCCTACCAAGATGCATCTCCAGCGGATACGCTTTATATGGATACAGAAGTAACGTGTGCTTCTAACCCGTCAAAGCACGTCTTTAGCTGCACTACTTGTCAGGGTCGCGAGGTAGGATATGGTCTTTATACCCTTATTTGTGTCATCACTGACCGGATTACAGGCCAAGCGGGTGGCACGAAAAATTGCGGCCCGTGTCCGACCTGCGCGTTCTGATTCCGAGTCTAACGAGGTTGATAATGATTCTTCGTCTAAGATTGTTCAATTCAACTGCCCCGATACGTTGGATTTCTCAACTGGCTCGGTGGTTCTCCCACTTCGGATCACTTGCTACTGCCGACATCATCGCGAGAAGGTGGGGTTCGCTGTTCATTTCACAATGAAAGATGCAAGTGGCCGGCTCGTAGGGAAGGGTGCGAGTCCTCCGATAATGATAACAGACGACCACAAATCCGTGGATAAGAACTCCTCCAAGCAGCAAATTGCTCCATCCTATCTTGTGGACTCCGACTGGACCCCCCATCCGCCCCCGACTACTCCGACCGATGTGGCTGTAATGAATGTCAGTGCCCCTTCAAAGCGTCGCCAGCTGGGTACAAAAGAAAGCGTAGTGTCCAAAAGAAGACAGAAACCTTACGATAGCGAGCGTCCAAGTGCCACCAGAACCCGCCGAAGTAGCCCAAGTGAGGCGCTGGAACACCCTATTGTCGATACCGTTATGTCTACCTTCCCCGCAGCGCAGCATGAACCCTCAATGATGACTCCCTTCAGTCCATTCGCTCCCTCTGTCTTTGCGAGCGCAGGGGGTACATCTACTAATCACCAAAGACTAGAGAACGTTGCTGGGCTTCCCTCTCCGTCCAACTCGAACCAATCTCCGGTCTCACCTCCATCAAGCTTCACGGATCACGCAGATAGACTTATGCACGATGTCCTTTGCCATCCTTACCCCTTCCTCCCTCTTTCGCCTCCCGAAACCGCACCTTCATCTCCCCCCACCCATGATGGCACCTCTCCGAATGTCGAGCTGTCCTCATTTACCTACAACATGCTTCGCCCTCCCACCGATCCCCCAATTACCTCCTTCCCGGCACCGAAGATCCACCGGTTGATCCCTTCATCCGGCCCAACCTTTGGTGGCATCGAGGTTACAGTGCTTGGTTCCAATTTCCACTCCTCTGTTTTATACAACTGCGTCTTTGGGGATGTGGTTTCCAGCTCAACCACGCGGTGGAGTGAAAACACTCTGGTTTGTATCCTACCACCAAGAGCAACTGCAGGCGTTGTCCCGGTTACGCTTGAAGGTCTGAAGATGGAAACTGGAGGCGCACCTGCCTTGTTCACTTACGTTGACGAAACAGACCGATCACTGTACGTATCGATCCTTCTTTGTTGATCACACTCATTCAATGGATTCTGTAGAATGGAACTAGCCCTTCAAGTCGTGGGCCTAAAGATGACTGGAAAGATCGAAGACGCTAAAGATATCGCGATGCGTATCGTTGGTACATCGCAAGACTCACAGGGTAACGCTGGAAACACTAGTCAAATGATGAACCTTGCAAATAACGCCCTTCCTGAATCCCGTCGTCTATTCTTCGGTCGCGGGGATGATGCCGAGTTCGAGAGGACTATAATCGACTCTCTGACATCTTTAGATATGCGCAGCAAATCCGGAGAGCCGGAGTCTTTAACATCTGTATTATCTCACCCGACGAAGACCGGGCAGACGCTTCTGCATTTGGCTGCGTCATTGAACTTCCCTTCGCTCGTCGAGTTCCTGATTCAACGTGATATATCACTTGATGCCCAGGACATAAACGGCTACACGGCACTCCACGCTGCTATTCTCAACGGTTCTCAATGTTGCGCGCGTCAGATTATAAACGCCGGCGCCGATACAACTATTTACACAAAGATGGGTTACACTGCATTGGAACTCGCTCCAGAAGACTTCTTTGCTACTCCGCGCGCTGATAATGAGAGTCAAACTGATGATAGTGACGGCGAATCCAACTTTGGTGACGTTGAAGAAGATTCGGGCCCAGAGAGTCGTCCTCATTCGCGAGTTCATTCCAGACGACGTGTTCGTCATCCCCGCTCACGTCGGTCGAGCAGGCCGGCGTCTGCTGCAGTATCGGATGCGTCTGACGCGGAAGATCACTTTGATGTTCGCGCGGCGGCTGAAGATGACGATAACGCCACGGTAGTTTCTCCAGAAGCCGCTCTGCCCATGCCTGATTCTCCAGGAAAAGATGCAACTATGGACGAGAAGCAAGCTGCTTCATTTGCCGCGTATCTTCAACGTGCTTGGGCACAAATCACCCCACCCCACCTCAGACCACAGATTCCTCAACTTCCGGGTGTACCGGCGTGGATTTTCCCAGTCTTCGTTCCGATCCAAGCCTGGCCCCCTTTCCGACAGAAGCGTCATAACAAGAGAAATGACGAAAAGAGGGCGATGGACGAAGATGACATGCATTCGTCCCGGGCATCCTGGGAGAACTGGATGACTCAAATGGATGCGGAGCAAATCAGTGGCAAAGTGGGCTTAGTGGCTGATGTGGCTGAACCGCCGATCGCACCTACGCCATCCGCCTCACGTTCGATCCTTCGCCGTTTCGGGTATAGTCAAAAGCAAATGCAAGTCTCCGAAAAGGAAATCCAGGCGTATTCGTACCGACCGAAGGCGAAAACACCCGTGAAGACCGTGAAGAAAGGTATGTTGTTTCATTGAGTCTGATTGCGCTATATACTTACTGTCGTATCGTAACAGAGGATCGCATGCTAATTGTTTTCTGGCTTCCTATATTGATTTGTAAGTCTTGTTTTCCCCTACTTCTTGTTCAGTATTATTGACCTTTGCGTCTACAGTGGCCCTCGCTTGGGCTCTATATGCTTCCCGTCCTGTTATCTCTATGGCTGCTGAGTACGTACCTTGGGATGATCTCGCGAATCGTTTCAGAGCGATCGCTTGATGTGTTGTTTGACTCTAAATGTTATTGTTGAAGTTTCTGTCTATAGACATTTGTACTTTGTTTCTGAAGATACGCTGGGCCGTTCCTATCTGTTTGTAGACGTACATGTAAAGCACGAGAATACGCTTCTATGATATTTTTACTTAACTGCGATTCTGACATTATAATGTATGAAGTCTTCTGCTGCGGACATAGCGTGTAACATTGGATCCGAATGAGGAAACACTGTATGAAAAGAGTCCGGACACTATAGGTCGGCAATTGGCTTCAGTTGCCAGAGGGAGTCTATCTTCTGAAGCTGGAGCATAGTTCAACATGAGCGCATTACGATTTGATGCGATAGTTGCACCCTGAACTAAGCTTACCAATTCTACGAACCCCTCTTCACGTACGACGTGCGCCACAACCCGTTCCAAGTCGTCTCGCGCCAGACGGTCCAGCCTACACGCATTATACAATGACTCAAGTAATGGCTGCTTAGTCGCGTTATCCGAGATAGCACCTTTGTCAGCGTTTTGAACTGGAGTTGATAGTGGTGCGCGCGAAGATCTGTTAGCGTTGATGGCGCTGTTGTTTGCAGTATGAAGGTTAGGTCCCTGAGACGATGTAGGAGGCGTGGGCATAGCCATAGCCACAGGGCGACAAGACGCATTGGAGTTAGATTCGGAGATTATCTCAGATCTCCTCGTTGTCGAATTCATATTGTTAATTGGCGTTGTTGGCTGGTAAGAATGGAATTGCAATCGTGAATCGGACCTCTGTTGCGCCTGAGGATGAAACGAGTCCGATGGAGTTGATGGCAGGTCCATTTGAGTGACTTGTGGTGCTAGAGACTGATGGCGAGTGAGCGCGGTAGATTGATAATTATGCGACCAAGTATCAAAGTTATGGACGGAATTATCGCAACGAGATTGGTGAACAGGCACAGAAAATTCAATGGGTAAGTCGGAAAACAAGTTAGACTGGGACGAGGGCGGCGGCAGAGCAGCTCCTTCGTCCAGGTATTGAGTTACGTTAGGTCCGCCTCGAGCTTCAGGAGGAGGATGAAACATGTGAGATTGTGATTGTGATTGGGCTGGAAAGAATCCCTGTGGTTGCTGAGTAGATCGTCCTGTTTCGGGCCGACCAAGATTATCGAAAGCTAACCTAGAAGAGTTTGCAGAAGAACCAGAATTATTGATAGGACTTTGCCTGCAGGGACAGACATCTCGAATAGCTTCAATGAGCGCAGTGGATTCACTAGTAGATTGAAAGGTTATTTGAAATCGGCGATATTCCTACCAAGAGTAGAAGTAAGCAGTGATACGGGTCCAAGGTAATAACGGGTGGTACAGAGAGATTGCTTGACTTGGCTTGCGGAGGTAGGAAGCGAATGCCGACCATGCTATCTCTGTATACGGCCTTCAAAGGCAATCCTTGAATGGGAAAAGGGTGGATGTGCTTTCTGACCACAAGGAGGTCAACATCCTCCTGTCAGCAAGGTATGAGCGCGCACGATGGAGCATCGGTGAGGACACGGAATGAAGATCCTACGAAAATGACATTGTCCTGCTGCGGTGGCTTGTTGGCGTCTGCCGGACCGTGTCCCTTTTGCATGGTCCATACAATGCGTAACCTCAGTTGTTCAGGTACGCCTTGGGCAGACTTGCGAGTTTCAAGCAAGAGGCGAAGGCTAGGCTGAGTGTGATGATGCCAATCACAATCACCCTTTATTTCCTGAGTACCGGGTAGACCATCCTGATGTCTGTATACCGCACGAGAGTACTTGGTTAACACAAAGATGTTTTTTGACGATGTTGTGTGTGGCATGGTCGTTGTTGGTGTTCAAGGATAGAGACGCGTTCCAAACTGGGACATAATATGGATATGCAGCTGATCAGCACTCACGCATTTCGATCACAATGCTCCTCTCTGCTGCTTCAACCACTTAGCTCGCTTCGAACTACTGCTCCTTTTTTTTTTACTGTTCTCCTGCTAGCTATCCGAGGAGAAAGAGTGTAATGATCGAAATGCCACGGCCCCCGCCCGCGCGTCCTCAAGTCGGCATCAACGCTCCCACTCGGTTCTCGTCATATGCATCCGTTGAATGGCTAGAGGACGATGCATGGGATAGTGCTTCTGATTCAGAATCCTCTTCACAGAAGCTACCCATCGGCGTAAAGTCAGCTTCGTTCAGCAAGATCGCATTGGATGCCACGACAGCTACAGCGAAACCAGTACCAAAGACGAAAAGATCTCCTTCCTCCAGCAGCTTGACCTTTTCTTACACTCATATCAATGCACCGAGTCCTACTTCTCACTCTCCTATGCCGGAACCTGTGCATACCCACAAACAAAGCTGGACGATGGTTAGCAAGCCATCCGAGAATGGTTTACAGGCGTTAAGGAACGAAACAATAGGTAGTTCACTCGGCAGAACCAGTGAAGAGTTTGAGATCGAGGATCTAGACGATGCGGACGCAGACGCCGAAACTCATGCTGTAAGAAGAGAGAATGTAAGACACGACGCGGAGGAGGTAGTTCAAGGTATTTATTACTGTACCATGCCTGCTGAACATGTATATGGAGGCTCACGCTTTGCTAGATCCTCTAACGAGCGTACGCCGTCATCGACAAAAGCGTACGCAAACCTTAGGTCCGTTACAACGTACAAACGGATCTTCACAACTGTCGCGTGAGACGTCGATAAGAACGAATAGGCGAAACAAGTTCGTTGAATGTTTGCTGGCTGAGGATGTGAATATTGGTGTGTCTTGAACTTGGTGGACATCTCATGTTAACAAGAGAGTAATGATGCTTTCCTGTAAAGTGGAACTCAAGAAGATTGCGTGGAATGGTATTCCACACGACTTGCGACCTGTGGCTTGGCAGCTCCTACTAGTGAGCGTATTTACATCTTTATAATCTATTTCTTTCTTCACTGATAATATCTCAAATTTTAGGGATATCTCCCTCTCCACTCGGATATGCGGAGTTCCATCCTCGCTCGTAAACGGGCCGAATACGCTTCGCTTGTCGATGTGACTTTTGCAAAAGGACGAGAAGGCCTCGACCAACAAATATGGCATCAGATTGAGATAGACGTTCCGCGGACTCGACCTGGAGTCAAACTGTGGATGTACGAAGCGACACAAAGGGTCCGTTGCCTCAATCTCCGCAATCTCTCCCTCTTCGTGCTTATTGTTGATATGATATGGGCGCATTTAGAGTATTGAAAGAATACTCTATGTTTGGGCTATCCGACACCCAGCTAGCGGCTATGTCCAAGGCATTAACGATCTTGTCACTCCATTCTTTCAAGTCTTCCTCTCCGCCTATATCAGTGCGTCGTCATTCAGCAATTTGCAAAGTTCTTTTCTCGCTGCTTGGTTTGACATGGACTACTTTAGTATCTGATCCAGAAGAATTTGACCCCGCCCGACTCCCGCCAAGCGTTCTCAGCGCCATCGAGGCTGATTCCTTCTGGTGTCTCACACGACTCCTGGATGGTATCCAAGACAACTATATTTTTGCGCAGCCCGGAATCCAACGGAGCGTTAAACGTATGGACGAGCTTGTAAAGCGTATCGATCGTAAGATTCACCCTCTGCTTTCCCTACCTTCTCCCCCGAGGCACTTACATCTTCTCTCCGTCGTCACCAATATATACAAACCGCGCATCACTAGCTACCCTTCGCCAGCATCTCAAAGATGAGAACGTGGAGTTCATGCAGTTCGCGTTCCGCTGGATGAATTGCCTCCTGATGCGCGAAATTAGCGTTCAGAACACTATTAGGATGTGGGACACCTATCTGGTCGGATCTTTCCCTTCATATAAAACGCTTCTCTCCTAACAGATCGCACTTTTCACTTTATATTTGTAGGCTGAGGGTCCAGATGCCTTCTCGCAGTTTCATCTCTATGTTTGCTCGGCGTTTCTCATAATTTGGAGTAAGAAGTTGCAGGAAATGGACTTCCAGGTGAGTTATTCCGACCATCTTTTCTCATGACGTCGCGATTTCTTATCTCTATTCTTTGCCACGACGCAGGGTATCATCATGTTCCTTCAGTCATTGCCCACGCAAGACTGGGGTGATCACGAAATCGAGCTCCTGTTGAGCCACGCCTTCGTACTCAACTCCACTTGGCAAAACGCTCAGAGCCACTTCCTAGGATCATAGCAAACTTTCTAGAACTCCGCTCGTCACATTTCGTAGTCTATAAATTCGGAACACAGCTTACCTACAACGCTCTCAAACTGTTGACTCGTACCAAAACGTGTTCTGTATGATTTATGAGGACAGCAAGGGCAGCGATGTGTCTGTAATGGCGCTGCCCAATGGATGTATATCAGATCAAATCCCAGAAAGGTACATGATATAAGAAAAAAAATGATAAGTATGTTTGTGATGTGCAGGAGGGAGATACAGGGTTAGGATTGTTCTGCGCAAAATAGAGAATAGAAAATAGGCAGGGAAAAAAGAAAAGGGGGTAGAACAATGAGAAGTGGGACAACGAAAATGAAATGAGAATGTGACGAAAAGGAAGAGGAGGAAAGGAGGATGAAAGAATAAAGAAAAATACATGCGTAAAATATTATGCTTTGAGCGTAGATACCGCTTTTCCCACAGCTTCTTGCAAGGCAGCTGCGCTTTGTTCGTCCCTCACACGAACTCTGAACATTGCATCTTCGCCGCAATCGTGCCCCATGAAGTTAAGTACATGCTTGGCATGGGTTATTTTGAAACCACGATATAGCTTGAAATTCTATTGAACGAAATGAGCAACAGGGATCCCGTGGATTTGTGGATATCTACTTACCATCATGATCTTCCCATTCGCGCTATTTCGGGATAACAATCGGAACGAGCCGTTTGTCTTATGCTTCTTTACTCGCAGCATCCCTATATATCGTTATTAGCGAATGAAGTAATAATTGCAGCTCATTGCTCACACTGACTCACCAACACCAAATTCAGCCCAGGTCGGTTCCTTTTCCTTCTTCATAAACCTGAAGATCTTCGCGCGAATAGTGTGTAGCGTTTCTTCATCCTCTTCTCCTTCTCCTTCCAAGTCATTTGGGTTTTCGCCCAGTAACTTGGCTACCATGTTATCTTCTTTTGGAGCTTTGCTGTCCTCTCCAGTTCCGGTCGAAACTGGTGTACCATTCCTTGACTCTACAGCAGGGGTGGTAGAAGCCGGTGCGGGTAATTTGGCTGTTGTACTAGCAGTGTCTTGTTCACCTGAAGACGACGCCGAAGGTGCAGCTAATTTCGATGAAGATGCAACCGGCTCGTTGGCGTCGGCGGTGCCCGATTCCTTTGAATCAGTGGATGTCGGTTTTGAGCCAAACGCAAAGGTGGAAGAGCCTGGAGCCCCAAATTTGAATCCGCTTGTGCCAAAACTAGAACTACCGAACGCTGGTGCTAACGTGGAATTTCCAGTACTGCCGCTGCCGCTGGCACTTGAAGATGCGGCTGGTGTTGGGCTAGGTTTCCCGAAAGGTGAGGCACTTCCAAAGCCACCTCCTGAACCGAATGGGGTAAACGCTTTGTTTGAGATGTTCGTACTTGTCGACCCAAACGTAAACGAGCTGCTTGAAGCTCCACCGAACGGAGATACCTTTGTGGGCATGGTCGAACTGAATGAGGACTTCGTCTCGGACCCATTGGGGATGTCCTTCGTTCTGTTTGCATCAGGCTGACCAAAGGTGAAGGTGGACGGCGTGGTCGAGGAGGAGGAGACTGCTGCTAAATCTGGTTTAAACCCACCAGCGGCGGGACCTGGTGTAGTAGAATTCGATGGAGAGATGGTAATTGAGGTCCCACCAAAGGTGAAGGCCTTAGGAGGAGTTGGCATGGAGGGCGCTGTGGCCGAAGCCTGCGAAACAGTTTTATCTGGCTTGAAGCCACCAACGGTAGGGCCTGGGGTAACGGAATTGGATGGAGAAATGGTAATCGATGAACCAGCGAATGTGAAGGCCTTAGGAGGGGCTGGCATGGAAAGTGCCGCCGCTGGAGCCTGCGGAGCAGTTGGCACAGGCTTCGAGCCCGGCGAGGATGTGGCGGGTATTCCGTTTACTCGCGTAGCCGTTCGTGATTTCTTGCTCTCCTCGTACTCTTTCTGAATGTTTGATCGATACTCTTTGTACTGGTCATGCAGAGCCGCGGAAAGGTCAGCAAATGGATCGGCTTCCATCCATTCATCAATAGACGATCTAACAGACTCGTTGAGACCGCGAAGCGAAGCGTAATATGTCATCTCAGCATCATCGTTTTTGGACCTAGGCGAAGATTTTTCGACAGGTTTGTTGGTGTGCGTCCCATTAGGTTGAGGCAACGAGTTCATTATATTGGACATAAGTTTTGTTGTTGCTGTTGCAGAAGGAGATACCGCGGAGGTGAACTTGAAGGGCGTGTTGGCAGGAGCAGCTTGCTCTGTCTGTGGTACGGATGGCAGAGTCGGTGTGCTGAACGTGAAAGGAGAGCTGGGGATACCAAAGGGATTCGACCCTATCCCAGACTTCAGTGAGGACGAGGCGATTAGCTTCACACCATCACACAGGATCTGGGACCGGCATACCTCTAGTTTCTTCGAGGTGGGTGCATCGAAAGTTGCACCTGCTGCTGCATTGGTGCGTTTCGGTAAGCCTTTCATTCTATTGGGTCGTCAGGAATCAGCGGTCGTATGTACGTGCCAATCAATATACATACGGGCGCGACGCAAGAACGTTTGTATCCGCTTTCGTGAATCCTTCTGGAGGAGCAATCTCCTAAAATCAAGCCAACACGGTGAGCTGCCGTTGTCAGAGAAGCCTCAGAAAGAACTCGCCATGATTTCATCATCTTCATCTAGCTCTTCTCTTGTGAGTTGGTTTTCTGCGGTTCGTTTCAGACCGGCCATAGTGGTGGGTGGAAGGGGACAAGGCGTTGCACGCGTCTGGACACGAAGAGTAAAGAGCGTGCCAGAGCCACCATGTGACAAAACACGAATTTGCCTTGTCCGTTTTCGTTACATAATTGTCACGTTCATTTCGCTTACGTACACAATCCACCTCATTATTTTTCTTTCATTATATTTTCCTTCCTACTGAATTTCAACCTGGTGGCACGCGCAATTTGTCTCTAGTGTTCAGCCTTCTAGTGTTCAGCCTTGAGTCTACTGCAGCTGGACGAATTGAAAAAAGGCGGAAAATGATCCAAGAATACTCGTCTCTTCCTAGTCAACCTCCGTCTTCCTCGCCGCTTTTCCCAATGAATAACATTGTTGTTCTCGGGAAATTCTCCTCGTTGCTATTGGCTACTTTCGTAATTCCGCTTTGGCTGCTTCCACAAGATATAGATAAGCCTGGCTTCGATCTTACCATTTGTTTTTGGACGCGAATTGAACGCAGTTCATATCACCAAGTATCCACTCGTGAGTACAGCGCGGATGATCACCCGACGTGGATTCGTTACTTGCGTCAACTGTCCCTGGATTATCTTTGTTGTCCTGGGACAGTCGTATGTTCAATGGTATGGCTCTCAGTTGAGACCTTGTTGTACCTTCATGATCTTCGGATATCTTTCCTTAATAGGACGACTGCGGGCCGAGACGTTACCCGAATTTTTGACGTGAGCTTGACATTGGTCCTATAAATGCTGGTTATGAGAATGGACGCTCCTTCCCCGCGATCTGATGTACCCTCGCCAGCACGAACATAATGGATACTACTCTTGAAAAACGTTCATTTTTGTATTCAACTATCGTGGCAATGTAAGTCCCTCCCAAGCTTGCTGGGTGGTCACAACCCTGAGCCATCTCTATCTAAAGCGCGACGCTCCAATACTACTGCCTGGCAGCGATTGGTGAGTGCTTTGCCTCATTCACTGACGAGCCCATCTGACACACAGTATTATAGTCATTCTGTATTACGACTATCTGCTCACATTCAACCAAGAGATCGAGCGAATATGGAAACAAAAAATCTCATTCGTGTCTTTCATTTTCCTCCTCAACCGATATCTCACCTGCTTGGGATATATTCCTGTGGTCTATTTCATCTTTAATTCTCCTGATGATAATGAAGTGAGTCCTTATTCACATGTACAACACGAAAGAACTAATCGTTTTCCGGGTCGTAGGCGTAGGTATCCCCATTCCTGGTTGAAGGTCCAATATTAACTTCATAATTTCCCTGAAGGTGTACAGCCTTTGCTCGATTTCCTGGTTCCTTGAGCACGATTACTCAAGTCTTTGTCGTCGGTTAGCTCAAAGCCTCTGAATCTCACCATGAAGCCAGCTTAGTTCAAACTGTAGTGCTTCTCGTGATGCGTGTATACGCTCTTTATCAGTGCAAAACCTGGGTACTATGGGTGACGATACCTTTTGGGGTCGCAACCATTATTATTTCAGCCGTATGATAATTCCAGTGATCGAGGCATTTTTTGTCTCTGACACACACAACCTTGAAGTGGGGTCTAACTCAGCTCATAAATACAAACATCTCCTTCGGTCCGCAGACCATCTTCAAAGCCTGTGTTCCGTCGGATCTCAAAACGTGAGTACTCTTAAATTCTCACTGCAATGTTGCTCTTATATTTCGCCGATTTAGGAACCTGAGTTTGTCGGTTCCTTCCTATGCTTGCGCCGCGGTCTGACTATTACATTTTGACGTTCCAGTCTTTAAGATCTCTTGGTTTATCAACGGCGCATTTGATACAGTTATCTTTGGCTTAACTGTTTATAAGACATACTACCTCGTCCGACAGCACAGGGAAGCCGGGGTGCAGTCCAGTTTAGCTTCATTGCTGATGCGCGACGGTGCGTCATGATTAGTACTCTCCATTCCGATTCTCGCTGACATTTGAGAAAGGTGGAATGTTCTTTGGGTGAGATACGCTTGACTATCTTTCAAGACAGACGACCATATGTATGACCCGAATGACAGGATCTTGGCGATATCGAACTTGGTCAACGTCGTATTTTTCCTCGTAAGTAAGGGTTATGTTTTTTTTTAACTCTACGTTTATTAGAAAATGCCAAGTCAAATACAAATACGTTCTTCGAGGAAAGCGCTGGTAACAACTCTGTCCTCATGCACATGTACGGTTCTACTTCCCTGGCATCCGTCTCGCATACTCACGCATTTATTAGTTTAACGTCCACTCTACTTTCTCGCCTCGTCCTCAACCTACGCGGCGTAGGTGTTAGAAAAGAGACAAACGAAACGAGGTTTTCGACTCGGCTCAGTGTTGCTCCACCCGAAGATATCATGCTCGTGTCTGCATCAACATTCAGCAACTCGACTGCTTCTCGAACCACAGACTATACTTGTTCATCAATAGTTGGGGAATCTGTTGTGAAAACACCTGCTGCTGGAAACCAAGACATGCACGTCTGATGATGTTCTCCTGATAGCTTGTTCCATCATGATCTGACGAACTCTTTACTATGGAGTTTTTTTTGTAATATGTATCATTGACGAGATTCACGAATAGTCCTTTGTGTATAAGCTCACCGATGGAACCTTACGGTTGTTCTCTTGGCTTCTTTAACACTGGGCATCATTCCTCACCTCACTTTGGCATCTTCATGTACTCATAATTGAAAGAAATCAGCTCATTTAGCTTCGATCGCAGGTAGCACATAACAAGCAGAATCATGATGCCGATATTTAACTCAAGAACGTCAGAACTTCTATTCTTTATGATCATTGCTATTCATTCCCCACTGGCAAGGGATGAGAAAATCAAACAACTCTACCGTGCCACAAGAAGATTGATGAGGTATTGCGAATCTCAGCCCAGTTGGATACTAGCTTTGATTCCTTTACTTCAGCTGTCAATCAAGGTACTCGGGCGAGGGATAAACGTGGCAGCCAACAACTTCTTTGAGGTTTCATGAAGCGCAGTAAGGTGTCATGGATTAGCACTTCTTTGATTCCTTTGATTTCAAACTCTCTATTCTGTTTATACTTGCTCCGACCTTCTGTGGGCGCATCTGATTTGTACTTCTGATTTCTGAAAAAATAGTTTATCAAGAGCGTCCGATGATTGCTGGATACTAGTACTTGATAGATCATGTACTTGTACATGTAAATCAAGACCGCAAAAAAAAAGAAGCGATAGTGTAGTAAACGAGATAATTCGGTCTTTCCTGAAATACATACAACACACATGAGTTATGAGTCTTTGGTTGGTAAACAAAAACGGAAGTAAGTATGTTGTCTGCTTCATTAGAAAACAATGATCGAATTCCTGAATGGCGCCGCATAAGATCAAAAATTAAAGAAGCTCTGAGCCACACATTCAATCATTGTGGCTTCCATCTTAAACGTTGCTCTCTTTCCCCCAAGGGTAATGAGGTAGAAAGCGGATTGCGTCGTAAGAGGGCCCGGGTCCGCTCAGTACGACATGTAGTCTCGCCTCACATGTCCACAACGTCCATGAAACTATCGACCCTTTGTGCAATCTATCCCTATCAGTCCATCCAGGTCAGGAAGCAGAGCAGATTGCACGGATAGGGTGTCCAAAGACTCACAGCGGCAAACATGCAATACCATTACGACGCCCACAATTTCCGGAACACCGGCGAGTTTACCGTACGATTCGATCATGAACTCCGCAGTTAATTTCGAAATTCACGGGTAAGCGCTCGACTGTCAACACGAGCTTTTCAGCGCTAAGTACTAGGGTAGGGCTCGGAAGAGCGGTAGCATCGTCAGCGCGAGATGTTTCTTGGTTAGACCTTCAGACAATCAGTCTGTCAGTCCGTCATCATCACTCTGATACAGTCGGAATTCGGAACATTGTACTAGTAGTAGCAACTCCGAGGTCGAATTCAGTCGCTGATGTCATTGGCATAGTCAGGGTGTGTAGTTCGCATAGGTAAGAAGACTGCAGAGTCCCGTTAGCGTTTGCAAGGACATTTCTAATATCCAGGGAGAGATTAGCTCCATCAGATCTCAGAAAGAGTGAGAAGTTGGACTCACTGTAATGACAGATCCTTTAATGTGAACCATGTACCCGATATTCCATAGGTCGGCTATCGGCGTGGCACAAAAGAAATTCAAGTTCATGTATGTTATCGATCGTCAAACGGGGCTACGGGACCGTAGATTTGAGTTCAATTTGCTCCCTCCTATTTCTGATAAGATCATCAAGATACAGAAAATACATTACTGACTATTCACAAGACTCCTATCCAGAGATCCAATCCAGATCAAGCTATATGTATCAGAATTTTGCAAGATAGGCATACTTAGAAGAATTCCGATCAACTGCAAAAGAGTTAGAATAAAGTTTAGCCTGGACAAAGCAATAAAGCACGGCAAGACACGCACAAATAACCTTTCCTCCCAGTGTTATTTTTCACCAGTGTTTCAATCAATCATTCGACGCGCCTCCTAATCCGTCCATGGCTTTCTTAAATACCTCTGGTGACCATCCATAGTAAGATTCTAATTTAGCGCGATATTCCTTGAGTATGTGTTGGTGCAAAGTTGGATCAGGGTGGGCTGCGCAGAAAGGTGTGAATCAGTGTCTGCGTCCTTATGGTTCAACAAAATTGCGTATATTACATACGTTTGTGGAACGTTATCGACTAGAAAAGAAAAATCACCTCCAGTTAGCTCGGACATTCCGAAGATAATTTCTGATCACTTACCCTAACGTTCCGGTTCGGGGGATCGAAGCGTACACTAGAGCCCGCCGTGCTAGGATCATAATCAAATCCCAACTCGCACATAACCTACAACACTGCGTCACAAAACATCCGACATAGTGGCAATAATGAACCGGTTCCTCACCTGGACAAACTGCTCCCACTTCAACGACCCTTTCCTATCTTGCGCTGAAGCGCCAATTAGTTTCTGAAAGTTACCAAGAGTCTTCTTCTTTAGTCGCCCGAAGAAACTCAGATCGTCTTCTTGCTTCTCATCTTTCACTGGGATATCCTGATTCTTCCCTCTAAACCTGTCAAATAAACTCCTACCCTCCTCCTCCTTCACCTCCTCAGGTTCCGCCTCACAGGGCGCCGTCTCCCGACGCGTCTTGACTTTCGTCTTTGTCTCACCTAGCTCCTTCTTCAAGTAAGAATGTGCGGAAGAAGCCTTTTCTTCATGTGGCAGAGGTAGAGTAGTAGTCGAAGCGAATGTCGTGGTCTCCGAGATAGTAGAGGTCTGACTCCTGATAGATTGAGTCCTCGCTTTGCGCTGCCTCTCCGCTTTCGGCGAAGGCGGTAGCACAGGTGATGTTACTTGGGATTCTGGGGGTGGCGATGGCGACCTCGGAGGTTCGGATATGGGTGAGGTAGGTACTTCAGGTGTCGGGGACTTCCCATTGATATTGTTGGCCTTCTTCTTTTTCTTCTTTTTGGGTTTCTTTTTCTTCGTCGTGTCAACCTTCGCATCACTTTCGTCTTCAGCATCTTCAGCAGTCTGTTTCAACGGGGTGCCTTTTGTTGGGGTCGTCGCTGGCTCTGGAGGACATTGTTATAACTCTCGCAAACAAAGGCAAAATAGGAGTCCTCACTCTCTCCGCTCGGTCTGGGTACAACAGAAGGCTTCGTAGACGGCCTCCTGCTAGCTGATAATGTCGACGGCTTCGATGGTGCGGTGGTTTCCCCGTCCGTCCTTAGAATGGCGGTGGACGAGAATAATCGGCCTAAGAACAAACCCTTAAGTGCGGCTGCGAAGTACGCATGGCGATGGCCTCACCTCTCAGGTTACCTAAGAGCGTCAAGAGGGGATTCTTCTTCCTTTCCTCCTTATACTTGTCGTTGTTCAGATCCAGCACGTCCGGGTCCTCGAACGACCGATCAATGGCCTCACGCTGTTGTCGTTTCAGCTCCTCTTCATCGTCATCGTCATAATCGTCATCGCTACTATCTTCATCATCGGAATCACTTCTCCCCTCGTCCTCGGAGTTCGATATATCAGTCAACTCTGGCATATCTGCATATAGATCTTCACTGTCGCTAGCATTACCAAAGCGCTTAGGTTTCCGTTTCCCGTTTTGTCTCGATATTGCGAGTTCCTTTGCTCTCCTCTTTGATTTTCCGTGCGGAGCGCCAGCAGGGGAAGACAGGGTCGAGAAGTGCGGTATACGATGCCGCGCATCGACCAACTGCCAGAGCGACTCTATGTCTTGACCTGCTTCGCGTACATAGTTCTAAGGCAGCAAGTCAATGAAACTCGAATTCTTATGGACTAGGACAGTTACAAACCCGATCGAGACGTTTCCAAGCCTTACTGAGGGCCGCTTTATCTGTCAAGTTCGACAATGGATGGACGAGATTGACAAAGCTAGAATATTGCATTGCTGCTTGGACCGATTTGGCTTGTGCCTCGTCCCACCGGATGAACTCGCTGAAAACCGCGGAATCTTCTTCGGTTGGACCACGATTTGACAGGGGAGTCTCCATGATATCCAAGAGTCTCACAGCTTCCTACTCGCACACGACGTGAGGAACCAAGGGAATCCGACCTTAAGCGCATACGCACCGCCAGATCGCCGACAACATCCCACATCAATTGAGGACAGCGCTTGAGCAGTTTCGGTGTTTCCTCCTGCGTCGTATGAAGGCAGAAATAAAGTGCCTGCGGAGAGAACTTTGACCCTGGAAGGCAGAGTTCGATAATGGTTGAGTCCAGAAATGACTTGTACATCCGCTTGATCTCCGAGTTCTCGAACTCTTGCAAGCCCTCTGTTTCACTGCTGCTCTTGAAGTACGGTGCATAATGAGCTAGTCGACATCGAGGGTGAGTTAGAGTAGATCGAAGCTTTCCATGGCGATCGCACTTACCTGTGTTTTGCACAATCGATCGCAACCTCTGCTGCAGTGCAGAGACCAACTTCTTAAGTAGCCTGTACGCCGAAAGATAAACGTCACGGATTTCCGTGTCACTAATTAACTGAGCGTGGACTTCTCTATTCCTGAGTCCCATCTCCCGAAGTTTTCGAAAGCTTTCATACAAAATGACCCAGCCCGACGCTAGCATATGCGCATTATGGGCGCTAATCATGTCATGTAATTTAGTTGAGATTCTTCCTCAAAGAAGTGGGAACGCTGACCATATGCCAAATTGTTGCGCTACGAAGGAAGGGACCTGCTTCAAATCTGACTCTTCGCGATCTTTCTTCGGAGGGCTATGCGCTTCGATTTCGCGAAGGACAATATCGTAACACAGCTCGGGATTGTGAAGTGCGTCAATGAGGTCGATGTATGCTGTCGCCTGCGTTCAGTTTGCTTCTTGGACACCGACTTGAAAATGCGTTGTTACCATCCATCTGCGATTGCGAGATCTTCAAGGCTGTTTCAAGCTGGAATGGGGCTTTGAGAGAGCTGTTCATTCTTGCTGTAGAGCATTGAATACCGTTGCAATTCCTGAACAAATTGTAGGCTACCTTCATACAGGTTTCTTCTCTCCTTGTTTGCTTTCTCCATTTCATCCTCTATGGTAGATAAACGTCATTCACTGTAAACGAACACGGATTCTATCATTCCTACCAGCAAGTAGCTCGAGTTTTTCGCGCCCTGATATCCGCATGAGTTCACCAGTTCCAAAAGCACCACCCTTGCCATTCCTCAACTGCAAAGCTCGTAATGTAGACGAGGGAACAAGAGCAGTTTCGTTTGCATTTTTGCCGCGACTTGTTAGTCCTTGAGTGCCTTTTTTGATTACGGTCTGAGAACGAGATGACATGGGTGTAGGAGAGGACGAGGCGGAAGGCTGTGCAAGTCACGAGTGCCGCATAGAGTGTAGAGTGTCATGGATGGATGGATTGATGCGCTGGTTCAATCCCATTCCTTTCAATGATGCTCTGTCTACATGTACGTGTTCTCATCTACCAAGTTGCAGTGCTGTGCATTTGTATGATGCCTGAGATGTGGTTGCAAAGAAAAATCAAAGGAAAATCAAGCAAGGCACAACCGACGTCGTCTCTGTGATTGAAAATGGTCCGACGTTCTCAGCCTTCTCACCGAGAGAGCCGGCGTGTGGCCCAAGGATGATGGATAATTGACAATTGAATTGATGTGAGTGATTCGCCGAGTTAGTAACCAGGAGACAGTAACCACCCGTACAATTCCCAATTTAGGCAGTCTTGCCCACGCTTCCGCCCTCATCTTCACCACTTCATCCACCTTCCTTGTCGTCCACCTTTCTCCTCCTAGGCCTCTTTCTTTTCTTCGTCCACTAGAGCTGTGCTCTCTTTCCTTTCATTTCTCTACTGTAGCATTCATTCTTGTCTCTCTCTCAAGCAGCGCTTACTCATTCCCGCACATCTCCTCGTCCTACACGCACACACACCGACGTCGTCGCACGCACTCTTTTTGAAGATCAAAAATGGGAAATCTCATTTGGCACGAGTGGGCGAGGCTCATTGCTCTGACTGGTGGCATATGTGCGTTTCAGAACTCGTCGGAAACTGGGTGGCTGCTGACTTGTGGATTTCAGATGCCGTCTGGTCAGGTTACTTCGGTATTTTCTACCGCAAGTTCTTCTGGGACTTTGTTGGCGGTATTCTTCGTGACCCAGGAGGAATGCAGTATGTCTTCCGAGACGCTGTGTTCGTCATCTTCCTGTTACTGACTTGGTTACCTTGATGATAGAACGTCCAAGAGCGCCGATATCTTCGTGTCCATCATCATCAGAATACCACTCCTCCCGATATTCTCAATGATACTAGGTGCCATCGTTGTGGCACTCGAATGGCCCCTCCCTTTCTTGAAGAATTTGGCAATCTATCGTTCGCTCATAATTCGCCCGGTTCTACTCCTCACTTTGTCGTTCATCACGATACTCTTCTACCAGGTGAGATGAAACGGCCACCTCTTGTGGCGCATCAAAGTACGATGCTGATTGTTTTCCTCCCACGTTCAGGGTACCAACGCTGCTCTGTACTCGTTCATAGCAGCGCTCGCATATATTCGTGCTATCAACCTGGGAGAAGAAATGCCAGAGGCAAAGGCGAATAGAGGCAGAGAGGGAAGAGCATAACAACGGCGTTCCTACGTCGATGTCACGCATTTGAGTGCTGTTGATCAGAAGTCTCGCAGACAGGTCTGCGTTTGTTTCGATTTTCTTGTTTTCCAAAGATCAAGCTAAGGCATTCCCCACTTCATTATATGCTTCGTATTTCTTGTGTTGAATCTTTATCTCTTGGTGATAAATGGCGTAATGGACAGTATTTGTAGCGTTAGTGAGCATGAGAACCAAAAACTGAGCGTGAAATTATTTATTCTTCCCTTGCTTGCATTGACTCTTCGAGATCGACTTATACGGACGATGTCCATAACTCCGCTGCCAAGACTCTGTCCCGTAACCACCTCTTCCAGTTCTCGTCGTCCAATAACACTGTTACCATATCTTCATCCTCGACCAATCAGCACACTAGTACTTCCATCCAACCAACGACGAGAAACCAGACGAATCAGAGCGAAGCCGAGCATCAGGTTCACCACTAAGAACTCTCCAACGATCACGCCTGCTACGACAACCCGGAAGTATAGTAGTAGTGGTAGCAACATCAAGATGTCCCAGCACTCAACCATCATCTCCCAAGTCAGCGAACGGTTCAACCAGGCTCGTGAATCGGGCGATCTGTTATTCTTCCCATCGGAAGTCTTCCATCATGACGAGGCTGGGATACAGGCGAGTTTGTCTCTTGGCCATCTTCGTCAAATATTCAACGTCAAACTGATGGTTTCTCGGGTATCTGTACATCTGCGTGGCTGACGGCACTCTGTTGTTACCATCCTCGATGGACGCGTAGTTTCAAATCCGATTGTGTCCTGCGTTGCAAGAGAAACCTAGACTACCCACGCCGCATTTTGATGATGAAACATCCGCGCAGGAACATGGACTGAACAGAGTCGACAAACATCCCCAGAAGCCCGATCCGTTTGCGCCTCCTTACATACCTAAACTGTTCGTCGGAGAGATACGCGATGAGGAAGAAGGCGAGGAGTTTGCTATCTTGGTGAGTGTACTTGTATGTAGTCTTTCCATTTCCATGCTGATAGAGAATGCTGCAGTTAAATAAATACTCCGTTGTACCAAATCACTTCCTCATGGTGACTAAAGGTATCTATCTACCTGATAACATTTGCGGAAGTGCCATAGGGCGGAAACTGATATCATTTCGAATGAGAGTACAAGTCCCAGGCGGGCCCACTATTCCCAAATGAGCTTGTCCAAACGTACCTGCTTCTCGACGCCGCTCGAAAAGCAGGCAAGGATTTCTTTGCATTCTACAACTGTAAGTTCTCGGTTCCACTATCTTAGCTGAATTGTACTTTCATGCGTCGTTATTACTTCATTCAGGTGGCGACGCCAGCGGTATGTCCTCCCGAGAATCTCGGCGCTCAGCTCAATGACATTAATATACTCCGGGTGTGAAGGGGCTAGTCAACCGCACAAACATATACAGTTCCTTCCCATAGATGATGACGGTCCCCCGATCGAGAAGCTAGCCAGGACAGTGAACCTCGAACACGACTGTTCGTACCAGTTACTTTCATTATTGGTTCATATCTCATTGGATGGATTGACGTTGCTATAGCGAGAGCGTTCGCGTTCAACTCACTACCCTTCGCCACTCACGTTAGACGGCTTCCATTGTCTCTCGGCTCCAGTCCTCGTCAGGAACAAGGGGACATATTAGGCGAGGCATTCATGACACTCCTCGACCTCGCGATATCAACCGTGCGGCATGACCCCTTGCACCCCCCGGGACAACCTTCGTACAATGTGATCCTCACCCGTCAACATATGTACGTCGTACCACGGAAGCGGGAAGAACACATCCTTCGCGAGACTGGTGATCCGCTAAGTGTGAATTCACTTGGATTCGCCGGAATGTTGCTTGTGAAGAGTGAACGGGAGCTCGAGGCTGTGAAGAAGGAGAGTGTTGTAGAGATATTGAAGAATGTTGGCCTCGAAAACGTGCACGAGAAGCAGATTCTTTGTGTGCACGAAACAGATTTATAGACGCGGTTTGTAATTGTTTCAAAGAGTTATAGAATACTGAATCCTCGGCCATGCACGGTGAAGTTGGAACGCCGCCTATGCTTGCAGGCTTCCGTATGACCGACCTGAAGACAACTGAGACCGGCACTGCAACGGCACATCTTCGGTGAAGGGCAGATAGTTAGGTAGGAAAGGAGCCATTACTCAACATTCGGATCTATATTATCCAGCACTGGAATTACTCGAAATATACCATACTATCGATACAAAGATCAGTTCTTTGGGAGGGCCGAATATCTTGGGGATGCACCGTTCCTAAGGGAAAGAATATCCATGGATGCAAAGGAGTATGGGAGATCGATGAAAAAGAAGCAAAAATGATAATCTGCTTTGATGCAGTTGGTGCAAATATGTCACGTGGGCCAGAGAAAAGCGCTAAAGTCGGGGCGGGTGAGCAAAACTTCCTATCCCCCATCTGCCCTCTCTCTGTTCCCCCATCTTATGAACTTCCTGCAACCAAAGTATGTCTCCCTCTTTCTTTCCTTTCTTTCCTACTGAGTACATACTGATTCCTCCTCAGCATCCGTCTGCAAGTCAACAGAATCCACTTCGGTCCGATTGCAGCACTCCTCCGGGTCGACACAGATAGACCACCTTAGAACCATATCAACCTTTGTTCTCATTAACGTCGATTGAAAGACCCTTCTCAACTGCTCCATGGGATAACTGAACTCTCAAATCCCAGGTCGTCTGCTTCAGATTGCCTGCCTGCTACCTGTCCTGACGCCCGACCAACGTATAAAGAATCAGAAAAAGAACAGAAAAAAGACCTTTGGATCCGTCAACTCCCCCATTGCCACCTCATTCTCCTCCTTTCGCGATGTACGCTCTCAAGACTCCTGCTTTCCTGAGGCCTTCTAGCAGGCCCTCATCCCCCCTCCCAAGTCCGGGAACGTCGGGTCGTGGCGACTCAGACACTAACGGAATGGACCAGCGATCATCCCGTCCCATCTCAAAGGCATTGGGATTGAGCCCGCTTAACCGCAAGTCGTCGCCTGCACCGGCTCGTTCAATGACGCCTGCGACCCTTATACAGGACAATTCTTACTTGGAGTCGCTTAGTCTCAGACTGAGCGAGGCTGTTACAAAGGCACTTGCGCAACCTCCGGGCACAGCGGGCGCAGGCGTAGCCGACGTCCTGAATGGCAAACGCCCTATTCCGCCCGACCGGGGACATACTCTAGGACAGCTTATCGCCGCGTAAGCACACTTTTTTCGACAGTTGGCGGTTGACTTACGTTTTGCTTATTAATAATGCTCTTCTTTGATTTAGAGAGCTCCACGCTAGTCATGGAAAAATTCATCTCCAGCGTGCCATTCTCAGGCAGCTGCAACGACCGCTGTCTGTTCTCATCACGAACTTGTCTTCAATCCTTCTTCCGCTCTTGTCCACCTCTGCATTCCTCACTCCGCCTGCGCCAACCGTCTCGGCGCCGAATCCGAATCCGACCCAATTACATGCGTTGGGAGTTGCAGGCTTTGCCGCGGAGCTATTGGAATGTCTTGACGGTTTGGACCTCGACGTCAGTCATGATCACAGGGGCGATGGATTGAACAGTATCAGAGAAGGACTCGTTTCGATTATCGGGAGAGTGGTTAATCCTCTTATCGGCGGCCTTAAAGGCGATCTGTTGCCTTTGCTGCGTGCCTTGGAGACAGCTCGCCCAACGTCGCTCTCGTCACCATCGATTAAACCGGTAAACAGCAACAAGAATCAGCATCCGTCTATCACTTCGCTACAGACGTTGATGCCGATTTATGCGAGAGCACTCAAGCGATACACAGCGTCAAAAGCGATCCAGTCCACACTTGCGACATTCCTCATTTCAGCGGTCTGGACGGCGCTAGTTGCTCTTTCACACCGTCCGTCAGTGCCGCGTTCGCGTTCAAATTCGGCGTCGGCGGCATCAGCAGCATCGTCTTCGGCGTTTAAGCTGCGCCTGTCTTCATCCACCACGCCACCGCCAACTCCGCCAGCAAGCAGATTCTCGATGAAATTACCGGGTTCTCGTCCTCCATCGCCTGTGCATTCTCCCGTTCCGAGCACAGCTTCAGACGCACGTGTGATTTTTGATCTACTTAATACACTACCGAAACCTACACCAACGAATGACGCAACTAAGGATGCGCGCGAAGCTGTGGACGAAGCTTTTGAAGCATTAGCAGCACTCTCGGCTCTTCTCGGCGCAGTTGATTCTGGTTCTGAAGTTCGCGAGGACTTTGATCTGGAACTGCTTACGGAGGGTCTACCGGTACTTATTGCGCTTCCTGTATTACTCCGCTGGTCTGGGCATGGCGAACCGCAGGTTATTCATGCTATGCTTGGAATTGACGAACGTGAGTATCGGGAGGGTTGCCTTTCTGGTTTTGGACGTGCGGATGAATGTGAGACGATGGTGGCAGAACGGATGGTTGATATCCTTGATAACGAGACGACGGATGACATGAAGACGAAGATGGTCGTTGATTATCTGGAGAGTTGCATTGAGCATTGACTATCTTTTGTTGTTCATCTGTTCCTCCGGGATTCTATTTGTCTCGATCGGGTTTGTAGTCTATTGTTCCGATTTTTCTTGGGGATTATTTTCCTTCCACCTTTCGTTTTGAACACACGTCTATTTCCTCTCGCACATTCTACTGCTATAGGTTTCGTTGGTACATTTGTTATCGTTATACAAGTCTATACATTAATCAAATCCAATGGTGCTGATGTCCAGCACCAATACAATCTGTTCATCCAAATCCAGCATTCAAATCCAATCCGATCATCTAAACTAAATCATAGTGAATCTACACCCCATATTCTAGAGAACATCGATGCAATAAGAGTTTCCACTCCAGGAGTTTGAACGATACAAGCAACACCCTTTGGATGGACATGTGGAGGAGCGTCCAGTTCAACTTGTACAGGTGCAGGGAAGTTATGATCATGATCATCGATATCATGGACGTGGACTTGACGATCTAGTTGCGCTTGTAGTACTTCAGCTCTGTTATCGCCCTTTTTGAATCGGCTCTGCGTCTCTAGCTCTAACTCTAGCTCGAGTTTGTGTTTGAGTTTGAGGTCGTCGTCGGTAAATTCGTCTCTCCGATCAACGACGAGCATTCCTCGTGTTATTTCTCCTGTTCTATAACCAAACCAAGTCAATCGAGATACTTGGATTTATATTCATACACAATCAAAAGATTTTTTTAAAAGATGAAAAAAAGGGGAGAGGCGGTTGAAAGAAAGAATAAGAATAAGAATAAGAGATGATGAAGCGGAAGCGATACCTTTCAATTTCGAACAATCTACGTTTGGCTTTCCATCCTGATTGGAGAGTAGGAGTGGTATGAGGGTTTTCGATGGGTTGTGGTGGGTTTTGTGTTGCGCACCATACTGCTACGACGTCATGGAGTCTAGAGGATGAACCGTTCAAAAATATTCATTAGTCTGAATGATTTTGCATATTTTCGAGAGGGGGAAGAAGACCAGAAAGGCCCAAAAACCTACTCCATAGCATCCTTCCCAAACTCCCTCATCACCTCCCTCGTCCGCTCCAGGAACGCACTTGTAAAATGTACCAGCGGTGATTTCTCACGCGGATTCGATTTTTTTCCAAGTTCGAGAGTGAAGGTGTGATCGATTTTTTGGGTGTAGAGAGGGAAATGGAGTTCGTGAGGGGTTGTTATGTCGAGTGGGAGGATGAGGACACGCTCGAGTGGGAGACCTCCTTCGTCGATTAGGAGTTGTTTGACTGCGTAGGGGTCTGCGAAGAAGTTGACTAGACGGGTAGGAAAAATATGATAGAATCAGAGTCAATCTCTCCGGATCAGAAGAATGCAGATTGGGAGAGGGAGAGATACACACATTCAGCAACAGGAGTCGTATTCCCCGGAACATCAAGAGCCCCACCCATAATAACAACTCTCCCAATCCTATCTCCAAACACCTCCCTCTTCGTCCTAACCACTTTCGACAATGTCGTAAGAGGACCTAAAGCAATATACGTTATACTCCTTTCCGGGTTTGTTTGAAGAAGCTCGAGCGCGAGTTCGTGGCCTGGTTTGGTTGAGAGTCTTAAGGGTAGGGGAAAGCCTGAGTCTGATGAGTGGTCGTTGGTGGATTTGTGTGTGGTGATGTCTGGATAGCGCTTGGATATATCTCCTAACCCATCCCTGAATTAAGAATAAAGGGAATCAGTGATCACAATCGATCACTACACCCGAAAGTCGGCTACACTCACCTACCATGAAAATACTCCGCACTATGCGACGCACCCTCAACCGGCCCACTCTCCCCTCTCACCAAAATCGGTTTCTTATCAAAGGAGAAATTCGGAAACCTCTCTCGATCCTCTGGATATTTCTCGAGATGATTCGATAAAGTCGTGAAGAGTTTTAGAACGTTATCACTAGTTATGAGTCAATTCGATTCAGTTTACCGTCAGTTTTATATCGGATATGCAGCGAGAGTAACAGGAGAATACAGAGAAGAGAACGGCATACGTACTAGCAACAATCCACATCCGTATTCCCTATTCACCAATACTCAATTAGTCCAGTACAGCACCAAAGACAACCCCATCACAAACAACACACATACCAAACGAAACAACAATCGCCAAAATCTCCAACTCAGGACTAGCCAACGCATAAAGTCTACAACAAACAACACAACCAACACTAGAATTAGCATTCATCCTCGCGTCTTCCCCAACATTCAACTGAAATACGAAACAATGAAAGAAAGAGACTTACAGAGCGACGATATCATCCACTCCAGGATCAGTGTCAACTACAATAAAAGGTATCAATACGGCGAGGCCAGAAAGGATGGTCGGTGACTCACTTATGACGGGAATAGGCATGGTTGTCCAGTGGTCTCTTTGTACCAACTCGGTAGCTCCTCAAACCCTTATCAACAGGGTCAGAAGAAAACACAGACCCGTGCCAGAAGGAGAACAGATTCCGGAAGGGTAGTATACCATTTTATCCATATCACGGGTTCATCTTTAAATTATCAAAGGGATGAATAAGTATGTGACATACATACAAAGAAGGAAAAAGATGACGAAGACGAGATTCGAACTCGCGAGGTTTCCCACTACGGATCTTAGGTGTTAAGTAATACCTGATTACCTAAACATAGCGCCTTAACCACTCGGCCACTTCGCCATAAGCATTAAAATCATCTTGTACTTTTATTATGAGTATACGCCTATTATGGATGGTGGCAGTGTACCCGCGTGAGCGGGTATTAATGCTGAGTGGAACTGATAGAAGGTTGATTAGAAAACATCCTTACGCCGCTCCTTATGGCCAGTTTCTCAAGGGTTCCCAAGTCCAGTCAAATGAGGCGGAATTATCCAATCCAGCTGACTTGGTACAAGGGTAAGGTGGACATGTGCGTCGAAGGATGCAGAGATGTTAGCGAATGGAGTAGTCCTTGTCTTCCTACCTAGGCCTATCTCTTCAGCTTCTGAACAGTAAACCGTTCCGCACGGACGATGACGGACTCGGACGCTGACTCGGATGGACTTAAAGCTTGAGGCCTCCTATTTTCTTTTGAACTTGAGCTTCGGTAGTTGATCCACTTCATTCGAGGTTGATTATTATCTCTGCGGATGCGGACGGACATTTGTTGAATCGTACTCACGCTCTGGGAAAGTTTTCCGTGTTTAGTTTCCCCCACCGTGTGTGTATGTGTCGATCCCTTTATACGTCGATCCCTCTATACCTAAAGCGCCTACTTATCAGGGATGGGTACCGATACCACAGCCACTGACGAGGTGAGTTATCGTCTCACACATTAAATCTCATTCATTTCTCTTCTCTATTCTCATCTATCATCATCGCTCAAAGAACGCTTCTTACATCTTCATCTTTCGAAGCACTCAGCACTCACCTTCAATAAGTCAAAAAAAGGCTCGTTTATTTCTTCGAAAGAAGGAGAAGGAAAGAGTCTGATACAGTATACTCCATCCTGATCATCTCCGTGTAACGGAACGTCTTCCCGCAAATGAGGTTGGTGTCTTTGTATATGTTAATTCGCCTTATTCGTCGTATTCACCTTATTCAGTAAAACACGTCAGAATCACCAAGGTCCAAGGGTAATTTTCGTGGGAGCCGTAGCTGACCCTTGGGAGCTTCTGTTCTTTTTGGTGGCAGAATCCCCGATATGAACTTTATTTCGTATTCTCCTTATACAGATATACGGAATATTCAAGGTACACTGGTACCAGTACTGGATGCTGGATACTGGAGCGTGGAGGGTAAGTCTTTTGTTGTTTCGAGTCTTTTCTCCTGTTTCCTTTCTCCCCTTTTCAGGTTCCGAACTGAGATGTGTGAATGAGCGTATATGGTGTAGTATGGGATCAGTGGCAGTATCATCACGGCGTCTCTAGACTCTCTACTCCCATAGTCTTCGAGTCAGGTCAGGGCGCATCCGATGGGATGGATGGGAAGATTGGAACATTGGAGGAAGAGGAGAGACGAACAGCTCACTGGCACCGTGTTCCCTTGTTCCCTTTGACCCTTTGACCCTTTTGGGCTTGATCTGCGTTTGGGTTCGTTGGTTCGGTTCGTCGACCGTTTGGTTTTGGTTATACCCCCCCTCCCCCCTTGATTCTTAATTCTAATTTATTAATTTCTTTCATTCTCGGCAGCCGCATCTGGAGGGGAAAAAGGGGGGGGGGAAGCAATCGATCGCGTCAGAAACCTGGTTGCGTAGATGAGTCGAGTGGGATGATGGATGAAAGACATTGTGTTTGTGAGTCGTGAGTCGTGAGTCCTAGCAGACTCTCTTCCGAGTTGGGGACGGGGACGGAAGTCACCAGTGCTGGGCTGGTACATACTATTTACGCTTCTTTTGACTCGACCACGAGGACTAATAAAGAAAGAAGAAAGCAGTACTCATGCTGGTGGCTCCGGCTCCCCGGCTCCCTTGATACAAGTATACCTCAATGCGTGATGGTGTAAACGGTGTAAATACACCTCCGGCGATTCCTGACTCCTGACTCCTGACTTCCTGACTCCCATACATACATTTCCGCTCTCGTCTCGTTCTTTCTACTTACTTGAGCCTGAGAGCAGAGCTTCGATATTCCGAATTCGATATTCGAATTGGGATTCGGGGGAAGTAGATACAGGACTAGGACTAGATAACGAACATCCTCTCTTTTTTCCCTCTCCCTTTGCTGATTGCTGATTGCTGACTTCTGATTTTACGTGGGAC
Organism: Inonotus obliquus; assembly: GCA_032164295.1. Lineage (NCBI taxonomy): Eukaryota > Fungi > Basidiomycota > Agaricomycetes > Hymenochaetales > Hymenochaetaceae > Inonotus > Inonotus obliquus. Next base: position 1,129,597 of record JAJHTX010000006.1, on the reverse strand, counting down.
TAAGGTTCCCGCGCGCGAATTACCTTCTTTCCCTTCTCCTATTTATGGATTCCACTTAGTATCCCATCCAGACTCGGAAACTCGATCTTTTTCAAATTGTTAGAGCCAGAATGACTGGAAAGAAGAGATATCTTAAGAGCGTGAGTCTCTTCATCATTCATTAATCTTCCTTCCCCAACTCTCACATTCTTTCGGATTCCGAATATCGATTACTGATCAAGGTATCTTATTGTCTGTGGTTCTGGCTCTTCAGAACAATATTATGATCACGGAGAAAGAGAAAGGAATGTCATAGGTTACGGTAGACGGTAGGTGGCCGAACCTATTTCCTATTACTATTACTTTCCAATTCAATGACCGTTGACAGCTCCTGCGAACGAACGAACGAATTCACTCGACTGTACCCGTGCCACCTAAATGCGACGAAGCTCTTCGCTCATATACATATCTCATTTGTCTGGTCTCGGGTGCTTCCAGCGAGTGAACAACTATACTCTGCGCCTACTCGAAGACGTCACTGTGACGGCATGCGTCATGGTGCCGTTTGCAGGGGGGAAGGAGTCGACATCTTTTAAAGTGCGAGACTAGGGGGCCGGGAAGAGAACGCTCTTCAACTTGTTCTCGCGTGGTCAGGAATATCGTCACAACATCGTCACTCGAGAGTCTTCAGTCCAGTCTTCGACCGTTGACCGACCCAAGGAAGTCAAAAGACGTGAAGACGGCCACCTTCATAAATCCCGAGCCGTCCATTGCCCACATATACAAAAATATCTCGTATAGTATATATGTACTTGCATAGAAGACTACAATTTTCCCATCCGACTTCGAATTCGACTTGAGATAACCCAACTCAACTGAAAGGAAGGAAGCGTTCGTTCACTCGCATCTCACGTTTACGTTCCTCGCGCGGTCTCTTTGACTATTCGTCAGAATAAGGTATAGTCGAATCTGTTGCGTCCTTTCAATACCCGCAGAGTCCATATGCCCCGCATGCCTATGGATTCATACGGACTCACAAGTCATTCTTGTCCATTTTCATTTGTCCTACTGTCCTACTTGGCTGGCGCTCCCGGAACCTTTCCACACAAGATTACTCATACTTGGTCTGTATAACGGTAATAACATAACGTTAACACACTCGCTTACAGATACAAGTAGAGATAGATAAAGCTTACCGAGCCGTAATAGCCGTAAGTAAAAAATGTAAGTGCTTACGGAGAGATTAATCTCCGATAGTGAAGAATGGAATCATCGAAATAGGGGGGAGTATATGAAGTATGAGCTATGTTTGCGCTGACCCATACCAGACGACGACGACATACGACGCCTAGACTTCGAGATAGAGTCAGTGCTGATCATTAAGGCAGAGCGTTGCTTTGGTCGCGTAAGTTACTATCGGACTGTACCTGCCACTGGCTGCTCTGTAACTCTTTGTCATCGAGCTGTCCCGGGAATTGTGACTGAAATCACCGGTGTTATTGTGACGGTAGAGAGTGGATGACGTTCCAATCAGGATGGGGAGTCCATCTGTCGCTGACCGTAGTAAGCCTCTGAAACACACAACAAAGTAATGGTTTCCCGTGGATAAGCGCGACGTGGTAGAGATGAACGGGAATGGTCCGATGCGGTCGGTGGTGAGAATTATGTATTATTGGTGGCAGCTAGACGCGAAGAGTCGGAAGATGTGAAAGTACGCGTATGACGGAGCGCCGAGAGCAATAGCCAGTGTTATATGCTGTAATGGTGTGAAAAAGGTACGAGCTTTGAAACCCTAGTACAGCGATATTGTAAATGATGACTGCGCCGGTCACTATTCAGCTATCGTAGACAGAGAAATAAGGAATGAGAGGACGTTTTAAGAGAGGGACGTTCTATACGGAAGGGCTATGGGCAGTAACGTGAATGAGGCAAGGCATATTATATTATATTATATTATATTATAAAACCACCATCCATCTCTCTCCCATCACCCTCCCTCTCTCCCTTTTCTGTGGCGCAGCTTTTATACTCCCTTCTCAAAAAACAATGCATGCTCCACCCAGGCCCAGCGGTCCCCGTAGCATTCGTTCGCCCTCTCCTTCTCCAGGTCCTTTCGTATTCCGTCCAGAAACAGCTCCTCTCAACATTCGTAAACAGACTCAGACGCCAACTCTCACTCTCGAAATTCCAGGCTCAACAACCCCTTCTTCCACTCCCCCAGTCCGTCCAACAGTTCTCAGTACTACTCCAGTTCCCTCTTTAAGTATTCACCCTCCAAACGGTTCACAACGCCCAAGTCGTCCAAAACTCAACATAGGTGCTATCACCACAACCGCCCAGGACAAGACCAGAAGGAGCAGCAACGACGACGACTCTTCTCCAACTTATTGTTACTACGGCGGTGGTCCTCCTCAAATGTCCCTCGGCGCTGGCTTTGACGCCGTGGACCAACCAACGATCCGTCCGTCCGTCCAGATACCGCAGCCTGCCGAACCTCCTCTCGATAACTTGAGTAGTATTCGAAATGCGATCAACGAGATGAGCTCAGAGGAGATTCGGGCACCTTCATACGGGCAGGAGGACTGGACAGATGATGCCCTTGAGGAGATCGAGCGGCTTGGCGAAGGGGCAGGAGGCGCAGTGCATAAAGTCAGAGATCGTCGAAACAATCTGGTGTTGGCACGCAAAACGATAACGACGCATGAAACACCGCCGAGACAGCTTGTACGTGAGCTGTCGTTCATGAAGAATACCGTTCATCGCAACATCTGTCGTTTTTACGGCGCGTACATCTCGCCGTCGTCAAGCGAAGTTATGGTCCTCATGGAACTATGCGACGGTGGCAGTCTGGAGGCCGTCGGCAAGCGCATTAGAGAGGGTGGAGGCAGAGTAGGGGAAAAGGTCGCTGGCCGCATTGCAGAGGGGGTTAGCGCTCATCTATCTCGCTGTTGTGATGGTTGACTGATGTTGATGCATTTACTCTTAGATTTTTGAGGGGCTTGCGTATTTGCACTCAAAGAAAATTATTCACCGGGATATCAAACCCTCGAACATCCTCCTTACTCGAGAGGGCGTAGTGAAGCTATGCGATTTCGGAGTATCCGGAGAGCTGGTTGACTCTATCGCGGGGACATTTACTGGAACTAGCTTCTATATGGCGGTATGCTAATTTCTGGTGCCACCATTCATGATGACTCATATACTTTCCTCATCTCACGCAGCCTGAACGAATAAGCGGACAGTCTTACACGATCCGGTCTGACGTTTGGTCGGCTGGTTTGTCATTATTAGAGCTCGTCACCAATAAATTCCCCTTCCCTCACGACATTGGACCCATCGACCTAATCTTCTATATCACTCAGAGCGATGTAGGTGTTGCATTCGGACACAGTATGCTGCATTATTAACTGCTGCATTGTAGCCTCCGAGTTTAGAAGACGAAGAAAATATCCGATGGAGCGACGCGATGAAGGACTTCATAAAGCTAACGTGCGAGAATTTCATTTTTTCAGACATGACCCCCTTTAACGCTTATGAATGACTTAGGTTGACTGTTTCTGCCGCTGATCGGCCTACACCGAGAGAAATGCTCTCCCACCCTTGGATAGTGGATACCATGAAGAAGGAAGTAAAAATGGCTCGATGGATCCGGCAAGTATGGGGCTGGCCTCGAGGGGACGGGTACAGTGTTCGCTTGAACGCTCTGCTAGATCGCGCTTACCTTAATAACTTTACGCCCTTTGTGTAGGATGTCTCGACCAAGCTCAAGACGACACGATCCGGCCGAGGGGTCACCAGCGACCGACTCCCCACCGCGAACCGACAGTTAAGAATGATGCCAATGCCAAAGACGTCGCAGAGCATGAATGTATTCGCAACTCGTTCTACGCCCGCTATTCCGGCCAACTATGTCCGACGACGTTGCGAGGGCACTATTCGACGCCTCGAACTGCCGGCTACCGGCTGAAACTCTTGAAATAAAGAAATGGAAACACCTACACGCATAATTACTCCTCGCATGTACGCTGGTGAAATGGACACTAAAGCATTCATCCAAATAAAGTGGATATGTTACCAAGTAGCTAATATACCAATCATTGTGTGCGCTTTTCTGTTGTAATATAATCCGCTGGACGACTTCCAATGAATTGTTTTAAGCATACTTTTTTTGCACTTTTTGCACATGGGTGATATTGAGGAAGCCCAAGAAAATTAAGAGAGTCACGTGTCTAATATACAAGAGCACGTTTATTTCCTAAATAGGGAAAAGCCTGGATCGGCAAACGGAAGAGAATGTTTACGTACAGCCACACGAGCCAGGATTCTGCCTCCGCTTGTAGTAGGTCAGACCACGCGACGCTTCTTCTCCTTTCCTCACTACCTCCCCCCATGCCCCCGCTCACTATCGACGCGGACGGCTGGTTTACAGTCGTCAAAGATGCACCATCACCACCAAAGACGCCGCCTCCCGTAGAGAGACTTCAACCTCAGGATGTTCCTCTTCCCGTGTCGCCTCTTCAATGGAACAGGAGACCTTCGATTGGTCCCGCCCGAAAGAGGAATCCTTCTGCTGCGAGGTCGCCCAGTGGCTGGATTATTGGTGTTGATGATGTTCGACGCGAGGATGACGCGTCTGAGCGAGTAGATGGACGCGTTGTTGATGCTTCAGGGACCTCATCTGATCCATCGGATGTCCAAGTAAAGGATGAGACGAAGAGGTCTACGAGACCTCGCCGTGTATCCATTGCGGTTATGACTTGCGGGAAGGAGGAAACCGACTTGACACTTGTGAACAGACCATCTTCAAATCCTTCAAGCCCGAAATCTATCTCATTCATCTTGGAGCCACAACTTAAATCAGGTTCCAAGGAGAAAGATACGCAGAACCAGCCATCCAGTGCTGGTATTGCAACCATCGAAGAGGCGCAGAATGAAGACGTCGCGATACTTTCTACGCCTCTGGATCCTCAAGGAGAAAAACTAGCGGCTGATGATGTTTCGACTGCATCATCTAGTTCGAGAACGTCGTCCAACGCGGGAACGAGTATCACCTCTACCGAGTCGATTGATGATTTGTCCCATGGCGTCGAGAAAGCTACCAACACAGCTCAAGCCACCACCAAAGAGGCTGCAGAGACCGCCTCTGTTGCATCGGGTGCGTCGACGAGTACTGGTTCTTCGGCTGTAGCGAGCACGAGTTCGTCGTCAAGCGATACCCCCAAAAAGCTCAGACCACGAGCCCGGTCTTCACCACAGCCGGTCCCGACCCTCGGCATGGACCCCAAGGTACTCGTCGGTAAAGTCCTCACTCATATACGTCGATCTGGCGACCACCCGACTGTCACTCTTTACTTCGCGGATGGAACGACGTACCAGATCCTCGTTGACGGTTATGATCCTCGGAATAGCTCGGCAACCAAACCCGAGTCTAATTCGACCTCGCCCTCTCCCTCGACCACTACCTCTCCCTCTCCTTCGCGTTCTTGCGTACTTGAAATGGATGAAGTTTTGTTGCGTATGCTTGAAGTACCCGGGAGACACGTCGTCGATCGAACGATTGCCGATTGTGCGCATATCCGACTTGCGGATAAAGCTTATGAACGTCGAGAATGGGAACAAAGCTGGACTCAGACTCATGTTGCAGTTGCGTTTAAGTTCGTAGAAGAGAGTCGCTGGCATTGCGTATGGGCTATGCGAGCGGAGTATGACGAACGTGGATGTATCTTTCGGGCATTTGATGATGTTTATCTTCAAGTTCTCGATCGTCAGTACCCGCGTTCACCGCAGAGGAAATTTGAATCGAGGCGACAAGGGGTACCGTCACCCCTGAAAACGACGCCGGGGAGAATTGATACTTCGTCTGGTACGCTTAGGAGTTTGCCGAAACCACCACCATCACCTACTGCGACGAGGTCGAAACGATCGCCGTCGAAAACTCCGAAGAAGGCGGGGTTGTTGACGGCGCGACTTGTGTTGGGGTCGAACTTGGGCATTGGGCAGGCCCGGGCGGAATGAGGACGTCGAGAGACTTGTTTTGACGTTCAGATCTATTTAATTATTTGCTTCGTCAGTCTGACGGTGAGTACCCTCTTCTTTCTCTTCTCTTCTTGATTCGTTGCGGAGTTAAGGCGCTGACTGGCTCTTTTATTCTGTTGCAGATGTACTGCGTACCGCGTACCCCTGGTGGCTTATTATTGACGAAAAGTCAAGACAAGACGAGGAAAAATCTGTTCTGCAACTCCAACCTCAATTCTCAATTCTCCATCTCAATCGCAATTGGAAGTATCGAAAAAAAAACAGACAAAAGGTGATCTGTATCTATATCATTTATTCTTTTTCCCCTTAGCCCGTCATGACGTGTGTTGTCAAGTTGTCTCTGTCAATCATTCTGTAAATTTCTTTTTTCGTCATTTCGTTTACTCTTCTGCATTCTTTCGTCTTTCTTTGTTGTTGTTGTTCGTTCGGACACTTCCCTTCATCCCACCCTCCCTGCCTCGTTTCTTCTCCTACCTCTATCCTTCTATCCTCTATTTCTATCGCGATCTCCGTATCTATCATCTCACTCGTTTACGATTTAACGTTTCTCTCCCTCTCTCCCTCTCTTTCCTTCTGTTTTGCTTTCTTCGCAACCGCAGCGAAACATGCTTTCATAAACCGCAAACCACAAACCACACCACACAAACCACACAAACCACAAACCACACCACACAAACCACACATTCCACAAACCGCATTCCACATTTCTACTTCCTACTTCCCTACTTCCCTGCCTCCTCTAGCATTTGCTATATATATTCTGCAGATTCGAATCGTCGGTACATATTTAGTACATACTTGGAGTTTTTTGTACAGTACAGGAAGCTTGATTAGCTGATTGACTGGTAACGAATAAAGACAGAAGACAGAAGACAAAAGACAAAAGGCATTTTGAAAGTCACTCCCGTGCTCTCGTGAATAACTCTCTAAACTTGCAAGTCCAAGTCCAAGACAAGACAAGACTCTTCAAGACAAGACTTTTTTGATTCCTGACTCTCTCCTGACTCCTGACTCCTGACTCCTGACTCCTGACTCCCCTCTTTTTTTTCGAATACTAGGAGATGGTAGATGGGAGATGGGAGATGGGAGATGATAGAGCGGGATGTGTTGATGGACCTAGAAGATGGTTAGATGGGTGAGTGGGTGAGTGGTTGAATGGTTGAGGAGGAGATGTAGATGGTTGAGGAGAAGAAGTAGATGGTTAAGGAGAAGATGTAGATGGTGGGATGGAAATCGAAATCGACGTCGGAAGTATCCCGTTCCCATCGACCAGATCTACCTCAACTCTGGAATTTGGCATCCCATTAATCCTCGGCCTCGGCGACTCGGAGTTGTACAAGGTGAAGTTTGACCCTTGAGTTGTCCGCGGCGTATATACATCAAATACATCAAATGCTCACTGGCAGGTGCTTAGGTGCTCTTAGTTCGTAGCTCCTAAGTGGTCCAGTGGTCTTAAGGCCGATTGTATCACTGGTCGGAGTCGGAGTCGGAGTCGAAAAGTAGGAGACTGATTGAGTGTATCAGCTTGAAGTATTAATCAAATACTAAGACCAGGACCAGGACCAGGACCAGGACCAGGACTAGGACCGAGTGAATGTTGAATGCAGGAAGAATATCGTATATCGTATATCGTATATTGAATGGGAAGAGAGGCAACTTTAAGGAAGGATCTAGGGAAGGGATGTATATGTATGTATAGTGTACGTACCGGCCTAGGTTCTTCGATTTCAAACTCGGAGTTCGGAATGGAATAATAGACTTGGTTGACCTGGATGACTTGAATTCGGGACTCGGATATAAATTGTCACCTACACCTACATCTGGTATATTTAAATTTGCTAGTAGTCTACAAGTCAACAGAGACTACAAGTTAGTAGATTATGAAAAGTGAATTGAATGGTGAACGGGTAACTGACGAACCACGGTGTATGATCTAGTGGCCATTCCGATAATAGATTATAGGTAATAGGTAATACCGCGGCCACGGCCACCGTGAAGGCCCAGGTATGACAGGTACTTCAAGTGCGACATCTCGCAGGGTTCGATGAAAGCCCAGACCCTAGACTTGGACCACACGCCATATTACAACTTGAGGCCCCTCTGTAAGCTCAGGTCAGAAGACTGTGGAAGGAGGTAACGCTAAGGCACGTCAATATGATGATGATGATGGCCCAGTGACCTCGTGGCCTCGTGTCCTCTTCAAGCGGCTCGATCGTGCATCGCCTCGTTTCATGTTGAATCGCGTTTGGTTCCATTTTCTTTGCTCACCTTCTTGTCCTTTGGCTTGTACAAACGGAGGTATCATCGTAGAACCTTGGTATGTACATTCTCCCGGACCATCTCATCTCCATCTCATCTTCATCTCCATCAGAACGACTAAACACATGGAGCGAACGAATGAATGAGTGTATGAGTCAGCGGCTGAACAGTTGAACGGCTCATCGACTGAACGACTGAGCGACTGAACGGCTCGACGGTCACATCTCTAAACACCCAACCGGTCGTTGTTGAAGTCTACTACTTACCTATCCATTGACTTATTAAAAAAGTTGAAACTTACCTATCCATTGACTTATTAAAAAAGTTGAAACTTACCTGCATCCGTTCCTTCTTCCTTCTTCCCAAGCTCCGCAACTCCCGAAATTTGTGGACGCTGAGCTAATACAACGCCTCACACGGGGGTAACCCAATGGGATTTCCCAACTCGTTATCAGGGACAGCGAATCAATGGACAATCCACGGAAGAGAAGAAGAGAAGACTCAGAGTTCAAGGAAAAACATAAACTACACGAGTTCGAGAAGAAGAAGAAGAAGCTTTGTTGTTTCGTTATTATGAAGTAATAATATTACAGGCGACCGGCATCATGATCAAAGGACCTTTTAATTTGTTTTAGTTTTCGCTTTTTTCCATTTTAAACCTTGCTCACCGAAAACACATTGATCGGCTAGGAGTATATCTGAAATATACTTCGAGATGGTCCCGATAACGGAGTAAGAAGAACTCGCGGTTAAGAAACGAATTATTGGTGGGACATACCAAACTGCGAAAGATCAAAGAGGCCTAGGAGTTAAAAGTATTCAGCGTGTAACCCGTTCAAGCGCTCGCCAAGCTCTACCTAGCCGTCACTCGGTGTATAACATGTTCACCAGACTGACATCTCATCCCATTTCGTTCATCCTACCAAGCGGCTCAGTCAACAGGGCCGCGTTCTTCACGGTAGATACTAGACAGTGCCTGTAGCACTGGACTTCGAAGTGGACCACAATTCGATGCAGGGTTGATGGGAAGCGTGAGAATTGATTCCGAAGCGAAAGACGTGTTCCGGTCCCGTGATCTCCGGTAACTAAAAATAACAACACTGAAAGGAAGAATATTATTTTGCTTCCGTTCAGGTTCTTGAGGGGAGCGAGGAGATGTGGCGGGGAGACCAAGACCCTTTCGAGGCACAATAGGGCTGTGTTCCTTTTTTTTCCAATCAGCGCAAACCTGAAAAACGAAGGAAAAAGAAAGGCCATCATCAGACCCTGAACAATTCGTTCATCCCATCAACTCGCGATCGTTTTACGGTTTCAACGCAGTTGACGAATTTGCACAGGTTCCTCTTCGATTTCAGGCTTAAATTTTCTCCTATCCTGTTTCTTCTCGTGAATATTGCTTCTTGCTTCTCTTCGGAGCGCCAAACTCCGCGAATGGTGAATAGAAAAGCCTCGCGGCGGGCGAAATGATGAGCCACATTTGATACTGCGCATGCTATTTCAAGGATCGACTGCTGAACTGGCTGGTTTATCATATGAGATCTCGGATGTTTGGTCGTGGTCACCGAAACGATCTTGATTGTGGCGTTAGGAGTCTAATGGTTTCTTCCTCCTTCAGCAGCTGTTCACCTGGGCCGACTCGGAACCAGCCTTGGATGAGTTTGGGCTGAAACGGCCAAGCTAATGATTTGGTATTGCAGGGTCGAACGCCCACTTGTACGAGCCGTGGACCTGGACCTATAGTGGGACCTGTTGCGCTCAGTCTATTCCATGCCACGAGTGGCATTCAAATTACATTCAGAGGTATCGGCTGACCGTGACGCTTGCGATTACTCTTCCGCACCATGGCTCCGACGTACTTAGGAAATTGAAGTTTGCGGCCGGTATGTACGCAGGATTGGAGATACACCAGTCGTATCCAGATAGATGATCTTGGCCAGTGGAGAGGTAATGAGATGTGACTCGTCCATACTGCGAAGCAAACGGGCACAACGCCGTTTGGGAATACCCAACAGACCGCCGGGCATTTCGACCACGCTGGACCCGATCTTCTCAGGCGGCCCATTAGGTTCCGATCTGGGTCACAGCAATTATGCTGAGAAGAGGTTTTATTACAGTTAATAGGTAGAAGAAAGGAATCGACTAACGGAGCGGTGCGCCTAAAATCCGAGTCCTTTTGCCGATGGTAGTTGGAGGGGGGGGGGACGATTGGAGGGAAGTAGCTTGGCTCCGTGAAGGTTTCCTCGTGACAGTCACACCACCAAGTGACATCTTTCCTTCCTCCTTTGACCTTGATTTGTCCAATTCGAAGCCATACACGTTGGAATTTACGCACCTGCTACGAATGATGAACCGTATGCGTTCGAAGGGTGAATACTACAGAGTATCCACGCTCCGAAAGGAAAGAAAGCTGGACAGACTGCTTGTCACAAGTCACGCGATATGTCTGTAGCGCCAGTTACGCGACGCGTACGCCTCTTTCTTTATCCTTCGTCCCTTGCCGCCCTTGACTTTGCAGACAGCAGGCAAAGGGCGGGAACGCTCTCGACGCGTCTCAATAGACCCTAAACCAACAACCATGACAGAAACCCAACGTGAAGACCGTCCCCAATTTCGCGTTGCCTTTTCTCCTGTTACACCCAACAGTATTGGAACAGTTAGAGTACTCAATTCCACGCTATTCCCGGTCAAATATAGCGAGAAATTCTACAAGCAGATCGTCCAGCCTGAGCTTGAAAACTATTGTAAACTTAGTGCGTGATTCCCACTTCATTTGTTCTCCGAGATGGTGCCGACGACTCCCACAGTATATGTCAACGATATACCTGTCGGAACAGTTTGTTGTCGGTTGGAAGAGGTAGAAGGCGAGACGAAACTTTATGTTATGACGATGGGAATCCTGGCCGTAAGATCTCGAGCCTTGTGAAGGGAATGCAAGTTGAGACTGACTCTCTCCTACGCCACAGCCTTACCGCCATCGACAAATAGGTTCCAAGGCACTACAACATATTCTCGATGCCGCACGGACAAGCGAGGAACCAAAAATATCATGCGTGTACCTCCATGTTTGGATAGAGAGCGAAGACGCTAAACGGTTCTACGAGAGACACGGCTTTAAAGAAGTAGGTCTCGCGGTTGTAAGTCATCGGTCCTGTTTATCAGTCAAATTGAAATGCTCACTACAACGTCGCCACGTTTGCACCGGTCGAATACTCACACGATGGCAGGACTATTATAGGAAGATGGAGGTGCGTGACGCATGGATCCTGGAATACAGATTACATTCGTCACTCGCGGAAGGAGATGGACCGTCAGGATGATGCTCGCACCTCCGGCGGCGTAGCACCGCGCGAAACGGTTACGTAGTACGAGAAGGCAAAAATGTATTGTTGCTTCTACTCGGCGCACACATAGACTTCCTTGATCTTGTTCTGTTCAATCATCTCGCCAGATCTAAGCTCCGGAACGCGGTTCCTTCGGACGCGGATTTCTTATGAAAGGCCCGCTGAGCGGCGATGAGCGAGCTCTCAAGTTGAAGAATCAGAGAATCGATAACAGTGATGCTTCGGACCATTCGGGCTTGCTTAACGTGACGGATCTGCGCCCAAGCCTCAGACTCCCGCGATCAGCTGAGGCCAATACGATGAAACGTCGCCGCTGTTGTTTTTGTTTGCCTTGGACATCGTCTTGTCAACATGTGGCATGCAGGGCAACGTCTGCATGGGACACTCCGTCTGTCGGTCATCGGTAACATCCCGATCTTTGGACCTATCTTCCTACCCCTAATCATCCGAACGAGATCACTGATTGCCATTATTGCACTCTACTACTGATACTGTTCATCGGCGAAATGGCTCAAATTAAACACTAAAAACGGTCGGACCGCTGGATATTACACTACAGAAGAATTACGGTTACAGCAATGTGCTAGGAGAATTATGGAAGGAGGTAAACCAAGAGCATGACGAAAGCAGTTTCTAGCGTTCACCAGGTTTTCAAACGCAGTAACAATGTTCAGGGAGTAGCTGTGGATGATGCTCATTCGTCCATACGGCCGCAGTTTTTTACCAGCTGTAAAGAGCAATCCGTCAGAACTGGATGAAGGACGAAGGCGAGGCATCACTCACTTGGTGTCGCTTCAGAGCATCTTTACGCGTAAAAGTCTTCCCGCAGCCTCCATTGCACAAGAACGGTCTTTCGCCAGAGTGAGTGTCTCTATGGCGCTTGAGGTCATGCTGACGGTTGAACGACAGAGCACACAAATCGCAAGGAAATGGTCGTTGCGATGTCGTCGAAGTCTGCGAATCTTGCGCAGTCTGATAGTAGTAGTCGGTCTGACTTGATGGGATTGGTGTGGGAGATCCGGACAAATATTCAGGCGGAAGAGCCTGTTGGTGCGGAGCGATATAATCTAGCTGCGACTGTTGTAGGTTCGATTGGGTACGATGGTGGCCCAACATGGATTGGTTCTGACCCGGGATATAATTCCCTGACGGATTCGCAGTTCCTCCGATCATAGACTGGGTGCGGTGTCTGGAAGGCATTTGTGTGTAACTCGCTTGCTGCGGATGTCCGGATAGTGACGGCGTCATTGACCGTTGCGGAACATGAAATTGGCTTGTAGGGTACGATGGTGGATAACTAGGTTGCCCCTGAGCATATGGAGGACGTTGAGGATAGCCGCCGGGGAGATTGGATGCCGGATATGCCTGGTTGGAGGCGTAGTGGGTGTGAGGCACCTGGCTGTGAGGCGGATAGCGAGAGTCAGACATGCTGAGGAAGGCGGGTGAGTGAGTGCTCGTCGGTGATGGTGGAAGCCATTGGCTTTAAAGGAATTGGATGGTTGACCGAGAGTAGGTAATTGAGCAGTGCAAGTTTATTAGATTAAGGCCGGCAGGCGGACTATGGGATAGCGTGCTTGATAGCTTGGTGGGACGGAGTGTCACAGCAAGCCGCAGATCTCCGCATTCCCTGACAATAAATCAATCTGGTTGAAAGAGTTCGAGGCAGGATATACTAAAACACGGATCGGGGCTTACGCGTCACAAAAGGATAGGGGTGTCTGTTAGTTTGCCGTACGAATATTATTGTTGCTATCGTTTGAATTAAGATTAGTCGTAACTCGAGAGTCTCGTGGCGCCTTTTTCGTGCGGATGTCAAGGCACCGGTCTACCGACGTGCCAGCAAAACTGTACGCCGTGCATTGTTTTTCCCCAGTAGACGCTACCTGCGCTAACCATACCGTCTGTAATTCAAAATGCGCTCCGGCCGGCACACGTCCCGGTACTCGTTTCGGGCTTGGACAACGTCAGGCAGGCACGGTGAGAACTGAGTTCAGGACCGTCAGACACGAGGCATGATTAGGGTCCACGGATAATAAAGAGTAAGTTAGTATTATAGTAGAAAAATAGTATAAATCAGTCATCTGAAAGCATCACCCGCGAGATTGAAGCGATAAAGACACAAGATCAAAGCTTCACCGCATGTCACTTAGCGCTGAGATTGGAACATATTCTTCCCATCACCTGATGCGTTTCTGATTCTACCGATGGGTTTCAAACATGCATATGCTCCGCGACTAGTTCAGATGCAATACTTACTTCATTGAGCGTGACGAAGAGGGAGAGGGAATCGTTGTTTGGGTTGATAGAAGGAACCAAACCGATAGACGCCATTCAAAACCCCTGTCGAATAGCACTAAACTAGTGCGGGTCGGATGTAACGTCTCAGCTCCAGCTGGACTGTAAGAGAATCATGCTCGAAGGAAGCAGCATAAAGAGTACAAGCTCGTTTCGTCGAATGGCCGGCGAATAACGGAAAGTAACCATCCGGGGCGCTCTAAAAAACAAATGCTGACCGAAATCCGATGAATGAAAACGTGAAAACGAAATCCCGTTATGTCCGGCCGCAGATTGGCATTGCGGTTCGGTTAATGCTACTTATCCCATGTTCGTCTATGAAACTTTACAAGAATATCCGCCGCAAGTTATCTACGCGACAGAAAAATTACACATCTTTTCTGCTCAAACTGTGATGATTTGATTTGATTTAGCACCGCTTTCTCAGTTCTCCCAGAAATTCGGTTGGTCAAAGCTTCCACTGCAAGCGGGTCCTGACAGGGAGGTTTGAAACTGGGCGCCCCATTGAAGCTTCTAGTATTCATTTCTTGTCCGTGCACGGGATGTACTTGCTCGCGGACAGGATGATGACAAGACTTACCGATCACAACTGAAGAGGGCAATTATTGCGGTTTTACGTCCCTGTGTACAGAAAGTGCTTTCACTTCTGTATCCGCGTGATTGCGATCGGGACCATTGTATTTGTGATCAATTTTGGTTGAGACTGAGCATTACGCATATGATTGCCTTGATGGTCGGTCGTTCACTTCTCCATTCAATTCTAAACGATACGAGTGTGGATAAGAGATCTCTTCAAGCGGCAAAAAGCGAGGGTAAAGAGGAGCTCCTGTACAGATTCTCTTCGTATCCGCGAAATGAATGAACAGTTACGTGTACTCACCTATTGAGACACGTTATTTATACTTGCCACGCTGCGAATCGGATCGCACTGAGCGGCCCGATAGACAGCTTCAAGGCAAACAGTCGGGAAACGAACAACGCTGGTAGATCTGGAGGTCGGACCTTACCGTTGTGCATAAATCTCGCGAATCTTGTTCTATTCGTGAACGAACTCGTGAGCAAGCGCACCTCTGACGCTTTCGTTATGCCGTAGTCGCCAAGGTACACTATATCCCGCTTCGTGATAGGCAGTCAATGAGATGGTGGTCATAGCACATAAGGAACCAAGCTCGAACACAATCATCTCGTTATCTGGAATATAGCTCGAGTTTCAGGTGAGCTTCAAGCTAGTATTGTTTTCTGCATGGTTACGGAGTTGCCGGGCCGACATCGGCCCAAGTATAGCGGTTGCTATTAATGGGAGTAGCATTTCAACGTAGAGCGGAATCTTTCCTCCATAATGCATTGAAGTTTTGTGCACACCACTTTCACACGGTCACGTATGTTCACGTGCATGACTTCGTGACGTGACGCGAATTGAGCTTGAACCCGTCTCTGGTTTCTTCCCACTAGGTTCCCAGACTGTTCCCAGCTTCTGCAAAAATTCCGCGACGCAAGACAGAAGATTGCGAAGCTATCTATGTTCTTAGCTCATGCCCCCCAAGCGCTTAACGACGTCAACTCCGTCACCCTCAAAGAAGTGGAAAACTCAAGACAACGGTGGCAACGCGAGATTAGATGCGTTCTTTCAGATTCAGAACTCGAGGGGTTCACAGAGTTATCTAGAACCGGAAACATCTGGCAGTCCCGCGCGTGCGTCTTCATCGAAGATTACACTTGAGGATGATGAAGCCTTGGCTCGGAGAATAGCAGCTGAGGAAGGTATTGATGTTGAGGCACTGAAAATACTGGAACAGAAATGGAAGCCGAAACAGACTTCAGCGCTGAAGCAGACTGCTCATGAAATTATCGATATTGACTCCGGGGATGATATTCCGAGCAAGGGTGAGCTTCTTGGGTTAGCCTGCCTTCTAGACGAATTCGATCGGAGCTCTTCTTTCTTGTCTATAGACATGGATTCCCCGCCGCACAATGACGGAAAGAGTTCACTTGCGAAGATATATGGGGGAAGGCCAGCAACAAAAAATGTCTTCTTTGCGAGCAAGCAAGATACATTTGATGATGTTTCATCCTTTCCGAATCTTGCAGACGATCCGCTCTGTTTCCCTATCAGCCGATGTCCTTGGACAAGGTCTGGCCCAACTCCAACTCCCTATTCGTTTCTCACACACATTTTGTGTTCTCTATCCGGAACGAGGTCACGGATCGCCATTGGCAGCATATTGACAAATTCATTGAGATTTATAATTTATCACGACCCACAGAGTCTGCTTCCTGCACTGTATCTTCTTTCTAATTCACTCGGCCCACCATACGTCCCTATTGAGCTTGGTCTTGGACCATCAATCATTTCAAAGTCGATCCAGCATGTTTCAGGCCTAACTCCGGCGGCTCTAAAACAGTTGTACACAAAGTCGGGAGACCCAGGCGATGTTGCATTCGAGGCGAAATCGAAACTCCGAACCCTAATTCCGCATCCGCCACTCACCGTTATGGGCGTCTATTCCTCTCTGCTTGTAATTTGCAATTCGAAGGGTGAAGGAACGGCAAAAAGGAAGCAGGCTATTGCAGAAAAGCTTCTTGTCTCCGCCAAAGGCGAGGAAGTTCGTTTTCTCGTACGTACAATGTCACAGCATATTCGAGTCGGGGCTGTCAGGACATCGATCATTGCGGCTCTTGCCCGTGCGCTGGTTATTACTCGTCCAGCAGGATGTCGGGACCTTCCGACCGATGACTCGCCGTACTTTGTTTCGCCTGAGTTTCTATCGTCCGTCAAAGAGACTTCCCGAAAGGCGAAGAAGAAGGACGAAGAAGATCCAACCAGGAAGACTATCATAGAAAAGTGGACGAGCGCCGAGGCTTTGTTAAGGCGTGTCTACGTACAACATCCGAATTTTGACCACATTTCAGAGGCTATTCTCCACGGTGGACTGGAGGAACTTCTAGATAGAGTATCGCTGACAGTTGGTGGGTAAGCCGCTGGCTTTCTTGGACTACAGAACTTTACCCGGTTTTACCAGGAATACCATTGCATCCTACGCTAGGCTCGCCAACTCGTTCCTTGGATGAAGTATATGGTCAGCTCGGCAATCTGCCGTTTACGGCAGAATTCAAATACGACGGACAAAGAGCGCAGATCCACGCACAGAAAGAAGAAGGCGATCTTCTCGTTCGGATATTTTCCCGCCATTTGGAGGATATGACAGATAAAGTTCACCACTTCTATCGACTCGATGCTCCATCTAATCGTCATCCCTCTAGTATCCCGATGTAACTGCACTGGTAGAAGAATTGTTCAAGGCATCTGACCAGCTGAGGTCCTTTATCATTGATGCCGAAATAGTTGCAATAGATTCCCAGGATGGTTCATTGAGAACATTTCAAGAGCTATCTAACCGTGCGAAGAAAAATGTACTGCTTGAAGACATCAAAATACGCGTGTGCGTGTTTGTGTTTGACCTAATGCTTCTGAATGACGAGGCAAGCACTCTCTCCATTAGCCGAAGTATGTAAACTCATTTTGAGTCAGGTCCTTCTTGGACAACCGTTTCGCGCTCGCCGGCAGAAGCTGAGGTCTAACTTCCTTCCCGTTCTTCCCACCAACCCTTTCCTTGCCAAGTTCGATCATGTGGAATGCTGCGAAAGCGAAGAGGGCAGGGACGTTGTGGAAGAATTTTGGCAGAGAGCTGTTGATGGCCGTTCTGAGGGCCTGATGATTAAGGTGGAATTCAATCTGCTGCACTTGTTCCTCCCACTATGCTCAGGCTTGGAAAGCTTCTTGATAGCGGTGATGTCACTGAGGAATCCAATCGTGCTAAGGTGAAACAGCGGAGAAAGCCTCTGCCTGCTACTTACGAGCCTGGTGAATGAAGATTTATCTGCACCAACGATATTGCTAATTGTCTACGTCCTCTCAGACAAACGGACCTCAGCATGGCTGAAATTGAAAAAGGACTATGTCCTCGGCTTAGGTGACAGTCTAGACTTGGTACCTATAGGTGCATGGCATGGGAACGGGCGCAAAGCAGCCTGGTGGAGCCCCATTCTCCTCGCGGTCTGGGATGAAAGCGCTGGACAGCTCGTAGGCGTTTGCAAATGCATGTCAGGTAGGGATTCTATACTCAGTCACGGGGTTGTCCAACTCAACAAACGCTTGCAGGATTTACGGATGCATTCTATAAGGTAAAGTGGCCAAGAATGCAGTCAAGAATAAGCATTGAGTTATTGGCTGCAAGTCCTTGCAAGAGCGTTATCCAGAGAGTTCGGAGACATGCTCTCGCAGATCCCTCTGGAAAGTCAATTCGGGAGGTGGGCGCACCGAATATAACCATTAGAGTATTAGTCTGACATGTCAAATGGCTTAACTTAGGCTATACACCCGAGGTATATTTTAAACCACGGGAGGTTTGGGAAATACGCGGAGCGGAGTAAGTGATTTCCGACGTACAAGAGCCCGGACTCATCGCATTATGGCAAGCATAACGCTCAGCACGGTCTCCGTAGCTGCTTTGGGTCTTGTGTCTCAAGATAGGGGACTAAGTTTACGTTTCCCTCGGTTCATCCGTGCAAGAGAAGATAAAGGCATTACGGATGCTAGTACTCCTGAATTCCTAGCCTCGATGTGGCAGAAACAGGATAAGAGAGGGAAGAATACTGCAGGAAATGATGATGGTGATCTGATAGATGCATCGCCTGAACTGAGCGAGGCAGAAATCGAAGAAGAAGACGAGGATAGTGAAAAATGAACAGAAAATTATAATTAATCATATTTGTGGGATGGTGACCGGTTATGTAATCACATACACAATGATGCGATCTTATCTTATCATTTATCCCCTCCTTTTGTTCATCATCACTAGTAAGATGCAACTGGTACGCTTCTCGCTGCTTGCAGGCATTTTGATACAGTCCATCGTCTGCAAGGAGACAGTTGAAGATGCAGGTAAACATTCTATATACGAGATCCACCCTGCTTCGACTAACTCCAACCTAGCCTTCCTGGCCAGGACTCTAGTCGGCTCTCAAGCTATAGGAGTCATGGCCACAATATTTCCCGCAAATACTAGCCTAGAAGGTCAGTGAGTTGACGTATGTGGTAGTTAACAGACCCTCGAACGAGCATCTGTAGGAGAACCCTTTGCCTTGCAAGAGTATTACGCAAAGTGAGCAGTCGCTTTCAGGAAACATTCTCAGGCTGACCTTTGTGTCCCCAGTTGCTACTCCAATGGCTCGTTGAGCCTAATAACCATGCCTATCTCTCGGCATACCCGGAACATTGTCCATTCGCCGTCTCACTCAGCTTCTTTAACCGTCTGGAGTTCTCCGCCTGCAGCAAGCCGAGCGAGGGTGGGGCTGATAGGCAACGTTACCATCCTGGACACGCAACTCGCCGTAGATTCGGGTGTTCAGGATTGCTATCTTGAGCAGCACCCAGATGCGAGATTTTGGCTGCCCGATGACCCCGATGGTGCGCACGAAGTGAGTTAGAGACGTGAAGTTTTTTTTTATTCACTGGAACGTTGCACATGACTCTCTGGACTTCTTTACAGGCGTATTGGGCAAGGTTTGACCCTCATGTGAGTTAGCACACGTCTGTTTTTCGCCGAGAAGGCTTGCTCATTGGTCATGCAGAGCATCTATTTCGTTGGCGGATTCGGAAAGTACGCTGAAAGCTGCCTGAGCCCGAAAGGGGTACAGTACACGCTGATTCATTTCATTAGTAAACACTACATTGGTGATATACCGGTTAAACTCTACCAGAGTACAGAACCAAAAGCCGTCTACCGTAATGCTGTCACACAAGCGCACGAACTCGTCATGCAAGGGCAAGGAATAGTTTAAAGCAGGGTTTATCCGTCATGTCATAGCAATGTCCTAGGTATTTCAGATCAAATAATTAATGACAAGCACTTCTCATAAAGCAAATACCTGCTTCCAGTTAGTGCATTTGCTCAAAAGAAGCATGCGCAGTGGTTTCACCAGCCTTTTGTCTCCCTCAGAAAATCCATTGTCCGTGAATGTGTCACAGATACCTCGTTCAAGATCGCCGCTCAGTACTGCATTGACCCAGGAAGAATCTCCGTCTCTTTGTTCTTCTGCTCTGAGCGCGCCATAAGCAACGATTAAATGGAATAAGACGACTAGGCTCGAAAGGGAAGCGGACGAAGTTGTCCGGATAGGCGATTTGGATTCTAGAAGCTGCAAGATCTGTCGCGTGGTCGGCAAGCTCCATTTTGAAAGGTTTGGAGGGTTATTTTGGTTTGGGGCGACACTCTGGGATCTTGATGGAGAAGTTGTATCGCCGTCGGCGAGTATAGAGACTGGTCGAGCCCTTCGGGCTTGAGGCCTCGCTCTCATCATCCCGTCGATACTTGGTGTCGTAGAACTGCGGAGACTGTGTGTCAAGAATCGATCGCAGATAGCAAGTTTTACCGTGCGGCCGGGCGGTGTTATCGGCAAGTCACTTAGGAAGTTTGTGACTAGACTGGTTGGGCTGGCGTGCAGCCGGATTCCGACTGTTGTGAAGAGTTGTAGAGGTGAGAAGTCGCTGCAACGTGTCAAAGCCACGAGCTGTGCGGGTTTACGAATACCGTCAAGTCAGATGCCACGCTGAAGAATCGAGGGATGAAACCACGTACCTGGGTCATCAGCCGTTTCCCTAGGTTTCTGCGCTTGTGTTCCGCCTGATTGTAGCAGACGAACACGACGTCAAGGACTGAGTCGATGTAGGATCGAGGTTCGCCGCTTCTTGAGGAGGACTTTATTTGTGATAGGAGTAGGGGAGAATAGCTATCTGTTGAACTTATCAGAGAAGTCAGAAGAGTTCCTATGCCACGACGGACGGTACCTTCCGGTGTGCGACCTGAGTCTATGACCAGCGCTCGGTCCTTTTCAAAGACCAATACAAACCACTCCAATAAATGCCATGAATGCTTCCCGACTATCGCTCCAGATGACTCGCCCTCATCGTTATCATCCTCTAAATCCGAGTCCAAAAAAGGATCTTCTGAGCGGAGCGCGGCAACATCCTGCCGTTTAACAACTCCGTGCCGAAGTATACTCCAACAGTCCTTGCACTCCTTTAGCTTTGAAGCTTGCTTTGAGATGTATGAATCCATGTCTTCTGCATCATGCACGTTTCCGAACAACATCTTAGCGTTCATTGGACGCGGAGAGTTGTCGAGTTCGGCCTGAGTGAGGGGGTAACACGGCACCGCGTGCATGAGGGCTTCAGGGCTGATCGAGTCGATCGTAAATTGATGCAACAGCTCTTTGGCTGCTTGTGTAGATTCCGGTGCGGGAAAGAGAGCCTGCTTTTGGAGTCGCCTGGCTTGTTGAATCTGTTTCGACGGAGAACCGCTACCGACTGGCGTCTCCTTTCTCTTCCCTTTATCATTTGCATGATCTTTCGACATAGGTGGAGGGTACAGTGAGATGTAAATGAGCTGTCTGATATGCGCTCTGAAAAGCAATTACTTTGTCTCAATATAAAGAAAGGGTAGGTATGTGTGTATCTTACGGTGATGGCCTGAGGTTCTGCATCCGCAGCTGATTCAGAGCAGCAATGCCCTGCTGATAATGGCCCTCTTCAAAGCATCCATCAACCATACCACGCTGGTGTTTGTTCATTTCCCGTTCGGCCATTATGACTTGGGATGGGAGCTTATGCAAAGGATGACCAGCAAGCTCGCGTGACGTCACGCGTATGAGTCGTTCAGCCCTAACATGTGATGACAAAGCAAATCCATTATCTTGAAAGCATAACAGCGCGACAGCGAGTATTCGTTACATAAAAAAATATACATGATTTAACCAAGGTAATCAGAAAGCAAGAGGTTCCTTTACTAGGTGGGCGGGGTTGGAAAGTGGTAACTAATAGTTGTGTAGGTGGTTGGCAAGAGAAGAAATAATATCGGAATCGCGGAGTGCCAAAGAATAAAAGGCGTAATACTACTTACTGCTCGTATGCAGGAGGAACTGTGCTTTCCAATACATAACTCTTCACGCCTCCGCCCTCGTTGAGGCGCGTATAATCCTTTACCATGATTGGAGCACTCGGACCTTGAGACGTCGAGGCACTATGACCGCGCCCGGATGATCTGCTTGTCGCTTGATGCAAGTTCAAGTGATCGATCTTGCTTCTCAGCATCGCGGAAATCTCTCCTTGGGGTCTCTTGGAACAATAGCAACACGCGCAAAGTGGGCGGTCGAGCTCGTCTCTCGGTTTACCGAACGCCATCCATTTGACATGAAAAACGAATTCCTATGGATGATCGGTCAGCGATGTACCACGGGCTAGAGTTTGTCGCGAGACTTACCTCGGGAGAACGAAATTCTTTGCATCGATCTGTGGTGGACCCTAACACAAAATGTCAAGAGAGAACAGAGACAAGGACACGCTGCTAACGAACCATAAAGATAGCTGTCCCTTCTTGGATTATCCTTGTGTCCAGTGAAGCGCGTGTACAGCTTGTACCCGAGCGGAAAACGTTTCAAAGTGTAGACACGATCATCCCCTGGATGAATGTTATCTCGTCAGGACGGAGTTGCGAACTGAACACGATTAGAAACCACGCACTGAGATTGTGCCACTTCCCTGCCCCTTCATATATCAAATAATTGCCGATTTTAGAGAGCCAGTGATTGACGGTTTCCTGGTCCGCCTCTTGCAAAAAGTTGACCGTGTTATCCCAAAGTACGACCGGTTCACCAGAAGGTGGAAGTCGGCTTTGATCACCGTCAGAGCCTCCGTCCCTTATCCTTGCCACTCCATTGGCTATGTGAATACATGTAGGTTGCGTGGTCTCGTAGACATGGTTGATACTTTCGATGGATGGAGGCGCGACCATACGTATGGATCGATATCAAGATGTGGTAGACGCTGCGCAAAGAAATGCATGAGGATATTATTTGTGTACAAATATGGTAATTGGCTCTCACCCGTTCTCAATGTGTTGACTGACCATGACTCACTGAAATTCCATGTCCTTCTTCCGCAGTCTGTTTCGTCCTGAGCTGAGGGCTGTCTTCCGCAGTACCAGTGTTCGCCTAATGTCGACACAGGAAGCTAATTCAGGAGGTCCCGTTGAGACCTCGATTCGCCAGAAAGTCAGTGACTCATTGTGTTCGTCGCCAGTTAACGTGGCAAAATCTGTAGCTAACACCTCATGTAGCTGACGAATCTCCTCAAGCCAAACAGTCTTACGGTTGTAAATGACTCATGGAAGCACAGGAATCATCGGGCAATGATAGATCAGGGCGGCGGTGATGGAGAAACCCGTTCGTCACTCATTGTGATTCACATACCACCACGCTCATGGCAATGTAGACTTCTCGATCATCGTTATCTCTCATGCCTTCCAGGGAAAGGTCATAACCTTTTGGCCTTTTTGATATGCGCATCTGTAACTAACGACCAGCAGAATCTGATGCAAAGACACAGGATGATATACTCCACTTTGGCGGACGAGCTGCAGCAGGGTCTCCATGCTCTTTCTTTAGTCACCAAAACGCCCGAAGAGTTACCGATGCCGCACAGTGATGTTCAATGCTAGCCGAACTCGGTTGATAGCGTCCCGCCGCTGTTACGTAGTGCTAAGCGGGGGTATGGGTAAATCACATTCACTGCAGTGTAGGAGAGTGTAGGTAAGTCATCTTTATATTGATGTAAGCCAATCATTCTCAGTTTGGTCAGATTGTCCAGGTTCAAAACCAACCATCATCATTCTTCTTTGAGACTCGTCCTTCCCTCGCGTGGCATCCACGGTTGTTTCGAATTCTATCCCAATGGAGATGACGGATCACAGTCCATGATGACCCCGATCAATTCCGATACGCTTGGCCTCTTGAATAGTTGTACAACTTTGCTTTCCTCTTACGAGACGGGATTTGTGCAAGAGCGAAGAGAGGTATAACTATAACCACCATATGCGTATCTAAGGACCTACCGATTGTGGTCAACGCGCAAATGAGCGGTGATGACAAGAGTACGGTTTCGTATGTTAACCAGGTTTTCTTCGGTCATTGTCGGTAACATCAACAACGCTCAAATCAGCATCATTAGGCAATGCCCCTCGACCCCGAATCGGGTGTGATTGCCGGTAGCTTCGTTACAGAGCAACACTGTTGGAGTGAGGTTCCCGAGCGAGATGGACTATTCTACTTCATCATGATGTCTGCCGAGCCTCAAGATTATAGTTAACCTCTAAGCTCCCAACACAACAGCGCTGCTGCAAAATAGGGATTGTCCTTGAAACTGAAACGGCTATTTCTTCGGAGACCAATCTGGCGTGCTGAGACTGGCGCTGATGTGGTCCTCGGTGCTGCTTAGGTTCTAGGGACCAATACGGATTTGAAAACAGCATCAACCAATATATGCTCTGTTCTTCGGACCTTCCTCTTTTTAAAGCCGGGCCTAACACCGCCATATCGATTCCTTTGGTTGGTTGATTTACCTCCGACCAGAAGGATTTGAGATTATTTTGCACCATATTCGGCTTACTGAATGTCCCCACACCCAAGCGCATTCTATACCGAATTGGGAAATTTCGCGGCTCGAAGGAGCATTATCCTAATGATGATTGCCGATATACTGCGGTGCGAATCGGTCTTTGCTGTGCTGGTCAACAGCGAACGGATTTCTCTCCAGAGCTAAGCATTGATTGCCCTTATTATAGATGCCTCACGCCTCACGCGACCGCAGTGATATATGATACCGACAGACAATAAAGTCCATCCCTTTTCGAGTTGGAAACGAACATCACCGCGCATTGCTTGAATTGCAATTTGTGGAAACAACGAATACTCTGCAACAAACCCAGTCTTCAGGTGCCTCTTCGCGAAACATGTCAGTCATCTTACACTGCTCCGTTTACATCCCGATTAACTGCGGCAGCGCCGACTTTTTCCTCTGCTTGCACAGATACAGACCTGCGGTATAAAATCTGGAAAGGTTGCGATCTTCGTATTCAGTCACATACCTCCTTTGCTCAATATATCATGCCGCGCAGCTCGGGAGACTCCTCCAGTGAACACTCAAGGGAAAGGATGGTCACTTTGCCCCCTATCCGAGTCGTTTTTCGAGGTACGTGCTTAGTGTCATCCGCCTCGACTAGCTAGTAAACGATTTATAGACCAACTCAGCCCGCCATCTCCTCGTCCTTCGCCGCGTCCGTCACACTCCACCTACGGCGGCAGTTCTGTCTATCAGCCGTTCGCAAGTGGGCCGAGGCCCCATTCGTCAGCCTCAAGCAGAGCTCCGTCGTCAAGTCCAGATATTCGTTTTGGTAGAAGAGTGGGTTCGACCTGGTGGCTCGTTCTGATATCCTGAAGTTAACGAATTTTCTTCTCCTCAGGACAGTAGTTGGACCAGCTTGGATTCCCAGAGGCCCGCAGCCCCTGGCTTGCGCCCCTCGCTGTCTTACGGGGCATCATTCGCATCGCAGCAACCGATACTAGAGCAAACTCGTTCTCATGATCAATCTCCAGCATCTACATTAGCTCAGCATCCGCCCCGTCCCGGCGGGTATCATTACTCCTCGGCAGCCGAGAGCCATCGTTACGCTCGTACGCACGGTGGAGATCCTTCTCGACCTTCCGCGGCTTCGAGTTCAGCATGGACAGAGCATAGACGTAGAGACTCCATGGATTCCGCCTGGTCTTCGCATTCGAGTTCGAGTGCTGCTTCGTTTCAGCCTCGGTGCAATCCTCCACCATCGTCTTCGAATGCACTCCAGTTCCAACCACTGCCTCACACCCATATGTCTTCATCATCGCGACCTGCATCCTACGCCAGCACTCAATATCCCGATCAAGGCGATTACCATTCACCATTCGGCGTCCTCATAGCTGACGCAGACCCACGCGCTCCATCTTCCTCTGATCCGCAACGGACGGCCATTATTCGGACACTCCGAGCATCGGGAATACAAGGTTCCTTCCAGATAAACTTTGATGACCCGTCGAGCAGTCAGAATCCACCGCGCTATTCATGCGAATACTGTGGCAAAGGATTTGCTCGCCCCAGTAGTTTGAAGGTATGCTCTTCCCTCCTTTTATAGTTTCACTCGCTTATCACGCAAACCTCTTAGATCCACATTAATAGCCACACGGGCGAGAAACGTAAGTATCCATAGGTTACGACTGGAGTTTCTGTGAGCATTGTTGCTAACGGCGTCTTTCTAGCGTTCCAATGCCCACACCCCGACTGCGGACGCCGATTCAGCGTACACAGTAACATGAGACGTCACTATCGCGTGCATGGAGGCGATGCTCCTAAGGCTGATGAAGCCTCTGGCGAAGACGAGCTTGCAGACGAGTAGTATCTTCATTGACTCATCTCTATCTAATAAATTGTCATGACGGTCCACTAGACTTATTCACAGCAATCTTTTGATGACTTTGAGCTAAATTATTTCCTTCTTCCTTCTAGAGTTGGTTTGCCATATTATTTATCTAGTTTTGTGTCCGGATTGCTCTCGCTCGGTATTTATACTATAGCTTGAAATTTGTATCACTCATGTCAAGAATGATGTACTCGATTGTATAATTATCCGTTTCGCTGTGTTGCTATGCTTCAAAGATATGCTGGTCATTTCGCGGCTGCATTGATCAATAGTATACAAGTTCTGACCTGTGTATGGCATTGAACATGTTGGATATATTTCAGCGTTCCGAGTACAGATATATTTACATGGGAGAGTAATACAGAACAACAGCATCACAAGGGTATACGTACACAAGACGTCATGAAAAAATCCGTCAGGAATCATAAGGTTGCCTCGGAAAGCGATCGTTCACAGGCACAAGAACAGGGTCATCACTTCACATGGACATAGCGCGAGACCGTCCCGTGGCAGGTACACCCCTAATCGTCGACCGACCTCGCTCTTCTTCCGTATCGTTGTCAGGTTGAGAATCGTCTCCAAAGGCATGGTCCGCGCGAAGGTATGTAACAGCACGGGGGCTCTTATGGGTGAACCCGGCAAAAGCGAGCGCCTTTCTCATGTTCAGAATCTCAACACCATGTACCTTATGCCGCAGTAGAGGGTCCTTTGTGGCGTCGGCCGGTGCTCCGTTCGCAGGCGCTAACGGCTGTGTGAAATGAAAGTTGGGAGTGAAAGTGAGTGGATCTATATTAGCGTGACTGCGCGAAGGAAGCGTAGTAACAAGGTTAAGAGCCTCACTTCAGCGGGGATGTCATCATCAAAGTGTTTGGTATCTTCAGGGTTTCTTAGCTCCGGTCGGAATGGAGCTGGATACCGATGGATATTCACCCAATCTATACCTCGGAACCAGGGATGAGCCTAAAAAAAGTGTAAGCCGTAAGCCAATTGCCGTAATCTGAGCGCTTCATCAACGTTGCTGTGCATACCTTTATGAATTCAGCGCCGTCGACGCTCTTTCCGGCTTGTACATTCGGTAAAATAAATCCGCTTCGACGGGCCTGGATTACCATTGAGTTTGGCCTAGATACAGACGATGAAGCTTGAGAGCCAAGTCGATCTTCGGGTTCGCATAATAGTTGCTGCATCAGGTTGATGCCCTCGTGGGATACGCGTGGCCTCGAAGGGAATTTGAGAGATTGTTTCCAGTTGAGTATTTTTTGTCTAGTGACATGCCGCTATTGCAGAGCCAGCTTCAGAAAAGATTGGCAATAATGTACGGATCCACTTACGGAATTGCTGACGAAAGGTGGGTACCTTTCCACTCATTGATGAGCATTGCTGAACCCAGAGGGAAGTGAGTTTCCTTACCCGTATAGGCATTCGAACATGATCACACCAAGGCTCCACCAGTCACAAGAGAAAGTGTAACCGTGCCCACGAATGACCTCAGGGCCCACTACGTCCAAGTGATTAGCACTAGCAGCAAGTTCAGTGTGACAGTAATGCCTACTGTAGGAATTGGTCCCGCAGCTTCGCAAGAAGTGAGCTAATCACATAACAATAGGGTATTATTGGACCTTACACAGAGTAGGCAAGCTGAAAGCAACCGGTGGTTAATCATAGCCCGGAACCGGTACAAACATTTCGCACCTTCTTCCTATTCTTCTCCCTCCATGTGAAGACTCCTTCTCCATTTCGCCCGCCCATCAGCCGGTCTACCTCCCTTCGATCCATGCGCTTGGTTTTACCATCAGGAGTTCCGTTCCCGTCGTCCAAGTCGACACCGTATTTGTGCAAGAGGTCGCGCCGCTGCTGTTCATAATCTGTGAAGGCAGTAAGAATGACGGGGACGTTGGCAACGCGTGACAAGCAAAAAAACGTTCATCATGGTGAAATTATGAATAATTGAAAATTGACCATACAACGTGCAGGACTTACATGATGTATCATGCGCCCAATGAAGGTCCGTACTGTTTGAAATGACCAGAGTCAGACATTTGTTTCTCTCCGACAGGACTGAACCCACGCGAGACCAAAGTCGCTCAGCTTGATATGCCCTTCAGGGTCGAACAGGAAATTCTACGTGAAGAAAAAGCTATAATTGTCAGTGGAGCAGTTGTTCTGATAACGACGGACGTCTGGCTTTATGTCTCTGTGTATGAATCCAAGCTTGTGGCAGGACTCAATTGCTAAAATCATCTTCAGAGGTAAGAAAAAGAATATGAGATCCCGCGAATCTCGGAGATGTATTCATCCAACCTCTGCAATATAGAACCGCGCAAAGTCCTCTTCGAAAACGTCCTTGTCAATCAAGAGGTTCAGGAGATCGCCTCCGCCCATGTATTCTAAAACCTAATAGAAGCAGCGATAATGAGATCAGATATGAAATCAGCAAATCTTCTCTACTAATATCGGGCCAACGTTCTCACCAAGTAAAGGTGGTCGCGGTCCTGAAAACTATAGAACAATCTGACTATCCATTCGGCGCCATAAGGATTGTGTACCAAAGAGGCAGACTTGAGGATGTCCCTCTCTGCACGAACGTGGCCTTCCTGGCCTTTGCGGAGCATATCCGTTTTTCGGAGCTGTTATTGCATCAAACTATAGTTAGGAACTCTGCGATGACTAGAATTGCGGCGGTTTGTCCGACCTGCTTCATTGCGAATAATTGACCGGAAGACCTGTCCTTGACAAGCGAAACCACACCAAAAGCACCTACATGGAGGAAAGTTCAACAGTCGGCATCAGTCAGTTTCATCCGATCCCTGCCTTATCGATAAGGATAGGCACACCATGACCAATTGTCTTCAGCTTCACGAACGCAGAAACATCGACTTTCCGACGACGGTCTCTAAGATACTCCGACTCGTTCTGAATCCATCGCCTTCTGAGCTCTGCTTTTCTATCTTCGCTCAAACGCATCTCTTCCATTTCGCGTTCCATCGCGATCCGACGTTGCTCGCGGGATGGTGGGTGGCGAAGAAGAGGAAAGTACAAGTTCTCAAAATAAATTTTAGCCGCAACAGCCTTCTCCAAGGTCTGTAAAGACGGGTTTATAGGTCTTGGCGTGCGTTGCTGTGGTATTTCCGGCATTTCTTTGTCGCGTATGTTAGGATCGTCCTCGGCTTCAAGCTCGGGATGAGGTAAAAGTCCCCCCATGACACGCAAAGCAGAATTCCTTGGAAGTCCATCAACGGGCGAGGGACGGGATGCTGTTGTTCCGGCAGTTGCAGCTGTCGTGATCGTCGAGCCTGTAGGCGTACTCATTCCATTCATCACTCTAAGCGGTGCCTTAGGTATACTCGCGGTACTATCAAGAGAAGTTTTTAGGGCGTTTACGACCTCATTGACCGCCTTCGCCTGTGTATGCTGGCGGACACGAAGTTTGATTGGCCCTGCCCAATGAGGATCTGCGCAAAAGATTGACAAAGTCGGGATCCATCTAGCAATGTGTAAACGAGACGTTGACCGTACCTCCAATTTTTCCCATCCCATCAGGACCCCATCTAGTCAAAAGAGCTTCCGCCTGGTCAGCATCCGAGGCATGTACCAGGTGACTGCAAGGTTGTGAGTCAAAAACACGGTCGGAGAAGGCGTGTATCAGGGAGCTAGAAAGCAGCTCACACGAAATTCATCGGCTTGGAAACCATATCCTTGCTAAGACGCCTCCCTTTGCGGGGTGATGCATTTGGTGAAGCAGTCACCGGAGGCCCAGGTCCTTGATTGACAGGCGACTGAGGAGATATGCTCTCGTACTTCGGACCAGCCACCAGCGGGTCGGCTTCCTTCTGTTGCTGCTGCTGGCCCCATAGAAAGCGAGATACGGTTGTCGTCGATGGAATTAGTGCTAGGAGATCATAGAAGCCTTTGTGCAAAAGAGTACCACCCGGCAGAGAAGCAGGACCCTCTTCTTGTAGAGGCGTTGGTTGCACGGCATACTGAGGATATGGAGCAGGAGGGAGGAAAGGAGAGGATGCCGCGTAGATATCGGCGGATGACATTGGTGCATAGCCGTAGTAATAGTTGTTGAAATTGTGCTGACCCGCGAGATCCGGGGCTGCAGGAAGAGGGCGACGAGACTGAGCAAACATGCTGCACCTCAGAGGGAGTAGCACACTGGCAACGTGAGATGCACGAGCTTTGTACTGATTGGACTAGTTCCGGCGAGAGATATATGTTGCTAAACGACTGCTAGCTGGCAATGATGGTGCATATTGGCTGTCGGAGCTGCTGGCTGGCAGCGGCAGACTAGCAGTGAGAGCCCCTATAGTGTAGTAGACCACGTGATGTGATGAAGTGATCGACGATCATCAGATGCCGGTGTTATCCGGGAGAGACAATTGGATCCCAGAATGGAGAGGAGAACAAAGAACGACTCCGAGTCCGTCCCGGCCGGCAAATATTCTCACGTACTGGCCGAGAATGTAGGCGTCAGTTTACTTCCTTTTTTTTCTGTTTGCTTCCGGCAATCACGAAGCGGTGGCAAGAGGTCCTCCTCCTCTCTATCTAGCCACTTTTCAACAACGCCACCCTGGACTAGTACTTTTCACATCTTCGAGCCCCTACTCGGCAAATGATAACGCAAGTCACACTCCATCCTCATCCAGTTCGTTCGTTTCTAGGGTAACTCCTCACTAGATGTTCTCTGGGCAATCTCATCTTCCTCGGGATTTAGCGCATAGGTTTTCACGACGCTCGTCCCAGTTACACCTATCGGGAATTCATCCAAATCTCCGGCTCAGACTGTATTAAATCCTTTCTTGATGCTGAATTCAGCCTTCTAACTAGGATGAAAATGATGAAGAGGGTGAGCGTGAGAAATTTCACCGGTTAGGTTGCCTGATTCGGACCCGAACATTGACTGACCCATTTTGCCATTTAAATTTCTCTTGTGTAGGCATCACCCTCTCCCAGTAGATTCTCAGTCAAATCTGTGAATGCAGGATGGCCAACGTCATATTAGCACGCTCATACCGAGACTCTCGGCTGATTCTCGTGCTCGTGCTAGTTATGCCTCCCTTAACCAGCGTGGTAGGGCTGTGCCGTCCTGTCTTCGGTATCATCGACCGAATGTCCCAGGCTTTCACCACGAGGCCTTCCACTTGTTCGTTTTCCGGTGCAACAGCCCCACGTCGTGAGGCTGGTGCCTCTCACCTTAAATTTCTCAAAATATCTTTGTCGTAGAAACACGTTCGGCTAGAAGGAGTCCGGAATCCTAGCTTCCGTCACCTTAATAGGGTGGGGAGGCAACGGCGAACTGCCAGATTTGCCCCTTTCACCTGCGACCCCCGGGAGACACCTACAATATACGTCACGCTATTTATTTGATTTTGTTGCTCTCCAGATGGCTGTGTTTGTTTGGTGCAAGTCCAGAAAGGTTATTGTGCCTTGTCTGCCCGTTTAAAATCGGTAACGTGCTCGGCGCAGCGCTCTCTTTCCACCTATTCGTGTGTCCACCTCCCCCTAGCCTCACCCACTCAA
This sequence comes from Inonotus obliquus, assembly GCA_032164295.1. Taxonomy (NCBI): domain Eukaryota; kingdom Fungi; phylum Basidiomycota; class Agaricomycetes; order Hymenochaetales; family Hymenochaetaceae; genus Inonotus; species Inonotus obliquus. The sequence continues at coordinate 1,097,820 of JAJHTX010000006.1, read as the reverse complement.
TCTAGCGCACTAGGATCAGCACTGACATCCTGTGAGTCATCCCATCGCTCACCGCCTGAGTTCCGCCGCAGTATTAAAATGCCTCGGCCCCTTCTTCTCTGTTCAGCTTCTCAACTCGTATGTCTAACATTCGTGACTCTACCTTTCCAGCCTCAAACAGGTATCGCAGAACTCCCCCGGATCCAAACACACACAGCGGACTATATAATCCAGCTCAGAGCTCTCGTACCGTACTCCCTCCACTGTCTTCTGCGTTCGCAAGTCATTACTCAGGTCGATTATTTAATTTTCACCTATTTAGGCGTTCATTACTTATTCATCTTAATATTAAACCAGACGCGCAACAGAATCCTCTTACTTCAAGAATGTCCCCAAGCAGGGAGGAAGTTTTCTCACCTTCATTTCCCTCTACTTATTGGCCTAATAACGGACGTATGTCGCTCTCTTTAGTCCACGTTACCCAACGTTCTCACTCGCTCCTATTTGTATACAGATACGACGATGGCAGGCCATTCGCCATATAATTACTCTCCTTTTGACCATTTTGACAACCGACACCAGGCGCAGTCACCTGCATACCCACTGCGCCAGTCCCCAGCAATACCACCTCACCAGGAGAATTTGCGACGCGCCCCACCGATTACTATCCCGCAACCCCCACGGGAGGTTCCTTGGACGAATGACTACATTAATCCTTCATTTCCAACGAGTTTCGGACTGAACACCGTCGGACCGGACACTTCAGGGCTTCATTCACCTAATTATCCGCCCAGTTATGAGAATGCTTACCACTCTAATGCGCATTCGAACGTATATCCTCCATTTCACCCAACTATCGATACGCGACATCACGCCCATGCGCCGCCGCATCCGATGCATTTCCCCCCAGAGATGCACCAACCTTCTCATAGGAATCCGCATCAGGCAGAATGGGGCGGGCCACAGCGCGCAGATACCCACCTAGTTTCACCGTACGCACGGAATCAGCGCGAGTCGTCCAACCCATCTCCGCAGGAGCCATCACCGGTAGAATACCCAACTGTCAAGAAGAAGAGGAAGCGCGCAGATGCACATCAACTCAAGGTGTTGAATGAAGTTTACGCTCGTACAGCATTTCCGACAACAGAGGAGCGACTGGAGCTCGCTCAGAGACTGGACATGTCTGCCAGAAGTGTCCAGATATGGTGAGCCGCAACAATGAATAACAGTTGTCCGATTAGAATTCTAATTCTCGCTCAAACAGGTTTCAAAACAAGCGCCAGTCTACTCGCCAAAGTCGAACGTCTTCGAGTGCACTTCCACCAATTTTGCATCAACCCTACGCAGGGGGACAATCATCGGTATCAGGGCATTCCCCTATGCCCAGTTCCGGACGCTCCGGTGCTGAAGTCACCGTCAGCCCGTCGACTCATGGAGGGTCCTATCCAGGGCATTCATCTACACCAATCCCTCACAGATCTCAACGTGAGACCTCTCCTCGTCCAGTACCGCCTCCTGATACTCTACGCCGGGTCCAAACCCCTGCAGGCAACGGGCGACCGAGGCGCCAAACTGTGCAGCCATATTAAAGATCTGTTGAGCTGTGTTTCATGCTCCACTAGCCTTGAGCTTTATTACGTCTTCGTGGACTCACGTCTCATTTTTATTTCTCATATCCTATCCCTGCATCTTGATATCCTGATCGGCATCCGTCTTGCTGACATATGTACTGACCTCACTTATTGGATTCTTTGCTCTCGCATGCTTATTGTAGTTCTCATACAGACTCCTATGTCTCTCGTAACTTACATGTAGTGATACCGGTTATCCTCCATTCCATTCCTTATTCACATAGCTTTCACATCTCACATTACTCCAGCATTAATTGTCTTATGCATAATTATTAACGCGCATCTTTATCCCGGTCTTCTTCTATTTCCCTAGGCCCATACATACTCGTACATGAATTAACGTTCTGGCGTCCCTCTGCAATATATGAAAGGATTAAACAATCGATTCCCTAAAATGTCGCAGAACAAATATCACGTCTGCATGGAAGGTCCTCAGCGTAGTCGCAAATGAACGTCGGAAAAACCGCGTTTCCGAAGATTGGTCAACGAGCCTGCATTGACCAGAGGCATCGCCCGGTGGTGCAGAGGTCTGATCACCAGAGCTATCCGCAAATGAAACGACGGTGGGTCCCGGAGGGGTCCACGAAGTAAAGGTTCCTGACCATATGTCCGGAAATTGCACGCCATCATAGAGACCGGGGATTCTGACAGTTTCTTCGGAAGAGGGGAGCGCCTTTCCTCCGCCGCTTACTTCGACCTGACTGTGATATATTAGAAAAGAATCGTAATTGTTACAGCGAAGTCACGTACGTGCAGCTAGGGTAGTACTGAGGAGCCCCGGTAGAATGAAGAGCGACGCTAAGATAAGAGTTGAGGAATGTCTCGTGATCCTCGACTATAATAGTAGTGAGCTTACATCTCGTTTCTCATCAGCTATATCGATGGGACATGAGCTTAAGAAAGTGATCGATAAAGACAATGAGCCTGACGTACGTATTGACCGGAAGCCAAGTCGGAAGGAATCCTGCTCGACCATGCGTTGTTGTCTGGAAGTTTTGTCTTTAGTTGAAACTTCATTGAGTAATCGGTAAAGAAGAAGTATTCTTACTAGAAATGAGTTTTGCGGAGGCCCAGGAGCCGTTGCTGTATCCATCGGCATTAATCTTGAACCAGTCAGCTCCGCTGACGTCAAAGTCGGCACAGTTTCCACCACAGGAAGTCATGTAAGTAGAAACGGGCCCAAGATGATCTTTGAACGGGTCCCTTCAGGTTCGAGAACGTGTCTTGCTGCGCGCATTGCAAAGGAGGAAATTTTTTCTGCGTACCTGCTGGCCACTTCATCCGAAGCACAGACATGAGTATCAGCAGTCAACCAACCATAAAGTACAGCAAAAAAATGGTGGAAAGGGGAAGTGGGCCAACTCACGTTTGTCCATTCAAACTTTACCACACCGCCTGCTAGCGCAGAGGCAACAAGCGCAGCTCCGGTCTCACCGCCCACATTGCATGCAAGATCTTGATCTTGAGCATTCGTAACTTACAGACACGCTTTCAGATTGGCTTTTACGTCTTGATTCCAAAAATCGACAAGACACGTACTTGGTCCATCGCTTGGAATCTTACGGATTACACGTTCAGGTGTCGGGCTCGCATACCTATCTCGTAAAAAACACGAGAATAGTAATCTCAAGGTTTGAGAAGACGGAAGGGGATACATACGGATCACTGAAGGGATTCCAACCTGGGTAAGCGGATCCAGCCACAACGACAGTTTGGACGTATCCGTGCGCTGCTACAAGAGGCGTGTAGACGAGCACTTTGATCAAAACGAGTACGATCGCGATGGAATCGGATGCATGGACTACAGGCATCCTGATTTCGAATACAATCTGACTAGAAAAACACCTGGAAGGAAAAGGACAGACCGTGACTTCGTGTCAAATTTTGTATATAAAGCAAGAGCCACGCGTAATGGTCATTGAAAGCAGGCAAGACGCGAGGCAGACACGCTCAAGAGACGTGGCTTGAACGCGACGAGACGGCAACATGAAAGAATCAGGGCGTAGTATACCCATTGCCAAATCAGGAGATTTACGGTACACACGAGGCGGCCCCTTATTTTTCCAATTCTTCGGATAAAAACGTTTAAATCTAATTCTATTCTATCCTATTCTATGTTTCGAGACGATCAAGAGAGCAGAAACGCTACAATGATCAAGAGGGAATTTCTACATCTATGGAAGTAATACAATACTACACAAACGTCCGATCTAGTACATAAGTAGGGAAGATCGAGACACTCAATCTGTAAGAGGACAAATGCGGGGAACAACCTCACGCCTGAGGCGCACTAGAGACTGTTAGAGTTCGCTGAGATCCATCAGTCGCTATCGGTATCCTCAGGTTTAGGGCCACCAAACGCAAGCCAGTTGGTAGTTCTCAAGCGTCGACGTTCCGCTTGCTCTTTGAGCTCGTTGCGAGTCTTCTTTTTCTTTTTCTTAACGACCGGCACTGGCTGAACATTGTTTTCTGTTCCACTCCCAGCAGGCGTGCCTGTCGCAGAAGCCGCCGGTGTCTGTACGCGAGAACGGGCCGGAGTGTTAGCTCCACTACCTCTTGGTGTTCCTTTAGGCGTCTTCCCGTCGGCAAAGGCATCTTCCACAACGGCGACTTTGCCTTTGTGCGTCATCCGACCTGCTTCAATATGCCAGATTTCTGGGCCTACGGAAAGGAGTGAGTAATGGGGCGCTGACAAAGACGAAAGGAGCGGACGAGCTTACACAATGCATGAACGAATTCTGTGTTATGCGAGATGATGACCTATACAATTGAAATAAGTTCGAGAGGGAATTTTGTTACTCAATCTAGGATCTGGCTTACGACAGCTCCCGCCCAGTCACGAATGGCGACAGCTAAGCCACCAAGAGCCTCACGATCGAGGAAATTACTGGGCTCGTCGAGGATGCAGATCTAAGGTACGGGGTAAGCTTCATTGAAAACACATTAAAATCCCTTTGGGCGTACGTGCCTGTGGGTTATTCCATAAACATGCAGCAATGACGAGCTTGATTTTCTGGCCTACAACGCAGACGTCAGACTTTTAAAGCCCATATTGAGCGGGTTCACGGACCTCCTGACAAACCACTAATTTCATTGTATTGAGCGATGTCGCCGTCAAGCCCGATATCTTCCAGGTGCTTGCGAACGAGATGGGCCGATGTGTCACGCGCTCCAGCACCTTCTCTGGATGCTTCGAGATCATCAAACTGTTGGACAAGCTTAGTGAAGCCTTTCGCAAGTAATTCGTCGCGAGGAATCCAGGTGTTAAACCGGTGGTCTAGCCCTTGCCATTTAATCTCATACTGGAGGGACTTCTTGAGCTTTTGCCTTCCTAGAATGCACTGGAAATGTCTTCAATCATAGGTCTGATTATGCTTGTAAACTGGATGAACCTCGAGTTTCCTGGTAGTCCCATCTCTACCGACAAAGGGTACCTCCAACTGGGCCTTTTCTTCTTCCGTCATGACCCGTGTGGCTTTCTCCAGTATTTCACCTGTGTGCCATGTGAGTGTCGTGTGCATCTTCAAGCAGTGAAGTACCTACGATCGTGACCGTCCTGGTAACGCCATTGTATGTATTGTATCGGCGTCTTCTCAAGGTGTTGTTCTACATGCTGTCGTTAGCGTTCTGCCCCATTAAAGCAGGGTCGTCAAACGCACCAATATGGTGGGTAGCATGCTGAGAAACATAGCCAATACGAAGGGAAGGGTGCTTATACACGGTACCCTGCTGAGGCTCTGTCTCGCCCTATAAGGTTCTGTCAGTACCCCAGCGACATGTGACGTGTAGATCACTCAAAGAAGCCTCACCGTCAATAGCTTAATTAGAGTCGACTTGCCGGCGCCATTGGGACCGATGATGCCCACACGGCTGTGCAGCTATTGTTTAGTCCGATGTATGCCATCTGGTACTATGGGAATGGCTGACCTTGAAAGAGAAAGAGCGCAGCTCACATCCGTGAGACTTGGCCTGTCGCGCCCAGGGTATGTGAAAGTGCATTTCGTCATCTTCAGAATGGCACGGGTATTGCTCCTCACACCCATCAACGACCCTGGAGGAGGGAACGAGAATTTGACCGAAGTGGCCGCCAATGTGTAGTATGATTTGGCTTCCGGATGATGGCTCACAAACGAAGCTAAGTTGCCACGATAGTATGCAAGCTGTGTGGGAAGAGTTAGAGCATGAGCGGACGAATAGCTGACGGAATGACCTGCCTTTTTAGATTCGTAGTGTATTATGTCCGTCGTAATATGGTCCAGGAAGCTAGTTTGAATGTCTAGGGCTGCCCGAATGAATGAGGAGATAGTACTTACCTGGAATCGTGACTAACAATGAGACAAGTAACGTCCTTGCGAGACGTAAGATAATCTTCTAGCCACTTTACGGATTGGACATCCATCTGGAATCACCAAAGGCAGTCAATCCTAGTCGAAGATGATCAGCGACTGTTACTTACATGGTTGGTCGGTTCGTCCAGAAGCAACAGGTCGGCATTGTAAAGCATCGCACGGGCAAGCTCCAACCTCATTTTCCAACCTCCGGATAAGCTCCCAACGACTTGTCTTTGCATTTCTTCGCTAAACCCAACCTCTTTGAGTTGCTGAACAATCTTGTTGCGAGTCAAATTGGTCAGCGCCTTGTCTGACAATAGATGCCATTAGACAGCTTATATTTTACTGATGAGAAAAGTCTTACCAGATGCAACAAAGTCAATAATCGACATTGAGGTGTCCTCCCCTTGTAAGGCATGTTCAACCATGACACAACGCAGTTCGCTCTGCGGGGGGAAATTTTCGACCTTCCCATCGCGTAGTTGACGCATCAATGTAGTCTTTCCAGATCCATTCGGCCCAAGAATGCCATACCGTCGCCCACGGTAGAGTCGAAGCGAAGTATGTGAGAGGAGCAACAATGTACCATAAGCAAGGGAGAACGTGGTATCGCATAGCAACTCGCCCTCTTCTTCATCACCGTTTTGTTCCGGCGCGAACTTAGCACGATCAATGGCTTCGTAATGTTGTCGAACGGACTCGGAATATTTGGATGCTTCTTCCATGTTATCCGAAAACCATGGCCGTATGAAAGACGCGATTGAGCGATTCCAGGCATCTTTATCAGCGAATTTTCGTAGGTGTACAAGGTCCGCCACACAACCCGATTGGAAATCTATAGAGGTTGAAAGAGTTGATTCCTCGCGTTTTTGTAGGTCGGTGGGCAGCAGAGAGACCATTCCAGCCTTTATTGAGCATGACTCTCCCTCCACATCCCTACTAGGAGGTGGACCAGACGAAGACGCCCCTGCTTTCATCAGAGTCTTGTATGCGGACTCGGCAAAGGCGCGAACCTAACTAGTCCGTCAGCGCTAATCGCCAAGATGTTCTATGCGCTTACTTCTGGGAATGCGGCCCCTTTCATTATCTTCTCGACGCCGTCCACGAGACCGCTGAGATGCTCAGCCGCCACATTTGGATCGCGCACAAGCTTGACGAGGTTGTCGATCACAACAACCGTTCGCCGTTGAACTTCCATACTTCGATCATTCAGAGCGCGTATAAGAAGAGGGACGACGAGAGCCAAAGCTGGTGCAGTAACTTCCGCAACAAAAGTGGTGGACGACAACGCTTTCATGCATGCAGGCACAGATGACGGGTCCGACATACATTCAACAAGAACGGGAATGTGAGGAGCAAGATCCGGATTACCCACAGTGGTGCATAGCGCCGTCGCACATTTCTTTGCTGCAGTAGAAACCTAGAAATGCTTGCTTTCAAGTATAACCCAGATCACATAGTAAAGGCTAACTAACCTCACGCTTCGTATCATGCATTGCCTTCTCCACCTTCGGTAACACAGTCCCAAGCTCTCTGGCAACTTCATCCCTCGCTTTATCAACGAAGCTTCGGATAGAGTCCAATGCGCCGACTTTTGTCCGCCATTTCCCTTTCTCCAGAACGTCCTCCAATTGGCGAAAGACGAGGCGTGTCGCTTCGGAAGGGAAGAGCTTTAGCAAAGTCTTCGTCGCTGCGATTGCTGCGATCCGTACAACGTCGCCCTTGTCCATGTACAGATCCATGATCATGGGCAAGTACGGCAACAAAATTGGAGCGGAGGGCGGCCCAAGGACGGACGCAAGGTATTGAAAGCCAATGGCGGCCGATTCTCTCTCATAACCGGATTTCTTATTCGAAGCAAAGGTCTGGAGAGCGCCAATGATGTTCGCGTCTCTATCAGTCATTGAGTTAAAACCGGTATATCATATTTATGAAGTCGTACATCAGAGCCTGTAGCCCTCGTTTCTGTACCTCGCGAGAAAGTGAATCGGCAGCCGCCTTGGCATCTAGAGATGATATTCGGCAAGATTACCCCCTGAAACAAGGAAAACCCATACCTGGTGCAGTTGGAGCAGTCCTCAATGCATCAAGAAAAGAAGTAAAATAATCGGGGGGCATCGCGGTCATGACCGCTGGTAATCGTAATGCAGAATTCCAGGAAATTAATGGGTAGCTGTCAATGAGAACTTGAAATGATTGTTGGTGGCGTGAAACCGCAAGAGGCGCGAGGCAACACCAGAAATCCAGCAAAAGATATGCACTCAAGGTCAAGGATCAATGCCACAGGTCGGTCGCCAAAGGGTAGGGATGCACAAATTTTGTCCCAGCACGTGAACAATTATCCGAATATAATTAAAAATCTATGAGCAAAGTAGAGCTATTGCATTAAGGGGGAATCGAACCCCCGGCGGGTCGATGGCAACGACCCAGGTTACCACTACCCCATTAATGCCTATGATTCGGCTTGGTGCAAATCGTTTTCTATCGTAACCCCCTCGTTAGCTCCACTTTCAATTGTTAGTTACGATCGGAAATTTCCGAGAACAGGGAAGTCTAAGGTTGTCTTTTTAGTCCTCAGTTGACTTTAGTTCTCAGAGCTGAAGATACACTTGTCAACAAATGAATGCCTACATAAACAAATGGTTAGAGGAGTCTAATTGAAGACGCCCTTTCAACATGTACAAGAATCTCTGATTAAGGACTAGTATGTCATCGAAACTGATAAGTGTAGTATTGAAGTAACAATCCTTACGGCATTCCGTCTCTCATATTCTCAAACTGGCTGTACTCGTAGCTTAACCAGTTAGGACTGGTATCCAGCTCGCCCATCGCCTCGTTCACCGCCTTAACTAGACTGTTTCCTGGTTGAGGATCTTTGCCCTCTCCACCTTCCATACCGTCGCGGTCACCATTCTTGTCTCCACTTAACTCCCAGAACATACTCCCTCCAAATCCTTGGTTCTTAATCCATTCACCCTTCCACCGGCCAACTTCTTCCGAGTCGAAGCTTATCATCTCGTGCTTCTGATAATCCATCGTCCAGCTCGCCATGGCATTTTCGTCTTGAAGAAGGTATGCACCTGGAAGTGGGAGAGCACGATAGTCATATACGCCAGCCTCCCACGATCCAGAACCGACGCCTGAGAATGATGCTCCTGGGCCCTCGGTGTTCATGAAACTGCGACCATACAGCGGTATTCCGATGACGATTTTGTGGCGAGGAACCCCGTGAGACATGTACCATTCAACTGCATCCTGTGTGTTTATTGCTCCTCCGTGGACATTTGCTTGATGATCCGCAACAGAACCCCAGGAACCGGCTTTCGGCGAGTAAGATAACGAAGCATTCTCGTTGAGGAAAACGTACCATAATCATAAGCCATTAGATTCCAAAAGTCGAGACTCTCGACCATGTCTTCAATATGAAGCATCTTATAGTTCTGTGGTCCGCAAGGTGCGGCGATCTAATAGTCTCATAAATTGAAATTCTGCCACATAGTGATTGTGGGACATACCGACAACAAGAATCGATGGTCAGTTCCCCTAACTTCGGAACGGCGATCGAGCTCCTCTCTCAGCTCCTTGAGCAATGTGGCATATCCGATGGCCTGAAATTGGTTAGAGGGGTATTCATAATCGATGTCCAAGCCGTCCAACCCAAGGTCTTCCATAAGCTTGACCGAGCTCTCCACGAAGTTCCTGCGCGCCACCTCCGAAACGACAACAGGGTGAAAGTTGGGCGAATACGTCCATCCGCCGATGGATAAGAGTGTCTTGAGATGCCTGTGCTCCTTCTTCAACTTATAAAGTGCTTTGAAGTTCCCGTAAAGGTTCTTGCCAGGCTCGTCCCAAGAGTCTCCTGGGTAGTGGATGTCGGTGTCCGCCCATGAGTCGGTAATGTGGACAACACCTGAGTCTGGGCGAACGTTGGCGAAGGCGTATAGAATATGACTTGGTATGACAGTGAGCAAGTGCGTAGCATACTCTACCACTCTAATACTCACGTCAAGTCTTCTGCAGGAATCTTCTGCGGAGGGAACTTCCGGCCGTAGATAGCCCTAAGCAGAGTTCAGCGAAATCGTGAAGCAGTTCACGGACTCTGTGATGCGTACCAATTCACGAAGCTGGGAGTAGGATGTCAGTAAAGACTCTTACAACGTCCGTAACGCACTCACTATCCAACGCTATACTTTCCGTTACTCATCGTTTCTCCTCCTCCTTTGTCGGAACCTTCTGAAGGCCTATGCGTGGGTATTGATGACAAGCCTGATGTCGTGCTACTAGTGAAAGCGCCTTGTTTGGAGTCTTGATCTGTATGATGACCCTCTTCCAATGCCGAATCTCCGAACCAATATCTGTAAACGGCAGTAAGAAGTACCACTACAACTACGGCAAGGCAAGCAAGCCTGGTTTTCCGTGAAGTTAGCAGTGATGTCTTGCCCTTCTGTTGGGGTAGAGGGGCGTTTGGGTCATCTGTTGAGGGTACAAGCTCGTACTGTCCTTGGCGGGACATGGTTGCTGGATGAGGTAGTGGCGCAGATCCTCGCACCACGGTGAGCTCTAAATATTCCGGGAAAACACGGAATTATTTCTCGTCGTTTGTGACACTCTACACCGAACGTTTACTACATGTCTCCGATTGCCTTCAACCAAGGAAGTCGACCGCTTTGGTCTCTATGTAATACAAGACGAGAACAGCTACACGATACGGTTATAATCATAATAACTCAGTGATGACGCCCAGACCCTAAGAATAGTGAGCATTACGTGATTACCAGCAACACGCGAGAAGCAATACCTTGGTCTTTCCCTCTCGGAAAAGTAGCTTCATCCCTACCTTGATGAACTCTGGGTGCGAGACGAACTCGAAAGTGACCGTTGCGCGATCACCAGTTCGCAGGACTCCCTGGGGGTTGTCCATATCAATGATTCTTACTGTCTGTCGAACGGCCTGATAGAGACATGAATTAATGCCAAAGACCATGGTAGGTGGCAACTCACTCCGCAGTGCATCATTGCCTATAGAATCAATTGTTAGGAATGGCTTGCATCGGTAAACAGTGCTACAAACCTGATAGCCTTTCTGCATCGTCGTGTTGTGGCTGCGAAACTTAGCTCTGTTTATCCGCGCAGCAGGGTATCCTACTTACTAGAGAATGAGAACTTGTCCTTTGAATTGACGGATTGCTATGGAAGTGACATCAGTAGAGCGCGAACTCCCTCTGTACAATACACCATACCTCGAGGTGGATTGTCGGTCTTCGCGGCGATAATCATACCCTTCCGCACAGCAGTCCGGCGCATTCTTTTCAGGGCAAAAGAGACGCACTGTCCCGCATCAGCGGTTGTCACAGGTGCTCTGTAGTGTTATGAGCAGTCAGAATACTGACGGAAGCCGCAAAATAACAAGATTGTACCGTTTGCGTTGTATGCTCTTAATTGCAGTGGTGTGCCAGTTTCCATTTGAGTCCGGTCCAAGATAGATTGGATCACCGACTTTCACCCGCCCCGAATTAATGATACCGTTAACAACAGTGCCAACGTAGGGCACGGACCAGATTTCGGTGATAGAATACTACAAATTATCAGTTGTGGGTGAGAATGTTAAGTACTGAACTAATCACCTCTAGGGGCTGGTCGGCGGCGAATTTGTTCGGATCGCCTTCACTAGAAGGTAGCAAATTTAGGAAGGTTCGAACGAGATCGAGCCCCTCTCCAGTCACGTTAGACACCTGGAATATGGGACACAACCTTTCCAGAGTATTAACTACATGCTGACAGTTGGATATCGTCTTCCTTACCGTTCTGTCGCGAAGACCTGGGACAACTCGACAGCGACTTCCAGTGACTTCACGAACACAGGTGTCTTGCGACACCCCGGGCTCTTGAGTATCTTCGTCACTTGCTTGATGGTCTCTGCGAGCACGTTTGGAGGAGTCATATCAATCTACTCACGTCATATTCAGTATCTTTCCTTCGCCTTCAGAGTAATCTCAATCCTGTACCTTAGTAATACAGACCACTACTGGCACATTAAGAGCCAGTGAAATGGCGAGGTGCTCTTTCGACATGCCGATCAGGCCGGCGTTTCCACCAACCATGAGCATCACACAAGATGGTGACCCAGAGGTCAGGCCATACAAAGTTGTTTTCAGGTACTTTTCGTGTCCAGCCAAATCTGTTGTATGGTCAATATAAGCGATGCAACATAACCAAAGAACTCGCCGATAAATGAGACAACCTTTGCAGATTGCTTTGTAATTTCGTCCCAGCCAAGCTTCTCTCTTCGGATTACATCGGTGTCGGTAGATGCAGCAGTCTTCGGAAGGATCGCTTCGCCTGATGTTGCAAATCCTAAGATCTGAACGTTTAAATGAGCCATTATGAATACTGTGTAGGAACCGCATTAGTGCACGGACCTCCATGCCGACACTTGATGTCCTTCCCGTTTCTATCTCGTGTTTGTGGCGGAATAGTCCGACTCGCGCTCGACCTCTCCCGTCATCCAGGCCCCCTATTTTTGCACATTATCAACTATTATTAACCAAGTATGAGAATAACAGGAAAATACCCCTAGTGAGGACGCCTAATGTCGTAGATTTCCCACTATCCACGTTACCGACCACAGCAACCCGGACTTCTGGGAGAAGAGAGACGTTTGGCGGAGCCAGCCGTAATAATAATGCAGTTCGGCATGGAGAATCTGAGTAAGGATACAGTGTCGAAGCCTGGAAATGGTAAGTACAGAGCGTTGAAGGCATATCCTAGTGATACTCACCTTTCCGCCAATTTCCTCCACCAGGGAAGTAACTTCGCCACACAGTCTCTGTAGCTCATGCCCGGTTCGCGGAATCCCTATCCAACCATCCGCGCTGGTCGAAACGTCTCCGTTGAACAGATGGGATGGCTTTGGACGCGATCCTAATCGAAGAATGTATTCGCCCTTGTGGTTCGTCAATAATCCAGCTAGTATGTCTCGAGCACGCTCTCGCTCTTCTTCATTCTCGGATAGTAATAAAACCTATCAGGGTGTTCAGGTGCAACATCACAGACTCCGAATAATCTGTACGTGCCTGTAGCTCGCCATCGAGGTCAGAGTCATTTTCTGTGCCGTCCAAGTCCTTCCCAGACAGACCAGTACTGTTGCTTCCGCTAGAAGAAGGATTTCTGTTCTCCTTCTCATACTCTGCAGTGCCGGACGAGCGCTGTCTTGCAAGTTCTTTCTGATGTATGTCTTCAATTTCGTTTTGAAAGCTGCGGAGAGTCGCCATGGTTTTCAACTGAACTGTGAGTGTGCTGAATTGGTGAACTAGCCTAGGAGCGGCGCTTGGAATACATTTATCGGAGAAATAACGTGACTCGATATGACTCTGTGGCAAAACAACTGGTGCCTTAACAGTGTTGTATTGCATAGTGATATACACAATACAGTGAGAGTACATACACCGGGATTTCGACCGGCACTTATGGTAGGAAAAGGGAGGAGGAAAACAATCTACAAAAGGATATTGCAGAAGAAAAACCCCCTCCAACTCGGATGACCCTCCCCCCCTAACCTGAAACCCAGAATGGCCCAGCCCAGATGATCCCCGTCGCAGCTCGCAACTTCTACGTCTTTCAGTTACACCTGCAAAAGGTGCAGTTTCCCCGCAGGTACTTTCCTACCCGAAGTGAATAGGTTGGCCATATCCGATGGCATCCGGCCTGGTTACCGGCGTAACAACCGTCCTCGAGCCCTCCTGCTTTACGGCCCTACTCGCAATGGTGTCGTCATAGGAAGGCCTTCCCGGCCCCCGTAGAAGCCCATTACAGGCTCAAGACCTCGTGGCCCTGCACCGCCGCCGTCCGTCACTCCCCGACTTACACGGGTATATCCTCCTTATCCACATGACCACTCCTTATCTCCAGTCCGGAGGGAAGAATCGGGTGCCCCAGCGCGCAACTGCGGTGCGCCATTACAGCAACTAACCCAGCCCCGAAGCCGCCAGGACAGTCTACAGTGCGCGAACAAGGGTGGTGAGAATGGACCCCTACTAGGGGGTAGGACAAAGGATAGTTTTTAGACTGGGTTTCACCAGTTCGCCCGACGAGGGAGGCGAGCACGACTTACATCGCGCATAAAAGAGATTAACCCCACAGCAAGCAGGAGACAGCATAAAGCTGAACAACCTGATGTTGCAGGGGAGACACCATAAAGTGCAGACTCCCCAGAACTACACTGGTGAGGCGGACGGAATGAAGGGAGGGAGAGGGAGTTTTCCACGCTCGATGGTGGTGGTTGAAGGAAAGGTGGTGCCTGGCACGGCCTGTGAAAAATCCGTGACACTTTTACCCGGTCGGAGTTTTACATAATTTCCATTTATGGTAGCTTGCGTCGATCTTCATGGACCACTTTCCGTCCCCCACTAAATCCCTTGAATATGTAGTTCCACAGAGTTCGAGTTATTTGTCCCTTTCTTTCAACACAAAAAGGCTTAGAATAGCTATCCAATGTGAAATATATCAAGTACAAGTCTATTGTAGGTGATGTTCAAGCAGAATACACATGCTTGTTTTCGTTTATGTGTCACGTGATCTTATTTTGGCTTTTTTGCACGACCATATCTTCCTCTGGAAAACACTTATAAAACACCTTTAAAACTGCTTGTGCACTATGTATGAGTGTATTAGGGTAGTCCTGTCAACAATTTGCGAAAAAAATCGACTTACTGGTGTGGAGATCAGCATATACAATAGACACAGCAGCATATATGCTTAATAGCTCAATGAATTCGTGCTCTTTCATTGTGTTTCTTTCACATATCTGAATCTTAAGGAAAAATAAAGATTTTGTACAAAAAAAATTTTGTAGAAATGTCTTAGTTATTTATATATGCATCTAAAATCGCCATATCTTGACATTTGGTAGGTACTTTTTTTGATTTTTTTTGACAGTCTTGCTCAGAATCTCAAAAAATAATTTTTGGATATTTTTTCGGATTTTATTTAGTGTGGTGGAGGACAGGACAAGCCATCGAATCTCAAAACAAAAAGTGAAACAGGTGAATCCGTGCGTCGATCGCCGCTTAGCCATGGGAGGGACCGTGGGAATGTCACGGAAATTACATAGGCCGTGCCAGGTACCAAAACAACTGACTCTGCTTCATGACTCGCCACGCACAGGTCTCGCAAATGAATGTTATGCGATTCCTTATTGCCGCATCCTCGCCGTTCAACGACCGCTATGTAATGGGATACACTGCTTGCGTTTATTTCTTTTGGTTTCCCCCCTTTGATTTTCTGGTCACGGGATGATGCAACCACGTGTCCCGCTCGCGTCCACACTCTCTGTTGAACTTCATTCTCACCCATTTACAGCCCTCAGATCGAGATGCAGGGCACCGAGGGCACCGATATTACGGGTATGCATTCAGATGTTTGCATGCGTCCTGCATTAGATGATATGCTAGACGAAGAGGGTGACGCAGAGGATATGGACGCATTCTCCGTTTCCGACGATGAAGGTATTGAGGATGAATCCGAACTGGATGCGAAACAGTAAATCTTTTAGGCCACATTAATGCTGGTATCTGACATATCAAAAAGATCTGAGACGATTTCTTGTCTCGAGAACCTCGCCCTATCTTTCCTTTCTCAATTAACTGCATCATTGACGCCCAGGTCGAGGAAAGACTCCGGGTACTCGTCAAACTCACAAACAGACGTACCTCGTCCTCCGAAAAAGATTGTTCTCGAAATGGCAAGCAGGATGAGCACTCAAGGTTCCGGTAACGGGTCAGTCATTCCTAATAGTCTCAGTTTCATGGTCTCTCATGTACCTTCATAGAGTATATAAAACGCGGTCAGTCCAGTTTCCTAGAAAAGGGAAAGGCCCTTCTGCAAAATCACCTGGTCAGTGCATTCCGTAGCATTTGGAGCACCTGGATTAAGCAACATCTGTAGCGCAAGTATTGAAAGTTGCGGACCAAGCGCACGAAGCTCTCCTTAGTGATGTTCCATTGACCAAAAGGTTAGCCTCGGTTCAGTTCATTTTGGTGTTTGTATGCTGATTTTATTGCGCTTAGGGACCTCTTTTATAGGGACGTTTCCTTATTCAGAAGCCAGGCGATAGTAGATGCGGTAATCAAACTCCTTCATCACAGTAGTTGCTGTTGAATGCCGTTGGCTTCTAGCTGGTGGACGATTTAGCTGCAACGTTTTCCGTCAATCGTTCGGACTTGAACATTGTGATTCCGATGCTTGTTTGAATGGCTTGAAGCTGACTGACGTGAACCTAGAGAGCCTCGTCTAAAGGCTTATTCTGTGGCTCGACACTTTCCATTAACCTATGTGATGGGACTACTGTGATTGGCCACGATACTCAGGTAACCATTTTTCTTTATCCTACCTGGTGTAGGCTTTTCTAACGTGAGTAGCCGTCACTAATTCCCCATGCGCAAGACATTGTCGAATTCAACATCAGCCAAGATATCGCCTGGATCCTAGTTGTGGAGAAGGACGTGAGTCGTATTGTTCGAGGCGCATCCACCAACTTATTATCGTTCCTGTGATCCAGGCCGTCTTTCAAACATTGCGAGGTGCAGGTCTGACAAATCATTCGACTCTTCCCGGTCCTGGTCTCCTTATCACGGTAACATGACCCACTACTGAATGCTTGTGCAGTGTTGGGTGGTTACGCTAACCGAACTGTAGGGCAAAGGCTACCCTGATCTTGCGACGCGTCAACTGGTCAAGTCGTTCTCCGACAATATGCCTGAGAAGTATAACTTACTCTAGCTGCTTACATACTTTGTGACTGAGCTCTGGTCCTCTCTGTGCTTTGCTCTACTAGTATCCCTATCCTCGCCCTGGTTGATGCGGATGCTTATGGTCTCGACATTGTCTCTGTCTATAAGTATGGAAGTGCTAGCATGCGTCACGAAAACGAGAATCTGGCTGCTGAGCGAGTTGAATGGATTGGCGTCTCTACTGAAGAGGTTATTAAGTACGTTTTCCTGCTGGTAGTTGCTGCCGTTCATCACAGCTAATGTTTTGCCGGAAGAATGGGTCTGGATCGAGATGCGCTCCTCCCCATTACCGTCCATGATCAACGAAAGGTACGTCTATTCACTTTGGAGCCCGCCTTGCATACTTATGTAGTGTCGTATAGGCCTTGACCTTGCTGCGGTCGAGTAACGATCTTCCTGCTCCGTGGAAGTGAGTATCCAGTATGCTTCACGTCTTAATCTGATCGTCCATTCCATTTCTTCTGTATTGCATTAGGCGAGAACTCATGCAAATGCTGCATATTCGGCGCAAAGCTGAGATAGAAGTTCTGTACTCGTTACCCTCTGATCGGAATTCCCACGAGGAAGAAGCTGAAGATGCCACTTCGAACCATGGAACCACAAACGTCTCCAGCCCTCTTGTCCGTTATGTGGTCCAGAAAATTAACGACGCTCTGGAATTTTGATCATGCTTGCCTGGTGTCTCTCCGTTCCAAGAACCTCTGATCTTGCTGTTGTCCTAATTGTCGAACTAATGCTCAGTGGCTGACCTGTCCATTGTACCTCGAAGAATAAACATAATATCTGGCAAAGTCCAAGACCGAGGCTATTTCTACAAAGTCCCCAAGTCAACAGGATGTGGTATACAAGTGACGGCGAAGAAGGGATTCGGTTACAATTTCAATGTTCGCGATACTGTGGTGGGGGCGGATTCATGGTGCTAACAGAATGGTTCCAGTCCGACGAGTCACTACGACTTTCGTGCATCTGCTCCATCCGTGCTTCGAGTTCTTTCTGCCTGACAAGCAACTCTTCATGCAAACTCGCATGCCCGAATCCGGTGCTTTCGCGGACTGTCGTCGTGCCCGAAGAATCAATTGGGGAAGAATAGGATAATACGGTCGAGTCTCGCTGCATATGTGTTTGTGCGTATGCATATGAGGCGAGGTTATCTGTTGACATGTATGCTGGTGTGTCGAATGGGATTTGTGGGAGTGTGTTTCTGCTCGGTGTTCGATAGAGACCGGACCGGCGAGAAGATGAATTGTTTGCCGTGGTCATTTGGGGATCTTTTATGTCGGTTGGATGTGTGGCTCTCACGTACGGAGGGCCGAGGAGTAAATCTCTTTTCGTGACCTCCCTTCTCTTCTTCATTGCACGTCGACGTTTCGAACAACGAAATAGGAAGAATCCAATCCCAAGTATGGAACCTAATATCACAATCGAAGAAAATAAAAATATCAATCCCAGGAAAAACTTTCTGATCGAAAAAAAGGAAAAAAAGAAAAAACGCACCAACACCGATTACAATCCCACCAATTGCTCCTCCACTGATACCTCCTCCACTCGCAGCTAGCGCCGCATTACCTCCATTGATTGTAGCTTCGGCAGGATCGTTATCATTCCCACTACTACCGGTAGGATTGAAAAACCCTCCTCCCGAGCCTGTAGGTAAACTTCCCGCTGGAGCCGTTCCTCCCATGGAATGCGTAGACAACGGCCCGTTACCACCGCTCAACGTACTCGTCCAGGTGAGAGTACCCGAGTGATGGACTATGATGCCGTTGGAGTGGGTGACTGGACCGTCCTCGCCGTCTTCATCTACGTCGTCGTCGTCATCATCGTCTGTATCTGTGTCCGTATCGTCTGTATCGACGCTAGTAGTCGCAGTTGACCTGAACACGTTTGTTAGTATGTATAACCATGCTATGACTACTGCTGAATTTCGATGGGAGAACTCACGATTGAGTCTGACGAGGACGAAGCGCTCCAGTTGGTCCAGGTCTACCCTCAACGAACAACTCTCCCGTCGCTATAAGACTCGAAAGAAGTACACCTCGAGCTACACTCGAACGCGAAACCGATTTGCACGTGTTCATCAGGACCGATACTATGTAGATACGTGCGCCGTATTACAGGTGCACAGCGGAGGTATATACAGAGAAGTAGAGATAAGCAAGTAAATACTGGTAGGGGAGGTGGGAGGGATGGACAAAGAAACGACACGCCCAGACTACCTCCTTCCCATTCCTCCACTTAATATCAACGATATGGAAGAGCGTGGGTTACTTCATGCTGTCAAATACAGTAACAAAAAACGCACTACGCACACTATATGCTGTGCTTACTAAGAGCTACAAGACGAACTGCGGATTTTCACACAAGCAATTGATCGGGTTGCCTTTTTCGGTATGTTCCGTGCTTCTTCGGTAAGCGGCAACCCGCAAATGCGATAGACGGCCGTTTGAAACATGAGATAGATATAAGTTTCGAGTCGCCGTGGACGGAGGTAAGCTAGAGTTCTAAAGTCTAACGAACCCGGGTTCAGTTCATTACAACACTTAACATCTCCGAGTCGCACTGGCATTATTATTCTCTTCGATTCTCTTCCGACTGCGGGAAATTATCTTCCTCTCTAAACCCACTCAAATTCCGCATATCACCCATTAATATTCGTTTGTAACCAAACCAACGTTGTCTGTTGTCTGTTGTCCACCATACCTCCATCATAACATGTCCCAGTCTCGTTGGCGCTGGCGATTCGGATGTCGGATGAGGTATGAAGTCCGAGGACCTGAGGCGAAGAAGACAAGACAGGCGAAGAGCCACGAACTTGCCAAGCCCCTCGGTCTACCCTTGCACCTCCTTGCACCTCCTACCCAACCCAAGAATCCCCTCAAGGCTGGAAGAACGTTATTTCCTCAAATCTCGACTCCTATTTCTGTCGATCCGGCGGCGGGCTGCCAGCTGCCATTCTTATCTTCTATCTCTGTCTTCTGTCTATTGTTTTAGTCAGGATTGAGGAATAGTTACAGGTTGTTTGTCATTTGTCGTGGATCCGTTCCGTGCTTCGTAGCGATATTCAAAATATATGGGTTCAAAGATAATAAGATTAAGGACTGGACTAGTCCGCCGCACTTGTTTTCCATGCCATGGACCGAATTGAGGGTCTCCCCCCCCCCTTCCGCCTATGCATATTACCGGCTAGTAAATAAGTTTGCCATTGATAAGCTCCGCACAATAATGTACGCAAGGTTTATTGCATTTTCAGTAACGAATGCGAGATGACAAGCGTGTCTATGTCTGCAAAACCACATAAATTTTTATTAGGAAAACCAGGATGAGCAAGTAATCAGCTAAAATGAACGCAAAAGTCAAAAGGGGTAAAACATAGCGATACAAAGAGATAACAGATAGCGAAAATAGTGAATAGTAATGAGTAATGACCGTCCATAAATGCATGCATGATGAAGCTGTAAGCGTAAGCAAAACTCTGCTCAAAAACCCAACATTGAAAAAACGAGAAGGAAAAACGAAACAAAAGATTGAGATGTGAATATAAAGATTCGGAGCAACCTGAGCCTAAGGTTTCCCTTGTCTCGAATCACCTGCGCCCGAGTCTGCTCGTCGCCGAGCCCAAGCACGCTCCTCATACTTCCGCATTAGAATTGTAAATGATGTCATCGATATTAACGATACACCAATCCAAGCAAATTGCACGCCGAAGTTGAGGCCGACTGCATGTACATCCAAGGAAGGCGAGTGAGTGGGAGGGATAATGGACGTGATGAGTACTCGAATACATCCGTGAAGGTGTTAAAAGTACGCACTGTAATTTCGTGTGTTGAAAAGGATTGTCCGTACGGTTTGTGAGATGTTATAGAAAGGTACTGCGTATCCGTATCGGAACACAACGGGGAGGACCTCGATAGGTAAAGATGAAACGGAAACATTTGCTATATTCATAGTTCAATATCCTTGTCAGGTGAATAATAGATGAATGAATACGCACATATAATCCAGAGAATGAGGAAAAATGGGATGAAACCGGGAGTAAGTATTGTGATCATAGATTCCATGGCCAATCCCCTATCCACAGACAACAAGTCAGTTCCGAGAGTTTAAGTCAAGTACTCAGGAACGTACATGGCACACATGCCCATCCAATTCATCATCCAATAAATAACGAAACCCGAATGCCCGAAGCTATCAACGACGTCAATAAATATGAAGAGAGCAAGTGAAATGAAGGCAACGTACAAGCGATCGAAAGGTGCTTGAAAAGCCAGACTAAGGAGCGAGAAGAAAATCTTGGTTCCATACCATGAGTACCTTTGTTGGTGGAACAGACAAATGCGCACATACCGACACGAAGAAATACAGAACGAAGGGGATAAAGATTCGTAAAGCGATTAGTGAGCTCAGTTTGAGGTGTTCGTTAAGGCCAGTAACGGTAACTCGTGCTTGGTAATTCATCATCTAGAATCATTTTGAATATCAGATTGACAGCGACAAAGCGAATGTCCAAGCCGACACTTACACAGACGATAAACTAAAATATCAAACAGATAAGGGCTTTGTTATTCTTCTCGATGGCACAAGACAGTCACTCACGGAAATGATAAGCAAATAGATCAGTCCGACATAGTCAACAGCAGTAGCTCTGGAAAATACAAGTTAAGATCCATTTTCAGGGGGACCGGCACAAAGTACGTACACTGGTCGATCAAACGGCCTCAGGTTGGAAATCGTATAAAACAAAGGATTTGTAACGACATTCGGAGCCTGTGCAAGCAAGTTCTGCACGTTGATAAATCCATTCGCAGAAAGCTCCTGCGAGTTCTGCGTCGCGAACGCTCGCGCAGCGTTTGTCAATCCCAGATTGACCTACAAAATCATCAGCATAATCCATTTTTTTTGCGTAAAGGAACAGAGGGACGGGGCTTACCATCGGTAGAATAAAAGTGGAACTAGAAAACAAACGTTGAATACTATGATAGCTGTTCAAAAAATGGTATGAACTTACTATCCATTGTTATTCCGTGCCTGATTTGCATACACAGTAACAGCTCGTGAGCCATTATACGAGCTATCCGCAGATACAGTGGCCACACTAAGGTTAGTCGAAGCCCCTGGATTGACTTTATATCCCAAAATGGTCGCGTCAGATTATAAACGCCCGCCTCTAACCTGCTAGATCAAAGAAAGACGCACTAGTCACTGCAGCCCATGTCCTCTCATCCACAACAGCATCCATGACGTCTTGCGGGAAATTAGGAAAACGCGACGCGTCGACAACACGCCAAGTCATTTGTTGTGGTAGTCCCGTTATGTTCTGAAACGACTGGATGACCGTTTGTCCTATAACTCCTCCATCAAAATCCTACAGTAACAAAACAATAAGTAGACGCAATACTCAATAGTAGTAAACAAATAGGAAGGACTAAAACGCACTATAACCCATCCCTCAAGCCTATACGCATAACTCTGAAGATTGAACAACGAAGACCAGAATATCGAAAGCACAGCGAATATAACCACAATAACCACAAGAGTCGATTTCGCCAGTATATTGATGTACAACTTTCTCTTTATCGACGTAACAGGATCATTACTCCAAAATCGTGCTTGGAAGGGAGTAGGTGCTGGTAGAGGAGGAGGAGAAGCGATATCGGCTGCTGTAGATGTGGAGGCCTGAGCAGCAGTACTAGTTTTGATCTTCTCGTGTTGATGAGGAGCAGTTGAACCAGAGGCAATGGAATTGGTCCGCGTAAAATCCCGATCTTCTCTCCCAAATTGCGTAGCAGAGTCGTTGGCCAACGGTTCTGAGACCGAGATACGCGTAGCCACACGACTTACTGGTTGTATTTCCTCCTGGATCATACTCTGGGCCATGAGTATTTAGGAGAGCAAAGCCAGGTCACCAGCGAGCGAGAGAAGGGAGCAAAAGACCAAGAGAAAACAGGGGAGCACTCGAGAGTTGCGGGATATTCATGCTTTTATTATAATCAAATGATGTATGCGGCGTGAGGTGAGACAAGACTGTGCATTGAATCCGACTGACACGCATTGCACGTGACTCGACCGATTCGCTGACAGTTCCTTGCTTTGAAGCATTCAAAAATAAACGTCAGCCAAGACCTGCATGAGTTCCGCGAGCGGACGTTGGATTCAATCAGTCGGATGAGGTAAATGACAAAGTTGCATAGAAAGGAGATGTGGATGGAAGTGAAACGAAAGGAAAATTAGCTAAAGAACGAACGTACTGGTTTGTGAGCGTATTGCAAAAATGATTCGTGCTTCGAATGAAGATTTCAAAAATATCCAACTTTCCATCCATCGAAGTCCCTGTCTCGCGTAGACACATTATACACCAGCCAGGGGATAATTTTACAATATTAAAATATGAATGACAGACGAATCAGAAAATGTGAATTGAACAACGCTCAAGGTAATTGCAGGATGGAGATGGGAAAAATGAGTCAACATGATAGAGATCAGCAAATAGGTCAGTGCATATATCCAGTCAACACTAGTGCGGATCCAACGACTATGACACTTTACGAATCGTTAGCAGCCGCCTTCAATACGCTCTTTGCCCAATCATCTTCATCCCCAGTCTGTCCAAGATTAAAATCAAGGAAACTACACGACCCAGAACCAGAGCTCGTACTTGATGCGACCGAAAGAGAGTTCGCTGCCGGAGCGAGCGCACGTGTCGTTGTCGGTGGAGTGTAGAATATCGAGTTCGTCACGGCAGAGGAGTCAGATTCCGCACGGTCCATCATCACAGATGACCCCTGCGGGCGCAACTGTGAAGGAGAGGGAGAAGGAGATCGCGAATAGGATGGTATTGTGAGATTGCTTGGCGCAACAGTCGCCCGTTCTGATTCCCGACCTTCACCCAACGAGATACCAAGACCTTCTCCAAGCTGAATTCGCGAAGTGTCTACGGGAAGTTCGAGTACAGGACAGGGTGTCAATGATCGTACCGGAGGCTCCTTATCGCGCTCTTCCGTCAATTCTGTGACCGCAGGCCGCAAAGGTCGAGCCTGTGTCTGTTCCTGTGCCAGGCCCAAGAGCGATGATAGAGATCGTTTTGATTTGAGACCTAATAACGATGCCTTGCTCTTCCGCCTTCGTAATGGTGTCCCAACTGGGCTTGGTAAAGGACCAACTCGGGACAAGTTCGGACTGCTGGAAGAGTGTGACGCCACTGACAGCTTGTCCGATCCACTCGGTTCAATCGGTGTGACAGGAGCACTACCAACGCTTCCGTTTGCGCTACTACTTCTGCCCATTCCAATACCTAGGGGGAACGGGATCGGATTACCTATAAGGGACTTTCGCACAGTTTTTCTTGCTGCTGAAGGCGAAAGTGGAGAAGGTAGGTCGGATTGCACACGCAGAGTCATTATCTTGTTGGTCAGTCCGTTCGTATTCAGGCTCGGCTTCGTGACAGCTCCAGGAGCAGGAGAGTTATTCGAAGAGATGTTTCCCGGAATAGACGACGGTGGGGTATGCAACGAGTCGGAGGAATTGGACGAATACGTATTTCCGTCGGGAGACGATGAAATAAATGATGCACTGACTAACGAATCTGATTTTGTGTGCGCGCTTGTTACAGACGCTTCGTCATTAGAAGGTAGGACAAGACTTGGAAGGGAAGGGTCAATTGCGGCAGGTTTCGCCTCAACAGTTTCCTCCTTGCAAATCGGCTTTGTGCTGACGGCCTCACTTGACGTCGTTGGAGTCCGTCGAATCGTTCGTTGATGGTGCAAATCTGCTTCACCGTCCTCGCTCTTTCGACCGTTGTCTGTGATCATGTCGTCTTTCTTTTCTTGCACTTGTTCGTTGGAACCTGTCTTAAGACTCGACGGCTCCCCAAGGATAGGTGGGACTTTGGCATCTTCCAGTGGACCATCCCAAATGTCCTTTCCCTCACACAGCACCTTTAACAAGGGCGGGTTCATCATCAGACTGGGGCAGAACACCAGCAATAAGTTGCTCAGCGGCATCTTCGTTTCACGGCTCGCACGCGCTGTGGCCATAATGAGTTCGGTCACAGTCCGCAACAAATCGCGATTCTCCTTTGGTAAGCGTGCAATAAGCGCGGAGAGGGCCGACAGAAGTGTATGAGAAGCAGTACGAGGTGCCAAAGTTGGGACTGCGAAAGTTGAGAGTGACGGTGCTTTCCGTACCTGCACGCTGTCGCGAGGGTTGGAGGGAAGGCCCGGACCGCGTGTATGCACAGAACCATTGTTGACACTTCCGGTACTTTGTGCGTCGGCGGCGTTGTTCATGTTGTTCTCGGCCGTCAGCGCCGCTTCAAAGTACGGCATCAGATGGCGCGTCAACAATGGCTCAGGCACTATTTAAAGTTCGACAAGGATGCACAGCATACAGATAATTTATGTCAAAAGAACGTTGCAATAGCAATTTAGCATTTTGCCTCAGCGCTTAATAATACATTTAATCACTTACATTCACGCAAGTAAGCCTTGAAGACCGACGACACAGCGTGTGGATCAATTTCTCCTGGTCCACACAGGCGCAGGTCATAGTCTGCCCCCGAGTCAAACTCGGCGCGTAGCTTTGAGATGTGTGTTGGACGGCCGGAGATACTGCACAAGGAAACGTATGTAAGTCATAATCAAATAATTAGAGTGAACATGAGACGGACCGGAAGAGACCTTCCTCCTGGACTCCCCATTTTACGATATGCTGCGCACATCTCACAACAAGTGCAGGCAGGCTTCTGCCCTCCAGCGAAAGGCCATCCACACCGTCCTCAAACACCCCAGTACAAGCAGTATCCTTGACACAAAGCTCAAGCTCCCTTCCAAACACCAGACCTTTACCACCACTGGGAGGAATAAGTGGACTACGGAGGCAAGGTCCGATATACGGTCCTGCCCGTCCACCGTCCGTATCAGTCGTCGAGCTGGAATGGACAGACCAAGTACCCGAAGGACTTGTACCGTGCTTTCGCATTGCTTTTTTTGAGCTCGAAGGAGGATGTTGCGGTAGGTGTCGGTGATGATGTCCATATGAATGAGAATGCGGGTTCTGTCCAGACATTCCGAATAGTGAAGCACTTGAGGCTGACGCTGACGGCGCATGCCCCTGTCTGTGAGCTCCTGCTTGCGCGACGTGAGTGTCATCTGTGTCGGCACTTGAGCTTCCAGCTAGTGCACGGCCAAGCCTATCGACAGCTTTACGTGCGAAACCAGCAGCTGGCGCGAGGCCTGTTGTAAGACTAACCGCCGTCTGTCGAAAGCCGCGAGCTTGAATGCTCTGCAGTCGGTTACGCTGCTGTGCAGGGCGTAGTGATGTGCCGTGAGGTGGGTTCATATCCATTGCATGCTTCTTCCTTTCCATGTCGGTAACACGACTAGGGCTTCCTGTACGAGAGGATGCAGAAGTAGATTCAGAGGTAGAGAGGGACGCTTGAGAATCAGATGCTGTGGTTGGAAGCGAGATCCATGGCTCGAGCTTCGAGTTCGCCTTGTATTGCGCGTACACTTCTGGTCGATGCTCCGAGCTCAGACTAGAAGCGATGCTTGCCGATGATGCGATCTCAATGGAAGGACGCGAATCTTTCGTTCCGATTCCAGGTGAGGATGAGGTGACGGACGTAGTAGACGAGTTTGCTGTGAACATTCCCATGTCCGTACCTGTACCTTGAGTTGACACGGACGAAGAGAGCATCTCGGAGTCTGAGCCACTCAATTGCCCATGTTCTGATACGCGAGTCTTCGACCCTGAGAACCGACCAATTCGGATAGATAGAGAACCACGTCTCGGTGCAGGCTGAGCGGGCGTCACGGAACCTTGACCAAAGGACTGCTCTTGATGAAAGGTATGTACCGAGTTGAAAGCAGACGGAGGGGAAGAAGCAAACGCCGAATGTTCGTCATCATCGTCTTCGCTATCAACTTCCTTAAGACCAAAGTCAAGATCCGTCATGAGCGCACTTAGTCGTTTTCCCGCGCCGATGTTCATATTCCCAGCTGGTGAACCCGCACCCACGGACGGAAGAACAGTGTGGCCTGAGTTGGTTGATTCCGCGAGAGAAAGTGGACGTGGCGTACGCGAACCAACGAGACGTACGGTGCGCAGTGTTGAGTCGCTCTTGCGCCAGTCATCGGCAATTTCCTTTGCGGTCTGCAAATCGGGACCTTCGCGGCGTTCCCGCTCTCTGCGATGGGGCAAGTTGACGTCATGCACATGGCCTGTGGATGGCGATCCTGCTCCTGTGGTTGCCGTAGGGACCATCTCAAGGTGTGGAGTCTCGATCTTTGTCACGGGCCCCGAAACATCTGGGGTGAGTGATGGCAGGGGTTTGCTAGTCTTCTCCAGTGAAACCCAATCCCCTGACGAGTTTTCACTGCGAGTCGAGGACGACGACGAAAGTCGAGACATGTCGGGCTTGGGTGGCAACGGCGGGGGTGGGGTCGTCGGTGAGGTTGCTGTACCAGCACGAAGAGAATGAATTGATGCTTGAGATGCATTGAGTTTTCCCTTTAGAGCCGTAAGCGTATTCGAAGCGAACTGCAGCGTGAGCTGCTTTGCCGATGAAGTCCTCGACGGCGGGCGTGACAACTCAGGCATGCTCAGACCGCTGCTGCTTTCCACTGAAGAAACATTGCTGTCCTGTCGAGCGAGCTCCCTTCCTTTGCTCGTGTTGTGCAAGCTACTCGGAGGGGGTGGCGCCAATGATGACGAGGGCGCGGAAGAAGAAATCGGAGGGCCCATGAGCTTCGTGAAATCTTCAGACTTTTTCCTACGACCAGGCCATCCGAACCTGGATTTGGCCTTTGGCTGCGGCGATGGAGGCGGAAGGAACGACTGGCCCTGTTGCACACCAACGTCGAGCTCTGGTTGCCTCACCGTACTCTCGGCCTGGCCCATGGCAGAGTAGCCCTGAGGAGTATCACGGCGGGCTGGGGAGAAGAAAAAGGAAGAGGAGGTTGTCGGAACCGGGGCAGAGGAGAGAGGGTGACTCGCGGTTGACGCATGGTGATGCTTAGTGGCTGTATCTCGGAGCATGTTTAACGAAGGGGGATAAGATGACGGAAGAATGCGATGATGAAGGTTATGACGCTGGCGACAACGAGGACGGCGTTCTAGATGAAATTGAAGATAGGAATACGCCGTGCAAAGTTGCGGACTAGTATGTAGAAGATGGACTAGAGCTGGCTGGATATTTACGAGGCCGAGCTAAAACTTTGTGCGTATAGCAAACATGTATCCCCTCGGTGTCTCAGTCGACAATGACGGCGGTGTTGGCGACGAAGATGGAGGATAAGGCTAGATGATGGTGGATGAGAGAAAGAGAAAGAAAGAGTGTGGCTTGAAGGGATGAAACGAGGTGAGAGCGCCGAATGGGCCGATCAGTGCAAATCACAGTGCTGGTAGTGATCAATTAGCACAGTCCACTCACGTCCAACTCCGCACTCTCACTGGTCAGCCGTCGTCGTCGTCGTCGACAACGATAAAAAAGAAGGAGATGAAGGAGTGTCACTACCGCAACGGTCAGAAAACAACCAGGGGAAAAAGGATGAAGATATGACTAGAGATACCGAAACCCAATCATCAGTACTGTTCCCCCTGACCAGTCACTCGGCTTGTCCTCTTATCATTTCATAGTGCATTGATTCCGGGTTTAATCTCAAATATATCCACGCATCGAGACGAGTTGCTGCCTAAACCACTCTGAACACTCAAGTCCGATGCCAGTGAGAATGAACTCCAGGAAGGGTAACGTCGATCCGAAGATCTCTGCAGCTGATCATCGCGGAGAACAGATAAAATTTTCGCAAATTCTTCTCTTTCTGCGCCAGTTACATAAACCAATGGTAGATCTTGAAACTGAGCGGAATAACACTTTCAGATGTTGCATACACCTTCTAGTGCTGAGAAGCATAATGTTCTTCTAAAAACTATTCACTACCTATGGTTGGCTGATGTAGTGGGCTGCACGTGACGTGTAAATTTGTATACAGCGAGTGAGCGAGGGACGAAAGCGGCAAGTCTTAGCGATACGTCCTCACCTCTCTCCACTCCTCAGCGCATGCCCTTCCTAGCCCTCTTCTCCTTTCTATGTACAACACCATAGCGAGCGCTCATAATGTCTCTTGACGCTCGCCAACAACAATCTTCATCTTCTCTATCCGGAGACCGCCACCCTGCAGTGGCACCCACAACAAATACAGTCCCAATAGTGGCCGTAGCATCCGCTCCTTCGTCGGATTCTCAACAACTAGACTCGAAGAATAGTTTCTCTCTCAATGCATATCTGAGTCCACAGGTTTCCTCCTATTTCGTTGCAGGAGGTGTAGCTGGCGCTGCATCACGCACTGTTGTCAGCCCGCTTGAACGTCTCAAGATCATTCAGTGCGTAATCTCGACTTACGACCAGCCGTGCAGAGCTTTGCTGACATTGGAATATTGCACAGGCAGGTACAACCGGATTCGCCGGATAGAGCATATAAGGGCGTATGGCGCAGCCTCGTGCGCATGTGGCGCGAGGAGGGCTTTGAGGGTTTCATGCGTGGTAATGGTGAGTAATCCGACACCCTCCAGTAGCTGTCCGCGTTGTTGACTTCTAGAAATTTACGTAGGCATTAATTGTCTGCGCATCGTTCCCTACAGTGCCGTCCAATTCACCACGTACGAGCAATTAAAGAAGGCTGGTTGTTTAATAGATCACCTCCTATTGTGAAGACTTAGTGCGCATTCTGCAGTTGCTTACTGGGCACGGCGCTAGAGAGCTTGATACCCCGACACGCTTACTTGCCGGTGCGCTGGCCGGAATAACCTCGGTCTGTGCGTGCCTATTTATAGCTGCTATACGTCTTTATGCTAATCAGCCACAAAGGTTCTACCTACCCGCTTGATCTAGTCCGATCGCGCTTGTCAATAGCCACCGCGACGATACCCCTTCACCAAGAGCCTACTCCGAGCGTACATACGAGTCCAAATTCCGGTCCGTCTCCAGCTGCGTCATCATCACAAGTACCCGGACTGGGAAATGCACAACCTGTGCGCACATTTGCGTCTGTCTCCGCTACTGCCTCTGCTTCTGCCTACAGCACTTCCTCTTCCTCCCAGGCATCTGCTTCGACTGCTTCTTTAAAGCGCAAGACGCCATCGCACCTTACTATGCTTGGAATGGCTCGGAAAGTAATAGCAGAAGAAGGTGGCATCCGAGCTCTCTATCGTGGTCTTCCAGCGACCGCCTTCGGTGTCGCTCCCTACGTCGGAATAAACTTCGCTTCATACGAGGCTCTGCGAGGTGTCATTACGCCCCCTGGGACAAACGCCAGCGCCCCGAGGAAGCTCATGTGTGGGGCACTTGCGGGGAGCATTTCTCAGACGTTGACATATCCCATGGACGTACTGAGGCGGAAGATGCAAGTGACAGGAATGAAGAGCATGGCAGTCAGACACACGGGAGCTATTGATGCACTCAGATGGGTGTTGAGGAATGAAGGTGTTAGAGGGTTATACAAGGGTATTTGGCCAAATTTGCGTATGTCAACTTATCTCGCCCCGTTGGACCCTGGATGCTAAATGGCGTTTATTGCCCTGCAGTTAAAGTTGCCCCGAGTATAGCCACTTCGTTCGTCTTCTCTCTAATTGAATGTCCTTCGCGAGCCTGACGATATGTATTTCAGATTCTACACATACGAACTCGTCAAGGAGTTTTTGCTCTCGTAGTCACTACCGAATTCCAATGCTCTCGTTATACATCCACATCAGCTTCGCCTCCGCATCCGAGTAATAACGCATCTTTCCATCGCTCCCTACCCGCAGCATACACTTGTTCACTGTATACATAGATAGACATGCTTCCATCTAACGGCACCACGAGAGCTCTCTTATATCCAATAGCGATTTTGCATCTTTTTCTATTTACCTTCCCTTTCTTGCCGCTTTTGTTAACATAAACCTACGTATTCACTCATTTACTTTTCGGGAGGGAGGGGGGTAATCGAAATCGCATCTGCAGTCAACAAATGGGTGGCTTACGTAATTATAATGCGGTATATAACTTTCGCGTCGATCCAATCAAGAGAATGATTCTTTCAAACCCTTCCACCATCAGTATCAGTGTCTCACTTCTTTTGTACTGAGAACTTCATCCTGACTGTCGTCGCATAAGGTTGACATAGCCAGCCATGGACAGGATTCCTGCTGAGATCCTATGTCGCGTATTTCTGCTCGCCTTACCATACCCCATTCATCCATACATGTACACCATGTATCGTAACTCCGTTTTAGTCCCTCTTCGTATCTCGCACGTTTGCCGCGTCTGGCGCGATCTATCGCTCTCCTTCGGAGCACTGTGGTCGTATCTGTGCATCAATTGCTTCGCTTACACTACCGGATCGACTGTCAAGGTTTTTGATACGTGGCTCGAAAGGACCAAAGGGATGCCACTCAATTTCTATATCAGGTGTGATGGTTACTGGGAACGAAGGCCGGAACTACATCGTGATGCGGAGCATATCATCACAACCATGATT
This sequence comes from Inonotus obliquus, assembly GCA_032164295.1. Lineage (NCBI taxonomy): Eukaryota > Fungi > Basidiomycota > Agaricomycetes > Hymenochaetales > Hymenochaetaceae > Inonotus > Inonotus obliquus. The sequence goes on along the minus strand of JAJHTX010000006.1, from coordinate 1,066,579 downwards.
TCGCAACAACATCGATGGAAAGAGGTCAAGCTTGTATGGATGAACGTTCAACTGTCACCCGATTTTCCAGGCCTGAAACTGACGAATATGCCGAAGCTGGAGTCGCTAATATTGACGGCGCGACTACCGTTATGCGCAAACATCAGTATCGCACAGTCTCCGAGGTTAAAACGGTTCGTAATCCAAGAATTGGACTTTGACCTGGAGACTGGGGAACACCCGATGCATTCCTTGTCCGAGTCGGGTGATATATTCTTCGACTACGTCAACCGTCCAGGGAGTGACGCTCTCAATACCTGGTTAAACTTCCTCAAGGCTACACCAAACCTGAAGGAGTTTCGCGCGTGTTCATCTCGTTTCACGTCCCCACCACCATTCCGTCCAACGGGCCATACTGAGCCTTACATCACGCTACCCAACCTTCAAGTCCTCAAATTGGAGATGAACGGGTCTGATGCTGCTGCGTCATACACTCTTGATTACCTGACACTTCCTGGATTGCAACACCTAATTTTCGCGAGTAATGATGCCGAGATTGAAGCGAAAGGATTGATGTTGATCAACTTCTTCCGACGGTCGCTCCCTCCTCTGACCTCGTTGGTAGTATTATGGCATTTCGTGAATGAAGATATCATAATCCAGGCCCTCCATCTCCTTCCCACTCTTAAATACCTGCGAGTGAGTGGGGCGAATGCATCAAGGCGATTGTTCGACGAGCTCGCCGTTGCGACGACGAATAATGGTGTTTCATATGCGGAATCCAGAAATTCGGATCTTGACGTCGACATGCACATCGGAGCCGCTGTTTGCCCGTCCCTCGAAACACTCTTCTTCGAAAGGCTGAAACTCGGGTTCGACACTCGTGGTTCATGTTCAGCTTTCATTACGATGCTAAGGTCTCGAGCAAAAGTTTCAAGAAAGTTCAGAAGTATCCACTTGCGAGATAGTAGTGGTAGGCCTGTAGGGGAACCTCCTGCTGTTAAAAGCGTTGGCTTATCGGCCATCGACGAGGACATTGGTAGTTTTAGGCAGAAGTTGAGAGTTCATCTTGTGGAACAAGGAGTGGTCATTGGGGATTATGATGCCGTTAACTCTCTTCTCATTCGTGGAGGATTGTAAGATGAGCAGGTTTGGATCATTTCCTTACTTCTAATGTGTATCATTCGAACTCGAAGGTCGATTTCCACAAGCTTCAACAGAATGTGGGACAAATGTATGTACAATAAATATGTCGATATTTGCATCAGTATTTGAGTAAAATCTACGAAGCTCTACGAAGTTGTGTAAGGGTTGTACATTGTCGAATGTGCTCTTGGTCTAGAGAGGCACTTCGTCAACCTTGCGTGTATAAGCACTAGTGCGGTGACTCCCCACATCTAAACACCACTTCCGTCTACACACCTATGCAGCATTACAATAAATTCATTTCATTGATAGACATGAGAAATTGGTCATTTGCTATTAGCATTATCAGTCAATATATCAATGGTCATGAATTTTTGGTTGAGTACATAAGTCAAAAGAAGTAGATGCCGCCCTCGGACCATTACATGTATGTGCAGGAATAATGGTCATCGAAACTGTCTGATTTCGAGTTTCGAGAAACATAATGACGCTACTATGCGTACCAAGAGATGATATGAGACCACTTTAAGATAGAATAGAGTCAACAACATCATAGTTACCAATTACCACTCCTTGTTCTGAGAGATGATGCCTCAATCGGCGCCGAAACTCGCTGTTGTCCTCCTCTTCAACTAAAAATCCGAACCTTGTGACAACAAGTGGGTCCGGCAAATTTCCGGATCGTTCATCTCTGAAATGTATGTCCCAAAGCTTTCCAGAGGCTTTTTCTCGGGACCTGAGCATCGCGATGAACGCCGGACAAGGATCCTCATCTTCTTCGAATAAGAACCGTTCGATGAATAGTGTCTCGAGCGCCGGGCAGACAGCGGTGTCGATGCCAGTCCTATCCACGAGTGCGCTGTAGGAGTTTGAGTTTGTGTTGGTCTCGTTGCTAATGGTGAGGGCGTCGAGGAAACGCCTCGATCCCATCGCCCAGACCAGTCTCAAGTGCTTGAGAGTAGGGAGAAGGGAGAGTAATTGGATAATTGAATCTTCATGCGCCCTATACCAGAATATGCGCAACGATGTCAGAGGTGGTAGTGACCTCCGGAAGAAGTTCAAAAGCATCACCCTGGTCTCCATGTAGTCGTCTACGCCGTCAGAGCCGCTGACGAAGTACAACGACCGCAGACGCGGAAGTGTCACGTAATCAAGGATATATGACGCAAAGCTAGATCTCAAATCCAGGGCGTGAAGGTCGGGCAAGATAATGAAAGGGGTACGGTATGACGGTGGGGAATCACCATCGCTGGGACTAGAAGAAGTGCGGAATTCCTTCAGGTTGGGTGCGGCTCTAAGGAAATTGAGCCAGATGCGAAGAACGTCACTCGCCGGACGGACTGGCCAAGTAAAACGGATATCGCCCAGCTCGCAAAAGACATGATCTCCAGTCTCTAGATCAAAAGCATATCCTCGAACGATGAAGCGTTTTAACCTCGAAGATCGCTCGATACTGATACTAGCGCGATTTCCCATCCCCATACTCAATGATAACGACTCCAGCATTGGCATATTCGTCAATTTCAATCCTGGGAACTCGGACGATACCCGAACACCCGCCCACACGAATTTGACCTCTCTCCATCGATGCTGCTGAGAAACCAGGGTCGTGATGACATATTCCGCTTCTTGGTGATGCAGGGGTGCGTCCATGTCAGACATCCTCAGAGGATCGCACTCAACGCGGAAATTAAGCGCTGCTCCGTTCGTCCTCTCGAGCCATGTGTCGAAGACCTTTATAGTCGATCCCTTGAATTGGAAGAAGTTTAGATACGACCACAGTTCTCGAAGAGATATAGATATGTCGCGCCAGGTCCGGCAGACGTGCGATATATATAGAGGGACTGTGATAGATCCACGGGATTCGTCGTAAGTGTCCGGATGAATTGGGTATGGTAAGGCGAGGAGAAATATGGCACAAAGTATCTCGTGAGGAAACCTATCCATACTGTTCGAGAGTCCCGATGTTGGTAGGAAACTCTTAAGACGAGTTGCAACAGCAGTTAACGGCACATCATGGTTCCAAAACAAAACAAAGGAAGCACAGAAGAAAGGAAGTACACACTGCACAGTAATTCTCGTGTTACGTAACCGTAAATACCAATTCCAACTCATCTCATCATCCTTTTCGTTTCTTTGTTTCTTCATTTTTACTACCCTCGTCTGCTCAAGAACTCCAGTCTGTCGCTCCAAGAATCACGACTTGTTTGGTACCCGTCTGCTTCGTATAACTACTACATATTAGCCTCTATGGGTGGGCTTCCTTCCGAGATCCTATGCCGCATATTCTTGCTTGCCTTGCCATATCAGATTCACACGATCGACACGTACGATGAGAATCCTGGTTCAATTACAGCGCCTCTTCGTATTTCGCACGTTTGCCGGGCATGGCGCCATCTATCCCTATCTTTCGGGGACCCATGCGTCGATCTTTACACCACCAGATCGGTTGTGAAGGTTTTCGATACATGGCTCGAGAGGACGAATAGAAAGCCACTCAATTTCTTTGTCGTACAGTCGTAGGTAATGGCTTAAGAAGTAGCACAATTTCCCACCGTCAAGCGGAGTATATCATCACGGCTATGATTTCTCAGCAGCACCGATGGAGAGAGGTCAAGCTTATATGGATCAATATTGAACTGTCGCCGGATTTTCAAGGGCTGAAACTGACGAATATGCCAATGCTGGAGTCCTTATCATTGGCCGTGAGGATAGAGACGGAACTATCCGCTAGTATCAGAATCGTGCAATCTTCGAGGTTAAAACGGCTCATCGTTCAAGAATTGGATTTTGATCTAGAGACCAAGATCAACCCTTCCTTGAGCGAGTTGGGCGATATCATTTTTACCTCTCCTATTCGTCCGGGGAGTGGAGTTCTCCATACCTGGCTCAGATTCCTCAAAGTTGTACCCAACCTGGAGGAATTCCGCACCTCTTCCTTTGAACACGACTCACCTCCATCATACCATCCCCATTCTGTCCCTTTTATTACCCTCCCTAATCTTCACAACCTCATGATGGGAACCAGCACCGCATCATACATTCTTGATTACGTCCTTCCGAGTCTGCAGTTGCTGCCGGCGCATCTCGCAAGCGATCCCTTGGACGACTACAACGCGAAAGGGATGATGCTCGTGAACTTCTTATGGCGGTCGCTTTCCCCTCTGACCTCGCTGCACTTGGACTAGTATAGGGCAAATAAAGATTTCATTGTCCAGATGCTCTCTCCTCTCCCTAGTCGCAAGCACGTGCGACTGACCGGGACGATTGTAACAAGAAGTTTGAACTTCGACAAACTTGCCATTACGACAAGCGGTGTAGGAAACAGGATGGACTCGGGCTCATACAGTCCATTTTCGGATAGACGCATGGACACCGGCACTGAGACTGACATCGTCGCCGTCGTCTGACCTGCTCTCGAAACGCTCTTCCTTGAATAAATGAAATTCAGAGGAGATGGAGATGCGTGTCTGGTTTTATTTCAATACTCAAATCCCGAGCAAAACCGCCTGGGAAGTCCTGGGACATACATTTCAGAGATGATAATACCTGTAATGTCTTTGGTCCGCCTGTTGTTACAAGCGTCAACTTGTTAGCTGTGAGGAAAACATTGGCGAATATCGGCGAAAATTGAGGCATCATCTCGTGAAACAAGGAGTGGTTGTTGGAAACTATGATGTTGTCGATTCTCTTCTTAAATTCTAAGCCTGATAGCAAGGAATATCATGGGATCTTTTGTAGGAGCGGTAGATTGCAATTTGTATATCGCCAGAGAACAGGCAGGCGATTCCTTTAGTAGTCTGGTGATTATGTAACAAGATCTTGCCACATCATCATGTCGTTCCAATTCAAGCTCGGGACCACTACTTCTGAGAATTTACGAAAGAAAATTTTCACATCTCTTTGATCTCATCCCATTTTCCGTGTCTCTACCCTGGTATGTCCCGGCACTACAACGCCTCACTCCGTCTCGTACTACATCCAAGCACAATTTATGGATAGGCTACCTCCCGAGATTCTATGTCACATACATCTGCTCGCCTTACCACACCCAATTCATCCATACATGTACACCGAGTGGCGCGTCTCGGTCACAGCACCTCTTCGTATCTCACACGTTTGCCGAGCCTGGCGAAGACTGTCTCTATCTTTCGGAGAACTATGGTCGTATCTATGCATCAATTGCTTCATCTACACTACCGGATCACCTGTGAAGATTTTTGATACATGGCTCGAGAGAACGAACGGCATGCCGCTCAACTTCTGTATCAGTTGCGATGGCTGGGACGGTACAGAGGAATCACATCGTCAAGCGGAATATATCATCACGACTATGCTTTCTCAGCAACATCGATGGAGAGAGGTCAAACTTGTATGGAAGGATATTCAGCTGTCGCCCGAAATCGCAGGACTGAAACTGACGAACATGCCGATGTTGGAGTCCTTAATATTGACGGCAAAACTGCGAATACGCGCTAATATCGATATTGGACGATCTACGAGGTTGCGGCGGCTTATTGTTCAAGAAACAGATTTTGATCTGGAGACTGGGAACCAGCCGTTGTATTCCTTGACCGAATTGGGTGATATCCTTTTCGGTTATGTCGACCGTCCAGGGGGTGAAATTCTTTACACCTGGTTAAACTTCCTCAAGGTCGTACCAAACCTGAAAGAATTCCGTGCCTGTTCCTCTCGTTTCCGAGTCGATTCCCCTCCTCCATTCCGTTCTCATCGCCACACGGAACCTTTCATTACCCTACCCAACCTTCACACCTTAAAATTGGAGACTTTCCGCAACGGACACGATACCGCGTCACATATTCTCGATTTTGTGACACTTCCGAGTTTGCAGCATTTGCTTTTCACAAGTGACACCTTCGAAAGTGACCTGAAGGGGTGGATGCTGGTGAACTTCTTTCGGCGATCATTTCCTCCCTTGACCTCGTTGGTTATTTCATGGCCTTACGCAAAAGAAGATTTCGTAATTCAGAGTCTCCAACTTCTCCCTTCGCTTAGACATATGCGAGTGAGAGGAGCAATTGTATCGAGGCTGTTCTTCAACAAGCTTACCGTTACGACGACAAACGGTACGGTCGATAACGTTAGTTGGAATGTTCGTGGCCCCTTCGAGCGCAGACGATCTAGTACCGATACGGATTTTGATTTCGACACTACTATTTGTCCACATCTCGAAACACTCTTCCTTGAACGATTGAGATTCGAGGGTGATGGAGATCCATGTCTCGCCTTCATCACGATGCTCAAGTCCCGAGCGAAAGTCTCTAGAAAATTCAGAGATATACATCTCATGAATGGTACTGATCCTCTCTTCGCTACACGACGCAACCTATTGATTGCGGAGGAGAACATTAGCCAGTTTCGGCGTGAACTACGGCATAATCTCTTGTATCAAGGTGTGGTCGTTGGGAATTACGAATCTATCCACTCTCTTCTTGTCCGCCGAGGGGAGTTCTGACTCATTAACCCATATTCTTAGGCTACTACTTCCTGCTATGCATACTATCTCTGCTATGTTTATCTTTTGTAGTACTATATATCAGCTGAACGAACAATTCAAGCAACAGTGTTTTCAGGGATCAAAACCAAACAACTCTATAAGAAGTTGACTGTTCTGCGATGTACCCGATGGGAGGAGTTAATCCCAGGTGTGAAGAACTTTGCTTCCCGGATAATTGACATAGTCGAAAAATACATCACCCAGTTCCGTTGATGAGTACAAAGGCGGCTCCCCAGTCTCCAGATCGAAGCCCAATTCTTGAATAATAAACCATTTTAACCTCGGAGACTGTGCGATACTATACTATTATTTGCGCATAGCAGTAGTTTCGCCACCAATATAAATATTGGCGACTCCAGCATCAGCATATTCGTTACTCTCAGCAGCACCGATGGAGAGAGGTCAGGCTTATATAGATGAACATTCAACTGTCACCCGAGTTTTCATGCTTGACAATGGAAATACATATGTGCGCCTTCTGAAGCTGTTGCCGACGACAAAGAGATTGAGTGGTTTCCCATTAGTCCTCTAGAGCCATGTATCGAAAACTTTCACAACCAATGTGGTAGTATAAAGAGGCACCGTCACGACTGTGAGTGAACTGGGATTCTTAGCGTACGTGTCGTTTGGTTGAATCGGATACGGAACGGCAAGCAAGAATATTGCTGCGGCCTAGAATCTCGGAAGGAAGCCCGCCCATAGAGGCTAATGGTGTTTGCCATTCAGCAGACGGCGGCCAAACAAAGCGCAGTAGAAGGGAAGGGACGAAAGACTGAAGTCTTGAGTAAGGATGCCGAGTTCAAAGTTTGTTACGTAATAAAAAGATTACGTATGCAAACATGTCTCAGTACTGTATACGTCTGTACGGGTGCAACTGTAACGGTAACGCGGCCCTGGTTGGGTTGCTTGGTGTAACGTGTAACACTGGGTCCAGGTTGCCGTGTTACAGGGTGTATACTGGTATGTATTACTAAAAAACTCAAAAAAGCACCAAAAGTGCAAGCAATTTGTTCGAAGTAGGTAAGTTCACCTTCCCCGAGCAGCAAGGCCAGGTCCAATACGACAGAAAGTACAAGTTACATTGTAATTTTCACGGTTCAATGCATGTCCCGTTGGTTGCCTGGTTGCCTAGAACAGGGTGTGTAACGCGCAATGCTGCCTTGGTTGGCCATTTCGTCGCTGTAACGCACCTCGTCTGGTTGCACCCGTACAGACGTATACAGTATTTCTTCTCCTTGAGCTTTGGGCTTTGAGAATACCGCTGTGCTTAATCTGTTGCCCACCGGTCTCGCAGAGTCCCGTTTCCTACTCAAGGGCTCTCAGGCTCGAACAGCATGGATAGGCTTCCTCACGAGATACTTTGTGCCATATTTCTCCTCGCCTTACCATACCCAATTCATCCGGACACTTACGACGAATCCCGTGGATCTATCACAGTTCCTCTGTATATATCGCACGTCTGCCGGACCTGGCGCGACATATCTATATCTCTTCGAAGACCGTGGTCGTATCTAAACTTCTTCCAATCCAAGGAATCGACGACAAAGGTCTTCGACGCATGGCTGGAGAGGACGAACGGAGTAGCGCTTAATTTCCGCGTCGACTTATACCCTGTTGTCTGAGTCTGAGAAGGACGAACCCATGCATCACCAACAGGCGGAGTATATCATCACGACCCTGATTTCTCAGCAGCATCGGAAAGATGTCAAATTTATGTGGGCGGGCGTTCAGCTATCTCCAGACTTTCCAGGGTTGAAGTTGACGAGTATGCCGATGCTGGAGTCGCTGAGACTGTTTATGTCGGCGGAGAGACTACCGCTACGCGCAAATATCAGCCTCGCACGGTCTTCGAGGCTAAGACGATTTAGTGTTCAAAAATTGGATTTTGATCTAGAGACTGGCGATCAACCCTTGTCCTTGAGCGAGTCAGGCGATATTCGATTTTCTCGTCCAATCCGTCCGGGAGGTGAAGTTCTTCACATCTGGCTAAACTTCCTCAAAGCTGCGCCCAACCTGAAGAAGTTCCATAGCGCTTCTATTAGCGGTGCTTTGCCACCGTCATACCGTCCTCATTCGATCCCTTTCATTATTTTGCCTAACCTTCACACCCTGATAGCGGAATCTGGCGCCGCATCGTACATCCTTGATTACGTGACACTTCCGCGTCTGCAGTCGTTGTACTTTGAAAGCGACTCTGACGGCGAGAGCCGCCACGGTTGATGATTGTGAATTTCTTACGGCGGTCACTTCCCCCTTTGACCTCGCTGCACGTAGGCTGGTGGTTTCTAGTAAACGAAGATTTCATTATCCCAGTACTTCACCTTCTCCCCACTCTCAAACATTTGAGAATGCACTTCTCGACTGTAACAAGACGTTTCTTCAAAATACTCACTATTACGACGGGCAGCACGGGTAACGAACCCGATTTTAGTACATTCGTGGATAAGACTGGTACCGACACCGTCGTCTGTCCGGCACTCAAAACACTATACATCAAATTCTTGCAATTCGATGAAGATGAAGATGATCCTAGTCAGGCTTTCATCGCTATGCTCAAGTCCCGAGCAAAAGGTCCGGGATATACATTTCAGAGATGGGGTTTATCTTGCAAGGGTCGAATTCTTAGTTGAAGAGGAAAGCATTGGCGAATTACGGTTATTGAGGTATCATCTCACGAGACATGGATTAGTTATTGTTAATTATGATGGTATTGACTCTCTTCTATCTTGAAGTAGTCTCGTATCATCTCTTGGTACGCATAGTAGTGCTACTATATTTCTCGAAATCCGAAATCAATCTTCACACTCGAGTGTGCTGGACACACATGTAATAGTCTACGGGCAGCATCTACTTCTTGTTTACCTCTATTAATTCCATTTGTTCGATCTAGAGCCTGAAGTATAATCAAGCGGGTCTCGGTCATACACTGTATCTTCATGTTTACCAAGGAAGTTATTGCAAATGTATTACAGAGTGAGGACAAGATGGGCGTCACGGTGGAGACGGAAGTGGTGTTTGGTGAAATACAAAGAGAGTTACTAATCCACTGCTTTTCTTACACACGAACGCGAGAGTCGACAAAAAGTTGCCAGATATTGTATTCTAGCTATACGCTCGCACGTTCTCATTGAAGTGACAATGTACAACAACAACTTCATTCTAAGTTTTGCAGAGGAAAATCCTTCTAAGTACTAATGCAGGATATCGATTTGTCGTACATACACTTACCACGCAATCTGTTGAAGTTCGAATGATACTTATTCAAGAAGGAGATTCTTATGTACTACTTGTCGTGTAGGTGAACCGGAGATGGAAAGGCAAGCGAGAATATCACTGCAGCATAGGATCTCGGAAGGAAGCCCATTCGTAGAGGCTAATAGTGAGTCGTGGATAAGACTAGCGTCGACACCGCGGCTGTCTGCCCGGCACTCGAAACGTTAGTCGTCGAACGGTTAAAAATCAATGCAGATGAGGATCCTTGTTCGGCTTTCATCGCGATGTTTAGGTCCCGAGAGAAAGCTTCTGGAAAGGCCTGGGACATACATTATGGTTACGGCAGATTGGATAGGGCACCTTTTGATGTCAGGATCAAACTCTTAGTTGAAGCGGAGAACGATAACAGATATCGGGATAGATTGAGGTATTATCTCATGGGTGAGGGAGTGGTTATTGGTCATTATGATGTTGTTGAATCTCTTATATTTCGCCGTGGTTTCTCTTGGTTCGCATAGTAGCGTTACTGTGTTTCTCGAAATTAAAAATAACGACACTTCGCCCAATGCGTATGCTTCCGAGTCACAAATATGTAATGGCCATGGGCAGCATTTACTTGTCGAATTACTCAACCATCAATTCTTCTTGACCACTTTCTGATAACTCTAATAATTATTGTGGACTACTAATTCCTCTTATTAAAATTTGTCCGATCTAGAACCTGAAGTGTGATCAAGCGGGTGCTTCTAGGTCACATCTTGATGTTTGGTGAAATACTAGTAGAGAGTCACTGCACTGCTGCTTCTCTTATACACGATTATCGACAGAAAGATGCCAGATGTTCTCCATATTCAAGAGCTGCTTCAAGTTCTTCCATGTTCTCAACTTCTCATTGAAGTGACAAGGTACAACAACAACTTCATCAGAGGTAAATCACTGATGCACAATTTAGACATGCATCGGGGGAAAGTCGTGAAGCATGTTTTACCTTATATAGATTGCTTGGTAATTTAAATCTATTAGTCACCATATCATGTGTTGCAGGCTTACAAGATCATATAAGTCGCATACAAGGATTCTGGATGAATACAAGACGAAAGAAAGGAAAATGCTTTTATATAGAAAATTGAAATTCTTGTGATGCTCTTTCACTCATCAAATAGCTCTTCTTCTTGCCTTGTAAATTAGATAAAATGATGTTTTCAATCAACTAATTGTATTCCAAGGCAACTCAATTCTATGCTTTGCACCAAGTAACTTTTGAGACGATACAGAAAAATAATAAGGGGTGTGCATTATTAGATTATGGCAACAATATATTTAAATGTATTATTTTAGTCAGTGAGGCTTCAATGGAAAGTGTATGTTTGTTGCAGGGCTTCGGTCAAGCATACAATGAAAAAAGAAGACTGCTCGGGAGAATGTGATTCATATTTTAGAGTGATTTATCCTTCCAAAACTGGGGATCGGATTTTAACCATCATATTCCACAAAGGAAAGCCTGGATTGCTGATTCTGTTTTTTTGAAGCTGCGTAAATGCGGTCACGTGTGATGTCATCCGTACTTATTCCCAAAGTCAACACGTCCTTGTTGCCTTGTCTCTTCTTTATCTACCACTACCATCTTATTACTTACCTCTGCCTTCAGTGCTTATCTGTGCATACCCAGAGTTGTCAATAACTTGGAACACTGTGAGTCTGTGAAGTTTCAATCAAATCCACTGGGTTAATGAGCTGTGCCACTCGTCACTGTACATACCTTGCCCAGCCTATACTCCTTCGTTTGCTTCCCAGCTCGGCTCATTCAATAATTTGGCTCTCAGATCCAGCATCTCCTACATCTCAGGCAACGAGTTCCCACGGCGCTCTTCTAACCCGAATACCTTGAGTCCAACAACCGCTCCAAGAATCAAAGCTCATCACCGAGTCTGAGCACTTCCTCGTTTGCATAGAGTTTCTGTCTCCGTTACTGTCTCGCACTTGATCGTCCAATGGGTGTCTACGGATTAGGATCGCCGGCTTCATCTAACGGCGATAACAATGTCTGCCTTCTTCCACCATCTTCCTTACTCTCTCACAATCTAAATGGACACCCCGGCTCTCGTACCAGTAGCTTCCTCTCCCCTCGAACAATCAATCATCCCTCCAGCACCCTCATCGAAGAACAGCTCACCCGTCTCCTCAGACCATTCATACTCAGCAACAACAACTCTACCTTCGTCATATGGAATACCTACAGAGGACGACCAGAGTAGAAACTCTTCCGAATTAACTATATTCTCAATTTACTCGATGTACAGCGAGCGATGCCAGACTCGGCTCTCCATAACAGCACTATCGGTCCAGCCGGTTTGGATATCATGGGCGTGGGGATGATGGGGCATGTGAAAGAGTACAGTAACAGAGACGAGTCAAGAGATAACCGGATTACCAGTCCGGAGTTTGAGTGTGGAGGACATCATTAGTACGTCCTTTGCCTTTCACCGCGATAACGATTTACCATTCATTCTTGGACACTTACTAGGCGAATACTTTTATTCCCTTCGGTAATTCAAACGCGCCATTGAACGATACCGTATCCGTGTATCTGGACTATGCTGATCCAAAGAGAGCACCAGAGGGATGGCATGCATGTGCTCAGTTCGCTCTTGTCATCTCGAATCCTAATGACCCCACCATCTACACTGTTTCTCGTACGTCTTGCACTTCCCACATCATCCGAACAGTCATCGCTTTCGCGTGTCGGGGCACAATCCAAATCAGACTGATGACTAATGCTATCCCTAGATGCTCACCATCGTTTCATTGCTGAGGAGTGCGATTGGGGTTTTACACGTTTCAGCGAGTTGAGGAAGCTATTTACTATACAAGAAGGTTTCCTTCTATCGTGCACCAAATAGCATGAGCTGACAATGGAGCAGCGGAAGCGGTTTCTTCGCAGGCTCAGGTTCAGGTTCAGCCTCGCGCTCAAGTCGACATCAAAGTTATAATCACAGCATCAACTCGCCTCGGAGCCGACCTACCAGCAGACACCACGTCGTCGGTTCCTTCCTAGACGCACGACCTGGTTCTCCAACAGAGTTGCCTTACGCATCAAATGCTGATCGTAATAGCATCCCGGGTTATGTCGCAGTTCGCCCTCTATCTGCCAGCTCGAACGCAGACAATATAGGCATAACAATAGAGGCTGACGCTCACGCCTCTCCTATTATCCACCGAGGTTCCTGAGTTCCTCAGAGTGTTGCTGGTCTTACTGCTGAAGGTGTTGACCAGTGGGGTGAGTATGTCGTTGATCTGACGCTTACTGACGATAGTCAGCCCGAGCTTAACATGCAACGTCAAAGCCCCGCCTCGGGCAAAGTACACGACTCTGATGGTGTGTTGTGGGAAACCTTCCCGACCACCTCGAGGGAACCCACCCTCCATATCCCCACTCCCAACAAGCACGGCTGCGCGTTACGGCTTGGCGCTGTCACCTGGCAGCGGTAGCAGTGCCGGAAATGGTGCCGATGCTATGAGCACAACGCGCGAGGGCGGGTACGTGACTGCTCCGCTAAGTGTGTAATCCTCAGCTTCCTTCGCAGCGCGGTTTCGAGTCACGAACTCCGATCCGCCTTCGAGCAGTCCTTCCCCACCGCCCTCCTTTGGGAATCATACTCATATGTCTACATGAAGTTCGCATAGCATCTCGTCATCTCAGAAGGTGTTGCCGGAGTTACCGGCAAGTCCTAGAGCCTCGTCTACCAGCCCGGCATCTACATCCGCTCCTGTACCTGTACCTACTAGCTCTCCTTCTTCCTCAACTCACGCAAACCTCGAATCCAGCGTATCACCTACACCTGCTCCTCCTCTCCTTCGGACAGGGATGGAGTAGGATCCACGACCTCTTCATGGCGTTCCCGCACGCCGGAGAACCAGAAGCGTTCTTCGTGCGAAACACGTATGTGCAGCTGGATGTGACCGGAGTGAAGGGCGACGGATTTGAAGAAGGCATTCAAATATAGATTCATAATGACTGATAATAAAATAATATGTCGTCTAATTATTTCTTCGTGATAAGCTACTACAAGGAATTTCAGCAATATTATGAGAATGAATCAAGTCTTTAGGCACTCTTATATCGCCCTTATAAGACTTGTAGAGCCTTATATGATGCCTGATTGCTTGCAAAACTTATTTGTATTTGTAAGCCGGACTTCGACATGTCATTTTCGAGGTTCAATGTGACTCCTTCGATCAATACATAAGTATCAGATAGCCTTTCTCGTCTCACAAGGTCCATCAGACTTACAGAGCTTATCGTAAATTTGTGCTGGCTTTTATAAACCGAGGTTCAATGTGGTACCTTCTTCCCCTTATGGTACTTTCGCCACTTTTATTGACATATATTCCCATAAAATCCTTAAGACTTTCTCCCGATGTGGTCACGGTAATGATACAATACGTAACCCCTACATTCTGTTGAAGCTCAAATGATACATACTTCAAGAAGAACGGAAATAATCTAAAGGACCAAAGCCACTCATCGTTCAATCCTCTGCGAATGGCCCGGGGGAGGGAGTCAACAACATAATAATTCAACAACAATCACTCCTTGCTTGTTTCACGAGATGATACCCCATATTCGACTATCAGCGCTTGTAACGAAGAATGAAACGTGATGCAACCAGTACAACCTTTCAAGGCTTACATAAATTGCAAGTCCCAGACCTTTCCGGAAGCTTTCTCTCGCGATGCATGACGATGAAAGTCATACACATGAACAGGTCATCATAATCCCTGAATTTCATTCGTACATACAACGAAGAACGTTTCGAGAGATTAGGCAAACAACGGCGTCGTGACGTCAACTATCCACGGTCACGAATGGACCATAAGATAAGACTTCGACTCGGATTTGTTCACTGTACCGCTTGACATCGCGATCGTTAGTTCGTAAGATCGTTGAAAGGAAAAGCATAAATACTTTCGGTCGCAAGCGCTTGAGAGTACGGAGAAACTTAAAGGGAGGAGATTTTTGGATTACGAAATCCATCCTCGTTTTGAGGTTCGCCTGCATATCAGCAACAAAGTCCAGACGTGTTAGTGGCCTCCTGAAGAACCTCATGTGCGGAGCCTAGACCTAGAGAAAAGATTTGAGTTCCGACTAGAGCTCCATAAATAGTCTTCATCCCAGAATACGACTGTACGCGGACGCCATAAAAGAAGATGGATCACATGCTGTAGGGCAAAAATAAGTATCATTGATAGCAAAGGATACTGTACATCCATTAGAATCAAGTGCTCCGTAAGCGGTGATAGGGTAGAAAATGTCCTAGTCAAGACTGCCTCCAACATACTCACGAACCAATGGTTCCCAACATTCCTGAGCGATTTGCATATGTTCACCCTGGCATATTTCGAATGTGACACTACCCTTTTCATCCAGAGTTCTTAAACCGAAGGTATTGGCCAGGTACGTTGGTTGCAGTTTCATTGGAATGAGAGTCCTTTCTTTCGTCATGATGTCCGAGGAGTCATCCTCAAGTGGTGCGTATGATCCGAACCAGGAAGATTCCTTTGGTACGACTGTCTTGTCTTCGGCGAAGAGAATGAGGACGAGGTTTGAGAGTGAAACGAGGTTTTCTGCATATGTCGTATTAATGGTGTCTGGTAATTCGTTGTTGATCGACGTGAGGAACTTGTTTGACTCCAAATATTCTGCAAGGCGGTCTGGATCCCGGAAATACTGGGCCTGAATAAACTGATTTCAGAGACTCCTACGAAAGTGAAAGGCACGCATATTCAACGTACCTGAATGATATTCTTCTGGGCATATCCGCTGTATACGCCGGCACGAGCTGCCCTCCTTGCAACATTACACAATAAATCAGTAGGTCGACACATCGGCATGTCTGCGACACCCATATGTTGCGAGCCGAACGTTAACAGGTTGTTGATAGGGGGATCATTATAGCGTTCCACATAAGCTCGTAAAAACTGGCCGCCTAAATTATATCCCATCAGGGACGAAGAACACCACGCCACAGTCAATTATCATCCGCAGCACTACTACTTGCAAAGTCAGCTCAATTATGAACGTACCTTGAGAAAAACCAATTGCGTCAAACCCATGCTTGAGTTCCTTAATCTCCCCAAGTTGTTCAGCTACAAAGTCGATTTGCTCGTTCACGTTTCCGAAGAATCCGGCACGTTGATCGGCGTCGAGGTTCTGGTCGATGTAGATAGAATGGACGAATATGCCGGGATGGACGCCCTTGATGAGTTCGGCGAATTCGAGCATTCCAGGTGAGGCATATGAGTCTCCTGTTATCCATACAGTGTCATAATTTATGTTAGTTGACCACGAAGTACAAATAGGAGCGAAACATGACGTTTACACACCGAGACCATGCCATAGCACCAGCGGCCGAATACTCGAGTTCGTGGGCGTGCCAGCGCCAAACACTACCTGGTCCGACTCTCCAGTGGGTAGTGATGAAACGCATAGTGGGAGAGCGAGCCCTGTGAAGGCGACGAGGCGTAATGGTCGAAACATAACTGCGGTGAAATTCAGGAGGTACTATGAGGCACGAAGGGCCAAAGGGAACGTAACCTGCTACGATCGACGTGCTATTTTGGGTTTGCGCCATGAACTCAACTCCGCCTTTGAACTGAGTCCGAGGATTCAGTTGACCATCAACCATCTTTACCATACACCTCCTACACAACAATGCCCAAGAAAGAAAAGGCCGTAGATCGCGGACGTCGAACGATACGTTCTCCAAGCCTAGGTTCTCATTCCGACCAGAATCACAACCAGGATGGATCGCGTCAACGAACTCGTTCTCCAAGTTCCGTTCCTTCTGACTTTGAGTTCTTCCAACTGTCCGGAAGCGAAGAGGAAGAGGATGGTGATAAGGAGTGGCCTGTCAAGGCCGTTGTAGGTGAAGCAGTATTGGGTAATAGGCAGATGAGGTGAGAGCACAGAACAGAAAGAACGACTCGCCTTTGTTCATTTTCTGCGTCCTTACAAAAACGATTTATAGATATCAAGTAAGGGGATGATCGTGATATATACAATATCTAATTCAACTCATATGAAAGCTTCAGGTAGAATGGGAAGGTTGGCAACGTGCGGACGGAACAAGTACGACTTGGACGATAGGTCTCCCAGGAGCAGCCCACCTCATCGACAAATGGGACGAAGCACGAAGGAAAGAACGTCTCGAAAAAGCAAAGAAAACCCCAAACATATCCCTCTCTGAACTAAACAAATACATGCCTCATGATTTTCGTACGTTCGAAAACGACGTAGCGTATCATGAAAAACTGCAGATATGGGGAAATGACACTGCATATTGGGGAGAATGGTTGAAAAGAGATGAACATGATAGCGTCTCTAAGGAGCCAGTGGTACAGAAGGAGGAGGAATCGCGTACATCGTTAATCCCAGAGTCGTCGAGGAAACGAAAACGCCCGCCTGAGTCGAGCGCATCAGGTAGTTACGCCTCGAGCTCGAGATTAGCTGATGAGGGTTCCACGATTGTTGGTTCTTCGGTAACATATTCACTGCAACTTTTGGTCTCGTAGCCCTAATAACTCACCTCAAAAGTCTTCCTTTCAGACTTCAGTAAATAGACTGAGCCGAAGTTCGTCTGTTGCACAAGGACAACCGTTGCAGTCGAACCCGCGTTCACTTCTTCAGAACCAATGGGATCGAGCACTCTTGGGAACCGGTGCAGCCAGAATCACATTGATAAACGAAATCGACGATGAAGAATGTCCAAGTTTGCCCCCGAGATTCAAGTATTTAGAGAATTATTGCAACTAGTGCGTCTGGAAATGTTTTGTACTATTATGTTCGGATTGATGATGTGAATGACCTAGCGATGTTGATGTTCCTGATCCCAGAACTGAAGATAACAAGGCTTTCTTGCTCGGTTGCGAATGCGAGGACGGATGTAATGACGTTTGGCAATGCTCTTGCTTGCAGGACTCTGGCTGTGTCAACGAAGATGACGAGCCGGCACCTGCGTATAATAAGAAGGTGAGAGCGACTGGCATGCATATGAGTCTGACCACGCTGAATGAGACTTTATAGGGTCTTTTCCTCTTCAATAACCAATCCGAAGTCGTTGAATGCAACGAAGTCAGTCGGAAGAGTTATCGTTGCGTTTCTTTTCTGACCTACTTCTGGCAGAATTGTGCTTGCAAGCGCCAATGCAACAATACTGTCGCACAGAAGGCAAGGAAATTACCGATTGAAGTCTTCAAGACTCGAAACAATGGCTGGGGAGCGCGAGCACCTGTTCGTATCCGAAGGGGAACTGTCCTGGGATTTTACACAGGGTACGTGGAGTTCGTCTTTTTTTCAACTAGGGAACAACTGACCTTGGACTGGCTTAGGAGAATTGTGTAAGCTTGTGCATTCTCTCGATTATGACTAAGTAATCGAATGAGAATGTAGGAAACGTGAACGATTGGCGCAACTGGCGCAGGATGAGCGGGAATACTCATTTGATCTGGACGTACGGGATGGGGAGGACGGGTTAGAAACTTACTCGGTCTGCGCATACAATCAGGGTAAGAACATGTGACGTTAAATACCCTAAAAAAACTAACTTCTGTCAAAGGAAATTGGACCCGATTCGTGAAGTATGTATCTTATTTGGCAATTCCAGTCTTGTTCTAAATCTGACAAATCGTAGCCATTCATGTAGCCCCAACGCTATGGTCTACTCCGTAGTCTTCGATGCCCCAGTATCCGTTGAGTTCCTTCATCTTTCTCACACCACTTACTCAATCCGGAACCGTCTCTCCAGGCCAACATGCCGTATATAGCCCTGGTCGCTACAGAGGATATACCACCGAAGAAAGAAATCACGATTGATTATAACCCTGCTGCTGCTCGCAAGAAGTCCAAGTCTGGTAAGAAAAAGAAAGGTGGCAAGAGCAGGGCAACGATAAAGGATGAGGATGTGGATGTGGAAATGTCGGGTTTAGAGGGAAAGACCGTATGCGTTTGTCAGAGTGAGGTTTGTCGAGGATTCATCTAGTTTCGTCGTACATTTGGTGCTTTGCTGTACACTACTTAGTGAGATAAATCCAATGGGTGTAAAACGATATTACGTAAACAGATTTTAGTCATTTGAGATTTGCACATCTTCTATCACCGTCGAGCACGTCCCCCAACGTTTCTTGACGCCGCACTCCTCCATTCACCCTCACCTCTGTCCGCGTTCTAGACCACCGAAATGTCTGGACCGGCTGCATCAGCAGCTTCTTCAAGATTTCAAGCCTTCATGAACCATCCAGTAGGTACGTCGCATCAAGTTCGAGCCTCCTTGTCGTGTGCGAGGAGAGGGTCGGGGAAATCACTTCGTTCGCGCAATACTAATGTCGTTGGGATTTACTCTTAGGGCCGAAGACGGTGTTCTTCTGGGCTCCTATGATGAAATGGTGTCTTGTTGCTGCTGGGGTGAAAGACCTTGCGAGACCTGCCGAGAAGCTAAGTGTATCGCAGAATGTTGGTGAGTAGTCTTTCTCTGGCTCAGGATTGTTGAAAGATGAAGAAGGCTGATGAGTGTTCTTTGTCGTATGTGACTTTTTGTTTGTGTCGTGATGATGGGATAGCTCTTGCTGCGACTGGGATCATCTGGGTACGATACTCGTTGGTGATCACACCTATAAACTATAGTTTGGCCGCTGTACGTCTCCTTCCTTCCACTCTTTGACTTTTCTCTTACATATTCCCTTCACGTTCTTGTTCTTGCAGGTCAACTTTTTCGTGGGCTCAACGGGCCTTGCACAGCTTGGTAGGATCTGGGAGTAAGCAACCTTTTCCATCTTTTCCTCATCATCTCCGACAGTGATGAGGATGTAACACTAATGCCTTGTCGTTTTGTGTGTAGTTACCGGCGAAAAAACCCTGATTGGGCCTCGGCGACACCTTCAGCCACTCCTGTACAAGCCAAAACAGATTAATTTCGATTTCAAATGCCCTTGTCGGACATTGCTTACATATTTTTACAATAGAGGGAGTGTGTACTGTGTTGCGGTGTTTGGATGGTGCTCAGCCCTCGATACTATGTATCTGATTTAGTTACTGCTCATTTGTACATAATCCCACTGGTGAGGGATTCTCCAATAATACCAACTGCGAATTCTTCGGACCAACGATAGTGCTAGTTATGGGGGTGTGCCATTGGTGCTATGTATGTACATATATATATTGTGAGTGCAGAGAGATCTGGGGTCAATTCATGTGAACACGGGGAAAAGGAGAACGAAAGCGGTATTGTGCAACGTTGATATACAAATGCGGTGGTGTGGGAGGAGATATACCCAAAAATTGAAGCGTCTATCCCAAGCAAAGGAAAAGGAAATTAAGGGCGGGTCCGGCAGTTTCGGCGACAGTAAGGTTATCGCGAAGCCGTCTTCCGTTTCGCAGATGCTTTACTCTTGTGATTCTGGCTCTGGCCCTTTGTCCGGCTATTCCGAGAGGCTGAACCTTGCTCATTCGTATTACGTGCTGTGGAAGGTTCGACAATATTGTCAAAGAGGCTCTTCGCATTGGATAGGAGGTCGTAGCCTAGACCGCCTACGGCACGACCTGCGAGTCCAGCGATCGACTCGATGAAGCGTTGGGCGTCTGATACAGCGTCGGCTCTTCGTGCCTCATCCTCGCCATATCGCCATTGCTCGTGTGCAGTAAAGGATTCGTACATACGCGGACGAGGGGTTCTAGTTCGAGAACGTGTTGCACCAGTAGCACCCAACCCTCCCTGATGACCATGTCCATAATAAAGACCGTCTCGAAAAGCACCGATAACACCACCAGCTTCGTCGTTGTTATTATTACCACCATCGACGATGCCAGCGAGCCAACCGGTACTCGCGCCGAGTAGGCCGAGGATGAGACCCCATTTGAGGACGCGGAAGACCATGCGCACCATGAAGCTCGTTGTTCGGTATAGACTGACAAGGGTGTAGTACACGGTGAGAAACATGATGAGTGGCGGTATGATTGTCTGTGCGTCCCATTCCCATGGTTTCATAGAGGGGAGAGCTGCGATGAGGGCGGATGCACGAGAAAGGAGGATGATTCCGTAGGACAGAGTAGTGAAGAGGACATGATAGACTGAAGGTGGGAGAAGAGCGGCAAGGTAGTCAAGGAGAGGATCGAGGAAAAGAGGAAGGTCGTTTGGATGGAGGTTGTCCATCGTCGTTGTACTCGTCGTTACCGTTCCAAAGAAGGTGCTGTCTGGAAATCAGCAACTGGACAGAGAATATTACAAATTGAATTGCGTACGTAATTAAATAAGGTTTGATCTTCAGTCCTTATACGGAAAGAGGGTCTGACGGGGTGATGATAAACAAGTACAAATAAACACACGCATTATATATATACGGACGCGTTCTTTCATTCCCAACTTGACTTCGTTCCTCATCCTACGCTGCATCTCGCACTTTGTCTCCTCCCCCCTTCAGGAGTCCCGTCCCCCTGCTTTTACCCCTTGTCCCCCACTTCTATCTACTATTACTCAACATGGGTATGAAGCGCAAGCTCGTCGACGACGCGTCTGTTCACTCTGTATGAAGCGCTTCCCTTTTATGGTAATCAAAGCAGACACATCTGACGCGGTCGCGTTTATAGCACTGTGCCAAGCAGATCAAGCTCGTCCCTTTCCCCTCCTCTGAGCCATCATTCGAAATGGACATGGATCTCGTCATGTCCGACGAGCCTACAATGGACCTCATCATGCCTGCTGGCTTCCATTCCCGACTACCGTCTAGCGCGTCTACCGATTCTGATTATTCCTCCGACGCCTCGCCAACCCGTACGTTTCGCCCGTCTTTATCATCACGCGAAGTTCACGGTCTTCATTTCAGCTGCTTACCCCACCTTTGATATTTATCCAGCTCCCGAACCTGCGTCACGTACTACTTCGATCCATGGCCGTGCATTCTCTGGACTAGGCTTCCCTCATCTCAGGTGAGACGAAACGCGCCTCCTGGTGCTGGCTGCTTTTTCTCGGGTCTAATGGTCGCTGATAAAGTGTTCCTCCCTCAAAACTTTATCGTGACCGTCAACTGTACCGTGGTGGATGTCGCTTCCTGATTTGATGCTCTCAGGTCTGGCTGCAAGCAACTACCCAAACTCCGCGTCGCATGTGGCGCCGGGCCAACCGGTCAACGCTCGATGTGGGGACTCTGCGAAGAATGCGGCGCCATCCAAATGCTCGACTCGTAAATGCTCTCGCCACACGACACTTTGGTCAAGTCTAACTGCTTTAGTCTCTTTTTCTTACTCCTATTCCTCTATACTCCTCTTCTCTGATTTCTTTATCTGTTTCTGGTCTAACTCGGCTTCAGCAACTGACACCTTCCGACTTTCACCTCGACAAAAGGGGCAAGAAAACAACAAAAATAGTACGGGTCAACACCGATATCAGCATATTATTCGGTAACAGGATCGACAACCCCGACATTCTGCCAATAACGTATTCCACTAATGGTCGACTTATGGATCGACAAACGTAACTGAAGTAACTAACCAGCACTTGCCAGCTTTGACGGACAGCATCAGCAAACCTCGCCACATTACCACTGTCAGCAATGTTTTCCTTGTTTCCCTCCTCCTGCCCTCCCATCCTCTAGTCCCCATCCTGTCCTTCCGTCAGCGACACCCTCTCCTCTCACCTCTACTATACAATGTACGTATCGGAACTGCTACATTGTACTCACATGCTGGCAGTTTGCTGTCTTCCGTCGAAAAGTGGTACTAGTTTGTTCTGACTAGCCAATCCAATCAGCTGGGACACTGTTTTTTCTCAATTATTCGTTCATGCTATTTGCTATCGATGTACCCATGTTATCTGCGTGTAAATGCAATTCTTCGTTTAAAAATGATTTTGTGTGTGATTTTATTCGAAGCACGTGTGAAAAGATGGGCGTTGCCAAGTGCGGATAGTACGGATTAGGTGACAGAGTACTTAACAAGGAATACGTACCATACCAATGGACATCATCTCTCCCAGTCTTATTTTCTTCTGACTTCCCTTGCTTCTCTCCTTCTTTCTCCTCAACCATCACCACTCCAGATGGCTCCAAGTGATTCTACGGTCACCATGCCGGCGACACCGTCGACTCCTTCAATTGATCAACTAGACAAGAGCAAGCAGCACGAGAATGAGAATGAGAATAGTAATCCCATAGAACCTGACCAGGACATGACTGCGTTGGTGCCAGATACGGGTGAGACGAGCGAGGGTGGAAAGCTCAAGATGATCGTGCAACTGCTCAAGCGATGTCTGGGCGTCAAGGATCTTGCAGCGATGTACGTATTTGACATTCTCATCCTCTCCTCCCTGCAACACGTGCGCTGATAGTGAATCTATAATGCACGCTTTGCTGGATATCTGCGCTTTTTATCGTTTATCGTAATCGACTTGCCTCTATCTGGATGGACGTAACTGATGGAAAATGAAGGCGTTTGTCGTTGCCTGCTTCCCTCCTTGAACCCATTCCCAACTTGGAGTACTGGCAGTACTTGGATCGACCAGACCTCTTTGTTTCGTGAGTACTGGCGTTGTTAACATACCCAGTCCAACATCACTGAGAGCTTTATTCCCTTTGTTTACAGCATCAATGACTCTGAAGACCCTCTCGAGCGAATGCTCGCTGCCATTCGTTTCACGTTCACCAAGGATCTCAAGTTCATCGTATGTCTCTCATCCATGTGGTCTCATCAATCATTCATTGATTCGAGGGTCGTGTGCCTTCCAGCGTGGCAGAATCGTCAAGCCGTACAACTCCGTTCTTGGCGAACATTTTCGCGCACACTGGGATGTTCTGCCAGTGGAGTATCCACCTGACTACCCGTCTTCTCCGCCCACACCACGGCAGCACACCACTTCACCACAGCCGTCGGCAAATGCCTCGTCAGTCTTCGGCAGAGGTCCCAAGGACGAAAGTACCGTGTCATTCCGCTCATCCAAGAGCTTCTCAAGTACTAAAAGGGCTTCTTCGATCTTTGATTTTGCGACGGCACGAGTGACGCCGTTGCCCAAGTCTCCGGAGCCAGCTTCTTCGCCTGAGACGAGGAGTCCTAAAGTGAACGGCATCATTAATGGAACTACCAACACCAACACCAACACCAGCTCTAGCACCGTCGGCGCTGGTTCTGGTTCGGTAGAATCTAACCTCGCTGCCGGTGTGTCAAACTTGAGTCTTGGCGATGGTTCTGGTTCGTACGACTCTGGAGACGATTACGATCGCGAATCTCGTGTTCGAGTAGCGTTCTTAACTGAGCAAGTGTCTCACCATCCACCTATCAGCGCTTATTATGCCACGTGTCCTTCTCGGGGTGTTACGCTCATGGGTATTGATCAGATTAGTGCTCGTGTTTCTGGGACGGGTATACGAATATCTCCTGGATCTCAGAATAAGGGTATTTTCGTACAGGTGGATTCGGGGTATGGGAAGGGAGAGCAGTATCATGTTACGCACCCGAGTGCGATGGTGAATGGGATGTTGCGTGGAACTTTCTATGCTACCATTTCCGATTCGACTATTATTACTTGTTCTGGGATTGATGGAGAGGAGGAGGGGAAGGAAAGGTTAAGAGCTATTCTTGAATACAAAGATGAGGTTAGCGCATATATTCAACTTTATTTCCTCATTCCTCATCCGAATATCCTAACGAATTCCTTTTTTCTCTTTTCTTAATTTACAGTCCTGGTTGGGTCAAGCCAAGTTCGCAGTTGAAGGCGTCGTGCATACATACCGAGAGGGCGATGAAGACTACAAGGAATGGACTAAAGTCAAACACGTACCCAAGAACGTCGCACTCGCTTACTTCGAAGGTTCATGGCGTGGTCGAATTCGATTACGTCGTACCAACAACACCTACGCCTTCACCTCATCCCCATCTGCCTCTGCCTCTGCCTCTGCCTCATCCTCTACCAACGTCTCTTCAGACAAGGATGGAGAAGAAACGACCCTTATAGACCTTTCAACTCTCCTCATCATACCTAAGCACGTTAGACCTCTGGATAAACAGCACTCGTATGAGAGTAGGAAACTGTGGGAAAACGTTACGAGGAATTTGTTAGAGAAGGAGTTTAGTGAAGCTACGAAGCATAAGCATGCTATTGAACAGAGACAGAGGGATAAAGCTGCTGAGAGGAAACGGAAAGGTGAAGAGTGAGTATTCCTTTTTTTCTTTTCCCTGTTTCCCTATTTTTCTTTCTGTTCCGCTTTCGGGTATATCGATCTGATTCATTACCTATCTCTCTGTCTGATGAATAGGCACGTCCCAGCGTACTTCGAGAAGAACATCGACTCTGGTATTCCAGTTCTAACACCGGAAGGAAAGAAAGTACTCGAGGAGGAACTTAAATCGACGGATGGGGAGTGTTGAAGTATTTAGTCCTTTCCCACTTAATCCTTTCCCTGTCCACTCTCGTTCTTGCTTTGGCTTTCATTCGCTTTCCTCTCTCTCTCGTTCTCGATTCGATGTCCGATTCCGATGTTCGATGTTCGACGTCCGACGCTCTGCATTCCACGCTCCAGTTTCCAGTTTCACCAACCAACCTACCACCCTACCATTAACTACCTAACCTACTTACATTATACCAATAAACTTGCTCTGTATATACTATACGGACATACGGACATACGGACATACGAACTCTCTCTCGGATTTCTTGAAATTTCTTGAATCTCTTCTCCGCCTCTTTTCCCTCTCCCGCCTCCGCCTCTTCTCCGCCTCTACTCCCTCTCCCAAGTCTCCCACCTCTCTGCCTCTCCCGCCTCTTTCTTGCGTAGACCTTCGCCTATTACAGTAATAAATTCTCCGTCATTCATGTCATGTGTTTGTGTTGGTGTGTGTTTGTGTGTTGGTCGAGGTGAAGGAGAGAGCAAAAGGGGGAGGAAGGAAGGAAGGGCCCGGCGGGAGCGGGAAAGATGTGTGGAGTTGACCCACGACGCGCCGGCCAGTCCGTTTCTTTATTCTTGCTTGGTTGGTTGTTTAGTCGGTTGGTGGGTGGGTTGAGCGGGTTGAATGGTGTACATGTAAAGGGACAGAATGAGTACTGGTACTACATAGTATACATCCTGGTTGGGTACGGTTTTGTTTTTTTGAAGTGGTCACGGTGATCTTAGTCCAACATAGCAAGTACTTTTTTCTTAGTGTTTTTTTTCGCTTTCGGCTTTCGGCATAAACCAACGTTAAACAATTTCTTACCGCACCCTTTCTACCTACCTTTCGATAATTCCATCATTTACCATTCCTTCCTCGAGAAGAAAGGCTTTAAACTTTAAAGAATGCTTGTATTCCGCATCTGCATTGCTTATAGAACTATACAAAGATCCATTGTACATACAATCATTGAGATAAATCGATTTCTTTTTTTTCTTGTTTGAAGACACGACTACTCCGAGTTTTAGTTTCTTTGATATGGTTTCGAAATAGGAAGTGCCAGGCCAGGCTATTCAGTTTGAGTAAACACCTTCGCGAACGCGCCGTTCCCGATGTCTAGACGTAGGCGAGGACTTCGTAGTTCTAAAAAACGCAACAACACAATCAGCAACAACAATAACCAAACATAAAACGATAGACAGTACTAACCTCGACCTTAACCTCCTTATCCCCAACCGTAACATACGCACCCGAAAGGACAGGACTAGCCTTACCAGGGAACAATCCCTCCTGTCCACCTTTCCCCAATCCAAGAATCCCACCCTTCTCCTTTGCATGAGCACGAGCAATAGCCAAAGGCGTTCCATCATCTTCATGTCCACCTTCAACAGGTCTCGCTCCGAATTTCTTAAAGTCGAAGTGTCCCGAATGCGGGACCCAACGAACAGCGCGAGAGTCGCCGACCAGGATTTCGTACTGCTTGATGTGGATGGCTTCGTTACCGAATCCTACGAAAGCGCCGAAACCTGGTCTAGCTCTGCCGGGTTCTGTATTGTATTGGGTAGGATAGGAGGAGGATAAAGTTAGACTTTGAATCTCGGTGCCGATATGCTAGAAAGAAAGCTTACGAAGTCCACCCTAAGAAGTCGAAAACGTCAGAGAACACAAGATGTATCTCGGTACTTTGCTATAAATAACTTACGTTATGCGGCGCCCTAGCGATAAACCACGGCTGACCATCTTCTTCGCCACCAGAGATCAAGTTGTTCCTAATCTCAGGACGATTAAGGAATTCGCTTGATACCCAGGTCACAGGTCCGCGAGGACCATTGTGGAGGTAATCCTCAGTACGTTGACGAGTAGCTACGATCCAGTTCTGGATTTCCCATGCTTGCGCTTTTTCGTCTTCACCGTCCTTTCTGTGCTTTTGGGATGCGTAGTAGACGCCGCCTGCGAGTGCGCCGAGACCTACTGCGAGACCACCGGCAAGCTATGAGTGCCGGAGTCCGAAGAAGACGGCACCGTAAATAGAAGCGAAGAATCGGTGTGATACGGTCAGTCTTATTGTTCGAATTGAGGAAGGGAGAATAGCGGCGATGATACTAACCAGTGCATTCTTTTTACTATCGTCGAGGTCGTACCATTTCTTCTTACCCTCCTCTTCATCAACCTTCTGTCCGGAGTCAGTTGTATAAGAGCCCGGAGCTGTGAGATGGATGGAAAGGTTACGGGCAGGGGACAAGAATGATGTATCAATAGCAGTATGAGACGATCAATCCGTCAACGCCCAGTCTTTGATAGTATCAGTGGTTGAAATACGCACCCTCCGGCTTGTTCTGCCAGTGAGAGGGCGGTTGTTGCTGCTGAGGCGGAGGTGCGTGTTGCGGCTGCTGGGGCTGTTGGTACTGTGGAACATACTGTGGGGGATGACCGCTGCCTGCACCACCACCACCACCACCACCACCACCACCACCACCACCGTATGAGCTTCCTAGGTTCTCCCAGAGAGCTGGGGTGATAGAGGGATTCCAGTCGGACTGAGATCTATGAGGCTGGATGATCTTGTATCTGCTGCCTGTTGTAATATCGAACCATCAGCAAGGCAAGAAGATATCACAGCACGATAAATGCGTACCCTGATACTCGACGATGTCGCCTGCATTGTACTGAACGAAGTTCTCTTGCCACTGTCCACGGTCAGTCATGATGGTAAAGGGAGGGTGATCAGATTGGAGGGTAGAGATGAGAGTGTGATCAGTTGTAGAGATGGTGCAAGATGCGTCGACTTTGAGGGTTTTATAGGGTGAATTAGAAGATGACGTTAAGCCTCACAACGAGGGTGCCGATGGTGCCAGGCGCCGCGGCAGAGTAAGCTCCATTCCAATTCTCTTCACAAAACTACTTGGTGGCACATGTGAAGAGATTGGCTCATTCGAGTTGATGATACATGATCCCTAGGTGGATTTTACCCACTCGGTTGTTGAAAGCGAGAGTTCACCGTGATCACAACAGGCAGCATATCGATTTCATATAGAAGGTCGAAGTAAGTAGGCCGGCGAAAGTGAGACGCCTGAGACTCTTCTGCTCGCCAAGTGATTGCGGGATGCTTAGCGCAGTTCGGCATGGTAAGACCAGAGAATGCCGATACACAGAGTTGATTTTGTAAAAATCACAACATCGCAACGCAACGGAGGTCACTAGGATCTGAACAGAGGTGATGCGATTTGATCGATCGACACAAAGGGATGATCGACGTAGCTGGCCAGACTTCCAAAACTGGTTAGGTGTCGATCATACCAGTGACTCGTGACTTGTCACCTACAACGTTGCGAACGCACCCAGTGATGCCCGCCTTATGTAAGTGGTGACTGGCACGGCCTATCAAATTTCCGTGCCATTCCCACGGTCCCTCCCGTGGCTAAGCGGTGATTCACCTGTCTCACTTTTCTACTCTGACATTCGAGGGCTTGTCCAGCCTTCCACAACTTTACAAAAAATCTGAAAAAATACCCAAAAATTATTTTTCAACATTCTGAAAAATGGAAAGACAGATTTTCGAATTTCCCAATATTCGTCGAGATACAGCGATTTTAGATGCATATTGAAACAACTAAGATACTTCTAAAAGATTTTTTCTTTCCAAAATCTTCCATTTTCATTAAGACTCATATATGTGAAAGACACACAGCAAGAGAGCATGAATTCATTGGGCTAGGGGGCATATATGCTGCTGGTTCATTTAAAATTGCTAATATCCCCACCAATAACTTAATCTCTCCTGTTAATTGTTGATAGAACCATCCTAGTACACATAAACATGATCTCCAGACAGTTTAAAGGGACTGTTTTAAGTGTTTTCAGAGGAAGAAATGGCCATGTAAAAACTTCAAAATAAGATCACGTGACATACAAGCGAAAACAGAGATGTATATTCTACCCAAATATCACCTACAGTAGACTCATATTTGGTATATTACATATTGGGTATTCATATAAAGCCTTTTTATGTTGAAAGGAAGGGACGAATTGCTTGAACTCAGCGGAACTGCATATTCAAGGATTTAGTGGGGGCACGGAAAGTGAGACAAGAAGATCGACGCAAGTTACTATACATGGGAATTAGTTGAAACTCCGCTCTGGTAAAAGTGGCACGGAAATTTCTTAGGCCGTGCCAGGCACCAATGTAAGTATAGAATCCGACTTCTTCGACATCGTCGCGATTGCGTTTCACTTACCTACACGCCAACAGCAATACTGAAACTGGAACTGATGTGATGCGGTTTAATCGATACGATACAAAGGAAGTGACAAAGTTGTTATAATTAGAAAGAAGGCGATCACGCTTTGTGACATGGATGTGACGAAGCATGTGACATATTTCCTAAATGGTCCGTTCCATCGATGACTCACAAAGGCCAGGCCACCACCTCTACTCGAGGGATTGCTTAACTTTACCTATTGCCAAGTCGCCCTTACTTACCGGATAGCGTTTTTGCAGATTTCATTCATGCAGTTTTTATCCAGGGATACGTGGCATGCGTCGAGGCCGTTCATTGTTTCGATTTCCTTATAGCGACAGTCAATAGGAAAGCGGTTCAACGAGGCAATCCGGTCATCCTCGGCCCCAATTGGACGTTGATGGAGGTTATTTCGTGTCACTCTTGAAATATTGATACTGGTGCTTGCAGCGCCACGTGACAAATATTCACTTGACGAGAAACAAAGGATAGTACTTACTTGTAACAAAGAAAGCTGTGCATAATTTCTATGAAAGTTGAACGAAAAAAGACCAAAGATGGGAGTGAGCCAAATAAGTGTATGAATGATCAGCGTGTGACGAGTCACACGTAAAGTGATTCCCGCGCGTCCTGTGTAACGGCCCTAACGTTTTCTTCTTTTCTACTACTCGTCCACCCTCCACTTCCTCCATCATACACTCGTTTTTCGCGCCGGCGTCGTCGTCAATATCGACAACGGCGCCATCGTCGCGCTCCTCCTTCACAATCACGCGTGTTTTCCTTTGTATCATCCACTCCATCACCCTCCCTGCGACGCCTACTATCACCACATCTAAGTCCACACGATGTCCGGTCCAAAGCGTGTCCCGCGTTCAGACGTACGCTTTAGTCCATTTCCGCACGTTGTCGTCGATCCGTGCTCTAGTCCATCCGGTGCAAACCCTTCAAAGAAAACGGATGACGCGCCCCAGCCTCCGCGTCCTCAGAACGCGTGGATCCTCTATCGTGCCTGGGCGCTCAACAACCTTTTTGAACGACAACCCGAACTCAAGGGTAAGCCACAGTCACAACTCTCAAAGATACTTGGCACACAATGGGCGAATGAGACTCCTGAAATCCGGAAGCATTTCGAACATCAGGCGAATCTGAGTAAAGAACGACACGCACGGGCGTATCCGAACTACGTTTTCAGACCACAGAAGAGGGATGAGAAAGAGCGGGAACGGGAGAAAAAGAGGCAGGACAAGGCACGCGAACGCGAGGCGGTGAAGTTAAAGAAGGAGGTTGAGAGGAACATGCGTGCGGGAGTGCTTCCGCCGGTCATGATGTCTAAACCGACAGTCGAAGTTCTGCAAAATTTGGCTTTCATCAAATTTACTGATCTCGGACCGTCCCCTCCTGTCTCGCAATGTCCATCACCCGTGTTTACGAACGAAATGCTCGATGACGAGTTGGAAGCTACGCATCCACAAGCAGCATGTGGGTCGTCCGGTGCTGACGCGAACGCGCCAGAAGAAAGCGTGTCTATGGAGCCTCCTCCCGTGCCGAACGCCCCGGAGGCACCTTCGCACGTATGTGCAAGTGATTCAAACCAACACAGCGTATCTATGTCTACGGATGTGACGCCATCTCAACCAACAAATGCAATTTCATCGGAC
Organism: Inonotus obliquus; assembly: GCA_032164295.1. Taxonomy (NCBI): domain Eukaryota; kingdom Fungi; phylum Basidiomycota; class Agaricomycetes; order Hymenochaetales; family Hymenochaetaceae; genus Inonotus; species Inonotus obliquus. The sequence goes on along the minus strand of JAJHTX010000006.1, from coordinate 1,035,421 downwards.
GCATTGCCGGCGTTGGGCTCGTCTCCGGATGATCTTTTTGACTGGTTGAAGCTGGGAGTGAGCGGCATTGAAGAACTCGTTACCAAAATGTTTCCTCCAGGACCGGAACCGGATGTGTGTATTTCCTGTTTTCGTCAGTTTACAGAATGTATGACTCATGAGTATACCAGCGATTTGAGATGCCTTCGGGCAACATTGTTCTCAGCCCAGGCTTTGTTGATGGTGCACCACAAGCAGATGTTATCAGCATTCCACTCAGTGAATCGGCGGGCATTTTTGATGATCAGTACGATTGCGATCTCACAAACCCACACGCTGAGCAAGCTTCTTCGAGTTCACACGATGCCATCCAACAAGAAAGCAATGAAGCTCTATTCATGCAGCCATTCGTCCAGCCAGATGCGCCACTAGAACATCTTATGACGGTAGGGGAACAAGTCGGCGATGCTCTTCTTGATGAGCAAGAGACGTGTGCGAATGGTGAGCGTATCATTGCTGCAGAGCACGTACAGGATGGTGCACCTGCGATGTCATCGGAGAAAAGTAGTGTTTCTTCTCTACCAAGTCCACCGGACTCGTCCTCTTCGATTAGGTCACCTCCAGTGCCAGGACTATTTGATTTTGGCTCAGCCACCAACCTTTGTGCGTCGGGCTCCAACCAAGAAGCATTCGAAGGTTTGGGATTCTCAGACCCGATGATCAACACGGAGTTAGTGTCTCCGCCATGGTGTGTGCCTTCGTTTGGCGACTTCGGGAAGCCGGAGAGCTTTGGATTTGGATCATGCAACAAGGAAGCATCTGCACCAATATCAACAAATATGGGATTGGACGAGCGATGCGAGTCTTGCCTTCCACCGGGGTTCTTCTCAGATGTTCCTCCTACTCCTGTTTCTGCTGGTCCATGGAAAGGCGGACCATTCGAAATCGGGGAGATTACGATAGCCGATTTCTCGTCACTAAATGCTGCTTCAGCTTCTATCGACGATGCGCAACGACGGAGCGACGACGCTTTGTTCGAAGCATACCTCAACAACTTCGGGCCAGGATTCGTATAAGAAATCCATCGCGCAAAACTCCCAGTCTCGTCAAGGAGTTATAAGTCACTTTTGACACTCTTTGCTCTTTGCTTTCGCATTGCTTGTCCAGCTTACCAGCACCTTCCAAAGTCTCCATCGCATCGCTCTCGTAGATTAAACTGACCGTGCTTTCTTCAAACCCTCTCCGGTTTGTTTTCTTTTTCGCTTCGCTTTCTGTGTCCGCCTTGCTTTCACTTTTGCAGCTCGGTTTGTTTTTCGTGTTTTCTTTGTCTTCTGTGCTTTTAAATCCCCATGTCTGAACCCCCTTTTGAACTGCATTGCAGTCTGCTGTGCACTTTTCTCATCTCAACTCTCATCGTCAAAAATGTTCTGATTTGCTCTCGTGCTTTCGGACCCCCGTTATGCTATCCATCCCTGGTACCTTCAATCTCATATACGTATCGTATTATTACTCATGGCCTTGATCTACTTGCATGTGCATTGTCCTTTTCGTTTTTCTTTTCTTCTTTCCGCTTTTCTCTTCGGTTTGTTACCCGCTTTTTATCGCTTCTTTTCGGCATCTTCTGCAAGTGACATATTATTTTTTGTGTAGGATAGTCTTTTGGACAACGCTTTCGACGTTGTTTGAGTAGAATAACATGAATGGACGAAACAATATAGGAGAGAATCCATAATAGAGAAGTGCAAATTCGAAATGCTTCCGGTTGATCTTCGGCTTCCGGCTACAGAGCGCAGCAAATACCGGCCGGGGACTATCAACGCAACCTGATTGAATGGAGGTACTACTTATTTGAATAGGTCGTCTGAGTTGTCTTCCCGTCACATCCTATCATCACAACTGCATTCACTTTCATCCTTGACTCGGACAATAGCACAATAGGATAACCTAAGATCAACGGTAACAATGAGCCATACTATGGACCACGGCATGCCTGATATGGATCATGGTGGACATGGTGGACATGAAGGACACGGTGGAATGGACATGGGTGGGAAGTGTGCGATGAATATGCTTTGGTACGTGTTGTTTCTTTTGGAGGTGCAGTTTGCAGTTCGACGAGTTTCGTGTTGAGCTGATGAGAGCGCTTTGTTGAATATTGTATAGGAATACGCAGATTATTGATACTTGCGTTGTTTTCCCTCAATGGCAGTGCGTGTCTGTTTACTACTCCTATCATTGTAAGACAGAAACTGATGTACAGGAACTTGTTTATCATAATGAACCGTACCACCCGCACCCACACCTATGCCCACGCACACACCGTAAACGTAAACGAAATAGCATCCGCTCACACACCTCCTTCATCCTCTCCTTCCTAACCATAATCGCTCTCGGGATATTCTACGAATGGCTACGTTTCTTCTCAAAGCGCGTCGATCGGTCCCTTGCTCGTTCTCTCGTTTCAAAAGGAGCGAGTGGAAAGTCTACGTCTACTCAGGCACATGGTAGGAGGAGTCCGAGTCCTACTGTTGGTGGTGATGAGCGCTCATCCTCTTCTGCGGATGAAGATGTGGGGTTGATCAGTGGTTTTGGGAGGAAGGGTAGGAAGGGTGGACAGTTGTACGTTTTAAGTGTTTTCGCGTTACCAATGCTGTTATTGATTGACTGGATACCCCTCTTGTTCAATCGCGTAGGACACGAGTACCCCCACTCGCACGTACACTCCGTGCAACACTCTACGGAGCTCAAGTCTTCCTATCATTCTTTCTCATGCTCATTTTCATGACATACAATGTAAGTGTTTTACTACCTCTCCATTATCCATCTTCGTTCTTGCTTTATCCCTCTACTTACTCACTTCAATAATGACTCGGACAGGCGTATCTCATCTTGGCTGTGGTCCTCGGAGCAGCTATCGGACACTATTACCTAGGCGGTCAGATTGATGCGCACGCATTGTTGAATGGTGGTGCAGACGATAAGGGAATGGCTTGCCATTAGGTTATAGTCTGACGTTTTAGTCTGATATCGTTCGTATTGATATTGGGGGTCGAGATGTAGACTCATTGTTTTGTGTCATGCTGTTCTGTTAGTTATTTAATGGATCACTGGAATTATATTGTTTTGAAATCATGAATAGGATGGTGACACGCAAGATGAATCACTGGTGCTAGGATAGATGTATCGTAACAGATGGGGACAAGATTGCATCAAGATATGCAATGTCTATCCACCACTATATCACAGGAGCAGAAAGGGTAGAGTTGATTCCAATACAATAATTCCGATACGGTGGTCGGACGGACAAGGCAGACGGTCAGAGAATCGGAAATGTCCCTTGTCCTTTGAAACCGGGTAATATTAATTCGATACGGCGGACAGGGCAGAGGAAGTTTCTGCGGTGAACGACTACGAACATTTAAAAGTTTCACGCTGCGGTTATTGGTTATGAACAACTCAAATTGATTCGAAGGAGATGGACTTTTACCATCTAGGCGCGTTCATGCAATGCATGGCTGGCAGACGCGCAGAGGTTGCGTAAGAGTGGCGGGAGCGCCGAGCAGCAAAGCAAGGGACCGTGAGAATCGCATTACGCGATCCGAACCCAAGGTCTTCACGCACGAAGCGCGAAGTTCTGCTCTGCTCTAGATGGCTTGACGCGCAGGGAGATTGCATATTGCGTAAGGAAGGGGGCGGGAGCGCCGAGCAGCAAGCAAGGACCGTGGGAATCGCATTACGCGATCTCAAGTCAAGGGTCTTGTCATTCAATCCGAGTCTGCTTCCTTGAGTCCCGAGTCCCGACCTGCTCGTTCTATGGGCTGATATCTCGCACATGGGATATCGTGTTGTTGCTTAGTTGGGGAAAGAGGTCGGAGCTATAGAGGGATAGTATTGATGAACGGAGTAAAATAATGTATAAATGAGAAATAAGTCCGTCCAATGCGTAAATAACAACGAGAATAATATGTCGGGAAACGCGGGGCCAGAAGAGAGAATATAACACTATCATAACTATCCAAGAAGAGCGTAAAACTGATCGTCACCTTACAGAAGCTGCTCTCAAAGAGTTGGCAAGCTCCTCGTAAGAAGGTGGTGATTCTCCGAGAGCAGCTCGTTCCTCCTTAATTCTCTCAATCTCTCTTCGAAGGTCATCCACCGCCGAGCGCAACTCCTCATGGTGGGCTATGCCATTTGCAGTAGGATGTGGAGGTACTGGCATAGGGCGGGAGCTCCTACTGGCGCTATTGGCGCTCCCGGAGCTGTTACCCAGAGATGCCGACCCTCTGTCGTAGGCTCCAGCCGCCTTACTTCCACCCAATTTTCGCGCATGGAAAGGAGCAGGAGCAGGAGCAGGAGGCACGACAATGTCGGTCGATCTGAACGGCTCAACAACGGAATCACTCGCGAAAATTGTCGGTTTTACGCGAGCCGTGAGATCTGCTGATTCTCGGTCCTGTTGCCGCCGCCGTCGCACGAAGAAAAAGATCAGCCCTGCAAATATCACAAGTACTGCGAGACCTCCTATCGTCGCACCAACGATGACTGCGACGTTGGACGAGGAACCACTGTTTGACTTGGACGATGCGCTCGGCCCGGACGATGAGACGGGTTGCACAGGGACGCTGGCGAAGCAATGAGAATCTCGCCTGACTCACGAGAAGGAGTGAACTCACTTTAATGCAAGGGGGGCGAACATCGCACCTACAGCGGGACTAAACTCGACGATTAGGTGGATGTCCTACAGATTATTGATAACGCGTCACCTATTCTGTCCGTTTGTCCAAGATCCATTGCTTGGATAGTATGCTACCGGGAACGGTCTATTCTCGCGGTTCACGGACGCATATTGCCAAACTTGGGCGATCATGTCGTTGCGGACGGAATCATCGGAGGCACTGGCGGCAGCAAACATCATCCAGTCTAAGCCCAAGTTAGCCACGAATAACAAAAAGTAGAACAAACCACCGACCTGAACGCGTGATAGAGGTCGCGCTTGAGCTATCCAGAGGAAATCCGTATGTCCATAGTGCTGTTTGCTACGTTAGTGATAAATCTTGGGTACGATCGAAGGATACGCACAGGTCTGTGCTCGATAGAAGGATGTTTGCAGTTCGTATATCTTCGAGTCCAATATGTCGGAACTCCAGCAGAAAATACAACAGGGACCACGGAGAACATACCGACTTGTCGATGAGATTTAACTGGAGCAGCTTATCCGCATAAAGATTGTATATGAGCCCAGAAGAACCAGATCCAAAACTCAAGTCTATTTGGCTGGACGATGCGGCGCGAGTCGTCCACTGTGCTATATACTGACTTGCAATCCCCTGTACCCATAAACATGAATACCCGGGCCGCATGAGTCTGAGGAGAGAACGGGAGCAACTCACGTTGTAATGAACCTGATCGTCCGAACGTTTAGTGTACTCGCTTATCTTGGCCATCGAACCTATACCAATAATTCCCTTCAAGACGAGGTTCGATTGGTCGCTCGACCTGATGCCGTCCGAGGTCGAGGTCGTTCTACATAGAACCCAAGTCAGATGAGCCTTCACAGAGAATGTAGCCACCATGCAACTCACTCAGCACCAGGATTCATGGTGTTATTCACAAGATATGACGCCCATTGATTTAAGATATCATACTACATTCAAGAACGAACATCGGAACATATTCAGCGGGTGTCTCTGAAGTATTACTCACGTGTTGCACAAGAAGACTGCCATCTCCAGAAGCCTGAGCATGCGCAAGGCTCATGATAAGCATACTTGCCGAATCTGCATCGGAGAACGATTATCACTTAATTAATACTGGAACTATTCTTTGAGGGACATACGTTCAATCTTCTGATCATGTCCATCCGGATTTCCGGTAGCGTTTGGGTAAGGACCACCTGTACGAAGGTAAATATTTAGCATTTAATCGTGAGTGAGCCTTAAAATGGGTTACCGAGATTTTGTGCAGCATACGGATTCCTATATTGCGTGCTTTCCTGATACTCCAACAGCGGACTCAGAAGATACCCAATGATATCTGGGTTTAGGTACAGATACATAGGCATGGAAGCGTACAAAACGTCCACGGGATTCACCCTGGATTCGTCTGAGTTTCTGGTATAGATTCAGACGTTGATGACGACTTACCCGCTAGAACCGATATCGCCCATATTCTTCATGAACGCCTTTATGTCAGAAGCATTGAACGTTCCATCGGCACGCTTGAGAATTGTGTAATCGAGTGCGCCCATTGCTTGTCGAGTAGACAGTGATAGTATGTCCGCATACCGGCCAGAGATATCCCCTGCAAGTCCGAGGATCTTATTGTCAAACTCAACCGCCCCAGATAGGGCATCGCTGAAGTGATCCAAAACGTCTTTGATCTAGAATGAGTGCAGGTGAGTGCATAGGATCCTGAATGGGAGAAACACTGACGGCGTCGTGGATGTTCGTAAACTCAGACCAATAGTACGCGCTTCGCTGCTCAATCTGCGCCAACCTGTTGGCGTATCGGATGACTGGATCACGGACGACACCAATAGCGTACACGACTGGCTTATCGGTCGAGCTTATAGAACCGAGGTTGACTGCGATACCCATGTTAGTGAAGGGACTGTGGGAACACGTCAATACTAGCGTCACAATAGCACCGAAAACGACAATACCTATCGATGGGGTGAGGTGGTCCGCTCTCTGCTTGATTATTCAAGCCTGCACCATTTGCGAAGAACATTCTAATATCGTCAGCGGGCGCTATCTGCCACGTTAAGTTTCCCTGCAAGATAACGAAATGTTGGCATTATCGAGCCACGCATTTAGTCTAAATACCCCAGACTCACTTTTTCCGCGCAGTAATACATTGTTGAATCCTGTGCCCTATTGGAAATCTCCTGGAATGGACTTGAGGTCGTTAGTTGCATCTGCAGGTAGACGAAGTTGCTCGACTCGTTGATTCGCCATGAAGATGTCAGACTAGTGTCTCCGGAGATAAATTCTAGTTGAATACACATCAGGGCATTGGCAAAGTAGTCCATCGACATTGGAAGATTTTGACATACCTCCGGAGACGTCAGAGTAAATTTGGATGCTATGCGGATTCCCATCCGTTGACTCGACGTCAAAATATAAATAAGAAAACGGCGTCGACTGGCGGACAATGTCTTTTGCCTTAATGATGCACAGCCGGTTAACACAGTGACGGGTGCGGAAGACAATAGGAGCGCGCGCACTTCAACAGGAGACAAAAAAGTCATGTTCACATTCACCGGACCAGCTTGCATGATGTACGAAGATCTAGTCGGAGTGAAGGTGAGTGACTGTTGGATCGCGTGCGTTATTGGTAAGGGAGAAGCGCCCATTAAAATGTACGCTTCTCCGTCGACACGAATTGACGCATACCAGCCCAATATCTATAACACAAGCTTCGTTGAACGGGAACATTCGCAGACAAGGGACATGTAGAATGATGCTTACACCATCGGCCGGGAATGTATTCGGCCAGGCTCGATTCAAAGCACCCGAATTATTGCCCAAAGGAAGCCACGCATTAAGATAGGGAGACTTCACCGCCAAGGGCATCGACAGTGGGTTAAAGGGCGTTGTCGTCCAATTCCCCTGAGCTCGCACCCGAACACCGCACCATAGAGAGAGAACGAGAAATGAAAAAAGAAGACTTAGTTTTAGAAGCATATTACTGTGCTTGACTCGGCTAGGTAGTTGGCAGAGAGGGGGGGGGATGCGTGGGGTGGCTCCGAGTCGTAAGGTAGGGTAGGGTATCAAACTCAAACCGAAGTCGCACGGAATAACAGGACCCCGGCATGCAAGGCAAACCCATCGAACTGCTTTGATGTCCTATCTGATCTGGGGAGGACAGTTCTGAACAATCTCAGAGACCATCATTTATCTCGTAGCTGCGACCAAAGGACAGTTTACACAACTCTTAAAGGATATTTCTTTGTAATCGTCACTGATTCTTATCAGTTCTTCCTGGTGCCGTCGTATTGTTGTATACGCCTGCCTCTTATATGAAGATGCTCACCTGAAATGAAGATGCCATAAAAAAAACTGCGGGCAGGAAATTTGACAATGAATTGGACACGTGATTTTGCTATTTTGGGCAGCCGAAGAAGGTGGCCACGGTTACTCAAGTTTACCCGTATACGTATAGTACCGATCTTTAGGTCCCAATTTGAAAGGAGACAAGATCAAATAGCGCGGGCATTTACAAGGTGGCCAGTACTAGTGGATGCAGTGAAGAAATTCACGGCAAAAGACTATCTCAAAGGAGCAGGTAAATACAAATGTAACAAGTAGGTTCTTCTCCACCGATCTGACTCCGTCTCAGGCTTCAAGTACTTCATACTGATTGGTCGGAAAATGAATCATTCCATATAATATGGTGAACAGTTGTACCTCCAGGCTTTCATGAGCGAGGTCCAGCACAGATCATGGTCTACGCCTTATGGTGTCAATCTGAACAGTCGGCTCATCCTCGTTCAGAGCTTTTTCCATTTCTATGATGAAAGGTACTAGCTAGCTTTGGAGTTATCAGCCACTTCAGATGCAGAGACAGATGGAACAATTGGTGACGCATCCGAGCACTGGCTTGCCGTTAGTTATCCGATATCGTTCATATTGATATTGAGGTTGAGATGTAGATTCATCGTTTTGTCTCATGCTGTTTGATGCTTATTCAGATATATCGGTTTGAAAATATGAATAAGATGGTAGCAGTCAAGATGGATCACTGTTGTTCCAAGACTGTATGGTAACATTTAGGGACAAGATTGCATCAAGACATGCAGAGTAGATGCACCAAAAAATCAAAACTATATTATGGGAGTAGATAGGATAGCTTCAGATTCCAGAGCAGTAATTCCGACAGGGTGGAGAAGTGTGACAAGTCAAATGGAGAGGGGAGTGACGCGTGGATACCTTCAAGCGGTTGCTGCGAATCGGTCTAGCGTAGTCTGGGAACGCGACTTATTTGCAGCTTGCTGGCGCAGACCGAATAGCTCGATTAAATCTAACGAGGGAAGTTCGAAAGGTGAAAAGTAATATTCAGACAGTATAAACGACAAACCTTGCATGCGCGCTTCGCGCTTCTGCCTTTGCGTGGTTGCGTTCTTAATGCCCGAGAAAGCCTAAGCAGGTAAAAGAAGAATTAAGGTAAAGGTGGCAATGAATGAGTTACGAAGGACTGCGAACTGCGTACGAAAGAAGAAGACGAACCTCATTGATAAGCTTTTTCTTTCTTTCTTGTATATCGATGACTTTTGACTCGACGGTATTCTCGGCGATGAGTTGATAGACGTGGACAGTTCTCTTTTGTCCGATGCTTGTATGTACGTCCTATCGGCATACATTCGTATCATCTGAGGATGAATTGATACTCACCGGTTACACCTGTCAATGGCTTGACTTTCTATGCCTTCCTGCCACCAACTACTCTTGTCAATTTGATAGGTCCGGGATGCGTAGGGTAGGAACTCACGGATCCATCCTGTTCCAAGGCAATTAAACATAAGCACACGGAACAAGTAACATACAATTAGCGAACAACTTACAGGTATACATTGTTCGCGACAGTCAGATTGAGACCAAGTGATCCGGCTTTCAGCGAAATAAGCATAATTCTCGGATTCGTCCCACTATTACTCGAAGACCTGGAACTTGTAACAGCCTTCTTGGCCTTCCCTTTCCCCTTGGATTTCTTTTTCGTCCAAACGGAATCGTTATCATCGTCATCCAAGAAACTATCATCCGAGTCATCGCCTCTTGAGACGTTTATATATTCCCCGTCTTTGTCAACTTCTACGTCACTATCCCCAATGGTGATAGTCTTAGTTTTCATTCGTCCAGTACGAGATGGGGCGGAAGAAGGGGGCTGCGATTGACGAGGTTGCGGCTTAGCAATACTAGCGTCATCCTCCAGTGGAACGCTAAACTTTTGCAACGCTTCCTGTCGCTCTTTCGCGGACATTTTCCCGTCAAATCGTATATACGGAATTCTTCATAAAATCACGATGAATTGTTATTTGCATAATTTGAGGAAGGATACTCACCCTGCCTTGATCAAAGCATCCTCGATCTAGACGGTGTGCCAGGTGAGCCCGTAAACAAGCCACATAGTAAGATATTATACTACCTTGTCCAAGAACGACGTAAATTGAGAAAACATTAGGGACTTCTCATTGCTTGGTGTCAACTGGAGCAGATTGAGGAGTTGTTCGATCTTCGCGGAAGGTCCGTCATATAATTGGGCATTCTCCTCTTCGTCCTTTAAAGACACCTGCTCAAGCGTACCCGGAGGTGCGGGCTCCACGAGATCCGCCATCGTGATCTGTCTCCTATCCTGATTGAGCGCGACCAGTAAGCGTTAATGATAAGCAGTAGAAAGGGATTAGTACCATTGGACATCTCGCATCTCTGGTGATGATTTCGGATATACTGACAACGGGGAAGGATGAACTCGCATATTAGAAACATACAACAACATACCATTCAAGACAAAACGCATGTGCACAGCCTGTAATCCTCGGGTCATTCAACGCTTCGAAACATATTGGGCATTCCTATCGTGTAGTTGAGTCGTTGCGGGGTGTGTGTAGAAGAAACCTTTTGATCACCTCGCTATCTTCTATCATCCGCAACAAAGTTGCCTGAAGACGCATTCTAAGTTCCGGCGTCACGTTGATTAGCGCACCAGGTTTCTCTAGATTATCTTCGTTCAAAGACTCTTGCATCTGCTGCACGTAGTTGGTCGGAATCAAGCCGGGATGTAAGACAACTTGACGGAGCCGGGTGAGCATGCTCAAGACATGCGACGATATCTTGACAAGGACACGTTACTTAATTTTGACTATCATAAATACATAAGGCAAGGAACTTACCATCATACTACCCTGGTCGTTCATCAGATTCTGGAACCTTTGCTTGGATAAGTCCTCGATCTTGTCATACAGCTCCTTCAAGATCAAGTCAGTGATATTCAATATCGACGGCCAGACATTACTCACTCTAGTCGCTGGATCAAGCTTGACAGGTATAGTGACCATTTCGACCTACACGACCAGTTAGCGTCTGGAACATGTTAATACATTGAACCAAGAGTGACCTACCCCCGGAAGAGGAACAAGAGGCTTTCCATCACTCCCATTCATCTAGTAGAGACGTCAAGTAATGCGACGCGTGGCAATGTGAATACTCGCCTCCTTGGTTCTCCGGATACAAATTTGACTCATTAGTGCCTTAAACAACATTAAAGTGGGACATATTGGGGCATTCGATGGGAAAGCTTACTCTGAGTATCTGGTAGCCCTCAGGCAATCCAGCCTTCAAAGGTCGAATCACAAGACGCTTGAAGAAGTCTTCGGTATCCAGTGGTTTGCATATTTTCAGGAAAGTGAGGATGGAGCCAAGATCCTAGGCTCCAGGGTCAGAAACACGCATTAGAGTGCATGAATTGGGGTATCTACTTACTGTTGGACTGTTGATCTAGACACGGACAGAGGATGAATGGACCATCATAACGACATCACACTAAACTCACTATCGGGGTTCCAGACAACACCCAGCGCCTCTCAGCCTCCAACGCGCAGACAGCCTTAGCCATCTTCGTCTTGGGATTTCTGATTATGTGTCCTTCATCGAGAATAACGCGCTTTATCATGGATCAGTTTCCTCTCGGTTATCGTGAAATCACTGGGATACTAACCTTCCACTGGACACCAAGCAGACCCGTTCCTGTTTTCTGTCGCTTCGAAGAGCCTGGTACGCCATTCCTCGCTCCACCGGTATGCTCACTCACTACAACCTGGTACGTAGTAATGACTACGTCATATTTCCGTAGCTGGTCCGGGTTGATGGATCTTCCGGCACCATAGTAAACGTGATAGGTAAGTGCACCCTGCTTGCAGTGTTCATTGATCTGTCCCTCCCAATTCGAAATCAAGGATAGAGGGACAACTTCCCATGCTGTTAGCATTGACGCGACTGAGAAGTACGCTCATCTTACCTATCAGTGTTGCTGGGGAATGACCAGATGATGCATCCTTCTTGGTAGCAAGAATAAGTGCAAGCATCGTGAGCGTCTTCCCCTGAGACAACCATCAGATAAATTTTCAATGTCGTCTTAGTTAGACTCACAAGTCCCATGCTATCCGCACAAAGTGCACCTCGCCCAAGTGCGGGTACCGCTTCTTGCGGCGTCTTTGTTGCCACTGCGAGTCTGTTAGGAGCGAGTAGTCAATAGTCAGGCTTTCACATACAGTTATAATAGTATTTCTTCAAGAAAGGAGGCGTCAGACGAGACTCAATGAGAGACTTGATTAGACGAACCTTGTTTCCCGTCTTCTTGAGTTGCCAGAACTGAACAGGTTTATCTGATTCTTTGGTTGGAAGTTTCGGATACTCTCTGTCAATGCACCACTGAAGAGCTTGAACCTTGAAAAATATATAACTATGTCACGTCCGAGCCAGCGTCACGTCTCTCACCTGATGCTTAAGAAGGCTGACAGTAAGATCACTGCTTGGTCCAGGCGGATTTGGGTGTTCGGGTAGATTCATAACATCCTCCGCAGAGCAAAGAGTGTCCAGCACCGAAGTCCTACGACCTTCGTCATCCACTTTCTCTAGATTACTCAGAATTGATCTTAGTTCTGCCGCCTTCCGCATTGCCTCTGACAGCTGTTCACGTTGGACTTGCAGCTTTTCCTCCTCCTTGGGGGTCAATTTGTGCGCGGAGGGTACGACCAACGGAGTATCATCGTATGATGAATATGTGTGAGTCCGTGGTGGTGCAGAAAGACCTGGAATGTCCCGAGAACCGTCGGCCCTTGCAGGAGGGAATCCTCGTTGGCCCGGTGTCGCCCAAGCCAAAGCTCGCTCAAGTCCATCTCTCTCATTAGAAGGTCCGTAAATGTTCAAAGTTCTATATGCCATGGGTCATATTATGAACAAATAGTGTTGAATGGTGGTTCACTCACATAGACAAGCTATACACTTTTCTCTTTTTCACTAAGTCACTGATGAGTAACGCATAATCTGGGTTTATACCAGTGACCTACGGTTTCCCTCCTGCATGATTCCCTCTACAGTTATCTTATTTCGGTCAAGTAGTGGACTCAATCTTGCTACCACATTACGCGGAAGATGTCCAACCTGGGCGCCAGCTATGTTCTTCACTTGTACTGCCCATCTGGCGGTTAAGGCTTGAGCAAAGCGGCCCCAAGCTTATGGATGACGACGCACCTGTCATATTGATTGTTAGGTTCTCGTACCAGCTGAACCTGCTCGCCGGGTCCCACGAGTCCTTAATCGGGATGGTTTGACGAGTTCGATGAGTTCGCCATCTCGAAACTATAACAACTTGCTTACCCGTATAGTATTGGATACCGACAACCTGAGCATCCATCACACAATAGAGTTCGTCTCTTATCTCTTGCCCTTGCTGCTCGTCATCGTCCTCCGTCTCAGCGAGGTCGCCAGGCATCAAGCCACCGAATCCATGCGATTTTGTTTCCCCGGAGCCGACTTGCAATGAAGACAACACTTGTGATGAACTTGGACTAGTCTTCGCAGACGCCTTTCTTTTTCCATTCTGAGAAGTTGTAACAGACGTTGTGACTTGGCTGGCTGATGGTAGCACAAGCGGTTTGGCGGATGCAGGCACATCTTCGCGATCAACTTGCTTGCGCGCAATAGCTCGCCTTATTTTTGCCTGGTCGGCATGCTTCAAGCTTATGAAACCAGGAATGCGCTCTAGGTCTACTATTGCGAGCCTTCGCAGAATATCCGGTGTCACACAACCCCTGGAGTGAATGCCTGAGTCAGAACTCGTCGCATGATCAAACAAGTATTGCTTACCAGTGTCTCCACTTAACTTGCTCCCCATAATCACCAAGTGTAACTTGACCATATCGGAGTGTACCGGTATCAATAGAGGTTCCGTTACAGGGAGCGGGGCCGTTGCACTTCGCCCGCGACGATTTACTGTACTGGAGAGATCCTATACCTCAGTTTGCCGGGTAATGTTTCATGAGTAGCTGAATTACCTCTAGCATGTGCCCCAGGGCTGACATATTGTCCTGGCTGAAATGGTGAAATCCAGCTAAAAGGAGGGTCTGTTGCAGCGCGATTGCAGCCCGGGGTAGTGAGTTGAAAGAAGAGTTGAACGGCAAAGTTGGACGCGACGCGACTTATTTGACAAGCACGGCACGTTACCACGTTACGTACCGCGTTTCGATTCTGGAAGCGCTCAGCCCTCGGATAAACAAGTTACAAACAAACTCAAAAGCTATCCCGTTAAAGTCTCGGATGAACAGATGTATTCTTGACAGAATTGTACAAGTGGATAAGATTGGAATATCTGACTTTATCGGAATACCATATAATTAGAGTTGTTCAGTCGTTTCCCACCCATTCGAAGGGTAAGATCAATCGATGCTGTTCTTCCTTGATACAGAAGAACGAAGGTCTACATGTCGTGATGCGCCAATGGTACATGACCAAGAATGAGGAACTCAGAGTTAAGGTCCGAACTGTACCGATGACTGTCAGAGTTTGGTTACACTTTGAGACGAACTAACGCACCGCAGATAGATACGATTCGGCAACAGTACGTGCGCGAGCGTTGAGACTGAGTTTCATCTCACTAATTTCCTTGTCCACCTCTTCCATAAAGGTGATGATGAAGTCGACGATTTTGTGTTTGAGCATGGTTTCCGAATGATTATTGGTGATCAGGAAGGAAATGTCGTAACCCTACAATTGAAGTGGGCAGTTTCGCCCATTATTAGCAAATGGGAGAAAAGGAGAGCGGGAAGTTGCGTTTGGACACCTCGCTACTTACAGGCACAGGCTTTCTCCGCAGTACAATGAAGCTTTCCGCCCGTTGCATCATGAACCGTGTAAATTTATGGCACAAGATCCTCTCAATCTCATCGGCTTGCTTGATCTTTATGCTGACGCGGATAGAGTTGATGGAAGGTTCAATATAGACACGCTCGTTCTCGTTTCGTGAAATCGTTAAGGGATTAAGAAGTACTTCCTTCGAGGCTCTGACCATCTGTCAGTTCAATCATTTCACACTTTTGAATTCAACATCGCGCACCTGACTTCTACCTCAGGGAAATTGTGTCTTTCAACGACCTATTCCACAGATGTCTTTCAGTTGTGATCACGAGCAATACAGTTCAACCAAGTCGAACCTGCGAAGGGAAATCTTGTACAGTAAGAGCTGCGGTCAGTGTCGACCGCACAGCGGCCAAGTAAGGTCTAAGCACGTTTGACTGGAGAGTTTCGGAGTATAGTTTTAGATATTTTCACCACGCCCATAAGTTTTCCGGTACTTACCATGTAGTTGTCGGAAGTAGCAAACACAGACACTTGCCTCTCAAATGCGCGCGAGGTTCACGACGACTCGCACAGTGGTAGATCGTCGATCACGCACGTGAGGGCGGAGTTTGAAAAACTGCGTCAAAAAGCATGAGTTTTCAATTTTGCTGCGTCTTTCTTTCTGAAATGTCTGCCGCACTAGCTGTTTGGAGTGTACGCGTCGAACCGGGGAAGAAGACGAACATCGTCGCACAGTCGGACTTTCGCATCTCTACTGCGGCTCTCGACGCGGTGCTTGCAGACCAGTCTGGACGTTCATCTGTCAAGCTCACATACACAACACCCCAGGCTGTTGGCGAGGATGACGAGGAGGATTCTCTCCCTCCCACAATGACCACGATTCTCTGCTCTTTAACCCCAGGAAAGGTGCGTATTGGTAGGCTTACTCGAGGGTCTGAATCTAAGCATTCTCCAGATCGAGCACGCGCTGCTCGATTTGGTCATTAACGAGGACGATGAAGTGGACTTTGAGGTCGTTGGAAAGAAGTAGGCTCGCATAATCAAGCTCTCCGCATACATTAACTGGGTCTATTTAGTGCTATCTACCTCAGTGGGAACTATATCAGTATGTTGCCCACAGCGTTTTTTCTTGCGTCCATTCTCTAATGAGTACCAACGCCAACAGTTCAACCAAGTGATTTCCCGGCCGGTGATTCCGAGTTGGATAGCGACGAAGAGGATTTCGACCTGCGCTATGTCAGCTCAGATGCCGAATTGGATCCTTCGGAGCTTGACCCCGCAGAGATAGACAGCGAACAGGATGATTCTCAGTACGCTTCTCGAACGTTTTCTCGCCTTTGAAGCGTGTGCTTACCCATATAATCCAGCCGTTTCGAAGAAATAAAATCGGATGACGAGAAGAAGGTGAAGAAAGAATCTTCCCCTCCCCCCCTTTCCAAGAAGCGTCCCCGTGAATCCGACGCGGTAGAAGCTGGAACAGACGGCGAGCAGAAGCTTAGCAAGAAACAACAAAAGAAGCGGAACAAGAAACTGAAAGCTGAGGATGGCAAGGCCGTACCAAATGGTGCCGCAAAGCAAGAACTGAAGAAGGAGGTCAAGGAGGAAAAGAAAGACACGAAGGTCAAGAAAGACGAGAAGAAGAAGGAAGACAGCGCAACGAAGAAGCAAGGCGAAGTAAAGAAGCTACCTAGTGGCTTGAAAGTCAAGGATGTCGTAACTGGTTCAGGCAAAGCAGCAAAGAAAGGTAATCGTGTTTCTCTACGTTATACTGGCATATTTACGGACGGCAAGGAGTTTGACACGAATATTGGAAAGGGAAGACCAGTTCGTATCTTGTCGTTTTATCTCCCCCTTTTGAAGAACAATGTCGCCTGACTTCCTCACCTTCAGTTCTCGTTTAAACTAGGTGTTGATAGAGGAATAATTAAAGGTATGTCTTTCAGTTCTCGAGTCGCTTGGGTCGACTGAGTGCTTTTGTAAAGGTTGGCACGAGGGTATCATTGGCATGAAGGCCGGGGGAAAGCGTGTTCTCACTGTTCCTCCGCACTTGGCATACGGAGCTCGTAAATATGGTGATATCCCTGGTAACTCTACCCTCATATTCGGTGAGTGCTTCGGCAATAGACCTCTTTCGCAAATCAGTCAGTGGAAGCAGATTAAACGGTGACCTATTACGTTATGCGTATGGTTAGATTAGGGACTTCAGACGGTCTTGGGTTTTCCACTGTTTGGTTGCGAAAGAGGTCTGATTTCCTGAATCGCGCAAAATCTGACATTTTTCTAGTTGTCAGACTGCTTGACATTAAATACTGAGCCGCCAACCCATCTTTTTCCTCATCTTCATGTTCCTACAAAAAAAGTCCAACTCCTGACCACTGGCATTTGTTCATTTCTTTACCACTCGTCTGTTTCACCAATGTTGTTTCTCACTACTACAGTCCATTATCTTGTTTCTTGCAACATAGCTTCACTTGTTGTTCAATCGTTTCAATAAACTGCTTGCCATGGACTTCATTACAAGCATTGATCTGCTATATAACACGGTGCGATATTCTACTGTTGCCCGTCAGGTTTCAACGAACTCCTCCCTGCTCGGAGGATTTCATCCGTCGAAAGCAGATTAACCGCAATTACGGAGCTACGCAAGTTTAATCAGCCACTGATTTGAACTAATAAGAAAGGAAAAGTACCAAGAATTGAGCATCTGCCGCTTAACACGATAGTTATCCCAAATACCCATCACAGTCGGATCTACTGGTTCGCCAGATTGAAGATCAAGTCCAACAACGTGTCCCTCCGCGGCTTCATCTTGTAACGCAGCAACAGTGTCCTGTACATCGAATCCACCATTCTGGGCAAGTGTTTTCGGAATGACTAGTAAAGCATCCGCAAAGGCTTGTACACCCATCTTAACTCGACCTTTCGCTGATTTTTTCACAGGTCCGGAGAGATAAGTCGAACAAGCTACTTCGAATGCCCCTGCTCCTGGGATGAGAGCACCGTCTTCTAGAGCGTTCTTCGCTGCGCGTAGACCGTCACGGAGCGCGTCATTGATTTGATTGAGCGTATGAGCGTTAGGACCTTTAATGAGGAGGGTAACGCTCTTTGGTTCCTTGACGTCCTCGACGAAGGTGTATTTCTCTTCGCCTAGCGTGTGTTCGTATACTAAACCTGCCCAGCCGAGCACGTCTGGTGTTAGGTCGTCAACTGAGTTTTGAGCGGTACCACCACAGACTAGCTGCAACCTAGTGAATGGTAACTTAGTGCAATCATGCCACTTGATAGAGGAAAGAGCCTTACCTTTCCATATTACGTCTCTTTGCTCGCCGCAAAGCAAAAATTCCATTTTTAACGAGAACATCCAAACTTAGAGGATCAATACCCTTTTGGTTGATGACTACGAAGCCTTTGGGCTTGGTTTTGGCGTCGACAGCCTGATCGCAGACTAGCTTCTTGAGTTCTACGATCTTTTTCAGTTTCGCATCGACGAATCTACGTTCGGACTCGACGAGCTTTTCGCGTTGCTCAGCAGAAGAGTAGAAGAACCCAGAGTTGACCTCACTGAATGTGCAGTAAATAAGAAACCTCGCTGCATGTAAGGACATAATTTAGGACCCACGTCTTTTCATACTCCAAACTGACATTCAAAGTCAAGATGTAAGCGTTTTCAACCCGTTTAGGCATGTCTGGGTGACGGGCGCCATGATCAAGCACAAGTCCTCGAACAAGTTGCGTCTCCTGAGCCGTCCTGTGCTGCATCTTCATGATTTCAACCATGTGTAGATCGATCGGTTCCCTGAACGTTTGTTTCGAGCCTGGAGGTGGTGGTGGAGGTCGGATACAGAGAACAGCATCAACGACGTCTGCAGCGAGCTTGGACGCGAGCGATGATGCAAGTTTTGTGGAAAGCGACGTGTTCACAACATTGATAAGTGTCGCACGGTCTATACTCGAGGTCTGCTTGAATTTGTCAAGAAACTGTATTCCAACATCAGCAATGATTAAGGATCCGACATATCCAATAATAACACGCACACTTAAGGCTTCTTTCTTTGCAAGATCATATCCCTCGGCGATGACCGTTGGGTGAACACCCTCTGAGGTATAGCGCTCGGCTTGTTTTAACAACTCTCCGACAAGGAGGACGACAGATGTTGTTCCATCACCAACTTGGTCATCCTGAGCGACAGCTGTTCGTGCAATCATTGCTGCGGTAGGGTTTTGAATCTGCATTTCGGAGAGCAGGACCTTTCCGTCTTTGGTCACTTTGATTTGACCTGCACCATCGACAAGCATCTTGAGCGTTCCTCTTGGTCCTTTCATCCAGATAAGTCTTTGGCCCAAAGTTTAAAAGCTATAAACATGCTCACCAAGGTTGCTCTTAACGACGTTAGCAAGGCCCATTGCACCATTGGTATTCACCTGCAACGCGAGGTTTTCAACACTGGGATGACGACTACGTCCAACATGACCGCTCACCTGTAGGGCCGCTGCACGCCGGACACTCTCTGCCTTGGGATTCACGAGCTCTATGCTGCTCGACATGATGAGACGGTCAAAGCAAGATGAAGGATTTGAGTAAGTATAAATGCGCGTTGAGTGAGAGTGAAAGCAGAACAGGTAACGAAAAGTTTACGCGTATATTTCCCCTTTAGGTAATAATGGGCTACGAGAGGTAAATTTTCTTTTTGTCTGAATATTTTACCGAAAATTCCCGGTCGGTCGGTGCCGCTCGGGTGGTCGCGTGGCCTTTCTAATTTCATGTGCTAAGGCCCAATTTGTTGGGTCCGGAATGCTTACATCCTTGTTCAGATAGATCCATGTCGTCTTCAAAGCCTCCCGCCGATGCTATCAACGAAGCGTACAGGAAGACGCTCGCACGAGTGGAACGTATAAAATCGCACCTCAAGACATCTCCGCGCTTGGGCAGGCTCCAAGGCAAAGTCTGCATCATCACTGGCGTGGACTCGCTGAAAGGAATCGGGTAAGAATCACATTTGGTAACAGGGTCAATCAGTTCATCTTCGGAATTTTGATAGGCGTGCATCTGCAATATTGTTTGCACACGAAGGTAGACGTGCCCGATTTCAATTGAATTGTTATATTAATTCTAATTGGCGAGTTCAGGCGCGAGACACTTATATCTACTTGACTATTCTAGCAAGAACCTGCCGGAGCTCAAGCAAACAATTGAGAAATCATATCCAGACGTCAAGGTCACTACCTTGCAGGCAGACGCTACCGATGAACAAGCGATCAAGAGTGTTTGTGAGAAAGCCGTCGAAGAAGAAGGCAAGCTCGACGTCTTTTTCGCTAATGTACGTACCAAAACTCGGAAATTTCGATATTGTCGCTCAAGTTCTTTCACTCCTCAATATCTCTAATAACTGAATACGATCAACCTTCACTCACTATGTTCTACCAGGCTGGAATTGTCTCCATAGACCACTTGGATAACCTCACGTCAGAGACTTTCATGCGGACGATGCGAATAAATGTCTTCAGCGTGTTTCTTGCAATCAAGTATGCCGCCATTGCAATGTCCAAGCCGAACGAGTCGGTTGGAAAAAACGAAAGTGACGGAAGCATAATTTTAACAGCCTCGGGTGAGGTGTTAGTTCGTAAGGATTTTGCACCCTCAAACTGATAGTACTTTATTAGTGGCAGGAATAAGGTCAGGATCAGGACCGATTGACTGTAAGTCCCTTACCCTCTCTTACTCTGACAGCTTAAGAATGAAGCTCGGGTTTTGAAGACTCTGCCAGCAAAGCAGCGTAAGTACTCTTCACCTCCACATTAGCCGAGGACAAGTGTCGTTTATTGAATATCATACAGCGTGAACAACATGGCACAGACTGCCGCATTCCAGCTTGCAAAGAGGAATATCCGCGTCAACTCTATCTGTCCAGGGTTAATCGAAACAGGAATGACTGAAGTCACATTCGAGGCAGCTAAGCGCCGTGGTACCGCGGGGAAGATTGGCCAATTAAATCCCCTCGGACGATACGGAGTCGCAGAAGGTGAGCCGAATTATCGGCAAGTAGTAGTCCGTGATCATGAAACACTCAACTATCGTTGTCAATTTAGAGGTTGCACAGGCCGCCCTGTTTTTGGCTTCAGGTATGTCTTTCTTTATCAGTCCGGGAGCCGGTGGTTGACTGCGTGGCAGATGAGTCGAGCTACGTGAATGCGCAGAACATCGCAGTTGACGGAGGGCTCTCTGGATCTGTCCCGACAGTACCTGGCAAGTTCCACTGAGACTGCAATCGAATAAATCTCAGGAGACCATGTGTAGTGCGTACGTATAATATAATACCGTCTGGCGTCTCTGCAGTTCGTAAACGTAGACTAGTATTTTCAAGTCATGACTGCGTACCAATGACTCCTACTGAGTTTCACTAATGCCACGTGAGATCAGTTTTGCCCGTGCGACAGTGCGATTTGTGATTGAAGTACTCATCTCCCCTCCTCCACCTTTCAAGATGTGCGTCATTCATTCCACCATTCATTCACGCTGTCCATCTACAAGCTAATGACCGAAAGCTAACGACCGAATTCCTGAAGGCATAATCGTCACCAGTACACTCCAGCTACAGTGCCGGCCCGCAAACGCGAGATTTAGAGACATTTTCTTCGATGTTGCGATTCTCCACTTTCCTCCTATCAGTGAACCAGATCAGAGAGATATCGTGATGCGGTCGGATGCCTGTCCGCACAGTCGCGACGTGGCCTCCGAGTCGCGAATGAGGAAACCAGAGCGGACGGTTGCATGGTAGGACGATATGTTATATCGACCGAGACGAGAAAAGCTCCCGTGCCTATGATGTCAAATGGACGAACCGGTATACAGGAGGGACAGTACGTCAAGGCTGACTTCAGACACCTGGCGAATGGCCCCGAGGACGCCAAAAGATCGGAAAGAGGCAGCGCTGGACCTTTACGTTACCTCTCATTTCGGAACGATGACCAAATTCATGCTATAATATTTTGAGTCCAAATGAACCCCTTCGGTCTTTCCTTCGCCCTTCATCTTCGTGTCTCTTCAACTCCTCTTTCCCGGCTTTCTGGAATCCACCACCCGCCCGTCTCAGACTCTCAGACGTCTTTCGAGAATCGGACTGGTGGTATTCGCCTAATTTGGGCGACGATCATATTTGGACCCTGGGAAACATAGCAATCAAGGGTAACCTTCGCGGAAGCAAATTTCTCTCTTTTCGTACGTACTTTTGAATCATTTCATACTTGTGTCGAAGAAAGATTACGAGCTGAGATATTGATCATGTCTTCACAACGACTCGCAGTGCGTTGAAGAATTGCTGTCCTTGCGCGAGCTATGCCAATCATTATCAGAACCCATCTCATAAGAGCAATCAACGGAAGCAACGCAAGATCACCTAAATCACGCAGCTAAACGGTAATCAGAATGACTACTATCGTGCTGATGCATGAAAAGAGATACACGCTGAGAAGCCTAGGGACTCCTTCAATGCAATTCAGCTCAATCTCATTTGGGAGCTGTGCAAGCGACTTACTCGGATGTGGTGTTCATTACATCTCCAAACTCCGTTACGGCTATACATTGAAGGTCGGGCCTGATACGTGGTGAGACACATAAAAAATTCCAGTTCGATCGCACTTATGATGGTGGTGGTGCCTTTAGGAGTATTGTGGCTCACGCGACGATATTTCGCTATTATTCTGATTGTGACTCGGACCAATTAACATTGCCGGAACTTCATTGCCATCCGGGTACACGGGACATAATCATCAAGTTTTTACACATGCGTGCTGCGTTGGGACGGTGTGAGCTTGGCTGGCTAGTCTCAGCTAGTCCGATACAGTAAGTTCAGATTCTTACAACAGTCCGCATTCCTGGAAACACACCTAGAGCACGATCATAAAGGAATATATAGATGAAAGTCTTCATATTATATACTGGCTACATAACTCGAGGTGGTGCCCAGCCATTCCTACTGTCTTCCCGAAACGTCCACTCCCATGGTAAAATCACAATCGCGAGACACGGTCATAAAAAGGACCACGAACAGCGGTTTGACGCATAGGAGGGACGGCGGAAAGATCAGTGACTAGCTAGTCACGCAGAAGTTCGATAGTCGCAGGAAAATGCTCAGAAACGGAAGGAAGCGGCGGTTACGCCTCTTACATAAAGTTGGCGCGACACTGAGCTGTGACCCGCATCCTCATCGAGGGCGTCGAGGCCCACCATCGCAGCCAGTCTGAAGATTATGCTCTGTATACACCGGCACGATGAAAAGCCCTCTCGGGTCCATGCGATGCGGAAGTATGGAGAGAGGGACGGAAGACGGAGAGAGGCCGGAAAGTTTTGCGACGGAAAGAAGCTGTGGACGTACCTGCAAGGCGTAGATTGACCGACGCCATATATCATCACTCGCTGGCGTAGAGCGCAGTCGATTGTGATGCGGATGTACGAGTCTGGAGGTGGTGGAATGGTGGCTGGAGAGGGAGGAGCCTGTCGTTAGTGAGACAAGGTCAGTGAGTTCGGCGCTCTTTTATACCTTTTGTCCAACCCCCAACCTGTCCTTCTCTTTTGGTAACAATCAGAATATTTCTTACGAACGCGCGATATCCCCAACTCAGTTGTGAGCAATAATCCCGTGATTCGTCTATTATCTCTGTTCTAATCGGTCGGTGAATGAATATGCACCCAGTCCCTGGACCCGTCGATGGTTGCGAAGCCTCGAACAAGAAGCACGGCTTTCAAACATGACGGTCTGCGATTTCTGGCGCTTCCATCCTTGCTAGTCGGCTTGCAATGTGACTGCGGGTACGGACATGAAAACCGCCGCATGGATGTGCAACATGCTTGTCAAGGCATGCTTCCTGGAGGGGTCCACGGTCCTGGCGTTCACTTATTGCGGATCTCGGATGAAATCCGTGTAATTTCAGTGATGTTTTTCGCCCTCTACTGGACGTTTCTACAACCACTCCGCTGATTATTTCTGTTTCTTTCTCGACGCATCCAGACTTCAGAGATATGCTAGCTCTAAAACGAAGAACCACCGGTAAGCTACAATGAACCCTGATACCCTACTAACAACTGATATGATCCTGGCTGAGCTGGCAAACTTACCGACATCTCCAACGTAGGTCCTTCTGGTACCCCTTCCTTGATATTATTTCCCTTCCGTTAATTCTTCCCTTTGGAGTCCGACCAACCCTTAAATACATCTTCGGTGAGGCAAACCTAGAGTGGCAGGGTCTGGGCACCCTTGGTCATCGCCAAGCAAGCAAACATGCCTGTGCACTTACAACTCTACGAAGTTTGGTTCCGTCGTCGCAGCCAAGCAGAATAAAATTACTCATCACCCCAAACATTTGAGGTACTTCGTCGTCACATAGAGATCTGGATCTATCTCCTTCTACCTCCTGATCACCGTGGCGGTAAAAGGATATGGATTCTCTGTGACGGGCATTAGTGGAGAAACAGGCGAGTTGACCTCTTCGCACACAATAGTTGAGATTGTGAGAATCATTGGTGATGAAGAACTGCCCAGCACCACCGTATTATCTTGGTACTTTTCCGAAAGTGACGGAACGAGTGATTTTTATCGTTGATCAAAACTAACCTGGATTTCCGATGAAGGGCTGCGGTACATTTCTGATGCGCTGGCGTTTCTACAACACCGACATGTCCTTCACAGCGCCTGGCGTTAGGAATTTCTGAAGTATCTGCTGACTCGAAAAAGCGAGAAATGGGTGTGGTGGAGAGGAAACTAATCGAAAGTGTTATCGGGTAAATCCGTGCCGGTTTGACTCCTTCTCCAAAATGTGCATAAAGCTGTATTCTGACCGTTGTCTCGCATTAGATACTGAATTATACACAGCTTTTTCAATGCGCTCCACAACAGAGAAGTTACAAGCGGTATAGCCATCCGATCTTCTTGGCAGGCCATCAGAAGATCAGAATCAGAGAACCGATATGGATAATAAACCAACTAAGTCATATCTCCTCTCGTAGAACTGAAGAATGTGGCCGGTGTGCTTCTCAAACCTCAGGTTACGTCTGGGACCACCCTGTTCCTGCAATGTGGTGTCGTTGTGCTTCTCCCCCCGTCCTATGCAATTCAGTTAATATACTAAGAAGCTGGAGGAAGTCCGTCCTTCTCTTCGTCAAATGGTTACTCCAACTTTGAATTCACACCTTATCCACAAGAATTCCTAAGAGTAGGGTGTGTAGCAACTCATGCTTCTCCGGCCACGGTGCAACGGAGATGTGGACAGATTAAGCTGGTAACGAAGGATGTACAGAATATTGCCGAAATAGGAATTGTCTTTACCTATGTGGCCAGGTTATGCTCTTTGTCGATCCAATAACATCTGAATCGACCACGCCAGGTTCAGTTACTCGAACCGACATTAACATCCCGCAATTCTAGTACAGAAGACTCGTGATCACCAGTTAGAGGTTTAGACTTCTGCTCTGGGCTCCATACAACCTCATACAACGTTGCAAGCACACCTTTGCCGTAAAGAACGGGTCGGCGATTGTGCGGTGCTCCAGAATTGAATTAACGCAGAGATACGGAACCCCTCGGCATTCAAGGCGTCCTCCTCGCAGGATCGACGAATCCTGAACCCAGGGGAACGAGCTGAGGATCTCTGCTTGTCACACCTATTCAGGTTTCAGCCTTAACGTTGCTATCGATGGATAGGAGAAAAAGAGGCTTTGGGTATTACGGAACCTCATCGGATATTCATTTTGAATCCCTTGGTACTGACGTATGGAGAAGTTCAAGCTTCGCTTGGCATTTTCGTTACGTTCTAGCCATCTCACTGTTGCAGGCCCACGGGAGATGGGCAACAGGGAAGTGAAAGCGAAACGGTCACGTTTTTGATGCCGGGCGAGGAGTGAAAGTGATGGTGAAGAGGACGAGGCCGCCATTATTTGATCTGTGGTTAAGTCGTCAGCCAACGTTATAGTACTTCTCATGCTAAAAAATGAAACGAGGCCCATTGGAATTATACGGGTTTTCTGAGAGAAATCTATGGTAATCGCCAGTATAGCTCATCACGTTCCATGTGTTGTGAATACAATCGGTGTTTTGAAGACGCAAGCTTGGCTTCCACTCATGCTGTCAGCTGAATGACAGATACTGTCCGATCGACCAGAAGTTCGAGAAGAGTCTGTCGATCACTGTAGTGATGTGGCGCCGAAATAGCAAGACGACTGATAAAACACTCTGCGCGAGCAGGCGGAGAGCACCTCTTCATTTAAGAATAAACGTCCCAGAACGGCGCTGAGTAAGAGTAACAAGACAGTATATCGGCTTGAAGTTATTCCACGGAAGCAGAGGCTGCGGGATGTTCAGCCATTAGCCAATCGCTAAGCATTGCGGGACGACGGTGTCCCCCGTCCATCATCCGCGGTGACCACTCCGACGAAACCGACCTATCGACGTTTTTCTCTTACGTCGTACACACAACTCTTTACTCCCAAACGCTTGATTCATCATTCTCCTTTGCTGCATGAGGGCGGACAGGCATATCGGGTGAGACGACCGGAAATTACAATTCGTCGGACGAGCGAAAACATCTGCGAACGCGTCGAATCAGCCACCTCACCAATACTGGTCCAACATATTCACGATATCAATCGTCTTCATGCGGCATCCTGGTCATGGATATTTCTGGAAGGTCCCAGACTCCTTCGATTCTCGTTTATCGGGCTCGTCATCTGTGTAGTTGGCCATCTCCTGCAGCATTACGAGACTTTTCGCAACACACGGCGACTTTCGATGATATAAACGATTCGAGATTTCGTACGAAGGGGGACCGATGGCCCAGGGACTGTTGCATCACAGAATATACGGCCTATGACGATTGACGGCCCATATGTAGCCACTTTCATCATCTGCGCTGCAAGTGATAGCGTCACGGATTCGTGGTGGTTCGAGGGATTCACGAAGTCGCTCTCAGATGGAACGACCCAAGGTGGGATTGCATGGTGGAAGGTGTTACACCGCAGATTGTGTGCCCATGTCCTGTCCCGCGTCCTAACTTGAGGTATACTGCCAGGGCTATGTCTTGGTCTGCCTTGCGCACAAGTCTAGTTGTTCCAATGTACGTCGACAACGAGACTTGGTTGCTCGAGCGCAGTTCATCAACCCGTTATGACTGTCGATGACCTTGTTTAGGAGAATGGTAGATATAGCCTCAGCAACTTGATGTACCGTCAAGCCAAAGAAATTCCCGCATAGAAATGAAAACTTCGAGTTAACAGGAACTGCTTGCAAGTCAGTACGTTCTTCCTTCATCCCAGAAGCACTTCTTACCATTAAACTATGGCAGAAAATCCTCATCGACCACTGGTCCCAGATGCTTCCGTTCTCGAACTGCTCAACATACTTCAAAGCATTCAAAATCGAGACGACTGCTGTCCCAACTCTCGTCACCTGCATTCCGTTCTTTTGGTGGAGCTGTTTACTTTGGGGTCGTAGTACCGGTTGTAACAATGTCAGCTAAAGCAATCGCTACGTGTGGTTAAGCGCAAAGTCAAAGCGCGACAAACGGGAAGCTCTAACATGGTCCAAGACTACCGACCCTGGATCATTGATTCCCGATTCGTGTTCAGGTTGAGGACTGATGAGGATTGCTGTCAAGCATTGACAAGGTCACTAGCTCAGTCTGACGTCGACTGGCATAGTGCGCTCGCTAATGCGTATCCTGCTGCGTGCATTATACCCGAAACACTTGCCGAAGCAGTTTACGGAATGACATGGTAGCGTACCTCATCGTAGTCCTCCAGTCTAGTCCAACAGCCGAGTCGACCAACCGAACAAGGATCCACGCACAACGCTTCCCGCTCAACGTAGCTTCCTCCTACCACTTCGCTTGGATTATTCCAGTCACGATTGGGAAAGACTTGGATGTTGCGCCTGCTAGGCAAACTCGTTGGCATTGCGGTTCCAAAAAGTGGTCAAAATTAGAGGGACCCACTACATGATCAACGCCAAGGTCAATGATTCATCGTGGTTAGACAATTCAAGAAGATGCACACAGTTATAGGTTTGTAACCCTTCCGCATGACTATGGTAGGTGCCACCATCTTTTTCGGGCGCGCTTGCAGTCGTCGGAAACTCTGGAAGCTTTCTCATCGAAAATGCCGCCGGTTCAGCGTACGGTATGAGGTGCCACAGGATCGGTGGCACAAGATGAAGAAGGGAGTATGTTTTACGGCATTTCTGGAAATTTTTGTTGGTAGGTTTCAAATGTTGCACATTATTAACTCGAGACGTCGGTGGCGGTTGTACGGCAGCGCAAATGTTGTAGTCAAGAGTAGGCTAATGATTGACTTTGTGTAGCGCGTGCCATCAAGTCGCGCGTTTTCCGTCGTTGCCTCCCCCTCACCTACACTTCTTTCATTTACGCCAAAATCATCTTCCAGCCCCTCTTTGCGAGTAGACGTAAGAGCCAAAGGGCTTTACGGCAAGCAATAATGGATGCGAACCATAATCAAGTCTATTATCGTCAGACGGTGGGAGTCTTCTCGCCTCGAACATTTGACTTGCTAAAACGTCTGTGCCAATTATTATCTGTGCTCACGAACGCAGCGCGAATGCACCAAGGTTCGTTTGGTACGTCCATCACTACTTCATGGTATTCCATTCGCGCCTAAAACACGACCTTCAGCAGTACCGGAGCTACTCTTTCTCTCCGTGTCTCTCCCACGGTTCAAATGAGCTTACAGACCTTCATCGATAAATGGGCAGGCCTCAGGGGACATGCGCTACTATCTATCGAAGCAGTACTGTGAAATTTGATGTCACGCCCGTGCGCAAACTTTCTACCGAATTCATTCACACCCCACTCCAAACAGTAGCCCTGATGGAGCGAGTAGAACCTGACAGCCCAGCAGGCATCACTCGCCGTTCTCCTGGACAATTCGAACCTACGGCGGCTAAGCGGATAATCAAGCACCATGGCCTCGCGTTAGATACGTTACTTCTCCCGGCGCTATTCCAGAGTGTATTGATATCTAGGATTCACGCCTGCTTGACCATAGGAGGGCAGCGAGGATGGGGATCGTTCCGACTGTTTGGCGAAGTTATGACCCTCAAATAGTGTCCTGTAGCGCCTGGCTTGTGCTTGTGTCATGGTGCAAGGCTCGGTACTCTTCCCTCCACGCAGGTGCCTTTGGTCCGACATTCGTAACATTCCGGCGGTGCTCCGTTGGACTTATCTCCCCTCCGCCTTTGTTCCATTTCAACCGCTCTTCTGCTTCCTCCCAGCATGGATTACTACCCCTGTAATCCGCACGCTTCACAACCATGCTGTTCCCCTGTCGTATGTCTTATGAGAACCATCGACGGCTAATGACTGGGATACATTCGCCTGGTACATGCGCTATGAATGCAACGTTTCAAAAGCCGGTATGACTTGGTACCTGTGCCGAGTCTCAATCATGAACAACCATCCGAAGGCGCTTCTATCTCGCCCGTTGTAAGCACACGTTTGCGGCAGTTATGCGATCACACAGGAAGTCGTTACGCAAGTATCTTCAGCAGCAACGTTCTAACGCCTCTGTGCCAGGTTTCCTATCGGAGATGGGAGTCAAATAGCTCTTCACCGACGTACAAGTCATATCATGATTACATTGTAGCAATGAAGTTACAGTACAGTTGCTTGCTAAGTGTCTGTCTCAGGGAGCAGATAAAACGAAGAGCCACCGAAGAATAACGTCAACTATGTCACTACGGGGAAGATGAGAGAGTTTACATTATGGACGCTGAGAAGAGGAAAGACGAGATATAGTGCTGCTGGATATGGGCTTGTTAAGACATAAAAGAGCAGTGGAGAATGTAAGCGATCAAGCCGTCACTGTGTATGAATAAGTTACAAGGCAGGTCAATCGTTCGACGCAAGTCCAACAGAAGCATCAGAGTCATCCTCTGCATCCCAACCTGCATCGACTAGAGTCGGAGAGGGGACAGGAACAGGAGATTGCGAAATGAAGTCGGAATGAAGACGACCAAACGTAAGAACGGGATCGTTGAGTATTTTGGCAAGAGATGGGGATGAGGTAAGGGCGATACTCGGTGGCGATGGCTTCGGCGTAACAACGGTTCGCTCCATGTCCGTCGCTGCTGCCGAGGCTATCAACGGGGACTGCACAGAATCGAGGGTACTGAAGGCTTTTCTTTGCAAAAGATAGAGCTTTGAGTTTGAGGGTCCAGGAAGAATAACGTCTTCTTCGCCTGACGATGCATCAAAGTCATCGAACATGCCCTTCTTTGCCCTAGATTGAAAGGCCTGGATTGTAAGGTCGGATAAAGACGTGCGAACAATCGGACTATTGGGACGACCGAGGTCAGCCATGCGTTCTTCGAAAGTCTCATGGTCCTTACGACTCTTCGCTTTAGTGCCCTGAGAAGGTGAAGAATGCAGATCTTCACAATCGGACTCTACAATGCGCGCAGGTGGCGCCCAGACGCGTTTGGATAGCGTCTGAGGGTTTGGTTTTGCGATAAGCCCGAGGCCGGTAAGAGTCGATGCCGTCCTTGGCTTCCCATCAGTATTGTCGCCCTCCTCATCGCACATATCTGGGACACGCTCTTCGTCTTCAACCACTTCGGGTGTTCCACCACCGTTGTTCTCGGGAGTAGCAGGATGCTCATCGGAAGTTGCTCCATCGCTATCGTCGTCGACGAGCATGGGAGTACTGCTGGTTGAATAGGCCACATGATTAACCCGCCACCGAGAAATAAGATTAGGATTGGGACGGATGTTCAGTAGACCCGTTCGCTTAATCCCTTCGCCTGGGGGAGGAAGTGCAGGCAAAGCAGGCCAAAACGTTTTGTCCCGACGGTCGTCTCCATCATCGTCGATCGGTGGATTTCCATGTGCAGATTCGACTTCATTCTCTGCACTAGGATGAACTCGTTTGCGTTTGTTGGCCGAGCATGTTTCTCCGGACCCTCCTTTGCCTGCTTCATCTAAGGAGATCTCATCTGCATTCTCCTCTTTGACTTTCGCACTTCGAACGGTGACAGTCTGAATAGATCCCTTTCGCTTGACGATGTTCGCTGTCTCTGAGTCATTTTCGGCTCTTTTCCGCTTGAGTGAGCGCGACCCTGTCGTCCTTGCAGGTTCGGCCACAGAAGCCCTCGCCTCCTCACGCTCCAACTCTAGTTCTCTAATTCTCTTCAACTGCGCCAGGCGGGCAAAAATGAGCTTCCGCTCGATCTCATAGAAATGAGCGGAGCTGAGCGTAACATCGGAGGGCGTGTTTTCACGGGTTTCGGAGTCTTGAGATCCCGGCAGGGGAATGCGTTGCGGCCACGGTGCACCCCAGATTGCAAAATGACGCGAACACCTGAATTGACGACAATAGTTGGTCAGTCGCGTCTACAGTGCAGTGCAGAACGGAACGAGAGTATATTCACCTATGGCATTCTTTCTCTATGTGCACTGCTTTGCCCTTCCCTTTGCTCCTGCTCCTCAACGAGACATTTCCCAACGCTGCAGCAGCTTCTTCTATTTCTTCGGCGGACAAGGGATTCGAACAGATAATGCAAGAAGGCACTGCGGGCGTTCTCTTCTGTCGAGGTGCTTCCCTTTGTGAAGGTACGCTGCCATTGCTCAGACTGATTCCTTTAATGGCTGAACTACGAGTGGAAGAGCCACTTTCTACTGGAGTTCCCTCCTTGGTAGCAGACCCATCCTTGCGCGGTCTCCCACGAGGCTTTGGTGATGACGCGGTCGGCACGGGAACTTCCGTAACAGCAGAGCCACGTGAGCGAAGATGACGCAACGTCGGTGTTCCGGATTTTTCGGAAAATATTGATGAAGAACGATCCTTGGAGACACTGCTTGCTGTCGAAGCTTCCCTAGCCTTCTGGCTGCGCGTTGTGATCACTGATTTAAAAGGCGCCTTTTCTGTAGAAGCGCTGTCTGATATTGGTGGCTCCTTTGAAAGCCGTCCACTTCTCCTTGTCGGCGATACACTTATGGTGGGATAACGTATCGAGCTGACTTCGGATGGGGGAGCATTACTCGAGGAATCCAAGGATCCTTCTTGAGGTCGAAGGAGATCGTTCACAGACTCTTCGTCATCTTCCTCTCCGCTCTCATCACCTTCGTCCTGAACAATGCGATACACGCCCCGCCGTGTCCTACGTTCGTTCACGTTCACCTTCTCTTTCTCAACGGACATGGTTGATATGGCGGACGATGTATCAGAATCACTGTCCGAGTCCGAGTCGTCGTCAATGACGTTCGACAGCCGACCGTTCTCTTCCGACTGCGGAGCAAATCCACCCTTTCCACGCCGTTCGCACGTTTCACAGAGACAGTGGCGGTTATTCTTTCCGACTTTAGACAGACATCATTTCAATAGGAGGTCACAATAGATATATATGAATGACATACAGTAGCCCTCGCCGTAGTGCGCAGTGATTTCTTGTCCAACCGCGATAGGCCTGATTGTACGGAAGGTAATATAGCGGCCGTCGCGAAAAAGCTCGCAATTGTTATCGCAATCATGCTGGAATGGCAACTACAGTGAGTTCGCGCTTAATAAGTTGTGGCGGACACTCACATTCACGAAACGTGCGGGCCCCAGGAACAAATGATTCTTCTTCAGCTGCTTCGAATGAATGACACTGAAGTCGCGTCGCCCACCGTCATAAAGGTTGCTGGGATTCTTCAGTTCCTTATCTTCTTCTTCAGTAAGCTCGGCCATCGAGCCCTTCAGTTCGGAGATGAGGAAGCCGGCCGGCATCGAACGCGTAGCAAGGATGCAGAGCTCATTCTTGCCTGTAATACGGGAGTAGCGAGACGTCTGAGCAATTTCTATGGAACCGCTCGGAAGGTACAGCTCCAAGTAACGCGACGCGTGACTGGCGTGGGCAATTAAGACAGGGGTTGGAAAAACAATGAGACAAGCGGACTCACGTAGCAAATGCATTTATCTGCTTCTGGTCGAAATCTCTGATAAAGTAGAGAACAGAGGGAATCCTTGAGGAGAATGATTTAAGTTGTTGTGAGACATGACACAAAGAGAACGCCACGTCTGCTCACTCAAACAACGAATTAACGGCTTGTTTTATAGCTAACGGAGCATTTTGCCTAGAGCGGGCAATCTGTAAGTAGGAAAGACGCGTTTTTGATGAGCACGGACGCGCAAAAGTTAAGCAATATACGACGTACACGCTGGACAATACCATAAATCACCTGGCCGGCTGTCTTTGGCAAGTTACGCCTTGGATCCATCCTGTGGACGAGCAGAGGGGGTGCACCGACCCCAGACATCTTTTCAATGAAGAGATGACTGAGATAATCGTCGTCGCGCGAGAGATCTCGCGCGTTCATCAGCTTTGTGTAACTCCATGGTACCCAAGAGACGTTGATGCCGTCTGGGGCCGGAGACTTCTTTGAGGATTTGCGCGCCATGTGAGGCGGCGATGAGGTAGGGCGCCGGGTAAGGAGGAACGTCGGCGGCAGAGCGCGCGACGATGAAGATGGCGGGAGGAAGGAAGGAAGGGGTGATGAGCTCGGCAGACTCGCGCTACACTGGACGAACGAAAAAGAAGCCTTTAGCCACGCAGAAGGGCGGCTGTGTCGAATCGTGACGTAATACAATTCTTCCTTTTCGGGTAATTTCCTGACAAGGTATCCGGGCCCAACAGCCTCAAGCAACCGCCACTTAAGCGCACCGTGATAGCAGCACACAAGAGCAACACACCGGCCACGATTCCTCTCAACTCTTTATTCCTTTCTCACCTCTGTCGCTGCCTGCCTGAACACTTATGGGCTGGCCCGGTCGCGTCGGCGTAACTGGTGACCTTAATGATCGCCTCCTGCCCCTTGGACTTCTCGTCCTAATCGGAGGACCTTCACAGCCGGTTTCACATAGAGTTTTCTGCGGGCGGGCGATGGCGCTCTTGTCCTGTGCTTCATATGTACTTGTCTGGCTCTATTGTACTCGACAGCACGCAGGGGCTGTCCAAGAGGAAAACTTTTGCTGTGAATAGCCTGTTGGCGGCTGTGGAAGACCGAAGGCAAGTTCAGGCGCCCGCGGTGGTAAGCTTCTCCTTTCAACTACGGTAAGGTTCACGTAGAGACTTCCGATGTACAGTCAGCAACCTTCGGAGGTGATAGCCGCACAGATCTGACGCAGAGGTCAGCTGGAAAACGATCTCACACGAATGCCAATAGCACTGGTAACAATGACCATAGAATCTTTAGCGTCAAAAGGTTATCATAGCCTGAAACTTGGAGACTCTGTGATCGCCGTTCCCTGGAGCATCACTTCGGACTCGCAGCAATCTTCGGAACTTTTGAAGGGTGAGCTCCGAGGTTTAATAATGCACGGTAATTTTTGGAAGGGTGGTAGAGACAATGCGATCCTAAACTGGTTTCTATGCACTCGACGGTGGTCGTCCTGGCCACTCTCGGACGCTGGCAACGCTGCCTACAGAGCAAATACCTAACCCCCCGGGTGCGGGAACGTTTCAGATACCTGATGCCATCGTCAGTGGCTGAGACAAGCAGTCAGCGGATCAAGGAAGACGCGAAGGGTAGCCGAACGGACCGTGTATTGCTTACAATCACAATTGGTTAGCTCAGTCTCTACAGAGCGAGAAGACGAAGTTTTTTTCTCTATTGAAGTGCCTGATAAAAACAGAATCGATCCGATAAACACGCCTGGAAGAGCTGCCCACCCAAGATTTGATGACACTTTGTTTTCTCCATAGCCAATATTCTCTCTCTGCAAACCCCTTCCTTTGTTACACGCCTCGGTCCAACATCACTAGTGTAAGTAGCTTGTACTGGGTTTTATCATCCAGCCGGAGAAAATAATACTTATGATTCTTCAATTAACCAGAGCTCCCGAGAGGATGACCAGAGCCTCAGGTTCCCAATAGAAGCGAAGCAACTTTTTCCCCGTGAAAGAGCTTGACAAAGATAAACTTTTCTCATCCGGTGCGGATGATGAGGCCGAGAACCTAGACATCCGTAGAGTAATATTACGGAGATGCCTAGTCTTCCAAGTTGCAAGAAAAGGATCAACTAACGAGAGTTGCTCCTTTCAGGATTTACGGAGCTGTAATGGCTTGCCTACTAGTTCCATTCTATATTCCGTACCTGTACCCTACCAACCTGACGGGAGTGGGAATTGTTTTAGTTACGGTGTTTCGAATCGTCAGTCCCTTCTACCTAAATAAATGGATGAAATGGAAAGAGAAATTGATGCATGCTCGTCGCTTTCCGTGACTTCTGTCACACTTTTGGTCACGAACACGTCAATAGACCACAACAACGTGAGTGCCTCACTCTCTCACCTTCTTCTCTTCGCTCATTCACCTTAGCACCGCTCGCACTGTTTCTTGTCCAGGGCGATGGCATACTCAAGCTACAATATGTCCGCTGTTCTAGGAGACAGGTCTTCAGCCTTCGACCCACTACCTACGATCTTGGGCTACTTTGTCCGGCGGCCTGCTCGGCGTACAAAAACAGCACTTCCGTCAATTGTGGGTGACATGAGCGAGAAGTAAGACTGCTGAACCTCGGAAAATGAATGAATCTAACGTGTCGCAATTTGTATCACTGGTCCCAATGTACTACCAAATCCTGGGGTACCCTTGGCGCTGTCACTTCCTGACGACGTCTGCAAGATTTGCGCCAACCTCATTAATTTCTCCCAAGGGATTTGCATGCCAGTTCATTCTGGCGACAAGGTAGCCCCGTATCCTTCTTTGATAAGGACTATTGACTATCAGATGGAGATAACGAGTCCGCAAATGTGTCTTGAGTTACTGTGACATCCTCTCACGCCGTCAAGTTTCCAGTGACAGCCGTCCTCATGATTGAAGTGGTTTCCGGATTAACCAGCAGTGGAAAAGAATGAAACAAAAAATGCTTGTCGTACGCTCAATTGAACGGTGCGTATCTAACCAAGCTTTCATAAGGTGCCATTCTGATGTAGTTTCGCATGTCACGCAACAAAGCATTCCCTCGCGTCCAGACGTCCCTTCTTGCTATTCTATGAATGTGAGATGGGATGCCGGACGTTCACCAGTCAGTAATCGCATGTAAACTCCCAGAACGGAAGTGAGAACCCCCTTTCCTACTTTGCAGTGAAACCGGACACGCGAATCGCAAGTCCTGGTTGTCTTGAGCAAAACTATCACTAGAGACACTGGAAAATTTACGCTGGCTAGTATTCACGGAATTTCACCGCGTTCAAAATCTCTCTAGAAGAGGGGATTGAAATCAAGACAGCAAAGTTATCAAGGAGGTGCTATAATAACCAGAAAGTGCAACGCTTCACGACGTGCTATGGGATAAGGTATAATAAAGTTACAATAATCCAGGGCCTGGTCATCAGCCAAAAAGATTCCTACAGGATAATAAACAGTACAAGAAAGACGAATGCAGACGAGATTCATAGCGCTAATTAGCCTCTGTGCCGCCTGCATAGGCGGTATAAGCATTGAAGTTAAAGGTCTGAGGACTATCCTCGAAGATGAAGTCGCTCGGCTCCAGTTGTAGGGCGACGTGGCCATTCCGACTCAATGACGCGCCTATCGTATCGCCGGCCTTGAGTGGGAGAGCAAGTTGTGTAAGCCCCTCCTTTACGGACACTGTTTTATTTATTGAAGTTGTTGATAAAGTGATGTCCGCAGGAGAGGATGCCAGAACGACGGCAAAGAGAGCATCTTCAAGCTACAGAAGAGAGAAATGGTGTTTTAGTCATCTAACGCGATGGACAGAAAGACCTGGGACATACAACATCAGAATTATCTGGCCTCCCGATAGAATCCGACTGTGCCTTCGCATCCTTCGTATGCGGCCGAGCCCAGAGGAAAAGCTTATCCTCTTCTGTCGGCGGATATTCTCCATCCTTATATGCGGTGGCGAAATATTTGGTCAAATCGAGGAATGCAGTGTGATTAAAGCCATCGACCCATTGTTCGCTGCCCGGCTGCGCACCCTTAATGGGACCAATGTAGGAGGATTCGCCATAGTCATTCCAGGTGACTATCTCTACCATCGTAATTTGCTCTCGAGCAGAGATTATTGACTCCCAGCGAGATGGATAAAGCTGATCGGAAAGATAAATGAACTGTGGCGAAAGGTAAGTTGCAACTTAGTATTTCCTTAGCACAATTACTAACGTTTTTATCGTACGACTCCTTCGAGTAGTGCGTGAAGAACCAAGGAGAAACTAGAGTGTGTATAAGTCACGATCACGGGAAAGGATACAATCAGTCATACCAGAAGACATATACAGCTTGTTTCCCATCTTGTTCAACGCGTCGATGTACTGATGATCTGAATCAAGTGACCTCGTAAATTTTTCAGATGCCTCGCTGATCTGCGTTGTGAGAGGCGAGAAAGATGAGCTGAGAAACTTCCCGGCGACTGCACCGACTGAATTGATAAAGGAATCAAAGACGGTAGTATCGACCGAAATTGGCCATGCCGCGTTCCACTAACCAAATCATCAAACTGGCTTACGATCCAATTGCAACGAACTTACGTTGAACATCCCGTCTATACTATCCGCGTAGTCTCCGAACGTCGCTGGATCGATGAAAAAGCTAGGTACAAAGAACACCGCATTCTCGCCAGTCAACTGGCTCGAAAACTGCGATGTCCATCCTTCAGCAGAACTTGCTTGCCCAAAAGTGCATCCTTCACCGGCAAACGTAGACGCGAATATCTTGTCATTGTACTTGAATTGGGCTGGATGCTTCGAGTACGTAGTGATATACCTGCGCACAGCTTCAGCATCACCGGGAGTTGCGCAGGGAAGGACGCTGAAGATTGGAGATCAAGATCAAGTGCTGGATAGAGAAAGCTTAAAGGACTCACGTCATGTCAAACGATATGAACATCTTAAACTCTGAACCCAACTGCTCCGCCGCTGTGTACGCGCTCCTCACCTGTTCCTCTTGCCATGGATCGTGACCAATGTTCAAAGCAAACGCGTCAATACCATGCTTATGAGCTAAATCGATATCCGCCTTCCAATCGTCAATCGTGTATGGATATGTGTTGCCAACCATATGATGTGCGAACACGTATTTCTTCCCAGCAGAATCGCGCGTTCCGAGTGGTTTAGACGAGGCAATAGAAGGGATAGCATGGAGGAATAGGATAAAGAGCCAGATCGGTGCAGATACAGTACAACACCGCTGCAGCTTCATGCCGAGGACAACACTTCTTGGGTAAGGAATGTAAGTTTCAAAGGGAAGGAGCAATTGTGGTGTTGAGTCAACGAGCGATGTCAAAGGAGAGTTTTCTAATAGTTCACCACCTAACTCATTTGTGATGAGACCTCGAGCAAAGTGCGACTATGGGGGTTGCCCAACGCAGACCAGCTGCAAACTATAGCGGCCGTTGATAGTAGTATCACAGAAAGGCCTACATGGGCATAATATTGCGCATGAGACATTTATATTGTGAACCTGACTTGGCTTGCTCGAAAACAAAGTGGCTAAATATAGCAGGAACAGTATTCTCAGTGCTGCTGACAAATACAGGTGGTTTGATGGCATCAGGGTTGACTCCGTAGGCTTCCGACTTAACACTTTATTTGGACGAAAGTTATCAACAACAAGGTTATCAAGTATCCAAGCTCTGGAGGGTAACCGCTGCCTTCTATTCTTTCAGATAAGCACCAGCTTATTCCACCTCAGTATCTCACGTGTTGGACCGCTTTTCGAAAGAATTTCCACAGCAAAGTGTAGTTTTTTTCCACTTTGCGTGCAAACAGCTTGTTGTAAGGGATTAGTATTGTTTTCGCTCTAGCACTATCCTCGGAATCGAAAAGATTAGTCAATCTACTTTCTCTCGCTGCCCATCGAGAGAATAGATAATATTGTATTGTGGATCAAATGTCAGGGCCTACCCCATCGTTGTCCCCTCAGACTTCTGTACAGTAAGCTCGTCGTCATGAGAGACTCCAATCAATCTTTGTATGGTGAAGTCATCATGAGGCGAGGTGAGAGAGAGTTGACATCATATTGCAATTGAAGCTTCACGAGAGTAGTTCGCCTAGAATAGGTTCGACCAAGTTGGGTTCGGCTGAGTTGGTCTTATAGCAAAGCTTTGATTGATCATTACTCGTAGTGGGGTTCGGTCATTTCGTAGCCGAGCCACTTCAGTAAATCGGGAAC
This sequence comes from Inonotus obliquus, assembly GCA_032164295.1. Taxonomy (NCBI): domain Eukaryota; kingdom Fungi; phylum Basidiomycota; class Agaricomycetes; order Hymenochaetales; family Hymenochaetaceae; genus Inonotus; species Inonotus obliquus. Next base: position 996,423 of record JAJHTX010000006.1, on the reverse strand, counting down.
GTGAGAGATTAGGATTAGCAGAATAAGATTTCTTCAGGCCGTACATATTCTAAGCAGCCTTCAAGTTTTCCGGAAGCTGTCGCGGGAAGCAACCCAAGTGTGGGCACTGGAAGGGCAATTCGACTGTGGGTAGTCTGATGGTTGGTCGTGTAAAGGAATTGCCGAATTTTAGTTCCCCTTCAACTTCCATTGGGTAGATCATTCTGGTCGGCAAGGATTTGTCATTCATGATATCCCAATTCCCAAGTGTGAGAGTCATCTGCATGACATACGGAGTTGGACCCGCCGAACTTCGCTAGTTCCAAGAGCGACAAGAACGAAGAGTGAGCAGAACTGGAAATCTTTCGTAACGAGCGTAACACCTCCCTTTTGTATTTGAGCCTGATTTGACCAACGTTTGTCAAGTCAACATCTTTTACAGGCACGGTAAATTTCCAAACGGAAGCTTTTGTTTCACCAAGACGGTCTTGGACTTAGAGTCCGAGGGCTTCGTGTGCTACCGTTCACCGTTTCTGAGAGACGGAGACTACGCGACAATCTCGTCGCACTTTTCCAGGCTCCGAGAGTACTAGTGATCGTCTGGTGAACTTCCCGCATTAATCTCCAAGGAGAGAATTCAACCAATAATTTTGAAAGATAGGACTCAAGGAGGTTATTCGCTGAAGAAGGGGCCCGGGGACTTCGACTATTGAGGGCTGCTGGGGGTGTATCATTGCTCTGTAGCATTCGATTAGCCGTTAGCCGTGAATAACACACTAGCTAGATCTTACGTTTATAGAGCCGCTTCTCGATACCGGTTTCAAAGATAGTAACTTCCAAGGTCATCTTGATATCTGGCCACATCCGTCGCACTCAAAGTTACGAGCGGGTGGCTTGATAGATTGATAGGCAACAAAGATGCGTGTTTGGACGACAGAGTGATTAGAACAGTCTTCCACAAGTTGTTTGGATCAAAGAGCCATCAGATAGCGGGCGCATTTCTCAGAGTCACCAAGCTGGGTTCTAAAATTTCTATGATGGATCCCAGCAGGCACGCTCGTTTAATTTCGTGTAGTAGCCTTGGCGACAACGCCTGCCGTCTGCCGCCCAGTGATTGGGTGCGCCGGAATAAGTAGGAGAGAAGACAGGTCAGTCAGAAGAAGTTGGTGATGGTCAGAGATATTGACGGACGACGGCGATTGGTGACCTGCGGAGGATAAACGGTCAAATAGTGATGGTCTACATCGGCTAGCGTCGTCCAGGAGATTGAGCAAGCGGCAGTTAAAAGGTACACAACTGAGAGGTACTAGTATTGCCAGCGATACATTGTAACGTACAAACCAGCTCACCTCCACCTACTCTCGACTTGTGTGGCCGGCCCCGTAATATTATCTCCAGACGGGTATGCTTGGTGTTCTCCGCACAGTACCTTCACCTTCCGCTTCCCATATGCATCTCACAGTAGAAGACAACGACAACGACGTTTTCACAACCCCACCCACGACGCCGATGTTTCCTTCCTCATTGGCCCGTTCTCAACAGATATCAGGCTCAGCCGGGACGATCACTAGTACTGGTAATGCTGCTGACACACCCGATGCGAACGGGAAGCAATCCTCCTCCAGACGTGGTAGCCGCCCGAGTAGCTTGCTGCTGGACGAGGAAAGCAAGCGGGCGTGGACGGATAATGTGGAACTCGAGACAGGGTCACCAGTCGCGCGACGAGGCGAGGTCAGTGAAGGAAGTAAACTAAGTAATGGAGATGACATGACCATGGACAAGCAACCGTTGACTGCGTCGACTCCCACTCGTTCCCTGCACTCCGGCCCCCACCAGCAAGGTTCATCCTCACGAATTTCTAATACTGATACACAACAACGAATACTATCGGCAACGGCAACGTCAGCAAGGCTAGAAGCACGTTCTCATATGCAGGAAAATCATGGCATAAATAGTAATCTTGCCGTAGCTAGCACCGGCACGCTCACGACCTCCTCCAACTCCAGTACAACCGGTACACCAGACACTCCATCGACGTCCACTGGGTCGACCACTGTCACTCAGAGGGACTTTGCTACTTTTCCGGCTGTTGACTTATTGCGGCAATCGGGTCATTCCCATCACAAGCAGGCGTCGCTTCCTCTCAAATCACCGTGCTTCGTCCACTCCTTCCTTGACAAGGGTGCATCTCTCGCCGATTGGCTTAAAGGCAAACACCATAGCATGCCTGGAATTTCTTCCCCTACATCGGCCCAGATAGCGAAGCCGATGGCTATCGGTGCTAGTATAAGTCAACCAAGTCTACCCGTCACTCAGGCAAAACACTCCCACGGACCCTACGTTCCAGCGTCGCGCCCCGTAGTGCCCTTACCACATTCTCAGTTGTCACCAGCAGGAAGCTCGACTGAGAGCGAATACGATGATGACGAAGAGGATGGTGCAAGTCTTACACGTCAGCTCGCTGAGACAGCCGTCGGCGTCCGTGAAATGAGCAAACAGTTGGGTAAGTTTGATTGCTTAACTTCTGTTTGTACACTATTCCTTTGGGCGTTGCCACTCGACCGAATGGCATGCGATGCCTGTTGGCTGTTCCGATGTATCACCGAAAGAGGACATCGTTTTCCCTTTGTTCCGCCTGATTGGGGCAATGTCTGAATTTCTCTTGCAGGGCGAGCGAGAATCCGCTCCAACATCCAGAATGTTCTTATTATAACTAAGGCGCGAGACAATCGTCTGATTAAGCTCACTCGTGAATTGGCCCTCTATCTCATGCAAAAGCCGCGGGATGGTGGACGAGGATTAGTTGTGTACGTTGACAACCAGCTGCGATATTCGAAGCGATTCGACGCAGCGGGGATCCAGCGTGACCATCCTGAATTATTCGTCCCCTTCCCTCGGCGACGGTCGTCTAGCACCAACCCACTTGCCGGTATGACTAATGGAAGCGGCAGTGGAAGCGGCTCGGACAGCTCAATGAACCAGGAAGGCCAATTGCGCTATTGGACGAGCGACATGTGCAGCCGCAGCCCCCACCTTTTCGACTTTGTCGTGACTGTGAGTATTAATTCTGCCCTATCCTACTTGGTACTAAATGTTTTGTTTATTTAGCTTGGTGGAGATGGAACTGTCCTCTTTACATCATGGCTTTTCCAACGCATTGTGCCACCGGTGCTTCCATTTGCATTAGGTTCTCTCGGATTCCTTACCAACTTCGACTTTGCGGATCACCGAGCGGTTATGGATAGCGTGATCGACAATGGAATCCGTGTCAACTTGCGTATGCGCTTTACTTGCACCGTCTACCGCGCGATAGTACCGGAACCAGGCAAAGGTCGATGTGCTATCAAGAAGGCCAACACGGGCGAAATTTTGATGCGCAACATAGAAAAAGGCGGATGGGAAGCTCTTGAAGGCGGTTGGAGTGAGGCCGCACCCTCAAAGGAGGGCAAGAAGTCTTCGAAAGACAAGGAGATTATGTGTTTCACTACTCGTCCAGTGGAGAGTTTCGAGATACTGAACGATCTTGTCGTTGATCGTGGACCTAGCCCGTATGTGTCACTACTCGAACTTTTTGGTGAGTAATGCTACCCCTACCGCTATCTCTGTCCAATCTAACTTTAATATTTACAAGGGGACGAGCACCACATGACAACTGTCCAAGCGGATGGCTTGACTGTCGCGACCCCAACTGGTTCAACAGCGTACTCTGTTCGTGAATTTGTTATCTCGCGCTCGGCAGGCACTGACATGTTATTGCTCAGCTCTCGGCCGGAGGGTCTCTCGTGCACCCTGAGATCCCAGCACTACTGATTACTCCAATCTGCCCGCACACATTATCCTTCCGTCCGATGCTCCTGCCTGATAGTATGGAACTGCGTATATGCGTGCCGTTCAACTCACGCAGCACGGCATGGGCGTCGTTCGATGGACGTGGGCGCATAGAATTGAAACGTTTGTGCAAATTCATACGTTTATCTTGACTAAAGTGCTTATCGTCACCTCTTTCCTTAGAGGGTGACCATATCAAAGTTACAGCATCCAAATATCCGTTCCCAACCGTGTGCGCGGACAAGCAATCAACGGATTGGTTCCATGCGATCTCACGGACTCTCAAATGGAACGAACGTGAGCGGCAAAAGTCGTTCGTTGTCGTCGAGGAGGGACCGGCGAAGCGAAAATCGACGAAGCACGGCGTAAAGGCTGAACATTCCGCGAAGGCAATCGCGAAGCCTGGTATTGCAGAGAAACCAGAAGATGAACTCGATGATGATGAGGAGGAAGATGAAGTTTCCGACGATGGAGAAGAGGAAGATGATAAGTTCGACATTGACGATTCTAGTGCACCAGAGGCGAGTCGGGGACCATCGAGCACCGACCTCGTTGCGATTGCAAAAGCTGAAGAGGAGGAAAGGCTAAAGCAAGAAGAGTCGCGAGCGCGAGAGGCAGCGTTCGCCCTCGCCGGTCAAGAGGGTGCATTCAAAGGTGTACGTGACCGGAGTGGGACAGTTCGCTCAGGAATTGAGACTCCCGACCGGTTCATGGCTGCTCAACCACATCCGCCATCTGTTTCGCCACGCCACGTCTCATTCAGTAATGGCTCCGCAACAGAGGCACCCGGCGAAAAGGGAGAAAGGGATCACATCCATTCACCGCGCATGCTGAGTAGTGGTCGATCTCGTATTCCGCGAGACCGTGATTTTGAGGCGGAGAGTGCGAATATGAAAACTCCGACTCTTGGGAATTGGCCCACGCCCTCTAAGGAGCAACGAAGTCGGTCACGCGAACCGAGTAGCGTTGGGCGAGCGTTCGCCGTGTGGGGCCAAGACGAAAGCGACAGTAATGCGAGCGACAGCGACGTCTAAGTCGGCCTAATCCTCCTTTGTCTTGGTAGCCATCCGCTTGCTCAGGATGATCTTTCTCAAGCTTGTCAAGTATCACCCGGTCTTTCGGATCATCACAGTACCTTTTTCGTTCGTTTTATTGGTTATTCTCTTGATTGACAAACAGAAATCTAGACTGCATTTCTAATATTGTTTTTTCTTTCACGTCCGTCCAATTCTGTTCGTCCAATTGCAAAACTGTACCCAAAGCTTATAAAATAGATAACGCCCGCAGCTCTATCAAACCCGCTAGACTACTGTTCCATATGAATGTACGCTTTTCCAAACCAGCTATATATTGGTTCCGTTATTCACGTGACATTTCTTTTCCTGGAATGCTCGAGCGTGGTCACTCTTTCTCCTTCGATTTGTTCTCATTCAACAGCACTCGGCTTTCGACTAGTGGGCTGACCTTGGCCGACTGGATCTGATATACCCACCAGAAGACTTCTAATAACTCGAAGAAGTAAACTTCCTTTGTGGCACGTGTAAATTCGATTGTGGCACTGTGGTTACGATATCAAAACTCGAAAGTTTGTAGAGATAGGAGCACACGACCACGAGCTGAGTAAAGAGGAGGGACGATACGGAGAGTATGGGTCGGAATGTATTGGCAGGGACGTAGCGAGGAATCGGTGCAGGAAGAGTACCGAAAGAATCACCAAATCATATCAAAACGCGGACCACGGCATCGCCATATGCCACATGCGATAACGAAAACATTAAATTCCCGTTTTATTCTATTTTTACTTGGCCTTATATGCCATCCTCGTCAAGAATTATTCTCCCCCCTTGGAGTTTCAGAGTCCCTTCCCCACCTCCACAGCTCCAGGTGCTTCTCCAGGCCGCTATACCGACCCGTCGGTCAGTTGACATCGTAGCGTAAACAGATGGCCGCCCCTCATTCCGCGGCGAATGAGCTTATCACCGATGCTTCTCCTCGTCGCATCTCCCGCTCAGACTCGGTCTCTGCTGATGAGAGTCTTCACAAAGAGGCTATCAGAGAACCTGTGGTACTCGTAGACAAAGAGCAGCAGATTCTCGCGCATGAGAATGCAATTGCCGAGGACGAGAATGAACGGGAGCGAAAACGCAAACATGAGATATACATGAAGTATAGGCCATACCTCCTGTTTGGAACGGCCGCTTTGATACTCGGCTGGTGGATATCTTCAATCGTGCTCCCAGCGACGAGGCATCGCTGGTCAGTCCCTTTCCTTATCTTTCTCCGCAATGAGATAACCGTATTGACTGAATGGCTATGTGTCCATGTGCTTTTCTTTCGGCAGGATTGTGCAGACGTTGTTTTCGTGGGCCTTCATATTCATTATCGCCTTCCGTTTCATTCCCAATCGCGTCGTATCCAAACCCGTTGGAACTGTATGGAACACGACGGTACAAGAACCTTGGTACAGACTGCCATATAAGATCCGGCTTGCTATCGGCTGGCTTTGCCTCCTAGCTATCGTTTTTGGCTCCGCCTTTGGACTTCCCCTACAAGGTGTACGTTCATTCCGCTCCATTGATAGTCCATTAAAAATGTGTCTAACAAGCATAACCAATACTTTCTTATTCCACCCGGCGACTTTACTCGCGCCCGCTTGACCCTGACATTCGTCATATGTGGTCGTGTGCCTTATCGTGTGGCCAACTGTCCTTGGCGTTTCAATTCACAGAATACCACATACGGCGATCGTGCAATCTCCGTCCTGGGCTTACTCGTTTTCCAATGCGGATTTTACCTATCCTCGCTGCATCGCAGACATATTCCATGGCCAACAGTTATTGTCGGTTTATTCCTTCAACAGGCCATCGCGCTGTTTGTTCTTAAGACTGGCGCCGGATTCTCTATTTTTCATTGGATTGCAATGCTCGCAAGCGATTTTTTGAATACGTCCCATGAGGGAGCTGCATTCTTCTTCTCAATAGAAATCGTGGAAAATGAACACTGGTTCTTTGTCAACACGGTATGTAGTTTTATCTCCGTGTGTTCCTCTGGCTCAAGATTAGGAAATCATCTGACGAGTTATCCACGAATAGCTCGCCGCAATTATATTTTTCGTTGCCTTTGTGCAGATGATGTACTATGTAGGTTTCCGCATCGCTCAACCGATACGCGTTATGATCTTCTGAATATGTGCGCGACAGACAGGAGTGATGCAGTGGATTGTTCGGCACTTTGCCTGGTTTTTCTTCAAGATCATGAACATTTCGGGCGCCGAAGCTGTCGTAGCCGCTGCCTCTCCTTGGATCGGGCAGGGTGAAAGTGCTTGTCTCGTCCGGCCATATGTCGATTTGATGACCGAATCTGAAATACATCTTTCTATGACCTCCGGTACGTGTCTTTCACCGGTAGCATTTGACTTGGAATCAGCGCTATAAACACCTTCTCACATTTCCTTACTCGCGCCCATACTAGGTTTCGCCACGATCGCCGGGTCTGTATTATCTGCATACATCGCATTGGGTGTACCCGCGCAGAACCTTGTGACTTCATCTGTGATGTCTATCCCTGCATCAATCGCTATTAGCAAAATTCGTTTCCCGGAACTTGACGAACCCGTCACACGTGGACGAGTAGTTGTCGATCGAGGCAAAGAGAAAAACCCACCGGCCAACGTCTTACACGCATTCTCACAAGGCGCAACGTTTGGATTAATGGTTGCCGGAAGCATCCTTACAAACGTGTTGACGATTTTGTCTCTTGTCGCTGCGATCAACGGACTTTTGACATGGATTGGTAAAGGGTTTGGGATTAACGAACTTACGCTCCAACTTGTTGTTGGGTACATCTTTTATCCATTGAGTTTCTTACTTGGTGTACCCCGTCCCGAGATTCTACGCGTCTCGCGATTACTCGCAACAAAACTCATCGCAAACGAATTTGCTGCTTATCTCGGTATGTTCTTCCCACCTACCGTTTTTTTCATCACCATGGATCGCAAGAACTAAAAAAATATTGTAGAATTACAAGCTATTACGGAAAGCGATAATCCTTTCTCAGATCGCGCTTTTCATATTGCTTCTTATGCTCTCTGCGGGTTTGCAAACTTCTCTTCACTCGGTATTCAAATTGGTGTACTTGGAGCTTTGGCACCTTCTCGCTCCAAAGTCATCTCGCGTGTTGCATTTTCGGCCATGCTTTGCGGGTTTATCTCCACTCTTCAAACTGCTGGTATCGCGTGAGTATACTCTTTCTTTCGGTTCATCTTGATGCGTATATGATACTCACGCATTTCTTTTTCTTTTATAGTGGCATGCTCATCTAATTACCCTCACCCTCACCTCCTCTTTGCTTGTAATCTTGTACTTCCGTAGACATGCCTCTGGCGAGTTTTACAAGGAACTGCGTCGGGTCGCGTGTGAATACTCCGATAAGGATTAAAACGCGCTAATAAATCATTGGTGCGACGTGACACGATTTTTTCCTTATCGATAGTGTATAGTCCTATTCTTGTGTACTTGTATAACACGTATATTGAGTATTGTTTACTTTGCTTCTGTACGCCTTGTGAAAAATTATAATATGGTTATGTTTGCGAATCTGAGTATTCACGATAAAACCGTTCTTGGCAAGATTGATCGACGCAGATAGAGGATTGATGATGGTCTATGCTGTGCTTAGACTCTCAAACTAACGTCAATCCAAGCAAGCTAGTATTGAAACGAGGGCGAGTGTACCTTACCATTGAACGACGACGCTAATGAAATTCATCATGGGTCTCAAACATAGCTTTGATGTTTGATGGATAGGAGCCGCACTTCCTAGAGTCATTTCCGAACGGAGAAAGGGAAGTAATCACTCGATACTTCCGTTACGAAATTTCGAAGTGACTTTGATGATGAGAATCCATACCACGGCTAAACAAATGAATTAAGAACATACATCATCGTAGTAGCACCACACAGCTTGTTCTACCTTGGTTTGCTATCCTTCCTGCGCGCCGATAATTGCACAAGGGTACAGAATCGACAAGTACTATCCGAGAAAGGAGCGAAGACATCTGGATGATCACCAAAAAATGATCTTGAGTAACACTTGAGCTTGACCATCGGTATGGAAAATCAGTAGTATCTGGCAAGGCGATGAAAGCCCAGAGCATCAGTTCGCCAGCCACTCAGCCACAAGCCACAAGCCAAGCCACAAGCATAGGCATAGCCACGATTACATAAGTGCATTTATCCGGCCAGGCTGACAAAACACCTCAGTGCTCGATAGCCAAGTTCCACTTTCCAGAAACACGTCTGGTGACGTTAGGACTATTCCATGCCGCTGTTCCGTATATTGTATTTTGAGATGGCAGATGGCCACAAGCGTTGGATCGGTAAGGACGTTACCGAGTGCAATCGCAGCAGTGTTCGATTCTCTTTCGCAGTTATTGTGCAGATAAATAGGGCGCGGCAGACACCAGGTATGCAACTTGAAGAATATACGCCTGAATTCATAATGTTACGCGACAAACTGACCTTCGTCGCATTCGCTTTGTGACCCTCTTTCTTGAAGATCATGAAAGGCTGAAAACCCTAAAGTGCCGCCTTACCAGCCGTCTGGAGAAACAATCAACTTTACACCAGAAGGAAAAAGTTAAAAGAAAACTTACCTCTATCGGTAGCATGAGGGTTAAAAACGCTGAAAGCATAAATAGCGAAGCGGACACAAATACGGGACTGCAGAGATAGATTAGTGACCGAATACAGATCTGCTAGGTTGAATGGGCTTACGCATTTGCCCCGATGCTTGAAGCGCTCCCGTCGCGATTAGTTGTCACTATCTTGATAACAGGGGCTAGTATCCCTGTTACTCGATTGAAGGCTGAACAGATCGCGTCACCTGTGCCCCTGTGAGGTGCCGGAAAGACTTCAGGTGTATAGGCGTACAGCACCCCATACATCTAAGCATTCATTCAATATTGCATCTGGACAGTAGTCTGCAGTAGGCTTACCGCATTCCTGAAAATAATGAAGTGTGAGTCGCTGGACGCGAGAAAAACATGGTAATGGCAAGGATGACTTACTGAGTAAGAGTGGAGGCGCAGGAGTACCCAAGATTAGAGGCTTGATCCTTAGCAGTTGTGAATAAGAAGAGGAAGATGCCCGTCAAGACAGTAGAAAGTGCAAGGGCAGTCTTCCTGCCACCGATAGCAATCTTCCCGGAAGTCCGGGTCCAATCGACAAGGATACATGCAATAATGGATCCAGGGATACCACAGATGGATGTGATACTGTAATCACGATACGTTTGGTCACGGGAAGAACCCGATGAGAGGCGATCCGAGAGGTACAGAGGTAAAAATCCGTTGAAAAGTGGGTAAGCAAGCCCGATGGTCCTGGAAGGACATTCGTTAACCACTAAGGGACAAGGTCATGAACAAAAAATACTCACCCCCAAATAAGGATAGTCAATGTCGAGTTGATAGCTAGCCTCCGCGTTGAGAATAATGGACGAACGTGCGCCCTAAGAATATGATAGATGTTAGCGTATGGTATAAATATCATCCAGGATACTCACATGGAAAAACTCTCAAACGACTTCTTGAAAATGGCCATATTCGATGTATCCCTTGCCTTGACTACAGCACCATCCGAAGCAGCCTTCAGCTGCTCCACAGTAAGAGTTATTGTTTTCCCATTTCGCTTAGCAATATATTGTAAAACCCGGATGGCATCTTCATCTCGGCCAGTGGCGATCAGAAATTTGGATGACTCTTGAAGATTGAAAATGACGAATCGAAAAATGAACATCGCGAATGTCAAGCATCCCCTATAAGCGAGATGAGTGAATTCACGGGACCTGTCTCATGTCACGTCTACCCACATTGTGTACCTAGATTGAGAATGCAATAAATTTCCAGAAGAAAGGCAACTTTTTTCAACTCACAGAGAATATCTCCAACCCCTATCGTCCGAATAGTTCGCGATAAACACCCAAACAATAAGCGAAGCGATTAGTTGACCGATAGACCAGAATGCTGACAGAAAAGTCAAAAGGAACTGGATCCGGGATCAATAATTGAGGAAATTGCGAGAATATCGCCGATCACGGACCTGGTGGGATTGCGGAATGTGCTCCAAGAAGAGAGCACCTGGGATATTCAGTGATAACGCATAGAACCTCCATCACAATCGAACATACCATCCACTGGTAAGCTATCAGAATGTGGAATGAGATCGGAGATTATTTGAAATAGGATGGGAAACTCACTTTCCGCCGACACCGTATCCAACACAAGCTATGAGGGCACAAAGCGCGACAAAGTTCGGAGCTGCCCCTGCGGCGATACCGAATGTGGCCTGTAAGATACAAGTGTGTGAATGAAAGAGATAACGGTCATGATCAAAAGAGCGCCCTGACACATAAAAAAAGAGTTATCTGCCATGAAATCTTTCGGCCAATCACGTCGGCAAGACTGCCCCACATTGTTGCGCCGATGATAAGGCCCACATAAAGTGAGAGTGTGACATATTCCACCCGAGGTGGTTTTAAATCGACCTCTACCTGGGGAAGAACGACAGCAACGCCCTGTAGCCATAAATCTGTGCGTTGTGAGCGGGCATGATATAAGCGGATACATGCCGATGACACTTACTATCTGCCAGCCAGCCAAAACCGGTCAGGACGAAAAGTTCCCATTGATAACGCCCGAATCCGATCTCGTGCTGGAGGCACTCGTTGACTTGAGAGGGTAAAGGGAGAATGCGGGAGCCTTGAGTAAACTTGGGGTATAATATAAGAACGAGCACGACTCACTCAGATGGCTCTTACGCTCATAAGCACCGTCAACTCCATCGGCGTTCTCAGCTATGTCGTCTGGAAAATCGTAATTTGCAACAGAGGCAGCCTGCTCAGAAGTTTTGCCGTCTACCTTTTCAGAATCCTTCAAGTCGCCTTGGATAGACATCGTTGAGAGAAAGTGGCCAAACAGTGGGATTAAAGGATCCGGAACGTCAGACCGAGTCCCTTTAAGTCCCAGACGAGGTCCTGCGAAAAATTACCTCGCTCCACATAAAAACCTCTTTGCATCGATTAATATTTGGTTTCGACAGTACCATGTGGTCCAAGAGATAGTAATGACTGCAAATAATCCGTGAGCTTTGTACCCTCGAATTCCGATCAAGGACATGCGTCACATGCGCCGGATGTTGAGCGCGACAATGCATAGAAAATGTGGCACAACGGGATGCCGAAAGCTTCAATCAGCGCCAAGCCGAGAAGGAAATTTTGAATCCGAATGTCACTCCTGCCGTTTCTGCGAAGTTGTCGGAGCGAGTCTGCTTTTGAAAAGTACCATCCTAGCTTGGGAGAGCTCTTATACGATATGGCGATTCACGTTGCGCCAGGCTGCCATGGTACTCGTTTTAAGTCACAATAGAACAGTAATAAGGGTCGCCAGCGATACAGCCTCAGCTCAGAACAAGTTCTCGACTGACTGCAGTCAGCTCCACGAACGTCTCCCATGAAGTGAACAGGTGGTTGAGGAGGCGCGATTTATCTTCATGAAGATGTTGGATTGATGCTGAGGGACTGTCAGTCAAGTCGCGATACGTCACAGTCACACATTCATTCCCACGCTCGTGCTTTACATTATTTTTTCTTAACAACTCAGTGACTCAGACAGACTCTCTGGCTCTGGGTAAGGTCGAGGAGACTTGTACCCGACGCTGCAATGGCCATGAGGCTGGCTATCCGGCTTCGACCACCAACTCGGTCGCTGCGGGTACATCATCCACGACCGTTCTCCTCATCGATAGCTCGATTTGAAGAGAAACCCAAAGTTCCAAAACCACCTCCACCAATTGAGGACTCGACATCTGCACTTGCATACAAATACACACACTCCCGTCCTGCCCCACTTCCTGCAACAGACACCCCTCGATCGAGATCGGCTGAAGAAGCTGTAACGAATATTTTGTATAATACACCTCCGCCGAGTTTACAACCATATAAAAAGTATGCAAGTCACCTTCTGGTGCAAAATAATGAACCAACCTTTTCTGACCCAAGATCCGTTTTATTAGGCATGTGCTCAACTGTCTTGTTCAGAATGAGCCGGGTGTGTTATCGCGGGTGTCGGGGATCTTAGCGGCTCGGGGATTTAACATCGACTCGTTGGTTGTGTGCTCAACCGAGATCCGTGACCTTAGTCGAATGTGTATCGTACTGAGTGGTCAAGATGGTGTTGTCGAACAGGCTCGCAGACAGCTGGAGGATCTCGTACGCCCACCAGGTTTTCTTTTCTGTCAGACTGTATCTAACAATATCCCTAAGGTCCCAGTATGGGCAGTACTGGATTACACCAATACGCATTGCATCTCTCGAGAACTCCTACTCGTAAAAGTGTCCATCCTCGGACCCGATTACCTTGAAGCCCAGCTCCTCGGCGGACCCACACATGACCCACGTCATGGTCAAGCACTCGCCCAACCAGCCCCAGACCCAGACGCAGCTCTCGAAGATCGCTCCTTAACATTCGAACAAGAAGTCGCCCTCGCCGAAAACTTTGAACACAGCGCAATCGTTCCTCAAAATGCTCCTGCCCCACTCACAGCTGCAGAAGCTCTCCGACTCAAGCACCAATATTTGCATTCCGTCAACACCCTTGCGGAACAATTTGGTGCTCGGATTGTCGATGTAAGCGAGAACAGCGTTATTGTTGAGATGAGCGGAAAAACTTCGCGTGTTGAGGCGTTCCTCAGCTTGCTCAAACCATTCGGAATTATCGAGTCGGCGCGAACAGGTGCTTCTTGTTAGCCCTTTGCCTCTGTATCATCACTGACATCTTCGTGGTAGGTACTATGGTCATGCCCCGTACTCCAATCGCATCGCAAGTAAAGGATGAAGCCGACGAAGACGAAGACGTCGACGCTAGCCTCCTCCCTCCGGGCTAATGTTAGAAATGTACTCATTCTTTCATTCCTTCGCACTTACTAATGCCCGTTGGTTCCGGGGTTTGGTTTCCGTCTACCTTGCTTGGACTATGTCTCTGTAATATTGGCGGATGGGTGGGATCATCGTACCGAATATAGGAACTTCCAATCGTCTGAAAGCTTCCGAGTTCCAGAGGGTCGTGTGTATCCTCAGTTCACTCATTGGTTAGTCTGGTCGGTTGGCTTCACTCGCTAGAATTGAATTGAAGTATATTTCGAAACTGATACGCCCGAGATGTGGTTTCGGTTTTGTATAGCAGTCCTATTTCTATCGAGGGTTTTAGCATCCAAAATACAGATAAAGTCACTAGTCTTCGATTCGATTTGAGTGTCTTGGACTTCTAAAAGGGCTTCGCGTGTGAGCGTTTTAGCTTCATGTGCCACTAACTGCCTGTTTTGCACGCACAGGTAGTGCCGTACAAGAGTTAAGAATAACTATGCAAGGAGTAGTCCACTTGGTGATATCTCTGCGCCTATCTGCACAGCGACTCCTTGGATCGGCTCTAGGTTCATAATGGTCCGAAAACTCTTTCTACCGGATGACCTTGCTGGTCTATTCAATGTCTGTTGATTCGAAAGGATACCTCGAAAAGGCCGACCGGCGAAAGGAATGGAGTACTGTTCCCATATTATTGTACGATATACATGCTATACGTTGCTACATATTATGTCTTGTATCAAATCTTCTGCGAACGAAATAACATTTATAGAGAGCCAATAAAACAAACGAAGCAGGTGAGAGGGGATAGGAGTGCGATGCAGTTAGCGATACCATAGTAAGAATAGAACGTGATGCAAACGAGAACAGTATAATACGGCAAGCCCAAGAATTAAAAAGAAAGCACAAGGCCGTTGTAGGGGAACGGTCCATAATATTCAGTCGAAGAAGTTTGCAGGGCAGCGTCAAAGAAGGCTTGGAGATGTAATAACATAAGGCTGAAGGGAAGTGAAAAAACGTCGATCCATGAAGTCTACCCAGTCTATGTCAGTTTCGCGCAGGTTGTCCGTTCACTATGGGTTGGGGTGTTGATTTCGACCCACCAGCATTAGATGGATCCTGGCGCCCATCGTTCGGTTTGATGAACCTGCTGATTTCTTCTATCCATTTCTGGACCATAGGTGGTTCCGTCGCGAACTGCTGAGGCTTTGCAGTCTGTGGGTAAGATATTAACCTTTGTTAAAAGAAAAGGAAAACGTGAAGAGACCGACCGTCATGATGACGAAAGCTCTCTGGCCCTTTGGATTGACACTGGTAATCACCGGCCGCGTGTCTCGGTCTTTGTCCTTCTCCCTCTTATCGTCTTTACTCTCCTTCAAAGCGCCCGGACTTCGCAAGAGGACCTCACTCTTTATGGACACCTTCCGACCGCGTTTCACCTTCGCACATACTAACCGGTGCGTTGTCAGCACAAGATGTCTCATTTTCGGTCGATTCTGTGTCGCAGGTATCGGTAGTAAAGTTGCTGTTAATCGACGGGTGCGGCTCTTGAGTTCAACGGGGGCATGGAAGACGAGCTTTTCTCCTGGCGCGAGAAGTACGTCCCACTGCGCGTCAGGAGGAACGGTGAGCTGGATAGGTGTCGTCGCCCTATCGCGTCCGCGATCAGGTTCGGGTAACAACGATATGGCCCCTATCGATGCATTGAGACGGCCGACCGGTGATCCTTCCGAGGAGCTTGAAGCGGAGCCGGAAGAGACAATCGAATCGCGAGCTCCGATATCGCGCGATGGCGATGGGATATCGATTACTTGTGGAGACTGCTGAATGCCGTTAGGAACTCCGGCAGATGCCACTGAAAGGCCAAGACGTCCTCGTGATTCTGCCTGATCCGCCATAATAACGTTCTTTGAGGGGGCCACAGACTGTGGAACAATGTCATGTGGCCCGATTTCTCCTCCGCTACCTACGAATGGATAGCTATTGATGGCATTGGTACCAGGGCCATGGACCAGCTCGGTGCTGTCGTCTACCCATGGTGCATTAGTATCGTCATCATCCTCCATGTTGCCCACTAATTGTTCCCAGGCGAGGCCAACATCGTAATTATGCTCGGAGAGATGGTGTTCTTTCTTTACCAATCCAGCTTCCATCGGAGGTGCTGGATCCGACCAAAGCGTCTCCCAATTAATGTCCTTGAAGAACGGATGACGACGAAGGGCATCCATGTCATATGGTGTACCAGATTCACCAGCCCCAAGACGTCGTGAAGGATCGATGACCTGGGAAATAAAAAGGAAAACAAGACTTCAGCTCACTCAGGAAAAAAAGAGACGTATCGCTTGCATTCACCAGTAATTTCTGCACCAGGTCTTTCGCGACCTCGTCGAAACCGTCTGGGAAGGTATAGTCTAAGCTCTTTACCTTCTGCCACATCAGATACTCCGATAACGCGTGAAAGGGAAACTTCCCAGCGATCATTTGGAAGATGATGCACCCGACAGCCCAAACGTCAGAACTAAACGAATATCAATATATCAACCCAGATTCATAAGCGCTAACCACTTACGCTTTGGAAGTGTTGTTCGCGGTAAGCAGTTCAGGGGAGACGTATTGTGCTGTCCCGACGAATGTGCCTGCACGGTCTGAGCCTTCTTCGAGTAACTTGCCGGTCCCAAAATCCGTGATTTTCAGCCGCATATGGTCATCCAATAACATGTTTTCCGGTTTCAAATCGCTGTCAAAAACGTAAGAAGAGGCGAAATCGATAAAGCCACCAAACGAACCGATGGATTACGCCTCTCGAATGCATATATGCTACGGCATCAACAAGTTGGGCTGCATAATAGCGAGCGCAAGGACTTGACAGGGAGCCAAGCCTCGATATTCGAGTCTGAAGTTCACCATTCCTAGCGAGATCAAGAACGAAGTCTGGCAGGCGTGTTTGATTACAGATTGAATGAAGTGATAATGACAAACTCACACAAGCTCCACTCGTCGTGGAAGGCCCAATGCAGCCTCACGATACCCGGATGGCCGGAACCTAACCGAACGAGCGTGTTCTTCTCCGCAATGGCTGTCTGCGTCTTGTTGACTCGTTTCAGGTGGGCTTTTTCGAGTATCTTAATGGCATATTCCTGCTCTGTGGGAGGATAGATTGCGTGTACGACCTGCGCGTTACTGTGAGAACCAAGCCGGATGTAAGATGGTAAGAATGAGACGTACTGTGGAGTATGAACCCTCCCCGAGAATTTCGCCAAACTCGAAATCACTAACATCCAGCTTGAAGCCGGCAGAACTGTTCCTCGACTTTGTGCGAGCCCTAGATTTGGAACGCGACTGAGCTCGTTTCTTAAGATCCGAGTAGTTCTCGATGTCATCTGCCAGACCAAGCTCCTTTGCGAGATACGCTGGCGGTCTCGTCGAGCGGGGCGTCGGTGGCGCATCACGGCTGAGAGACCTTGGGGAAGAAAAGGTGCGGATTGGGCGAGGACGAGGCGTGCTTGCTACTAAAGAGGTTGCGGAGCTTGAGCTTGAAGACGAAATGACTGAAGAGTTCCTGCTCAGGTCTGATAGGGTGGGCAGAGGCGGAGGCTCCGACGGGTCAGATACGTCGACGCGAAGCATATCAGCGAAAGAGAAGGGATTGAGAGAAGATGGGGTACGGGACGGGAACAGCGGTGGCAATGGCGGTAGTTAGAGTATGGTATTGGTTACACTTGCGGGACACAGTGTATTACGGAGTCTAGACAACCACGTGCGGTTCACTCGCCACCCTCCTCATCCTCTTCATTCCACCACCACCACCATCAAAACAAAACTCTTCCAACTCTCTGATTGACTTTGTTCACGATAGCCGTTAATTTCGCACTCTTTTCGACTTTTATAGTCAGCAAAATAACAAGAAATTGACCAAGCCACCGGACCTTCTTGAAGAATCAAGCATCAGGCGTCACTATGATGTGATAAATCTCCGTATTCACTCTAAAACGCGGCGTTTCGTATCCCATCAGCCCTGCTCAATTGCTGCGCATCCATCTTCGCGTTCACATCAAAAGACTCTTCCTCGGTCTCGTGTGGTCTGGTGACCAGTTTAAGCTCTGTTCTTCGCACACTCTCAACTCAACGCATATCAACATGAGTTCGGATCTTGCGTTGATTTCACGCTGACGAGTTTCATCACGAACTCTACTCTGATGAGAGATTTATCCTTGACAGACCAAACCCAGTATGAAATACTATATATCTTCCACGCCTTCGGTTCTTGTTCTAAAACACCTAATCAACGTTTGCTCATACTTTAAAGGGGCAAACCTGGGATCAGATTTAATGTCTTTCATTGGGAGGGTTCTCTACTTTCCGAACGATTCTGCGCCATGGACTGCTACCCTCGATGGGCTTCGGAGATGGTGATTGTACTGGAGAAGGTTGGAGTGAAGCTCCTCGGTGCTCCCATCAAGTATGATGATGGCCTGTCCGGAGGAGTCAGCGTCGAGAATCTCATCGGCCTCGGAGGATCGAACACAGGCCTCTGCTTTCCTTGCTCTGCTGAAGATGGACGCGAGAACTCATCTCGGACCGAAATCGGAGGCTTCCTGCAAGATATCCGTTTCCAAAGAGGGATGATACCCCACGCGGTGAGTAGATCCTATTTTTGGTATTCTATATCAGCCAAACCCTTGAATGACAGACAACTGGACTCACTCTTTGCGTTCCAAATATCAGGAAAGCCGCGGTTGGTACTAAATATAGAAAGGTCACCCATCCAGCCTCTAATACTGGGCTTAATCGCAACTCACATAGAGCTTGGATAACGTGAGCGAACACACGAGTTTTTCCTAGCCCGAACCAGAATTGGATGGCAGCTCTGGGCAGTAGATATAATTTCGAAGCCTGGCGTGGAAAAGAGATACCGAGACTTACATTAATGACAGAACGGCGTACGCCGTGAAAACGCCGATGCGGATGAAGATTCGGAACAAGGCGGCCGTTGCTAATTGTGCTTTCGGCCAATTGGATGTCTTTCTGAACTTGAGCAGCTTGATCACTACCAGGACTTTGACAGGATATTGATCACAGGGGTGCTCTAATTGAGAGAGTTGCGATGCCCACCTTCCAAGATGACACAGAACAGCAATATAATCGCCGCAATGTACGGAACCACTTGGCTGGAATGGAAAGCGTAACAATTAGGTATGGCACTTGTCAATACATTTCTCTTCATACTTACTCTTGATTGGTGTTTTGGCTGCAGTAAAGCGTCTCCTGGGTTGTTCCCACAAGGGAGGAGTTGCGAATATTCAGCTAATATTTGCCATGCACGATGAACAGGTGAATTGCAAATTTCGCAAAGGATCACGTACCGCCAGACTGTTCAACGCAACGACAAAATACACGAGATACGGAACGGTAACCAGCTGGGATGAAACCAATCAATGAGCCTCATTGGTTGTGATAGCAAGAAAGATGAAACGTTTTTTACCGCGTTCGTTATCCAACGTTTCTCACCGACGACCGCAAAAGGAACTTCGTCTTCTTCTTCTTCATCCTCGTCCTTGAGATCTTTCGTGGACCCGAACTGTACGAGACGCTGGGCAGTAAGCCAAATCTATTACCAAATCAAAACCTTCTCCACGGTGTTAGATGTAACTTCCACCAGACATACGTTGAAGAGTAGCGCAAGACCGGCGAGAGGCGTCCTACAGAGACATAAATAGTAAGTTACTGCAGCCCTTTCTGATTTATCTTGTAAACTCACGAAATTGTTGACCCATGGACCATAGCTATCTGAATTATGCACAAGGATAAAGGTTTATCCTCATCAAACTGATGGCCCGTATACAATCTTAATTTTGGATCAGTATATTACACCCAGAGTTACACGGAGCGTCACTTACAAAAGACAAAATCCCGTCGAATATAACATCCAACTCGCGAGGAAACTAACGAGTAAAGGATGCTTGTTCATCTTGGAAAAAAGGACTGTGCCAAGAATGAGAGCCATTCCGAATTGGCCTCCGAATATTTGGAAGAAGAAAAACACTGCAACGAGCGTGGGACTGGACATTGCCTCTTGGATCGAAAACAAAAGAGAGTATAAGGACGGTCAGGGAAATTACCAGAATTTAATGACAATCGGATAACGGAGTGGAAGGTGGACAAGGAGCGACTGTTGGCTTCTGATGGGCCAGCAAGAAAGACAAGTACCAGTACTTAACGAAAGACCCTGGCCTTAGCAAGGATCGTTTCAGACTGAAGGAGAACGAACAAGGGATGCACCTCAAGTGCACGGACAAGGTTGTGAAGTTTTACGATGCTAGCTGCTGGCTTTAACCTCCGGTGTATCGTTTCCACCATCGACCACGGTTACTTTATCCCTCCTCATATGGCCATACTCTCCGGTTCTCGGTTCAATATCATTGGTATCTTTGATGTGTTGACGGAAGAAGCCACTCCCATCTGATTGGGTGATGTGTAGAGTGTTGGTATCTACGGTAGGTCTAAAGGAGCCGATCATGGTCTCAGACTCACTGTAGATCACCAATTGAAACACGAAGGGAGCATAGACTTTATGATAACCAAATTTTATGATAGCTAAGATCAAGTATCACTTTCGTGCCAAGGCCAGTTCTCACGGTGCTTGTGTTTATAGGTCCTTCATGCTTCCTGAAGTGGTGCACATATCATTCTTCCAGAGGTAGGTAGATCAAGCAAGGCATCTTTAGGATACAGTCGAATCAGTGTCGATCGTCATCATTACAAAGAATAAGAAGATCGACTTCGCGTCTACGTGTACAATGAATCATATCAATTATCACCGTTACTCAAACCTCGCGTTCAACGAGGTGGATCGACTCAAGGGATTCACAGTCCTCATCACCTGGCTTCTTGAGCTTCCAGAAGGAGGCGTACCTGGGATATCACTGTCAGCCTCGAGCCACGACGGACTTGAGAAAACTCACATATTTACACGATCCAAAGCTTCTTTACATCCGGGTTTCCGGACATTCAAGCAGACTGGTTCAAACCCAGCAGCAGCAAACCTTATCCAAAGGTCAGACTTCTCGAGACAAAGGACAACATGATGACAACGAACCTTGCAATGTACCAAGGCGTCCTAGCAGCGGAACGAAGCAGGATGAAGCCACCCGGTTTGATGACACGGTACAAAAGCTGTATTTCTTCTGCGGCATCAACGCTATCTTCTGAGAACCAATCCAAGTGATCCATGAGAATCGCTCTTGACAACGACGATGCTGGCATTGTCTCTAAAACTCTACAAGTGGAATTTCAGCAGGTAGACAGACGAAAGGCTGATAGCCACACGAACCCTGAGATCGTGTCCGTGTGGATTTTGATCGGATCTATCAGGTCACCATTATTAGCTTGAAGAGCAGCGAAAGCATCCCTTGAAAGGTAAAGAGGGCACGACGTCGAACTATAGCGTCCGAGGAGAGTCTTGATCATACGACTCAATCATTACTTTCGCGCTTCTATGATCGCGACGAACGCACCATCAAATAATGATATCCATCTTCTCTGAGGTGCTTCGAAGCCACAACGGGATCTAGCGTATCCTTGATGTATTCATACGCCGTACCTTCGGAGAGAAGCATATTCCTCTGATTCTCGGGTACGCCAAGAGCACGCCAACAGAACCAACGATTGTTCAAGAGGAAAACGGTAAGAGGATTCAAAATGATAGGTCGGATTCGTGACTTCCAGACATGGTTCTGCTCGGCTACTGATTTTGCATTGCAAAGTTGCTCCACATCACCGAAGCGTCCAGTATACTTGAAAAGGGCGCGAACAATGCGAAGGGCGAATCCTGAGAAACCGTGCATGTAAAGAGGAAGCGATGACTGGAACATGTATGCGTTCGCCTTCCAAAATTGATAAGAAGGAGCCGAAAGGAACGGGGATAGCTTCAAGTCGAGGACCTCATGGAAAGAATCGATGTGCCCGTTACCAAACATGGCGAAAACGACCTCGAAAGGTAAGGCTCGGAGTGCGGCTATTTTTAGCTCAAGCAAGTGTCCTTGGCTATAGATGCGAAAATTAGTCTGAGTACCAATGCCTGGTTTCACGTCTACTCTTACCAAGGGTTCATGTCGACGCAATGTATCTAATGTAACATGTGAAGAAAGGTACGGGAAGACGCCCTCTGGAAATCGGGAGTACTTACAGACTTGAATCTGGCTTGCAGTGAATAATGAAGCACGTTGTCTCCCGCAGAAGTGATAACTAGAAGCGAATCATCCGAGCTATGAGTGAGATGCTTCATATCTTCTAGCGGGTCTTCCTATTACATCCCTGTTAGCCCGAAACATGAAACGAACACACTCTACATACCCAAGTGAACGAATACATGAACGTGTCCATTTGATCATGCCAAGGCTTAGGGGTATATGGTATGCGCCATGGCTAGATGATACCAAGACTGCATTGAGTAGGTTGTTCCCGCAGAGTGGCGGAACTGCTTACTGTATTCTGAAACAACGGTCCTAGACGATCTTGAGTATCTGTGCTGACTGGCGATAGATTGCCAGTTGTGCTGGATGTGATACGTCTCGGACGGCCCAGCCAGACATAGTATGGGCTGACAGGTCTCAGTATATGACTTTACAAGAATATGCAGACGTACATTTGAATAAACGAGGGTATAATAAATCCGTTTCTGCCGTTATAGATTTTCACCTGGAGTCCGAGTCGTCAGGAGTCGAAATGCAAGACTATCGGGTACTCACCGTTTCAAATCTATGCTCTAGGTATTCTCTGCGTTGGGGTCCAAGCATAACATTGTCAAAGTCGAACCAGATTTGCCAAAACCAGCGGGAAAGTCTACTGCACGCTCTACCGACATCCGCAACGGAAGCCGGCCACTGGAAAATCTTTCCAGACGTATAGAAATCAACAACAGATATCAGTCCTTCGGGAGAAAGAAACGACGAGATGCGATCAAGGACAGTATAGAAGTCCGGAATCTTATAAATAACATTAGTCGCGGAAGTGGTCCTCATTGACGAGAATTCCGTACCATGGATAGAGAATAGCTAAAGGTAACAAGGCTGATAGATCCTTGGCTGACCGCGTTACTAACCCAGGGAACTTCTGGCAGGACGAAGGAAGCGGCATCGTGATGGATAACATGCACATTCGTCCAACCTCTAGCCATGAAGCGCGTCTTGGCTATTTGCAAAAGAGGCTCGCAGATATCGATCAGGTAAACTGCGTCGAATGAGTGGATCGGAATAAACGCGTCCATGGCCTCAATATTGTACCCTGAGAGTTCATCACATTTTGGTCGTCCAACTTTGGGATATAGGGAGCTGAACTTACCAGTTCCGCCTCCAATGTCAACCCAAACAAGTCTTCCGTTTCGCGCGCACTTCTGGGACTCTAGCAAATGACCAGCAGATAGACGAAGCATAGTCTTCCTGCCTCTCAGGAGATCTTTCCTAGTCGTATCGTATATGTCGGCTTGGCCCTTGTAGAACTACAACAAATGTCGGAATCAGAATCGTCTTACATAGAAGGAAAATCTATATTCACGTTGGTTATCCGCTCTTGATGCTTTTGGCCACCCGTCGGCGCAATTACACCATGCCATACCATACGAACCTTTGCTAGGCCGTCTGCGAGCACGTGTCTAGAAGAACTGCGATGCATGTTAGTCCTTCTACGATGTCAACAATGCATTGAGATTTAAATTGACGTACCATGCGACGTAGATCGTCAACATTAAGATCGTCAGGTGTATGAGAGCATTTCTTGACTCAAAGACTCTTGGAACGGGATAGTCCTGAAGAGACGATGAACACCATCAGCGCATTCCAAACATTACAGACATCGAGAGCTGAATGTACTCTGAAGTTGATCATAAGCCGAGTACGGCAAGGCATCGAGAAATTCAACATACATATTAGATGCTGCCGTTTCATAGCCGTTACGAATCTTGGATGCCACCGCTCCAGTATAGTATTGCTTTAAACTTGAAATACCTGTTAAGTAGCTCTGAGCTACATATATGTCATTCAGGCACAAGCAATGAGATACGGACGTTGCAAAGCAGAAGGAAGGCTATTGTTCTCCTCTGAAATGAGGTTGAAGTCGTCCCTCAGTCCCGCCATGGCTCCCGAATGCGTCTTTTGCGGATATATCAGCTCCAGCTTCGTTTTGTCCAGCGAAGCTGAACCAACTCACTCAAGTATGCCCTGATTCTCAAAACGTAGAATCAATATACCAACACGCCACTATTCCTGTGCTGTGCTGTTGAGAAGCCTCTCGCAGGAGGTTTGAAGTGTCGTATGTTAAACGTTGTGACACAGAAATGACCTAGGATTAAGGAAAACGTAGAGATCTGGAAATAAGCCAAGGTCGGTCCATGTACTAGTTTACGAGATGTTCGTGACTGACCAGGAAAAGTCTCTTGAGAATTCCTCCAGTTACTCCGACCGACAAACCAGCGCCTTTTGAGAGTGATTCAAGATCATTCTCATCGTAAAGTGTGAACAAATATAATGTACATGACTTCCTATACTGTGCGAACGTGCGCTATGAGGTTCAACTATTTCTTCCAAGTAAAAGAAAATGTGCTTTACCGAGGACGTATCGATCGTAAGGCCGTGGATGAGTCCTGCTATTATTGGACGGAAGGTCGGAAACGTTCCAATCTCGGCTGAAAGAAACCTCGGGATGTACTTATCGGTCGGTGACGTTACACCTGGAACGGTTGATGGCCTTGAACTTTGTTTATAGGTGCAAAGATTTGGACTGTGCAAGTCTACGCACCTAAGCTATAAATTACTCCTCACAAGGTTTTGGCTATTTGGAGTCACCGTAAAATCAAGCCTGTGGCTTCGTCTTGCTCCATGATTTTCGCCCTTATCGTAACTTTTCTCGATTCCTTTCGGCTAGTGCTTCACCTGCTGCAGTTTTCTCCACGTGCGTCTACACAACTCCCAAGCTGCGCATGTGCGCGTCAAAACTCAATTTCATCATAGGAACATAGAACATGACCTAAAAGCACAATTTGGTGAGTGGAGACGATTACAACTCAAGGCAAACAGAGAGTATGCCTCACCCTTTAGCATGAAATGAAACTACCTATAGCTCCTGAATCTTTGGTCCATACATACTAATTGGCAGGAGTATGTTAAGGAGCGTTTCAGCTGCCCCACGGTGAAGGCACACGTTCATGAGGTCTGTAGGTACCTTCGAAAGATGAGTGGCACCGACTCGCGTTCTGTACAACTCAGACAATGAGTCCTCGATCTTCTGTTGCCCACACGTGCGCCCAGTTACCTCTGCGGGATGAGGTGGGTAATACAGTCTGTGCTATCGTAAGATTGCCGGGGAAAACGAAAGACTACATGGTAATTCAGAACGAAGAGGCGTGACCAGTGGTGTGGATGGTTGTGACAGTCGCGTTGTGTTCTTGCAGTACTGAAAAATGTTGGCCGCACGTTCTTTGTTCCTCAACACGTGCGTCGCTACCTTTCTCTCCTCTTCATTTTTTACTCAGAGCTAAACCAATCAAATCAAAGCGCCATATCTATCCTCAAGAAGTAGTCTCATCCTAGTTAGTGCCAAATCACCTTTTCTGCAATGGTTTCGACGTTTCCTCTCAAATATTCTGGGAGCGCGAACTCCAACAGTTCCATTCAGGTTTGAAGGTTTGATAACACTACTTACCCTCGCTCAGAAGAAGGAGGACAAACCCAAAGATGAGACGTAAAGTCCAGCACGTTCGCATTTCTCACCTGGTTCCCATCCTGGGTATTGTCCTTCCGAAGGAACCGATGAACCTCCTGTTCGAAGCAGTCAGTACATGGAGCCCCATTCTAGTGTAGTTCAAAATGGTCTTACTGAGCATCCCTGCCCTTCATTCGTGCATTGTACTCCCTCCCCTTCATCCACGATGTTCCTCACTGCTTCCTTGACATCGTTTCTCTTCTCATGCGTCTGCTATTCTTTCATGGCTCCTCATTTTGGTTCCATGAAGCAGAAAGCATGGATCGTAACTTTCCTTGCCAGCGCAACGATGTCGTTCTGTAGCTTACCATTCCTACAAGACTTCCTTTCGGAAAGAGGCGACATACTTGCCGTACGACAGAGGGCCCTACTTGCTCGAGCTGTATGCGGTTCATTTCAAGGTTTTCTTCTTTCCGATCTCGTTATCGGCAGTATCGACTATCCTCAGCAGATTTCCCCCCTAATGGGATGGGCACACCACATCATTTATGCCTTTCTTCTGCCGTTCATCACTCGTCGCGGTTGGGCGCACGTATTCAGCCTCTGCCTATCCATGGAGATTCCGACTTGTCTTCTCGCCTCTTCATTCCTCTGGCCAAAGTTACGTAATGACATCCTATATGTCTTTGTATTCTTCTGGATGCGAATCGCTCTTCATGCTACGCTCTTGCTCGAATCCGTTCTACCGAGAGGTAGATATGGAGTGCTGGGGGGAAGCTTTACTCCGGCGTGCTTGTTCATGTTAGCGTTTATTCTGCACGCACGGTGGTTCATGTCATCTGCGAAGGGGACGATTCGTAGAGCTCGGGCGAACAGTCATAATGACTCTGTTGTAAGTAATCAGGAATCGCAGGTAATCGAAGACATGCCTCGCAATTGAATCCTTGCTAAGGACGGTTTACAGACTACAAAAGATGCGTCGGTTACCTCGATCCACATAGATAGCTCGCTACGGCTTGTTTACTTCGAAGACGGCAAGGTGAGATCTATATGAAATCCCTCCCAGGGTTAGTTATTAACGTACTTTGATAACGCATATAGATGGCTACCCCTCCTTGAGCGATTCTGTACCATCATATTTGGATACCTTGGAATTATAACGACGACTTCGATTTGACTTCGACCAAACTTCAACAGTAGATCGGTTGACATCTTTCAATCGCTGATTTCACGACATGACGACACAAACGTTTTATGTGCCAGTTATTATGTATATCTAGTCCAGTATCTGATAGTAGAATGTCTTTGTTCAGTCATAGACTGTGTACTCACAGTCTTACAGTTTTTCATCGTACAACATACCCAGACCACATGCATTGTACGGCTTCTCTTGCATACCATTTTCGATTCTCCCATACTATGTAAGGGGGATCGAATCTCACCAAAGAAGGGTAATAATAACCAATGATATCGAGTTTCTGGCCACTGCCGAGCATACCTAGAGTTCTTCGGCACTCCGCCGGATGAAGAGAATGCTGGGTGAACTGGATCGATTTCTGTGCTGCAGTTCATTTCCCTTGCCGGTTCAATTGACGCCATAGGCCGCTTGTGCCCTATACGCGCAGTAGTAGATCCTAAGCAGCAAAGGAACCGGGCCAATCGCGCTGATGGGAGATAACAGAGATAAGACTTACCGAGTTCTATTACCCAGGTCCTCGGACATAGGAAGATAGGAAGACAGAACTTTCTCGGAGCTAATGGGGACATAAGACAAAGTGAAGCGATGGGTGGGCCCGGCACTGGAACGGAGTAAGAGTGGCCTGCAAGTCCATAAGCGTAAAATAACATCCTTTCAGATATGTTATTAAAGTTACTGAGATTCCGAAATGGGAAGAAGAAAGATGGAAGATCGCATATACCCAGCGGACGTCAAGTTGAAAACTAGCCTCGTTGCCGAGAAGAAGGGGAAAGGGTGTGGCTTTTCAATTATCAAAAGCCTCAACTGCACCTACTGATCAGTAGTGTTCCGACCGTATGCGTAGAATACGGATACGCTCTGTCCGTATACGCACACGGCCGTATCCGTATGTAGTGTTTAGGGGTGAAGGAAACAGGTCGTATCTCTACGGCCGTATCCGTATGGGCGAGGAGAAATTGTTACCCATCGTTATTAGGGTCATGTGGACTAGGGCTCCGCAGCGTATCTTATAAGATACGAGCGGATATTTTCAGTCGCATCCGCATCCGGGCGGATATATACGCCCGGATATTTCATGGCTGCTATCAGATCCGGTTCCGCGCGTATCTTATAAGGCGTATCCGGCATATCCGCGACCAAGGTTGATAGTATACTTACAGAGCAAAAAAATGGCCCAGGACCTTCCAACGTGCGTATAATGAAGTGCCGTCGGTACTTTTGGGACAACACAACGTCAACGAATGGTCAACATGGTGATTGGTGAAGGTCCAAATGTGTAATCTCGCCGTCACCCAACCTGATTCTTGGCAGTAATGTCTGACTAATCATTTTCTAGGGTTCGGTTACTTGATACGGCACGGAAACCTGTGAAAGGAACGCAAACCCTGGCTTACGAAAGGTTGTTTTGGCTTTGGAGGGACATTCGACTAATCAAATTCTACGTATTTTCATCATTAATTCGACATCCTTGAGCCCCCCAGGGTAGATGCCGTATAAGCGCGGATACGGCGGATTTCCAATGTCATATCCGGTTCCGCGCGTATATATCCGCCTGGATATTTGCCCTCCAAAACTCATCCGCATCCGGGCGGATAGCGGATCCGGCGTATCTTATCCGGGATATCCAATCCGCTGCGGAGCCCCATTGTGGACGTAATTCCACATATACAGTGTGTCTCATTGCTCTATCTTCACCATCCTTGCAAAAAAAGTGGTTGATTAATGCTTCAATACTTACTTTGTTTGAATGATCTTTCCATATAGTGCATACGGACGAACCGTGTCCGTTTGAAAGCAAACTTGCTAGATCTACGTCCGTATTTCTACGTCCGTATCCGTAGGTCACATCCAAAACACGCCCGTATGCGTATGCGGATAGTGATACGGTCGGAACACTACTCTTCAGGCAGGGATCAGAATGAGCTCAGGTCAATCTAGGCCCAGAGACATGACGAGTCTGGACCACGAGACGTGACTTTGTCGATGTGACATCCAGCTAGAGTGGGCAGAGTCCGTCCGTCTGCCACTGGCAAGTCTACCCAACGGGTACTCAAGGCCTTTCACATCCACACATGTACACGTTTTCAACAATCACTGGCAGTTCATGATCGCAAGACTTCATGGCAATATCGCACTTACTAAGCTTCAGCGCTTGGACTCTTACCGAGCTCTCTCTCTCTAACTGCTCATATACACTCGGTAAAGTTGATTTCTTGTATCTTTCGTGGAAGTATAGGCAGATAGGGGTGTGTATGCATCACCGAACCTTATCTTCAGATGTAATCTTACGGATCATTATCCTCTAAGGTCTAAGTTCTTGATATATTCTAGATTGAGCCCTCGACGCAGGTGAGTCCTTCAAACTTTAGCCATTTATTCAAATTCGTGTGGGAGTCTGTAGACAAGCAACTAACATGGCTGTCGGAATGTATGATGAATGACCCACGGGTAGTATAGTCAATGTCTAGATGCACTGATTCCCGCTGATAGAATTGAGGCGCACTGTCTGGTCTTGTGGACGACTGACTTCCTTCTGAGTGATATGCATGACCCTCCTGAACCTTACTTCCTTATGATCTTCCTTAAACAGGTGTGTGGTGACTGATACTACCCCACACGAAGCGACTGACCAATTCAACTTTGACTTCCTCGACAGCTGATCAATGAGCATACCCCTTATTACCAGAATCCTGCGTGGATTCTCCAAGATTCTGTGTGCCAATGCCGATGTCGCGACCATTGATCCCGTCTTTGCATTCATGATCGAGGCTGACGAAATCTTCCAAGCTATCTGCACCGTGGTTATCATGCCTAGCTTCTTTTTGTGTTGGATCCTCCACGCCCAGACTCTATGTTATAAGACTCAGACCCAAGTAGTGAGGTTCCCAAGCTGGATTCACTCCACCACCATGTCTAGTCACGACGATAGCATGTCCCAGCTCACGATATTTGAGATACGGCATCTGAAGTACAGAATTGTAAGTCATTATCAAGACTTGGCTGCATGGATATTTCTTCTAAAGTCTTCGTTCTAGTATGTCGACGGTATGCAACAAGTGTTCGAGGCTTCTTGGTGAACTTGAATTCTGATAATTACCGTCTTCGTTCTCAAGTTGTGGCATTCACCATCTTGGTGCGCAGTGAAGCCCTCCACATAGATCTTTTTGTACAGATTTACGATTATTTGATTACCGCCGGCCAGGAAAGGGGGCTTATATGGCCTATGCTGTGGAATTCGCCAATCAAGGTCCTGTTCTTCCTGACACGCTATCTGCCCTTCTTTGATATGAGTATCGACATGTGGCGTAAGTGGGGTGTCAACATAATCCATTGCACTATCTAACATCTTTTGGACAGAACATCTTACGAATGGGATGTCCGTCGGGGAATGTAGTTTTGCGTATACGAACATAGCCTGTGAGTCGGTTTCATTAGTTTATTATGATCGTCTAGACTGATTCTTTACAAGGGTGTACTGTGGCTGGGATTGTCATTGCAGAAAGTACTGGACTCAATCTATTGCCGTGACATCTCGTTGACGGCTTTCATTAGCCATTCTGTGCATGAGAACGTGGGCGGTCTGGAGCAGGTCCAAATCCATCGGCACTGGGCTTGCCATATCAGTCACTGGACTATTGATAGCTTTGATAGTCATTACCAACATTTTCATGAAATCGTTGTCCTGTAAGCTCAATTTCCTTTCTGTATCGAAGCGCATTGAGATTCAGTGTCTGCAATAGTCACCCCTACACCTAGTCACGTCACAGGCTGTTTTGTGGCCACTGCAAGTCCAATCATTGTCGCTGATTAGTTCTTGGTCATGGTCTTCGAAGCTGGTAAGATCATTCCCTTCATCATTGTAAAGTAATGAGCCCGAGAAACGCTTAACAAGGTGTTTGATATTGATGCTCAAGATCGGTTTCGTGGGCAATCACGAATATATGGTACTGTATATCAGGATGGTCAGCCTAGCAATTCCCTGTGGATGCTTCAAGCACTAACATCATTGATCCTTGCAGGTTCTGTCTTCTACTTGTACCTCTTCGGTTTGGTTTGAGATATCTTTCGCGTGTATATGAAGAGTACCTAGCTTGCAGCTCGTCTAGTACTATCTGTTATGAATGTTGTTGCAACTGTAGCAATGCCTGTGAGTTTCCCGTTGTAAGTTTCTCCAGAAAATCCCGAGATAACCGATACAACATAGCCGGACCTTGCTCAAATATTTACGTGGTCAGTAATCCTTTCCTCTCAGATTTGATCAACCATGCTTACGGAGGGGATATCAACAGTTTGGAGCACGTAATTCATGCAATCCTCACAAGCAGAATAATTCTGAATCTCCGTGGCTTGTGTATGCAGTCCTGGGACGAGGATCATGATGTAGCACCTGGTTACTCGCTAGATATTAGGTACCGACACCAGAGTACCAGCACTTCTGGCACATTCTTATCTAGCAAGCCATGACGTTCGCACACCTCCGACATATTACATTTTTTATCATCACAACCACAGCACGTTCGGACCTCGTGCACATATGTCCGTTCTTATATACCCGTTCCGATTTTCTCATGTACATATTATGTAGGGAAACGTCGCTTGAAAAGGATTTGCCAAACAGTGATATCATGTCATCACTGAGCGTGCCTGAAGTTCTTCGGCACTCTGTTGGACTGGAGGAACTGGATTCGACTTCTGTACTGCAGTTTCTTTCCCTTTCCGACTCAATCGACTCCATAGGCCGCTTATGCCCCAGACACGCAGTAGGTCCTACCCAATAAAATCAGCTCAATCAAGCTCGACGGGAGACGAGGAGAGGGGTCTTACCGACTGTGTGCCGAATATCACGAATGCTGCAGTAGGTACTGCAGTTGAATTTGAGTTATGAAAAGGACGGTCCTTGAGAGGGTGAACTTACAGGAAGCTTGAATGATGTATGGTGCGGCGTCACCTTTCTGTGACCAGAAGCCGATGCAGGCTCTAAATGAGTCCTTAGAGTCAAAAACGAATCGGCGAAGGACAGGAGACTCACAGAATGGATAGTATAGAATAAACGGTAAAGATGACTACACGGACAACAAGATACGTCTGTGGTGTTGAATTCGCCCTCATACTTGCAAAGGCTTTGTACATCCGATAAATTTTTACGCCAATTAGAACTGTGTATGAATGCTACCTTCAGTGGCTTGCGTTATACGGACTATAATGACTCGCCTTCCAGAACAAGAACAAAGACCAAAACTAAGCCAGAGCACCCCGGAACGAGATTCCTGCAAGAATATCGTCAGATCGAAATGAATTATCGGAGCTGAAGTGTGTACTCACACAACTTGCAAGTCTATTGTGCAATAAAAGACGTATGTGTATCGAGTCACACGTTGAGGATAAGCAGAACCGACCTTGCATGGACATTACCAACGATTCCGCGAGTTAGTAGCAAAAAGACGCACGACAGCCATAACAATGGTGAAAAGGACGAATAGAACATAGGGAACAGCTATCAACTATGAGATAAGTCGAGTGATCAGTTACTCAGTACCGATGGGGGCGGATAGTCATGAAGAATAGGAGACTGACCAAATAATCCCTCCATTTCCGCACACTGAAATCTGATTGCTTGCTGTTGAGGGCATTCATTCCAGACCAGATCTTCACGAAGAGGCGTAAGTTATGCACATGAGAAATTGGCCAGCTAGATGCTCACATTTATGACAAATGAAAGGCCTGCAGTCGATGTCCTTGAATTCGTGTTATTTAAGCTCGTCCTATCAGTCTGCATAGAGCAATACTATTTACATTATTGCTGCTCCATAAATCAAGGATGCTTGAGATAGGCAGAGTCCCCTAGGAGGCTCCGGGCCAAATTGTTTTCCGACGTAAAGCCTGAATATTTGTCAGAGGGAAATGATAACTTCGAGTCGTATGGAAGACTGACAGGAGGCAGAATGCAGTAGAATACAGCACCCAAGTGACCAAAAAGTTGATGAGGAGCGGGTGCCTCCTGATTTCTTTCTTGAAGACCAGGGTGAGCAAGATAACAGGAACGCCGAAATGTCCTCCGAAAATTTGTAAGAAGAAATATGAAATTATCGCTATATTGTGTTGCTGGCCACTGTCTCCTGGACCCAACATGAGCAGACCGACCGCATCGCAGCATAGTAGATGTAAAGATTGGCTTGCGTAGTCTCTGTAGAGTATATACAAACGTACGATGATGTCCTTCGGAGATATTCCCGAGGTTGCTGAGGTTTCGAGATGGGAAGAAGAAAGATTGGAGTTGCATAATGGAAAGAGTCTTGCGAGGTAAATCGAGAGGTTTTGATCTGCTGACGACGCTAGACTTGCATCCACGAAGTACTTAATATAAAGGAAGAGGCGATCAGACTGGCAATGCACCGTTGCGTTGCTGTGAATGGCATTATTGTGTTGCTAACGAGAAAGACATCAATGAAAGGTAGCAAATGGGTCTAAAATCGTCATCACATATACTTACGCCAGACAAGGTCGCGTTGTAGTCCTTATCGTCAGGTGAAATACCCCGTCCATGATGATCGGTGCATAGCATAAGATGCCACTGTGTCCAGCACTATGGTTATGCGATGCAACGGCACTACTGCAGATGCCACGAAGGAAGCTATTCAATTCTGGGCGGTGGATCTTGACGCGAGATGTGCATAGCTGCCAGAGAAAGGAGAAGCAGTTTCGGCGACGCAGAAACTCCTTGATATGAAAGAGATAAGGAATCCATTCTTAGAGAATTTGAAGGTATATTCCCACGATCAATCTTCCACTGAGTCGCGACTCGCGGTCACTCCTCAGGTGAACTCCACTCTTCACTCAGGTATACATGGCCTGCAAGTCCATCTCTTCAGACTATGTTGGGCTCGACGCTTTATAAGCAGTATCAATCGCTGGTGTCGCTGAGAGACATAGACAGACCAAAGACTGAACTACAATGATGTGTGGGTGGACTGAAAGCGTTCATCTGTCTGAACCAATTCTTGCGGTATCCGATTCTGAGTCGGCTGACCCATTTTTTTGCGGGGTTCCTCATTGCGAGCACTAAAATACTCACTTCTCTTCTATGTGATACGATATCTTGGTGAATGATGGTCCGTAATCGAGTTTGCGACCTTCTCAAGTCCCTCCAAATGAAGCCACACGAGGCAGAATTCAGCACAAAGACGTCAGGCGGGATGTGAGCAGACTACGCCTATAATCCTGCCTAATATAAATAACAGGAAGACTCATGTTTGTTGGTACTTCTCGAGTCTTCACAGAATGTTACTTCTTGCCTCGTTACTCTCTTTCTTTTGCTCTTGCTCATGTTACTTTCTCGCCGAAATCCATTTCGACGGATTAAGGCAACGATCTTGGATCATAACGTTCATGTCAAGCACCGCAATGTCTTTAGGCAGCATGCCTTTTTGGTGGGATTACCTTGCATCGGGAGGAGATATACTGGCTGTGGACCACAGAAAACGACTCGCTCGGGCTCTATGTGGGTCGTTCCAAGGCTTTCTTCTATCCGATCTGGCTGTTGGTAGTATCAAAGAAAACGACTCGCTCGGGCTCTATGTGGGTCGTTCCAAGGCTTTCTTCTATCCGATCTGGCTGTTGGTAGTATCAAATATCCTCAGCAACTCACCCCCATGATGGGATGGGCACACCATATCATATACATTTATGTTATTCCGTTCATTGTTTTCCGTGGTTGGGCGCATGTATTTGCTGTCTGTTTAGTCATGGAGATACCAACATGTCTACTTTCATTCACATTCATGTGGCCAAGGCTGCGCAACGATGTGTTGTTTGCAGTGCTGTTTTTCATTTTCCGTATAATGATACATTCTGTTCTTCTGGTTCAGACGATTATGCCGCGAGGAAGGCACGGGATTTGTGGAGGCAGCTTCATCCTCGCTTGCATACTCGGGCTTGCCCTCCTGTTACATGTTGCAAGTTTTATCTCCTGCGTGGAAGGAATAATTCGCCGAGCTCGAGCTAGTCGGTCAGATATGGTGCACACGGAAAAGGTACGATCAAAAGTGTATAATCTCTGAGTCCTTCTGGAGAGACTGATACTGACACTCACTCACCAAGGGGTTATTGCATTCGCTCCAAGATTCTCTACCACCACAGAAGGTCGAGACTTCTGCTCAGCTCTTAGATCAGTCAAAGGTAATCCTTTACAACCCTCATTATATATTCGTTATGGCTTCTGACAGGCGCAAAGATTAGCGACGTTTCAAGAGCAACGATATAAGAATTTTTTTCGTATATGAAACTTGCAGGAAGGTATGTACAATAGCCATGAGCTATATTAGCGTATTAACGCAGTCGTTTCACAAGAAACGCACCTAGATAGGACCAACTCGTTTACACAACAATCTTCTGCGGTTCGGCTAGCCCCATGTATAGTATTGTCTCATCACGAATCCTCCTGTACTGTTAATTTGTTATGTTGTATATCTGATACTTGAAAAACCATCCTCGGTCTTATGGGACTAGGAAGTTTTGATTGTGACATGAAGGAATGACCTATCTCTGGAAAGCAGGCCTTTCAGAACATCTCAGTAGGACTTAGTAAAGGCGCAACTGAATACTGTCCATCTCATTCCTTGAATTTACAACTATTATATAATCGACCTCCAATAAGTGATTGATAGCCATACCGGTACAGAACCTACATCAGATGAATCAATAGGATGTACGCCCTATGAATCAGAAGGTCAGAACAAGCAAAGATAGATCGTCTATGTCACAATAAGGAAGGCGTGCCAATAGGTTGATATCTCAAGATCCTATAAGGGGCTTAGGCTTAGATATCTCAACATTCTGGACCGGTTTTGGCTTTCCCCGAAGAGATCTCCAGAGACGAGTTATTCTCCATGCTTCCAAAAGGTCCTGAACAGACGACCTGAGTTTCACAAATAGTATTCAAACTTGTCGGATCAACTCACAGGCTGAGTACCGAATATTATCGATGCTGCAGTAGGGACTAGATATCGCCGACATAATGAATCAGCTGAGGAGGCAAAGCTTCTGAACTGAGACAACTCTCACGGGAAGCTTGGATGATGTAAGGTAACTCCGCTCCCGTTTTGGACCAGAAGGCTATGCATGCGCTTGAGCAGAAACAAAACATTATTTTCCTTCTACGTGCAACATTAGACTGCTGGACTTACACAATTGACAAGAACGAGTAGATGCTGAACACCCCAACTCTGATTATGAGATGCATTGGGGGAGCACTGCTTGACTTCATGCTAACGAAGGCTTTGTGCATACGATAAAGCTTGTGCGCGATCAACCCTTATCAGCAGAAATGATGAGAAACCATGTTTCGAATTGCCGCTGAACAATACGATATACCTTCAAATGCCACTACGGTAAGCATGATCAGAGCAGCCATGCCAGGGATCACATCTCTGAACCTCGGGTGTCAATCAAAGCGATCAAGATAGGACATCACACGTACACGATCTTTGAGTTAATGGTGCAGTAGAAAAGGTAACGGTTTCTTGAGAGCAAATCAGGATTGGTCGCTCCATACTGTAATGTCCGGGTTCGATTAGACCGAAGATATCGCCGATGAGTCCTGATAGTAACCTACCGATGCAGTGAATACGACGGATCCGACGAAGGCAACATACGGAGCGGCAACCAGCTTGACAGTCTCTCGTAAATCTCGAGTGCAATGATTAGGCTCGTACCAATAAGCACTTACCGAATAGTTTCGCAATGAGTGGTTGGTGACGACCGATCTGCTTTCTGTCACAGCACGAAGACTGAACCAAAGCTGCTTTTCGTTATTCGGCTGCTCGATCATAGCAACGCAAGCTTACATTTAGGACGAAAGAAAGGCCAGCAGTTGGAGTCCTATGAAGTATATTCACTATGTGAGGGTAGATACGTTAATCTGGGTGATGCTCACATAATAGCTGTTCCATAGATCAGAGATGCTTGAATGGCGCAAATTCCATGATTGGGTTCCGGACCGAATTGCTTTCCGAGATATAACCTCAAACAGATTCAGTAACTCAATGAATCGCTTTTGGGATTCTCACTCACAATACACAGAAAGAAGCGGAATAGATGACCCAAGTAACCAGGAAGTTGACTAGCATGGGGTGCCGTTTTACTCCTCTGGTGATGCATAGAGTAAGGAGAATGACGGGTACTCCAACTTGCCCACCAAGGATCTGGAGCAGAAAGAAGACCACGACAGCGCTCAAGTTATATTCACGTCCATCGGAGGTAGTCAATAGGGACTGCGAAACTGCAAAATAATGTGACCGAGGTTCAGTATGAACGCAAGTGAGGCCATAGAGAAGCACGTACACGAGTATCCGTCGTCCTCTCGTAGAGGAAAATAGAATGAGGGTAGAACGATATTCATCTTGCTAAACGAATGCTTTCACAACGGACCGATAAAGGTGACCAGCACCGACTGGATGGGAGACAAAAGGGAAGGAGACGGTCCCTTCCACGCTTCGTTTATGCCTGAAAAATGGTCAGGGAAGGGAAGATCAAGCAACATGGAGATGAGATGCAACGGTCAAGCGCCACAAGTATTGTATTTGAAGATCAGAGACCACTAGCCTCATGTGGGAAATATTCGACTACGGGGATCAGAAAGCATTGGATATCATGTGTAGCCATTATCATCGCGGAGCTCGCGTCAACCAGTCCTTGCACACCCTGAGTAGGAAGGAGCACGTTCGCACCGCAATTTTATGATTTCCGGAACTTGCCTCAATGCTGGACCGGCTGTTCTATTCAGGAGCAGACTGCATGGTAACATCAACACCTTTGGGCCTTAATTGAAATAGCGGGGATCAGGATTTTAAGCCGAGCGAGAAAAATGAACCGTACGACTATGTCTTTCATACCGAACGAGGAAGAGAGTAGATGGAGATGACTTAGACCTATCCCTGCCTGAGCATCAGATGCGTCTCGAATAGGAGGAAGGGACTTGTTCATCGCGTAGATGCACCCACGAGGATCAGATGCATCTCGTATAGGAGGAAGAGGTTTATGCACAGCATATACATTCCTAAAAGGTATATCGCCTGATCGTGATATGGAAGGAGCATTGGATGTCATTGCTTCCAGACCAGCTCCTTTTTCTGGTCGGTTTCAAAACCCGAGCCATATACGTAGATTCTCCTTTACGGAGGGCGGGCGACGAGAAGGAAAATTAGTATGCAAGATCTCTCTCTTAAGGCGTGAACCAAGACGTACTTCATGGGTCCCGAAAACGAGGAAGACGGTAAGCGGTACTGAAAAGTGTGATAATTATGAATGGATCAAGAAAAAGTACAAGCTGAGCTGGACACGTACAGAGCGAGATGATAAGGTAGGCTTCCGGTATTGTTGGGATGAAGACATTCACTAATTCATCGCTGTAGGAGGTTTCAGTGATAAAAACTGGGAGAAGGAAACTACTTGCACGAGAAAAACGACCGAGAACGCAGTGAAAATTGTGACTCGAAGACTCAGACGAAGCGAAGATTGGTCCACTGGGAAGACCCTGCCGAGTTTATGCAGGTGGAAATGGACCAAGACTAGGAAGGTGCTCAGTCGACAGACGATTACTAGTCGAAAGAATATTCTCACATTGAAATACAAGAACAAGTGTCATCATAATCACGCCAACTGCGCTTACAGAGTACACTCTAGTGGTTTTGGTAAGTATACGAGTAATCGGAAAAGGTGGGCACTCACATTTAAGTTTTCGAAACAGTGCAGTAAAACACCCATTGATTTGTTACTAGCGAATGATCTCTTGCCCCTGTCTGCGGACGGAAACTTCTTTATTAGTAATACCGAATCACTATTTGTAGGAAACATCTTGGAGCGTACCACGGCAGTTAAGATGATGAAAAATAGGAAGAATGCCCATGGAGCACTCAGTATCTACCAAGAGGTAAAGAGGTAAGCATGACACTGGAAAAGCAGAAGATTGACGTACTAGTCCGAGTGACAGCTTCGGTCTTCCATGGATAAGTTGCCGGCATTTGAAGTTGAGCCAAAGCTGCGAGGAGTTTCAGGACTTGAGAAGAGCAGTATTCGCATGCTGATGTACCTGTAACACAAGGCAGAATGTTGCCACCGAACTTCTGTTCGGATTGTCAGTGCCTTTCAAGAGTAAGACGAGAGAGGTAGGACTGACGCTATTATGCTTCCGTACATCAATGCCGCAAGCGCCAAGCAGAGACCAACACCCAGTTGAGAGCTGCTTTGCTTTCCAGAATAAAGTCTAAGATGTACGGTCAGACTTGTTCCAGATGTCCATTCGAAACAGCAATTACTCACAGCAACAGGCCAGCGGTCGCAAAAGTTACCAATGAAACGAGGAAGTTGATAAATGCTGGGTGACGTCGACTCGCCGACTTATTCAGAATGATTGTGGCAATCAGAAGCGGTAAGCATACGTTCCCGCCAATAATCAAGAAGGAAAAGTAAAGTCCCAGAATGATGTCTTTGTGACGACCAAGGTCAATTGGGGAAGCTGTCGGTTGTACTACATATGGTCCAGACATACTGATTGCCTGTCTAAACGCCTTTTGTAAAGGAAGAAGCGGGTAATCAGCTCCAGGGATGGGATAACGAGGTAAATGAGTCTGGAGAGAGTAAGCAGGTGCATGGCAGTCCACAGTTATACTCAGGAAGACCAGGTCAGGTTAGCCGGCAACAATCAAATGTCCACATGCTTCAAGAAGGATAAGATATGAGGACATTTATCCTGAGCAAAGACAACCTTGTTATCGAGGCAAGCATCCGTGTTGCTTGATTGGACGAAGAGCTAAGTAACCATTCATCAGACGACAACTTGAACTGACAACTCATCCATCATGGAAGTTTTTCTCACGTTATTGATCAGGTTCATCGAAATGAAAAATAAATGATCGCAGGGTAGCTTTCATATTTAGAGAGGTACAAGTACATGCAAGCAGTTCATTTACTGTACATTGTCGAAACCAACATGAAACAGCTGGGAAATGATACTACGTTACGAACTAGTTCTAGTTTCGGACATGATAACAGGTTCTGGTACTTTGTCTTTCTCCGCTACATTCGCTTTTCGTAGTAAGCCCCAAGCTTCAAGTAAGTCCTAAAATGCTGGCATAAGCAAAGGAAGCATAATACACAAATCGCGGATGAAATGCTTACCCTTTGCGTTCCGAATATGATGAACGCTGCAGTGGGGACTAGCGGACAAGAGTAAGAACTTCTACTAAAATCGGGGATCGGGAGGAGCTTACGAGAAGCTTGAATGATGTATGGCAATTCCGCACCCGTTTTCGCCCAAAAAGTGATACATGCGCTTGAAGGACTGGGACGTAAATAGAACGAAGCCATGCTAAGGTTTTCGGACGTACATGATAGCCAAGAACGAGTAAATGCTGAATATCCCAATTCTGATGAAGAGCTGCGTCGGGGCTCCGCCGTTCGAGTTCATTTCCCGAAAAGCCTTGCGCAGGCGATACAATTTAAATGCGACCAATCCTGTTGTATGCAAGATACTCGTCAGTAGCTGAAGGCTGAAGCTTTTGGGGGTAGTGAAGAACTTTCCTTCAAATACAATGACTGTGAGCAATACTATGGCAGCCGTCGCGGGAACTAGGTCTCTGGACACCAAGTTTCAACAACCGTAGGTTTACGAGTGACGTCGACTTACACAATGCTGGAGTAGAGGGTGCAGTAAAAGACATAATGGGATCTTGAAACTAGTCCAGGATTGAATGCACCAAACTACAGATACGCAATGTCAACTTTCTGGACTTGGACCAGATTCTCAACAACTTGCATACCATAGCCGTCAAGGTAACAAACACGAGAAATACGACATATGGGGCAGAGATTAGCTTAAGGATCCACGTCAGTGCATGAATAGGCGAAAGCACGAAATAACACGAACCAAGTAATTACGGAGTGAATGACCTGTCTCTGATGACTTGTGTTGCTCCGCATCACGTAAACTAAACCAAAGCTGTCGAGTCTGAAGTAAGCCTTCTGTACTGTGTTGCAATTGCCAGCTTGGTTTACCCACATTTAAGACGAAGCAAAGCCCCGCAGTAGGAGTTCTGAGGCCACTCAACATCACATAAGCTGTGTATGAATTACGAAACGTACAGTATCGCTGTCCCGTAAATTAACGACGCCTGGACGGCGCAGAGTGCCGTACTGGGCTTCGAGCCAAACTGTTTCCCAAGATATAACCTGGAATTTGTGGGTTTAGGTATCTTCCAGAGTAAATGTGCAAACTCACAGTATGCAGAAAGAAGTCGAGTAAATGATCCAGGTCACAAGGAAATTTACATGCATAGGATGCCTTTGTACCTTCTTTACGCGCAGCGTGAGAAGTACAATGGGAATACCGACATGACCTCCGAGGATCTGAAGTAGATAGAAAACCACAATGGCACTCAAAGAATAGTTTACCTCTGTCGGTGGAGCGACAGAGTGCGAGTCTGTCATCATGGGGCATGAGCTTCAAGTATGGAGGTTGTATCCGTAAGTAAAATATCACTTGCACAGATAGTCAACTCCTTCGCGGGAGGGGAAATAAAATGAGGGTAAGCCAGCAATCATGCGGATGTTAGAACACAACACAAGAACTCTAGGAGTTACAGACAGGCCAGGCAAGAGACTCAAGATGGAGTAGAAGGGAGTGGTGACCAGAGAGTCCATTGACACTAGAAACGTACCTAAAAGCCGGTTGTGTATCAACTACGATGTCAGAGTTGGGGTACAACGTAACAACCGGTGGTAGCCTTTGAATACAACGCATTCATGGCTACAATCATCTGGGATGATGGTAGCCCCCAGTGAAGGTACGGGGCGCTTCAAGCTACCGGAAACCGGGGCTGGAAGCCCGATACGCGGAAATCTTTACATGCGCGAAGCAGTTAGTTGTTCATCATGATCAGCTTGCTGATTGATGAAGCTAATACCAGCCAGTAAAAGCGGGGAGTCACATCAAGAAGAACCACGGGAAAGTGATTTACCACAGCCAATGTAGCTAGGGACGTCTCACTGTGGGATACATACTAACTTAGACCACGGACCGGAGACGAGAGTACTATCATTAGAAATGTTGAGACCCGGAGTACATTCGTGTACTTGCCTAGCAATGGGAAGACAGGGTCTGAGATAATCATTCTGCGTGACATGTGATCCGATGTGCATACGCTCACCTAGGATATTACACCTTTAGAAACTTTCTTACAAATAGGTGCTGTATGTACGTACCAAACACAACAGCGGTAACGCAAGCCTTCCAATTCGCTCAAAAGCTTCTGCAAACATTCTTTATGCATCATGGCTGTGTACTCTGCGCCTCGATCAAAGATCATAGATCGGGAATTTGTCCAGCTTGATCAGTCTCTCTTCCCATAGATTTCGATTCTACTTTTGCTTTTGAAGATAGATTTGTAGGGTTCAAAGTTTTGGAAAGAGCCATCACGACGAAAAACGATGATCTAATGTTGTCTTGTTGTATTCCCTAGGACTGCGCGCGCCAGCGCAACAAACTCCCGTGAAGTACCAACATCCGCCGGTCCTTCAGCTCCGGTATCATTGACCTTCTCCCAATGTGTCAGGGCGCCATCGATAAGAGTCAACGTTTCCTCTGCTGTATGCTCCTCCACCCACCGCACGTATTCTGCTTCACTCCATCCGTGGAGCGCGTGTGGCAAAGGTAACGGTGAGCGCACGAGTATGTGGTGAAGGATAACCATCGGCGGAAGACCTGCTGTGTGAACAGGCGAGGACAACATGCTCGTTTCGAGGAAAAGAAGTGGGCTGTTTCAGGCTTTCGTAAGAAATAGCACCAAAGTAGAACGTAAAGGACAAACCGCATAGCGCGAAGAGCTCTATAGTCGTCTCCGATCACGTCCAACCTAACACCGCGTTTACTCTGTGAGCCACCTTCTGCGAGAAAAGCACTCAGAGCGAACTCGAGTTCGGTCATATCACTCGTTAGCTGCAGCTTCCCGCCTTCCCCAAGAGGTTTCGCTATCGATGCATTTAATACGAACGATCGAACAACGTTTTTTACAATCGTAACCATCCTGAGACGGC
Organism: Inonotus obliquus; assembly: GCA_032164295.1. Taxonomy (NCBI): domain Eukaryota; kingdom Fungi; phylum Basidiomycota; class Agaricomycetes; order Hymenochaetales; family Hymenochaetaceae; genus Inonotus; species Inonotus obliquus. The sequence goes on along the minus strand of JAJHTX010000006.1, from coordinate 953,723 downwards.
AGATAATCAATTTATGTCTACACAATCGGGGATATCGCATTCAGACGCACCATTCACGAGACATGTCGCTCACGTTGAATTTAGCGAGCACTTCGGCCTTGATGAAGTTCAGCTTCTCAACAAGGTCCTTCATATATGTACTAGGGCCGCCCATCCCTGCAGAAGCGTCAGGCGCACCCAAGTCAAGCTTGTGGAGCTTGGACACAATTGTGCTCAGTTCCCTCCGTATAGCAACCAGAAGGGGGTCAACTATACTGTTAAAGGTACGTCGAAATTCCTTGAGACACTGGGTAAGCGGCATATGAATGACAGATGACCACTGGACCTACTTTGATAGAAGGCTGCATGACCGCGATTACTGACTCAGGATACTCGCTTTCAAGGCTACTGAGTCGTGTGGCGCAATGGTACAAGCAAGTCGCAACTTGTGCATTTTGAGTCTGTTGTGGAGTGCTGACCGGTCCAAGAAGGCTGGTTGCCCATCTATCTCGGATGATCTGTCCCATTAACTGCATTAGTTTCCCGCTAGAGACTTTCTGCTCGCGCTTACCAAAGGATCCAATCTGTTCAACAACATGTCCAAGCTTGCCTTGACAGACTTCGCAACACTTTTGACCAGCAGAGGATCGAACTTGGCAGCGTCTAGTTCGTTAGCCGCAGCACGGGCGATACTAAGCCCTTCTCCCATAGCTGGCGGAGCTCGCCCCCCAGATGCGACGCTTTGAGCAACCGTCTCATTCAAGCGATTGGAGACACGTTGCAGATATGCTTGCTCAAAGACAGAAAGGGCACGAAGTATGAGAATAGTTTCTGGGCTGCGATGGTGTAAGCGGCTTTGAACAAGTCAAAAGGTGCTAAATATACCTTTGCTTCTCTTGCGTATAGGTTGTATCCGTCTGAACGGTGATCTTCGCAAAGAATTCGTGAAAGAGCCGTAATAGACGAGGGTATCCAGCGCTTAAGGTCTGCTGCATAAAGGTAGAGTCTGGAAAGTGACATAGTGAGGACTGCATTAAAGAGGCAATAAGGCATGAAACACGCACTGCGTGACGCTTCCTTGGAATGCTTCTCGAGAGTCCTTGCTAGGACAGTCCAGAAAGCCGAGCTTGGTTTGTTTTCGAGAACCTTAAGCCTTCTACTTAGACATAGTAGTCCAAAAAATCACGAATCCCTTTACCTTCATCGCTTCATCCATGAAATTCGTCTGTGTTACTGTGTCTTTCTTGAGTTGCAGAACCTTTTCAAGAGTATACACCTGCACGACCGAGTATTCTTAGCTCACAATTGATGTAGCAATTCTTGACGGTTCTGCCCGGAATGTGCCTGTACGAACCTTGATACTGCAGTCAGCCAGTTCGCCGATCAGTGTCTCAAGCCGTGCCCATAACGCGGCGCTGAATTGAGGCGCTGTAGTATTTGTAGGTTCCGTTCGTACTCGAGAACGGTAAAGCAGTCCTGAAGTCGTTGGTGTTTGTTCTGGCAGCAAAATTCAAGCACAGCACATATCAGCAATATTGGATTATAGGTACCTTTGCTGCTTAGTTCCTTCGATATTTGAGAGATGTCGAAAGCCAGTTTGATGCGCTGTTCGACGGCATCTGTCAGGTCTGCTAAAAGCGACTGAACGAGGTTTGGAAGAACGCGAAGGTTGTGAGCAGTCTGGAGCGACGAGGCGAGAAGAGATCGATTCTACATGACAAACAAGCGGTGAGTAACTTCATAAGGAACGTTCAGAATGCGGTCAACAGCCGAATGGAAAAGTCACAACTCGATATGAGATTCGGACTTACAATGCCTGTCAGGCCTGTTAATACCATAATTTCCATCTCAGATGTGATCCTTGCACGAGCAGACTCAATCGCAGGAATGTGATCTGCAACTGTGCGGATGGAGCGAAGAGAGATTTCGACACTTTCGGCGTCTTCATCATTTGGAGGTTCGGAGTTTGCCTTGTCGGGGCCACCTTGGTTAACGGCCTGTGAATAGAGATTGGAAGTTGTCGGTGCATCAAGCAGCGCAGCTAAGGATGAGTGCGCTTAGTTCATTGTCAAGGCCAGCACGTAGCATAATGAATCCATACCGAGCTCCGCAATAGTCAGAGCAGCCTTGGCAATTGCACGCTCCTTTTCGCTTTCGCTATCGAAGCCTGAAATGTCGTCACCTGATCGACTCTCTGAAACGGAGCTCCGGGTATTGCTATCTGTTCTATTTCGAACTGTAGGATCCTTTCTACTGCTCTTTGAATCCTTGCCATTAATGGTTGCGCCTGAATCGGAAGCTTCACTGGCTGAGATGCGAGCAAGCTCAGCCATTTGACTTTCCAGCCGACGCGCGAGGACAACGAATCGAGAGGTGCGCCGTAGAGCGTCAGCTGCGCATTGAAGTCGTGTCATTCGCTTGGCCAGTACGCTGATTGATACGCAGGGAGCTCGGACCTTTGCGCGCAGTCTGCAGTGCAGTATTTACGGCACAGCATACAGTCACGGTTACGGAGAATGGCGGGCGGACGTCAAGTGGCAAATATAGGACGCAAGTGGCAAATATAGGATAGGGAATTCGATGCGTTGCAAAATTCAGTTTTGTGCAAGCATGGACAAATACACATCGGATTCGAGAGCATGCATTGTCGATTATGAATGTTTTTGCGGAGGAGTCAAGCAATGGTGAACAAATGGGTGGGCAAGAGTGGGGCGCATATGAATAAGAGCGGCCATATATTATATGTATGATAAACCAGACCGAGAAATAAGTCACGAGGATGCTGCAGGGAGAACAGCACGGTACGTACTTGTCTTGCGAGGCTGTCACTTCATCCAGTCCGGATCTAACGGTCCGCAACTTTTCTTCCAGGGAGCCTACACCTGCTGCTTGCACAAGCAGTGCTTCGTGATTGGAAGTCACCTTGAGCGAAAGAGGCGAATGGCGTTATTCAGCTCGGAATACCTCCAGCATGAGAAGCTGGCACGTACGACACCTTTAAGCTGCTTGGATACATCATCGATACCGAGCGTTAGCTTCGAAATCGCAACAGAAATATCTTCTTTCGCGGGCTCTGAAGACAGCGAAGGGATTTTTGAGACCTTGCCAGCTTGCTGTTCTCCGGATGAACCTGTCTGTGGAGGCGGAAAAGGTTCACCAGCAAGTATGGCGTTCGCGTATTCATTCGCATCAAAGTCAGGAACAGCAAACGCGGCGTATAAAGTGTCTGTGTGCGTAAGCGTGTTACTTCTCCGACTAGTCATCTTACTTACCTGGCATACTATCGAACGCGCTGTGTCAGTTGGAACCGACGCAGTAGAGCTCTGGACGTCTGACTCTGAAAGCGGTATTATCTCATCATGTGATTTTGTATCCCGTGCTTGATTACGTTATTAGTGCCAAGCTGCTTAGTCAGGTACTGAACCGTCCGCCCGGTTCGGACTCAGAACATCACATCCGGACCAGTGCCGAAGCCGAGCATCGTCTTGTGGACTGCATTCGCACCAGAATCGCAGGCACTCCCTGGGCACTCTCTTCTGAGTAAGTGTGAGAAATCAGCGCCAGCAGAAAGAGGGTGTGTATGCCAACACCAGCTGATTCAATGCGGTGACTGTATTCTGATCGACCCTATCCTTATACCATTACCTCGCGCCGGTCCATTTAGCCCCTATATAAGCCGTCAATACCTGTGTCCATGACTCCGTCCTACTATTTCCCCACATGGCCTACTATGATGCATATCGCAATGCCCCCGGCTGGGGGACCTCTAACTATCAGTTCATCACGCCCCAGCAACCCACTTACCAACCACAGCCGGGCTGGACTGGTCTCGATTATTATCGTGCCCATGGAGCTTTGGCTGATCCGTAAGTCCATCAACGTTGATCCACCATTATACTTTATTTTTGGTAACATAACTTTACTTATTTCTCTGTACAGGGATATCTACGACTATGCTCGGAATAGAGTCCGCAATCACTCGAGCGCAGGGTTAGATGCAGTGGAAGCACGCCTTCAGCATCGTCGTGCGTATGGTGGCTTGGTAAGTTCCCGCTTTTATTCGCCCTTATCAGGGACGTTTCTGATCTTGCTTGCTTTACGGTGTATAGGGAGACATACAACATATGCTCCCAACTGAGGTTGGTGCTGCCGCCGCCTACGAGGCCTGGCGCAACTGGAAGTATCATTATGGGATATACGCCCAACCTTTGTCAGGAGACCGTGAGCAGCAACGAGAAGCACTCATCGGGCTTGCGGTCAGTGAAGGTATGATCACGCCCTATCTCCGCCGCCTCATACCAAGAAACTGAGTCGGTATTTCATTTCTATTATCATCCATATTCGCCCGTTCTAGCAACGCGTCTCTGGCAGTACACTGGTCAACTTGTAGATCAGTACGGTCGTCTCGAGGCTTGCGAGTCCGCAGGTGCAACGGCCGATCGGATTTTTGAGTACCACCTAATGCTGGAGAGTGATCCAACATACGATTCTTATTCTGGGCGTGGTCGACTGTCGCGGCGCGGGTCATCCTCGTCCCTCAGGTCCTACTCACCTTACGTGTCAAGGCCCGCTTCTCCTTTCCTAGGCGATTCGCAATACGGATACAATTCCGGTGCCTATTCACCGTATAGTGCTGGCGCATACCCAGCCTCCTATGCTACATCACCGTACGTCCAGCCTAGTTACGCGGCAGGATACGCCAGTTCGTATCCGGGGTCCTATGTCCAACCTGCCTATTCTACAAGCCCGGTCACGGTTATCCAACCAAGGAGAAGCCACAGTCGCCATCGATCTGGTTCACGACGCCGCTCATCGAGCAGGCACAGACATAGCGGAAGCTACTCTGGATCGCCCTACTATTTAACAAGTTCGTATGGGTACTAAAGTTGGATATCTCTTCACGAAGCTGTACAACACCGGATGTCGCTTGCTGGTTACAAAGTCAAACATTTTACCGGAGGAAGTCATATTTATATCCCGTCAATTTATTTCTTCTTGATTGCACTAATCTTCTGATCGACTCAAGTATTGATTTGGATACCATAGATTCACACGTAATGTTTCAGCTTCATGCCATGTTATTCTGTTATATGCCAGACTTGTATTCCCCGCTTACTGCACGATTTGATTCCCGCATTCCTATGCTCAATTTGATTAACAGATGTCGTTCAACATCTGCCCTTTGCCATCATGTAACAATATAATAGATTGATTTTCAATTTGACATTCTTTCGACCCTTTGTGTTCGTTCAAAGACTCGAGACCCGTCACCTTTTGGTAGATCGCGAACCGCGTTTCCTATATTATCGATCGCATTTCTTGCCCTGCGATTTCAAGATTTCATGAGATTATTCTTTACGGAGAATGAATACAAATAATTAAATAATAAGTTAGTCATTTCCACGCTCAATCGTCCTCCGTTTGACCAGTCTAGTTTGGTTTTCGTGTCTACCGTACGTACAGACTCTGTACCAAGTGTCCTGAAAAGCCGTTGGAAAAATATTATTACGTAATCAGCGTAATCAGAATCGTTGATAGATATCATCAGGTGAAAGATTTCACTCTCCTTCTTCCCCTCCAGCCTTGAGGCGCGATTCGGTTCTGATTTTTGCGCCCTTCGCGAAAGATCGTAAATATAGGCTCGTATGGATGGGCTTCCCTCCGAGGTTCGTCGTCATATATTTCTGGTAGCCTTGCCGGACACCGCCGCGCCTAGTGGGGGACCTGCAACGGATATCATGGGTCTATTACGATGCCTCTCAGCTCTCAGCATTTCTCACGTCTGCCGCACCTAGCACACCCTATCTATATCGTTCGGAGAGTTATGGTCGTACTTGCGCATCGATTATAGCTCGAGTCTACGAATTTCGGAACCAACGGTAGCGATTTTTGACACATGACTTCAGAGGACGAATGGGATACCTTTGAATTTTCTAGTTTAGGTCAATGTTTCGTGGACCAGGATTTTGCTTTTCATCATCTAGGGGTGCATATCATCATGACTCTGATTTCCCAACAGCATCGATGGAGAGATGTCACGTCTGTTTGGAAGCGCGTCCATATGTCTACGAGGTTTCCAGAACTGAAATTGACGGACATGCAGATGCTGGAGTCACTGGCATTGATGGAGACTTACCAGCATACTTTGATACCAGCTTCTCGCGTTCTTCAAAGTTGAAACGGCTTTGTGTTCGAGGATCGCGTTTTGCTCTGGAGATCGGCGAACGGCCGCTGCATTCCTTGACCCAGTCAGTTGATCTATCTTACTTGTATGCCGTCCGTCCGCCCCATGCTCTCAATTCATGGCTGACCTTCCTGAAGGCTGCACCAAACTGAAGGAGTTCCGTGCGTGTTCCGCCAAACTTCCTTCCCCTCCACTATTCCGTACCCGTGACTCTTTCATTCTTTAACCGACACTTGAAAATCTCAAAGTGGAGACAACCCTATTCGGCGCCGCGGCATTTATCCTTGATTATCTGACGTTCTCGAATTTGCGGAGCTTACTTTTCTCGAGTGGCGGCACTTCATCCAACGTAGAAAGTAACGAAAATTGGTCGATGTTCGTGAACTCCTTCTGACGGTCGCTCCCCCCTCTGGTCTCTTTGGGGCCTGACGCGCATGAAGACTTCAAATCATACCTGCTCTACGACGCTCGCACCTTTGTGGAATGGCTGTGTCAGAACGTTTATTTCACGAATTGACCATTGCGGTCAATACTTACAACTCCGACCCGGATAGTGCAATTGCACCGATCCTATCGTTTGCCCGAAGATGGGGCGACTCAAACTAACAGATGAAGACGATTTGTGTATGGTTTTCACCACTACGTTGAAATCTCGGGTGAGAGCTTCGGAGAAGTTCAGAAGCACCAACTTCAGAGAACGCACCGGCCGAGTGGTGCCTTCCCCTCCCGCCATCATGGAGGTCGACTTATCAACTGCGGAAGGAGACGCTGGTACATTTTGGAGTTACACTCGGCAGTACCTCACTGAACAAACATAGAAGGCTCTGGCTGTATTTGCAAGTTCCTGCGATTACTTACCCTACAATTGGCATTGACAGTTGGCTATACAGATGAGCCTCAATGGCTGAGACTGCTTCGAAAAAATCGAAGAAGTATTAGAAGGAATCGAAAAACATTGTAGGGTCTGAGTTTTTGCACGTTTCGTCTGCTAATAAAGCTCAAGTGATGTGCTTTGAGTATAGGAATTCCATCATGACCGCGTCGGAGGAATGCTTAAAGTGATTCTGCACATCGATGGTGTCCCGGCATGGGAAACTTGAAACCAAACTTCGTATGCTTTCAAAATTCTCGAAAGAGTTGGCGATTCTACTGTTGAAGCTAGTTCAATCAGTTACAAGCGCGAGAAGAATGGTCAACCATACTTACATGTATTGGTCCATCACATGTTTATCGAAGATAAGGTGCAAGAGCATAGCCGCAGTTGTGTCAGGAGGTATCGAGTGAGCCCTGAACTTGGAGATTCCGTATTCGGATTGTATTCTACCAGTGCGACTCCACGCATGAGACAGCTCTTGTCTGTGTAGGATGGCTGCATGTCTATGCGGATGGACTCTGCGCTGACCGAGACGAGGGAGAGTCGGAAGTGGAAGAATTGCCCATCAACGGTCTCGGTTCCCACCATGGTTGAGTAGGTTTGGGGCAGAGAGAACCCTTAGTTGTTCAAACTCCTGGAAGAAAAAATGGTGCACCGTTTTGGAAGGGTGTACCTATGAGCAAGATTGTCAACGGCAGTGCAGTCCGTCTATCAGTATTCTACTTACGATATCATCTTCTAGCAAAGGAACGTCGTCGCCGAGGTGAGGGGGAAAGGGTGAACTCGCGCTGAATATATTCATTCAACGATACGGCTCGATATAAGAGCCACCGGGATTGAAGACAAGAGACACGACAACGATTCTTGGCATGAATAGGCGCATTACACGCAGAAACAGCGTGTAAGCTAGATGAACAAAGGGAAAATGGTCCGCTGTAGTTTGGTCGGTATTGCCAATGGTAGATAGTAGTGCCAAGCTGTACTTAGATATGATGACTCGGAGGCAGATGGATCGACAAGAACGCGTGTATATCTTCTTATCAGTGGTGGTCGGGTGTTGCCTAGACGAAGGTCCACGCTTTTGTATACTAGCAGTGGAAAACGTCCACTTCATTGGACAAAAGATAGCCATAATCAGTCAACGCTGTTTACACTGGTAAAGAGAGAGTATTCAATCGGATCGATCAGAAGGACCATAGCACCGCGTGAATGCCAAGCCTTTTGTAAGTTAATTATGTAATCGCAAACGTCTATCCCGTTTGGCCTTCTTGTTGTTGTTGTCAATTGACCAATTTGTCCCGTACGTTAATGCCTTGGGTAGTCATGATTCTCGAGGGACTTCTCTACCGTCTCATCTCCCCCCTTCTTCTCTGCAAAACCAGAGCTCCTCAAGTAGGTATTCTCTGGATCAACTTGAAGATGATCATAACTTACGTTCTTGCAGAAGCAAGAAGCACTGAGTACATCGCATCTGAGCAATGAAGAAATAGTCGAGCGGGCTACAACATCTCCTGTGATTGACAGCGGCACAGTTATCAATCCGCTGAATGGCGCCCCCAACAAAGGCAGCATCGCAAAGATAGCTCCAGATGCTGTGGTAAAGTGCTCTTTTCATACGGGCATTCAGGAGCTTCTCTCGGCAGAACTTGTACGAAAACATACAGCCGTTCCGGTTCCGCTGCACGAACGTTTTTTCCGTGGCACAGTCGAATCGTACCTGGTCCAGCAATTTATATCCGGACGTGCTTTACTAGACGTGTGGCCTTATCTTGGCTGGTGGATGCGTTTGCGAATTGCTATCACTCTTCGCTTTTACATTTATGAACTACGTCGCATGCCATCTTTCTCGGAGGACCCTCCCTTCCCTGGACCACCCTCTAATGATGGAACACCGCAGAAGTGTACGGGCCAGCTGTTCACCGAGGACGGAGCCGGACCTTTCAACTCGTATCGTGAGATGTCGAGATGGTATCAAAATCGACTTCTCGTGGTGCAGCGATTCAAGAAAGCCACTTCGGACTCTGCACCGTTCGATGACAGCGCACCTCTTGTATTTACGCACAAGGATCTACATCCACGGAATATTATTCTTGGCGACGATGGTCAACTATGGATCGTTGACTGGTATGACGCAGGGTGGTACCCATCCTGGTTCGAATCAGCAAGTATGACGCGCCTCGTGCGACATTATCCGGACGTACCATCCTCCTGGACCGCTTGTATACCGTTTATAGCAGGATCCTGTGATAATCCAGGTCAACTGCCGTTCATACGAGCTATCGCTTACTCTCTCATTGTACTACGGGCCGAAATCGTGAATCTGGTGAGTTTAATTCCTTGAGATTACAGTAAAGACACTGATTTATTCTCTGGAAGATAGACGCCGACTAGAAGATGCTGCTGCTGGAGTGGCTATTTCGGGCACTCAGAATGTCATTATGATACTTCAATTTCAATTCCAATACATTTACACAGAGAAAGAAGGACAATTGTTTCTCCTTAAGCATCCGAGTTCGTGATTCTTCGAGAGGAAAGGATCAAGAGGGTTAAGGGTAGAAGCTGCCCTCGGGACGCGGCACGGGGAACATGCCTCGAAGTTGCGCATGCCATAAAGCTTCGTATTCCTGGAATCTCGTAGTGACGCTACTGCTGACAAACCCTTCTCGAGACAATATTTCGAGTGCAGTGGCACACCAATGACGGCAGCCCTGATGGTTCTTATCAAACCTTCGTATAATCAGTAACAGGCACGAGAAGGAGTGGTTAACTTTATTTACATGTACTTGTCCATCTTGTATTTATCGAAGATGGTGAACAACAGCGTAGCTGCCGTTGGACTGCCGCGCACTTGTTCGATGAATGGTGCCGGTCCGAAATTGTGGGAGAATGGGAATAGATTACACTCCACTTGTGCGAATCCAACCCTCGAAGATAGACCAGTGAGCGTTGGTTGCATGTCGATGCGGATGGACATCTCTTCACCAGTCGTCGGTGCCTTCTCCGGCGTTACGAAGGATAGTCTGAAATGGAAGAAATCCACCTCGGAATTCCCGGTACCCACGACGGCCAAATAGCTGATGGGTAGCGAGAAGGGATCGGGATGGTTCCTCAAACTCGCGTGAAGGAAAATGCTGTCCCTGTTAGGAGGCATGTACCTGCAAGTAGTTTGTCAACAACAGTGTACTCAACCTTGAGGAGATCTACTTGCGAGTTCATGTTGTAGAATTCGAATGATGATGGCGAAGAAAGAAGGATAGAAAGACGAGTAAGTCCTTGCAGAACTAGTCGTTTTCCTCCTGATTTATATGCATCCGAGGACACTGGTACAGACCCAGAAATCGTCGCCGACATTGGCCACGAAGATGAAAACGCGTCTGTCACTGAACAGAAGAGACCTCTGGCAGGAGTCATCACCATGAAGAAAGCACCATCAATCTAGATTTAGGACTCCTATCACCATTCATCCACTTGAAGAGGGTGAGATCCGGCAGAGCCTCTCCCGGACCACAGGGAGACCATTTCAATGGTGAACACCGCTGGCACCAAAAGCATCATCATGAAGAACATAGTAGCAAGTCTTGGAGCACATCCCACTGGCATCCCACCCGGCAGACGTGTGCAAACTAGGTTAACACAAACGTAATGTTTCCACTAGTGTGGCCCTGTTGCGGCGGATTTTAGTAGAGTGGAATGGCAAGGGGGGGTCGTAATTACTGTGAGGCGCTCAAGCCTAATATCCCTAATAGGCATGTAAGAACCACTGGCAGGTATGGTGCAGTCTATCTATATTGAGCATCTGTTGGTACCTGTCTCCTAACTTTCGCCGACTCACTTACTTTTTTTCTGGGTAGCACATATATCGCCCGGTAAAAGAGTACATCACTTAGCGTCTGTGTCCTTGGCATGGGGATTCCGTGCTCCTGCTCAATGTTTATACGTATGCACTACAATATATTGGGAAACCACCTCTTTCTTCGACTAGGACGTGCGTAATTGTCCAGAAGGTTTTACGACCGTTTCGATGATATGGACGGCTGTTGGTCTGAATCGTTCATGGCTTTCAAGTACAAGAGTGAGATTGACAAACCGTCACAAACGTGACAAAATCACGAGTGCCAAGCCTTCCGAAATTACATAACCGTGATTACATGTAGTCGGGCTTTTGGGTCCGTGTTTGACCTGTTTCCTTCCGTCGTGTACGTTCAGTAATGCAGTTGTTAGCGCAGACTCTCGAAGGGACACTCTACCGTCTCATCGCTCCACTGCTTCTATGTAGAAGTAAAGCTCCACAAGTAAGTCTTGACTCTTCCGCTTGTCGGGAGTAGCATGAACTTACGTTTATGCAGAAGCAGGAAGCCCTGAGCACATCGCAAATGAGCAACGAGGAAATAGACAAGTTGGCCGAATGGGCACCAATGGTTGATAAGGGTGCATACATCGATCAATTATCTGGTAAACCCAGTTTTGGGAATATCGCAAAGATAGCTCCAGATGCTGTCGCAAAGTGGTCTCACGTATCGTGCACCCAGGAGCTTCTCTCAGCGGAATTTGTGCGAACATATACAGCCATACCGGTACCAATGCCCGAACGGGCCTTCCGCGCCCCACTCAGCTGCTACCTAGTGCAGCAGTTTATACCTGGTCGTGCCTTATTAGACGTGTGGTCTCGTCTGAGCTGGTGGATGCGTCTACGAGTTGCCCTCACTCTTCGCTTCTACGTTCATGGACTACGTTGCATATCGTCTCGTGCAGGTCCTCCTCTCTTCCCTGGACCACTCTCGGGCGACGGTAAACCACGGGAATGTATTGGTCGACTGTTCACTAATCCAGGAGCTGGCCCTTTCAGCTCATACCGTGAAATGTCGAGATGGTACCAAAATCGACTTCTCGTGATGAAGAAACTCCGGAAGGACACGCCAGATAGTGCGCCATTCGATGACAGCGCACCTCTCGTATTCACACATCAAGACCTACATCCACGGAATATTATTCTTGGCGACGATGGACAACTCTGGATTGTTGATTGGTCCGACGCAGGGTGGTATCCATCTTGGTTCGAGTCTACAAGTATGACGATGTTTACGAGGGTACACAAGGACACGCCATCCTCCTGGACCGCATGGATACCATTCATTGCGGGTTCCTGTAATAAGCCAGGGCAACTTCCGTTCATACGAGCTATTGCTTACTCTCTTGAAGTATTAATGCCCGATCTCAGGAATATGGTGGGTGGCATTACTTGAGGTTGACTGCATACTGATTATTCTTCTGTGAAGATGGATCCCAGCGAGCAGGTTACGGAGACGGCGGAATATTGTTCTTATAGATTGAATCCTCCTTCCGGGGGTGTATGCGATAATACATAGCAGAGAAAGAAAGAAGCGTTGATACTTCTTTCAAGTTCAGTTCTAAGCGACTGAAGGTGGAAGAAATTAAGAGTAGAACGTACCCATAATACGCGGTATGAGAAACTTGAAACCAAGCTTCTTATGTTCTTCGACGTCAAAGTTCTCGAGGAATTCAGCGATGCCACTATCGACATCCATATCTACAGCTAGTGGATCAAGGACACTCGCATGGACTCGGTGTTGGCCGAGACGCGAGGGAGAGTCGGAATTTCCATCAGCCGTCTCAGTCTCCACCACAGATGATAATCGCCACCGAGATCAAGCAGGACTCGAACGTGCGAGGAAATGACCTTATGAAGGATGTCTAGAGCCATCATTAGAGATAAGCTCTAGTGATCTAGCTCTCTTTCTGAAGAAGGGGCTAAAGGCAAGTATGCAGTACTACCTAGTATCACCAAGAGACACGATGACAACCGATGTCATTATTGGAGTGAATATGCACCTATGCGGACGCCGCGTGAAACCTAAATGGACAAATCCGATATGACTCGGTCTCGGTCGGATCGAGTGGTCCGACTAACTAGTGCCAAGGTAGTAAGAATACACAAGGCAGGACGCATGTCAATCGACAGTCCTCTGCTTCATTGGACACGGTGACAGACAGCCATGGAAGTTCAGTGATCTACATCCACGGAATACTACACAGAGAAAGAAGACTGAGTTGTTAGCATTCGAGAAGGAATTAATGATAAAGGTACCCCTGATGCGAGGCATGGAGGACATGCCTTGAAGCTCCACGTGCTGCTCGTTGGAGGTCCTGAGTGACGCTACCGTTGATAACCCTATCTCTATCTCCAGCCACGTATCTAGGACACTGGCACACCAGTGACGGCAACCGACACCGGGGGGAGACGAACCTACGTCTAATCAGTGACAAGCAACAAAAGAACTGACTGATAATATTTGTCCAACTTATGATGGTCGAAGATGAGGAATAAAAGTAGACGTGCCGTTATACCCTCACCCACTGGATTGGCGTACGGTCTCGGTCCAAAGTTGCGGTAGAACCCACATGGTGTGTACGCAGTTCCATTAATTAGACGTCCTGCACACCCGCCCATCGCAAACGATATCCTGAATGAGCTATTACCTCAAATACAGGCGGTAATAAGCATGGAACTCTGCTCTGACGACTATACCATAGAAGTCGCGGTACGTATATCGTTCCGGTCAAGACTCGGGGTTCAAGAGTTGCTGCTCCCAGGATTGGAATACGGTACCATGTCGATACGTATGGCCGCCTCGCGACCAATTGCTGCCCGCGAGACGAGGGAGAGTCGGAAATGGAATAAGGAATCATCACCATACCATCAATCAAGATTCAGGACTCCTATCACCATTCATCCACTTGAATAGGGTGGGATATGGCAGAGCCTCTCCCGGACCACAGGGAGACGAATTGAATGGTGAACGCCACCGGCACCGCAAGGGTCATCATCATGAAGAGCATGGTAGCGGTAGCAACTCTTGGAGTACATACCACTGGCCGACAGACGTGTGTAAACTGAATTAATGTAACGTTTCCACTGTGGCTATGTTGCGGCGGAGTTTTTAGTAAAAGGTGAAATGGCCAATTTACCATGAAGCCGCATTGAAGCGGGGCAAGCCTAACATCCCTAATAGACATGCACAACCACTGGCAGCTATGGCGCAGTCATCTAACTTCATCCTGCGCGTCTGTTAGTACATGTCTCCTAACTTTCGCTGATTCACCTACATATCTTCTAGGAAGCACAAGTATAGTCCGAAAAAGAAGGCATTACTTGGCTTGGATATGACTTCGCCACCTCCATCTCTGTGCTTTACAATATTCGAAAAAGCAAACCTCTTGATCGACTAGGATAGCCTGGATAGTAGGTGTAAATATTCGGATGGTCTTGCGACCTTTTGAGTCTGATGAACAAACATCGTGTCGACTGAATCGTATTCGTGCTGCAAGAGTGAGAGTGACAGGCGTGACAAGATCACGGGTACTGAGTTACATACATAATTGTTATTCCGCCCTGTTTCCTCCCGTCGTATACGTCCACCAATGCAGTGGTCAGCGCAGGCTCTCGAAGGGTTCCTCTACCATCTCATCGCCCCGCTGCTTCTATGCAGAAGCAAAGCTCCCCAAGTAGGTCTTCCGCTGGTCGAGAGTTACACGATTTACGTTTATTCAGAAGCAGGAATCCCTGAGTACCTCGCATCTGAGCGATGGAGAAATAGTCGAGCTAGCTATGTCGTCCCCAAAAGTCGACAAGGGCAAGTATTTCGATCAACTGGCTGGCAAACTCAATTCTGGTCATGTCGCACAGATAGCTTCAGATGCCGTGGTAAAACGATCGCCTGAAACGTGGAAGCAGGAACTCCTCTCGGCAGAGCTCGTACGAAAATATACAGCCACTCCGGTCCCGATGCCCGAGCGAGTTTTCCGTGGTCCGCACGGCTGCTACCTAGTCCAGCAATTTATACCCGGTCGAGTTTTACTAGACGTGTGGCCTCATCTGAGCTGGTGGATACGTTTACGAGTCGCTCTCACTCTTCGTTTTTATGTTCATGAACTACGTTGCATATCGTCTCGCGCGGGTCCTCCTCCCTTCCCTGGACCACCCTCGGACGATGGTAAACCACGGGAGTGTACTGGCCGACTATTCACGGAAGCGGGTTCTGGACCTTTTAACTCATATCATGAAATGTCAAGATGGTACCAAAATCGACTTCTCGTGATGCAGCGCTTTCGAAAGGAAGGTCTAGATTCTGCATCGTTCGATGACAGCGTCCCTCTCGTATTCACACACATGGACCTACATCCACGGAATATCATTCTTGGCGACGATGGTCAACTCTGGATCGTTGACTGGACCGATGCAGGATGGTATCCGTCCTGGTTTGAGTCTGCAAGTATGACACGCTTCGTACATCGGCGATCGGACATACCGTCTTCCTGGACGGCATGGATACCGTTTATAGCGGGCTCCTGCGAGAAGCCGGGTCAAATGCCGTTCATACGAGCCATTTCGTACTCCCTCGATGTATTACAGGCCAATATTATAAATCTAGTGGGTATTATCGCAGGAAGTTGACTGCTTACTGATTCATTTTCTGAGAAGATAGATGACTAGTCGGCGCCGTGAGAGTGGAGATGCCAGAACAACTCTGCGATACATTCAGTTGAAGTTCCGGCTGTGTACAGGCTATATGACATAGAAGGGAAGGGACGATGGGTCGTTACTCTTTAGAATTCGCGCTCGTGCTACTGAGACATAAAGACTAAGAGTAGAAGGTACCCCTAGTACGCGGCATAGGAAACTTCGAAGGAAGCTTCTTATGCTCCACCTCCTCGGAACCTTCATGGCCTTCACTAACACATTTTTCGACAACAACACAGTCTTGAGCCAGTCTCTCGAGGACAAAGGCACACCAATGCGACAACCCTGACCCGAGTCGGTGAAGCTACGTCTAATCAGTAACGAGCGCAGGGACTGCCAACTATTCGTACTTACATGGGAGCGAGTTCATGACTGCGAGAAGACGCATACTGTCTGTACTCTACCAGCGCGACACCACGCATGAGACAGCTCTTGTCCGTGTAGGAAGGTTGCATGTCTATTCGGATGGACTCGAGAGAGAGAGACGGAAATGGAAGAATTCTCCATCAGAATTCTCTTTGCCCACTATGAATATACGTGGGATATGGCGTTGTAATTGTTGCGTAAAGTGGAGGTGGGGATAATAGTGGGCCACAGTGTACTCAGCCTTGATGGAATATACTTACTAAGGCCATATTATGGAGATCAAGCGCCGATGATGTGAAGAAACTTGACGGGGAAGATAGACGAGTGAGTCTGTGCAGAACTAGTCATTTTCTCCTGGAACTTACAAGAGTCCAAGGATACTAGTACCGGCTCAGAAGTCGTCGCCGACATTCAACACGAACATGGAAATGTGACTGCACCAACTCCCTCGCGGAGCACAGGGAAAGCGGGAGGCATCATCGCGAGAAACACGCTAACGAACCTTGGCATGAATACCGATTACATCTTGCAGACTCGGGTAAAATAATTGAAAAAGAGATGTACTGTCTCCGCTGTGACTCTGTCGTGGTGGGATTATTAAAGACCAGGATGGCCAAGGATTTAATACACACCAGTCAAGTATCCCTAATAGGCATGCATCAACAAACATTGTGTAGTCTATCTTCATCCTCAGCGTCTATCAGTACATGTCTCTAATGATGCACCGTTTCACTTACACGCTTTAGACAGACCCGAACACTCACGTTTTCATGCCCCTGTGGTTACCAGAAATTAGCAAGCCCCTCTTCATGCGATAAATAAGACTAACGACCCTCGTAATTAGTAGCATGAACATAGGAATCGGTTTGAATCAATATGGTCTTCTGCCCCAAAATGATTTTATCGCTTAGATCGTGACTCTGGACCACCTAGCAGACCATGCTCTCCTTGCGGACAGTCACTAGTAGAGACTCAAGGCAACGCCAGTTTTCTGGAACCACGATCATGGCTTCTGAGAACAAGGTATGCGTATTTTATCCGTCCCCAAGCGTTCCGAAGAATATAGGGTTTGGCCATTCGTGAATGGTGATAGGACGTTATGATGAACAATAAACGATACAGGACAGTATGCCAGAGTCAACCTGCAATAGTATAGACATGACTGAAGTAGCGATATACTTATACTCTACATAAACGTGGATTCCAGTACGACATCTCCATGCTCCTCTGGGTCCACTCAAGTTGGGAAACAGAATGGTAGATACTCAGATCAGCAGAATCGACTGCACCCGGGCCTTACGATATAATAAGAGGCGACCTATGGATCCACATATACACTAAGAGCAAAGCAAAGATTGTACTGGTGTTCTTCGTGCCTCACCGGGAAGATTGCGACAGCCATGGCATGTACTGAATTGTTTCCGGTACCACGCCGGCCGTCGACCGAGCGAGCACGCAGAGCGATATGTTACAGTTTAATACAGTCGCATTAGGAGGGCTACTCGGGTACACATGATAGCATCTAAGAGAACCAGCTCGATTCAATCCAGCCTAACGAACCATTATCAGTACGTCAAATTTTAAGAAGGAAAAAAAAGAAGAAACAGACAAAGCACAGCAAATTCATACAAAAACCATCAATTAAAAGGCGAATAGGGAGAGGGGAAACCTTGTTACACCTTCAGAGCTTTAACGCTCTTCCCCATCGTGGTCGCAATCCACTCTCCCGGGGCTGTAGAATGTCCCGACGTCATACTCATCCCAGCAATCTGAGGACTCCAACATAAATTGGAAATTTCTGCTGGTGCTGTGTAAGCATAGACCGGATCCGTGAGGAGTTTGGGTTTCTTCGATGATGAGGTTGATGATCCGCTAGGTGACGCGCCTGTAGAACCGCCGGAACTTCTTGGAGAATTGGGACCTCGGGTGCTTAGTGTGCTGGAAGGAGGTCGAATTGGTTGTTGGGTTATGTCCCAGAGAAGAAGTTGGCAATCGTCCGCTACAAACATAGATTACGTCAAGTTGCCGTTCTACAACCGAATAGATCAATGTTGAGAAAATACCTGCTGTGGCAAGGTAGGGTTGATCGGCAGATCCCCATCCCAGAGCATTGATAGGTCCTTTATGCGCCTTTAATTCCAAGACAGGTTGTCCTGGACTTCGCATATCAAGTATCTGAACATCGTTCGAGTCGATATGGAATGTGCTCATGTAATTCGCATCAGCAGGGTTAAACGCGATCCGCAGTAGAGGTGACGTCGCTGGTCGACCTGCCGCAGCCGCACTCTGAGCAGCCGCACTCAGAGGTTTTGGAGTTGGGGTTTCGTATAAAATTGTTGAATGTTCCAATGATCGTAAATCGAATGCGCGTAACGATCCGTCTGCACCGACAGAAACGAAGATATCTGTTGAACCCGGAAGCCATGCTACGTCGTAAACTTCACGGTCATGAGCGATAAGTTGAGTCACAGCGCTTGCTGTTTCGATATTCCAGACTGTACAAGTTGTATCGATGGAAGATGTTACAATCATCGATGGTGATTTTTCGTTCCATGAGAAATTGGTAATCGGAGCACCTGTGTTTCCAGGTTGCTGTACTTTTGACTATCGTCACCGAAACATTGGAGTTAATACGTTGTTCACGGCAAGGATGAGTAATAACGACGACGTACCCCAGATAAAGTACTCTTCAGCGTCAATCGATGCCCACCACCCGCCGGCTTAATCCCAACATATGCACCACCTCCCGTACCACTCCCATCATTCGCAGTCTCCCATACCCTCAAAGCATCACCCGACGTCGCAATCAACTCCGCTCCAGAATGTCCTAAAGCCGCCGCCGAAGCAGGCTGCCACTGAACACTCGTAGCAGGATACCCATGATGCGCCTCAACAAGCGAAACGAAATCAGCATGTTGTTCATAATCATAATCATCCTCAATCAGCACTCGTTCATCTTGTAATCCAATAATCGCAAGTCTGTTACGTGAATCTTCTGTAAATGATCCTAAGGCGAGTCGGAATGCTGTACGAGGACGTGAGTGTTGGCCTGGAGCTGGTGTTTTGCACCAATCGAGTGCGTATACCGACCCTGAATCATTCGGTCATGACGAACGGAATTTCAGCGACATATTTTTTTTCGAGGGGCCATGGAAACGTACATGGTGCTTCGTAGTTGAGCAAGGACGTTTGTGTCATGTCATAAGCTGGGTTTTCTCTTTGTCGTTGCAGTAGCGTTGAAGCTGTGTCTGGTCTGGTGCAGCAGCCGCAGCTGTATCCATCCGTTTCTCGGCCATTTGCCCAAATCAACATGACACGTGATGCAGACACGCGACGCGTCAATGACTTGGAACTCCGACGATTAGATGATCTGATGGCTTAGAATGCTAGACTGAAAGCGCTTCTGAGAGGTGTTCATTGAAGTCTAAGTAACTAAAACAACATTGAGAGATACATGGGCTACTTGAGAAATAAACCAAAAGTCCGAGCTTCATCGAAGTAAAACGAAGAGATGGATGCCACAAAACAATACCAAAGGAATGCGAGCAGCGATCAAAAGATTATGCAAGAAGTCCATAGATATACTCTCCAGTGTAGATGATCCTCTCCTTTCTCCCCATAGATAAGTACTCGTTGCGTTCAGGAATGTTCGGCTCAGGTGTTCCATCAGAACTGGTACACCAATGGTCAGCCGTCGTCTACGTCCACCTAGCTCAAACGTCCACGCCCACGCTAATCTCCGCTTTCGCTTCGCCCTATCGAGTGTCAGGCGAAAGTATTCACCGCTCGTATCGCGACCAACTCGATAACGCGCCATTTGGGCGGGTGTTTGGAAGTCTTCTTCGTCTCCTTCCGCGTCTTCCAACAGACCGTGCGCAAACGTAGCTGGAGCACCTGATGTTCGAAATTCCCTTGGGATTTCTCCTCTTACTGTGAAGTCTGGCGTGTGTGGTGTGTATTGTCCGAAACTTGTAGTTGCGCGTAATTTTGGCGCGAGATTCGATGTTCCCGCTGCTCGTCCACTATTAAATACGGAGATGGGATGTAGGTTCTGTTTATTTGAATTTTCGTCGTGGTATGGGCCTGCGGATAACGGTAATATATCATGTTCTTCGGAAGTGCCTGTGTAATCATGTCGGGTATCATCCGAACGCTGGCGTCTCGTGCGATGCTTTCTGACAACATCGATTAGGAGGATAACCACTGTGAGGAAAAGGAGTGGTAGGTATCGGTGAAAGTATATTCCGTGTTCGCCGGGGAGAAAACATGGAGCGTCCGCAAATGATCTGGTATCAGCGTCCGTGTCCTGCACTAGGGAAGGCGAGAGTGAAAGAAGGTGAAACCCTGGTCGTCGAATATTGGTGGGTGAAATCGCCTTGACTGTTACTTCCCGCACATATTCGATCCTAGCTTCCGGACCCTCAGAGACCAATGGGATACTGTGGACGTATTCGCAATAGTCATGATCATTCCCGCTGTCCAGGAGAAACTACTTGAACGGAGGTTCTCGACCAATGATTAGAAACGGGATTCACCTGAAGACAATGGCCGGCCGTGCATATCTCAGAATGTACCTCGTAGTGTCTCTCATAAGCATATTCTGGAAACCAGGACCAACACCACGTCGTATCGTCCCCTTCTCTCGTAAAGGTCCACACCCCGCAGTGTCTGGCCTGAATAGGGGTATATGGCTAAACAGTACCACCGGCTCGTCAGAGCCCACTATGAACAAGAAAGGTCAGATGTGTGAATGGGCGGGCATAAAAGGTTGCAACCGGAGCTGCGAACCTGCAGCGAACTCATTAATGAAGTCGACTGCTCCATCTGGTATGGCTTGCCATTGCTCGAATGACGTCCCGGATTTTGCACGTCGGTAATCTTCGTCGACCAGCCCGGGCGCATCGAGCATCATAAGCGTATGGTTGGATACGCTGACTTTGCTGTTTACAGGTCCAAAGTACTTGGCGTACCGTCGTCTGGCATGTGCTGCATTCATCCTCCTACTAGGACCTAGTCTATTGAAGATGGTATTAGTCTTGTAAAGATGAGTCACAAATGTTTAGAAGCTTACCCTACGTCGCGATTGCCCGGAACATAGTACACTTGAATATCCGGATCGACGGAAAAGATGGACTTGAAATGTTCAAAAGATTCATGGTATCTGAATAGTGCCCATAGCGAAGACGATAGCAAGTAGATATATTTCAGTAAATCATCATACATTCAGTCGAGCAACACAAAGGAAATGGCTCGGATAAGGGAAGCTTTATTTTCGGTTCGCAAAGTACGTTTCTTTCTGTCAGAAAACAAGACGTCCTTTCGTCTCTCGAGCGGGTGTTGAGTGGCCGTCAAGATACAATCGCTACGATGCAGAAACGCAATAAAATCGGCGGAGATGGCGCAATGCGAGCCTCACGTTGTCATGCTACGTAGGATATTCTCTAATCGAGCATCACATTGCGATGCGAGTCATCTCCGTCCATGAATTTATGCAAGATAAGCGCAGAAATGCAAGAGCCAAGAAAAAATGCCACGTCAATGAAAACGCATACTTACTCATCATCATCCAAGTAACGTCCATCATTCAGCATATCTCCTAGGAACACTACGGCATCTGGGCGGACACGCCGAACAAAGGACCATCGTTTACGGAGAGAGATATCCGAGAGACGGAGCCAGCGCCTCCAAGCAGCACTGCTACGCGGAGATTTCACCTGCGGATCGGCGACAAGCAGCACATGCGTCGGTACGGCACGGCGAGAGCTTCCCTAGAACAAAGAGAAAGAGGCACGGTATCAGCTCACATTCGAAACGGCCAACAATGAAACTCAGAAAGATGAACCTGTTACTTCGACTGACGGATGATGACGGTCGTGGTCAACCAAGAAACAAAAGCGGAATCTCATCTCACCTCTCCATTTATTGGTATAAGCTCTGCATCAGGCCAATGACACTCCGCGAGATTCCAATGAAATGTACCGATTTCGTGCCATAAGATGGCTAGTACCCAGACAGCACGAACGGCCGCGACAGAGGTCTTCGGGAGTAAGGAGCGAAGATGTGCGGTACACCGTGGTTTACGTTCGGCTCGTTGTTTCATGACGCTGCTTACAGCGCGGTGGTCGCTCTTGATGGACATAGAAAGATACCAAGACGGAACCATAATAATATAAAAATATGGAGAATGATCGACGATCAGATACGTGGCGGTCTCCCGCCCAACCGGTCAGCTCGGTTGATACAGCCATTCAAATAATAGCTCAAAATACTTTGAAAGCGGAACGCAGTTATCGCAAAGGCACCCCGAGAGAGGCGTCTGAACAAGCAAAAGAATTGCATATGGGTTCCTCGGTCAACCCAAAATCTTCCACCTCAGGGCGAGGAACCAGGCATTCTACGCCCACTCCTCCCGCGATCCGAAGACACAAAACTTCTGTGAATGAAATGAACTCAAGATAAGACCGGCGCCCGCGGACATTGAGGGCCGTTACTCGACAGACTCAGCGCTACGGGCCTGTGGATGTACACAAAGGATAAATGATTTTGATAATTGGAGGAGTGAAACAGATTGAGCATGATGAGATGGAAAATTCGACGAGATTTCTAAAGGAGGATATGACCAGACCAGGGGTTTCTTCCTGTCTTTCCTCCGAACCCGCTTCCGCAATGGGTCCTTTTGCAGGAAGATGCCGTCATCATCCTAGGTTTCCGCGAGCAGAACTCGAAGATTGCACCGTAGATAATGTGGGATACTGTCATTTATCGGACGCGAAATGGGAATATTTATATGTGGTCGCCTCATTCGCGGATAGCGAAAGGAAACCAAGGAAAAACTTGAGAATGGGCGAATTGCATGCGGGCGATCAGGATAGTCTAGAACCCATACTCCTGCGCGGGAGTCAAGTAACTGAATTCAGCAGAAAAAAAGGCAGGAACAAGGAGACGCACGGGCAAAGATGGATGCTTGGGTAAATATGCATCGCTTCGCCGCCGACAACGCAATTTCGCTCTTGGTGTTTCCTAGCCGCCGCTACCGAGCTCACG
The DNA here is from genome assembly GCA_032164295.1 of Inonotus obliquus. Taxonomy (NCBI): domain Eukaryota; kingdom Fungi; phylum Basidiomycota; class Agaricomycetes; order Hymenochaetales; family Hymenochaetaceae; genus Inonotus; species Inonotus obliquus. The sequence goes on along the minus strand of JAJHTX010000006.1, from coordinate 930,737 downwards.
TCTCTATAAGTCCCATACCCGTCCCGCGTGGGCTATTTTCCCTTCTGTTCCACCCCGATAGGCATGTTGGAAGTCGTTGACACACGTTCGTCGCCCACGTACAAGCACGAACGATCACCGCGTGTGCAGGGTGTACTTGGGGAGATGTTCGGTGAGCCTGGTCCGACATCCAGGCTTGCGAGCCGATTTGCGGTAGAAAAGAGTGGTAGACGGGTAGACGGAGCCCTGACGATCTGGACAATCAGTGAAGAAAATACCCTCGCTAGTGACAGAGTTTGTTCTGATCCACTACACGGCCAATATTCGTCACTACCTCCAGCACACTCTCCACCTCACCATATTCGCCCAGGTTATAAACGCCATAGAACTGTACAAAGCCCAGTTACACCCACTTCCTCTTCTTCATTTACCACTATCTCAAGGTACGTGTCCGTCCCTTCTTTGTCCACCTCATCTCTTTCTCTCATTCTTTGCTGCGGCTTCCCTTCGCGTCGCCATCGGAGTCGTATTCCGTGTGTTGGCATTCTTACAGCCGGCTGGATAGTCGCGCTGGACACGTGCAGCGTCACTACCGTCACACCAGTTAAAGCTACTCCAGTCCAATTCTAATCCTCACATTCCTCCCTCACCCTCTCCCCACCCCCTTCTCAGATTTACCTTGCGCGTTCATCTCTGACGATTTTGCATCAGAACAATGGCCACCACTCTGCTCCCTACTAGCGACTCCGCCGGCTCGCGTGTGCGTGGCGCAAGTCATATCGACTTCAAGACTGCAACGACCGGTGTGGCAGCCAAAGCTATGCGCAATGAGCTTGGTCGCCTCGTCGGGTCTGTCTCGAACCCGGCGACGAAGAAGGTGAGATACCGGATTGCCCCTGCTTCGATGCTGATGCATGCCACTGACATGTGCGGCAGGCTTTCGACACGGAGATGCAATCGTTCTTTGACCTCTTTACTCGATATCTCTCTGAACGTGCAAAGAGCGAAGAAATGTAACGATTATCTTGATTGATAACGATATGCATTTGCTGAGGAACCTTGTAGTATTTGGGACAAAATCAAGTCGCCCGCTCCGGAACAGATTGTGCCATACGACTCGCTTCCAAAGGTTAACGATTCCTCGATCCTCAACAAGCTTGCCGTGCTCAAGGTAAACGGTGGTCTTGGGACCTCGATGGGTATGTATACTCGACGAGGCTACTAGTATTTTCTCTGACGTAATTGCAACCTAAAGGTATGACCGGGGCAAAGAGTGCTCTTGAGGTTAAGGATGATATGACTTTTCTTGACCTGACCGTGCGCCAAATTGAGCACCTGAATACCACCCACCGCGTGGATGTCCCACTTATTCTTATGACGTCGTTCAACACCCATGATGATACGCTACGAATTATCAAGAAGTACGCAAATCAGCAGCTACGCATCACGACATTCAATCAGTCTCGTTATCCTCGCATTCACAAGGAGACTTTGCTCCCACTGCCGAAGAATGCTGACGATAACAAGTCACTCTGGTACCCGCCCGGTCATGGTGACTTGTACAATGCCATTACGCAGTCCGGGGTGCTCGATCAGCTAATTGCTGAAGGCAAGGAATACCTCTTCGTCTCGAACTCAGATAACCTCGGTGCAGTGTAAGTTCTTTAATTATAGATCTGCTGGGGATTGGCACTGATCACTTGTGCAGCGTCGATCAGAGCATCCTTAAGCACATGGTGGACACTCAAGCCGAGTTCCTCATGGAGGTTACCGACAAGACCAAGGCCGATGTGAAGGTGTGATTATATGCTGTGTGACCGAACTTGGCAAGGAGCTGATGATCCAAAAATAGGGTGGTACCCTCATTGACTATGACGGCAGCATCCGCCTGCTTGAAATTGCTCAAGTTCCTTCTGAGCACGTGGAAGACTTCAAAGCAAGTGAGTTGGAAACACGCAACTCCCTGGTGATAATTTCTCATGTTAGTCTAGTCCGCAAGTTCAAGATTTTCAACACAAACAACTTGTGGATTAACTTGAGAGGTATGCATTCTTGTTGGTCAGCACGTTCAAGGTCGCTCATTCATTACAGCACTCAAGCGCGTGATGGAAGAGGAAGGCATGGAACTCGAGATCATCGTTAACCCCAAGTCGACGGATGATGGGATTCCTGTGGTCCAGCTCGAGACGGCGTGCGGAGCTGCAATTAAGCACTTCCGCAATGCGCATGGCATCAACGTACCGCGCTCACGATTCTTGCCGGTCAAATCGTGCTCCGACTTGCTCCTCATTAAGAGCGATATCTATTCTATCGAACACGGTCAATTAGTCATGAACGAGAACAGGCTATTTGGTACGATTCCGGTCATCAAGCTCGGGGACCACTTCAAGAAGGTGCACTATACCTACTCACCTGTGTCTGGGGTATGCTAACTTTCGATATGTCGGATACAGATCCAACAGTTCCAAAAGCGTTTCAAGAAGATTCCTAAGATCATCGAACTAGACCATTTGACCGTCACAGGAGATGTGAACTTCGGACGCAATGTAACTCTGCGAGGAACTGTAATCGGTAAGGTTCGCACTCTATTATCGAGGGTCGCTTCTGACTTCTCGTCAGTTGTTGCGAATGAGGGCCAGCGTATTGACATTCCTGACGGATGCATACTGGAGAACCGTCTGTTGTCCGGAAACCTCAACATGATCGTAAGTCACCTGCTGTTCATAGATATGTAACCTTGACGAGAATATGATCGTTACAGGATCTGTGATCTCTACATCCTTGCTTTTCGGGAGCAAATGGGTGCGCGTATACCACTATGATTTAGAAAACAATCAAATCCATGCATTCGTGATATACTGGAGTTAGGGATTCATGGGCTGGAGATTCGCGGACTTGGTCTTCATTTGCAGTTCCACAGTTTTCAGCATAATTCATTTGTCTTTCTGCGTAGATTCACCTGTTCTACGAACAAATATAATCAATTTCGACTGGTATGGTGGAATGAATGAAAGGCAACTTTATAGCGTCATACTGAGGCTTCACTGTTTGACCTCGCTCAGCTATCACAGGCGGACAAAGCGCTCAACTCAGATTCTGCGCCGCGCTACACCTCCTTACGCCTCTTCACAGGATCTCTCATTTGCAAGGTCGAGTCAAACAGAAGTCAGAATCTTGGAAAAGAAGTATGTTGCGGCTACATATTGAAGACATAACACAGCAGTAAAGGCATATTTTCGCTGAGCCGTGCAGTACATAACCTCCAGACGGATGAAAGATACGAAGGGAAATCGAGCTTTGAATTTAAGCGTGCTTCTGCTTGCCCGTACGTAGCTTACGGACGTAGAACTATGGGGGGAATAAAGATGAGATATGAAGATGTTTGCTTAGTGTCTAGAAAGACAGATGATTGGAATGGCACGTACCTCAAGCTCTTTGCCCTCAAGGATGTAACCGTCTACTCTGCCGGATTGGCCAGGTCGGCTGGAGATGGCGGCGTATAGACGTCCAGCACCGAATTGAGCTGCGATTGCGGGCTCGAGTTTAGCGTCTTTACATCGAAAGAAGGGTTTTTGTTTAAGTATTGGTATCAGGGACAATATCAGTAGAGTAGAGAGTAGGAACCCGAACCTTTCTTCCTCTGTTCGAGGATACGCTGGACGTGATTGGATTTTTTCTTCTCTTCTTCGCCCTCGGCTGGTTGAGTGGACTTTGCGAGTTTGGTGGAGACGGATTGGGCGTACTGTTTTCGATGTTAGTTTAAACAGAGATGTTTCTTTTTGGACGAACGCTGGGGAAAGGAAGGGTGGAATACGTACGTGAGTCTCGTACCACTGCCTGAATGGGGTTGCGTCGACTTGGATGATAGCTCCCTTTACGAGAGTGTTCGTACGGACGAGTTCGTTGTTCGACGCATTGTACACCTATATTTCAATCAACCCACATTAATCATTCCATCCTCAATCTCGGAATCTCAATAACAGAAAAGAAAAGAACCGAAGACCGAAATATCGATAGACAAAACTAATACGCACAACACCAATAACCCTCGTCTTCTTCGTGACCTGTTCAGAACCCCAAGCAAAATTCCCCGAATCCAGACGAAGAGCTCTGAATTTCTTGTTACCGCCGCGGGTGCGTACGGTATGGATACGTTTAGCACCGAGCTTAGTGTTAGCGGGTTGACGACCGAGTTCGAACTTCCTCTTCTTGCGGTAGTGAGCGCGTTGGGCACCTGTTGCGGAACGCTTGTGTCTTGAGGTGCGGGAGATACCTGTATTGGATCAATGAATCGTGCGTTACAGACAGAATCAAGGACGATGGTCGACAAGTAATCAGTCAGAACGTCGAATGAACGATTTAGTGTGCGATGGCGACGTACCCATTGTCAGCGGACGTGCAGGATGTGTATGCGGACGAAATTGTTTAGACAACACGATTGTTTAGGTGTGAGCGTCAGCTTCCATTCTGGGAAGATATGCTATATAGCTCAACTTCGCGACATGAATTACGTAATAATTCAGGTAGTCGAAGACATACCATTAAACTATTGTACGAGTGCTATCGTTCATCCATAATATACATTCCAGTACATCGTCCAGAAATATCACAATAAACATGCACAGAAAACACAACATTATTGATCACATATCCGTCAAATCCTTCCAAGTGTTCACTTATGATGAGTTGGTAGGAGCAGAGGTCAATCCTCCACTTGCCAAATCGCCTATGGCACGATGGATCTCAAGTCTTCCCATTACTGCTCGATGCAAACTTGATTTTGCTTTCGCCACTCCGCCAGGTTTCGAGCTGGAAGGTTGACCAGCCGGACCAAGACTAGAGCTTCGTCCATGGGCGGTTTCGCTTAGTGTATTTGAGGACTCAGAACTAGCAAGATGTGGCGGGACTATTATCGGCGTTAACCGAGGCGGAGGCGGCCACTAACAATCATCCTCTTTGACTTAGATTGTTGAAATTCAAATGAATGGCAGGACGTACACCCCTGTTTGGCTGATTAAAGTGTAATGCTGCCCACGGAGGGAAGTCCTTTTCGAGGCGAATCATGTAGTCCTCCAAAAACTTCAGACGGTCAAGTAGTGAACGTGGAAAGGACGGGACTGCAGTTGTTACTTTGTTCAGACGAGGAGAAGCAGGAGGAGGGGAGGTGCAAGGGACACACCATATCGTACGGCTAGATGGTCTTCGATACTTTCCATCCGAGCAGCTATTCCAGGGTGGCTATTTACGCCCGGCTCTCGAATTCCGCCCTGTTGCACAGATAAGGCCGCTTGTGTAACCTTTAATGGAGACTCGCTACTGGTCTCTATCCGTTTCATGGTTCTCCTCAACGGACCGTCCTCGTTCTTAGCAATGTCATACTTGATCTGTGTATCTCGATCCTGGAATTTGGCATCGGCTCGCGCACAGGATGAAACTGGCGGATCAGTATCCATACCACCGTTCGTTTCTTGTCTTTCGGCGTGCTCTTTGGTATCCGACTCCTGCCTCAAAGTCTGCTCACCAAGTTCGTTGAGACGGCGACGCTTCTCTGCGATAGACAGAAGAAACTCTGCACGATTGGATGCATTGTTACGTTTTCTGGACTGTTTCAGAAGGCGAGAAACAGATTTTACTGTCTTGGAATCACATCAGCTCGTCGCCGAGATTTTGATGCAGAGATGACGCACCGACGAAGGAGTTTGTGGCTCAACACCCTTCTGAAATTGAATGTGCTCTAACTTTCGCTCCTCTAAGCACTTTTTCTCGAAAGTGGAATTCTCGTCCTCAGCCAACTCCTACAGCAATAACAGATGAAACGAATGGAATAATAGATCATTTGATCAACGCACTTGTAAGTTATTGACAAGAACCTGAAGCGCTTTCGGGATCTGCTCGCGTTCCCACTCCTCATTCAGCAGCAACACGTCTTCATGAAACCCGGCCAACGTCTGCTGTAAACCGACTTGCTTGAAAAATGAAACAAGTACTGAGTCCCATTGCTTCGCAAACTTCGGGTCCCGTTTTTTCTCTTTGGTTGAGGTTTCATCCGTTTGCGCTCCTTGTTGACGATACGATTTATAATGATGGGTCGGATGAGAGTACCAAGAAGGTGCGTAAGGAGTTGTATGCGATGCGTGTAACGGCCAATTTGTATACGGCTGGTGGACAGAGAAGGAGTAGAGGTTGCCAGAGCTTTGCGCTTGCTGCTGATAGGATGGAGGGTTCGAATTCCCGTCGGCTGCAGGCGATGGGTTAATGGAAGACATTTCAAGACCACATAAGTTTCTCTTCAGTTTCAAATCATGTCAGGCAGTGTTGGGAGAGAAACGATCACGTGGTGCCATGGTCATGAAGAATCCAATCGGAGAATGAATCGAACAGAAGAGCTCAGGCTGAACCGTCATGGGGCTGGAGTTTCTCTTCGTCTATACTCTCATGTGTGCTTCACCTATCCTCTATCATCTTGTACACCATCGCATACATGGACTCCGAATTCGCTAATGTTGTACGCTTGCTCGCCGTGGCAGACGAGCAATCGCTTATCCGGTTCTGCGAGGAGAGTGGCACAATGTAAGTGATAATTCGTCGCATACCCACGAGGCTCATAGATTACCTCAGAGACGATATCCTTGGATTTAGACACTCGCACGATATTGGTGACAGCATAATTTTCGTTCGATTCAAGAGGCTCTCAAGTATCTATGATTTGAAGAGACGTTCTAAAGTGTCGAAGATCGGCGGGCGTTCAGTTCTCGTGGAGACCGTGGCAGATTCTCGTCTTCTCCAAAAGCAATGCAGAAGAATATGCAAGATCCCAAATCTGCCGGATGGTTGCTTATCTTATTGCGGTGATCGTATGGGAACTCCACCTAAAAAAGAAAATCGACGATTCAGCTTCCCCAATTACCCCTTATCAACTCCAACAGGTCGATTCGCCTCTGCCGAATTATGGAGGTTCTCAGGACCCCGTCCGGATCCTGTACGTCTTCAATCTAGCCCTCTGAAGCTTCTGAGCCTCGAAGAGGCGGCCGCGTCAAGACCTTCTAGTTACAGAACGGCGACTGCTGACGAATCCGTAATATCGACTACTGGCGGGCTGCTTTCTCCCCTGGCAAGGAGTCCAACAAACTTCAAGGACAGCTTAAAGCCAGAGAAATCCCTTGCTCCTCGCGCCTCAGCCTTTAGTCCTCAGCTTCTCGGCGCATCAGGCAATGCAAGTCGACGGAGTCGTCTGACCCTTCTGAAGCGTACACTTTCGTCTCCCAGGAAAACCGGTTCTGCTTCCACCCGTCATTTTGTTCAAGGATCTCCAAGCACTCGTTCTGCTCGCTCCAAACTAGGATCTTTCTACCCTTCCGAATTAAGGCGCCTCAAAGAAGAGTTATGCGAAGCAAAGGAGAAGTATGCTCGATCTCTAGAAAAAGTGCAGAGCTACCTTGATCAGATGGAAAAGAAGTATAGCGATCAGAGAGTCTAGGGAGAATATTGAGCACATGGGTCTCTGGACAATGAATCAATTCTGCTTAGGAAAAACAACAATGTCTGAAGTGCTCGGTATACCTCCTTGTCTACTCTTCTAGTAAAGAGACGCTCCGCAACGTTTACTTGATGGATAGTCTTGACTCTACGTGTTTTGCTTCTACGATTACTTTGATTGTTTTCAAGCAATGAAATTGCACACTCCTTGTTGCGAATCCGCAGACCCGCTCAACGACTCTATCTCCGTTGCTTATTAGAACACACTCGGCACTCTAACTCCGACGAAATCACATTATTCGGTTTGCGACCTTATTAGTCGCTGAACTAGTATGGTGCATGTCAGAAAACCCACGGAGCTGATAAAGTGGGTAAGTGCATCGCAGTCTGTATAACATCCCAAACAGGTAGCAGGTCCGCGGGGCGCAGTGGCAATACCTGCAAGTTTGCGGCGCGCTGTGTGGTGGCGTACGCATGATAAGCGTCGAGGTGATTTACTAGCATTCTGCTTGTATGTGCTCTGATGTACTGCATACGTACCGACAGACGCGGCCAGAGGAAGCTAGCAAAGAGGAGCTACGTTTGGGAGTTGCAAGAATGTAAGTCTTTCCTTGGGCTTCAATGCGGAGACGATGCTAACCAGCTGGCAACCTTCATGAAGGTCTTCGAACTAATATAGATCCAAGATGCATCGTTTACACTGTCTACGATAATCGTGGACATCCATATGTCGTTGGTGCGTACAGTGTGCCACATTCATAAAGACACAACTGTAACACCTTGGAACCAGTCGATGCTCCGTGTCCATCAGCTCCGGGGCGACCATTCTCGCGTTTCGTATATCACAGGGGAGTCAACCACGAAGAAATTGCGAAAACTGTGTACAATACGATTCTAAAATACCCGGGAAGCTTCTTGCCGGCTATCTATGGGGAAAACTTTATGGAGAAATGGGTACAATGGTAAACGGTGATGAGATTCATGATGATGGTTTAATTAAAGTAGCAGTAATTTATATCCTCAACAATTCTGAAGTATAATTATGACCACTCTTTTTGATACTGTGTTTCATTCAACTTTCAACCACCGAGGTCATCTCATCTGTAGAATGTATGCATGGGAAAGTCTTTCTATTTTAGGCCACGCGGTACAAGTTGTGTCCATCATCCTGCATACGTCAAACTCGATAATGGCGACCAAGAAAGCAGCAGAACACACACTCTACCATCTATCGCCAAAGGGCTTTTGGAAGAAGTTCCGCGATGTTGCTGTCGTAAATCCGGAGATCTCAAGTGGTCTGCCTTTGCCCGACAAGAACAGGTATCCTCAACCAGCTTCTCGCCCAGAGAAGTACGCGACGCCTGCCACGAAGGGTAAGTCTTCTTGCATAGTATTGTACAGAGAAAAAGAGAAATTGTCATGGACTCTTATCTTTTGCATTGTAGCATCTGACCCAGCGCAGAACCCGTACTGGAAGCGCGACGTGCGCCGTGCGTACCCGCAACTTTCCGTAGTGACCCAGGACGAGTTGGCGACGTTCCTGCTGCAGAGGCCTGAGCAACCAGCGTACTTCCTTCTTCTTACCATTTCCTTCCTATATAATCATAAATCTTACCATTTCTATGTAGCGTCAATGCTCCAGCTGAAGGTCAGCAACCTGTCGCCCCTGCTGATGGTGCCACCGTTCCAGCAACACGCGCACCGGCCGTCGACCTTACCGCTGCTATTGCAACGATAACCAGCGCAGGAAAAGTGTACTCCAAGTCGCATCTCCCACCGACACTACCTATTCCGCACAAACGCTGGAAACCCCAGTTAGCACCTGACGCTCCTCACGATCCTCATTCATATTTCCCGATGATTCTTGTGAAGTAAACGAAGATTACGACTCTTCGTTGGCTCGTGTTGCGGAAGGGGTGGCGCAAAGAATATCTAATCTTTGGGATGCGATTTGAGTGGCAACATTGCAGTAGTCGGCTTTAGACTGGTCGACAAACACGTTGACGTTGTGCAAATTCTAGATGCAGAATGCAATTTCATTTCTCTTGCATGCGTATCACGAACGGCCCGCTCGTTTGTTCAATCTTCCGCTTCCATGGTATACCGCTTTGTCATTTGAATCTTGACCTTTGGCCTTGTACCGCTGCTGACACGGTATCTCTCGGTCACGTGCTACTATTCTTTCTGACGGAAAACCCTCCTCGAGCATGAGCTATCTGCAGTGACTGTCTGCCTGAGACACAGCCTGAGAGATCGAAGAACTCCCCGCTCGAATACAAACTAGCTATGTCGGTAACGGATGGATGACAGACAGAAATGACCGAGAGGCATTGCGCACTGGGTATACGCATCGTCACGTCATTTCAACACCATCGATGAATAACGCGTTTCTCGCACCATCGCAATTTTTCGCGTTTCAAAGGCGTTTCAAGACACACTCTTTCCCTTTCTCGGGTTATCCAAGGATCATCCGAGGTTATACGTGCTCGCGGAGGACACATTGCGCAATCTCACGGCGATTACCAGGGCTGAGAATCGATTTTTGTTGTTAAAATGCTTGAGCTTATAGGTTACCCCCAACTCCTACTCCCCCGCAATCTGCCCCCAGATCTCGTGCTTCTGCCTCCGCCAAGATGTCTGCTGCTCCTCCACTAGTCTCTGGTATTTTCATTCCGTCTGGGCCTAAAATCGGTGCCCCGCCGAAATTTTCTGTCCCGCTTCATCCTTCCGCACGGCTGTTAAAAAAGAATGTGTTGTCTGGGAGCACTTCCGATGGGAGCTACAATACGAGCGAGCCTCCTCCGTACCAACAAAGAGACCCTCACGAGCTACCAACGTTCACTGCCGAGTCTCTCGCGCATCCCGTAGAGCCAGTTCTTTATCTACCCCCACTAATCTCGTCACTGCCTGCACATGCGGAACGTTCATCACCTTCCGAGACATTACCTGATTCATCCGGAAGCAAACCCCCGACAGTTTTAACGACGGCTACACGTTTACCAGATATCGATCCTGTGTCTTTGTCATTACATCGGGCTTTGCACTATTTCAGGCCTTTGGACAATAAGTATGCGAGTAGGCCGTATGATGAAGCTTTCAATTGGTCCGAACTACGTCTTCCCGAGGACGAAGAGCGGGAATGGTACTGCGTTGCCTTTCGTTCACGAAGACGAGAAGGGAGTAATGGGGATGGTACGTGGGCGAGCATTTCCGCATGCATGCTAAGTATTAACCTATCTGGCTACAGAACTCTATGAAGCGGATGGTAAAGCACACGAAGAGGCAGTCCAGAATGGAGGAGTACGTACATTATTGATTCTCCAGTTCTTCTCAGATAATCTTATTTTTTGAAATCCCTTTTCTTGTGTGTAGCTGCTGATGTACTGGTATGGCGTTCCTGATCCTATTACTGGCCTCAACCTCGCTACGTGTATTTGGCAATCTCGCGCTCACGCTTCTGCTGCAAATTCTCGTCCACATCACATTCGCGCTATGCGACTCGCAAAGGATGCATATGAGATTTACACACTTGAGCGACATGTCCTAGAGAAGAAGCGCGGGGCGAAGGGTGTTACAGTGGAAAAGTATGTTGATGGAGAAGTTGGTTGGTAGATTAGGTTTCATTTGCTATGAGCAGAGACTGCTGAAACCCTCTCGTGGATTGTAAACTATATCCCCCTGCAGTGATTATTATACCGTCCTTGACTTCTTATAGATGCTTTTGCAAGTGCCCTGTTATGATCGTGCTTCAACGCGGTTGTCTGCTTCGGATCAGAGTTATTTCGAGAAGATAAGTAAGAAGCATTCTTCGATTGGAAATGGAGTATTTGCGTCTTGAGTTTGGAGTTGTAACAGCCAAGATGACAAAATGAGAGGATCAGTCGAGTCATCTGGACTCATTCTGATATCACATGGTATACTCTCAGACGAATCGGTGCACAAGTTTCCGTGCTTGCACCCAGTACAGATTTCTTCGCAGTGTAGTCCAGATGAAACCAGCTGAGTGCTCTCTATGCCTATCTTCCTTGCCATTAGATGTGGAGCAATCCACCCGAATGGACTCATCATATAGGCATCCTACCAGGCACAACCAATTGGTCTTGAAAACCGAAGCACGCCATCCAGAAATCGATCTTGCATCTCTATCTCTGCACCATGCCCTACATCATTTCAGACCACTCGATGATAGGTATGCGAGCAAACCATTGGAAGAAGCGTTCAATTGGAAAGAGCCGGATCTTCCCAAAGATGAGGAGCGCGAGTGGTATTGTGTCGCCTTCCGTTCACGCAAGAAGGCGGGTTATAACGCAAAAGGTTGGATTACCATATGCTTTTCCAAGTTTCTAGACAGAGACTGATAGTTGAATCCAGAATTTTCCGAGGCGGATAGAGAAGTGCATGAGGAAGCAGTCCAGAATGGCGGGGTAAGCAAAATCATCTTCCTTTTATACACAGTGTATTTGTGCAGTCATTGGATTGCTTTGACTATTCACCGTAGCTCCTAATGTATTGGTATGGAATCCCCGATCCTGTGACAGAATTCAACCTTGCGACACATATCTGGCGTTCCCGCACACATGCCATAGCTCGACGCACACAGCACGTACGAGCAAAGCGTCTTGCACCCGACTCCTATGAAACGTTTGCGATTGAACGATATGTCCTGAAGAAGCGGCGTGGAACGAATGAAATTGAGCTAGAGAAGTACGTAGACGGTGAAGTCGGATGGTAAGATCGTTAACTTGGATGTTCAGAGAATTAGTTTTGTGAATTGCCGTAAGATTATGGTTTTGCGATAGTGATCCATAGTACTGTAATTATTATTGTAGGCATGAGCTATATCTCCCAGTCCTCGATAGGATCATCCGAGAGTTGCGACGCATTGATGTTCCAGATTGCCTCGTTCGCCATTCTGTCGGCTGATGCGCTCCTGGCCGACCCTTGCAGTTGAGTCTAGCAAAAGTGTCAAGTGAACGTGCTTTCTCCAATGGAAGCAAACTTACGACGTCACCGTGTTCCTGATAACTGCCATCGTAAATGGGGGATATGTATATACCAGGGGCAGGGGCGAATGCCGGACGATTCTTTGTTGGCCTCGGCGTCACTATCGACTTGGGCGATCCAGATTCATTGTCCAAACGATTACTTAGCACGTGGACTTCCTTCGCTGAGGGTGAATTTGTATGATCGAATAGAGTCTGGAGCTGAGAGGGTACTTCGGGCACAGTAAGTACCTTCTCATCGATGAGTGCAGGCCTAGCCGAACCCCGAGGACTTTCGAAGCACAGATACGGAGATACGGGAGTTTCTGAATATTCAGTTCGTGGCATGCTCTGCTCGAAGCGTTTTGTATGTGATGTCTGATCACAAGACGTCTTCAGCCGATCTCGTTGCATAGACGGTGACGAACGGTGAGTTTCGATCACATCTGGCGCATTCGTTTTAGCCCCAGCTGAGCGTAGCGTGAAGGTTGGCACACCCTGTTCAAGTCCACAAACGTCCATTACATTATTGTTCTGTTGGTTTAGAGATAATCCGCGTCCGAGTTCAAGAGCTGTGCGTCTAGGCGAAATGATATCAGCAGGCTGTTGTAATTGCCCCGCCATCCCCTTATGCTTTAGTTCGACAAAACGCGTCAGTTTCTCGTCATCTTCACCCCTTCCAGCTGGGAGTGGCTTCTCGTCTTGAAACATAAGAGGAGTAAGGTCAGAGGACCAGAGTTCCTCGGGAGGGGAGTAGGCATTCAGATCAGAAAGACCAAAGAAGGTGGGTCCTGGAGTTGAAAATGGCTTCGTTCGTACATGTTCTGAGTTGGAAGCGAAGGATAGAATGGAAGCAGCCGCATCTTCATCGACATCTCCATCGGCAAATAATTCATCACCGACGTTCGTTTCGCTGACAAGAGTTGGTGAATCATAGTTATAGTCTTCAGATTTGTCTGAGTTAACAGCACAGCCATCAAAGTGAGAAAGAGAGAAAGAAGCGGCGGGCCCAGGTGTGCTAAATGGGTTATAGTCGGGTGAGCTAGAGCGGGGATGTTTGCCGTAGGATACATCCGAATAGACTTTGGCACCATTTGAAGGAACATTGGTGGAAAAAGGAGGGCTTCGAACCGGAGTGAGGAAGTGCACTGATTTCTGTGCGAAGGGACCAGGTTGAGCAAACGGAACCGGCGATGATAACTCGCTCTTAGCATCTGCATATGCGAAGCCATCGGATGGTAAGCGGATTTTTCCATTGATGTCATCAACTGGTAGAGATGCAGGTATTTTATTAGCAGCATTTTCGTCAGAGACTCGTCTTCCAGGTGAAAATATCTGTGGCGGCGTGAAAGCAAAAACAGGGTCACTACGAGATTCCTCGAGGTGCTCAGGCATTGCAGCAGAAGATGGTTCCCGGTTTTCAGAATTTTCAGCGTTGTTGCATAATGTGCTCGTGTTTTCCGGAAATGCAAGTGCGCGTAGAGGGTGATCAGCCTCTAGGGTGGCAAAAGTATCTGATAGCCAATTTGGAAGCTCTTGCCGGCAATTCTGAGGTCATAAAAGAGCGCAAAGGTTGATGAATCATAGGTCACGAGCAGGGTGAAGTACGCTTACTGCTCGGCTCTCTGAATTCTGGCGGCCCACAGCTCTCCACGACGGTAGGATGTTGTTAAGGAAGTTGTCTGAGCGGTTCTTGTCCGGTGAACTACCTGCCTTGATAAGAGAAAATCCTTCTCCTACATAGTCGCTTTTGGAAGTGCTATGGATAACATCGATAGGCGTTTGAGGTGGTTCGGAGGCGAGTGTTGACGAGGAAGAGCCATGTGAAGGATTGCGAGGACGTTTGTTTCCGTGGACAGCCGAGTTTGCAGCGAATGATGTATTGAGACGCTGGAGCATACGGTCTAGACGAGTATTGAGTCCTTCGTATTTCCTTCGTTTCCCTTGAGTCCTTCCGAGAGACAGTACGTCGTAAGCATCGTCTTGACTGCGAGCATCAAATATTACATGGTCAATAAACACAATAGACATTATGACAAATACGACAACAGAGAACGTACTGGCTAGTATGGTACTGCGTGGATGAGGCGATTGAGGGTGCTGGCATGTCCTACCGATAGTCATGCGCCGCCTCGCAGGCAGCGGATGTTGTAGTTTGTTACTGGCTGACATTCATTCGGTGATGCGCAAATGTCGTGACGGACGCGACTTGTCATATCAGGTGACATGGTCAGCCTCACTGTACATATATAAGCAAGCCCCACCATCTTTTCCTGGTCTGGTACAAACCACCACCTTCTGGACTCACGCATACCCATACCGCATCTGATCTAAATCTATACCGAGAGCCTCACATCCACGTCTTCACGATGACCAAGCTCTTCAAATTCTGCGCGACTCTTCTCGCTTTCCTTGTGGCTGCGGTGGCAGCCGCCCCCCAAGAGCATCTCGCGCCAGCAGCCCATCAAGAGGCTTCCAAAGTCCTTACGGCGCGCGCCGTAGAAAATACATCGATCAACTACCACGCAGACAAGACCGGACTTCCTGTAGCTCGCGTCCAGGCAAGACAAGTCCATAATGCCGACTACGGCTCAAACAACGGCGGCCCTTCGGGTAATCCTCAACCCTCGCATAAATCTGGGGACTCGGAGAGCTCTTCTAAAGCTGCGGCTGATAACTCTGACTCCGATGCATCTAGTCGTAGCGATGACTCGACGACGGAGAATACGCGTCGCGCCTTCACACCCTAGCCTTCTCACGATATCAACTACGCCGGTCACTCTCAGATGAACTATGGCCTGCTTCTCCTAGATTTTTTCTCTCTGCTCTTCTGAATGTGTCTCATGGTGCTAGTCTGTGCTTCTGTTTGCGTGGGGAACTGTAGTTCTTGATACCCTGGTCTTCTGTATGATTACGTGGAGGGATTCTGTATCGGTATATGACCCGTGTGCTGCGTATATCCAGAAACAAAGTACTGCACTTTAGTTTCATAGCAATTAAATGACTCCGGTCTCGACATAATCCGATGAGTTAGAACCCTACGCAATGCTGGATCCAAAAGTAGGTCGTGGATAGTCCTCAGCCCCTCGAACAAGTCACTATTGTTCTGCTACTCGGAGTCGTTGACGGAGAGCCTCCTGCATCAGCACTTCGTTGCTGGCATGTCAATGGACCTGAATGTATGACCACTCAACTGGAGTCGTTACAGTAATGCATACAGTAGGGCGGTGACTTTCTCCTCTCATGTGATGCTCGACTTGTAAGGGGAGTAGCCACACCATAAGTCCAAAGAGTTAAGGAGGCCGACAATGATACTGAAAGAAAGAAGCACGCAAGGAGCGACTATATCTTTCCCGGTCCCTGCTTGCTGTATGACACCCCACCCCCTAGAGAATGCCGCGCATTCAATTCGAGGGTTATATCATGTGTCTACCCAGACATTACATGGCTTTGGAGCCTTTTGATCTTGTAAGTGTCTTGGCCTTCGACGTTCGGAATTCTGATCCTTTCACGAATAGAAATTTTCGCGGAAAGACTGTATGCCTCTGTAATGCTCGATAAGTTTTACGAGGCCAAGACGTAGCCAAGTCTGAGATTACTTAATATTTCTTTCCCGAAATGGCGATTGTTCTCAGGTTTGCAGTTCCGGTTGAATTGTCAGAAAATGCCCCCGACGCTGACAAACATTTCTAGGCGAGAAGTGAATAATCAGATAAGATCATGACAACAGATAACGAGTGGCCAAGACAGATCCATTGTCGGGTAAGAGGAGTGAAAGTGGATAAACCGCATGTGCGCCACTCTCGGCGTTGCTTATGTATGGCCTAAGAAGAAACAGGATTAATATATGACACTGGTCTTTTCGAAATGGGGGGTTGACTGAATTTGCGCCATGACTTTCACAGTGCAAGAACTACTGGCCAACGGTCATGGAACCGCTCATGCTAAAGAACACGTCTCCTTCGTCTCGATCACGCCAGACAATGTGGAAGTCTTGCGCGAGCTCAATGGAAGGTTGTTCCCCATCAAGTACACCGAGAGGTTCTACAATGCCGTCGTCATGCCAGAGTTATCGAGGTTCTGTAAGCTTAGTGAGTGGCCTTACTCACTTTCGTCCTCAAGCCTTTTTTATTACTTGAATATGGCAGTATACTTTGACGACGTCCCTGTCGGCACTGTTAGCTGTCGGTTTGAAGAAACGGAGGAGGAGGTCAAGCTTTATCTCATGACGATGGGTGTTCTAGAGGTAAAACATGTCAAGCGATCGATGACGGCGGAGCTGACCAAAGTGTTCTCTGCCATAGTCATATCGATCCAAACATATAGGCTCCAAGACCGTTCGTCACATCGTAGATGTCGCGCGAGCGAGCGAAGAGCCAAAATTTTCGCGCATATATCTTCATGTCTGGCTGTTGAACCCAGATGCTAAGCGTTTCTATGAGCGAAACGGCTTCAAGGAGGTTGGCGTTGCCGTCGTAAGTTATTTGTTGCTCTCGCTGGTAGAAAAGTACACTGAGGAGTTATCCCAATTTGTTCCTGAATGGTTATATGCGCACCGGCAGGAGTACTATAAGGCAGACATTCCAACTCGTGACGCTTGGATCCTCGAGCTGGAACTCCATTCACAGTCTACGAATGGCGGGAATGGAGTCGACGGAAACGCTGAGACTGTCACGAACGGTGTAAAAGACGCTGATAGTGCGAATGGTACGAACGGGGTGGGTGTTCCGGTAAATGGAGATGCGAAGCAATAGGTGTCCTGAACACATCCTAGGTTGAGTGAGACTACATAGCGTTTGTACAGTAATTCTTATTGCGTAGGAGCTGTAGATGCAATTGTGATACAAAGAATCGAGACTGTGGAGTCTTTTCCGCCCTGTACCAACGCAGGTACATCGGAAGATTATGCCTATAAAAATCGAGCCCTACATTTATAAAGACGGTGATCTTGTCCAAACCTCAGAACTTAACTCCAGGGAGGATCACATCGTCAGGAGGAATTTATGCTTGACCCATTTGATTAGTGTAACCTCCTAAATGCAGAAGCTGGCAAAACCCAAGTATAAACAATGGACCAGGACGATCACCCATACAGTGACTGATCATGTGGTGTACCGAACAGTCCTACTTTCCAGCTTGGTGGTTGCTTCCATTGTTCGACGCCGAGCTTCAGCACGCGAGAAACAACGCTTGCAAGAAGTTCTGCATCCCCTCGGTTGTCTCCTTCCAATACAAATTGCAAGACGGCTGCCGTTGGTACGGGATTTGAGGATTTCGCCGACACCGCGAGAAGTCGTCGAGTTAGACCACCGCCCGGGATGAACGGGATAGAAGGAGATGGTTCAGAAGGAACGACGGGTTCTTCAGGCCTTTCGGACGATTCAAATATATACGCCGGGAGTTGAGAGATGAAGGATATCGGTGATGAATCCAAAGCGGGAGACCCCGGTGCAGTGAGCGAATATATTGGAGACCTGAGAGGCATTGTTCAGTATCAACCCTAGCCATAAGAACTCCACATACATCATTTGTGCATCACTCCTGTTTGTGAGATCGACACCAGTCAGGTAGATTACAGAACCGACGCCGCTGGTTTGTATAAACTGGAGGAGGGAGGTCGAGAATTCTTCCTTTCGTGACTAAAACAGAATTTAGCCTGTAAGTCGAGGGAGGGGACGTATTTAACTCACCTTAAGCACAGGAGAGCGTTGTTGGGTTACAAGGATGCTAGTCCCTTCCTTTCCAAATACTGTAGAGAATTCATTACACAGAACCCTTGTAAGTTACGAATTAGACTGACATACATTCCAAAGGTGTCGTAATCCCAGGCCCTTCCTCTCGGGCGCCGACAACAGGGATGAAATAGGTAGGATCGAAAAGCCCGAGTTGCTCCAGCCCTAGAGTCTCAATGAGCAGGTCTGCGGCAAGCTGTGACACGTTGCCGGCTGCTACTACCGGCTTTATATGCAAAGCCAACTTAGTAGAGTAAGGGTAGGCTAAAGATGAGCTAAGCACTTACGACTACAAGCGTTTTAGACTTTAGAGACACAGATTCATTTAATGGATAGTAGTAATTCATGTTAAATTCCTTGGAAAGTAGTCCAGGAATATGGTAAGAAGACAAGGCAGGAGAGTCGAGACGCGTCACTTCTTCAGCCCAAGCAGCTGATGATGATCGACGTTGATCGACGCGTTCCAAGCCCAACCTCGAACTTTCCTCTTGACCATATCCATGTCTGAATTACAACCAGCCCAATCCACCAATGGAGGTGCACCATCTCTCACCGGCGCAGCGGGAGCCTCCCAAGAATCGCTCGCTGCGACATTTGCAGCTGATCCGCGTATCCATTTCTCTACCGTGACAAGCCGATGGGCGTTTGAGGATGATGACGGAAATGAATGGGAGTATGATGCTAATAAGGGTGTCTGGTTGCAAGTTGTACGTGCAGCCTTTCATTATTCGATAAACTGGAGTTGAACCAAACCGTGTCATCTAGGCTGACGAAGAGTTAATACGGAAGCAACAAGCCGCGTATTCTGTACCCGGTGTCGACGAGGAGGTGAGTTCTCCAATTCACAACAATCACAAACAGGGTCTTTATGTGGCTTATCCTCGCTTTAGGCACCGGCAGCACCGATCCTCAAACGATTGAACAAAAAGCGCAAAGAACCCGAAGACTACACTTCCGCAACCACCCCACAAGTAGGACATACCATCAAGCGGGGCAAGAACGCAAAGGACAACAACAACAACAACAACAACAACAACAACAACAACAACAACAACAACAACAACAACAACAACAACAACAACAACAACAACAACAACAACAACAACAACAACAATTCCGCAGCTGCCTCTTCTTCCAAACCCGCACAACCACGAAAATCCAAGAACACCGCGGTGTATGTTACACGTTTACCATCAGATACAACAAGAGAAGAGTTGGTCGAACGATTCTCCCGATGTGGAGTCCTGGAAGAAGACGATGAAGGCGATCCGAAAATCAAACTTTACGCACGCGAAGACGGACTTTTCTCAGGCGAAGCTCTCGTAGTCTATTTCAAAGAAGAAAGCGTAGCACTTGCGGTTGCAATGCTCGATGAAGCCGAATTGCGAATAGGTGACTCGTCAACTGTGATGAGTGTTTCACAAGCAGACTTTGGGCATAAGGACGGCGAGGCCACGAATAGAGAGATGAAAGATGCAGCGGGCAAACCGAGGAAAGAGGTCAATAAGAAGAAGGCGACGAAGAGGATCGGGAGGATGCAAAAGTACGTTTCTCTTTTCTGTAGCTTTGTTTCGTTTGTATCATGCGGTTGGACTCTGACGTATCGCAGGAAGCTCGAGGACTGGGACTCAGACGATGATTTTGGTCCAGCGAAGGATACACAAGATGGCAACAGAGCAACAAACAAGAATACTCGCGTCGTCGTTCTGAAACATATGTTCAGCCTCAAACAAGTCGAAGAAGACCCTTCTTTATTCCTTGAATTGAAAGAGGATGTGCGGGAAGAATGCTCTGGACTCGGTGAAGTGACGAATGTTGTGCTTTATGATGTGAGTGAATGGGAATTACACTGCATTCTCGAGCTCGTTTATGTGAGCTGTGCCGGTGCTGAACCGGGATATCGTTTGTACAGGAAGAGCCTGAAGGAATTATAACAGTCAAGTTCCGAGATCCAGCCAGTGCTCAATTATGTGTTCAAGTAAGTCATCAGTGATAATTTATCCTATACGCATAATCGAGCCTCATGCGATTTTTGATTAAATAGAGAATGCAAGGTCGATTCTTCGACGGGCGACGCGTAGAAGCATTTATCTACGATGGCAAGCAACGCTTCAAGCGTAATGGCACGCACGACAACTATGAGGACGAAGAAGACGAAGAGGAAGCAGAGAAGAAGCGATTGGAGGACTTTGCAAGCTGGCTCATGAAGGAGGGAGAATGAAAAGGTGCAGGTCGACGAATGATATTGTGCAGTCAAGCAATTTTTGTTTATTTCTGGGTTTTATTGCTGAGAAGAAATGATGCTGCTATCAATTCTACAATACTCGTTTCTGCGATGATTGTTGTTCATGTACTAAACTACTACTAGCAATCTGGTTTCACAATCAATGTGCATGCATGAAGATGCAAAAACTAACGGAGGGATAATTCTGTTAGGTTTCACCAGCATGAAAGCAACGCTTTCGTTTCTATAGCCTCTATACGCTATTGAAACAACAAGATTATAAGTACAACTCAAATAACGCTGGCAAAAAATACCTACCTCGTTGATCACAACTCTTTTCTTATCCCCCTCCTCTTCCCGAATCCAATCTAGATTCTGTCGTGTCGATCCACTTGCTCCAGGTGTCTCCTGACTGCTAAACCGAATATGCAACGGTGTACCTCGTGGATCCAGAGCTGACATGGAAGAAGACATTGCGACAAGGTCTTCCTCTGTTACAGAACTAGCCAAGGAATCACGTCCGCCATGTTCTGGGAGTTCGCTAGCGGGAGAGATCAAAGGTGAAGCAACGGGCGAGGCTGCAGCTGCTGTGGGTGTACGTGAGCCATCATCGTGATCTCCATCGTGCTCGTGCTGGGCCTCACGAACATCCTCTCGAATCGTAGAAGGACGATGGGCCAACCTAGCAGCACCCGCAGCAGCAACATCCTCTTCTTCCTCATCCTCTTCCGCAATAACATCTTCGTCAACAGCTAATCGACGAAGACCCGCTTCAACTGCATCAACTCGCTCCATATGTTCTAATACCGTGACTCCACTCGTACCGGGATGCACACGTGGTAGCTTTGTAACGAAGGGGACGGGACGGGAGTCGGCTCCTGAACGACGCGCAGGGGGAGGAAACCAACGACCCGTAGGTGTGCCACTGTCTGATGCACCTTGGCTTCGGGCTCGTTGGTGATGGGGGGAGGTAGGAAGGTTGATTGGGAGTGTCTTGACGGACGGTTTCGGTGACGCGGATTGTGGACCGGCGATGAGTTCAGTGAACGTATCGTCTACTGCAACTTCGACTTCGTCGTCCCAAACCAACATTTTCTGTCGGCGGGTTAGCTCGAGTGGACCTTCGTCGCTATGTTTTAGGCTTTGCACAACATTATAAGCTTGACCTTTCACAACAGCAAGTTGCCTCTACATGTTGCGTCAATGAAATCTTGTTTAGACGTAAACCGAGAAAATTCACTAACCTTGAACATCTTCAGATTAAAGTCCGGATCCACTGAAAACAGCTTTCGAAGCTGATAGGTTGTCTCCTCCCACCAAGCCTTCGACGTGAGTAGAGGCAGGAAATGATCGCGAGTCTTCTGGCTGAATGGTTGTCCAATCAGGCTGACGGGTAGATATAACCACCCATACGTGTATGAACGCCAACCCTTAGGATGTTCGTGCGGGAACGCGAGAGAGTTATCAATTGCGGCGATATGAATATGAGGATACCGAGTATATGATCGTTCTTGGGTGCGGCTCGGAGTACGGGACGGCGGCGGAGGTGTTGCGAGTAATGTAGACGACGAGCCTGCAACGGAGGACATTCGTGGTGTCGAGATCATCCCTTCTTTCCGTACCTCTCCCATCAAAGGCATCTGAAGGGGGTCGGAGCGAGAGGGTGCGACATCTACGAGCGACTTCTCGTGTTCTCCCTCGCAATACTTAATCATGTAGTTGTCCGCACCTCGGTCGGTATTATGCATTATATAGTCTATGAAGTCCATTAGAAGTCCAGTTCGACCCAAACAAGGGAGCCCATACCTAAAATTACAAGTCTAGAATTCAAGGGCAAGGTCGTCAGCATTGTAAGTGGTCTACAGACTTGACTTACTTTTCAAGCTCCTCCCTGAAGCTCTGTTGCAATGTGCCGCTCCAGTAAAACCCACGGCCCATCCCATCATCTTCACTCACATCATATAAGACGCGATCCTCATCGAAATCATACGCATCATTAAGTTCTTCGTCACCTCCCGTCTTGCCGCAAACAACCTGAAGAGCAGAAAGGAAGCGTTTACTGAACTTGCCCGTTCGATGCGTGGAGTCGTCAAATGTGTCCCGAATTGGCCGGCCAGGCCACGGATGCTTGCGTAAGAAGTCAGAAGCATCTAATAATGGAAAGTCAGACAGGAACTACGGAAAGGGCTCAGTGACAATCAACCTTGATAGCCATGCATGAAGAACTGCAAACTCCCGATCTTCTCAGGCAACGGCTTTCCTTTTTTCGTCGCATTTCGGTCCAGCCAGTCGTAGAAGAAGGCCTAGGAGAGGTCAGAAAGGCGAAGAACAAGTAGATTAGGCTTACGGGAGAAGAAAATGACACAAGCTGAGTCTTTGGTACAATATTAAGGTTCAAGCGGTCATCTAGTAGGGATGCCGCAGCTTCTGAGATGTAACTGAACCCCGTCAGTATTAAAGCGCGTACGTATTAGTCGTACCTACCTGAGATTCGGTATAAGACAGGCTCTCCCAAAAGGTATAAGCCATCTAAACTGACGATGTAACCACTTGGTCGTCTAGGAATTACCTTAGTTGAGGGCCCTTCGCTATCTGGATCTTAAAATACATACCTTGGGATTCAGTCTCCCATATGGCTCTTCATCCTTTGGCTTGAAGACCCTAACGATCAAAAGCATAAGTTTAGGATGATCCACATAAAGTAACAACTTACGCGACAGTTTGTACCCTTCCGTCAACCTTCGCTCTAGCGAAGTACGACCCAGAGGAGCCTTTACTGATCATCTTCGGGTGAATACCTTCCGAGATAGCTTTCTGAATTGACATGACAATTCTTGTTTACATTCGTCGTCAGCATTCGGGAGTCAAATTATGGACCAAGGAAAAGAGCTCACTTGTCAAAGTCACCTTGTGACATTGGTGGACGGTGATCCAATGTCTTGATCTATCAAATTTAAATGATGAGTTCTTCCTCCACGTCAGAGTGCAATGGGACGTACGATGGTCGAAGGAGGGAATTGAACATGGACTTGAGGTTCAAACATGCTTCGTACAATTTCCTTCCTCGAATCATCGGACTTGACCTTCTTTTTGCCCTTTACTTTCTGCGCAATACTTTCGGTCCATCTTGCAGAGGTAAAGCTAAGCATGGGTAACGCATCACCAGATGCATGTTACACACCTCTTGAAAGCCACGTCCAATTTCTTCAAGTCAATAGGTCCTGGGCGTGAGGAACGCCGTATTCCCCTTGATCGACTTGTTGACGCTCCTGAAGAACCCGGGACGCTGCGTTCATATTCCTCAGCTTCACCGTCGGCGGACTGAGATAGTGGCTGATATTCAGCACGATTTGGCATAGTGAAAAGAGAGGTGCGCGCGTTGTACACGACGCGGTCGGAAAGTAGAGTGTATACCAAGTGCACCACGTAATGACGCTGTCTGATCGACTTTCTATCTATGGTAATAGCATATACTGGCGATCTCAGTCTATACAGTCGACTATTCTTGGCTCTCACCGTCACTCACGGTCAGTGCTACGTCTCACGACACTCTGAGCAACCGCCTTTTGGCTCGCTCAGGTCAAAATAACATACAAGTCTCACTTTATACGCTCTTTTATACACCTCATTCTGTCTTGACGTTCTTCCAGTACTCTCTTTCTCCTTGCCACCATGGTCCTCAGTATACTCAGCATCTGGTCCGCAAGGTCTTCCAACACGGATGTAAAGCTCACGAAATCTCGGAAAGGTCGTGATGAGTCCGTCGATGTGTCAGTCAAGCCTGTCGGTGGTGACATAGGGAATAGCAGTGCCAAGGACAACGTGGACGCGGCGGGAGTATCAGCTCCTATCGGTGTGGAGGAGCCAATAGCTACACCTGTGGAAACGACGACTGAGCCTTTGACTGCATCTGATGACCCTACTACAGACACCGCAGAACCGAAGGAAAGACCTGCACCAGTTCAACAGCGCTTCTCCTTTCGTTCCTTCCGTTTCTTCCGAGGCTCAAAAGTCATAGTCCCCCATGAACAAGATGCGACGGAGCGCAGAAAGGCGAAAGCAGCTGCGCATCATAAGAAGCTATCAAAGCTCACGTTCTCGGCAGATAAGCGAACTCAGAAGGATGCTCTCGCCGTACAAAGGCTGATAGTCGGTTCGGGAGCGATCAAACCCACTAATGCAAAGGGCCGCCCTGCTCCCGTTTCGAATGCGCAGATGACAAGGATTAGGTCTGAATTGATGAAGCCGAAAGCAGCCAACAAGCTCATCGCAAAGCTGCGAGCACTTCCGGAACCGGTGGAGCCGAGCGATGAAGGTAGCAGTAACGAACCCAAACTCCTCGCCGCCGCCTCGGCCTCAGTAGCACCGAGGAAAAGCACTCCAATACACGCAGTCTGCCTCGAATGCACAGAAGCCGACGTCCAAACAAAACATTTCTCGAAATTGAAAGAACACTCCGTCATCTCCGCAGGCATCGAATCACTCACTTCCCTCTTCTCCGAACTGCACGTTATCGACCTACTCGCCGCTCCCGATCTCGGTTTCGGTCAACCAGCGGGTGGGAATGGGTTACTTGCGGGAGCTGTTCCTACAGCTGAAACTATTATCCAAGGTGCTACGATGATAACTCCACAACTCATGGCTTTGGGGTACGCAACAGGCAAAGCCGTCTTTCCCGATCATTCTGAAATCTACCCACCAACAGATCGAATGTCCGTTCTCACCTACTGGTGGGGTCTAGAACTCTGCCTCCCACCACCAACACTCGCACATCTCTCCCAAGCACCTAACATCGCACACCAAGTCGTCAACTTCCTCACTGCCATGTCATTGATGTCCAATGGCGTACGGGAGGTATTGCCGTTTGTGAGATATATAGGCCAGTTTATTGATTTTCAGTGGGGGGCGATTGAGAGGCAGGATAAGGGGAAGGGAGTAGTGTGTGCTGCGACGTGGATTATGCCTGCCGCTATGGTCCCGCGTCCTTGGGATTTCCCAGAGCCACCAGCTAAAGACGACAAACCTGAGGTGGAGCAACCTCACGAGCCCGAAGTCACACCGACGCCAGCGCCCAATGGTCCGCTGCCACCAACTCTCATCATCACTCCTCCGTCAGTTTTCAAGAGTGCTTCTCCCCACCAGGACACTTAATCATTGTAAATTTTTCGAACACGCCGCTCTTCTTTTGCTGAGCTATTACTATGGATTTCTTATTTGTATTTTGATACTCTTGGTTTGGACTTCCGGATACGATTCTTCACGACTTCACGACCCTCATGACATCTGTTGTGTGTGCTTTTGTATTTTATACTTTGTTGTAGGATTACACTTGTGCAATTTACTGTCCTCTTGTCATCGCGAGGCATTCCTGGCTTGCTTTAAATTCGATGCATATCGTCGAGTGGAGGGACTAGCACTGTCAGAGGTGCAGCACTTCAACTGTGCCTGCGTGCGCATTTATTCTACAAGTACGGACTGATATATACAGGGTGGCGTTTTCTGGAGCTCAGAATTCAAATCATTGGGGTATAATACAGAAGATACGCGAGTGACCAGAAGGGTTCAAGGGTTCAAGTTGGTCGATATGCCGAATGAGTAAGAAGAATGGGGGGAGGTCATGAAAATCGTCTATCGTGCAGTCGTGCGGTCGTAACGAAGCTTTGCCTAAGAAATCAAAAGAAAGGCAATGGGTCCTGATAATTATGCGTCTAAGCAAGCAAAGCGAAGCGGATGAAGGATGATAATAGAGAAGCAAGTTGCTGAAAGTCGCTTGATGCACGGTGTGGGAGACTACGAGCCCAAAAGAAATCGCAGATGGCGATAAGTGAAGAAATAAGTAACAGAACGTTTTCAGCGACTCAGGCGACCTCGAATCATGTGTCAACGAGGAACGAATGTCGAAAAGAAAATGCAAGCTTTACTATTGCTCCAAAAACAGCCTCTCAAGCCCAGAGGTAAGCCATGGGTGTGCCTTCACCTCCGCGATATCTGCTCGGCTCTGGGGGTCAACCTCAAGGCACCTCTGCATTAGGTCAAAGCATTCAGAGGATATTTTCTCAGCGTCAAGCGCAATTCGTCCGTTTCGTTTATCATCTTCAGTCGGGAAAGGTGACATCCCCGTTATTAGGAAAGAAAGCAGGACGCCTAAG
The DNA here is from genome assembly GCA_032164295.1 of Inonotus obliquus. Taxonomy (NCBI): domain Eukaryota; kingdom Fungi; phylum Basidiomycota; class Agaricomycetes; order Hymenochaetales; family Hymenochaetaceae; genus Inonotus; species Inonotus obliquus. Next base: position 904,195 of record JAJHTX010000006.1, on the reverse strand, counting down.
GCCCAAACCTCGGCTGGTGGTGCTTGGTAGGGCTTGTCCCGGATGATCTCTGGTGAAGCATACGCAGCAGTACCATAGAAGGATTTGTAAAAAGGTCTCTCTTGTCCCGGGTCGACAGAAACTACGCTGCCGAAATCAACGAGCTTGATCTGTGATGTGCAGTTAGGCATTATCATTTTTCACAAATTATTCGGTAGATAAAGTACCTTCAGATCTTTGTCTATAACAACATTCTCGTCCTTGATATCACAATGGGTTATGCCAAGTCGATCGAGGTAGTCTACTACATCGACGACCTGTGCGAAGATATATTTTGCATCTTCTTCAGAGAATCGCTTGTTTTTGGATTGTTCTATACATTCAAAGAGATCATGGGATGCTCGACGAGCAAAATTTGGTCTCGCAAGAGGTCCCTTTGTATGTCTTCCGTTTTTAGATGATTTCGACGAAACATTCTGATCAGGATGAGCCGCTTTCTCATCCACGAAACACGTTTCTCGAGAACATTGGCGGGAATCTACCTTCTTAGCTTTCCTGACCCAAGGTGTCCCATGCAGTTCCATTACCTTGGAAGGTCGCGTTGCACATCAGCCACAATATAACACGGTATAGATTACTCACGACGTAAAAGTAAGCATCGTCTTCATAGAGATCGTAGAATTTCACAATGGCCGGGTGATTGATGCTTGACAGGAACCAAGCCTCCTTCGGGATCTCCTTCCCATAACTATCAGTCGCCCACCCATATCGCGGGATCTTATCCTTGGAAATGAACTTCACCGCAACCTCACGGCCCTCCTGGCGATGGCGCGCGGTCATGACAAACCCGTAGCCACCAGACCCAAGCTCTGCTTCCAAGGCGTACGTACGGACGAAGTCGCTGCGAAGTCGGTGATCCGGTGGAAAGCGGGAACAATATGAGCTCCCGAGAGTCGATGGGAGGAATTCAGGACCCGAGATGCGGGCGAGCTTCGGTCTCTGGCCTAGCTGAATCCTACTAAGAGGCGAGAGTGTATCGGAGGGGCGCTTGCGTGGCGGGGAAGGTCGAATCGATAAGATCATTTCATTCGTTTCTATCTGAGGGCGGAAGGAATGGCGCGTGGAATCGGGCTTTTGAGAGGTGTGAAGTGGCGCGAAGGAGGAGTCGGTACTGGAGGGGTAAAGGTCAAGACTCGAGTCCTCTAGACTAATTCTAGTATCAAGCAAACTGGTTGAACAGAGCAAGCTGTTATCAAGTGAAGATGACGCAAGAGAAGAAGACGAAAGTCCGGAAAGGGGTGATGCAGACGATGGTAGAAACTCTTTGAACCCAGTTAATGCAGGCGATTTCTGTGGGGAAGAAAAGAAACTGTGGTCCGTGGTCGAGCAATGCGGAGCGGTGGCTGCTGTGGCACGCTCGCCAAGACCATCGTTAGACTCGAATGAATCGCCAAGGCCGGTAGGATAGACGACCTCCACTAGCTGCGCAGAATCCGAGACAGGCGTATAGAGGCTGTCGCCTTCATCCGATGACGCATCTCCAGAGTCCATGCTGTGATAGGAGTCCGAAGCGTGTTGATATTGCTGCGAGCCTGTGCCACCAGAAGTAGAACATACACTAGGCGCAGCCGACCTTCGAAAGCTTATACGCGAGAAGTTGCTCATTGATATCAAACGGGTATCGCTGGTTCATAAGAAGATAGAATGGCTCAAGGAACGAGACAAAGAGAGAGGTGAAGCCACAATAGAAAGAGATGGTGAAAGGACGAAGACAAGGACGTCTTTGAGAGCCTGTTCGGGGTAAGCATACTAACTGTATTTTGAAATTGGTCCAAAGCGAAATCGACGAAAATGGACATCCCGAGAGCCTTATGACTTTGCAAGGGATGTTGTCCTGAGTATGCAAGCCCTACTCAAGGCACAGAACGTGAAACGGTGTGTGGTTGTGGTTGTGGTCGTTGGCAAAGCGATGCAATGCAATGTGCGGTTGTTGATTCGACGAGAAGGTAGTTGTGACAGTGACACGGGGAAATGTAACGTCGGCTGCAACGGCGTGTTTTGCCGTCTTGTTGCCGAATTCGGTGCAACAAGTTATCGTCATCAACATCAGCGCTCGCGCAGTCACGGCCTCATCGCCCCATTTACGTCCTGGCTGCGCAGCGCGTACATACACCTCTCTCACTTACCACCACCATCGTCTTGTTCCAGCAAGCTAAAGCACTCCCATCATGTCAGGAAACAGTGAGCAGCAACTATTGTCTGCTTGTATGCGTCTCACCAAGCATTTCTAATAATCTGTTAGAATACATCGTCGTCTTCAATGACGAGGTCACCCCAGAACAGATTGACAAGTACGTCCAGCAGGTGAACGAAGGAGGTATGCTTTTCTACTCCTATGCCATTGTGCGAATACTCAAGCATCGATCTGGAATTGCGATGACTTTGCTGTTCTAGGCGGTGAAGTGACTCAGCGCTTTGACTCCATCCTCAACGGTTTCGCTGCTACTATTTCCAATGCGACGCTCAGCTCGTTCGATTCTCTCCAAGGAGGTGTGATCAAGTATATCGGTGAGCCCTCCAGCGTATCTCTGGTGATCAATTCCTGTGCTGACTTATGCTCGAACAACAGAACAAGACCAAACCGTCACTATTCAGTAGAACTTGTGTTGGCTTCATAGGACGCATGTATCATTGTTTTCCGAGCCACTCGGTTGTATGTTGTAGCATATAGTATTTGATGGATTTATACAAGTACTAGCAAGCGGTGCAGACTATTGGGCATACATCGAAAATATTAGCCACAATGCCCACCTAGAGTAATGATCCTTATCGGCTAGGATCAAAGCACATATCAACGCCGTTGAGGCGTTGAAAGCCCATGCAACTACTGTTTCACTGCTGGCGGAGATAACCCCGCCCCATTTATGGAGCTCGTCTGCATTTCATTAGTAGATTCGGTCGGATCCTGACCAAGCAGCTCAGCCTGCTCTGGCTTTGCAAGGCATGGAGCCTCAAAAATTGAGCCGTCCCAAACACTTGGTAATGTCCGCCACATTGCGAAGCACCACAGTCCAAGCGTCGCGACAGCATAAATTGCTCCCCATATGCGTAGAATCCGAGCATCGAGCGTGTGGGCGAGCTGGATTGTTAAGTTTGCGTATACTCCCTGAACGGAAGTGTGAATACGTCAGAAGCATTGGATGTTGGATGAGAAAGGAGTACGAACGTTAGGAAAGATCATTCCCCAGAAGGTAACCTTGAAGGGGAATGAGTCACGCCTCAGGACATCCGCAAGCGCCAGAACAGCCAAAAGTAACCAACACGTTGCAAAACTCCAAAGCGCATAGCTCAGTACCCACGCCAGTACATAAATTATATGCGGCGTCAGCTCATTCGCGAAAATATTCGCCACAACATCTCCGCTTTGCAACGGAAACATGTCCCGACAGATTTCGCCAAGAAGCAAGAACGCATACCCCGATTGGCCAAGTGGACCCAAGGGGAGGAATGCAGAGAAGATAGTAATACCTTCCGGAAGCCCGTGTACGATGAGGCGGTGAAGATAGATAGTAAATACAGCGAATGCGAGGGTGATCCCTATGCTGACGAGTGCCATGCACACGGCGATAGTCAGACAGACTCGAGAAACGTCAAGCGGTATCATAGCTTGGGCTACGACAGCCCCGGCTGTGGATGCGACAATGAGCGTAACGATAGGTAGGAGCCAGACCATCGTCATCGCCGATGTTTCATGGCTCTGGCGCGTAAACCTTTTGCGCATTCTCTCAGTCATCTTCCTGGAAGCACGAATGAAAAGAACAGAGCGCACATAATATGAAGCTGCCCAAAGCAGATCACCAGCGAAATCGCAACATCCAACCACCAAAGTCCCCACAACGCATACAAGAGCCCCGGTCCGCCGAAATCGAAATACTCATAAACAATCCCAACAGCCGCAATGAGAATAGTCGCAAATCCCATAGGGAAACAGCCCAAATACAGACTTTGTACGGGATGACGTATCATAGAGGACCAGATACCGCGATAGATGGTATATCGCGCTACGGCACATAACGTGAGGACTACGAAGAAGACGAGGTTGAGGATGAGAAAGAAGAGAGCGACAATTTGCATTCCTCGCGTTTCGGTACCGTACGGGAAGACATGAAACAGAGCTGAAATTGCGCCCGTTCCTACATGGACAGAGTCAGTTAGAATACAGTTCGACTGGGAAACACGAAGAACGCACCCATGTTCACAGCATGCCATGCTGGGGTGAAATGCCTGCAGCACAGCGTCATGAATCAGAACCAGAATTGACCAGGCAAACACCGGGAACATTAATAACAGCACTCACCTAATGCGCTCGCTCAGCGGCTTCGAGCCTCTCCCATCACATGTACCCATCCTCAGTCCAAAATTCTTCAGTTGAGGAACAGTCTAGTCAGCACAGTCGCCTTATAAACCATTCGCGAACAAGGGCAAGCTATTCCGTGGGGCTCTTGATCGGACCGTGTCGGGGCTCTTTGATCAACCACTACGTCGTCCAATCTGTCTGCTTTCAGCAGGTAAATTCTGAAACGCACAGCACAGACCACACCTCACTGAATTCCGAATTCTCGAGCGTACCACGTTGATGATCGATTGTGCCTCAAGCTTCAAGTATTACGTCGGAAGACTACGGGAAGGAGTCATCTACCCTGTACTAGTACTGGTGCTGAGAGCAATAATGGTACGGCAGATATGCAATTTTGGGTGTCCATATTTTCGAGGTCACTACCACATCCTGATTACATCATCTATCTGCCCAAATTGGTGCTGATGGCACTTTGAACTCGAAAACTCGAAAACGCATACAATTACAACATGACATACCAAGTACATAAAGTTCTCTGGCTATAGCGCAAAATAGTGGCGTGTGATATAGACTATATAGTAGCATAGTAATGTGAATATGTGGGATATGAAAATCAGACATATATAGGAAATCAGATGTGTTATATCAAGGGAAAGATAATGAATAATACTAGTACTGTGTCCATTCATGCATGAATGATTCTCAGTCCATGATCTTTTCAGAGTCTATCGGAGCGCATACACACCCCTTTCATAATCTTTATCTGCGGAAGAATACAGTTGAAGCACGGGAGGAGAAAGACGTCCTGCATGTTCGTCCGATGGAGGTAGCCAGCATTCGGAAAGACGGGAGCAAGCGTCTGCGTTAGTTTTGAGAATGTTGAGAAGAGCACGGTTGAGAACAAGTGTTGTCATAGCCCAAACGAAACTGTATTTCAAGTTGCGGTCAGCACGCCCGTTGGTCATAAATAAAGGGCGTTACAAGAAAGTGTAAAAGAAGACATACAAGACGCCAAGGAGGATAAGTGACGGCTAGGGTAGACGGATGATTAGAGCATGCAACCGAACAATGAGAAAAGTGCAATTACCGGAACAACTGTTGCTAGCAGGAGGTTGAAGATTCGTAAGACTAGGATATCATGACTTCAGTTTAATTGTTGTCAATCTATTTTCATAAGTACAGAACGAACTGGTTAATGCCTAAATCGATGCGGATCAATACCAACCAACAGATAGCGTGCTGCAGAATTGTACTCACAGCAAAAGAGCCGATCCCGTCCCTAATCAACCCGCTCCTCACCTCACAGCTTTGAGTGTGTGGACGATCGAAAGCGTTAAGACAGACAGCAAGGAGTACGAGGACTTCAAAAACCATCTACAATAGAACGGACACGTAGCTGTTAGCTGGAGCTGGACGGCGGACAAAACGGAAGCGTTGGGATAACTTACCGGTGAAGCCCATAATGCCTTGATTTCGGGGACGATCACGGTCGAGACGCACATATGCACCGCAGGAACGTACTGAAAGCCAGCTGAGAAAACAGTAATAATGATGTCAGCAGTGCTTCGAGACTGAAGCGAGACCGCGAGTCTCACGTAGTAACTTGATGAGGATGTCAATCATGAGTGCGAGAGTCACACAGAATGAAACGATAAATCCCGAGAATAGGATGAACGCAACTCGCTATAATAAAATTGAGCTCTTGTTTCATAAGTGTGAGTAGAAAGAGTCACGAACGCGACTGCGTTCCCACAAGTTGACCACTCGCAAGAGAACTAGAACATTCGCTATCCCTACCGAGATAACGCCAATTAAGGAGGAAAAAGTGAAGAATCTTCTACAGCTCTGTCTGAAGTTAGACGTCTCCATGAACTCGAAGAGTACCGCGCTGGGGGCTCACCGTGGTCGTTGCTAATGAGTTATTATCGAAGTTGTTCATGACTAGTTCACAACCAAAGTCAGCACAGTTTACTATTTTCCAGAAATGTTCCGAAGACGTACACACGGCCACTCCAATCAAGATTGTTGGAACAAGATATCGGTTGACAATAAACATCCATTTTGCGAATGAAGGCTTCGCTTGCCATATAAGCCGAATCTCGTCGCTGAAAGTCAAGACGTGGTCATATAGCATAATGACGAGACCGATGCCTGAAATAGAGTAAACTTCGTGCAGCATACGTATATTGACATACTTACCATTGAGATACCGAGTAGCATTGGCGTCCATGGCACATTGTACGAGTGACTCCTGCATTTCGCCGTTCTGAAACTCCTTTTGTTATCCCAGCTAGCAAGATGTAGATGCAACCGGCTGTGGGTAGCCAGCTAATTAGCCAAGTAAGTGAGAGGCAACCAGCCCAGCCCAGCTCAGAGCCTCTTGTAGTCTCGTGGGCTACAGAGCGTCAACTGATGACGAGGTTCGCGTTCGGGGCTTCCGGAGCAGTCTGATAAAAAGAAGCGCATACAAAGCGGACGAAACACCCGCACCAGATGTCAGAGAGCGGAGAAAACAAGGACCTGTGTCAAGCCATCGGCGTTGTACTTGAGGTGTTTTGACAGGGGTGATGGAGCGATGTGATGGATGCTGTCTATTTCAGCGCGGCTGTGAGAAGAAGGAAAGTTTGATACGACTCTCCTGGAAAGCTTCGGTTGGAGCATTTTGCGTGGTAGTGATCAGAAAACCTTAAGACACAGAATGTCCTCCGGCGGCTGAGTTGAGATGTAGATGTTTTATCGCAACACCCACATACTCATTTGGAGAGTATATGATTGCATAGTATAAAGGACTAATCAGCAGCCCGACTTTAGCAGTGTTGTTGCAGTGAATTACCGTTATCCCACGCTCATGGGCATCAGAAAGAGTTGCCAGAATCAGCGAAGCACAAACCGCAACCAAGCATCTGTGCTCCGAAGACGCGCAATTCAAATCCAGTGATTCCCCGTTACTTAATAGGAGTGGCGAAGTCACTGCGGTGATATGAGTTGATGCGACTCGGAAAGGGATTTGAAACGTGCACGTGGAGACGTTCTGCTCAAAGCCCCTGAAGGACTACGAAGCGTCAGCTATCAATTCGATCGTGTCCAATCTTCTAGAGCGATGCTTCCGATATCGATAAGAGCAATAATAACTACCATCACGCGAATGATACCCCACGAGTCTCTAAAAAGCACTAGTTCTGGTGCGCCCTTCCTGTTGGGATATGCCTCGGAGTTGCGATTACCAAATATGGCTAAAGGAAGATGGAAGGATGGGAAGAGAAGTTGACTGAGTTCAAAAATCTATATTCTCCTGGAAAGCCATAAGTCCGCATCATTGCCGTTGATGTCAACAAAATTGTAGACTCACGAACTGTAATGTACTTGCATCTTCATAAGCCAAGAGTCTTCTAACTGATGTTAAATTTTCATTGGATTCGCAACAGTTCCCGCTTAATCGCCCAGCGAACGGCTTGTTCGACATCATCAACAATATGCGTCGGCTCGTGTGTCGGTGGTCCACGCGCAGGGTCATATACCCCTGTCTTCACGAGGACGGATTGCCAGCCTATTGAGTTTGCACCAGCAATGTCTTCGCAGTCACATCAATACCGTGAATAAGCGAGCAGATAAATATGAAACACCATACCTGACTCAGGGTTATCTTGACCCAAACAAATCAAATCAAGCGATGATGCAGTTCATGTCCAGCTTACCTCCAATCATATATCTGAAAGCAGCAGTAAGTGATCAGACTTTCCGACAAGGGCAAGGGAAGCACATACACCCTTGGGAGATGGCTGACGCCGCCTTCTCCAGCAGTATTACTTTCGTACCGGTCTTGGTGAAGTAGTTCATGAAGACGTTCTCGCAACAGCCTTTCCGCAAATGCATACGTCGGCGTCGTGGGCTTTCCATACTGTACATATGGATACATTTCGCCCGTCAAAGATTGGTATACGCTTTGGAATGCTACTCGGAAGGCACCCTGTCCGATACGGGGCGCTGGGTAATCACTGCCCCACAACAAATCAGGGTTGCAGAAAAAGAGTTTCACAGAGTTTGCTTCCGTTTGCTCTGCAATTTGTTCGGTAGGACGAATTGCGGTCGGCAATACATGACCATTGTTGCGTATTATGTCTAGACATATCTGTATATCGAGTGACCAATTGCGAGGGTCATGGAAGACAAAGATGCCAGCGAAGCGTGTTGAAGGATCAAATTCTGGACGAGTCTAGGATGGAGTATTAGAATTTCACTTCATGTCAATGCTAGAGAAGTGCCCTACATCAACGAATGCTCGTTCTTCGTTCGTCAAGTCATGAAAGGGCCAAACGCTTTACACTTGTGAGTACTCATCTCACTCACTAACTAACGACAGTAGCTTGCCTCGGGTTCCATTTCTTTATCTCGAGTGGAGAAAATACTTTTCGAAAACCGTATCTGCACGAGTTCAGGGAGAATACAAGGCGAGGCTGCAATGACTTACTCTTGTGCCACACGAGGAATGTCTCCTGCTTTCCCACCAAGACCGAGAACCGGCTTATTCGCGTACTCGCTTGCTATGGTCTTATATATCGTATGCGCTTGCATAAATTGGGTTACCGAAATCTACCATCATACTTCAGTGACATCTATTTAACTGAGCGACAGTCACGACTAACCTCAATGTCCAGAAGCTTGGACAACCGTTGACATCGAATTGATTCAGATGTTCCACCTCCATTTGTTATCTGCAAAGCCAATGAGCGGGACCGCGTTACTAAACATATTCTAGACTCTTACAAAAATATACGGTATCTTTCTGGGCTCCGCTCAGTTTCTGATTTATGAGAATGAGAAAACATACTTACATACCTAGCTCGTTATCACCGTCCAGCAGTCTAAAAACTCTCTTGGCCTGAGGGAGAGCCTGCTGACCTCTGATAAGGACTCCGTCCTGTACATAAAATGAGCGAGAAGATGAGACCTTTCGCAACCGCTGGAACCAGTGGCATCACGAACTATATCAAAGGCAAACGCCAACGGCGGTAGTTCTGGTGGAGCTTGTGTCCGAAGCCAGTAAGCAGTTCATCTAATTTGAATATTGTGAGAATTGCTACCTCTTACTACCCGCGAGATCCATCTCCTTTGACGAGATACGTTGGAAAGTGTAAGACGCCGACGCAGAGGAAAGCCGTGACGAATAGCTTGAACTGACATGGTGGTCGTCAGAAACGTGTGCACGAAAAGGGAAAGGATGGATCGACACGGGAAATCCCGCCATCAATATTCTTCCATCAGCCAGCCATTCAGTCGTCCATTTTTACCGAACCGCAAATTCAACTGTCTGCAATGGCTAATTACCGCCCTGCCCGCTTCCATCATAGACCGAATGTACCTAGCTAGCACGGGAAGAGGGCCACTTGCTTTTCTTCCACATCCTTCCAGCTCGTCCAGAATACTCGCAGGCAAGCATCCCACGAGAAGACTTCCCTTGTCTTATAGATGCCGACCCAACGGCCAGCAAGAAGTCATCTACCTTCTTACTCCGGCGACTATACAAATGAAGCTCGCGCATGGCGACCACCCAGCTCTGGTAGAGGAATAGACCTTAAAGGCGTCACCGATGTTGATGAGGAGGATGTGAAAAGCATCTTAACAACCCTCAGAGTATGGACGGCGTCTGTCTTTCATCTGACGGGCTCCTCGGCACGTCATGGTCTACGGGGCAAAGCAAACCCATCCGTAAGAAGGCGGGTATTATTCCTGGGAATTTGCCTAGTTATTCTGCTCTTTTGGTCGTCGTTCAAACCCAATTCGACAACAAAATCAGTACAGATACCTCAGTTCGAGACTCGTGAAACGCCAGCACCTGAAATGACCAAGCAGAGATTTCGTGCAGCATCGCATACCTATCGGTTTGATGGTTTACTTGAGGTCAATCCCAACGGTACGCATCCCATCTTTGATTTAATCTCAAAGGCGGAGGCGGCCTGGCACTCGAAGCTACGGAAGGCGAGCTCCACTTTTCCAGAAGCGATAGAAGAATACGTTCGCCGCTACCACCGGCCTCCGCCAAAGGGATTTGACAAGTGGTATGTCAAATATGGATGTTCCAGTCTCATTTCATGCGATCTCAATTGAGATTAGGTGGGAGTACGTGCAAGAGAACAAGGTGCAGTTGCCTGACGAGTATGACGTTATCAACGAGCGCCTAGAGCCATTCTGGGGTATCCGACCTCTCGATCTGCGGCGTATCATGGCGGACTGGGAAGACCGTAGTGACGTTCCAGTCATGGTGTTTGGGAAGTCCACCGGAAAACCGATCAGAATACTGAAGAGCGGAATGCCGGAGGCGCAGGCGGATATGTTTGAGGAAGCGCTTCGAGACCGGCTCACTATTCTGTTGGATGTCGAAGATGATCTGCCGGAGTTCCGGGCAATCATCTCACCCGGAGACACGCCAAACCTCCTCAAAGATTGGGAACTGATACAAGAAGCGCGGGATGCAGCGAGAAAGGGAACCTGTGAGAGCATTTTTTCCACTTACTAGCGTTAGCGTCTCATCAAGCAACTAGTCATTGATATTGATGGCCCTCCACCGATAAAGCATGGATGGCTGTCGGCATGCGAACCCCATACTCCCGCTCACAAGCGCCCTCTCGACTTCTACGCTCCCGTTTCACCTGATCTACTCTACAAGAAGAAGAAAACTTTCATACACGACCACAGAGCAACGATGAATCCGTGTTTCCACCCGGGACTTCTCTTCACTAGCGGCCAATTCCTCTCGCACTACGAAGGTCCTTCGTCACACCGCGTCCTTATCCCTCAATTCTCATCATCCACGACACTCCTCCATTACGATCTATTACCTATCCCTCCGTCGGGATGGGGAGAAGAGCGCCACGATACTCCATGGGAACATAAATACGACGAGCGTTTACTTTGGCGCGGAGTCAATACTGGCATGATGTGCACTCCAAACACACACTGGCGGCAATCGCAGCGATTCAGGCTTGTGGAGCTAGCAGACTCTGTACATGGTGAAATCACTGTTTTACGGCCCCCGAAGCAAGGCGAGGAGACAATTCAGGTCGGAGAAGGGGTGAAGTGGTCGAAGGCGCGGGTCAATCCCGCTATGTTGGATGTCGCCTTTGCTGGTAGTCCCGTCCAATGTGAGGAACCTACTTGCGAAGAACTCCGAACGCAGTTCGACTGGAGGAAACGGATGGATACACAAGAGTCGGCCAGATACAAGTATGTGATTGATGTAAGTATTTTTTTATCGACCCTTCCTCTACAAACCTCTGATATCGATGGCATGGAAGGTTGATGGTAATGGATGGTCGTCGCGCTTCAAGCGTCTCATGGCCAGCAATTCATTGATCTTCAAAAGTACTGTATATCCAGAATGGTACGTACCGCATACCAATCCCAGGTTCATCGCTTCCATTCTGTTGACCGTACCCTCTTCATTCAGGTTCATCGATCGTATCCAACCTTGGGTGCACTACGTGCCCATCGGATACGATTATTCGGACTTGTACGACGCCTTCGTCTTCTTCAGAGGCGATATCACGGGCGCAGGTAACCACGATGAGCTGGCTAAGAAGATCGCACTCGCTGGTAGTAATTGGGCGAGCACATTTTGGCGACCCGAGGATGCTACAGCATATATGTTTCGGTGAGCTTCCTTCGATTATTCGATCGTAATCTCCGAGATCTAGGACTCAATTCGGCTTTTCAGATTACTCTTGGAATATGCAAGGGTGATCAACCTTGATCGAGACGCGATGTCGATGAATCTTGCAGAATATGGGCTCTAATCTATTTGATCGTCTAACGTGGATTCGCACAGATTTTGAGGTATCTTTTATGACTTGATTATCGCTTCTCTGATTGATTTTGGAGAGTCCAAGGAACGAAATGCTAGAGAAACATGTATACCATAAATATGAATTTGGAGCTCAAAATATTTGAAACAGGGCTGAATATGACATTTTGTCCAAACGAGTGGCTTGATTCCACCGATAGTCAGTTTCGTACAGCAAGAAGCGAGCGATTGACTCGAGGAATACGGCCATCTACAGTATAGCAACAGGTAACGAACTAGAGCCATCCATCTCCTCTTCCTTCTCTCATCGTCTTGATATACTCTGAGCACAGTCGTGGCTACAGCAGGCCATCTTACTCACAATGGCATATCATATTCATCGATCTAGCAAGGTAACAGGATCGACATCATTTGGCATTAGAACCGGTGCACATATTCATTACAAAGACAATAGTATAACAATTATCCGCGCTCGAGCGGAATTACAGTACGTTAACATGGTGCTAAACAGATATGAAGCTAGAGTAACTCAAGAACCTTCTGGCGGTACAGCCGATCGCCATCGTGCAATGCCAGGTCCTGTGAATGGTGCAGAAGGGAGTGTTTTGAGACCTGTTTCAAGACCACCGCTCGGATCAGCAGGCATAAATGGGCGTAACAACATTTCATCAGCGTCCTCGTTGTCTTCGTCATCCTCAATGTCACACGACAAATCGCTTTGGTCCATATAATCATCATCTACCGGCCCACTGCCCCTGCGCTGCCGCTTGTTTGCCTCGTCGTGGCCGCCCGCGGGTCGCTTCCTTGAATAATCGTCTCTCCAGGTCCAATTGTTTGGCTTCTTCTCTAAAGCATCGACGATCCTCTGAAGGTGCGTAGTACTTTTTTCACCCTCAAAAACCGCCAGATCGTCTCTGAACGAACCATCGATATGCAGCTTGAGGGCACTCAAGAATTGCAAACACTGAACAAATTCCTTAGGTGCTACGAGGTTCCAAGCACATCCGGACACTGGGATTACAACCTATTACTATGATCAGTAGGAGATTGGAAATAAGCGAACATAACTAACCAGAATTTTTCCCTCCCAGTAAGAAGCATAGAGCTGAAAAGATGCTTTGTCGACCGTAGCTCCATAAACAATCTTATCGCTTAATGCAAGAACCCTGCGGTGGTACTGGACGCTGGCGAAGTTCATTGCTAGCCTGCGCTCGGAGTTAAAGATGGGTCTGTGCTTATTTTCCAACGGAAAGCACCCAACAATATCCTCTTTTCACTCCAATTTTTAAGGCAGTGCAACACCGAAGGATACGCAGGCGTCTGGCCTGCTCTCATTACTACCGTCGGTGACTCCGGCACCGCTATCATTACGTGGAGATCCGGTTTGGCTGATGAAACTCTAGGGCGAATGCGTTTATAACTTTCTGGGCGTGGAAGAGCGAGATCTCTTTCAACACTATTTCATTAGTGAGGACAACGTCCGTGCATCACAGGTAAACCGAGAACTCACACAATTTCGTACCGAAATCCATTTTCTGAAGTACGTCCGAACAGTACCAACATCATAGAATCGGTCAGAATACGCTGCGCGGCTTCGTAATCGTCATCTTCGACGGCTTTCTTCGTAAATGTCCACTGGTCAAGCAAGGCCTCCCAAAGAAGATGCTCTTCGGAGCTCGTGTCCCATGCAATCGTCTCGTCCGAGGCCACCCAGGCTTTAATGCCTTTTACGAATGCCCCCTCACGATCGACAAAAGCATATTCCTCCTCCTTTCCACACGATCGTAGGTTTAGACGCAATCAGACTCTGGAGCTTGGAGATTTCTTACGTACCGTCATAGAGTTTAACTTCACGGGATACCTGATGCGTTGTTTAATACCTTCAACTTCTTGTAAAGTTTTCCGGTTCTCTAATTTCAGACCTACACTACTCGCCCACCTCGTGAAGTTTTCGGGACTGCTAGCTAATCTATTCGGAGCTTTAGTTCACTGGATAGCGAAGAATGCGGTGTACAAAGTACTCACGTAGATGATGTCATTGACTGTCTATCATCAAGCACATCAGATTTTATATTGTCGTAGAACATTGGCCTTGTTCATTTGTTAGAGAGGCATACAATTCCGGCCAGAACAAGAAACGAATGCACTTCATGAGGCTCTCGTAGATTGTGGATTTATCCGGTAATCGGGACCCTCGTTCTGCGTCATGAAGCTTGTCGGTGAATCTGAAAAATTGACACATAAGCAATATAAAGCGACAACAGGTTAAGGTAAAGGACACGCTCTTATTGACCATCAATTTCAGCTCCTCGAGACGGCGACTGCGAGAAAATCAGCTTGGGTTTTGGTCAGTCAATACTACATAAGAACGTACTGTTCTTCCTCCGACATACCACCAGGAGTCTCCTCCGTGTCTACGGCCTCTCTAGTACTCATATTGCTGAACTTTTGATCCGGTTGAATGAAGGGCCCAGAAGGGGTAAGACAGATGAGACACAGCACGATTAGGTGATCGTGTACTTCAATCGGAGTTTCAATAATCCAGAATTCCGACCGTGGCAGAGTGTCTATTTCGTTTCGTTGAACCTCTCCGTCTATTTGTTTGTGATCTCCGTGGCCTACTAAGGACTTGATCGGGATGCGATGTCGATGAATCTTGCAGATTGCGCACTCTAATTACTTGGACCGTCCATATAATCTGAGGAATCTTCTTCTCGATCGATGTTGTAGAATCTGACGTAACGTAAGGGATATGTGTACACCGCAAACTGCGCGTGTTCTGAGTCAGCAGCATGACTCAAACAAGAAAACATCTGCGGACCACTGGCAGATTTCATCCAGCGTTCATGTTACTGTAAAAGTCACCGGAGTAGCCGCTCTTGCACATGTTGAAGTAATTTTTCTGGTAATTCTTTCTGTACACAGGGGCATGATACCACCATGCCAAGGACACACTGTTACTTCGCTCGATATTCATGCTATACGATCTTTTGCAGATTGATCGCACGTTTTACGTTATCCCAAACGCGTGCAAGTAAATGCGCCGCTATTCAATAATAACGATTCTTGGCCATCCCAGTCTACCAAATCCCACCATGACTGGGTCACAGTGGAGCGGTCTCCTCTTGAGTCAGTTGCTTGCATTCAATTTCCGCAAAAAGCTTCCAAGGGTGTTAGTTGTATGATTGCGCCAAGATAAGCCGCTTCTCGGTGGTGTTCGTACCTTTTACTGCTTAACGAAGATTCAACGAAACGGTCAGGGCTGCTTTCAGAACCGGCTCGAGACCGTTTTATTAACAGTAATCCATTCAATCAATTCAAACAGACGAAGCTGGATGGCATGGCTTGCTTCGCCACATGTTGCCCAAGCCGCATATAATGACATTCTAAAGTCACCTGGAATCAGTCGCATGAAATTGAATGCTGAAGGAAAAATCAGAGTTCAACTGGATTTATAGCAAAGTGAAATCTGAGTGCTTAACATCACTATCCTAAGGTATCGACTCCTCAGAATCTATCTTCTCAGGAAACTCATCAGCACGCAGTCAACCTCCAGCAATGACACCTACCAGATTCATGATATCCGACTTTAACACCTCAAGAGAATAACCGATAGCTAGTATGAACGGCAATTGTCCTGGCTTATCACAGGAACCCGCGATGAATGGTATCCATGCAGTCCAGGAGGGAGGTGTGTCCTTGTGACCATCCACAAACAGCGTCATACTTGCAGACTCGAACCAAGATGGATACCATCCTGCGTCAGACCAGTCAATGATCCATAGTTGGCCATCGTCGCCAAGAATAATGTTCCGTGGATGAAGATCCTGATGTGTGAAAACGAGAGGTGCGCTGTCATCGAATGGCGCACTATCCGGGGTGTTCATCCAGAATCGCCGCATCACGAGAAATCGATTTTGGTACCATCTCGACATCTCACGGTATGAGTTGAAAGGGCCAGGTCCCGGGTCAGTGAACAATCGACCAACACATTCTCGTGGCTTATCGTCGTCCGAGGGTGGTCCAGGGAAGGGAGGAGGACCTACGCGAGGAGATATGCAACGTAGTTCATGAACGTAAAAACGAAGAGTGAGGGCAACTCGAAAACGCATCCACCAGCTCAGATGAGGCCACACATCTAGTAACGCACGTCCAGATACAAACTGTTGAACTATGTAATGTTTGAGCGAGCCACGGAAAGCTCGCTCGGGCATTGGAACCGGTATCGTTGTATGTTTCCGTACGAACTCTGCGGAGAGAAGCTCTTGAACGCGCGATTCCTGAGAGTACTTTACAACAGTATCTGGAGCTATCCTTGCAACGATTCCATTATTGGGCTGGCCACTCGTATAGCTGATATATGTGCCCCCGTCGACTTTAAATGACCATCTAGCTCGCTCGACAATTTCTTCATCACTTAGATGCGATATACTCAGAGCATCCTGCTTCTGTATAAAGGTAAGCCATGTTACTCCCGACGAGCTGAAAACCCACTTGGTGAGCTTTGCTTTTGCATAGAAGCAGCGGAGCGACGAGATAGTAGAGTAACCCTTCGAGAGTCTGCGCTGACCACTGCATTAGTGGACGTACACGACGGGAGGGAACAGGTCAATGTGGACGCCAGACTTATTACAATTATGTAATTTATAAATACTTGGCACTCGTGATTTTGTCATTCTCACTTGGTCTTGTCTGCACTGCCAGTGGGCCATAAACAACTCTTCAAACCGACAACCGACAAAGCTCGAAAGGTCTTCTGGACAATCTCTAGTCGATTAAAGAGGTGGTTTTCGTTTCTTATGTAGTGCATACATGTAAGCTTACTGTAAAGCACTGAGCAGGAGCGCGGAAGCCGGATGTCGGTCATGCCGAGGAAACCAGGTGCTTCACTCGAGTAATACATTCTTTTTCGTCGACTACCGGGCGATATATGTGCTACCCAGAAGACAAGTAAATGAATCGGCGAAAGTTAGGAGACAAGTACTAACAGATGCTCAGGATAAAGATTAGGGATCCGCAGCGTACCGTCACGGTATTGTACGGAAACGGCCCGTACGTATACGGGTACGCCCTGTAATTGTATCAAGGATCCGAGTCGTTTAAACGGGTCCGGATTGTACGGTGCGTACACCGTATTGAGTTATCAAGAAATATCCGTATGCTGTATGTATACGGCGTACGGTCATGTGAGGGAGTGATCGCTGATCACTCTGCACACACGCCATCTCCTCCCTCATGCCTTTGCTACTTCGATGACATGTACGTGAGGTCTGTTGGTCAATAAAGGCAAGCAAATCCCTTCTTTTTTGAATAGAATGTGTATTGTCTCTGATGCCTTTTGTTATTTGTCAGCAATGCAACAAGTCTGCGAGGTCAGAAACATCACAACACTCATCTTAATGAAGCACTGGCTGCGGTCGAAAGATAGATCTCACAAATCTTGATGTTTCCTCTTCTTAATCTCTTGTCAATTCTTTCTGATATCGTATACAGCCGTATACGCGCCTGCCCGTTTCCGTACCTCACTTGGAGTAAAAATATACAGGGTCGTAAAGTACGGAACGTATCCGGATCGAACCTTGGAATTGCGCGCGTACACATATACGTACGCTGCGGAACCAGCTAGTGGTTCTGCATGCCTATGAAGGATATTTAGCTTGCGCCGCTTCATAGGAATTACGACCCCCCCCTGGCCATTCTACTTTCTACTAAATTCCGCCGCAACAGAGCCACAATGGAAGCGTTATGTTCAGCTTACACACGTCTGCCGGGTGGAATGCCGGTGGTATGTGCTCCAAGTCGTGCTACAATGTTCTTCATGGTGTTTCTTGGTGCCAGTGGCATTAAATTCATCTCCCAAGACAGGCTCTGCCTAATCTCACCCTCTACAAGTGGCTGAATGGTGATAGGAGTCCTAAATCTAGATTGATGGTACCTTCTCTATGGTGATGACTCCTGCCAGTGGTCTCTTCTGGTCAGTTACAGGCGCGTTTTCATCTTCGTGGTCAATGTCGGCGACGGTTTCTCAGTTTGGTAGCAGCGAATTTGGAGGTATATAAACTCAGGAGGAAAACGATCAGTTCTGCAAGGACTCGTTTGTCTTTCTATCCCTCTTTCTTCTCCATCGTCGTTTGAACTCAGCAATATGTCCTCGCAAGTAGATTTCCTCGATGCTGAATGGACTATCGTTGACGATTCGCTTTTTTTTGCAGGTACACCCTTCCCAATAGGCCCAGCATTTACCCTACCCATAGTTTCAGGGATAACCCTAATGCTGTCTCGATGCCCATTAGCAAGTTGGCGATCACAGGCACCCCCGTTGCTGGTGGACAGTTCTTCCATTTCCGACTTTCCCTCATCTCTCGGACAGCGGATGGTGAAGAAGTATCCATCTGTATCGACATGCAACCGATCCTTACCGACCCAATAAATCCGATGCATGGCATCGCATACGTAGAGTACAAGCCGTATGCGATCACCAGAAACTTTGGCCCCGATCCGTTCTTCGTTACAGTGGACCCCGACATTACTGCGCGTACACTCCTGTACATCATCTTCAATCATCATACATTGGACCAGTACATGTAAATACTATCAGTCAGTTCCCTTGGCACTTGTTACTGATTAGATGTAGCTTCCGTAAACCTGGTGTCGGTTGCCGTTTCTGGTGCGCCAGTGTCCTTGATAGGTTGGCTCAAAACGGGTTTATCCCTCACAACACCGCTGAACGTTTTCGTCAGTACGAAGTGGAGCAGAATGGGAGGTATAATGATAAGTTCCCGCTGCCCGGTTATGAAGGCGACTTTTACAAATAATTCCTTCTACTCTCAGCATCGCGAACTCGAATGCTAAAGAAGGAACATCTCATCCTTATTCTCCGTAATGTGTCATACAAACCCCCTGTAATTGAAATATCGTGAAAGTATTCCGAGTGACCAGCGGCTCCGCTTTCAAATAGCATTGGCTAATCAGAATCTACTCAAATACCACATCAGTACTTAGTCGTAGTCACACTAAAAGCAACGCGGCACGGATTAAAATGCTGATCACTCCTACTATACGCATTTATAAAGACTTACTAGATTTGTTCGGCGCACAAAAAAGAAGTGACACCCTTTGGGTCAAGGTTTTTCGAATTGAATATAAATAAGTGCACAATCACTTCCGCTATTGATCAGAATTGCACCGCCCAGTCACTTTTAGGCAATCCGCGAGCACTGGTAGATAGATGCTGGAGGAAGATATATACACTGGCTTGTCAATTCATGCGGCTCGGAGTCACTATGCCTGTAAACTCCTTGGCGCTGTCTATTAAATCCGACCACGACCACGATCGCGGCGCGGAAGCGTTTCCCCTTTGTTCATCTAATCTACACGTGGTGTCTGCGCCCTATTTGAGTCACGCCAAGAATAACTATCGTGCTCTATCTTCCACAACAAGTAGATTTGAGCCCCGTCAATCTCGGTGATTATTCAAATTGCGCTAGTACTTGTCTTTGATGTACCAAACGGCGGCTATGCTCTTGTCACCTTATTTTCAGTAAGCAAGTCATGGATAAGTACATGCACATAGGTATGGGCGACCATTCCCTTTCGCGCTTGTATCTGATTGGACTAGCTTCAGCGATGCCGGCCAGTATTGCCATCATTGGTGCGGTGGTATCCTCGATACGCTGAAGAAGGGGGTTTCGACAGTAGGATCACAGATTTCTTGAAGTCGAGGAGCACAAGAAATCCGGTTCCAAATTACTATACCGCGATTCTATTCTCGAATACTCCCACCTTCATGGCTGAACCTGAAAGAGGCGTCACGGCATCTCTCTTTCTCTGCTACATATGTACACGTCCGAGAATTCGGTACACAAGAAGATTATTCCTCCATCTCCGCAACCTGCGATATTGACTCATCGGAATCGATCTTCCCAGAAGAATGATCAGTACTCAGTCAATCTCGAGCACTGACACTCACCAGATTCATGATATCCGGCCTTAACACTTCAAGAGAATAACCGATGGCTAGTATGAACGGCAGCTGTCCTGGCTTATCACAGGAGCCTGCAATAAAAGGTATCCACGCGGTCCACGAGGATGGTGTGTCCTTGTGACCGTCCGAGAACATCGTCATACTTGCAGACTCGAACCAAGACGGATACCACCCTGCGTCGGACCAATCAACGATCCAGAGTTGACCATCATCGCCAAGAATAATGTTCCGTGGATGTAAATCCTGATGTGTGAATACGAGAGGCACACTGTCATCGAATGGCGCACTGTCTGGGACGTTCCTCCCGATCCGCCGCAACACAAGAAGTCGATTTTGATACCATCTCGACATTTCACGGTATGAGCTGAATGGGCCAGCTCCCGGATCAGTGAACAATCTACCAACACATTCCCGTGGTTTACCATCGTCCGAGGGTGGTCCAGGGAAGGGAGGAGGACCTGCGCGAGACGATATGCAACGTAGTTCATGAACGTAAAAACGAAGAGTGAGAGCAACTCTTAGACGCATCCACCAGCTCAGATGAGGCCACAAGTCTAGTAAAGCACGACCGGATATGAGTTCCTGGACCAGGTACCAGTGAGATGAACCACGAAAGGTCCGTTCGGGCATCGGGACCGGTATGGCTGTATACGTCCGTACGAATTCTGCTGAGAGAAGCTCTTGAGCGCACGGTTCATAACAGCGCTTTGCAACAGCATCTGGAGCTATCTTTGCAACGATGCCATAATTGGGCTGGCCACTCGTGTAGCTGATATATGCGCCCCCGTCGATTTTTAATGACCATCTAGCTCGCTCGCCAATCTCTTCATCGCTCAGATGCGATATACTCAGGGCGCCCTGCTTCTCAAACATAAGTCATGTAGCTTCCGACCAGCGAGGAACCTACTTGGGGAGTTTTGCTTTTGCATAGAAGAAGCGGAGCGACGAGATAGTAGAGGAACCCTTCGAGAGTCTGCGCTGACCACTGCATCAGTGGACGTACGCGACGGGAGGAAACAGGTTACAGGGAAATTCATAAAAATCTGGACACGTGCCAAATTGCCAATTTCGGCCCCTTCAGTTCCTCAGAACACCATATCTCACTCAATTCTTGACCGTTTCGTGTCATCTAAGTTGCTAAATTCATGCCCCGATCGTGCCGTCCGAAATGTAACAAACCCGAGCAAAATCGGGCAAGATGTGATCCCGAAACGGCGCAAAATGTCGTTTTTTCATGTATTCCTCATGTACATTTTTTCCTGCACTCAATCCTGGGTCTGCAGCGCCCACATGTGTCTCAGAATGCTCAGATGGACTAACTGTGAATTTAGGGCCTGCATTTGAGATGAATTTGAAGGTGTATGTGCCAGTCTGGGGGCATGCCTGGAAGGCAGAACTGCCCCCTCATCCCTCAAGCTCCCCATGCCCTAGAAAAAATATTTGAAGCCAAACTCATGCATAGGAACTCATTTAGAGTGCATTTAAATGTATCTGAGCCTTTCCCAGATCAAATGGATATGTTGGGAAGCTGGGGAAAGGCAGGGAAGCAAGGTGCATATGCCCTGTCTCCCCCACCTCAAACAATGCACCAATCCTCATAGCAGACATGAGAAGTACTCAGATCACTTTCAATAGGCCTGGAATGAATTTTCATGTATGAATTTGGCTTCAGATATTTTTTCTAGGGCATGGGGAGCTTGAGGGATGAGGGGGCAGTTCTGCCTTCCAGGCATGCCCCCAGACTGGCACATACACCTTCAAATTCATCTCAAATGCAGGCCCTAAATTCACAGTTAGTCCATCTGAGCATTCTGAGACACATGTGGGCGCTGCAGACCCAGGATTGAGTGCAGGAAAAAATGTACATGAGGAATACATGAAAAAACGACATTTTGCGCCGTTTCGGGATCACATCTTGCCCGATTTTGCTCGGGTTTGTTACATTTCGGACGGCACGATCGGGGCATGAATTTAGCAACTTAGATGACACGAAACGGTCAAGAATTGAGTGAGATATGGTGTTCTGAGGAACTGAAGGGGCCGAAATTGGCAATTTGGCACGTGTCCAGATTTTTATGAATTTCCCTGTAAATGTGGACGCCATTGAAAAGCGGGACAACTCACAATTATGTAATTTCAGAATACTTGGCACTCGTGATTTTGTCACGTTTGTCATTCTCACTCGGTGGGCCATGAACAACTCGATCACTCAAAGCGTCGTAAGGCCTTCTGGGCAATCCCCAGTCGATTAAAGAGGTGGTTTTCGTTTATTATGTAGCAATACGTGTAAGCTTAAAGCGCGGAGCAGGAGCACGGAAGCCGCGGTCATGCCAAGGACACCAGGTGCTTTCACTCAATCGATTACCGGGCGACATATGTGCTACTCAGAAGACAAGTAAGTGAATAGGCGAAAGTTAGGAGACAAGTACTAACAGATGCTCAGGATGAAGATAAGCTACATCATACCTGCTAGTGGTTCTGCATGCCTATGAAGGTTATTTGGCTTGTGCCGCTTCATAGGAATTACGACCCCCCCCCTGGCCATTCTACTTTCCACTAAATTCCGCCGTAACAGAGCCACCAGTGGGAGCGTTACATTCGTATTACTTTAGTTTACACACGTCTGCCGGGTGGAATGCCGGTGGTATGTGCTCCAAGTCTTGCTACCATGTTCTTCATGGTGTTTCTTGGTACCAGTGGCATTAAATTCATCTCCCACGAGAGGCTCTGCCTAATCTCACCCTCTACAAGTGGCTGAATGGTGATAGGAGTCCTAAATCTAGATTGATGGTACCTTCTCTATGGTGATGACTCCTGCCAGTGGTCTCTTCTGGTCAGTAACAGGCGCGTTTTCATCTTCGTGGTCAATGTCGGCGACGGTTTCTCAGTTTGGTAGCAGCGAATTTGGAGGTATATAAACTCAGGAGGAAAACGATCGGTTCTGCAAGGACTCGTTTGTCTTTCTATCCCTCTTTCTTCTCCATCATCGTTGAACTCTGCAAGATGTCCTCGCAAGTAGATTTCCTCGATGCTGAATAGACTATCGTCGACGATTCGCTTGCAGGTACACCCTTCCCAACAGGCCCAGCATTTACCCTACCCATAGTTTCAGGGATAACCCTAATGCTGTCTCGATGCCCATTAGCAAGTTGGCAATCACAGGCACCCCTGTTCCTGGTGAACAAGTCTTCCATTTCCGGCCTTCCTTCATCTCTACAGCGGGTGACGAAGAAGAATCCATCCGTATCGACATGCAACCGAACCCATCGATCCAATTGATCCGATGCGTGGCATCGCATACGTAGAGTATAAGCCGTATGCGATCACCAGAAACTTTGGCCCCGATCCGTTCTTCGTTACAGTGGACCCCGACATTACTGCGCGTACACTCCTGTACATCATCTTCGATCGTCATAACGTGGACAAATACATGTAAATATTATCAGTCAGTTCCCCTGGCACTTGTTACTGATCAGACGTAGCTTTCTATCACCCGGTGCCGGTTGCCGTCACTGGTGCGCCAGTGTCCTTGATAGTTTGGCTACACACGGGTTTATCCCTCACAATACCGCTGAACGTTTTTATCAGTACGAAGTGGAGCAGAATGAGAGGTTTGGTAAAAATGTGTTCCCGCTGCCCCGTTATGAGGGCGAGTTCTACAATTAATTCCTCATACTTTCAGCATCGCGAACATGAATGCTAAAGAAGGAACATCTCAACCTATCTATTCTCCGTAATATGTCATACAAACCCCCTGTAATTGAGATATCGTGAAAGTATTCCGAGTGACCAGCACCCTTCTTTCAAACAGCATTGGCCAATCAGAATCTATCTTCTCAAAGACCACATCAGTGCTTAGTCGTAGTCACACTAAAAGCAACGCGAGGACCCCTGATACTGCCGATTGATCCCTCCGCCGAATCCGGATAAAAATTTGCGATTTTGGCCCTTCATGCCTACCATTTTCCGGATAATTTGGACCAAAAATCGGGTCAAGGCCTCCACTAGGGTCCAGCTAAATTTCCAGCTGAAGTGACGCAGGCCTCCATCAATCCGGACAACCGGGGCTGCCGATCGTCCCTGCTCTCCCGGACTAGTCCGGACTGGTCATGTGCATTCTGGTAACCAAATATAGCAATGATTGGCGGTACCGTGGGACATGTTTTCTGTAAGGTAGGGAAAGTATAAACTCGACTAGGTGTGACACGCGTCATGCAACCCTGACTTGGCCTGACTTGCCTCATCCGGTGACTCTGGACCCTTTCTTAACTGCAACTTACACTCAACACAAACTCGAATTTGGTTCCCATAGATCTCTTCTAATAATAATTACAATCATATGTATGTTTTTAAAATTGAAAAATATGGACCCCTGACCTTTCGGTAATGGAATAAACCTTTTTTGTGCCAAATGGCTCTAAATTCATTTTCCAGCACTCTGGTGAGGTTTTCAGAAATTTTGAAAATTTTGACATCAGAATTTTTGCCGCTCTTGGCGGACACAGCATGACAAATACAGTCTATATATAGTAATTTACTTATGACTAACATCTATTACTAATATATGACTAATATGCATTTACAATCTTTCTTTCTACTACCAAGAGAGAGCCAGAGGAGCTAATTCATGGTAAGATGAGCCTTACTTTGGTATTCTGTCAAGGTTTAAGTGGGATTCTGCTAGCCCAATTGCTGACTATCACTGTTCTCAAATTCGACCCCGAGATTTTTGCCGTAGGGTCCTTCCAAATCGGGTAAGCTCAGGGTCTCTCAGGGTCATCAGTCACACTATGACACCTAGTCGAGTTTATACTTTCCCTACCTTATATAGGTAAAGTATTTTATTGTAGTAGAAGGTGTTGTGAAGTACATATGGAATGTTCAACACTACAAGAATGTAATTGAAGGTGTTATGATAGAGTTTAGGTAGAGAATATGATGTTTTGTTGTTTCCCACTACCTCTGCATGATTTTGAGGCAGAAAATCGGTTCAAGTTTCAAATATCTACTAAAAACAGCTAAATCCAGATAAAAAAAACCCCTTTTTGAGGCCTCCACCCAAATCTGGACCAAATTGGCCTTGAGACCGGTTATGCCTATCATTTTCCGGATAAAATGGGTGCGAAGTGCCAGGACCCCTGACAATGCCAATTGATGCCTGATCCAAATTTTAAAATTCTTATCTGGATTTTTCCGAGTGCTTCGTGCCCGTTTTATCTGGAAAAAATCATGCATTACCTCTTCAAACCTTCAAATTATCCGGATTTTGGCGGAGGCCTTGAATAGTTGCCTTCTTATCCGGATTTGGGTGGAGGCTGTTAGGACCAGTGCAGATCGGATCAGCAGACCGACATTGATCGACTGATCAACACGATCGACGCACTGTTAGGACGGACGAGGTGGCAGTGCACGTTCGAGGCCTGTTCTCACGAAGGTCGTATGGTGGCAACCTCTACTGCGTCTTGGGGAGAGTACACAGTCGTCGGCGACGTACGTCTAAGGGGATAAGCCTTGAGTAATGCACGTGTCTAGGAACAGTATACGACTAAGACGTCGTGGTGGTAAGTAGATTGAATAAACTAAGTAAGTACAAGAGAGGAATACCTAAGACGTCGTGGTGGTAAGTAGAAGAGTCGAGTGGGGAAGACGAGACAAGATCTATCTACTTATATACACATGAGACGTGGGAAGGTATTACTCTAAGAAGGTGCTGCGCAGCAGCATAACAATATAAACCAACAAATAACGGGGCCCGACGAGTAAGCAAGAATGAGTAAGGGCGAGTAAGCGTCATCGGGTTGGGGCGGAATTAGTAATGCAGTATTAGTAATATATCGGGATGGGGCGGAGGGAGTCATAAGGTATTAGTAATGAAAGGAACTTAGTAATATAATGGGATATGAAAAATAAGAAAGGACAAAAAAGGAAAAGTGTTCTTACATCACCCCCTCTTCAAGGTTGGGCGTCCCGACCAACGTTTATGCCAGCAATCCTGGTTGATCAACCGGATCTACATAGAGGGGTAGATCTTCCATGTTGGTTGCGACCATGGGTTTTCCTTTCCAACCGTTCACGGGATCTGGAGGTTCTGTATATGCGAAGATTTGGCGTAACGACCGTTGAGGTATCGTGAGTTTACGAGGGGCTCCTGGGTGTTTTTGGTAGAACTCGTCAACAGCTTCCTTCGCATTGTCTCCTAGGTCCGACTCTGGTTGCCAGGTTGCTTCCTCGTATCCTACCCACTTTACCAGATATTGTAGTTTCCGTCGATGTAGTCGTGAATCGAGTATTCCTTCAACCTCGTATTCTTCTTCTTCATCAACGAGAACAGGTGGCGGTGGAGGTGCTTTTTTCTGAGATTCGAACGAGGGCTCGACCGCGGGTTTCAGTAGGATTTCATTGAAGACAGGGTGAATCTTCTTCCACGTTTTGGGTAACTTGAGTTTGTACGCGCCAGCTCCAACCTTCTCAACCACTTCGTAAGGTCCATACCACTTGTCCTCCATCTTCTTCGTAGGCCTCGTCGTTTTGATATTTCGTCCGTCCAGAAATACCTTGTCTCCTGGTACGAATTCTATGGACTTTCCTGCGTGACGGTCGTGGTACTTCTTCATGTCGTCAGCTGCCTTTTGAAGGTTTTCTTTAGCTAGCTCGTGGGTCTCCTTGATCTGTTTCACAAAGTCTTCAGCAACCATGTTCGAGGATGACGTCGCAATGTCCGAAAAGTCGCCTAGATTCCTACCCAGATTTGCAAAGAAAGGGGACATCTTCGTTGCTGAGTGTTCTCGGTTGTTGTATGCGAATTCAGCCATAGCCAACCAATTTGCCCAGTCCGACTGTCGATGATCCACATAGAGACGAAGGTACTGTTCCAGCTCCTGATTAACCCGCTCGGTTTGTCCATCCGTCTGTGGGTGATACGCCGTCGATGGATTCCCTTCGATGTGTAGGAGCTTGTACAATTCCTTCATCATCTTAGCGTCGAACTGGGTCCCTCTATCGTGGATAATCTTGCGTGGTAGTCCATGATGACGAAAGACGTGATCCCTGTAAATCCTAGCCATTCCTTCAGCTGTCAGCTTCGTCGTAGTTGGTACCGCATGTATCTGTTTGCTGAAGCGATCGACAATTACGCAGATAGCGTTGTATCCTTCGGATTCTGGTAACTCTCCAATCAAATCGACAGTGATGATTTCCCATGGCTTGTCAGGTACTTCGTTCGGGTGCAGACTCCTAGCTCTCGTTGCCCTTGTAGCCTTCGTCCTTTGACACTTGTCGCATCCTTTGACATATGTACGGATGTCGTAGAACATCGTAGGCCACCAGAACTTTCGACGAATGAGGTTGACGGTCTTTGTCGTCCCAGGATGCCCAGCCATTGGTGAGTCATGGTACTCCTTCAACACAAGCTCTTTCACGTCGTTCGGCACAAAGATGACGTTTCCTAGCTTTAACCACCCATCCTTTGGTACTACTCCCTTTGGTCTCTTCTTCACCTCCTGCTGCGCTTCCCGTACCTTTTCCAACACATCCTCCTGCGACGTCCGCACTACTCCTCGTACTAACCAGTCTTCTTTGATGAAAGTGACGTTCTCGTTATCGTGTTCGCCTTTATCATAGTCCGCTCGTCTTGACAGGAGGTCAGCTTTGCCCATCGACGTTCCTGCTTTGTGAATCAACGTAAAGTCATAATCAGCTAGTTCGAGTCGCCACCTTGCCTGACGGTAGTTCAGTTTCTGTGGTGACTTGAAGTAGAGGAGATTAGCGTGATCCGACCAGACTTCAAAACGTTGATGAGCTCCTAGCAAATACTGTCGCCATTCCCTAAGAGCTTGTACAACCGCGAGCATCTCTTTGTCATAGATCTCGTAATTTCGTTCAGCATCTGACAACGTTTTCGACCTATACGCCACTGGTTTCCACTTGCCTCCTTGCTCCTGTAGTAGTACTCCTCCAGTTGCATAGTTCGATGCATCCGCTTCGATTCTAAATGCTCCTTTGTTGTTCGGAATGGCAAGTACGGGTGGTTCGCATAGACGTTTCTTGAGCTCCTCATAGGCAGCCTGTTCTTCTTCGTCCCACTTCCATTCCACCTTTCCCGTTAGTTTCGTGAGTGGTTTAACAATCTCGCTGTAATCCTTGACAAATCGTCGTAACCAGTTTCCAAACCCTAGGAACTCCTGTAACGTTTTTAAGTTCTTCGGCACTGGCCACTCCTGAATCGCTTTGGATTTCTTCGGATCCACCCTCACTACTCCGTTGCCGATGATATGACCAAGGTACTTGACGTGGTCTGTTTCGAATTCGCATTTCTGAGGTTTGAGGTACAGGTTGTTTTTTCGTAAGACCTCGAATACTCGTTTGACTAGCTGTTGGTGCTCGTCTTGTCTTTCGGAGAAGATCAGTATGTCATCGAGGTAGATGATGACGTGTCCTTCGTGTACGAGTTCTCTGAAGATGTCATTCATGAACCCTTGGAACGTGGCTGGCGCATTAGTTAAACCAAAAAACATAACCGTCGGTTCGAAGAATCCTAGGTTAGTCCTAAACGCCGCCTTCCACTCGTCACCTTCTCGAATACGGATGTTGTAATATCCCCAACGAACGTCGAGCTTCGTGATATAGCGAGAATCCCGGACTTTGTCGACGAGTTCTTGGATAAGAGGAAGTGGGTACTTGTTCTTGATGGTCCCTTTGTTTAGCTTCCTGTAATCCTGAATCGCTCGGAGGGAACCGTCTTCCTTTTTGATAAAAAAGAACGGCGACGCCATGGGAGATTTTGAGTGTCGAATGCGTCCTGAGGCGAGATTTTCGTCGATGAATTCTTGCAGCACCTGTTGTTCCTTCGGGTTGAGAGGGTATATCTTACAGTCGCTTGGTTTGAAGTCCGCCTTTAGTTCAATGGCGTGGTCCCAAACACGATGCTCCGGCAACTTTTCAAAGTTCTCCTCACTGAAGACGTCTGCAAACTCGTCGAGGTACTCTGGCCACTTTGTCGCTCCCCTGACCTGCTTCTTACGATACTCTTCCGCCTCCCTTTCCAAGGACCAACATGTCTCCGGGCAACGAGTAAATGACATGACGCCCGTCTTCCAGTCAATTTCCGGATTATGCTTGCGCAGCCAGTCATATCCAAGAAAGACGTTAGTTGACGCTAGGGATGTCACCGCTAGACGAATGGTCTCTTCATGTATCCCGTCGAAGATCATTTGCACTTCCACATACTCCGTCATCGAACCCTCCTTGTTGCCAGTTCCATCAGCATTGAAGAGTGGTATAGGACGAATATAGCGTTTGGTGGGGATCTTGTACCTTTCGACGAATCCTTCGTCGATGAGAGAACCAGTTGCTCCAGAGTCAATGAGCGCATGTGCATCCAACTCCAATCTGTCCGTATCGTATTCTTCTCCGTCCAGCTGCTGCATCTCCTGTTTATCTTCGGGAGTTAGTTGCCGATCTAAGGGATGAATGATGGTTACGATGACGTCTAGTTGGTATCCATTTGTTCGCCGCACAAAGACGGCTTCTGGTTCCTTCTCCTTAGGCTGTACACCTCTGTCATACATCCACGCATCATCGTAGTCATCGACGTCTAGGTCGTCTTCTTTTTCGGGGGTAGGTATTACGTCGTTCAGGATCTCGTGATTTTTTAACTCGGTGTATTGATGCGCATCTAAATACTGTACAGCACGCGAGTTATAATTTAGAGAAGACGAGAGTCCTTGAGAATGTTGACCAGTAGTTACGACGTTTACTGCTGGTCTTCCGAAAAATCCTGCTCGACGTTGACGCCCTCGGTCTCGGTCGTAGCCCTAACTTCCTCGCTGTACTCTTCTTCGACAAAGTCTGATTCTGGCAGCTCACCAAGCTGTTCCGCCATCTCCCTTCGAATCGTTGGGTCCATTCCCACGATGATCTGTCGTACCACCTGCCGCTTATCTGGGCATTGCGACGCAAAGTGTCCAGGCTTTCTGCACGCCCAGCAAAGCAGACGACGATGAGCTGCGTCGACTTCCATTGGAATCCCCATTCCAGGGTGCGTTCCCGGCTTTACTCCTTGTGCCTGCAATGGGGGACGTTGTGGTTGTGATTGCTGTTGTTGGGGTGGGGGTCCTGGGGGTCGACGATACTGAGTTTGAGGGTTTGGGGGAAAGTTTCGTACTGGTGGCTTATTTGGACGTAGTTGGGTTCGCAGCTGTTGTTCTACTGCATCGACAGCTAGCGCTTTCGTTTTCCATCCATCATACGTCGTTGGCACCTTCTCCGCTCGCATAACTCCTCGAAGAACATCAGGGTTAACTGCTTGCTCTAGACGGTGGATGAGGACTGCGTCATGTTCTTTGTTGGTGAGCTTCGCCGAGATCCTTAGTTGTTCGAAGATATCAAAGAATTCATCAGCAGTACGACGTCCTTGTACTTCTGAGTAGATTCGCTCTAACGCCTTAGATGCTTTGTGGGGATCTCTAAAAGATGCGTCGAGGGCCTCGACAAACTTCTTGAAGTCGTCAGGAATAGTCGAACTTCCATCAGTTGCTGTGTTGGAATCGACATAGTTCTGCGCCCATGTTGAAGCTCGTCCCGACTTTAGATACGACAGTACGAATTTGATTCGGTTGACGTCGGTTCCAAACCTTCCTGGGTTCTCCGAGACATACAACAGGAATTCCCGACGGAAATCTTCGTAATCGTCGCCTCCATGATACTGCCTTGGCTTGTCAACAGATGGATTGTCTGTCGACATCGATGTTGCTGGTGCATTCATCGGCGTCCTTGGCTGTCCGACTCCTGCCTGTGCCAGGGCCTGGGCGACAATTGCTGCGATCACGTCTGCTGTGAGGTGCGACATTTCGTCTTCAGGCGGTTCAACGTCAATAGGATCCTCAGGGGGTAGAGCAGGTTCGTGTGTCGACGGTGGTCTAGATATGATACTTTGAGGAGGATCAAATGCTCCTACGGTTGTTTCCTCAGGTTCTTCGCGTGCTGAGAATCTCGCAGCTGTCGACGAGGTTGGGGCGAAGGAGGAGATGGGAGCGGGAACACTTGTTGGTACGTGTGCCCAGTTGTCCTTGGCTTGATCCCAAACTATACGCTGGTCGGTTCCAGTGGATGTCGTATAGTAGAAACCTTGACGACTCGCACTGTACCTCCCTTGTCTGACCTGGCTGAGACGCTGACGCGCACGTTCCGATACGGTATCTATTGTGGCGGTCTGACGGGGAGAGGATGAGCTTGTTGTTGTTGTCGATGAGCAGGGATTGTGTCGTCGAAGGAGATGGTGACCTTAAAAATCCAGAGGGGAATGACGAAAGAGATACGCTGGCTGCAGTATACTTCGTTTGTCCGCTTCGTCCAGATACGGTTGCCTCTAAAATGCAACGTCAATGTTAACGCCAGTGTTTACCAACGTACGATTGACTTCTGCCAACTGGAAGGGTCTTCTTCCTTGCTCTTAACGTCGACTTCCTCGATCTTCACTTCTACCTCTTCTTCCTTAACTTCGACTACTGGTCGCTGGGGGCGGTACGTAAGCCTAATGTACTGAGCACGTCCTTTCCTGTCTGTTCCTACGACAATATCGTTCGGATCGTAGTCGAGGGAGTTAAACGGGATGATGTAGGACTTGGGCTTTCGGTACTGTCGGTTTCTACGACTAGGAGCCAGGGTGACGAGTGGGGGTTGGTTACTTGTTATGAATCCAATACACGACAACGTTGGTTAACGTCGCCGGGCAGGGTTGAGGGTTTCTGTCGTGCTCGGGTAAACCCGGGTTGATGCGATATCGACCTGTTAGGGGGCGCTCGCAAAGGAGAGATGTTGATGACGAGTCAGACGTCGGTCCTGAGGGGAGACTCGACTCTTATGTTAGGACGGACGAGGTGGCAGTGCACGTTCGAGGCCTGTTCTCACGAAGGTCGTATGGTGGCAACCTCTACTGCGTCTTGGGGAGAGTACACAGTCGTCGGCGACGTACGTCTAAGGGGATAAGCCTTGAGTAATGCACGTGTCTAGGAACAGTATACGACTAAGACGTCGTGGTGGTAAGTAGATTGAATAAACTAAGTAAGTACAAGAGAGGAATACCTAAGACGTCGTGGTGGTAAGTAGAAGAGTCGAGTGGGGAAGACGAGACAAGATCTATCTACTTATATACACATGAGACGTGGGAAGGTATTACTCTAAGAAGGTGCTGCGCAGCAGCATAACAATATAAACCAACAAATAACGGGGCCCGACGAGTAAGCAAGAATGAGTAAGGGCGAGTAAGCGTCATCGGGTTGGGGCGGAATTAGTAATGCAGTATTAGTAATATATCGGGATGGGGCGGAGGGAGTCATAAGGTATTAGTAATGAAAGGAACTTAGTAATATAATGGGATATGAAAAATAAGAAAGGACAAAAAAGGAAAAGTGTTCTTACACGCACCAGAACAAGTCTACTCACTCCGGCAATATTCGCAGTCCGTCTTGATAAGCGATGGGAAGTGCGAGGTGGTGCTTCGTAGAGCAGAGTAGCAACAGTACTTAGTCGGGGTCAAGGGACCGGCCGGACACTAGTACCGATGATAAGAGTGGTAGCGAAGAAGAGAAGCTTTGTGGGGCTTTTTTGTATTCACTAGTATAGAAGAATTTTGCTGAGGGACATAGCCACCCTCGCTTGGCCTATTTATACCCGAAGCTTCTATCTATTGAGTTACCCGGGCTCCCTCGGGCACAGCCCTCTGATTCTTCCGAGCACAGCCCCTATCTTGTCCGATACCCTGCAATCTCCAATCGGGTGGCGATGCATCTTTGATCTTCCCCACAATCTTTCTAGGACTTTCGATATGACTTCATACCTGGTCAATGCACAGCAATCACGCCATCCCTGGCCAATCCTGTGGCTGTGCGGAGCTCTGTGCCTTCCGCACTGCTACGTCAGTCCTTCTCGAATGTTCCTTATGATGTCATGCACAGCAACTCAAACAGTCTGCCATGTCTTCATCCTCTGCAGGTGCTGCTGGGCCATTCGGCTGTCTCGGTTGACTTGGGCTTCCTCCCTCAATAGGATTAGCTCGATAAAGAGTAATACCGGAGGCTACGATCGATATGGGCTTAATTCTGCGATTCTACCGCTTCTTCCAATTAACGATACTTCTGCGATTCTACCGCTTCTTACTTCTCTTCGGACCACGGTACTTCTGCCGTCCTATCTACGCCTGCGGTTCCAACAAAGTACGAGCCTTCTGCGATTCGACAAGGCTAAGAATGATTGAGAACTGGTCCTGCATACGTTTAGCCAGACTTCTGCACCAATACCGAATCACCAATCCCTACGCCCGTCTTCCATCACAGTACCGAACCACCAGACTTCGATACCGATGATACCGATACCGTACCGTCCACCCATCCTGATACCGACGCTTAATAGTCCACGTTCGACAGCCCATACCAGAGGAAAAGGCCCACAAAGCTGCGATCGGTATGCCATACGTTGCTGCGAAGAGTTGGATCATGGTCGAAGCTCCAAGTCCGACGGTATGCCTGTTAATTCGGGGTTGCGCTGATCTGGTAGGATCGGCATCTAGATCTGGTAGGATCGGCATCTAGATCTGGTTGTTGCCTCGAAAGAGGGGTTAATCCAAATCCACTATGCTACTATAGCTGTGGAATCAATAGCTACCTTAGGGGATGTGTTAAGCTCCATCTAAAACAACTATCAACCAACTTCTGTAGCCTGCGGTCTAATACTATTATCGTAATGTTAGTTATACTAATAACTAAGTGATAACCTTAACTGTCTGTACTAACACTTGTTGGACACGATAAGAGAGGTATGAGAGATCAATGCTTACCACACTTTGATCAATTAGCACTCAGGCTGACGATAGGGAGAGACAGTCTAGCTGCTATCCGTATTTTACCTAAGCTTCAACTCACACTGTTGATTAGCTTAAGGAGTGTCGCTCTCAAGTACTTATTGGGTTCTTAGTGCGGAGGTTGTTTATCGATCAACTGGAGACTTTCTGTGAGGTTTACTCTGAGTCTCTGGACTTGGATTAAACTGCTGGGTTGGCCCTACGATGGCCTCCTATTTATACTATTTTACATGCCTACCTAGTATAGGAATTATCTACTGTTGGTCCGTTCGCTTCAATGTAACTACTTTCAGACCTAGTCATACTCGATGCTAGCTGCTGTGCATTGCCGTATGACTTGTTCATATCGGTTCCGGTCATACCTGTTTTCCTATGACTCTAAATACCTTATGTCATATTCCTATTACCTTTCAGTCCTCGTCTTAGTAATCTATCCCCTTCCACTTAGTCTGGTGCTGCCCTAGTGCATTACATGGTCGAGGTTCATAACGTTGTCGTGCTGGGATGGTATTGGCTGTTAAATTACCAAGTACACTCCCACTGAGTCAACCGGTCTAATTATCTAGGCGGGTAGTCTTCCCAGTTGTTCGTTGAAGCTATGGGCAACTTGTTGTAGTTGGAGGATTGAGGGATTCAAGTTTGAGTAGAGAGGTAGAGTGAGTGAGAGATGAGTCTTTATCCAATTCTCTTGAAAGTGAGTGATAGGTCACCGTGGGTGAGGAGCAATTAAATTGTCCACACCGAGGTAGGCAATGACAAGCTATGCAGAATAGATGTCAATGTCTAGAGGGACACACACACTCGAAGTCTCGAGTTATTAGATATCGACTTTGAGAGGGAGTTTATCACCAATGTCCAATTGGAACAGAGGCGATACAATACCTTTGACTAGTACCAAACTAGTCCTTGAGCAATGCAGTTACCCAGTCTTAAGCTGTGGTCAACTGTATGCGACGAAACCTTGACTTGACTTGCAAATGGTGTGACAAGAGGTCACAGAGTGATGTGAGCTTGTCTTGTTCTGGGGGAGAACTCTGGTGAGTTATTCTATGGGGAGTTAATTCTATATTCCTCTGGGGGGCTACATGCTGGTCCTTAAATACTAATTCCAAGACCATTTACATAATCCACAGCATAAGCTAAAAATAGATCTGCATCAACCACATCATCAAAATTTGATATCTCCTTCCAAAGCTATGCATCAAATACTCCAAATCAAGTGATATGTATCAATGTATCAATGAGTTATTTGATGAATGATGCGCATCAATGAATTAATTGATGAGTGATGTGCATCAATGCATGATTTGATGAATGCTGTGCATCAATGAATTACTTGATAGATGCTGTGCATCAATGAGTTATTTGATGAATGATGCGCATCAATGAGTTACTTGATGAATGATGTGCCATCAATGAATCAATTGATGAGTCCAGAATATGGTTCAAGGTGATGACCTGATCGATGATCTAATCGATGACTTGATGAATGACCTAATGGATGATATAATCAATTACTTGATGGATGAGATAATCGATGACCTAATGAATGATATAATCGATTACTTGATGGATGATATAATCGATGACCTGATGGATGATATAATCGATTACCCAGTTTGGGCTTATTTGGTTTTTGGTATCTGGACTGTGGTCTTTGGTTTTTCCAGAGCGATGTATCGGATGGCTTCTCAGATAAGACCAAATGAATGGTGCAACCGGTGGTTCTTGAACCTTCATTTCTGCTTCTAGAGCGTGACCATATAAAGAATGGTTTGTTTATCTATCGCCGCTCGAGTTCCTTTTCTGCAATTCTTTGTTCTAATGCCACCTTCACGACTTCGTGCACGACTTCACCATCTGCTCTGCCACGCTTCTGAACTTCTCAGGCTGACTTTTGTGTATCGTCGCGCTTCCTCTAACCCGATTCAGTGAGTTACTTTCTCGACACTTTGCGATCTTTATGCTTAATAGCACGAAGAGTATTTGTGGAGACAACTATCATGATCGAGGAGGAGTGGGTCGAGTGGGTACCGGTGCTTGTTACTAGACGAGTTGTGCTCAACGCTTGATAGTAAGCTTGGCACTTTCCATCGGCTTTCGATTTGCTAACTTGTGTGCAGAATTACGAGTTACTGCGACGTCCGATATTTCTTGTTTATCCTTTCTGATGTCCTACTATGTTCTTGCTTCCGATAGTGTAAAGCGTGCCAATATTACGATTGTTTATGTCCAGGCAATATCCTGGCCTGACAACGTGTGATCGGCTTCGAAGCTGTCGATCAAACTCTGCCATACTTGGTAATGTTTGGGTCACGTGCCATACGGGTGTCTGTATCGGCTCTGTCTGTGTTCCTACACTTCGCCATCTTGGTAATGTTATTGCCCCAGGTGTGTCGATGTTATTAATTACTTGCTTCACTCTAATGTATCCTGGTGCTACTGCTATGTCTGCTAGTGATCTGCCTCGGATTCCTTTGATCCTTATTATTCCTCCATGTCGATCTTCCTTTACTTCTACAACTGTCCTTCCTCCTGTCAGTAATTGCTTAAGTCTTTGGACTAGATAGTCGGTCCACTTGTAAGCTGACTCTCTTGCGATATGTTCAGGTTCATTCCTGTATGGTATATCGATGTCTAGTACGGCTACATCGCATTGGTGATTATCTTGTTCTGAAGCCACGTTTCGTATTCCTATTGCCAATAGGAAGTAATGATTATCGTATGAGAGTAACCTGACTTCTCGTTCATAAGCCTTCCGTACAGTTGTATTCGGTTCGTAGTTCATTACAATGAATCGTCTCCTAATCATAATGTCCGATTGTCCCTTGACGATTGCTGAGTATGTTATTTCCTTCAGTATCTCTCGAAGTAGTTTTTCTGCTATCTCATGTGCTGGTCTACATATGCTACAATACTGTAACACTCCTGGTCTTGGTGTTGCTGGTATTATTGGCTGTTGTAGTGCTCGTGTAACCGCATTCAACCTTTCCTGTATCCAATTCATATTGGAGTTACTTCGATTATCAATCAGGCTTAGTAATAGTGAATTGTATTGCTTTTCTAACAGTACCCTCTTGGTAGAGGAAGCAGCCCGGTACTACTTCTCAGTATTCACCGGTAGCCTTCGGGATCGCATCCATTTACGTCTCGAGACAAAAGAAGCCGATCCCCAGCCTGGAACAACGTATACAGTGGAGCAGATCCATAAGCACGCCAATTATGTCCTCAGTACCGACTTTTTCGATGAATCACCTTGTACCGGATTATGTAATGCTGAGTCGCAGCCAGTCAAGGAGGAGCCGGAGCTTGGTACACTCTGGAAGACGTTGCAGGTCCTTCAGTTACAGGTAGAGGAACTGGAGCAGGAGCAGCAGTTGTTACCGGAACCATTGGGGTTGCCTTCGGTAAACGTAGTTGTGGCCCATTCACCTCCAGTATCAGTCCCGGTACCGATCCAGCGATGCCGAGAGTCCCCAGTTGCTAGGCAGAGAATTGCAGAGGAGGTAGGAGATGATCAGGAGGTCGTTAGGTTGGAGATTCTGCTTGAGGAGGCTCGAAGGAAGGCAGAGGAAGCACGCAGGAGGAAGTACCGGAGTGTAGAGAGACTGTCAGTACCGGAGTACCGGAGCGCCGAGAGATCGCAAGTACCGGAGTACCGGAGCGCTGAGAGATCATCAGTACCACGGTACTACTACATGGAGGACACATCTCCCAGCAGAGTCTTAGCAATGTCAGACCCACTCCCGAAACCTAAAGAAGATGCATACGAGCCCTCGGTAGCTGACTGGAAGTCTCCCATACCGACCCCGGTAGATCAGCCTCTTGGATCTGGGCTTACGGTATCTCAACGCGAGTTGTTGGCATTGTCGCAGGAGCTTAGAAGGCAGATGAGCGAGTTAGTTTCAGTTGAGTGTGGAGGTCCCAGGAGCGTATATGCAGTTGGTACCGAGGCAGCAGGAGAGCCGTCAGAGAAGGAAGAAATTCCCCCGGTACTCAGCTCCAGGTCGTTAGTTGAGGAAGGATCAGCGGATTTGGTTGCAGGAGGAGACGTGTTAGGTCAGGAAGTGGTGCAGTGTCTAGGAGGCATAGATCTGGTGGACGAGCATCGAGTATCGATCGGAATTGAGGTGCACAGCCACGTACCGGACCCTGGTATCAGTCAGGATATGGATCCAGCTGATGACTCATTAGTGTCATTGGTGGCTCCGGTACCAGTTATTCCAGTGCCAGATGAAATTGTCAAGTCCCCGGTACCAATCGTTCCAGTGCAGGATGCAATCGTCGAGGCCCCGGTACATGCTCTAGGTTCTTCGGTACCCATTCTCCCAGTCGTTGGCATAGCTAGGAAGGCCCCCACATCAATCTTTTGTCTAGTTGGTGCTCATCCTCAGGTTTCGGATCCAGTGTACGAATTTCGGAAGGTGTTTACTGGTTGCTCCCCCATGCGAGTCTTGTCACCCAGGATTCCCCAGCCTCTCGGTACCGAGCACAGCCACATCGAGTCGGTGGACACCAGCCATTCAGACTACAGTACCAGGCAGAATTCAGCCCAGGAGTCTCAGGTCAGCCGTACGACATCTACTGGAACTAGTAGAGCTTCTATCGGTATTGGAGGAGTTGCACGTTTTGGCTTATTTGATCGATTTCCGGTACCGGTACCGGTACTTTTCTCTCGGCATCGGTACCAACCCCGCAGCTCTTGGAACTCATTCTACAACCCATCGAAGCATTTCCGGTACTTCAGTAAGGGCTCTCGAGTTGGGAAACGTGGTGACCGTAAAGTCTACAAGCACCAAGGAGTCGTCGGTATTTGGTACACATGACGGACTATGGTTCAAGGACGACTATGGCTTGCTCATTTTAGGACAACTCAGCCAGACGTTCCCTGCCAACCCGGGCAAGCAACTAGCGACGGCTCGCAGCAGCTACCGGTACCAGAGTACTGTGCAAGACTCTCTCCTGATCTCAGTACCGCCTCGGTACCGCTTACATAAGCTCGGTACCGGACGGGGCTATTGTATCAATGGTGGAACATACCTCGGTATGGCTGTGGACTGGTTGCTACCCCTTTCCCAGCTATTCTTTCTTCTATTCCACCCTCTCCTTTCTGATTATGGATAATTTTGAACTTCTACTTCTGAAATCCATTTGCACGGTCGGTATTTGATTGTTTTACCTTCCGTACCTATACCCCCATCCCATTCTCAAATTATCTTATACATTCTTCCACTGTCTCACTTATTCACGTTCTTCTGTCCTTTGTTCGAATTTCGGTATCGGTTCCTATTTGATGACACTGCAGTTGCATTCCACTACCACTCCCGGTACCGAAGCTTACTAATCACTGGTACCGGAGATGCCGAGTCGACTCGATGATGGATTGGATTGGAGGAAGGACTCTTTGGCTTACCTCTCCTTGTGCCGCCTCACGTTACCGATGCACCTTGGCTATGGAGGATGACTGAGGACAGTCACTATTTAAAGTGCCCGGGAGATGAAGAGAACTACGTGCAGCTGAGCTCGGTATCAAGCCCGGTATCCCATTCTACGCTTACCCCATGCTACGGTACAGTCTCATCTACATCTTCCAGTATCCACCAGCACACCCAGAGAAACCGTCAGTCCCATTTCTCGAAGTACCGAACGCCGAGAGTACCGGTACCGAGCGCCAAGAAACCCGGTACCGAGAATACCGAGAGTACCGAGTGCCGAGAAACCCGGTACCGAGACAATTCGACATGCTCTCATAACATGGATTGGACGTCTCCCTCTCTGGTATTCATTCCTGATGGTTGGACTATGCATGCCGGTTCTTTGGGAAAGCTCAGGGTCAGTATCTGTTAAGGTTTTCAGGTCCGGTACCACCAGGAACGTGTCGGTATCAATCAGCAGGGGTGCAGATCTCTCGTCCTGAGGACTTTTCATCCAGGGATACTATATGCTACGTTTTCATTGGTATCTTGTCCTCCCTAACCCTTTCTTGTTGTCCCCCTGATGGCGCTGCAATGTTCACTTTCCTTGTTACATTTTTCTTCAGACTTTTCTCTGTTTTGATCTTTCTTTCTACTTTCTCCTTTTGGAATTATAAGCTAACTACGGTACAGTAGTATAAATATCTCCTCCTGTACGTAGTAGCTCTCCAGGTAATCTTAGGAGCTAGCCTCTAGCGTGAGGGCTCAGGTTTCCTCACCCCCTTCTCAGTCTCATCTCAGCTTCGTCTCAAGTTCTGTCCCAGTTTCGTCTCAAGTGAACCTCAGGAGTTAGCCTCCCGTGCGAGGGCTCAGGTTTGCTTCCCAGTCCAGTCGACACCTTCATCTACCAGTCTCCCTCATTCTGTTTCTCGCTATACCACCCCGTGCTAGCTGTTTCCTTGCAATACCGACCTGTACCGACGTTTTTCCCACGGTACCGACCCTCTCGATTCCAGACAAGAACACATTCCCCCCGACATCTAGCTGATCCAGCACCCCTTTCTACCATTCCTTTGGCTCTCTTTACATCCCCCTTCTACAGACAACAAGTACCGTGAGCGTACTGGATAAGTACTGCCTCATTTGGCCCTCCCCGTATTCTTATACCATACACCCCTCGACCGGTACCTCCGGTACCGGCCGCGATCTTGCACATTTACCGTAACTTCGTGCAAGTATGCATTCAGTGTAGGTGTGAACAATGGTTGAGTTGTTTCTGCAACCGTTGACCAATGGTGGTTGGTTCGAATTGAGTAAGGTTCATGTCGAAGCATATAGTTGACTGCGTCCTTGAGTATCCATGTCTGCAGTATCCATGCTTCCTCATGTGCCCATTCACAGAACCTGCATATTGGTGTATTGATTTGTCCTGGTAATGTCGAGCCCCAGGGACAATAGCGTGTGCGTGTATAATATGTTCGATCGAATTGTCTTTCCATGTCTGATGATCATGGGAATTTATCGGGTTGTAGCGTCTCTGGATCTGCATGCCAAATAAGTCAATTTCTTCTGACAGAGGCCTCCCATATGTTTTTTTTCTTCATCTGGTTGGCTATCATGTAGTTATCAAAGTACAGAACTTAATCCACTTCAAGAGCAATCCCATGTAGAGGGAACAATATGCAGAAGATACAAGGTTTCTTGTTATTTCGTGCAAAAATTTGCACAAGATAGTATAACCACATATGGTAATTATAAGCAATATCTCCAACCCTGGGAAATTTAGGTCGGAATGTGAAAGCTCCTCATCTGATTGGTAGGATTATCATTCTAGGTATGATTTTTAGCAGTGAGTTAATGATTTTCTGCCTGGTGTGGCAGGAATTTCTGATCTGGACTAGTAGGCATGTCACTTTTATCCGGATTGGAGGAGGCCTAGGCAACCACCGGCTTCCTCTTATCCGGATTTTGACACAGGCCCTGACCCGTTTTTCGACCCAAATTATCCGGAAAAATTCAGGCATCAGACCCAAAATTTGGCAATTTTTATCCGGATTCGGCGGAGTCCTTAGTCGGGATTGTCAGGGGTCCTGAAGCGCCCGGAAAAATCCAGATAACGAACCCCATTCTCGGAAGGAGGCATTGATTAGCATTATCAGGGGTCCTGCAACGCGGCACGAATTTAAGTGCTGATCACTCCTACTATACGCATTTGTAAAGACTTACTAGTTTTGTTCGGCGCACAGTAAGAAGTAACCCCCTTTGGGACAAGGTTCTTCGAATTGAATATAAATAAGTGTACGCAGGTGTACGCTCACGTCCGCTATTGATCAGACTTGCACCGCCCAGTCCCTTTAGGCAATCCGCGAGCACTGGGAGATAGATGCTGGAGGAAGATACTATATACTGGCTTGTCAATTCATGCGGCTTATGTCTGTAAAATCCTTGGCACCAACTACTAATCCCGACCACGGAAGCATTTCCCTTGTTCATCTAGTCTACACGTGGTGTCTGTGTGTCTCGCGTGCCTATTCATGCCAAGAATCATTATCGTATCGTGATCTTGTCTGTTCTATCTTCCACAAGTGGATTTGAGCCCCGTAAAGATCTCGGTGATTATTTATTTATTAATTGAGCCTGTGTCTTTGATGTGATATGTATGTTCCAGACGGGCTCACAGCCTCCCTCCACATTCCATTTCTAGAAGATGTCATCATGAGTGGAAGATAGACCGAATACACTGTCGTTCACCATTTTCCCTTAGAGTTTGAACAATTGCTCTGGGTTCTTCCCATCACCCACTTATCCGTGGACCGAGACCGTTGATGGTCAACTCTTCCACTTCCGACTCTCCCTCGTCTCGGCCAGCGCCGAGTCCATCCGCATAGACATGCAACCATCCTACACGATAAAGAGTTAATTGATATATACGTGTAAATATGATCGATCACTGCCTTTCGCGCTTGTATCTGATTGGACTAGCTTCAACGATGCCGACCGGGGTTGCGATCATTGGTGCGCTAGTGTCGTCGATACGGGGTTTCGACAGTAGGATCACAGATTATCTGAAATCAAGGAGCACAAGAAATTCGGTTCCAAGTTTCCTATTCCGCGTTTAATGGGTACATTCTACTCTTGAATACCCTCACATTCATGGTTGAACCTGAAAGAGGTGTCACGTCATCTTTCTTTCTCTGCTACAAATGTACACGTCCGAGAATTCAATATACAAGACGATTATTCCTCCATCTCCGCAACCTGCGATATTGACTCATCGGAATCGGTCTTCCCCGAAGAATGATCAGTACTCAGTCAATTTCGAGCAATGGCACGCACCAGATTCATGATATCCGGCATTAACACTTCAAGAGTGTAACCGATGGCTAGTATGAACGGCAGCCGTCCTGGCTTATCACAAGAGCCTGCGATGAATGGTATCCACGCGGTCCACGAGGACGGTGTGTCCTTGTGACCGTCCGAGAACATCGTCATACTAGCAGACTCGAACCAAGACGGATACCATCCTGCGTGGAACCAATCAACGATCCAGAGTTGGCCGTCGTCACCCAGGATAATGTTCCGTGGATGTAGATCCTGATGTGTGAATACGAGAGGCACACTGTCATCGAATGGCGCACTGTCCGGGGTATTCTTCCAGAATCGCTGCATGTAGAGAAGTCGATTTTGATACCATCTCGACATTTCACGGTATGAGCTGAATGGGCCAGCTCCCGGATTAGTGAACAATCTACCGATACATTCCCGTGGTTTACCATCATCGGAGGGTGGTCCATGGAAGGGAGGAGGACCTGCGCGAGTCGACATGCAACGTAGTTCATAAATATAAAAGCGAAGAGTGAGGGCAACTCGAAAACGCATCCACCAGCTCAGATAAGGCCACACGTCTAGTAAATCTCGACCGGGTATGAGTTCCTGGACCAGGTACCAGTCGGATGAACCACGACAGGTCCGTTCGGGCATCGGGACCGGTATGGCTGTATACGTCCGTACGAATTCTGCTGAGAGAAGCTCTTGAGCGCACGGTTCAAAACAGCACTTTGCAACAGCATCTGGAGCTATCTTTGCAACGATGCCAACATTGGGTTGGCCTGTGAGTTGATCGATATATGTGCCTCTATCAACCATTGGGGACCATTCAGTTCGCTCGACAATTTCTTCATCGCTCAGATGCGATATACTCAGGGCTTCCTGCTTCTGTCTAAACGTAAGTCATGTTACTCTCGACGAGCGGAAAACCTACTTGGGGAGATTTGCTTCTGCATAGAAGCAGAGGGGTGATGAGACGATAGAGCAACCCTTC
Organism: Inonotus obliquus; assembly: GCA_032164295.1. Lineage (NCBI taxonomy): Eukaryota > Fungi > Basidiomycota > Agaricomycetes > Hymenochaetales > Hymenochaetaceae > Inonotus > Inonotus obliquus. The sequence goes on along the minus strand of JAJHTX010000006.1, from coordinate 860,487 downwards.
GAGAGTCTGCACTGACCACTGCATAAGTGGATGTACACGAAGGGAGGAAACAGGGACACGAGCCTGAGGTCCAAAAGTTCGGATTACATAATCAGAATAGAGCACGCTATAAATACTTGGCACCCGTGACTTTGTCACGCAAGTCACTCTCACCCGGCTTTCGAGGAGTCTGGGGCCAGCAGAGGAACGCTCTTCGAACCGACACCGACGTTCACATCACTTAAACGGTCGAAAGAACTTCTAGACAACTACGCCAATACTAGTCGAATAGAGTGTTTTTTCGAATATTGTGGTGCATATGTGTAAGCACTGAGCGGGAGATGTTGGTGATGCCAAGGACACCAGGTGACTTCACTCAACTCGACAATACTTTCTCTTTCGTCGATCACCAGGCGATATATGTGCTACCCAGAAGACAAGTAAATTAATCGGCGAAAGCTAGGGGACAGGTGCTAACAGACGCTCAGGATGAAGATCTACTGCACCATACCTGCCAGTGGTTCTACATGCCTATTAGGGATATTAGGCTTGAGCCGCTTTACAGTAATTACGACCCCCCTCGGCCATTCCCCCCTCTACATAATTCCGCCGCAACAGAGCCACAGTGGAAACGTTGCAACTTAGTTTACACAAGTCCGCGGGTGGGATGATAGTGGTATGTGTTCCAAGACTTGCTACCATGTTCTTCATGATGATAGTTTATATTCGTCTCCCTGTGGTCCAAGAGGGGCTCTGCCAGATCTCACCCTCTTCAAGTGATCAAATGCTGATAGGAGTCCTAAATCTAGATTAATAGTGATTTCTCTATGGTGACGACTTCGGCCAGTGGTCTCTGCTGTGCGGTGGAAAACACGTTTTAATGTTTGTGGTCAATTTCGGCGATGATTTCTGAGTCGGTGCCAGTGTCCTTGGATGCCTATAAAATAAGGAGGAAATTGACCTGTTCCGCACAAATTCATTCGTCTTTCTTCCAACGTCTGATTTCTGCAGTATGGCCTTGCAAGTATATTTCCTCGACGCAGAGTACACTGTAGTTGACAATTTTTTCACAGATACACCCTTCCTAACAGACGCAGCATTGTTCCCTCCGATAGTTTCAGGAATAACCCCGATGCCGTCTCGATGACCATCAACACATTGGCGATCACAGGCACCCCTGTTCCTAGTGGACAGTTCTTCCATTTCCGATTCTCCCTCATCTCTCAGACAACGGATGGTGACTTTGAGTCCATCCGTCTCGACATGCTCCCACGGCTCTTAGGTCTGAATCCGATGCGTGGCTACGTACTAGTAGAGTACAAGCCTTATGCGATCACCAATAATGTTGGTCCCGCTCCGTTCTTCGTTGAAGTAAGACCCAACACTTCTGCGCATGAGCTCTTGCTCGCCATCTTCGATCAGCATAAGATGGACCAATATATGTAAATATGATCAGTCAATTCCATTGGCACTTGTTACTGACTAGATCTACATAGCTTCAAGGAACCCGGTGTCGGTTGCCGTTTCTGGTGCGCCAGTGTCCTTGATAGGTTGGCTCAAAACGGGTTTATCCCTCACAACATCGCTGAACGTTTTCGTGAGTACGAAGTGCAGCAGAATGGGAGGTTTGGTAATAGCATGTTCCGGCTGCCCGGTTATGAGGGCGAGTTCTACATTTAATTCCTACTCTCAGCATCGCGAACTCGAATGCTAAAGAAGGAACATCTCATCCTATCTATTCTCCGCAATGTGTCATACAAACCCCCTGTAATTGAAATAGCGTGAAAGTATTCCGAGTGACCAGCGGCTCCGCTTTCAAATAGCATTGGCTAATCAGAGTCTACTCAAATACCACATCAGCGCTTAGTCGTAGTCACACTAAAAGCAACGCGGCACGGATTAAAATGCTGATCACTCCTACTATACGCATTTATAAAGACTTACTAGATTTGTTCGGCGCACAAAAAAGAAGTACCACCCTTTGGGACAAGGTTTTTCGAATTGAATATAAATAAGTGTACGATCACGTCCACTATTGATCAGACTTGCACCGCCCAGTCACTTTGAGGCAGTCCGCGAGCACTGGTAGATAGATGCTGGAGGAAGATATATATATATACTGGCTTGTCGATTCAATCCATGCGGCTCGGAGTCACTATGCCCGTAATCTCCTTGGCGCTGTCTATAAAATCCGACCACCGACCACGATCGCGGCGCGGAAGCGTTTCCCCTTTGTTCATCTAATCTACACGTGGTGTCTGCGCCCTATTTGAGTCACGCCAAGAATAACTATCGTGCTCTATCTTCCACAACAAGTAGATTTGAGCCCCGTCAATCTCGGTGATTATTCAAATTGCGCTAGTACTTGTCTTTGATGTACCAAACGGCGGCTATGCTCTTGTCACCTTATTTTCAGTAAGCAAGTCATGGATAAGTACATGCACATAGTTATGGGCGACCATTCCCTTTCGCGCTTGTATCTGATTGGACTAGCTTCAGCGATGCCGGCCAGTATTGCCGTCATTGGTGCGCTGGTATCCTCGATACGCTGAAGAAGGGGGTTTCGACAGTAGGATCACAGACTTCTCGAAGTCGAGGAGCACAAGAAATTCGGTTCCAAATTACTATGCAGCGATTCTATTCTCGAATACTCCCACCTTCATGGCTGAACCTGAAAGAGGCGTCACGGCATCTCTCTTTCTCTGCTACATATGTACACGTCCGAGAATTCAGTACACAAGAAGATTATTCCTCCATCTCCGCAACCTGCGATATTGACTCACCTGAATCGATCTTCCCAGAAGAATGATCAGTACTCAGTCAATCTCGAGCACTGACACTCACCAGATTCATGATATCCGGCATTAATACTTCAAGAGTGTAACCGATAGCTTGCATGAACGGCAACTGTCCTGGCTTATCACAGGAACCCGCGATAAATGGTATCCATGCGGTCCAGGAGGGAGGGGTGTCCCAATGACCATCCGAGAACATCGTCATACTTGCAGACTCGAACCAAGACGGATACCATCCTGCGTCGGACCAGTCAATGATCCATAGTTGGCCATCGTCACCAAAAATAATATTCCGTGGATGTAGATCCTGATGTGTGAATACGAGAGGTGCGCTGTCATCGAATGGAGCACTGTCCGGGGTATTCTTCCAGAATCGCCGCATCACGAGAAGTCTATTTTGATACCATCTCGACATCTCACGGTATGAGCTGAAAGGGCCAGCTGCCGGATCAGTGAACAAGCGACCAATACATTTCCTTGGTTTTCCATCGTCCGAGGGTGGTCCAGGGAAGGGAGGAGGACCTGCGCGAGTCGACATGCAACGTAGTTCATAGATATAGAAGCGAAGAGTGAGGGCAACTCGAAAACGCATCCACCAGCTCAGATGAGGCCACACGTCTATTAATGCACGTCCGGGTATGAACTGCTGGACCAAGTAGCAGCTGAGTGGTACACGGAAAGTCCGCTCGGGCAGTGGAACCGGTATGGCTGTATATGTTCGTACGAACTCTGCTGAGAGAAGCTCCTGGGTGCATGGAACATGCGACCACTTAGCAACAGAATCTGGAGTTATCTTTGCGACGCTGCCATTATTGGGCTGGCCAGTCAATTGACTGATATATGCACCCCCATCTACTTTAAAGGACCATCTAGCTCGCTCGACAATTTCTTCATCGCTCAGATGCGATGAACTCAGGGCGTCCTGCTTCTATGCAAACGTAAGTCATGTAGCTTCTGACCAGTGAGAGACCTACTTGGAGAGCTTTACTTCTGCATAGAAGCAGCGGAGCGATGAGATGGTAGATGAAGCCTTCGAGAGTCTGTCCTGCCCACTGCATTAGCGTACGTACACGGCGGGAGGAAACAGAGGAAACAGGTTAATTGCCGATAAAGAATAAGCACACGATTATGTAATTACAAATAACTTGGCACTAGTACTCTCCAGTTTCTATCCACTCCGTCTTTCCCATTCTAGCCACAGGGCCATGAACGATTCGAACGGACACCGACGTTCGCATCATACAAGGGATGGTCAGACTTTCTGGACGGATACGCCCATCCTAGTCGAAGTAAGCATTAAGCAGGAGCGTGGAAACCTGGATGTCGGTCATGCCAGGAATTCTCGGTGCTTTCACTCAAGATACACTGTAGCTCAAGCAATACATTCTTTTTCGTCGACTACCGGGCGATATATGAGCAGCCCAGAAGACGAGAGAGTGAGCCGGAGCTAGGAGACAAGTCCTAACAGATGCATAGACTGCACCACCGGCAGGCTTCACAATAATTACAACCCTCGGCCATTCCACTCTCTACTGATCCCGCCGCAACAAAGCCACAGTGGAAACGTTACATCCCGTCTCAGTCGTGTCGATTTAGTTTACACACTTCTGCCGGATGGGATGCTAGTGGTATGTGCTCCAAGACTTGCTACCATGTTCTTCATGATGATGGTTTATATTCGTCGGAGTCCCTGTGGTCCAAGAGGGACTCTGCCTGATCTCATCAGTGCGTAGTCACAGTAAAGCGACGATACAAGTGCTGATCGCTCCTACTGGAGGGGATAGAAGTAACCGCATTTGTAAAGAGCTACTAAACTTGATCAGCACACAAAATAAGTAAGTACACCCTCGGGACAAGGTTTTCCGGATTCACTGTAAATAACTATGGGATCTATTCCGCTGTCATACTCGCACCGCCGAGTCATGTTAAGGCAATCTGCGAGCACTGATAGTCTCAGTGAGATGCTGGAGGAAGATATATATATACTGGCTTGTCAACTCATGCGGCTTCGAATCATTATGTCTGCAAACTCCTTGGCACTATCCAACCACGATCAAGCATGATTGAGCGTGAGCGGAAGCATTTTCCTTTGTTCATCTAGTCTACACGTGGTGTCTGTGTGGAATACTCGTGCGCGCCTATTCACGCCAAGAATTGTTATCTGTTCAATCTTCCACAAATGGATTAGAGCCCCGTAACGATCTTGGTGATTATTTATTTATTTATTTATTAATTGAGCCTGTGTCTTTGATGATATGTATGTTCCAACCATGAACGTGGGAGTGTTCAAGAATAGAATGTATCGGCATAGGAAACTTGGAACCGAATTTCTTGTGCTCCTCGACTTCAAGAAATCTATGAACCTACTGTTGAAACCTCCTCTTCAGCGTATCGAGGACACTATCGCACAAATAGCGGCAACCCTGGCCGGCATCGTTGAAGCTACTCCAGATACAAGCGGAGAGTGGTCGACCATATTTACACGTTTAGATCATTAAACTCTTTATCGTGTAGGATGGTTGCGTGTCTATGCGGATGGACTCGGCGCTGGCCGAGACGAGGGAGAGTCGGAAGTGGAAGGATTGACCATCAACGGTCTCGGTCCACGGATAAGTGGGTGATGGGAAGAACTCAGAGCAATTGTTCAAACTCTAAGGGAAAGTGGTGAACGACAGTGCATTCGGTCTATTGGTATTACACTCACGATGACATCTTCTAGAAATGGAATGTGGAGGGAGGCTGTGAGCCCGTCTGAACCTTGAAAGAGGTGTCACGTCATCTCTCTTTCTCTGCTACATATGTACACGTCCGAGAATTCAGTATACAAGAAGATTATTCCTCCATCTCCGCAACCTGCGATACCGAATCATCGGAATCGATCTTCCCAGAAGAATGATCAGTACTCAGTCAATCTCGAGCAATGACACTCACCAGATTCATGATATCCGGCATTAATACTTCAAGAGTGTAACCGATAGCTCGCATGAACGGCAACTGTCCTGGCTTATCACAGGAACCCGCGATAAATGGTATCCATGCGGTCCAGGAGGGAGGGGTGTCCCAATGACCATCCGAGAACATCGTCATACTTGCAGACTCGAACCAAGACGGATACCATCCTGCGTGGAACCAATCAACGATCCAGAGTTGACCATCATCACCCAGGATGATATTCCGTGGATGTAGATCCTGATGTGTGAATACGAGAGGCACACTGTCATCGAATGGCGCACTATCCGGGGTATTCTTCCAGAATCGCCGCATCACGAGAAGTCTATTTTGATACCATCTCGACATCTCACGGTATGAGCCGAATGGGCCAGCTGCCGGATCAGTGAACAATCGACCTAGACATTTCCTTGGTTTACCATCGTCCGAGGGCGGTCCAGGGAAGGGAGGAGGACCTGCGCGAGACGATATGCAACGTAGTTCATGAACGTAAAAACGAAGAGTGAGGGCAACTCGAAAACGCATCCACCAGCGCAGATGAGGCCACACGTCCAGTAAAGCACGTCCGGATATGAGTTCCTGGACCAGGTACCAGTTGGATGAACCACGACAGGTCCGTTCGGGCATCGGGACCGGTATGGCTGTATACGTCCGTACGAATTCTGCTGAGAGAAGCTCTTGAGCGCACGGTTCATAACAGCGCTTTGCAACAGCATCTGGAGCTATCTTTGCAACGATGCCGACATTGGGTTGGCCTGTGAGTTGATCGATATATGTGCCTCTATCAACCCTTGGGGACCATCTAGCTCGCTCGACAATTTCTTCATCACTTAGATGCGATATACTCAGGGCATCCTGCTTCTGTATAAACGTAAGTCATGTTATTCCCGACAAGCTGAAAACCCACTTGGGGAGCTTTGCTTCTGCATAGAAGCAGAGGAGTGATGAGACGGTAGAGTAAGCCTTCGAGAGTCTGCGCTAACGACTGCATTTGTGAACGTACACGACGGGCGGAAACAGGTCAAACGCGGTCCCAAAAGGTCGATTAATCACGATTATATAATCTCAAGATACTTGGCACTTCACTCGGTCTTGTCCGCACCCACAAGGGCATGAACGATTTGGACCGACACCGACGTTGACATTACTCAAGGGGTGGTCAGAGTTTCTGGACAGATCCGCCATCCTAGTCGAATAGAGAAGTGGTTTTTCGAATATTTTGAGTTGCATATGTGTAAGTACGGAGAGGGACCATGGTTAGGCAATCTGCGAACACCGACAGTCTAGGTGATTGACGCTGGAGGAAGATACTATTACTATCCACTGGCTTGCGGCTCCGAGTCATTGTGTCTGTAAACTCCTTGGCACTATCTACCATCATCGAGAAACCGCGGAAGCATTTCCCTTTGTTCATCTAGTCTACACGTGGTGTCTGCGTGGAATGTGTGCCTATTCACGCCAAGAATCATAATTGTGATCTATCTTCCACAGGTGGATTAGAGCAGGATTCGAGCCCCGTAACGATCTCGGTGGTTATTAGTTGAGCCAGTGTCTTTGATGCGATGCGATGTGTATGTTCCAGACGGGCTCACCCCTCTCTTCACCTCAACAACATTCCTTTTCTAGAAGATGTCGTCGTAAGTAGAATTCTGATAAACTGAATGCACTGTCGTTGACAATCTAGCTCATAGGTACACCCTTCCCAAGCGGCGCACCATCTTCCCTTCCAGGAGTTTGAACAACTGCCCCTCTGGGTTCTCTCTGCCCATCACCCACTTATCCGTAGTCGGAACCGAGACCGTTGATGGTCAATTCTTCCACTTCCGACTCTCCCTCGTCTCGGACAGCGCCGAGTCCATCCGCATAGACATGCAACCATCCTACACAGACAAGAGCTGCTTGATGCGTGGCGTCGCACTGGTAGAATATGACCCGAATACGGAATCCCCCAGTCTGGGGCTCGCTCCATTCAACGTAACGGTATCCCCTAACACAACGGCGGCTATGCTCTTGCACCTTATTTTCGATAAACATTCTATGGATCAGTACATGTAAGTATGGTCGATCATTCCCTTTCGCGCTTGTATCTGATTGGACTAGCTTCAACGATGAAGGCCAGGGTTGCCGTCATTGGTGCGCTAGTGTCCTCGATAGACTAGTTGAAGAGGGGGTTGTCAACAGTAATGATGCCAACTCATTCGAGAATTTTGAAGGCGAAGAACATAAGAAGTTTGGTTCCAAATTTCCTATGCCACGTATTAAGGGTACATTCTACTCTTGGTTTCTTTACCCTTCAGTTGCGCAAACTTGAGTTTGACAGAGGTGGTAACTCATCTTTCTCTAATATATATCAAGTCGAATACACCTCCGGAAAAAAGAGAACAATGTATAAAAGAGCATGTTTATTTCTCCATCACCTGCGGCATCGACTATTCGGAATCGATCTTCTCAAAGAAATAATTAGTACGCAGTCAACGTCAAGAAATGATACCCACCAGATTCATGATATTCGGAACCAATACTTCAAGAGAATAAGTGATAGCTCGTATGAACGGCAGCTGTCCCGGCTTATCACAGGGGCCTACAATAAATGGTATCCACGCAGTCCAGGAGGGAGGGGTGTCCTTGTCACCCTCCGCGAACAAAGTCATACTTGCAGACTCGAACCAAGATGGATACCATCCTGCGTCGGACCAGTCAATGATCCAGAGTTGGCCATCGTCGCCAAGAATGATATTCCGTGGATGTAGATCTTGATGTGTGAATACGAGAGGAGCGTTGTCATCGAATGGCGCACTGTCCGGGGTGTTCTTATAGAATCGCTGCATCACGAGAAGTCGATTTTGGTACCATCTCGACATCTCACGGTATGTATTGAAAGGACCAGCTCCCGGACTGGTGAACAATCGACCGACACATTCCCCTGGTTTACCATCGTCCGAAGGTGGTCCAGGGAAGGGAGGAGGGCCTGCGCGAGACGATATGCAACGTAGTTCATGAACGTAAAAACGAAGAGTGAGAGCAACTCTTAGACGCATCCACCAGCCCAGATAAGGCCATACATCCAGTAAATCTCGACCGGGTATACATTGCTGGACCACGTAGAAGCTGAGCGGGCCACGGAAAAAACGCTCGTGCATTGGGACCGGTATGGCTGTATACGTTCGTACGAATTCTGCCGAGAGAAGTTCCTGAGGGCAAGGTACATAAGAGCTTTTGGCAACTGCATCTAGAGCTATCTTCGCGACATGGCCAAGATTAGGTTTGCCAGTCATTGGATGTGTGTATGTGCCTCTATCGATTTTCGGGGCCCAATCGGTTAGCTTATGTATTTCTTCGTCACTACGGTGCGATATACTGAGGGTTTCGTGCTTCTGCTTGAATGTTAGTTATGATCATCTTGACACGAACAAGACCTACTTGAGGAGCTCTTGTTTTGCAGAGAAGAATGGGAGAGATGAGACGGTAAAAGAAGCCTTCGATAGTCTGCGCTAAAAACTGCATGATTTATCGATGTGAAGGCGTGGTGATAGACGAACTGGCGCAACAGTTTGAAATCTTATATATATAACTGATCGGGAGCGGCAACTTCCGGAGGATTATGTAAGTCAAATGCAGTGTTGGCTTACCCACGATTCCACCGCACTCATAAATATGTACAGTCTGAGAAAGTCTCGAAGTTCCAGCCTGGTCGATAAGGCACGACGCGGAAAAGGAGAAAAAAGAGCAAAGAAAAAGGATGACAAAAGGAGGTGCGGAAGGAGACGTGAGTTATGCGATTACGGTAAGATTGGCCCTGGTGTGATACGGTAGAGGTGGAATAGTAACTAAGAAGAACGAAGCTGAAGCAAAAATAAGAGTATGGGGTTACCGTCGAGGAGATCCAGTTAGGCATGATTGCCAAGGTATATAAAAGAATGACAATGCTCGATGCAAGGACGCTAGACGATATATCCGTCAAAAATTCCGAAGTCCATAATTCCTGCCAGGTTGGTGAAGCAGGAAAAAGTAGGGAAGAAAAACCCCTCTTTTCATTTGGAGTGAATGTTCAGTCAATGTGGGGTGCGCGGGGAAGGGGGTACGTGCGCATCGCCTCGTGGTCGGTAAAAGTCATGGTCGCTAATAAAGGCATTGTTACCTCGAATGTTGAGGAACGAATATTCCGCAAGAGCAGCCTCGGAATCACGGTTATAATTGATATAAACGAGGTTAGGCTCAGTCCAAAACGGACGGAGGCCCGCAGCCTCGAGCATCTCCCACCAAGAGATAAACTCCTCGAATTTCTTGTTCCAACCGTGCACTTCGAGCTGGAGTTGACCGAAGGGAAGGGGTTCACCTGATTCGAGATAGGGCTTGATGAGTGAAGTGAGTGTCTCGAACTCCCAGCTCTCAATGTCGATTTTGAGGATATCGATGTGCTTGTGACCATTCCGTTGCATCAAGCTCTGAAGCGTGAACATTTTGTGTTCACCCTCGGAGTTAGTCCCTGCCAAGCCGTACGGGAAGAAGTGCACACGGCTAAGGAGGTCGGAGATGTCTTGGACCTCGGGACCGAACGATTTAACCGAGAAATCATATCCCCACACTTCGCAGTTGCTCGTGCGAGATAGGATTTCAGCTTCGAAAGACGACTCGTAGTTGATGCCGAAGGAATAGACGACACAGTCTGGTTTCCGAGCGACGCGCTGGAGACCGCAAACCCATTTACCACCGTCACCAAGAGCACCAATACGCTCGACCGAGTGCGGGCAGTTGAATGCCGGAGGTACGAAATCCCAGACAGTGTAAGGAGGCCAAGGTTCTCTGTCAGGCGGGAACCTACGCACGACACGTCAGTGAATCGTCCGAGCGCGAAAAGCGAAGCATTGGTACGACTTACATCAAGACTTTGTCACGCGTTGGACCGAACTTCTGTATGAGCTGCTCCCTGTTGTTAAGCATCTTCTGGTAGACCTGCTCTGAATAGTCGAGACGACGCTGTAACTCCTCCGCGAGGGATATCTGACTAGTGTCGATAACGATGGCTGGGGGAGGTGCATGCTGTGAAGCGAGCAAGAGGAAGGTGACAAGGAGAGCGACGCCAGAGAAGATAGAATAACGAGGATGACGCTGAAAGATGGAAGGCATGTTGAAATGCGAGCCTGGCGTCTGGTTGAGAGGAGAAAGGAGGAGAGACAAGGAGATGGTGGGAGACGGAAAGAGAAAAAAAAATAGGGTGTAAAGTAGCTCCTGCCATGGGAATTATAAATATTTCGGTACTATTTATCATCAACTAGGCCCTTTCTCTTCACCATCACAACATCACAGCATACCCTTAATTCTAGGCGACGATTTATGTATTTCAAGTACTGTACATGCCATGCCACCTCGACTTTCACCTCTTAATCCCTCTGTCTCAGTCCAACTGCATCACCCAAAGAATGTTCATCTAAAGGCACCAACTAGTACTGTTCACTTGTTTCAATCAAGATGTGTGAGAGTACGTCCGTCGAAGCAGACCGCGTAGCTGCAGCGCTCACTCCATAATCTGCCGCGCGAACCGCATCGCGGTGATTCGCTAACCATGAATTTACTGATGACGACCTCATCGGGAGAGAACATGCGACTTCTGCTCCTCAGCTTCATTGGAGATTTTTCTCGGGCTCTGTTCGCATCTCTTGTCTGATCGCTCACGGCTGGACAACGTGGAAGGTTACGATCAGGCGAGGAGCGACTGATATTGAGATTCCTGGTCTGGAATACCGTCTCTGGAGAATATGCGCGTTATTTTTTTGACACATGTTTGCAGCAGCGCTGGCTGGAAAGGAATCATAGAGTCATTCCAAAGTGCGTTTTTTTACCGTACATAGGGGCAGCTGCGGCTTGGTAGACTTGATCGTGAGGTCCTTCGTTTCTTTCTTCGGCTTATGCTGTTTCTGATGTCCGTGTCAGGCCGATACTCATCTAGAATATACAGGCAGACCAGTTTGGGATCTACAATCAATAGCAGCATTCAGGCGTCTCATCCATCTTGACTTGATAAGTAGAATGCAAATAGATCAGCTAGCGGATCCCTCTTTCTTTATGAAATGGGTGGTTAGTGTGGGTCTAAAGCCGCAGGGTTCCCCGATGATCCTTCCAGAGGTCGACGGGATCAAAAATCCCTTAAGGCTGAACTCACGTACTGAATGAGCCGTGCTTAGCTGCGGTGAAATCACTGACACGGGGAATAGCCACGTGTCTGAACAACACATCAAGACGCCTTGATCTAAACTTAGCTCGATTCTCCTCTCCTCATACCCTCGACTCTACTGTCGCACGCATCAGAAACTCAGCAGGTAGAGTCTCGAAACCCTGATGGCTATAAAACAAATGAGCGCAACACAACGCAAGGACCGTTTCTACAGCCAATCCTCCCAGAGCCTCCTCCTCCTCAAACAGCAATCCACACGCACCACAGATCTCGTAGTGAACCTCCAAGAAGACCTCGACGCGATGCTCACTTTCGCAGGCATCCACGCTGCTCAGTGAGTCACTTCACGCCTTTTCTGTTGCGGACGTTTGATATGAATATACATTGTTCACTGTGATAGGTTATGACTGTCGCTACGATTTTGAATGACCAGGAACGGGAATCGTCTCCGAAGAAGTAGAGAATGTAACGGAGACTAGGGGGATATTGTCCATGATATATACAACCTGTATTGAAAGGGCTATAGATCGATTAGCAACATGACGAGACTCTGCGGTAAGCTCCTCATATTTCTTTGCCCGACAAAGCGCGCTGATCGAACGACCAGCTCTTAGATGATTAGAGCGCCCGTGTTGTACGATACACAGGCTCACTTATCGAGAAGATTTTTTCATCAGGACAGTCATCCACTACCTAGATCTCGAAATTGTGCCCTCTTCCGCTGGTCATCTTCTGAAGTGAGTCACCTTGCTACTCGTGGAAGTGAATCCCCGTGTGTAGGTATGCTGGTCACTGGAGATAGGACTAGTGGCAAGTAACCTCGCCTCTTTGTCATTGTCAAATGCTGACGTTGAGATCCTTCGTAATAGTCATCTAGAGGTTCCGCAAGTGGAGGGGCTGAAGTGTACATTGCCAGTCGCACCCAACATATACCCTAATAAGCTGCAAAGAGGAGCTCGAAAGTTCATGTAACGCAAACCTTCATCCGCCCTTGCTCCAACTCAGACCCCGGGTATTATCGAGGGATTGGCGGATGAGCTTCAAATAGGTGAGACGGTTAAGGAAATACTTTCGACCATGGACAAGTTCAAGAAGGTCGATTGAAAGTTATATATCTCCGTAAACATGTACGTCTTCCTGACGTACTTTATATTATCTCTAATAACATAATCATATAACGCTGGAATTTGCAGCTCAAGACTTCGTTCATCGTAAGGACGAAGCTTTCTATTGGATATGTACATTAAATTTTTAAGCTTACAGCTTACTTGCTTATACTCACAAATCACTCACTCTCCCTCTTCTATCTTGACCGATTTGGGAAAACCAGCAATCCGGACATACACGCGCGCATTCAAAGTTTGCTTATAGCTCTCTCAAAATTGGCACCTCCCACCCAACCCGTCTCTTCTCTCGGCAGACTTCGCACTCAAATGTATCCCCCTACCCGTAAACGTACTCGCCCTGTGGCCGTAAAACACCTGACTGTTCGCGTGGTTCAGCCTTGCTTCGCGTTGTCTCACCTTACCTTATGTCCAGGCATTCCGACCCCTAACGAAAAAATCATTGTAATCACAGTCACTCAACTATCAGACTAGACTTGGAGAGAAGGAATCTCATTGTTCATCAAATTACAATTGGGAAACACGCATTCTTTACAGCCAGCCGTTCACGGCGGGCAGGACAAGACATCTGACCGATCGAAGAAACTGGTAAAATACAGTGATCTAGTATACACACGTTAGTCCTTAGGTCCAACTGCCTCAGGCATGTCAATCCCGGGAATGCCATGGAACCACTGCCAATGCTCTTCGCTACCGCCTACTCCAGGCAGCAGTGACTCAAGCCCCTCCTCGATATCTGACCTCGTAGTCAAAAGTCCGCTCCAAGACTCCCTTGTCTCCCCTTTTCGATGGAAATTCAGACCAGGTATCCATATGTCCAGTGATCGATAGGTCCTCTGGTTTACTTTAATCTCCTTCCATTCACAATGTACCTCCCCTTTCGATCGAAGTGAAAATATGATTCGGATGACCGGCTTTGGGTTCTCGACTTCCTCAAACAAGCTGTGCACAGGAATATCCATAGCTCCAAACAGGTACGACCGGCTTGCTTGTGTGATTGAACGATCATTCCTGACCTGGACCAGTATGAATGACATAGCGGAGAGTAGCAACGTTTCCCCAAAAAGGATCGGTAGAGCGAAGTCCACTGCCGACATATATTTTGCGCATAGGAGAGCAGCACCACGCGTCATGTATCCCATGAAGCATTTCAGGATGAATGTCGATTGGTCAATTGGTTCGATGAAGTGGTTGAAGTAAAGGCGAGCACCGTCCAGCCAACCATCTTTGTTTGGTAGTGTGTCCTTCGTGCCTTCCTTCTCTTTCCCTTTCCCTTTATCTCCGTATATTTCGCTTTTTTCGCCTCCGGCTTCCCCGTTACCGCCTCTGTCCTTTTCCCTGTCCGTGCTATCACCTCCATCATCTCCGATCAACCTCTCCAGGAAAGGTATGACCTGCACAACTCGAAACCCGATTTTCCCTCGTAATGAATCCTCATCCAGACGTCCGGCAAAAACATCGGGAAGTTCCACTCCATTGTCCTCGCACCATTTGACAATGTTTTCGCGAACAATGGCATCGCGAGTAATGGTGACCGCCAGCATGGCGACTGTTTCTCCTCGAAGGCCTGGGCTGAGACCGAAGCCACCAAACACCTTTTTTAGATCGTGTGCGGGCAAGAACGTTTTGTGCATCATGATAAGCGCTGCGGCTTCCGCGAGTAGTGGTTCGGACCCCGGCGACGAGATGATGTACTTATTGTCTGGTCCTATCTTAATGCACAGGCGCATATGACCTGATATCTGTTTTTCCTCTTCCGCGTTGTATGAGTTCATATCGAACTCAAGACACAATCGCTGAGATAAGCATGCTATCGCCACAGGCACCGACAACTCGATTTGTTCCTTCCGCGCAAGCACGATGCTCGGATCGTTGCAGATCAGCTGTTGGACCGCAAAATGAAGTATGTTTTGGCGCGTTTCTCGCCCTCCCAGCTTGTACCGCATTGCGAACCTAAGGAACAAGCTAGTCAACAAAAACCTCTTATGGACTAGGCTTCATGGCATACATGGGCCGTCCGAACTTGACCAAAAACGCTATCTGGGTTATTTCATTGAGGGTGAGCTCAACCTGCTCAGCCTCGATCCTCGTTTTCTTCTGTGCAGGCTCCCCCGTTTCGCCTTCTGTCTCCTGTTTGAGAAGCATCATTTTACGACCATCATCCCAACCGAGTTTCGGCGCGAAAGTATCGTATTCGAAGGTTGTGAAAGGAGAGACTGGGAGGAGCGTCATTCTCATCACCCGCGATGATGGATCCACCACGCTGGGCGGGTCGGGCTGTAAAGGCTTCTCCATAGTTGACAAGAATAAACCCCAAACGGGGAACGTCCGGCACGCTCGAAACGCATCTTTGAGGGATGTGTGCATATTCCATGTTCGTTCTCTTGTACCTTCGATTACCCCCCCAACACTGGTCAAAGAGTGTGCCTCGTCGAATGCAATCACGATCTTGGGCCCACGCGGCGCTTTCTTCCGTTGTTCCAGCCCGCGGAGAAACTTCATAAATTCCGAGATGCTGTTGTAGAGTTCTTCAGATACGGAATGTCCCGTTTCGCTCGTGCGTTGACTTTTCTTCGCTATCTTGATCACCTCTTGGAAGAACTTCTGTCGGTATGCTTTCGTATCGCCGAACGACCAGGACATCTTCTCGAAGATCCACTGTCCCATCTGTTCCTCTGAATGCAAGTCCGCACCCTTGAGTACAGACAATGTGTGCTTGTACAATCCTATGAGCAAGGCAAAACAACGCCCTCGCGCAACGTTTGGGTTCTTGGTATCAAACATGAGAAAATCACGAAGATCTTCATCAGAAGGAGGATAGCCTGCATTCGACAAATGAAGATCAAAGCCTAGTAACGTGATGCACCATCTACATACCAACATCTACATGGTTCTGATTTTCACCTCGAATGCATATAGAAATCAGAATGCATTTTTTGCCGAGCTCAGCTATAGTTCGCGACTTCCCCATTCCCGAGGATTGCACGATAGCACAAGTATTTTCATGAAGCCTGAATTGTTCGTCCCTAGGTAATGTGATATGCTCCCACAGTCTTTCGAGGTTATTGCCGATGAATGGTGCAGAGAACGAGTCGATGGTGGCTGGTAGTCAGGGAGGCGGTATTTGAAAGTTAGAAGAATATAGGGTGTAAAGCTATTTGACCTGCTTACCTTTCATCTCATCCGAGCGCCGGATATTTTGGGATGCAACTGTACAAGACTTTAGGTCGGAAGAATGAATGTGGTAAATCTCAACACACCTGATGCCGTAGTGGTGTGGAACAGCGCTGAAGCACAATACATGAGCACAGAGCGAGCACTGAATGGCTTGACTCACGATGCTGGAAGAGTTCGTCGACTTGCTTCCTCCAGGCGGACTGATCAACGAAGACTCCGCTCATCAGCGCCGCTATTTGTTTGAAAAGATCGTCACGTTCGTTTTGTTTCAAGGTCATCAGTTCTTTACGAAGGCCATCCGCATCCAAAAGCTTGTCGTCCAAAGTCATACCCTGCTCATTACATTTTTGGAGAAAACCCGAGATAAGCTGAGTAAGAATTCTTGTGTAAAGACCAGTTTTGTCGGAATCCCGGTACTGCACATAGGAGAGGTAATTGTGGTTGAACATCTGGCGCTCGGGCAACAAGTCTTCCCAAAGCCCGAAGACATTATCCTGCCATGCATTCGTTTCGAGGGTTGACATGGCGTTAAGTACTGTTGATGTGTTTGTAGTTCGATTTCGACTGAACGAATGCCTGGGGCTGGGGGACTGGGGGAAGACGCGAACAAGCAGTGGCAACAAATCTCTATTACATAAATCCGCGATTGTTCCCACGGCGCATGCCGACGCTCGCGTAAGGTGACCGAAAGCCGCACATCAGATTCATAGGATCACCATCAAGACGCGTTGGTTTAAACTTTCAAGTTGGTTCGTGTTCGAGTCCTCACCACCCCCCTCGTCTCGCACTCATCAGAAACCCAGCCGAGTCTTGAATTCCTGATGGGTGTAAACCAATTAAGCGCAACACAACGCAAGGCCCATCTCTACAACCAATATTTTCATACCCCGGGACTCCTCAAACAGCAACCCACAAGCACCACAGATCTTGTAGAGAGCATCCAAGAAGACCTCGACGCGATGCGCACTTTCGCAGGAATCCCCGCTGCTTCATGAATCACTTCACGCATTTTTTTGTTGCGGGTGCTATGCATTGTTTATTGTGATAGGTTTGTGACTGTCACCGAATGATCAGGAACGTCTCCGAAGGAGTAGGGACAGAGATGAAAGAGTGGAGAAGGAACTTGTCATGATGATGTATAATGAAATGCCTATAGAACGATGTAGCAACACGCGAGTCTTCCCTTTCCCATGGTAAGCTCCTCATTTATCTTTTCCCGACCAAGTGTGCTGATCGAACGACCAGCGCTTAAATGCTTATGGTGCCCGTGTTGTATCATACACATGTTAACTTATTGATAAGAGACATTCCACTGGACAGTCATCCCCCACGGAGACCTCAAAGTTGTGCCCTCTTCCGCTGGTCATCTTCTGAAGTGAGTCACCTTGCTAATGAATCCCCGCGTCTGAGTATGCTGAGAAGCGTCTTCTGCATCTTGCAAAGAATAGCTGTAACTACGAGAACATTTACTATGCTTTAGATGTCGTTGATGACAAGCATGACGGGGCCGATTATTTGTAAAGGGTGTAAGAGTATCAAATGCGGGACGGGAGGCTCAATCTGTTCTTCTTACAATGAGGCTTTAAATGGACAGAGTTCCTGACTTGGCTGGGAATGTCGCATTGATCGCTGGGAGTGAAGCGGGCGGTAAGCATCCTCACTTATTCGTCATTCTGATGTACGCTCTGGACTGACATTGGATACGTTGTAGTGGTCTCATGAACGCAAGAGCTCATGCTGCGAGTCGTCGTCCACACGTACTCCGAGAAGCTGCACAAGAGAAGTTCGAAGGTTCAGGATAGTTCGTACCGTAAGCCTTCATACGGTCCCTTTTCATACCCGGACTGACAGTAAGTAGGTAAATATCTAAATACAGGATTCCATTGATATTCGGCATATGTAATGGAGAAGCACTATGCTTTCGTCAATCACAGCCCTGCATTCGTGAAAGCCACCAGAGACTGGGCAACATCCGACCAGACGATACGAGTCTCGATGAATTTCCTCTTTGATTTCCCCTCGCCTACTGGTCATTGACGTAGAAGCTTGCGATTGCAATGCAGCGCAGCACATTATTACAGATTCTATGATATTGGCATTATTCAAACGTAACTCAGACGATGCTCCCCAATGTGAGTTCGTGTAAGTGGTTAATTCACGTGCAAGATGCTAGATCCGTCCTCACCAAAGCGCCGAAAAAGAGCTTGCCATTCTTCGCCTCGCCTTCCCGTGAAAGCTTCAGATATTCATATCATATCATGACAGAGATATCAAAGTCGGGGGAGATTGTATGGGAAGCAGCTTCGACCCATGCGAATCCTTCATCAAGGCGCTGCCTCAAATGATGAAATGAAGAGACAATTTGAATACTTTCCTGCTGGAAAACAAACAGCGGCCTCGCCTAGTTTCGGCACGCCAGTTTGGTATGCATTTTGTCTGTGTCCAGTACCATCGGAAGGCCCTCACATTGGACAACAAGATTGTTTATGGAACTACGGTCGCCCGTCATTCTTGCCAGCTTCATGTATCATATCGGGAGGGGAACATTCGTGCGCCATTATCGGCTGATTTAGCCGATCTCGCTCTTGCGTGAAACTGAGGGGCCAGAATGTAACCCCGATGTCCGGATGCAGTTGGGATCTGTAAGATCCCAAAGCATTCATCCAGTGCACATACTTCTTGCGCGCTCGTGAACGACATATGTATGCCTTATTCACAGCTTAGAAAGCGTCGAAGGGAAGGGACAATGGGTCGTGCTTTGATGATGACAGTGATGATATGGATCTGAATCTACGTGACTTACAAGATGATGAGGCTGCGGTCGACTCGGAGAGAAGATCACGACGAGTTAAGATCACGATTGGAAGACCTAACCGAGGGACTTGAAGCGGACTCGAATCCCTCCCTCTTTCACTGCTCTCAGGATCAAATATAGTCCAATGGCGATCGACTTCTCGAACTGCTGAGCAACGCATCGCTGACGACTCCGGAGATATCATATCCGAACAATTATAACAGTGCTATTATCTACCGCGGCGTGGTTGCATGCTGTACCACTGCATTGGTTATGCCGTTTGGTTCAAGTGCTATGTCAGCCGCGCTGGAGGCTCCAGCGCAGCGTACTGGACTATGAAATTCCTCGTTTATCGTACAACCTTGCATCCATGCTCATGGGTAGCATATGAACATGTAAGATTAACTCACGATTCTCATTCTTGACTGGACTGCATGGTTTCTCACCCCCCGATTCCGTCTTAACCCAGTGCGTCAGCACAGGTGCACCATTTAAGTTCTCACTCAAAGGTCTCAAACGAACAATTGGGTCAACAACTGTATCAGTTCGTGGAGGTGGATCACGAATGGTGTCTGACAATTCAGTAACAGCAAGTCAGCCTGAAACATCACCGGTATTGAATACATCCCTTCATTATACACGAGCGAAATACCGCTGGTGGCAGTGACGAAAATGGATTTCAGTCCCACAACTGCTGCTGCGGATTGATACTGATTGATATTCTTGGTCGGAATTTCATGGATAGTAAGACGTAACACGTATTGACTGATATAATGGATACCGTCTTCCTACATGGATGAAGAGAAGTTAGTGCCGCCTGCTGTATAACCAAGCTCGCGATGTTTCATGCTGCCTCACCTTTACTTTTCAATTTCAAAATCATCAAGACTGACTATCAATTCATCTTCCTCATCCTCGCCTAGCTTCGTAGGTCTCGCAGCATACACACCAACTTCGATTTCTCCTTCCTGCTCAAATGCCCATGTTACTTCCCTCACAGGTAAATCCTCCCTCTCCCCGTTTTCCTTCAAAACGTAAACATACAAGTTCGAACCCTTTCCCGATTCGACATCGATCTTCTCCCTCTCAAATTGGATTGTTACTTTGTCAGTAGTGCCCACGAGTGGATGTAAACTCCAATCTGCCCATTCACGAGCGGCAACGACGGAAAGGCTCGGACGCCCACCTGCGTATTCGATTCCGGCCTTGATCCAAGGTCGTATTTCGGGTGATGATGTGGACCTCGGAAGAAAAATGAGGAGTCCGCCTTGGTCGTAGAGACGTGTCCATGGTGCAGAGACTGTAACGCGTGCTTTGCGGAAGCCTTGTGAGCTCAGCTGTAGAGTATGCTTTGGAGCATTTGAGACGTCAGTTGAAGGCGGTTTGCGCCAAAGATCAGTTGGTGCTTTCGCCTTTAGTTGCATTGAAGTCATGATGATGGGAAACAATTAGCAATCGCAGGCAGGATAATAAAGTTCGGAAATGAATTGAATTATGAGACCGGGCCGTGCCTCGGCCGTGCCGGCGATCAGCGCATCAGACACAGCGATCAGACACTCAAAGCCGTCGTCCTCGTCAATACAATTAACTACCAACTGCTATATATTCAAGAGTAGACAAGGGGCAGGGATGGCGTCGCCTCCCTCAGCATCTAAGATGCATGTATCACCATCAAAGGTAAGTATAAATCACTATCAAACTCCTTGTTCGACAGATCGCACATCCCGTCGCCGTTGTCCTCCATAGTGATACGGCACCGCTCGTGGCCTCATCATTTGATGGGCTACGAGTGGGTCGTTCTACCTCTGTGTTATCCCTTCTATTTATTCGTTTCATTCTGATAGCATCCACTCTTTCACCGGTCTATTATTTTGCATATTCATCCGTCCCCGTGGTCCCTCCGTGTGCTCTGTGCTATTATCTGACTATACTCATTCGGTCTTCTACATTCCACGCGCGCTCTCGAACTATTTGTGTCATCCACATCTGGAACTCCGTGCGATCCACTGCCGCAACGTTCCGCGACGTCGGCCACGCCGTCGTCCTCGTACCCTTCCGACGACAATGTCGTACTCGCACCCCTCGCTCCACTTAACATCGAAGGGTGCATCATCCTCCGCTGCTGCTCTAACCTCAGCGAATAGGACATACGACGCAAAGCTCGTCCAACGTGAGATGTTCCGACTTGGTGCAACTCTCAGCGCGATTTCGACATCGACTGCTGCTGCTATTGCGTCGGGTCCTCTTGCTCTTCCAACGGGCGGTACGAGGGATGTTAATGCTACTGGCTCCGCGCATGGACATGGACATGGACTTGGTCATGGGCATGCGGGTAATGCTGGGATTGCGAGTGGAACAGATGGTGGCTTTTGGACTCAATTGCATGTCTATGTCCTTCCGTTGTTTAATCATGAACAACTTCAATATCCTATGTGCGTATTCTTTTCATTCTTCACAGTGCAGCTAACTGGAAAGTGCGATGTATAGTGAAGACCTCAATGAACTGGTACGAAGGCACATCGAGGTTGTCATGTCAGCCGGTCCCTCGCGCGCACTATCAACGCTCGAAGTAGACGTTGCCGAACTTATCGGTGCTGGTATGACAACCCTCAACACAAAGCTCGCAGGAGTTGAAGACGACAAGCTACCCGCGCGTGTTGTCGAGATTTGGACTTTCTTCTGGGATCAAGTCCTACCCTACGTCGAAGGAGTATTCATTCCGTTACAAACACATCATTTGCTCCTCGCTTTACATCGAACACCGAAACCTCATCGTCCAGCGAGTCCAACAAACCTCGCAAGTCCGGACGACCCCCCTGCCGGTACGGTTGCACTCTCACCTATCGACGTTCGAACAATTGCGTTGCGCGCTTTTCGGGATAAGATTATAGTACCCGTCGCTTCGCGTCTTGAATCACGATTGCTCGCTATGCGACCCGGAGGATCATTTTCATCCTCCACTTCTGTACCCGGAATGACGACCGTCGCGGAAGCATCAAGTTATCAACATCCGCGCTTGCAACAGATGCTGCTCGTTCTTCATTCCCAAGCACAGCGTGCGCGCCCTCCCCTAAGCCTTACCGCCCCACCTCCTTCGTTGTCACCACAAGAACTCATCATTCGTCGATTACTCGACGCCCTCGCTGCACATCGCCGACCACTCTCGGGTTCCAGCTCCGCAGTGAACGGCAACTCGATAAACCCACTAAACCCAACTCGACACCGTCGTGCACCGAGCTTTCTCTCCGGCGGTGCACCTCGTGATCGAAGAGGACGCATAGGGATAGGCATCAATGCCGCTGCTGAAGCAGACAAAGAAAACGCAAAGCGTAGAGGGCGATACATTGACGATTCTCAATATCCCACACACTTGTCGTCAGGTTCACCATCTACAATGTCCTCGTCACATACTATAGGCGCCGGTAGTGAAAGTGCACTCAACGCTTTCGGAAATAAAGTGCGCCGATTCCGTAAATTCTATCCAAACGATAGGGATGGTGAACTTAAAATTGGGAATGGTAGAAGGGATTCTGGCGGAAGTTGGGTGGATGGCGAGAATGGTGGTGGAACGACTCCTAGGGGACGATATAGCGCCGAACGGGAACGGGAGAGAAATTTCTTGGAGTCACTTAGGAGTCCCGGACCTACGGAAGATGATGATGCTGCTCCCGGCGCTACGGGAGCAGGACCTGGGCCGATACAATCATCGTTTGCGGCTTTTCATGCCAATAATGATGGAGGCGTGGTGACAGGAGAGGTGAATGGGAATGGAACGAATATTTTGGGTGTAATTGGGAGAAGAGAAGACTCACTTCATCCCCCTCCACCAGCTCCCCCTTCCAAAGAACACAACCTACATGACTTTTTCCCTTCTACTCAGACAAATGGAAACGGGAACCGATTGAGTTCTGAACATGATTCTGTTCAACTTGATTGGGATACTGCTCAGGTATGTCGACTACGATATGTATTTCTTTCATTCCAGAAAAGTATGAATAATGGTTGCTTATCTGTTTTGACGTAGGCTGCGGTTGAGCGAATGGTTGGCATGAACGCCGCTATGTTCGAATTGGACTCGAACCGTGGCCAACCAACGCCATCACAGCCGCAGAGTCACCTTCACACTCATCCACATGTACATACAACGACACTTGCACCTTCACCTGCACCGGGACCTGGTCCACCTACTCCGGATTCGAGGCGGCGGCGAATGACATAACACAGTGCTGACCGTGTGATAAATAGCCAGAACTCAAAGTATTTTTGGTGGACTTGTAGTTTCGTATACTGACTGCGGAGATTTACCTGTAGGATTGAATTCACAACTGTTTGATTCAGTCTTCTTATCCCTACCTGATTTTTGTTTCCTTCTATCGTATACGTTCACCTTGCTTTTGATATCTCTTTCTTTTTTTACTGAAACTATGCTTATTTGATCCGACTTCTTGTCTCACGTTATTATGCTTCTTGTACGCTTGTTATTTCGTTTTTTCTTGTTTTCTTGCTTCGCTCGATTACCAGCTCTCGGTTTTGATCCTTTGTCTTATGGAAATCCGAATCACAACAAAGTTAACTATCAATCTAGACATCTGTGCGCATTCAAAGGATCCAAGCAATATTTGTTTGTTTTTGGTCTTTCCGTCCCGCCAAGACAATAGATCAAGTTTGATCGGAGATCAATCTAAATCAGAGTGACGTCATACACCATTCAGTTGGCTCCCTGCTTCATTACATTCCGTGTGTGTGTGGAGGAGATTCAGGTTGGGCGGTATATAGACTTGCTATGGGACATCAATCCAATCTGTGAGTATGAAGTGATGGAGTAGCTGAGTGGCTCCAACTGGAATTTTAGAAGGGATAGATAAGGGAGGATGGAAGGGTGGGTAAATTTACTTTCACCTCATTCACTTACGGGCGCGAAAGATTTTGGGACCTACAGGCTACTCGACTGCTTACGTTTACTCTCACCCACGACTAAACCCGACTGAAAGGAAGAAAATGGTCGTCACGAGAAGTGGAGAGGATACAAGTTTGGGTGGTACAACTCGGAACGTCGAGAAGGGTACGAGTGGCAGAGTAGATGATGAAGATGGTGTTGTGATAGATTCCGTAACGATGGACAAGCTGAATCTGAACGAGGTGGAAGATGGTGGTGGGGAGGACGCACCGATCACTAGTCCGGTTGACGCAGAGGAAGAGGATGCAGCAGATGATATTGATTTTGAAACTTTACAAAGTAATGTCATACTCATACCTCACTTATTTCTTCCTTACCTTTTACCTCACAACCTACTAACCATACGATTTTTTCGCTCCTTCATCCTACTCCCTGGGTCTGGCCTATGGATTAGATACGCGAATCAACGAATACATGTGCATAGCGCCGAGACGTATGCTCCGAAGAAAAGCTTCTTCCAGGCTCAACACCAACACCAACACCAGTAACAATCAAAATCGAGATTCAAACTCCTCTGAAGACGAGACGACCCCGCCTAAACATGTCGAATTTGCCGATGAACCTCGCCCTATACGTGTGTTGGAGAATCATAAAGTTGCATTGGAAAGTACGTACTTTCTTACTCCTACCCATCCCCCTCCCCATGTTATTTCACATTGGGATTGGATGGGGTTTTACCTTATTTATCCGCTCCTCTACGCTTTCACTTTTACACTATGGTGTTATTCAGTGGTACTGATTGATTGGTTGATGATTTGATTTGGTCATATGACACCCCGACTCGCTAACCTGTCCTCGTGCTCGTCATGAACCGATAATAGATCCAAGAACGCCAGAGGAGCGAAAGGAACGTGCAAGGGAAATACTGGAGTTCCATGGAGAGTCTTGCGCATGATTCGGAAATGAAAGTATGGAGTGCCTGTTACGCGTTCGGCATCCTGATTATTCTGGGATTATTTGCTTCGATTTCTCCTTACATATTACTTATTTCTTTCAGATCGATATCCACTAGTACTAGTGTAGGCATCGCAATAATTCCGTGTTCTCAACATACACCTCTTATAAACGAAGATTCGAGTTTGAACGTAGGCAGCGGGACATCCAAACTTATCATAACTTGGAGGATGACTATTGTTCCGATCACCGTTCCGATCCATCATGCCGAAACGAGCAATGGCACGACCCAACCAATGACGTAATGCCATCCTCCTAAATCCATTCCTTTCATGTCCTTCTCGCCGAAGGTGTTACATACACACAACGCATGATCACTCAACTCAACAGAATCGTTTCATCTCCGTCTAACGCCTTACCTGCCTTATCGCACTCGACATCACCAGATCAAGACCCCTGAAATGGGAGTTACAATGCAATGTGTGTGTGTGTGTTCGAATTGGTGATCGGAAAGAGGTGGAACTTCGGTGAGGGTCGAGGACGAATTATGTAGGTAGGGAAGGGTGTCGATGGAATGTTAGGGTAGAGCTTTGAGAATACCCGCGGACCAAATGGAGTCGGGTCAAATTCTCGTGTTTCGTGATTGCGAAAGGGTGACTGCGTGGAAGACCGGCAGGCCTACGGGTGATGTGACTAGACTAGAACCTTCCGAGTTTACCACGTCAGAGTGATTCAAGCACACGTTTCGGCGGTTCGTTCCAGATATAAAAGAAAGGGGGGTTAGAGAAATGATGAAAAGTCCCGCAGCATTCGCTTGCTAACTCGGATAAGAATCTTCCCTCCCTGTACATCTGGACATTTAGGCTCGCGTTTAACCCTTCATCTTGACGTCTCCCCCCTCCCACACACACACGTACATACCCGACGAAGATAGCCTGAAATCAGACACACATCGTCGACGCGAAGGAAATAGTAGGAAAACACTCATGTCTGTCATAGCATCAACGAGGACTTCAGCCAAGATAACCGACGTATTACAAGTCTTGTATAATCCACGGACGCCTGAAGCAGCTAAGCAAAGAACGCTTAGGAGACTTGATGGACTTGAAGGTCGACATGCTCCGATACCAAAGCGACGTTCAGTAGATCATTCCGAGCGGGGAGATGGAAGAGGACGTTCGGGTGATGACGGCGATACTGCGCTTTCACGAATGACAGATGCTAAGGCCAAGGCGAATAGAAACGGCGCGAGTGTTGGTACCGATACCGCGGCGAGTTTGAATTGCAGATTTGCGATTACCGAGGGTATTGCGCCTTTATCCAGCGCGGGTTAGTCTTTTGCCTATCAAAGTCGTTCGGGTCTGATGTATTTTAATCCCCCTTGCAGAAACGGAACGACGCCTCTCTCCACCTCCTAGTCGCCCAGTACCCGGAGGACGAAGACGCGTCGTATTCATGGACGAGTGGGAGCTTGCAGGGCAAGAACAGGACACTATCCTCCAAGGTAAGTACACGCTGGCTGCCCTTCCTCTTCGTTTTCCAGAAAGAATGACGTAGTTGCTTCTCGAGCAGAGAGTCTCCAGATCAATCCGAAGCCGGAGAGAATACCAAATTAAGAAACCCCCAAGTCCGCGGTGCAGTAGTGCGCTTTAATCGGGAATCGGATTCGTTCCCGATGTTCTCCCTTTTCTGTATCTCCTCTTCTCGGATTCCATTAACATCCTCGTGATCTTTTGTACCTATAGTTATTCAATCAAGATAGTGTATTGTTAGCTGGCGGATGACCTTAAGATATGTCCAAACAAATTCGTCAAAGATGAGTGAATACATTGCGTATATATCGTCAAGAGAAGGAAAGGGATGAGAGGGGGATCTAGTGCTTAGGTTCGCATAAAGGTGAGTGGTTAGTATCCGGCGGCGATTCCATTCTTCCGTGAGTCGCTGGCAGCTATAGAACAAATGTCAGCGGTGCGGATGAGAGAATCAATTGATAGGATTTACCATATATTGCATCCCCCTTCTTCACCACAGCTTGGACAACGGAGGCCACGCGATTGATATCCTCAACTGAAATGGGGCAGAGCGCGATTAGCTAACGGACTAATAGCGGAACTCAGGTCAGAGAAATACAAACCTGTGATGTTGTGCCCTCTTTGCCTAAGCCCGTCAATCTCCTCCTTTGAAAGAATGTTATCCACTTCGACATAAAGCGGGTATAATTGGTCATGGACGCGGCCCCACTCGATTGCCTGGCTAGGATTTAAACCCCAGTCATTAATCCCGAGTAGAACCTGCATGACAGCAGGGAAGATCTTGGTTCCTCCAGAGCCACCAACTGCGAGAAAGAACGACCCATCCTCATTCTCTACTATCGTAGGTACGGTCGAGGATAAAGGTCGCTTTCCGGGCTCAGGGTAATTGTCTACAAAGACAGAATCAGATGGGACAGCTAGAGAAAGAAGGAAGAGTGACTAACATGGCGAGGGCCAGAGTCCGAAAGCATTACGGATACCAGGAGTTGAGAAGTCGTCCATCTTCAAATTATATAATCAAAACGCCTGAAGCTGTGAGAAGAGGTGGAGTAGCCTTACTTCGTCATTAAAAAGTATACCAGTGACAGGATCCATAACCTGCGAACCGAATACTAGGTTGACCGTACTCGTCAGGGCGACAGCCATGCCGTTCTTATCAATGACAGAAGTATGACTCTGATACTGTGAATTAGCGAGAGGTATCCGTATCAAAGAGTCTAGTTCTTACTGTGCCGTGATCAACCGGGAGATCGAAAACAGGGTTATAATAATCTGGGGTATGAGTTGAGTCCTGGTATTCGTGTATGAGTGAACTTGAATCAATATGACGGCACGTGTACGTACTTCTGTGATGTTCGTGGAGATGACATGTCCATAGTGTTTAGTGGAGATTTCATCTATGCGAGAGGTATCGTTCGTGAAGGCGGGATCGCACAGTCTCGTTCTACAAAACGAAGTGAACATGATTCTCTCCAGTGTCGAATTGAATTATACCTGGCCGCAAAACCAACTAGAACCAAGATTGTTAGCAAGTCCGATATATAAAGTAAAAAGAAGACAGACACTACATTTCATAACTTCGACCATGCGATGGGTATTGAGGCCTGTTCGGCCTTCTCCCGAGAGATCATATCGCTCAAGGAGGTTAAGCATATGAAGTAGCACTGGACCGCCTGTCGGCGCGTGAGGAACGTACACCTTACGTCCTCTATATGAGCCAACAAGAGCTCGGTCAACTTTGACACGGTATCCTTCGAGATCTTTTTGTGCCATTATCCCACCCCTGGAGTGGACGGTGGAGACAATAGCATCAGCAATCTCTCCCTAAAGAGAAGATATAGCAATAAATAGAAAGGTAAGAAAGAGTATTCGCTCTGAAAATAGGCCACGCATACCTTGTAGAAAGCGTCAGCTCCACTCTCAGCAATGGCGGCCAGTGTGCGGGAATAATTGGTCCGACGAACGATTTCGCCTTCTTTCAGTATTGTTCCATTGGGAGCAAATATGGCAGTCCACACAGGATCCCTGAAAATTAACTCTTCAAACCACTGAACGAAATCTGATCAGGTGTGTGTACTGATAAATAATGTGTTACTCCATACCGGAAGGCGGTAGCCGAGTTCTTTCCCGACGTTCCAACCCGCAGCCAGGTCAACGCTGGGCCGTACTAATCGAGACCAAGGCAAAGAGCCCCATCGAGTATGAGCCTCCTCAAGGCCGCGAGCTTCTCCAGGCACAGCAACGGAAAGACCACCAAACAAAGCGGTAGCCGGGTCATTCACGAACATAGTCCGATTTGATAGTGCTGGAGCGGTCTCACGGAAGTCGATTGACCAAACTTCTGACGAAGCACCCGGGGATGTTGGAGGTATGCGCACCGTCATGAAACCGCCGCCGCCGATTCCCGACCTTACGGATTGTCAGAAACCAAGACACTGAGCGTAAATACGGTGTACGCACGAGAATAAGTTCGCGACACCAATACAAAACGTGGTTGCTATCGCTGCATCTACTGCATTGCCTCCTTCTTTGAGTACGTCGACTCCTATCTCCGAACATACACCATTTTCGCTCGCAACTGCTCCATTCTTTGCTTCTATTAGATATGCGGGGTTACGTCGCGGAGTTCCACCTGGTGGACTCGAAGGAGGAGCAGGATAAGGACCAGTGGGATGTTGAACGTCGCTGAGAAGGACGGTTGACACGATGATGAAAAGCACGAGAAGGACGGCACTAATGGCAACACAGAGGATAGTCTTCCACAGCGAAGCGTCACGTTCACGCGGCCCTCGATAAAGAGGTAGGTACCCAGCGTTTCCAATAGACCCTTTGCGAGCATGTTCACCGATAAGAATGCCTTTGACCGTTCGGTATTTGGGATGCAAGAAGGGCGTCTTCCGTGTGTCCTTTAAATCAGAAGTTGACCGTGATCGTCGTAACAAGGGCTCTGTTTCATCTGGAGGGACAGCAAATGTGACGCGAGGCATGCTAGCGACTGAGACCCAGTCAAAGTCGCCCCGCCGTCGGTAGCGGTGTATCTAATGGTGGGAGCTAGGGAAAGAATATGCGCCTGAGATAACGGAGAGATATCTTTGGACGCGCTTCGGCACGATGGACCGGGTCCCATCACGTGAAACGCACGTGTAACGTATTCGATCATGCTATTAATAGACAAGGCACCTACAATTTGAAGTGCCTCCTCCACCGCTCATAAAAAGGAATAGCCATTCCGAGTTCTATATCCTCATACACGGCCATCCCTGACACTAAGGGAAAATTTGGAATGGAAGAACGGGGAAACGGGAAATCGTCTTTCTACGTGGTTAAACACGAACCACCACGTTGCTACTTCCTGTTCTGGTTCTACTGGCCTGGTATCTAGCAAAGAGAGCGCAAACCACTCTGAAAGCAAGGTAGGTGTGTAGCTAAGCTGTTCACGAATTCGTGTTTTCCATACTGACAACGTCCCGAATAGGATTTTGTCTGCAATACTCGCCATACCAACCTTTGTCGTATATCGGCGCGATACTTCCTACTCACTAAGTTCCTAGATCACCTCTGTGTCGCGTTCCAGGATTCCATTGGAACGAGAGAAGTACTTGTACGTGGTAATCCGTCTTCATGTCATCGCTGGTGCCTCTGATGAGCAGTGTATAACAATTCGCCGTTGAATACGGTGGCCATCGTCCCTGTTTTAGCTGGAAACTCTATCCTCATAAGTGCAGATATCTATGACCATGACAATTTCGCTGTCACTGAATCGAGAGTCAGAATGTTCAGGGATAACGTAGTAACGGTCTCAGGGGACATTTGGAAAAGACATAGGCGCATTACTGCACCGTCCTTCGGCCATTCTACGTATTAGACTCTTGTCACTAATATCAACAGGATTACACACAAGGTCAGTATCCCCTGAACGCATATCACCAACGGATCTCTGGCTAAACTTCGTCCAGTTGGCTTTGTTCCTCATTGCCATCGTCGGGTTCGGTATTCCCATGTCATGGGATGAACCCCCAAGGAACGAGAACGGGAAGCTCTCAACACAGAGGACGATCTTCGATGTAGCAACTTACATCATGGAACGAAGCCTCACTCCAAAATGCATGCATAAGCTCGGGATCAAAAAGCTGAAGGAAATTGATGAAGCGTATGTCGGATTTGAGGAGTTCATGTACGAGCGCATTACGGAGCGTGAGGCTGAGCTAAAGAAGATGCGGGTGATGGAAGGTAGTGAGGCGGATCTAGCAGACAGCCTTAACAATATTTTCGGGAGATTCGTGAAACGCGTCTGTCCAAAGGGAAGAGTAGTCTTTCGGAAAGGGAAATCATTGGGAATTGCTTCGCTTTCGTAAGGCATCGCTCATTTCTTTCTGAATATGTCAAAACTAAACTATGCCGTGTCTCGCAATATAGTATAGACTTTTGCTGGACATGGTTCGTCAAGTAGTCCTCACTAATCAAAGTTTGACGTGTCATGATAGTTCAGAAACCACGGCGAACACACTCGCGGTGGTTCTTGCTTTGCTGGTGTTGTGTCCTTGCCTGTTTTTATGAGGGTTAAGGCTAGCGACGAACCCTGCAATGTTATGTAGTCATTAGAAACAGGATGTCCACAATTCTTTATGCCAAATGCCAAACGCGAAGGAGTGGCTTTCTTGACGTTCTCACCCCACGACTAGCGCATGGAGCGCCCGCTGAGGAAGAGAGAAACGAGTCGAACGAAAGGCGCGACTTCTTGAATAGCGGATTGTCTTTGAAGATATTCTAGATAGGGTGTGGAGGAGGATCCGTTGAAGCTTGTGATCGCGATGAGAAAATGAGGTATTATGTAATATTCTCGATAAAAAGATAAATACTTGATCGGAATTGGATTAATTGTTTAATTCATGCCTGTCTAGTAACGGTTTCTTTGATTCTATCCCATCTACATTAAATGATCTGGTTTCTTGGTACTGGTGAGTGCTGCAACGTAGTCATGATTAGAATAAAACAAGGTCCCAAGAGTAGATCCATCAATATGTTTACTGTCCTAAAGACAGCTCAATCGCAGAAATAATGTCAAAGTCACCAAACTTCATCTCCAACTGCTCCTTCGGGTATTCCTGTCCCCTATCCCCAGTATCTGCAAAAGCAATAACAAGCTTCGCAAGTTGCGGATCAACCAAATCTGATTCCCTTAAATACGCAGCAAGCATATCATTTCCGTTCGTCACCGCACCACTCGTCCATATCTTTCTCTCCTTCACGTCATCGGAATCTGTTGTCCAGCGTTTGGCGACCCAATTGACATCGTGGAACTTCTTTTGGAGAAATGGAACAAGTGCGAGGGGAGCTGTTGCGCGTTTGTTTGTGAGGATGCCTGAGAATGCGACGGGGAGGATGCCGCTGCATACGACGAGAACTGCGCGGACTTTGGGAAGATGCTTTTGAAGGAAGGCGACTGTTTCTGCTGAGGGTACATAGGTCAGTTCTGGACCTGGGATGAAGATTATGTCAAGATCTCCGACGCTATCCAGTGTGTCCTAAACAATAATCAAAACAAACCAATTCAGTAGTGAAAAGACATGGAACGAAAACAAACTCACCGTAATGCGTACGCCTGCGTAAGCAGTCGTGCTTGCCTCTGTCGGAGTAGTTCCATCAGCACTTTTGACGGCATCGATGATGTAGTGGAAATCGATCTCGCGCCCGAGTGCGACGATGTTGTCTGGGAGATGGCAGACACGGAGGTAAGCTGGTGTCAGCATAGCGAGGAGATCGACAGCTGCCAGGTCAAGAAGCTGAACGGCCTCGCCGCAGAGGAGGATGCCGACCTTGAGTGGAGCGGATGCTGCCTTAGAGTCAGACATGCTGTTCAGATGCGAATATAGCGAAATGAGTTAGGATGAGTTTTTGCTCGAGAGACACTATCACAGTAGTTTGTCTGAAGTTCTTGGAGTCTTGAACGGTGTGCTTTTATACCATTCTTCAGCTCCGATTCAGGCGTGCCCTGATGCGAGATCATCTGAGCGCGACGATATTTAAAATGCTGCGGTTAGCAATGATCAGCTATGATCGGTGAAAGATCCGTGTCCACGAGTATTCACCTCGTGAACAGTACCGCGTAATCTCTGTGCGTTGCTGCAATGCGACGGGTAAAAGGTACCGTAGGAACTATCGCATCAGAGAAGGTCCCAGCTTAGGGCTTGATAGGGCTGAGTAATGTCAGGAACACGTGCTGTGCTGCGTGGAGAAGTTAGCGACTGCGGGGTTTAGAGGGCGCTTGAAAGGTGCACACAACATGCACCTTGGTTGCCTACGCGCGCGTAAGCGGAAAACACATAAGTGGAAGTGAGGACAAATCAAGTATCACCGGGAGCTGCGCAGACGAAGTGAGAAGTTGATTCGCGTGAGACGATCAATGAGTGAAGGTGCAACCCTGCCGCTTACTCGTCCAGCAGATGAAGCAAACGGCGCTTGATAAAGATTTGGCCGCCATAAGCAGGAAAACCGCGGGCATGGTGTTTGGGAGGCAAAGTTGCTTACGTCAGTCTCCGAGAGGACGCCGCCAACAAGAGAAGCTCAATGCTATAGCCTACGTACCGGAGTACCACATTTACTGTGAAACTCGGGTGGCGGTAGGCGAAACGGGACCAAAGTCGTAACACCGAGGTGCCCCGCCTGAAGCACAACGACGCTGCTACGTATTCCAGGGCAACACATGGAAGGCACCGCAAAAGGTGTATCTTGCGCTAGGTGACACATAGCAGAACACAACAGCAGACGAAGCTTCGGAGGGATACATATTAACGAAAATGCCAGCCAGCAAGATAGAGACAAGACGGAAGATAACCCTGGGAACGTGGGAATAAGGGCTTCGCCTACTGTATTTCCTAATATGGAAAGTGATCTAATCGCCACTGATCACGTGCAGCAAATATACAGTACCGTAAGAGTATTTCCCTCCCTCACCTCAGCGCAATTCAGCCAGGGTGGCCAGGGCCTCTTCCTCCAATCCTTTCCCGCGCCTAACCCGCTCATCTTCAAGCCCTACCACCACCCTCCCCATCCCGCCCGTCCGTGGTGACACAGCGCCCTCTAGGCGTAGAGCAATTCCCACTCACCTGCTTCTATATCCACTCCGCACTACATTGCCCTTTTGAACACACCTGTCTGACCGTCGTCTCTCCTCCCCACTACAAAGCACTCATCCGTTTCGCTCTCAAAGAGCAAGGGTATGTATTGTTCTTGTCTTCAGCCTACCATCGAGCTAGCTCTGAGTTTCACCTCCCTGATAGCTCACCTTCCTTGTCGGACGCCATCGGTCTCGCGCGACCCCGCGCACCAGCCTCAACATCCCGCGTCGTCACCCATAGACCCTTTCACAGCTCACGTATGTGCTCTACCATCTCATAGTCTCAACCAGACCCTTAGAACACGTTTGCCGATAGCATGATTCAAATTGGCATACATTCTACCACTCTAAACGGCACTCGTTGGCCAACTTTGCTTTCTCAGTCAGATGCGGCGAACACGCGCATGACCACGCAACCCCATTCGCCCTCATCATCCACTTACTCGACATCCATGCCTCCTCCTTCAAATTCCTCGACTTCTCGTCGCAAACCCAAGACGACGTTCCGTTCGCCGGATGCAACCACGCCCCTTGCTGCCAAATTTCCCACCCCTTCCGCACCGGCCTCATCGGAAAGAGATAAACGCAGCCAAATTTCGACACGACTCAGCAGTATATCATCCTCCCCGTCTCTATCAGGTGTAATCACGGCCAGCTCAGTTCGCAGTACCTGCTCATTCTTCACCCCCTCACCTCCGTTGTTCAAAATGCCCCTGGCCTACCCTTCTTATCATCCCTTCTCCCCCGGTCAACTCCTCCTTGCAGCAGCTGCTCGTGCGGATGCCGCTGCTCGTCGTCGTGCCTCAGAGAATGGTGGCACAGAGCAGGATGACACTAGCGTCCGTGATGACGACACTACTGCTAATGGTAGTCAGGATAACGAAGGTCGTACGCGCCGAAGTTCATCGCGGACTCACAAACCTGTTGCAAAATTGCGCGATGGACTCGATGCGGAAGAAAGAAACAACAAGGATGGAGCTAGTAAGGAGGACGACGGGAGCAGGGCCAAGAGTCCTAAGCGGAAGCGGGCCGGCGGTGGTGCAGGTAGTCGGAAGAAGCGCAAGGAAGCACAGGCCACGCCTGCAGAAATGCAGCCTCGGAGAGAACGTCAGAGACGCGGAGCTGCTCAAGCCGCAGCCGCGGCCCTGGCCGAGAACGCGGAAGCCGTCGCTGCCGCTCTCGATGGCGATTCAGCTGACGCCGACGAGCCCGAGGAAACTCCCGCAAGCGTCGAGGACTCTGCTCATCCTCCTGTAACTCCTGTTGATGAGGACAAGGAAGCAGATGCGCCGACCTCAAAGACCACGAACGGCACGAAATCTGCGCGACCGAAGCGCCAGCCGAGGTCCAAGCGGTCTCGTAATGCGACAAGCAACAAGGAACAGGAAAAGGAACCGACACCGACACGCGCAACTCGTCAATCTCGTCGCCGTGGGGGAAGCGAAACCGCCAGTGAAGTGACCACTGGGACGAGTGCTGATGGTCCAGTCATCGAGACACCTCCCGAGGAGGCACCGGAAGCACCAGAAGCCCCGGATGAGGATTCTCCTGTTGCCGAGTCTATTGCCATTGACGACTTTACTGCTAAAATCGATCCCGCGCTGCTCGCTGAAGATGCATCTGCTGCTGCTGCCGGAACCGCAACTATATAAACCGTGCTGCCTGATTGGTGTTTCTCGATCACGTGACGCTTTCTCATCTGTTACCAGTTTTGGCCCGCAATCAAGGGCGACGCGACGCGTCGTGATCAAGACGCGTCTCTAACCACCATAGAGTAAATCGAACAACATTCCTGGGACCTGAGGATGGAGCACCCTAACAAGGAATTCCCATCATCTGCATCAGTTCCTCCACCTTTTTTGCTTTATTCTTTTCCTATTCTTTCTTGCCTTCTGTTGTTTTGCGTACCTTGTACAATACTAGTGACAACCACCGCGACGACCATCCTCCTCGTCTCCGTCCCCGTATCTACCTACACGCCATCCGTTTTTCCGCTTCACGTCGCGGCCGTCACGAAGCTATCCTGTCCGTATCATGATCGCCTACCACCATCCTATCTATCTGGCCCGTACATTCCTGCACGTCCCATTGCTGTCGGAACTTCTTGTCTTATTTCTTTGGTTTGATTGATCTTTTCTCCTTCCCCTTTGGCGATTGTCCTCTTCCTCGTCTCGCGTCTCTCGTCTCGACCCCCGCCCCGTCTTCGCTCCACCTCGTCCTCCTGGAACAAACAGCATTGCCATTTATATGTACATCTCGACTTATAGGGCGGAACTTCTTGTGTATTTCACTTCGTGGATGCGACTAGCTCTAATTGCGCTAGCTGAGTACAAATTCTCTTATCTGCAATAGTATCCGGATAGGACCAAAGTCATCGCCTATCCCATTCCCTTCCTATTTCATCTTTATCCGTATCATTTTCCCGAGAAGATCAGAATTGATGTACTACTACGATATTAAATAAACTGCTGCGCGTTCTGCTCTCTTTTTATGTAGTGGATGTTTCGATGGCTGGAAGTGTGTTGATATGAAGCTTTATATTGGCGTACGCGCAATCGTGACTGACGCGTCGCGACGCGTGTGTGGCTGTGACCCTGATGGCTCCATATTAAGCAACTAGATCGGCAGTAAGATCTTGCCACCTAAGCTTGCTTACGAAAGCAAACCTTCCCTGTTCCGTAAAGTAAATATTTACGTTTTATTTTGTGTATACTACTTGACTTCATGTTGTTTCCTGTCTGTCCTCTTCGACGAAATGCAGCCACGTTAAATCTTGGTCTACACAACCGGACTTATTGTGATCATGTAAGATGGCTTAGGACAGGGATTAATATTTATCGAGGAGGAGGAGGGTGGTGCTGGAAAGGACGTCGCGGGTTTATGGTTCTGGCGCTTGAATCTTCTGCGGATGATACTTGCGCTGCGGTAGTCACGTCCGATAGAAGGATTTTGTCCAATGTTGTGATTAATCAATCTGCTAGGTACGCTCATTTCTTCTCTGTTTTGTTTGACTATGAGGTTGCTCTGTTCGGTACTGAGTTTGGTTTTCTTGGTGCTTTTGGTGCTTTTTTCTGGTGATAGGCTTGAAGAGTACGGAGGCATTTCTCCATATGTTGCTATTCAGGAGCATCAGAGGAATATGGTCAGTATTGCAAGCTTCTTTTTTCTGATAATGAACTCATACGAGAAATTATGATAGTAGCCTATAGCCGTCCGACGAGCACTTGACGAAGCGAAGCACAACCTCAACCTCAAACTCACTCTCGTTCCCAACAATAACAATGGCAACAGCAACAGCAACAGCAATAGTGGTGACTTGGATATCTTGTCGCGAATTGACGGGATTGCGTATACGAGAGGACCAGGCATGGCAGGTTGTCTAAGTGTCTGTGCGAACGCCGCAAAAACACTTGCCGCAGCGTTAAATAAGCCCATCATCGGCGTACATCATATGGTGAGTCACCGTCCTATTCTTAGCCTTCCCATATCAATCAACTTAAACTCAATACAACATGAGTTATAGCAAGCACACGCTCTAACACCGCTCCTTATTTCCTCTCCCAATGATACACCGACTTTCCCCTTCCTTACTCTCCTAGTCTCAGGCGGACACACTCTCCTTCTCCTTACTCTGTCTCATACCAGACTTAAAATCTTGGCGACGACGGTGGATGAAGCCATTGGGAGGTGTATTGATAAAGTTGCCAGGTTATTGGAGATTAAATGGAATGGGAGAGCTCCTGGTGCCGCCTTGGAGGCATTTTGTCGAGATGGTCGGGATGGTGGTGGCGGTGGCATGACGGCACAAGGGGAAGGAGGGAAAGAAAGTCCGGAGGGAGTATGGAGTATAGGTGGGATGAGAGAAGACGAGGATGATCCAGTGAAAGATGGAGAAACGAAGATGAAAATCCCATTCAAAGGCGAACTCGCATTCTCTTTCTCCGGATTACACAGCGCGGTCGATCGATATATCCTCCAACATGGGCTTCCTCTCTCCACCTCCACCTCCACCTCCACCTCCTCCACCTCCACCTCTCCCCTTACCCCTGCCCCTACCTCTTCAGAGTCAGAACAGCACTCTATCATTCCACCTCCACCAGGAGAACAGAGTACTGGTAAAACCCAGAACGGGATACGACGAAAATTATCAACCCCGCATAAACTAAATGTCGCTCGTGCGTTTCAGAATGCTGCTTTTGAGCAGTTGGAAGAGAAAGTGGTGCTTGGGTTGAAGTGGTGTGCGGAGAATCGAGAGTTGATACTTCGAGGTGGTATTGCTAGTGTTAGTGCAGGTGATAGTGATAATGCTAGTTCCTGCACCAGAACCAACGCAAACGCAAGTTCTTCTTCCTCCCTATCCCCGTCTTCCTCATCATCTCCCCAATCATCCCAATCATCTCTACCCTCCATATCCTCTCTACCCTCCATATCCTCTACTTCTTCCAAAACTACCAGAGAGAGCGAAGAAAGGGAAAGGGAAATGTCGGGATCATTACCATTACCAATAAAACACATCGTCGTAAGCGGAGGCGTCGCAAGTAACTTGTACTTCCGACACCGGTACGTCCTCTCTCCCTCTCTCCTCTCTCCTCTCTCCCCTCTCCTCTCTCCTCTCTCCTCTCTCCTCTCTCCTTTTCCAACGACTAACATCTATCTTTCATACATACTGTAGATTACACCTCCACCTCACAAAGACCTTCCCAAACGAAAGCCTCACGCTCGTATTCCCTCCTCCCTCTCTTTGTACAGGTAAGTTCCTCTCCCTCTCCCTCTCCCTCTCCCTCTCCCTCTCCCTCTCCCTCTCCCTCTCCCTCTCCCTAACGCATTCTCACTCACATCATATCTTATTTTATTTAATTAATACAGATAACGCAGCTATGATCGCATGGGCCTCCATGCATCGTTTCTTAGCCGGAGAATCCGATGATTATTCCATTGATTCTAAAGCAAAGTGGAGTATTGAGAGTATTTGAAGAGGTTTGATGCTCTATTGCACTATGGCACCGAAGTATTTCTTTTTTCTCTCGGTTTACACAAGGATCGCTTTGTCGCTTCACACTATATTACTCACACGTAATAGAAATAGAAAAGGAAAGGTTGCTTCACTCGGGTCAAAAAAAAACTTGATACTACATTAGCAACGACAACGACAACAGTGAACAGCAACAACACACTTTTACCAGTATTCGAATACAAACACATTACATTCTTTTTCTCTCGTGTATTCGTCGAAAAAGTCCGAAAAGTCCGAAAAGTCGAAAAGTCGGAAAAAGTCCACAACAAGGAATAACGTAAAGTAATAACTGAAATTAAAGAAACTCGCGCGTTAAAAAATGATAACTAACAAGAAACAGCTGCAGCAGACGAGAGGGGGGAAAGGTGGAAGCGAAAGCGAAGGAGAATATCATCGGAAGAGCTGTAGTGATACAGGTTTTATCATCCACAAGAAAATATGAACTATGAACGTCCGTTACGAGCGTAATAAAAAGGATTAAACATTTATTAAAAGTGTTCAGTCGGAAGATGACGGAGCTGAGTCCTGATGAAACCAGACAGTAAGCATCCATTTCCCAAGAACGCAAAGTCAAAACTTACTTCAGTGGGAGATGGCGACTCCACTTCTGCTGCAGGCTCAGAGCCATCATTCGAATCCGAACTTGACTGAGTAGGCGCTGGTGAGTCATCTGCTCCGCCCGACGTCGCAGTCAACGGAGCCACGGCCGACGATGCCTCGCTTACGATCGACGATACTGGATTCTCGACCTCGGTAGTAGATGCAGCAGAGGAACCGCTGACAGAACCAGAGCCAGATGCAGCCGTTGAATTAGCCGCACGTGCATCAGAAGCAGTACTCAACCCAGCACTCGAAGCACTAATACTACTCGCCATCTCCTGCACTGCCGAAAGTGGCAACCCGAAAAGATGATACGTCGTGGGTACACTCTGCTGTGAAATCTTCATCCACGGCAACTCGTATCCACCTACACCGATCCGGACGGTCTGCGCTGCGGCGACGTCCAGATGACCTAGAGGAATAATTGGTAGAGACGCTAGAGCACCCTTGGTGAGGAGGACATTCCCGAATGTCCCGCTGTTGGCAGTTCCATGTGCAGGGACGACGAAATTATTGAAGCGCTGGCTGAAGAACGCGAAAACTCCACCATTCACGCCTGAATCGGATTGAACCATTCGGATATCGAGAGCTGCGTCTAGAGGATTGGCGATGTCGAAGTTGACCTCGACCTTGTTCCTGGGAAGATAAGTCCATTTCAGTTGGAGTGAACTTTGAAGGGAGAGATTCAGCTTACGTGAGCAAAGTGCTGAGGGTGATAAAGACGTTGACATGCGTGAGCAGGTTTGGATGGTTCAACCCCGTCAGGCTCGACGTGAGCTTCACACCTTCCAGAGCCTGCTCGAGAGAATCATAAGGTGAGCTATCGGCATCTCCTTGAATCGTCAGATCCAGTCTGTCATTAGTCGTCACAAATCGCGACACGAAGGACTGCATAATAGTTAGTCACAGATTTACTGTAGGGCTGTAATGCATCGTACCTGAGCAGTGGTATCATTCGCGTCGTCCGGCTGATAGTGGAACTCTGTCGCAATGCTGTTTCTTCCCGGAACGAGATCAAACGTCTACACAGATAACATCAGATGAGCAAGGATAGGATATCATGCAGTTCTGGACTTACATCAATTGCAGCCCGTCCAATCTTATTCGCAAAAACGTTAGTACACGGCCAGCCAGTTGAATAACAGGACCTCTTACCCTCACGCCCTCAAACGTCACAGGCAGCGCAATATCATTAGTCGCCAGAGAAATATTCGACGGGTTGTCCAACGCAGTTGTCAGAGGAGACACGATAAACTGGTTTCCGCCTTGACCACCACTCCCAGAAATACTGACGTTGCTCAGCGACGCCGAGCCTCCGAAAGAATTTATACCTCTCAAATTTGAATCGACGTCAAACGGAATGCCGGAAATAGGGATGTCTCCAATTGATGTACGAGCAACGACGTTCGCCGTGCCTGCTAGACGGAAATTAACAGAAGAGGTACCCGTCACAGCGGCAAAGAATGACTGGAAGGCTCCGTTGTTCATCGAAGTCAACGGTTGGCCCGAGAACGAGAGGGTGAGGTCAGCAATATTGCCAGTAGACACTCCTCCAACCGCTGGAACTTGTGGAAGGTTGAGCTAAACAATAAACGTTTATCCGATTGAACACTTTGCATTGGTAATTTGCGAGGCTTACCGAAGCGACACTAGTTCCTCCAGTGTCAGTGATAGTAATGTTTTCACCTGATTCGACGACTTGAAGGGAAAATCCGAATGGATTCTTATACGTTGCAAGCGTCGTCTTGGAGCTGGTGGGTGGAGCGAACGCTTCGTCCTGACTCGTCATTTCCACCTCGAGCTCTTGAATGGCGATTGACTCAATTATCTGCCGCGGGCAATATTTTGAGTCTGACAATAACATAGTCAAGTCACTTGGTATCTCACCTCAAATTGCTCTCCAGGGAGGATCACAGACAAGGTCAAAGTTTTGAAAGCGGTACTCAGCCATGTAACGTCATCATTCGCGCCGGTAGGGCGTACGGAGTCTCCAACGACACTCAGCGTCTGATTCTCACCAGCCAAGAAGTTCGAGAATAGTATCCCAATAGTCTCAAGATCCGAGCCAGACTGTGGAACTATCCGTCCGGTTAAGTGTTCCGTAACCGTGGACTCCGGTAATAGTACTAGATTATCTCCGCTCAAAGGACCAACCAAAACGTCCTGGAAGAATGCGTTGAACGTCACAGTGCCCAAGTCGATACCCAGTTCTTCAAGCACGCATTAGTCAAGTTCTTTGGAAAATATAATACTAACTCACGGGATGGAGATGGGATAGTCGAATCAGTCTCAATATGTATACCACCGGCAGGATCATCACTTGGTAGCTGGAAGTTACTGATAGTAACGCCAGGAAGGTTGTTGAATGCCTGTAACGTAACATCCTTTGACAGATGTACTCCGTCGAAGATGGTACCAAGTGCAGTCACACGAAGGCTACTCGTCGAAATGGTCCACGTGAAAGACGGGTTATGAAGCAAGAAAGTCGCAAAGTCCGTAAACCTGCAATAATGCGAATAAGCCTCAACGCGACTGAAACAACGAAAAACAAGTCGATTGCTTACGCGTCCTGATCAGTGATAGTTAAACGTCCGGTCGTCATATAATCAGGAACTCCCTCATTCGCCCCAGCACAGACTATAATTACCATTAGGTTGGCTCGAGTAAATGATGCCTATATATTCGACTTACCGGGAGGAAGGGAAATCGTGGCAATATCTTGACCCTGCCAGGTTACGCTACCCATCCTCGTCGTAAGAATCCTTTATTTCCAATTATCACATAAATCACTCACATAACCGGTTCCACGAAAGCGATTTCCGCATCGAGAGGGCCCGTGCCAGTCAACGAACCTTGAAGAGCCAAGTCAAACCCGTCGTTCGAGAGATTTCTGGAGCGAGAAAATCAGTCAGAGCGAGGCATAGAATAAACTCGATATTATCATCATACGTGATATTCGCCTGATCAAAGGATAAGTTGGCTTGATCTACAAGGGCTTGTACAATTGGCGACGCAACCGCTCCGATGAGGAACAACACAGTATCGTCCAACTGCGCTAGAGTAAACTCTCTGTCCGGACTTGAACGATAAGATATGCTTACTTGGGCCGGAACGTTCGATTGATTG
This sequence comes from Inonotus obliquus, assembly GCA_032164295.1. NCBI lineage: Eukaryota > Fungi > Basidiomycota > Agaricomycetes > Hymenochaetales > Hymenochaetaceae > Inonotus > Inonotus obliquus. Next base: position 818,257 of record JAJHTX010000006.1, on the reverse strand, counting down.
AATGAGAGATCAGTCGCGACTATGGAATACGCATGATCAATCAGTCATCATTGTTGCGAAACGGCACGACACTTACAATCGTCGAGCGTATTAGAGCTATCTATTGCAAGGCTGATATCCATGCCATTCAGCGCATTGATGACAGCATCATTGACATCGAACTGGTTCCCACTGGAGTCCGAAGTCTGATAAGTACCTGTCTTCATGGTTGACAGATTCAAATACGTACCTATTACAATCCGTTCCATTAGTATCGACGGACGTCGTAATCTGTAAGGCAACGAATGAGCAAGCATCCGAAAGGCAAGTACATATACGAACATTCGTGGTCGCATCTGGATTATCCAGGACAATCTGGAAGAGATCAGGCAACGGACCAAGATCAACGCTCGTCTGTTGCGATCGTAGCAACAGTAGGTTGATGATATCGACAGGATTCAAGTTGAAGTTGAATGGCAGCGCTTCCGAGGTGACGTTGCTATGCCCATCCGCATGTAACGACGATTCTGCATTATCAATCAATCCCAAGAAAATATCGCCAAACGTCGCTCTTGCAGTAACGCGCAGAATATTGATACTAGCCGTAAACGGGTTGGATAACGTGAAGGTCGTAGACGCAATGCCAGTTTGAACAATATCGGTCGGGAACGTTAGAGACGCGCTGGTGATCAGGTTCTGATGTAACGCAGGAATCGTAACAGGACTGAGCGTTATCTCCGATAGAGCAAGCTGTAGAGATTCGATTGGAGTTGAGTCTGTAGACCCGACAATAGACGTGTCGGAATCGATTCCTTGAAGGAAGTTTTCAAGCAACTGCTGTCCGATCGGGACTGCCGCGCCTTGTGGTTGATAGTGGACGTCTAGAGCAAACCATAAGCAAACCATAAGCAAAACATCGTTACTGATCTTGTAAGAGACGAACCTGTCGAGTAATTTGAACTTCCAGGAACGATGATCATGTCGTTCTGAGCGAGTTTCAGCAAGGATCACTGGGTTAAGAAGGTAGGAATACTCACGATAAGAGCATTCCCGATGTCTGTGTCCCTGGAGGAAAGTTCAGCGACTATTTCACGAAAAGAACGAAGAGTACTCACTGGAATTGAAGTCCAAAGCTCACGTCACCGGTACCAATCGTCAAGTTACTGCGAAGAGATTCAATAGAGCACAACCCACTTAAATATACCACGTACCTTGGGTTAAACAACTCAGTCAACACTCTAATGAGTAAGAAATCAGGGAATCCGTGATTAACGTCCAAGTTTGAAACAATAGCAGGTCTCGTATTCAAGCTCTGGAGCCCAGCGATCGACGACAGAACATTGAACTGAATACCGTTCAACGACAACATCCCAATTGCCGTTTGCGCATCTGTATTCACAGTACCTTGAAGGGTAAGAGTTTGATTTGCGCTCGTCGTCGTTGCAGCGAGGAACTGCTCGAACACATCGTGCATATCCCCGAACACCGCGAAAGGTATGTTACTGAAGTTTAGATGAATAATGCGCGCATCAACGTCAGTCATAACGGGGCCCTTCGGGATTATGAGTTCTGCAAATGACTGCCCCTGGAAACCCGTTGTAATATTCTGTTCAACCGAGGTGATATCAACTGGGAAATCGAACGGCAAGTCGAACGCGGCAGTCGTGTCATTACTACTCGACGGGGGATCAAACGCGGTATCCTGCGTAAATAGCAGCTCCATCTGGTTGATCGTGATTGCAGTTATTACGTCGAGTTGTCCTTGGTTAGGAAGCTCCGTTTCGACCTGCAAACTCTTGATTCCTTCATTTAACCATGTCACATCGCTCGGACCGGCAGTATCTCCAACAACCCTCACTGTACTATCCTGGCCAAGGATGAATCGGTTAAACATGGTGGATACATCCGCTAGGCCGGTCGAATCGTTCTGGGGCACGAGACGCCCAACGAGCGGTAGATTGACGGAGGACTGCGGAGCAAGGGTGAACCCGCCCGCCGAAGCCACAGGACCGATGTATGATGACTGGAAGAAGTTCTGAAACCCGATGGAGCTGAGTTCAATGCCAACTTGCGAAGGCTATATATCGCGCGTTAGCAACAGTCTATTATAACAAAAAATTGAACTCACATTATTGACGGTAGTGTCAAGAGTCAAATGAATGCCACCAGCCTCGTCGTTCGACGGCAGGTCAAAAGAGTTGATGGTTACCCCATTTCGAAGCCCATTCATACCAAGCAATGTCACAGACTTCGGCACCAAGTTAATTCCAGGTACATCAATCCCTTCACATTAGAAATCACGAACTGAGCTTTTCCCAACCAAAGCAGGTTCCAAACGATGACTCACCAAGCGCCGAAATTGTGAGATTTTCTCCCGCAATATCCCATTGGAAGGACTCCTCTGTCAACAACATCTTCGTAAACTCAGTCAAGTGATCAATATCCGCGACGGAGAAGTCCGCCGATAGGTCAAGTTGTGCACCCTCGTCTGCTGCCAGATTGACGTCCGGCATCCTTATTGTGCCCAGAGGCTTTCCTGACCAGTTAATGGTTAATCCATTGCCGAAGGCAATTCTCGCATCAACTAGGAAAAACATCAGACTCTTCCCAGGATAAAGGTGAATATAGACAACGCACATGGTCCAGCACTCGTTATACTCCCGCTAAGCCGCGTTCCTGGAGACTGTATAAGTAAAAACTTAGGAGAACTTCAAATTCGCATACCAAAAGACGTCTGCTGAGGATTCGTGATAGTGACAGTCGAGATCCTACAAAATTATCAGCGCCAGGGTCACGAATTTCCCAAACGAACGTAGTGCGAACCCAAGGAGAGACCCGTCCACAATCTTCTGTACTATCGGCTGAGCAAGGAACGGGAGCAACATGTTCAGGGTATCATCGGTGATAACCGGAATAGCTCTTTGAGTATACTCCAGCGTTGTACTATAGTCACCTATCAAAGTGTCACTTCCTGCATTGATCTCCTCAAATAGCCATAACTCACCAATGTTCAAAGCGGAAGTGAGTTGCACATCCGCTTCCAACTCCTTGAATGCCGTTCTAATAAAGTCCGGCAAGTTAAAGTTCGTAAACATATTCGTATCCCGCTTATCGTTTCCTTCGCGTCTAACATCCAACACACGCTTTGAAGCATTCGCAGGGTCGTCTTCGTCATTGGTTGCAATGTAGCTATAACCACCTAGCGCCACGATTCCGTCCAGCTGGTCCGTTTCAAGTCCGGCCAGAACTGCTAACTTTCGGGTCAACGAAAAGATAGACGACGGATCGAGGTTCATATCAAGGTTAATCGCAGGACTCGACGTTGTTTGCTTTCCATCCGCAGGGAACTCTACGCCTTGGTTGATCGTACCAAGCGGAATACCATGTGAGCTAACAGAGGACTTTATTTGTGTAATTCGCAGGCCTGCACTGAACGGATTGACGAGGTCGACGGTGACGTGCGCTGAATTATTTACCCAGCCAGTAGATTGAAGAACTAATTGGAGAAGACAAGGAGATGAGATCAGCACCCTGGACAAGAGAACGAAAGATGAACGAACTCTGGAGAGAAGTCGACGAAAGTAGATTGGACTGCAGGCCTGGGAGAGTCGTGCCAATAGAAAGAGCTCCAAACGCCTTCGCCAGTGAGGTGACTTTCGTGCTTCCATCGTATCCGCCGATGTCCAAGCTGACGTCTAAAAGTGAAAAATAAACAGTCAGACAAGGCCCGCCTGTATGAATGATTAAATGAAAGTCAGATTTACTTTGTCCACCGACGAACTCATTCAGCGTCTGCAAACCCTGTGGGCTATTATTGGCCTAGCGCGAATTAGCATGATACTACTTTAGAAGTTGCAACCGCGCTATGAGTACCTGGAAGTTCGCCCGAGAGTGAAGTGCATTGTTTCCCATCTGAAGTGTCAGGTTCGGCAGAAGCGTCGTCCCAAGCAATGCTCCATCTCTGAACAATTGCAAGTCTACGTCACACCATCAGCATTCTTTCAGCCAAGTACCAGTACGGCTGGGCGACTTACTCAAGTCTCCCGTACTCAGGTTCAAGTTTGACGGATTGAAAATCGTCACATCGATAGCCAATGTAATTCCATCCGTCGTTCCACCAAGGACATCGACTCCAGTGATAGTCGTGTCACCTTGAAGGCCCCGTAATCCATTCAAGCCACTTGTAACGTTAAACTTGATCGGATCAAGAGTGACCTGTCCAATGCTCAGATTCGCAACAGCAGCGGCACGACCAACGAGTTGGAAGGTGGATTGGCTAAATCAGTTTGGCAGGCACGGTCAAAAGTGTGACGAAAAACACGACGTGACGCACTCACGTGAGGAGAGTCAAATCGGTGTCTATTTATGTCACATAAGCCTTTCTTTCTTTTTCTCCATCAACACTGAAAAAATTACTGACTGAATTGCGAGAACAGGCTGCGCTGTTCTTCGGGGATGGACAGAGCTACATCGTCTATTGCAAGATTGATCGTTCCCTGGGTATCGGTCGAGTTGATTACCCTGATGTCTGAAGTGGCTGATCCCGGCGGTGTTGTCAGACCTGCAATCGAACTTCCGTTCTGCGAGATATTGAAGCTGTTCATTATCTCCCCTATCGAAAGGCCGAATCCGAAAGGCAACTCTGCGGACAAAGCTCAGCGAGAAGAACAAGATAGAGATCACTGTTGGACATACGCATGAAGGCCTGTACTGATCTAGTTTTTGCCATTGGCGCCCACGGGTTATCCTCTGAAAATTCAAGCGCCATATCTCCGATACTAATGCTCTTGATTGGTCCTAGCGGTCCGTCCTGAGCTGGATTCTTGAACGGCACGTTCAGGCGCAACGCCTTGATTCCATCGCTTAACCACGAGATGACTGTTCCATCTGACTGCGCCGCTGATCGTCCTATTGCAACGACCGGCGAACTCTCTCCATTAAGGTATGCAGTGAAAAGACTCGATACAGATGCGAGGTCGTCTGATGTGCTCTGTCTCACAAGGACGCCATCGAGGGTAATATCTACCGGACCCGGTTGCTGTGGTAAGTTAGTAGAGAAATCTTCATTAGTGAAAGGAAACCTGTACTGACAATTGCCGTGTTTATACCTGTTCCGGACCCGAGGAAAGTGTTGTTGTAGACAAGGTCGAACACCACAGTACCCAGATCCACTTTGAACGGACTGGTCCCTTCCTTTCAGGACTGGATTTACCCTCACAACCGAATCAAAACGCACCTCGTGTTGTTCAACTCAGTGGCAGCCGCAAAGTTGATCCCCCCGCCTTCTGCATCACTCGGTAGCTGGAAATCTTTCAACACCACATTCCCGTCAAAGTTGTTTATACCAGGCAGGGTTATTCGCTTGTCGAAATTAATCCCCTTTGCAACAGGGAACTTGAGAGCGTTTACTCGTAGATCTGTGCTATGAAGGCGCCATGTGAAATTCGGTTGCGTGATCATCGTCTCGGTGAACCGCCCAAACACAGCCTCGTCTGCAATATTGAACGTCGTGCTTTGGTCGATCGTTGCTCGCTTGTTTCTCGCGAATATAGGGTCCAAGGATATCGTGCCTAGCTCGATTTCGGTGTTGTTCACAAGCCAGGTAACCTGTGTATGCTATCAATACAGTAGCAAAACGGGAGATACAGGGAAGGCTTGCATTTATCGGACGCGTGAACGATATCTTTGCGCTGAAGATACCCGTGTGCGTAACCTAGAAACACTCAATTTCGCATCCGTTATCCGACGAGACAGAAGAGAAACTCACTATTCCTTGCATCGCCAGATTGAAGCTAATCCAGGACCTTCAGAAGGTGAATCCCGAAACAAGGAAAATGACTCACGAAGTGTTCCCCGGATTCGTGATCGCGGCCGTATCAACATTGAGGACGGATCGATTCACAACCAACTGCGCAATCGCCCGAATGACAGGGAAGAGAACAATGAACAGTAGCGCAATATCAAGCGCCGCGAGGACGGCCCAAGTGATCAGCCACCTTCGCGTCTTCCACCATCCCTTTTTCTTGTAAAACGGTACGCGCTGATTTGGATCTTTCTTCAAGTTCGATGCAGCTCCAGTTGCGGCGGCGGCTGCAGTGGCCGTTCCCTCTGTTCCTGGTTCTGCACCAGCATGCTCCCGTACGGCGTGTTCGTCTCCAAAAGGACCTTCTTGAAACCGAGTATCCGACTGCCATGTCTCTTCTTCAGCAAGCCCTGGAGGAGCAGGATGCGCTGAAAGCGTGTCCGTACAGCAGCATCATTGCCAAATAAGGAACGGAGATAACGGTGGAATAACCGAGGTGAGATAAAAACACATGTCAGTCAGTACCATGACAAAGACTCTCTTTCACGATTTTTTCAAGGGAAATTAACCGGAAGTGTATGAGATTATACGAGAAGGGTTAGTAGCATGAAATGTGGGGACGGTACCTATGGCCGATGGAAAGCATCCAAGAAAACGCGGGGAAATAAGGAGGAGCTCATCAGGGTTCGTGCGGGGTAGATCCTAGCCGTACGCACTACGCGATGCGTCGATCATGGGCCAAGATCCAGAGAGGTGGCTCGACCTCAACCTCAACCCCCGCACCCACACATATATCGCATTGTGCCACCCACCACCCAGACAAGAATAAAAGACGAATAAATTGATAAACTTACCTGCTAAAGGTGCAAAAGCTTCATCATACAATATGCCACTGCTAACTCTCGAATGCTCGACCTGTTCCATCTGGTGGGACATGTTTACACTCAGGTCCCTTCAGCGCCAAGGCCCACGTCCCTTCGTGCGCTGACCGTCTATCTGCCACTGGTCCGTTCCAACTCTTGTGTTGAAAACCTTGAAGTTCGATACCCAGGACGCAAGAGACACGAACGTGGATGAAGGACAGAGACAGAGACAGACCGGGGGGGGGTGAAGGGAGACCTCTTCAAGTATAGTATTACTTCTTAGACGCGGAAGACTCGCACGCCGAATCGGAAGGAGGGCATATACGTATATGTATATTAATTGATATTTCAAGCGAAGAAGAAAAGAAGACCAAAAGTGGGTGTGTATACGCGCTTCTTTTGCACATGGACCAGTATTAAGGCTGGGTTAGGTGGGATGATCACGTCGACGAAAGTGAACTCAGTATATCCCCGCACTTGTAATAAGATCAGCTCACATGAACATCTCCGTCGCTAGAGTCTCTCGTTGCAAGGATACTGGGTGAGGAGTAACCTCAGCTCGTTTCGTCGTTCCGTATGCAAAAATATAAGGAGGACCTGAGGTGAGATGACGGCATAAGATCTTCACCACGTGAGAACAAAAGGGTCAATCCAATCACCACGTCCTCCGGGTTAATCACCACCGGTTGTAAGCAGGAACGTGACTTACATGATATCATATGCTAATACCATAAATGTTCTCCCTCCCAGCTCAGAACATCATTCTGTGGAGAGCAATCTGTGTTCTAAACGCAGACTGCAGACTGCAAACTGCAAACTTGTCTTAGTCTTGGAGACTTGATCTTCTCCCTCAGTACTCGTGGATAAAGATGAAACATCTACGAATGGATGTACGGAAGAAACTCGGGAATTCATACTTCCCTCTTCTCTTCTCTTCTCATTCCCATCAGAAAACTTGCTCGACGCTCGACGCTCGTGAAGAATGGTGCAGCTCAGACTAGTACCAGTTTTAGGCTCTGAATACTTGATGCATGCAGACCTGAGACGCCCCGGTATCGGAATCGGAATCTCCCGCGTCTTTCGAATCCATCACTCACGGCCACGGCCTACCCTACCAAGCCGCCCGCGACCTTCTACCTTCTGCTTTGACTTTGACGAGAGGCCTAGGGCGTTTGCGCTTATGTATAACTGCATACCAAGTTGAGCCAGCGTTTCTCCTTTCCATTTTCGCTCTAGCACCCAATTTGAAGAAATCTTAATCCTCTCCCCCTTCCCTCCCTTCCCTTCCTGCTTTTCCACTTTCCTATTCTGTATCCTCTGCGTCTGCGTCTGCCGTCGGCACTACATAATACGTGCCGAAGGGATAAGCGGCAGCAAAGAATAATACCCTCGCCGCCGGAGACAAATCCAGACGCCAGAGAAGTATTAATATTACTAGACCAAAGTAATATCATTCCCAAGGTCTACCATCTCGTCTCACTGGCAAATCTCGGGAAGCTTGTACTGGGTGGGATAGCGGGATACTAAGATACTGAGAATACAACTTGAATCCAGAACACCGGTCTGTGAATCTGAATCCCCTTGAAACGGAATTGGTCTCGATGGGGGAACGATGATCCAACGAAGTTCATTCACGAATTCAGGAAGTTGCGAAGTCATGAATTTGCGATTATCGAAGCTTACTCGGGTTTCAGGCTGGGAAAACGGTAGACGGCAGACGGTAGCGTACCAATCAATCAGGATGGATGAAGGTTATCCCGATAGTACCAGTTGCCATAGTTTATCCGGAACGAAATGGTAACGCTTTGATGAAAAACTTACTTCAATAGTACTGTTGTCTTTACGGTATTTACAATCGTAGAGGATAAAAGCCTTCATCCGAAGTTCAACTCACTGCTTTGATTCGAATGATAGCACTAGTTCTCTGATCGCCGATACTCCCAGAAAAGTGAACTTGTGAGTAAATAGATCAGAAGTCAAGGACGAGAACACCTTACCACTTACAATACCACTTACTTATACCAGAACCTCCGGCTTCGACTAATGACTCTGAGAGCAATATTGATTAGGTCTATGCCATTGCTAGCCATGATTGATCGTCGTCTCGTATTTTCTTCTGAAACGTCATAGGAGACCCGGGCCGTTGGTAGGGCAGGAATCACTGGCATCTAGCACTGTGGCTGCTGGCACAAGCAGTCAAGCAATCAAACAGTAGTAATAATAAATTCTCAACATATGCATAATGTAGATCCGGCACGGCGGCAACCTACTGTACCTTTCTCGTGTTGAAGCCTGAAGCCTGAAGCCGTCCTACCTATGCCTGTTTCCTCTACATCTCGATCTTACGAGTAGATTCGATCAAAAGTCCAAAGTCACGCATTGTAGTAAAAAAACCAGTGCAGCTGCAACACGAATCATGCTGAGCGAATCCTTGCTAGCCAGTAACGAGTCAGGCGTCAGGCATCATGCATTGAATCACGGAATACAACCCAATTCAGAAAGTTAGATTGTTGGTTTGTTGGATTAGTAGCTAGTGTCAGTAATAAGGAGGATACCCAGCATATGCATGCATGCATGCTTTGGAGCCTTTCGTCGGGAAGAGCTGTATGAGTAATAATAATTATACCGATGAGGGAAATAGTGTTAGAGTCGGGACTCTGGAGTCTGGACACGCTGAGTCAACTCGTTGGGTTCCGAAGTGAGGAGGGAATAGTACTAGTATCGACTTGGGAATCGGGATCACTTGAACGGGCTTCATGAATGTGCCATGCTTGTGATGACGAGAAAGACTAGTACTAGTTCGAAGGTAATTCCACCTGTGGTTGCATAAGTAGCCGCAGTTCAGGCGCGAAACATGTAGCGGCTTTGTACGAGAATGAGACAAAACTCTGAGCTAGAAGGTAGAGTCCTCTCGGCAGTTGAAGGTGTGTGGGCGAATTTTTGAAATTGCATTTTGCAACTTTGATGCCTTGCCGTCACGTGTTTTTGCCTGTTGATTCGATTCGAAATTTCGATTCTCAATCTTTTCCACCGAACACATTGTAACAAGCTCCTCGTCGTCCTCATGGCTTACACCCGAACGCTCCGGACACGAACCTACGCATAAATATGGCAGCTCTTGGCTACTGTAACTGACGGTAGATTCTATTCCAAAATCGTCCAAGTCCAAAATCCAGATGGCAAATCCGAACAATCCTGTATCAGCAAGACCCATCTCAATCTCTTCCCTGAGCGCATCTCTCTCGAATGAAAAGCTAAGAATCTCTGGAGTGTAAGTAAGCCACCAGATACTCTCTTATGCTTATGCCTATGCCTATGCCTATGCCTATGCCTTAGATAAGCATCCACTTATTGGCATGTTTTCTTTCCAGATCGTTGGCATATGACTTCGAGACACAAACTCTCTTAGTCCACGACGGCGTAACGCACGCATGTCTAGTCGATACTTCGTTACTCCTCGACTCATTCATAGCTTCACCCAATCTCCGCGAATTCAAGACGGTCATAACAGTTCTTGGTTATTTGGAACACGTCAAGGCGAGATAACATTCAATTCAAAAAAGAGTCCCGTTTTCTGGTAATCTCATAACTAATCAAACTCACAGGGACGTCTACCTATTCCAACGATACCGCCTTTCATTGAAGCACCGATAATCGACCCGACGATAATTATTCGAGCAATTTTAATAACACCTTGTCCCAGCCTTAATTTACCTCGATGGGAGGAATCGATCAGGATGATGAAAGAAGCAGGCGAATCTGAGTATTTATTTATGGGAGAATGTACGAGTATGAAATAGGGCGCTTTACTGTCGTTCTTCATTACCTGGAAATTTGGTAGATGCTGACATAAATCCAAATTATCCAAAAAGAAAACGAAACGTATTTTTGATTCTGTGTACGTAAGCTACTGTTTTCAGGAATGACGCGTGAAGTCGGCACGATGCCATTGTCAGCCTCTCATCTCCTTCCTTTCATATCTTAGAGTTAACATCTTATAGACAGAGCGTGCGTCGTACATTCCGAGGACCCATAGCAGGGGAGAAACCACTGCAGGACTGGAGTTGGGTTTATGAGCCAAGCGCGTTTTCTAGCAAGTGCTAGCTGTCGGGTTCTTGAAAGGTATGGTATACTATCCCATGAGCAGAAAAAAGTTTGTGTAGGGTAACTAATCTCGTTTTCTGAATGTTATGAAGGTCGACAGCTGCTCGTCAAGTTTCTTACAGCCAACATCGTCACTTTGAAACTAGAGCTCTCGTTTCAAGTACTTCCGGTTCTTCAAGAAGTCTACGATGCCACAGAGGCAGTTATAACGTTACAAATCCCACCGTCCTTACATCCCTCCATCTCGCACGAACGCTATCTACAAATGTCCCTCAGACCACAACTAGCTCCAGAAAAGCGACAGAACCTCCTCCTCCACCATCAGCAACAGGGAAGAAAGCGAAAGTGAAAGTCGAGCTTCGACCTGGGCCTACGAAGTCCTCTGGTGGCACTGTCGTTTCCACGAAAGTCGACGCTTCAGCGGTGACACAACCACAAATTACACGAACCCAATCGACCTCAGATATCAAACCCCATCCATCGAAACCTCCTCCTCTCGTCGCTCCCTCGAAGGAAGAATCGGTTCTGAAAGAGGTGGAGGGAAAACGTGCAGTTGATATTGCTAAGAAAGACATCGATGACGCGGCTCGACATGGGATTTTGAAACCTCCACCACCCGATGCAGGTAAATTTATGAGGTTGATTCATCAGGCGAAGGAATTGTTTGTGCGTGTTTTTGTTGGTCTCTTTCGATTTGGTAGAATGATTGAGGTTTTGCCTTGCAGAAATTCTACGTGGCTGGTTTGAAATACATCTACGTTAACAAGAAAGAAGTGTGGAGGATACAGCAGAGAGTGAGAAGCGGAGGGCCCGTTTTACAGTGGAGGGAGCACCGATTCATCCTGACGAACAATTCGGATCTAGTCAAGTGAGTGTCTGTCTGCCTTACACGGGTTATCTGTACTCATCCCTTCCTTGTCCTATGTCCTGTATAGACTCGTTCCCTTCCTACTGATTGTTCTCGTCATCGAAGAGATCATCCCGTTGATCGTGCTCTATGTACCGGGAATGCTTCCTTCAACCTGCGTACTCCCTTCTCAACGGGAAAGAATTGAGGCCAAACGACGTGAACGCCAACGTGGAGCTTATTTCTTAGCGAAGTCTATGGATAGTTTTAAGGATAATGCAGTTGAGGAAATAGAGTTGAGAAAACTCGATAGCGCCGATGTTGGTTTGTTATGCGAGTACGTTCGTTTCGCTTTACATTGACCTGGTGCACTTCTTTGCATTGATTTGACACTCTTTTCTTCATCGTTACTCAGCACCGTCGGCATTTCTTCTTGGGGTATCTTAAGCCTGCAACGACATCGCCTCACGAAATACCTCCGCAAGATCACCGTTGAAGATAGAATACTTCTCGCTGAAGGTAGAGGTGCCAGGTTGAACCAAGCAGAAATTGCGATGGCGTTGACAGACCGAGGCTTGTCAGTATTCCTCTTCAATTTTAATAGATATGCTCTAATATTCAATGCTTTTCTCTCTTTCTTTTGGGTTAGCCTTACGGATGGTTGTACCGCTCCAGAGCAACGCGATCGTCTTCGTTGGTGGTTAGAGAACGTAGATGAGAATCGTCCTGCGTCACAGAAATCACCTGTGGATGTCCGTGTACGATTGTTGGTTTTTATGCTTCGAGAAGCTCGGCGTTGATGTTAGATACGCCTTTTCTTTGCGCTTTCATGGGACTATGCGGGAGATGCTATTGATTACTGGTGATATATACTATAGAACAGTTACTTAGGAAGACTAATAAACTCCCTTTTGAACACCTTTTTATCTTTTCCGTGGTTTCGGCCATGAGTCGTGGCTTCTAATGCCTGCTTTCTAGTGACTACATAACATTGCAGGATTCTTCGCTAGGCTTACTCAAGTCCCAAGATAATACATCTGCAAACACATCTACGAAGTCAAATCGTCAAGAAGAAATCGAGAACACAACCTTGGTGGGAATTATTTTCATTTACGCCTAACCATTCTCAAGGGAACTTCACCAATAAGAAGAGCCTGACCAAATCCAGGTTCAAGGACTCGTTCTCTCCAAGCCTTTTTACTTTCACCCTCTCTCATCACTGGCACGATACGCCAATCGCGAAGTAGAAAAGTTAAGAAAGCTACCGCCTCGATTTTTGCGAATTTGTGACCGATGCATGTTCGTGGTCCGTACGCGAATCCGAGGAATCCTTCGAATGTTGCTACTGGAGAGGATCCTGTGATCTCGTCGGCTTGCGTGGCTTTTGATGTTGGAAGGGAGTTTGAAGTCTTGTTTGACCACCTCCATCGTTGTGGTCTGAAAGATTCGGGATCAGGGAAGGTTTGAGGGTCGTAACCTGGACGATGATGATGTAAATGATCATTTGAGGATATCATCACGTAGGTAACGTAATGATGGACCACGTATACATTCCGACCATGTCGAGAGTAAGTACCGTTTCCTTCTTCACTGGGATCGTCTCTTTTACTCCTGGTTTATCTCTTCGTGACAGGCTCAGCGCTGTATCCTTCGAGGCAACTTCGGCTAATAGATATCCAGCAGCTAGAAGGATGAATCAATACATAAGCACTACTTGATTGAATTCGACATAATTACTCACGGAATAGACGTGCACCCTCGTAGAAACAGGCAAGAACGCCGTCCAATTGGTCAAAATCGTCGAACGTCTACACGGAGGTCAGTTGGTATGACTTGTGTCATACAATCCGAGATTATATCGAGGCTTACGGGTTCGCGGTCACCAATGACATCGAGGATTGACCTATATACCCATTCCTGCTCATCTGGATACAGCGCCAGAAGACCAAGAGTCGCTGCGAGAGTGTTCGCCGTGGTTTCTGCAATTTATGAGAAATAGGACCATAAAACAGTCAAGACGAGATGACGAACCATGTCCAGCAAAAGTCTACGTCGTGAGGTACAACATTGTATGAGTCATGAATTTTGACACGTATGGGAGTAAATGAGCTATGACTTACGAAAGCGAAGCAATTCCCAATGATTTCTCTGTCCGATAGACTGCTTTTCCCCTCAGACAAACGAGCATTTACAAGTCTCCCGAAAATACTGTTCAGACTATCTGCCAAATCCGCTTCACTACCTTCCATAGCCCGTATCTTCTTCAGCTCAGCCTCTCGTTCCACAATGCGCTCGTACATGAATTCCTCAAATCGGACATACGCTTCATCGATTTCCTTCAGCTTTCCTATTCCAAGTTTATACACCCATTTTGGAGTCATGCCTCGCTCCATGATGTAAGTTGCTACATCAAAGATCATCTTCTGCGCCGAAAGTTTCCCGTCTTTGTCCCTCGGAGGTTCATCCCATGTCATGGGAATTCCAAATCCAACAATAGCAATGAGGAACAAGGCCAACTGAACGAAACAAGGCTAAGACGAACAGTGAATTGATGTGGGGATCTGCTCACCTTATGAGTGACTTTATTGATATCTATGACAGGGGTCTCGTCCGCATTACGCCATCCCTCCCTGGCAATCATGTCTGAGTAAACTCGGGCTGTTGTGTCCCACACATTCCTATACGTCGAATGGCTGAAGGATGGGGAAGCAATACGTCTATGCCTTTTCCAAACGTCTCCCAAGGCCGTTAACACATTGTCCCCAAACATTCTGTGGCTCGATTCAGTGCAAATGAAAGGGAAGAAATAACCTTGGCTGACTTTAACACTGGATTGGAACCCTTGTGGAAATCGCTGTTCAAGCCCAAGCTCTGGTGAAATGCATCCACGTTTGCGCTCATGAGGATGGACGTTCCAGTCAGAATAGGGACGACTGCCAGAGTATTCAGCGGTGCGTCGTTATACACTGTACACCACAAGCATCAGATTGACATGTGCGTCCCACAGGTAAAACAACAGACAAGTAGCTCGCTCTCTCCAGTGGAATCCTAAGAGACGATAAAAGCGCGTCTTGGGAAGCATAATGCCGAGGTATGAAGAAGGCTGGTAGGGAGTATAAAGCAGAGGCACATGGTTTGCAAAATTCTGACCGAACATTCACATGAGCTAGCGATACACCAGCAAGACTATAGTAGCAACTCACCACCCTCACTTTGATTATCAGTTGTACCCGCTTCACTATATACAGAGCTAGCAAGACCTGGGCGAACAGGAGCAGCATGTTGGTTGAGTGTTAACAACCTTCGCCGAACGGGGCTGTACGACCGCCTACGTGGGAAGATCACCGTTCTAATCTAAGATTGGTCCCACATCACGGACGTCCCTAGTCCTTTGATAAGGAGATCTTAAGTAGACCTTAAGTATGTGGATGGGAGCGATTAAATTGACGGAGGTATTTTCCCTGATTTTCCACTTATCCTCCGTAATCAATCAATGCTGTTTCAACCTCATTAGATAACACAGAGGTCATGTCATTCACTTCAGTAATTAGTCAATATTGATAACTAGTGTCGAGTGATGATCCGATCCCCACCACAGGTATCAATACTATGTAGTACCCAGGCTTGAAATAGCGAGGAGATAGCTTCGCAATGTCCCCCAAGTAGAGTGAGAACACGCTGTTCATCTACGACTAATAAGCTTCAAAGGGACATTGCCAATGAGCAGTGCCTGGCCAAATGAAGGTTCAAGGATTCGCTTCCTCCAAGCTTCCTTGCTTTCGCCTGTCCTCATCACCGGAACAATACGCCAGTCGCGCAACATCAAAGTCAGGAACGCAACCGATTCGACCTTTGCAAATTTGTGACCGATGCATGTGCGTGGTCCGTAGGCGAATCCAAGGAACCCCTCGAATGTTGCTATTGGTGGCTCAGAGTTTCCTGTGCTCTCGTCGACCTGTGTGGCCTTTGCCGTTGGAACGGAATTCGAGTTCTTATTTGACCATTTCCAGCGCCGTGGTTTGAAAGACTCGGGATCAGGGAAGGATTGAGGGTTATAACCTGGTCGATGATGTAAACGATCATTTACGATATCACGTAGGTAATGATGAACAACCTACACATTCCGACCATGTCGAGAATAAGTACCGTTCCCTTCTTCACCGGAATCGCTTGCTTTGTACCTGGCTTATCTCTCTGCGATAAACTCAGTGTTGTGTCTTTTGATGCTAGTTCAGCTAGCAAATACGCGGCAGCTATCAGGGGGCGAAGAGAGAGACATCATGCTGTCAATTACGTCTCGGTTTCGGCAAACGTGAACGACTCACGGAAGAGGCGCAAACCCTCATAAAAACAGGCAAGGACGCCGTCTAGCTGATCAAAGTCGTCAAATGACTACAGGAAAGTCGATAAATAAGGTACAGCGCATTCCTAGGTATTCCGAAACTTACAGGTTCGCGATCACCAATGGCATCGACAATCGACCTGTACACCCACTCCTGTTCATCAGGGTACAACGCCAACAAAGCAAGAACTGCCGCAAGCGTGTTCGCCGTGGTTTCTGGACTATTATGAGCACCTCAAACTTCGATTAATGAGGACTACATGACAAACCATGTCCAGCAAATGTCTATATTGCGATACACAAAATGGTTTAGTTGGACGTATTCAGAAAGAAATGAGCGATGCCTTACGAAAGCGAAGCAATTCCCAATGATTTCCCTTTCCGATAGACTACTCTTCCCTTCAGACAGACGCGCATTCACGAGTCTCCCGAAAATACTGTTAAGGCTGTCTGCCAGATCCGCCTCACTACCTTCCATCGCCCGTACCTTCTTCAGCTCAGCCTCACACTCCGTAATGCGCTCGTACATGAACTCCTCGAATCTGACATACGCTTCATCAATTTCCTTCAGCTTTCTAATCCCAAGTTTATACATCCATTTTGGAGTCAGGCTTCGTTCCATGATGTAAGTTGCTACATCGAAGATCATCCTCTGTGTTGAGAGCTTCCCGTTCTCGTTCCTTGGGGGTTCATACCATGACATGGGAATACCGAACCCGACAATGGCAATGAGGAACAAAGCTAACTGGACGAAGTTTAGCCAGAGATCCGTTGGTGAAATACGTTCAGGAAATACTGACCTTGTGTGTAATCCTGTTGATATTAGTGATAGGAGTCTCGTCCACATTACGCCATCCCTCCCTGGCAATCATGTCTGCGTAGACTCGGATCGTCGTGTTCCGTACGTTCTTATATGTAGAATGGCTGAAGGATGGGGCAGTGATGCGCCTATGTCTTTTCCAAGTGTCCCCTGAGGCCGTTACTACGTTGTCCCCGAACATTCTGACTCCGACTCAGTGACAGGGAATGGACATGATCATCTTTACTCACTCAAGGTCAGTATTAGGTGCCTTGTGGAAATCGCTGTTCAGGCTCAAGCTCTGCTGAAATGCACTGATATCTGCACTTATGAGGATAGAGTTTCCAGTTAAAACAGGGACGACGGCCACCGTATTCAACGGCGAATTGTTATACACTGCTCATCAGAGTTATCAGCTCCAGCGGTGGCATGAAGACGGACTACTACGTACAAGTGCTTCGCTCCCTCCAATGGAATCCTAGAACGCGACAAAGAGGTAATCTAGGAAGCATCGCGCCGATATACGACAAAGGTTGGTATGGCGAGTATTGCAGAGGTACATGGTTCACAAAATCCTATTCGAGACGTTGTCAGTATGGAACAACGAACTCGTGGACAGTTACAGACCCTTCTCGCTTTTAGAACGGTTTGCGCTCTCTTGGCCAGATACCAGGCCAGTAGAACCAGGCCTAGAAGGAGTAACATGGTAGCTCACGTTAGGGTCGAGAGGAAACTCGACCCGTTGGAAACTAGTCTCCCTAGAGGTAGGGAAACTCGGCTGCGAAACAAACTGTTGGAAACCGGTGGGAATGTGTACATAAGCTCCCCAAAAGGCAGTTTGTCAGCGATCTGATCTGTGGGTGCAAATCTCGCTTCGTAAATTTGAATGAAAAAAAAGCACACAGCCAAATTATGTAATTCATATCATCAAAATTCGAACCTGCGGTATATTCAGTGAGAAGTATATATATATATATTAAGTAGAAGAATTGCATTGCTCATAAAGTACCATCGTTAACATCTACCAGAGTATCATCGAACTTAGTTTTTGTTTTGGGTACATCCTTTTCCCACTGATTCTTTCAATTCAGCAGCATGTTCCTCATCTGCAAGGAGGCCAAGAAGGATGGGTGAGTTAAGATTGACTTTCTTCTCCAAGTTCAGTCTGTCCTTTAAAAAACTTTCTGCATCCTCAGAGCATTGCGAAGCTTGTCAAGTTTCACTTTGACTTTGTTCTCTGTGAGTATATGCACAAATAAGCAAGTGAAGATTTTATTCCAACCAATGACAAGGGACTATACATTATATGATTGATTTTCAGTTTACCACATGCCTTTTCTATGATGCCAACATGGGATACCCACGTGTTGTAACCCAAATGTATACACCGCGTTCAAGGACCTTCTCAATCGGGCTAAATCAGATGATGATATACACACTAACCAGTCTCAAGACAAAATGGTCGCCTTCCTAGCATCTTATTTTGTGAGGTCAAGTCAGCAACCATATGCCATCTGACAAGACCAGGTAAGATCAAGCAACACAATGTGCTAGAACAATCCACACCTTGAAGTTTCATCTGGTGTTCTTTTTCAACAGGTAAAATTACAATATCTATTTCCAGATCCTGAAAGTGTGTTTTATATGATCTGGATGGATCCCGTAAGAAAACTCCAACACGCGGTGGGTACCGTGGTAAATATCTGAGTTTCCCCAACCCCAGACGAGTTCCTAGCTGATGGTAAAGAGAAATCGACACCCACCATATGCGGATAGAGGCGGTTAAATTTTTCGGTGAGTGATGAATCAATATGTAATGATATTGGCAATTTCAATCATCGATTCTTCAAACAAATCACCGTTTCCCGGCATATCTCATTCTTTACTACTTATCCAATGAAGATCGTACATACGTCAGAGCTAACCAATTCTTCTGGTCCCACGGTGCAAGCATTACAGCCTTTTGAGCCAAGCTCCACGCGTCCGAAATCGTAGTGTACTTGTTCCCAGAAGCTACGGATGCAATCGCTACTAATCGCAACGATTCGTGAGCACCCTTCCCGCTATACAATTCTGTGGAATCTTGGAGTTTTGATAATAAGGCTTGTGCGACTTCCGGTTGTCCATGGGACACGGCGAAAGATGCGAGATTCTTTCTGGAATCGAGGTGGGATGGTTCGGCGTGGACGGACGACTGAATGACAGAAAACGCTCTCTTAACGTTTCCCTGGTTCCTAGCTTAGCGAGACATGGTGGACAATACAAGTGAGTACCCACCTCTGCTAAATAGTGATGCGTCAAAAGGTTCTCTACGCTCCTCTCAGGATCTCGTTTATGTCGTTCGTCAAGAGGTAATGCCAGTATTTCTGATAATGCCGCATCTATCAGTGCCTCGTCGTCCGTGAGCAGACCCATAGCTGCAAGCGTAACCACAGCAGCTAGATTATTAGGGTCGTTTTCGATGCTGATTGGGGTAAATTTACAGCTTTCCGAAGATATGCGGGAAACATACCGTTCAAGAAGCTGTTCCTTTGCTAACTCTCGATACTCTTCAGTTCCGATCTCCCATAATGTTTTCGCCAACAGTACAGTGACTTGCCCACTGACAAGAGGATTTCCGGCTGAGATTTCCTGTGCCGCCTCAAAGCACGCCAGAGCTTCATCGAGGTTGTTCAAGTGGAAATTCGCAATGCCACGCCCGAATTGACACAATGATCGGAGAGCTATTGTACCCGCATCAGCATCGTCAGAAGACAGGAGTCCCGATGCTGTCTCGAATGCCTGTATTGCTGCTCCAAGGTCGCCCTTTGCCAAAAGCATCCTCCCTAAGTTGGCGTTAGCTATCGCATAACGGCGTTCAATCACTGGGTCTTCAGATTCTTCGTAAGAAGTCTCGAGTAGCTCGATAGCTCGGGACATAACTTGGACGGCCAGGTCGTCCAACCGCAGTCTCTCACACACAAGACCGAAAAGGTGGAGTGCGTAAGGATCATCCGTTTTCCGCCTGCAGTAGCGATCAAGGGAGAAGAACGGTGGGAACAAAGCGTCTTGTAAAGAGACCTGCGATCGTACTGCCAACAATGGTAGTTTGCTGAATGCACGATAGGCATACTCGACATCCGCAGCCGGCTAAGGTACATCGTTAGACAATTGTTGAACAAGATCGTATGTTGCGTATTCTTACCAAATCAGCCGTAAGCCCGACAGCGTGTTCGAAATGCGCATTCGCATCTTCCTCGTGGTCATTGGCTACCGCCACGAGACCTTGTCCAACCCAAGCTAGGGTATAGTCCGGATCCAGTGTTTGCGCCTTTAAGAACGCTTCATTCGCCAGTACAAGGTCTTGGTTATGGAGATAAAGCAGTCCGAGATTCGTCCACACTGCGGCGTCCTGGAACTATAATGAGTGACAATAAGAATGGGGAAGACAGCTAAATTACCTTTGAATTAACTTCTAGCGCCTTGATATAGGCATGTTGAGCGATCATTGGTCTTGTCGCAAAATTGAGATCCCCGAAGCCAGTCCAGAATCTGGGGTTGCCTGGCTCTGCCAGTAGAGCAAGCCGGACGAATTCTATTGCTTGCTTCTCCGCTTTCTCCTTCACAGATTGAATATGAGCGGTCGTAGCAACGCGAGCCACTCCAACCCCCAGGTCATACCATGCGCTTCCCATCCCTTCATCGTCTTTTGCGAATAGCGATAGACGCAGACTGTAAGTGGGTACGGCGAATCGAAGGGCAGTATTGCCGGTTACAGGGGCAGAGTCGGTGAATAAAGGTGCATCAATGATCCCAGCCAGCCGTTCGTCAATCTTATCCGAATGTAGCTCTGCTAGTCTGGTATATGTTGTTGAAGCGAGTTCTGGATCTGAGAAGGACGAGAAATCGGAAAGAGCGAAAAGTGCATCGGCTATCGTCTTTAATGCCAAACGTCTGAATCCAGGACTTGTATCAACTAGATCCAGTGAAACTGTGATAGCAGATAAGAAGGAGGCGCAGGATCTGTTTAAGTATCCCGTTGACAACTCCAAGCGCCCCTGTGCAAGGTACGTCTCGGCAAGGGACAATAATACAGTGACCTCATTCGGCGCCTTCTCTAATACCTCAATGAAGGTGGAAATAGCTTGCGGAAGTTGCCCAGTTTGGCGTCGGACTTCTCCCAGAAGGTATGTACACATCCACTCTTCTGGCTGGAGCTCACGGGCTCTGTCTAGTGCCTTCAGAGCCGCAGCATGTCGTCCAGCCTTCATGTACGCCTCTCCCAATCGTAGCCACGACACTCCGTCACTTTCGTTAGACCTCAATGCAACCTGAAATGCTCGTATGGCAGAAGGATAGTTCCTTCGATTCTATCTCGCAGGGTGAGAAAATGAAAGTCGATAAAGACTCTAGCTCACCAGTTCAACAACACCAAGTGCTTTCCAAGCCCACGCGTTGGTCGGTTTGTGTTTTGCAATAGAAGTTGCCTCTGCGTCACTCAAACCACCACTGAGACCTCCCTCTCCTTCGATAGTTCGCTTTGCTACGACTTCAACAAGATCCCACTCACGCTCCTCGGCAAAGCTATGCGCAAGCTTCTGCGCGGCAACGACCTCCCGTGCATCTAATTCGAATGCTTTCTGGAAACATTTGGCGGCCCGGGCGGGGTCAGGGGACGAGGCACCTTCAAGGTAGTAAACACCCAAGGAGGTGAAAGAAGGCGCAAAAGAAGGAAAGCGTTTCAGCGAGGTAACGTAATGACGGTACGAGTTCTCCCTGCTGTCAACTAGTAGCGACCCATGAGTATCTTCCCCGTCCCCTTTGAATAGACACATACCACCAAGTCGCCAATAACACTGGCCAAGACGCCACCAGAGGCGAGCCTTCCGTTCGTCATAGCCTTCCAAAGCCTCAAGATGGTCAAGAACACTCTGGAGCTCCGCCATGGCTGCATCAAGTTCCTGGTCTTCCTTTTCTACAAGACACCACGCGTGCTCTTCCCTTGCTACGAGGCCGATATCAACGTCATCCCGCAGCTGGACTTCAACCTTTTGGAACAAATTTGCTGCTTCGGTCCATTTTCGGGCAGCTTGGAGCACATAGCCACGACCTATCAGGCACGGCACATTATTTGATTCAGTCGAAAGCACTTCGTCGATGATTCGGATAGCGCGAGTATGGTGCTTTGGTGGGAAGAGGTGTACGAGTCCGGTTGCAAGGGTCACGTTGAAAGCTTTCCGTACTCTGTTTCCTGTGTCTTAGCGAACATAATTTGAGAGTCGCTATTAGCTTACTGTATGAGTTCGGACCCAATATCGACGCCCCTCCGCCGAACGAGCTCAAGGCCCTTTTCCGAAGCCGCTATGGCATTTTGATAATCTTCCTCGTCGATGTAGATGTCACAGAGCATCCGATGGGCAAGGATGGATTCGGGAAGACCAGCAGTCGCTTCCTAGTCGGTGAAATCGTAAGTAAGCTGTTCACCCGGACAATATGGTTACCCACTAGCACAGCATCGAAAGGATCGGACTGATCAGCCTCGTCCTCTTCAACAATGTCACCATCCTCGTCATCCTCCCCTTCTTCTTCTCCATTCCTTTCTTGCAAAGGTATAGCATAGTAGAGAAAGTAACCACGAATACCCTGGGCCAGCACAGAATTCGGGAATAGCACCGCGTATTTGCGAAGGATATCAAGCCCGTAGCTTTCTGCCACCAAATACTAGGTCAGTCGCTCAACATCTGTGATAGGTAGCACCTGTAAACGCACTTGTACAATCGACATCTTTCCCTTCAATGGAGAGTGACCAAGCGAACTCGTCCGGTATATTCAGAAGCACAACCCCATCAACCAAACCCTGGATTTCCGCGCTCAACTTGGTTTTCAGCCTCCCTTCTTCTCCACTCAGCTTCAAAGCGCATCGATGCTTATGCTTGTATCTGAGGAGCTTTGCCTCCGTGTCCCGGCGTAACTCATCAGATGTATTCGGATGATTGACGATTTCACCGTATAGCTCCGGAAGCTTCAGTAGTAGAATGAGCACTGTCGCAGCGTCGGGAAGAGGTTATGTACGTACCCGTGACGTGTCCCATATCCCAAGACCAACTTGCTTTCTGATTTCCTCAGGACTGAAGCGGCCTGAATCAAGTCTCGTCCGCCGTTTCTCAACTTCATGCGCTAATATAGTCTCTTCTTCCGCTTCCGTTAGAGCAACGATCTCCTGAAGCACAGGAAGACTATTGTGAAGCACCACTTGTGCATTATACGTTGTTGTTGCAGTTGGTGCGGTCGGGTCCGGAGGAGGTAACAAAGATAAAGTGGAGTGATACGGTGAGCTCGGTAAGTACAGTGATAGCGAGTCCGCAAGCTGGAGTTTTTCGTTAATCAGCGGAGGGTGCAATCGAGTCTACGCGATCGAATTCTCACCTCTTTACGTGACCCTTTCCGTCGGCGAAATTCGATGAACTTCTGGAGGTGCTCAGCACACTTCGTCGCATCCCCACTAGCTCCCTATGTGAGAAATTACTTGGAAAAAAAAACTTCAAACAAGCAAACCTTTTTGAAAACATGTCCATCAAAGTTTTCACTGTCTCTGCATACTTCTCCCAGCGTTCAGTCTGCTCGTAGAACTTGGCCAGACCCTACATGCAAGCAGCAAAAGTGACTCAACCTCAGGTCCATGGCCCGACTACAATTGATAGCACACACTTGCCATGCTAGCACCTGGTCAGGTTGTGCCTTCGTTGCTTTTACATATGCCTAATAGTAAGAGCAAGCCGTAATAAGCGCCCATGCTCTTGAAGTGTTACGAAGGTGTCAAAAAAATTACTTGCTCGCTCTGATCGTGTTGCCCAAGTTCGAGGAGCGCAAGTCCTAAGAACACATTTCTGAAGGTGGACGCATCGAATCTATCAGTTTAATTTCGATGCAAGGCATTGAACGCTCGCGCATATAACGAGATTTCACATAGTACAATTATACTGAAGACGGAAAAGGCTTACGCGTTGTAGTTATCCGGTTCATATGAAATAACCTCTTCGGCTGCATCGCACGCTTTAGCATACTCTTTTTTTCCGATGAGTTCTCTCGCAGATTTGAGTTTAGATTTGACGAAGGACGACATCGAGAAATCTAAGGTGGTACATAGCTGACTTCAAGTTGGGACACACGTGGTTACGTAAGCCGACATACAGTAATTCACCATTCCTTTGAACACCAATTACTTTTTCATTTGCACGACCTCTCCCCCTCAACTATTTGCACATTTTATTTCACGTATCAAAATGGCACACTGAGACGTACTTGAGCGAATTTTTTCAATGTCTGGAAAGGACTGGTTAGATTAATACAGAGAAAAGAAAAACGGAGAGATTTTGGACCAAAAACCACTCCTTTCAACACCCCGTCGCCTAATCAATTTGTTACCCCTGTCTCGGCAAGTAACACTTTACATCATCTAATTTTCTTACTTACCAAAGAAACTATGACTTGTGACAATTGTCTGCTACATAGAAATCACAATTCTTGTCCAAATTGCTTCGGAGAACGTGGAATGTGCGCATGAGATACTGTATAATATGAATCATAGCCCAGATCTCCCAAAACTCTGCATGTTATTATATGAGGAGATTTGTACGGAGGAACATGGTTAGAAATTGCTCTGATTCTTGCAATGTCGATTTTTTTGACATTTAACTACTCAACCAAATTCTACAAAAATTTATATGAGGGTAGACCACATAAGTTGGAATGTGATGTTATTTTTTCAGGCGAAAAGATGGAGAATTGCGGGAGAAAATGCCAGGTGTTCAAAGGAACGGTGAATTACTGTATTTATAGCCGTCGTTTTACATTATTTTTGTAGAGAACCAAATACATACATATCTACTATGTGCAGTATCGTCTACGGAAAATTAAGTTACAATTAAGTGATGTACGCGTACCGCCTCGATATAATCTGCGAAAGAGAAGGAGAGGCAGAAAGAAAAAGAATAACGAGATATGGCAGAATGAATAGCTTGTCACACTATGCAAAGACTAGTTATAACCAGAAGAAAGGGAAATCCGAGAAGGAAATTACAATCCCAACGAAAGAAGAGAAACTCGATGCGAAGAATTTAGCTGGAAGGGATAGCAATGTGTGAAATAGCACGATAGCACAAGGACGACTGCGGGATAATAGTTGATGTGATCATGTGTGTGTACGTGGTTTTGTGATCGAATAGCACGGATGATAAGAGATGTTTGCTTGCGGTGGCGACGACTTATGATGCTAGATGTCATTACGAACAAAAATCAAACGTTCGTGACGAGAAAAAGGAAAATGGAAAATGATGACTCGCTTCAGTCAACTTTTGAAGATCGAGCACTCCGATGCGCCTCGTTGTCAAGGTACTCGATAAAATCCACAATAAATCGTACTTGTTCATACGTCTCTACGGCTTTCAGACACCTCCTTCGCCGTATAACCGCCAGCACGCGTCCAAGGAGGTTCAGCGTCCCCCGACACACACGTGGCACGTTAGCTAAGGGTGGCATTGCTCGGCTCGATGGGCGATCTTGACTTTGCATTTTTGGAGAGCCTGGGATGGATGGTTGCATTTGGGGAGATACCGGTATTTGTCCGAGCACTGGCTCAGAATTCGGCGAAGTCAGACGAGTTTTGTGACACTGGGAATATTTGCTGCACGACGATGCACAAATTTGCGGGTCCTTCCAACCAAGTAGCCCGAGCTTCAGCATCCAGCAGCATGCCACGAGACCCGCACGACCCACACCACCTCGGCAATGCGCTAGCACAGTGATACCACGTAGTGTGTATTCCCCGATAATGCGCTTCAACTCAGAGTCTAGCACTGCGGGAGAGAGTGGTGTGAGGCCCTCAGGCATCGGTATCCTGAGAAAATCAAGAGATGAACTGAGTGATAGTCACCATGGAACAAAGTGAAGTACAAACCGGAGAACATCCAGGCCAAGATCGTTCGCTATGCTGGAATACTCGCCCCAAGATGCACCAAGATAGACAAGCTCCTCGTCATCCAGACAACTAGATTAACCATTAATCCCTGGAAACATGAACGATTACAGAGGTTCTGCTTACGAACCATATGACACACCGAGCTCCCAGCTCCTTGATCCTTTTGAGGTCAGCTTGCAAGTCCCTGCAAATCGTACCTCGACCTTTCACTGGACCCGAAAGACGCACTTGAAACATGGAGCAAGCGTCAGATACTAACGATCAAGAAACAGGCTACTGCCACGCGGAGATTAAAAAATTGTACCTTTCTTTCCAGGACACGAGCTGAGAAGCAAATTGCCCAGTCGCTGCACGGAAGTAGTATCCTCCGGGCCAGCTTGATCAGTCATTGGCATTGGCATAGCTTGCGTGGACGGTTGAAACAATGTCAAGTTTGGAGGAAGCATTAGTCCTTGTGTGGGTAGACCGTCAGAAGGCTCGTCTTTCCCGCTATCCATGCTCAACGAAGGAGACATGGAAGCCAATGCGGCTGAAGATACGAAGAAAGGTGCAGCATCCAATCGTCTCGTTGGAACTTCGGGACTCGATTTGTTCCGCAAGAGATACTGTCGAGGATCCTTTAGGTTCGTAGCTCTACGCTGTACACCCTTGAAACTTCGAAACGCAGGTGGAGCTGACGTTGCGCGCATGAGTCGCTGACGTCGCCGAATCACGCCTCTGGGTGGGCTCGGTGGGGTGGGCGCCAAGACGGGAAGTGAGGGGGGTAGGGGAAATCCATTTGGAAATCGTATACTATGCCTGACTTGAGATGGAACATACAGTGGCGGAGGTGGTAAAGCCAATTCACCATCAAGAGCGTTTTGGAGGTCGCTGCTTCCCTGTTCCGACCACGTCACAGCAACGGGTTGTCGTACCGCAGGCAAGTACAGCGGGTTTCCGGAGCGGGGAAACGAGTTGAAGGGCAAAATACTACGTGAGATTGGACTTGTCAATCGATCCAAGTGATAGTTTTCGGAAAGATGGAACAATATTGGTGTAGTAATGGAAGGCTGTATTAGCTGTGATGCAACCAGTGGAAGAGCTTCCGAAGGTATAACCATAGATATGCTGCAACGCAACAGGTCAACCGCATGCAAAAATATGCAGGGAAAAGTAGAAAACATACTTTATAGGATGAGACTCTGACGTCTTGGTAATGTGTGTCATCATTTGGGACGAAATAGCAGCAGATATCTCCTGCGAGATATTTATCGACGGAAGAGTCACCACCATTGGTGCTACCGTAGTTTGACCCTCCTTATTATTCTGAATCGTCAAGCACTGGACCTTCTCCGGTGTGTCTAAACCGCTTCGTTCGCTGATCCACCATGTCCTCTGTTCCAAGTTCTCCGCCTGTCGCATTCGTAGTTCCTGTACCTGATCAGGTGCTTGCAAAGAAAGCGGCATGTATGCGAAAGGTTGCCCTACAACAGCTCATGCATCAGAACCATTTAGATAATACAATACACGTTAACTAAGTACCTCTCTGTCGTTCGGTCTTGAGCCTGTTGTACTCGCTCATATGGTGTTGTGACGCAAAGTGCGCAAGCTGAACAATAAAACTTAGTAAAGTTGCAGGTCAATAGCATGTTCAACTAGCACACACACCTGAGCAGCAAGCAACCGCTCATAAACAGGTATTTCGACCAACGGTCGCACAGGAGAAGACGCCCGCTCCGCGGCGGGCACATCTACAGGAACAGGAACTTGCACCGGTGCTGGCACGGGGACCGGAACAGGTAAGGAAAACTGTGAAGCAACGGGCGGCGGCGGTGAAGCAAGAGTGGCAGGTTGATGTTGCACCACTGGCATGGTCGGTACGGTAGGTATTTGGTAGGTCACTGTCTCTAGCCGTCTCCTCTGATTCTGGACTGCATGAGTTTGCGTTTGCGTTTGCGCCTGGGGGAGTATAGGAACAGACAAGGAATGTGCGGCAACGAGCATTGTACCGCACGAGATGAAATGCGATCGATAGAGATGATGTCGGACGTGATTGTAGATAGTAGAGAAAGAAAATGAAGACGGGGAACTGGAGAAGTGCGTGGCTTAAACTTTGAAGAGAAGGTGTTGTTGTTGTGAAGGACCATGGCCATACTTGTTCGGCAACCCCCACAGAGGTCTGATTAGAACGTTCGGCGCTTCGGCTATCACTCTATCCAACAACGTAAATACGGCAACGGTATAAGAGAAGATGAATCCATCTCACAAGTAACTCATTGTAGAAACTATTGATCGCCGACATAGAGCGAGGGCAAAACATCAGGTAATGAACCAGCTAGTCCCAAGTGAATATGTAAATTGAAGCAAGGAATAATGATCAAGTAAAGTCGAAGAGAAACGATAATAGATTCAAATAGCGATATACAACGAGGAGCGACCAAGGGTCAAAATAGTGTGATCAATCTTCTGAACAAAGTACTAGGGTAGCCAATCTATAAAAAATCACATCGGCCAAAAAACAATAAAGTCCGTCCAAACAATATAACGGTCATATATATATACAGTAATTTCCATTCCCCAGACTCGCGCTCGCACATAATGCGAATAAGCAGCAGAAACAGAACTGAAAGAAATCGCGCGCGGCGCGTCCCTCCATAAATGGAAACATTGCGCGGAAAGGAAAGAGTATGAGGACAGAAAGATGGGAAGAGAGTTTGCCTGGTATAGTCGTCAAAAGGAGGGAATCGACCAATCGAGTGATGTGATGGTTGTTTCAACAGGCATAAAAAGAGATATGCTAAGGTAAGATAAAAAGAATTGATGCATTGGATGAATGAACGAGGAACGAATGACAGGTTTCCTTGGTGACAGACGATGCGAAAATCACGTTAGCAGGAGAAGGTAAGGAGACGAAAGAAAGATAGGAAGACAATGATACAAGGAGTTAATTCAAAGACGGTTTCCTGGGTCTAGCGGCCCGAGTGGTCCATATGATGGTGGACTTCGCCCTCCACCACGTCCTCCACTGCGTTGTCGCGCGTGCGTTTGTGCCCTCCCGACGGAACTACTCATCGCGTTCGGGCCGGTTGGCGACACAGGCGACATCACAGCTGGTGTTATCACCGGGCCCCCTTCCAACCGCGACAAAGGAGAGTATTTCCCTGAGCCATTTCCTACCCGTGCGGGCCCGTCGGATAATTGATATCGCGGTAAACTGGCAACCGAACTTGAGCTCTGTATGAGGTTATGTCGCGACAGATTTTGATCACTATCGAAACCAGCCTCGAGCATCGCTTCTAGATCAGACGCATCGACAGTACCTGCGGACTGTAATACCTCGTGTCGCGGTAAAAGAACGCCCGTCGGTGGCGGAGGATAAGCTGGGTTATGCTCGTTGTATCCACCGATATTTGTCCCCCATACATCCTCTTCTGAAGAGGTGACAGAAACGGTATCTGAGCCGTCGTATTGACTAGAAACCTCTGAGCGAACCCCTAGGTTGCCCCTTGAACTGTAACCGGTCGGGAACGCACGTTCCATCTCTCGACGACGTCGTTCCTCTCGCTTGATTTTGCGCAGCCGAGATCGTTCCCAGTCTTCCCATCGCCTCATTGGAACAGATGTCCCATCGAATATACCTTCACCTTCCCCATGAGCTGCTCCTTTTCGCTCGCCTTCCACTTTTCTATACTTAAAATCAGTAACTGGAACAACCATGGCCATGACAATTCGAAACATACCGCGTTTCACCCCAAGAGAAGTCATCGAAGTGCCAGAATGAGTAGACCGGGAGGACGAAGTTCCATATTGGCAATGCTACCAGGTAGATCAACATCCAAAAGACGTATACTATCTTCCTTGTCGTAATTAGGATGAGGATACCCGGAAGACCGATAACGGCAAGCAGTAGGATCAGTGGAATGGCTTCTTCAAAAGTTCTCGGAGGATTCATCGCCATGCCGACGACCAAGGAATAAGTTAGTGCGATCGCGATAGGCAGTACGACGGTACCCAATAAATCCATGAACACAATAAACTGCATACTGAAACAAAACGTGCCACACAGATTGCGTACAAGCACGAGCTCCATCAAGTTATGGATGGTCGAGTTGATCCATCGTCGACGTTGAGACAGCAATACTTTGAATGTATCTGGTACAACTGTTCGGCACTTCGCTTGGGGTAGGAACATCATCTTCCGATTCGGGAATGTTCGCAGCATCAGGGTCGTGAGGAAACGATCTTCACCGAGTAGGAGCAAGTTTTTCTGATGCAGAGTCGTGACCTCACTCTGGCTATACTCGCGTACGATTTCCGGCTTCGTAATGAGCGGCACCCAATCATCTCCTGTCGCCTTCCGAGCTTTCAGGCGGAACATGGAGAAACATCCCGGCAAGCAGGTTACACCACCGAAAACGGACTCAAACGCTTTGGCCATGTGATGTGAGATGAAGTACTCGTAGACCTGTATTGCGGTCACCCAAGATTGCCGCTTGTTCGCGATTCGTGTCTCCCCACATACACCCATGATCAGCTGATCATGATGCATACAATTGACCAATGCTCTAAGTGAAGTAGGATACGCTTTAGTATCAGCGTCGACCTAAGATAAGACATCAGGGCGGCGTATTTTTAAATCAAGTCAGGGAAACGTACCATCAAGCAGACCTCGAAGAAGTCCGGAGTGACACCCATAAGAACATGTATTTTACGGAAGAGATCGAAATCGAGAGGCGACATCCGGTCGTTATATGTGACGTGAGAGAAGAAGTTCATCAAGATAAGCTGGCTGTCACGTTTGCCTCGATTACCAGGTTTCTTGTCTGACTGCGCCTCTTGCTCAGTACCGCATTTCACCACGATAACTGTAGGAGTTCGACGGCCCGCGACGGCTTAGTTCATAACATTAGCACGGATTTCCCTAATTAATAAAAAGATAACCTCACTGTAATGACCCGCATAGACCATGGCCCTATTTTCTCGTTTCTTCCCCGATCCGACTGCAATGTAACTCATTGGCATCGGATCACCAAATCGCGGGTCCGAATCCAATAGGCTCACGCAAATATCTGGCGTACTTCGCTTTTCACCCGCGCCCGTGATCATACCGTCAGCAACGACAAAAAGCAACTTGCGCTCATCGGCGTAGTTCGTGCGCGAAATGGAATCAAGAGTCGTTCGTAGGGAACTCTCGCCCTCCGAATAGCATGTGACCAGACAAACAACAAAGAGCTCCGCGCCGATTTGGGCAAGAGTGATCGTTGGCGATGCACCCTCCCCACTGCCAACCAAAGTCGTCGAAGAGTTGGATGGTTTGGGTGGCCCTCTGTAATTTTTCTGCAGCTTGCCGTTGACCCAAGGCGCGACACCCGTTCTATTGTCAACTGCGACGTTCGCACCCTCAGGAAGCACGGCCGGACTGACAGCTGTTCGGCGCAACATCGCTGAATCTGGCGAACCCGCGAGCCTGCCGGAGAGGATCCAACTGAAGACGCAAGCCATCGCAAAGCGGGCCAAAACCAACGCAAGAATAACAATCAATCCAGCATATAGAACAAGTTGAGATACGAAGCAGCCGGGAGTGATCTTGTCGATATTTCCCGTATAGTATCGCTGCTTAAGACAGTCAACTGAAGACTTTAGGTCGGAACGTCCGTAAAACAAGCGTGTTGCGTCTTTTCCGCTCCCGGAGGATTGCCTGGCAAGGACCGTACGCAGAGCGGTGTCAACATTGTCGCCATTGATCGCAGTAGGATGCAAGATGATATACGGGTTCATATTGAGCACCGCACCATCTATAACGAAATAGTTGTTGAGAATTGACACTTGATCCCAATCATAGCCAACGACAAGGGACTGATTCGTAATTCCCAAGTTGGAAAATGTCGCAGTCGAATTAAGGTTCCCTAGCGTGCAGTTCGTCTGTGCATTGCAGGGTTCGTCCACAGCAACACGAAAATTGAGACCGCTGCACGCTGGGAAATTTGCCGCGTCGCGCTGGAAAAGTGTAGTGACGTCCTGGCCGGGAGAGGACGTGGCTAAATTGATGATGCTAGACGGTGTGTTGGGCGAAGCAAGGAACGTCCAGCCTTGTATACCAATGGAATTCTGTAGGCTTCCTAGGCGCTGGAATCTATCGGAGTTGCCATCACTGTTTGACGGACATAGGACTCGCTGCATTCCCACTGTCAAAAATCCTACTATGCCACCGAGGCATAACGCGATGAAACACAAGGCGAATTTCTCCCTCCATGCCTGCCGTACAGCTTTGGTCTTCAGCCCTCCGATAGAGCTCAGAAGTACACCTGGCGCCCAAACAGTGACTACGCGAGAGAAGATCGTCCACGCATCCCAACCAGAATCTGAACTAGAAGATGTGGGAGATGATGTGCCGGCAAGCGAAGCGGTGGGATTGATGAGAGGGACCGGCGGTGCACCCCGCTCTGGACGGGTGAGTGTCTTAGCCCGGCGAATGGTGGCCGAAGATGCTGGAGGACGTGTTGTAGGGATGGGAACGTCGGACGAGTCGTAAGGAGCAAAATGAGCGTGAGGCATGATCGTATGAAGGAAAGAGAGTGTATGAGACCGCTCTTGCCCAACGCGCTTGCGCTACCGAGCAAATGATGAACGGAAATGAGTGAGAGGTCGGACGTTGTAGAGGAGAGGGAGGGACGACGGGTGAAGAGGTAGAGTAGAGAGGGAAGTGAAGGGGGGAATGATTGAATTGAATAATATAATATTATTTCCGCATTCGATCTCTCTTCTTCGCTCGATCTGTTCTGGATTCAATTTATTTTTTTATTCTTTTTTTTGCTCCAAATGCCACTTGGATACGGCGAACAAAGTCCATTGCGGTTCTCACCAATCTGCCGTTGCGAAAAGACTTCTGTTCCATCGAATGGAGGATATGTTCGCGTTCCTGAGTAAATGGGGTCCAGCAACCATGGCCGCCCACAGGTTTCTGCCCTCGCCAAGATTTCCATCCATCTTTGCAAATTGCTGGCAGTGTTTGAAGATCAGGAGCAATGAGTCGTGGGAGGGAAGGAACCTGAAGGAACCTGCTCCAGGAATAGAGTCGCGCATGGTCCTCGTTTATACTGCCTGCTGCTTCTCCTCTTGCCACTTCACTAGGGACGACGGCACTGGGTCTTGTCCAACAAGTACCTAATGGATAACGAAAAGCAACCTTATCCAGTCGTCCTTGATGCTGCGAATGAACGGCAGACTCCAGCAGCACACTGGAGCGACGGCGAAGTGCAGCAAAAAATCCATACAAGTAAGCCCTCTCTTCACAATCAAACTTGTATCAATATTGATCTACCTGCTATTTAGTAACATGAAAATTCTAATTCTGGCGTCCTCCACAATTGTAGGCAATGAAACAGCCGCGATAGTTTGGTCCGTGGCGCTGAGGAAAGCTAGGTAACGTGTAGGCTCATTAGGATTTGCACGAGGTTGGCAGTAGACACATAATTGTTATCATGAGGCATGAGAAGAGACTTGAATTGGATCAACTGGAGTCTTTGGAGGACGGACCTCGGAGGTGAATCCAGATACATCTGGGTTGGATCTGTGTACTTGCTCAGTTTGTTTCCTCGTATTTTTCTCGACTATTTTGCACGCTCATCAGCTGCCTTGAGTGTCATCCTGTAAGTCAAGCGGCTAGACCTTCAAAGTAAAATTGGTCAATCTAAGCAATGCGACAGGTTTCAACTCACTTTACGGAAATTCTCTGATATTCGTGGTAGGAAACCAATACTATATTTCTCTATCGGCATGTTCCTCTTCGGATCTCCACTAAGTACTAGTATGCGGAGCAGCACAAAGCTTTATCTGGTTGGCGCTATGTAGGCGCAACTTTATTCAATCTACTAACTTAACTCGCACTGGCTTGAACGTACTGACCTCAGGTCGTGGTGTTCAAGGAATCGGAGTTGGAGGGTGTATGCAAATGACAATGATACTCTACATTTCTTCCAACCATTTATGTGAGTAAATCCATCACTCTTCCACAGCAACTCTCCAAGAACGCTCTAAATATATCGGTCTCATGGGAGCGACAGTGGGAATCCCAAGTGTCATAAGACAACTCCTGGGAGGTGCACTAACAGATTACGCCAGTTGGCGTTGGTGTTTTAGGATTAATCTTCCCATAGGAGGCCTCGCTTTCGTTTTACCTTTCTTCTTCCTTTATTTGAATCCCGTCAAGAAACGTTCTTTAAGAGATGTTTCAACGATGTTTGATCTCGTTGGGTTGTTTCCATCAACCTCGGGGACTATTCTTTTTCTTTTTGGCTTTGAAAATGCAAACACGGATAGGAATACAGCGGAAACCAATAATCCCATCTCGACTCTTCAGAACACGAACAACAGGAGGATGTCTGTTATCCGTATTCATCCACTCATTCGTCTTCTTCAGTGTACGCCTCCTTTATATCATATGTATGTTACTCATATGAGGATAACTCTTGATCTATTGCCATTTCCACCTTCCATCATCTATTGACACTGCCAATCTCGAATCTGATGTGAAATTAGTATTACCCATTCGAGAATACACCATAAAACCTAACTTCAACTTCGAACGAGCGCCAAAGCAGTCTGAGGAGAAATAAGCTGTCGATGCTACTTCTGCCCCTCCTTACCCTTCTCCTTCTCCTTCTTCTTGAGCACAGTTCGATTGCCTGTTTATTGGAGCCTGCATGCGGATATTATCATATCATAGAAAGTCGATTTTGTTTTTGCCTCGCCTTAAGTTCTTATGAGTTCAGCTCTCTAAATCGTGTAGCTTCGTAGATATACAGTATGTAGCTTCACACATGATCCACATGTGTTTCCATTATCAATCCGGTCGTTTCTTTAGCTTTTGTAGAACCCTTGGTCCCATAAATACATGTTACTGAACACACCAGGCGTCAAGAACGAGACCGGAAGTAATGACAACATTACGAACACGAGTAAACAAAAGTATAATAAAACAAGGCCTCATAACAAATCTCAACTAAACATTAATCAACTCAGTGTCAGTGAGAACGAACAAAACTGATCAATAATAAATTTGCAACCATACCAAATTTAAAGTAAGCTAGACATCAAACCTCCGCACTTCTACACCGTATGAATCCGCGGTAACGATTCTTCGTTCGTCGAATACAACGGAAGCAAGAGGGGTTCCTATCGGGACTTCCTCGTCCCAATCAACGTTAGCACTAACACTACTACGAACTTTATGATCATCTTCTGAATCTGATGATACACCGCCGCTGTCAAGAATTGTGCTCGATCCAGGAGTTGTACTCGATTCAGGAGCCGAATGGTCCGCAGAGTAATGTATTGGATCGTGCTGTGTAGTTTCCACTTCGACGCCCCATGCACGTTCAAGGTCCCAGACCCACAAGCTCCCATCTGCACCTCGGCTAACGCAACGCCCGTCCGCAAGCGCAAGAGCTACAACAGGACCAGTATGACCATACAAATAACGCACAAACGTCAACTTTAACCCATTCGTCGACGAGGAAGAGGAGTATGCTGGGATGTGTAGTCGGTAGAGCTGGAGAGCACATGCTGTTGAACCCAGTCTTGTCATTGCTGGGGAGGAAGTGGAAGTGGATGAGGATGAGGGTGATGACGAACAAGCTGACGAAGTCATGAATGGGAGCCGATCTGCTGGAGCCAGGACAACCCACTTCCCATCCGTTTGTATGTCTGATATACGAGCAGCCCTGCGTCCCCACTGTTCGCGAATCGCACGTAGCGCAGAATCGTCAATCCATCCGGATGGAACGTCGAATGCCCGTACTGTCCTCGTTGTAGTCACCGTGAAAGGCTTTGGACAGTCCTCGTCTTCTCTATCCTTGCGAGATTCAGAATCCGCAGGTGAGATGGTAAGAACGGTAACCGCTGCACTCCAATCTGAGGGATATACTGGCGCTGAGTACGCCAGTACGAGTCTATAGCTCTTCGGACTTAATGTCAAGACCATGGACGTTGGGGGGTAGGAAGAGAACGAATGGAGCGTCTGAGTGTGCACAACTATTCCATCAGACAGGTCATATAAAGATAATTTGAACGAATGGGAGAGCGTGACAAGCAACGGGTGGTGATAAGCTGCTTGTCTAATAGGCGCCGTACGGTCTGTCCGGCTGCGAGGGTGGTAAGTCAATAGAAGGCGAGAATGATGCGGCTGGCTATGATCGACCCAAAAGATGGAGAACTCTCCGGTGTCGTAGAAAGCTACCACTCGAAGCTTGTGATCGCCACATAAAGGCGGAGACTGATCAAGCGCAAGGGCTGTGACATAAGTCGAGGTCTGTTCTCTGAGCTTTCCCTTCAAAATATAAGGAGCTGCTCCGCGCTTGTGAAGATTTATGTGTGGCGGGCCGTGTTCCTGGGATGAAGTCGTTATAGCCAGCGAGCCAGCAAGCAATGCACAACTATGGATAGAAGCACCCAGGGCGACATCAGGACGAGGCGCCAATTCCAGGGGGTCCGTGAACCGCTCAAGCTTGCAGCGGCCTGCAGTCCGATGAGGTCAATCCGCAAAGTGCTCTCAAAAGCTCGTCAAACGCACCCCTTCGCCAATTCGAGCTTATGCGGAACATCCACTTCCAGTCCACATAACCTGTATCATGGTCTCCTGCATATGACCTCTGAGCATGCGGGAGCGGCTTGACTTTACGGTCGTCGTGCCTTCTAACAAAGCCTCGCGAACCCCTGAGACGCAATCTCCCATACTCGTGAATGAATAGGTCCTTCCATAGCTAAACCAGTCAACTGTAAGCACGATATTCGGAAGTATTTCTTTGTGTTCAGACCTGATTATCTGAAGCGAGACGGGACCAGAGCCGGTTAGTGGGCTGGATAGTGCAAAGGTCGGTCCACGACAAGTATGAGAAGATGACGAGGATAAGCTCGTCGTAGAGAGACGAATCGAAATTGAGCAACGGCGTCGACACAACTGTCTGATCTATCCTTGTCTGTCGGCGCTTTGCTGCTGGTAAAGGGACCGGGGACAGTCTGTGCTTCGACATGGTGGTGTTACGAAGACTTTGCAATTACAAGCAAGTTAGAAGTTAACATGAGCACGAATGTGGTAATCACTCCAATACGTAAGCAAAGCAAAATATTGCATCCATTTACATATCAAACTTAACAAGCTGTTGCCTTGAACTACGATCAATCTTCAACAGCCGCTTCGCAATACAACCATATAGTGCACGCATCTCCATCTCTTTGTTTCGTCCAAGAATCCCCAGACTCACATCCTCGGGATCCTCAGGTGCATCGTTCCCAATGCTTTTGTTTGCATCTGCTAAGACGGTCTTGCAGTCAGCTAACAGCATGGTATAGTGCGGTGCAGCATTGATGAGTGCAAGTAAAAGGTGAGCAGTGAGGATAGCCTGCGTGTTCGCCCATCTTGTATCAGGGACTAGAGAGAATGTCGAATGAGAAGCGGAGGGAGAGCTGGATGGCGGTTTCTTTGCAGCAAGATTTTGTAGCAGAGCGCTGTCACACGGGAAGTTAGCCTGGACAACTGGAGGGATAAACTAAATAAAGACAGACATAGTTTCTTTCGCTCGCGGAGGTTTGTCTGTTGTCGCCGCAGCTGCAGTGTTGAACTTATGCCCAGGCATAATGACTATGCCAACCGTAGACCAGATTTTTGCCTGAGGTCGAATTAGTGATTCCTTGATCGAATTCTGTGTTTTCTTATACGTACTACAATTCGTTCCAAGTCTGTTGTGATTTTGATACGTCCTACTCTAGCAGTGCCTGGTGTAGCGGTCACTCCGGGCTTGGGAGTGATAGCTGTGTTGGGTACAGGAGTTTCGGAAACTGTTGCTATCGGAGGCGGTGGCGTCGCTGGCGCTGGTGGAGGAGAAGGAGCACGTGCGGGAGTCAAGGAAGGAGGCTTTGCAAGTACGACAGTACCATCCCCTTCGTCGGTATCCATATCAGCAGTTTCGTCGGAAGTTTCGACTGTAGGCGTTTCTGGAACGACGTCCTCTTGCAGCTCGAGAGGAGCGTATGGAGAAGGAGAGGGAGCAGGGGATGGGGTACGAGAACGTAATGACAGAGGAACTGATACCGGATCCACTCTCGTCACTGGCACCGGTGTAGGGGCAGCATCCGCTAGTGAGCTCATAGACATATCTCCAAGCATAGCACCCATATCGACTTTCATGTGCGAGTCAAGAAGGAGACTATCATCTGGTCCAACAGCGCCTCTTGCAAGTGTCGGAATAAGTAAGCTCTTGCGTCCCGTCCCTGGTTTCCGAGCAGTGACCGGTTCCGACCAGAAAGCGTCCTCCTCTTTGTCTTTGACCGATAGAGCAGACGTTTTATTGTAACGTCCTTGATTCCCTTCAAGCACTTCTTTCTGTGCTTCGAATTGAGTCAATAAGAAGGCTGCCATTTGATCGATACACCTACCCTCGCTTTCGCCTGCTTAATGCGCAAGTGCAGTTCACGGATACGTTTCTCTTCGTCCTGTACTGTTGGCACTGGCTGCGATGCTGATTTTTCACTCTGCTTAGGTTTTAATGTAGTGATTAGTGAGTCTGATGGAGCAACTCACTTGGCCCGTGGCATCGCTCGACTGTTCGATCTCACTGCGGATTACGCTGAGCCGCTGAAGAATATCCTCTACTTCTTGACGAGCCTTCGGCATCGGGCGAATTGACTGACTTCATACCAGTAAGGTATGTCCAAGCGGTGGAATTGAGCGTGGTGACTTACTATCGGTCAAGGTACTTGAGCGCAGCTTGCGCATACACCTCAGGTTCTTTGTCGGTATCGCGGTGCATGTGCTTCGAGGCTCCAACAGGTTTGCGCAAAGGTGTCGCTCCAGGAAACTCTACACGGGTAACCAGTCCTTTCTGCGCCGCTGATACACCCGAATCGTCGTTAGTTGTCGAAGTCGCAGAAGCATTAGGTACCAGCGTAAAGAGGCCCAGTTCCGAGGTGTCCACATCACGAGCAAGGTCACCAAGCGGTGTCCGTAGGACAGCACGTACGTAGGGATTCGGAAGTGGTTCGGAAACATTTCTCGCTGCTGATTGTATGGACTGTGCGGTATACGAGAAGCGGTCGATGTGATCCAGAAGGGTTGGCATTGTAATTGGTGGTAGACTTGGAGGGCGCGTCCTCTCCGGCCGGCGCGGGACATCAGAACGGTCACGTGCACCTCTTTTCACTCTGCCCATCAGTGCACGAATGAGTATTTTTATAGAGCATTCCTGTTATCATTACAGTATAATCGTCTTTCCAGTCTTTGGAGCACTGACGCCCACTTTTTTTCACTGGGCCCCTACAGCCTCCTATACTGCCACAAATAAAAGGCAGCAGAACTCAGAGTAAGATCATGCAATCTATGAGTAAATCAGATTATAGGATCTGAATCTCAGGATTAGGGCCCATTGGGTGATAGTAGAGGATCAGATCTAGTCGCTTCATGCAACCCTATGAAATTCCATCTGTTCGCCCCATATCTGGATGATACAAGCTCTGTCTCATGAGCCCATCCGCTTGAATTTCTGAGAGCATAGTAAAGCCCTGGAGCGCCTGGTTACTGACTACAAAGGACCGCTTTGACACTGCTGCCCAATCAGCCTTAGACTTAGTATGAGGTAAAGTGACAAGGCTGGTGGAATTCAACTGCCTTGCTACAGGCTAAGGTCCATGTACCGCCATTCCCTCGACGCACCATTATTGGAATTCTATCGAGGGAGGATGCAGCGTGCTCAGAGCACAAGTGGCGAGGTTTACACATCCATTTCGCGACGTGATGTCCGTAACACTTGCTGTCTACAGTTCCCTCGATTGTGTCAACGAAAGCTCCCAGAGCCAACGCTAAAGGACTTTCTCTGTGATTCTACTTCTATCTCCGGCATTGGGTCCGACGCCTGTTCCTCTGATTTGGGCGAGTTCTATGCATCAGCCGATGTCGACCCATGTTATGCAATTGGACCTTCATTCTATCACGCCGCCGTCAACTGCTAATAGTTTATTTGGTGATCAAATATTGAGTTTGAAGAATTTGTTAATATTAGCAGGGGTCAGGTGGACGACGACGATGCCCTAGCCTCAAGTGATACCAGGACACGGAGTGGCTTCGGAGGTGACGCTTCCAATCAGCCGGCTCGAACTGCTGATCATCTCCCTCCAGTTGCCGTTTTGGCTGAGGAACCTTCAACTCAAGAGACGAGGACTCCATCAAGTCTGCCTTTCCTTGCGGCCAGTACTTCTCTCGGCCACTTCATCCTCCTCTCCTGTCAGGCAAAGGCCTGAGCAAAGGATGTGAGGAGGCCATCTACATCCATTATGGAGAAGCTATATAGCAGAGATTTTGAGTATTAGCCAGAATGATTGATGGCCCAGAAGGTTACTCACGTGCAATAACGCCTTCGGTAACGCTCAAGTCGTTGAATCTTTGTCCATTCAAAGCATCGAAAATTTGCGCGTAGACCGCATCTGAGCGCTGAATTGGAACTGGAAGATTGTGTATAGAGTTGATTGACACCGTTGCCCGGCCGGCGAATCGCGAATGCAACATGGAACAGAGAGCACTCCAGCTTTCCTTGTGATCGACTTCGTTTGTGATGTACCACCTGCCGATACGAAGCTTCGAGAGCGCGGGACACGTCTTATGACCTTCATCGCGTGTCAGCTCTCCAAATAACGATTTCAAATTACGTGTACCGCGGATGATGAGCCCCTCGAGTGTAGGCAGCAACC
Source organism: Inonotus obliquus (assembly GCA_032164295.1). NCBI lineage: Eukaryota > Fungi > Basidiomycota > Agaricomycetes > Hymenochaetales > Hymenochaetaceae > Inonotus > Inonotus obliquus. Next base: position 777,849 of record JAJHTX010000006.1, on the reverse strand, counting down.
GAAGCGTCAACATGAACGTTCTTTGCGGAGAAGTGGTGCAGTCGACATCCACTACTTCAAGAGTCTCCAATGGGGGTCGTGAGCGCTGTATGACATCCAACAGTGCCGAAACTCCGCCATGCTTAGCTATTCCATAATCGAGATGTTCCAGCGAGGGAAGTGTCAACTTTGGAAACGCGTATATTGCAAGGTCATCCCTAGGTGATTTTGAAATCGAGAGCTTGCGGATGTCATGCACCAGAAACGAGGAATCCTTCGACGGTTCTCCTTGTGTTTCCACTGATTCCCTTCTTATGCGGTGAAATGCGGCCGAAAATTCCTTCAGGTTCGGGGCAAATTTCAGTTGGTCCTGAAAGACTTTCTCTGCTACTTCATGCCTCCAAGCAAATTTGTTGTTTTGATGCCGCGCCCGTTGCAAGCTGTATATGGGACTCTCGCCGCATTCAAATGAATAAGCCCCGGAGAGGTTGAGATCCTCCAATTGCGAAGAATTGGCAATGCTGATGTGGGGAATTCTTCTGTTTCCGAAAGGCAATTCGATGTCGGAACGGAGATATAATGATACAAGCATGGGCATGTCTGAAATTTCGGCAACAGAAAACTCGGGTGAAACTCTTAAACTCCAGGTAAAATCGACGTCCTTCCATCGTTGTTGGCAACGAATAAGAGATGTGATGATACATTCGGCCATGTTATGCAATTCGAAGTCATTGCAGTCTTTGAGTTGGAACAGGACTCGAAAATTGAGAGGTACCTCATTCGTCCTGCGGAGCCACGTATGGTATACATCGAACAATGCCCTCCGTCTCTTCGGTGTTTCGCTTTTGTAACAGTCGATGGAAAGGTAAGACCATAATGCTCCGAAGGAAAGAGATGCTCCTCGCCATTGACGGCAGACGTGCGAGATATAAAGAGGGCCTAAGAATCCCAATGAGCGAGATGATACGCTTGTTCTCATTTCCCCCGAGGTCGGTACAATCCTGATGAATATGTCCTGGAGGACTTCCACGGGAAGCTTATCCATATCGATTCGGCTAAATCAGTGCACACTCTCAGCATCTCAGAGGTCAGCAAACATGGAGTTACGTACGATGCTAGGTTCTCTCCTTCAAAGATGGCGCGTGCGCTCAAACGCGCCGACGAGTTGCAGTAGCGTCCCCAAGAGAGACTTTCACCTCCTGCCGGATTTAGACGTGTGTTACTAAGCTGAAATATCGCGAATAAAGTCCATAATAAAATCCTTATGCGAGTGAACGTAGTACTACGTAGATGTAGTACTTTATCTTTGAATTTCGAAACACCCAGTGCATAGTCCAAATACACCTTGGAGATTAAGCTCAACTCTAAGGGAAGTCACCTACTTCCCCTTCTGTCGATGATCGACTCATGCCGATCCTTCTCTAAAAGAGGTAAGTGGATGCCTTGTTGACAACTCTGCGATTCCGCTTCTTCTGATCATGCGGTCGGCTCTTCCGCACAGTATGTCGCTGCTTGTCTTTATACGGCACACACTTTATCGTCACCGTTATGCACCCTGGTGATCTACATGTCGGTGGAACAGTAACGCTAGAGAGAGACGAACATCCTGAACATTCCGAGCGCTCCAGATGTTGCGAGAATGTGTCTCCGACTCGGACGAGGTCACGTACGCTTTCTGGGACGGAGCAAAGGACATTGTCCGAAGAGCCTCGATCTCCCAGTACTGCTGAAAAGGTCGAATGTCTTGATGTTGAGCGGAGGCGAGAAAATGAACCCGAGCCAGGGATGAGGATGCATTGGAACGAGATGGAGGTGTATGAAATCCCGCACAAGTGAGCGTTACTTTCACTTGCGGTTCTGAAGTATGAAGAGGACTAACTGTAATGCACCCCGCCTTGCAATAGCAACATGATTCTCGTTTTCTCAGGGTATGAAGAGCTTTCATGTTGACAAAGGGAAGGAAAATGATGATGTCTTCGACCTCGTATTCTAGCCTCATGTTGGCAGGTTCGTCCTCGAGATTATTTCATTCGGTTGGCTGACTCGTTTCCGTAGTGTTCCTGGCTGCATTAGATCAGACTATTGCAGCTGTAGCATTGCCGGCTATCGTCAGGGACATTGGAGGGCAGTCCGGCTATAGTTGGGTCGGATCCGCATATCTTCTAAGTACGTCCTTGCGATACTATCGCTGAACACGCGGCTAATGAATAACCATAGCGTCTGCATGTATGAGTAACATGACAGGTTTAGTCACAGAAAGACTCACTACTTGCTAGGTATATGCCCTTTATTCGGCAAGCTTTCTGACATCATTGGACGCAAACCGATTCTTTTCACCTCGATTGCCATCTTTCTGCTGGGCTCTGCGTTGTGCGGAGCTGCGCAGAGCTTTGTTTGGCTCGTAGCATGTAAGAATATCATCTTTGGATTGTATTGTTCTTCTGATATTTACTTGTTGACTTCAGGTCGAGCAGTTCAGGGCATTGGAGCTGGTGGGATTGTACAAACGTCGATGATTGTATCATCGGACATTAGTAGGCTTTTTGAAACATTGTTTTCTACAACCGCTGAGTATACGTACCTTTCCTAGCTACACTCGAAGAACGGGGAATATACGGCGGTCTCATCCAAGCAACATGGGGCATTGCAAGCGTTGTCGGCCCGCTTGTCGGTGGACTTTTCGCGGATCACATCAGCTGGCGTTGGTGCTTCTGGATTAACCTTCCAACTGGTGGTGTTGCAGCTGTCATTCTGCTCTTCTTTCTCCGTCTCAATCCAGTTGGGAGGGTTTCCGCAGGAGAAGTTGCTTCGACTTTTGATTTCTTCGGCTTGTCGTCGATCACAACCTCTACTATTCTCGTACTTGTTGGTTTCCAGTTCGCTGAGACTGCTGGCGAAAGATGGCGAGCCCCGCAAACGATTTCGACGTTGATCCTGGGCGTATCCCTCTTCGTTGCTGGTGGCGTGTACGAAGTGTATACATCCAGGGAACCGGTTGTCCCACCTCGACTTTTCCATACGCGTACAACGACCTCAATACTTATTTCCGCATTCATTCACTCATTCACATTCATCACAGTAACTTATTACATCCCTCTCTACTTCCAAATTCTTGGTTCAAACGCAACGATGGCTGGCGTAAAAACATTACCCATTTTGCTGGGCTCTTCTCTCATGTCGGTCATGAGTGGCTTTGTCGTATCTGCAATGGGCCAGTACCGTCCGATAATGTGGTTTGGATTCACAATTATGACTGTCGGGTACGGTCTTTTGATCATGCTTGGTGAGGATACAAGCACTGCGAAGCAGGAAATCTGGCTACTTGTCGCCGGTTTGGGTATTGGTTGCTTCTTCCAACCACCACTTATCGGGCTACAGGCCGCCATGCCCGTAAAGGACATGGCTACAAGCACGGCTGCATTCAGTCTCATCCGGTGGGTTTCCTATCACAACATGTTGCTGACATACATTGACCACGCTTCCCACAGAACGCTAGGCGGCACGGTTGGCCTTGCGGTGGGCAGTACGATTTTTCAAACTCAGCTCTCCGGCCGGTTGGAGAAAATTACTGCCTTCTCCTTCCTGACGGACTCTGGTTCTTTGGACTACACTAGTATTCACCGAATACAGCCTGATGGACTACGTCAAGAGGTCACTCACGCCTTTACGCGTAGCTTGGCCATGATATATATCGTCTTCACGCCAATTTCCTTTGTTGGTTTATTATTCAGTACGGTCCTTTGAAGTTTATGCCTATATGTGTGTACTAATTTTCACGTAGCTTTCTTGATGCGCGAATATACTTTGAAGCGGATTGTCGAGCGCGAGCCGAAACAAAGGCAGTCGATTTGTAGAGAAAACTCGCCCACACGCTCCGACCGACCAAGTACCTCCAGGGAGTAATCGGGACAAGCTGTTTCGGTCGTCATTAGCAAGGGCCGACTGTATGTACGATGTAGAATTATAACATGCGTATAAGAGACGCGTCGTATAGCCGACATTCGGCAGACGGTCATCCAGGAGTGTCAACAAGACTATTTGAATGCCTCCAGTCGGTGGTCCGATAGTCATGGGTTCGGCACATGACAACTTCGCTCTTTTATTCCCAACTCGGGTAATTTCGCAATTCTTTCTTGTCGAGTTGCGTGAGCATTTCCGATGTCATCGCGACTTCTGGCTTTTTCTCACCAAGTGTTGACTAATGTTTGATATTACACATCGATCTCCCGTGTAGGAGCTGAAATTTGCTACCGAAGTCACGTGCGGCATGCGACTTTCCCGCATATCGTTCCGGCTCTTGGTTCTAATGTAGGCGTCAGGCATGTATATAAAACTTGCAAGGACCAATGGAGCTTTCTCACCACTCGTTCGTAGCCTTTGTTTCCTTGAGCTCCTTTCACCATGTCTTCCCGTCACTCGATGAACGAAAAGGATCAGAATCCTTCGGCTCTTGCTGTTCCTGCGGCGACTTACGATGCGGAGCAGAGGACACTTACTGAAGAGCCCAGACCTAGCAAAGTTGAGCCTGTCGATATTGAGCAGAGGACTAAGGAGGAGCCGGGTGCACGATGGCGGGACGCGGAAGTTCATGAAATTCCTTACAAGTACGTTACTTCATCCCTGAATGCAATCCGTACTACTGACGCGGCTCTTGGTCTTCAGTAACATGAAGATTGTCTTTCCTGGGTATGTATGTGCTCCTTCTTCTAAGTTAGTCAGTGTACTGACGAGGCTTTCATTCCTTCAGACTAATGTTAACAGGTCCATTTTCAACGCGTATCTCTGCATTGACTCGACACTAACTACCTCCCTCCTTCAGTCTTCCTTGCCGCTTTGGATCAAACAATCGCAGCGGTGGCATTACCAACGATTGTTAAGGATATCGGAGGAGAGTCGGCATACAGCTGGGTAGGGAGTGCCTATTTACTCGGTTAGTCATTTCTTTCACATGAATGTGTACAACCCTAACTTATTCATTCTCACAGCATCTGCATGTAAGGAAAACTTCCCTATTTGCTTTGCATACTTTCGTTGAGTTGCACCGATAGGTCTATGTCCGCTATATGGGAAGCTTTCCGACATCATCGGGCGCAAGCCGATTCTATTCTTCTCTATTGGCATTTTTTTGTTCGGATCAGCGATGTGCGGTGCCGCCCAGAGCTTCATCTGGCTAGCAATCTGTAAGCGGGATCATTCAGGCTCTTTCCTTCTGAGTATGCTGATAATTTGTGCCTAATTTTGATCCCTAGGTCGCGGAGTCCAAGGAATTGGAGGCGGTGGTATTATGCAGATGGTCATAATTACAATCTCGGACATCAGTGCGTATTTATGCTCTGCGAATGACAAATTTTTGCTAACACACTTTGACCTCACAGCTACACTTCGAGAGCGTGGGAAGTACGGAGGCTTAATGGGCGCGACTTGGGGTATTGCCAGTGTTGTTGGCCCGCTCGTAGGCGGCGCCTTGACGGATCACGTCAGTTGGCGGTGGTGCTTCTGGATTAACCTTCCGACCGGTGGCGCTGCAGGGATCATCTTGTTGATGTTCTTACATCTCAACCCAACGAAGAAACGTACGGTCGGAGAGGTCTTCCGGGCGTTCGACTTTTTGGGCCTCTTTCTGCTGATCGGCGGTATCGTATTGGTATTGATTGGCTTCCAGACTGCACTGACTGCCGAGAAACGATGGGGTGCTCCGGCGACCATTGCAACTCTTGCAGTTGGCTGCGTCTTGCTCGTCATAGGAGGCGTGAATGAGACCCTTACCTCCAAAGAGCCAATCATCCCTCCTCGCTTATTCAAGACGCGCACCACGACAGCAATCCTCATCGTAGTCTTCCTTCATGCTATGATTTTCTTCGGTGCTGCCTACTATGTTCCGCTCTATTTTCAAGTGCTTGGCTCCAATGCTACGATGGCCGGTGTACGCCAGCTACCGTTTTCCTTTGGGTCATCATTGACCGCGATTCTCAGTGGGCTGATTGTCGCGAAAACGGGTAGATATCGTCCTGTGATCTGGGCTGGTTTTATCGCCATGACTGTTGGGATTGGTCTTTTGATCATGCTTGACGAAAGTACAAGTGTTGCCAAGCAGGAGATTTGGTTGCTTGTTGCTGGTCTCGGAGTAGGATGCATGTTCCAACCTCCACTAATCGCACTTCAGGCTGCTATGCCGTTAAAGGATATGGCGACAAGTACGGCTGCATTCGGCCTTTTAAGGTTCGTGGCGTTCAGTCCTTGCTCCTTTTTGTACTTGATGCTCACACACGCTCAGAACCGTTGGTGGCACCCTAGGCATATCCGTGGGCGACACGATCTTCCTAACCGAGCTCAATAAGCGCCTGGGAGATTTTTCCGAATTCAACACATCTATGGGCACAGAGATCGCCGATTATACGAGTATCCAGCAGATACAGCCCGATTCGCTACGTCAACAAGTCAGCCATGCGTTCACGAAGAGTCTTTCTACCATTTATATTGTTCTTACTCCTTTATCCTTTGTCGGTCTGATTCTCAGTACGTCCCTGTTCTTTGGTTCTTTGGTTTCTGAATTCTGGGTCACTAAATTTTGTTGTTATACATAGCGCTGTTCCTCCGTGAGTACTCGCTCAAGCGGAATTTTGAGCGAGGCGCGAAGCACGGAAAAGAACCCGAATCGGCTGGGCCATCCACAGCTCCATCAGAGCGTCCAAGTATTAACGAAGACAGCGAAGAACACCCCGCGAAACCTTCTTCATGAAGCCTTCCGATGCACCCACCAGATGCTCACGCACAAGCTATAATCATCAATGAAGATCGGCATAGGTTACGATACATCACGATTTCTATAATTATTACGCAAAACTTTCTCACTCTGCTTGGGTTTTTGTAACGGTGCGATTCACGTTTGTCTGCGGGAGGCTTCAATCTAATATTACAAATACATAATAAAAACTTTACACTGCAAAAAAACACGTTCAACGTGATTCGGCACGTTTTACTTGTTGGTTACGATATCCAACGTAAGGAGCACGAGCGGTAAATGTCAAGACGGGAGGAGGAAAGAGAAGGATGGGTACAAGATACAGTGGAATTGGCCTAACCATTAGTGGCCCGAGGTGACGTCGAGCCACAGGATTGTCGCGCCTTTCATCTTTGTCGCTGGCGTGGGAAGCGACTCTCTGAACCTCTACTCTCCTGTGCTCATTTGTCAGAGCCTCCTGGTTCAACCTTTCTCGTTTGCGTTGATCAGCCGGTTGCGTGGCGATTGGCGTGCCAGACGTCCGACTTGACGGGTCCGAGAGAGACGATGATTGTTGCTGCTGCTTCTCGGCATTAGCAGCAACACGGGCCGACCTGCGCGGCGCATCTGCTTGAATGGCGGCGGTGGCGGTACTCATTGTTGTCGTGTTTTCACCAGCATCGCTGGGGAATGACTTCGGGGTATCCTCTAGCCTAGGCGCGTTGCAGCAGACGTCGGCGAGGAGGGAAAGTGCCTGTATGCACCCGACCGGTTCCTGACGACAAGTCTTCGCGCTTTTGTCGTAAAAGAGGGCTTGATCCCTGACGACAGGCAATCTGGAATAGGGTGCGTATCCTCTCACCTTTGCTGTTGAAGAGCGTGCTTCGGAGAAGTCAATGTCAGACCAGGGATAGCACTTGTGGGCTTCACACTTACGCATTTTGGGACAGAGACAATGGACGTTGCTCGAGGGGGAGGGGAGGACTCTCAGAGTGGGACGAAGGAAGGAGGTGATGCCCAGAGCACGACGATGGGGGCCCGTTTTTATAGATGCTCAAGGCATCCCTTATCGTGCGATAATCAGTCCTTCAGGCCACAAAACCAAAAGGGCCTCCCGCGCGCTTACACCATCAGTCAAAGCTTGATGGCCTGTGCTTTCTAAATCACGCTTAGCACACAGACATTGACAAGTAATAGTCACTTCTACGCATGATAGCGTATCTGTTGACCAGGTCGTCGATCTGTGGCCCCGAGAGGGCAACGAACCTTTGGAGGTTTCCCGCCCGTAGACTTGGAGTTCAGATTTAGTACTCGAGTATTGAATTGTATCTAGTAAACACGCTGGTTCTATAGTATCTGAGTGCTTATTCTACGGTGTGATGAAAGAAGGCTCTGGATGCTTTGTGTGCGAAGGAAGCAAGACAGAGCTTCATCTTCATGAACAGAGATCATTCTTCTGTCGGAGCTTGAATTATTCGTGTCCAATGCACGTGCTGACCGAACTACCAATCGAATCGATAACTTCCATCCAGCTGTTCCCAGTCTCTCTGTCTCCTTGATTCTATTTGATTTCACCGTAAAGGATGCCAACGTCAAAATCCTCGACGAAAAAGAAACGAAAGGGAAAGCAACGTGTGCTTTTAGACGATGAAACGGACTCAGAGTTCCAAGCACAAGCCTTCGAGCCTTCGAGCTGCGATGCTGATAAATTGTGGGAACCATTGGTGGCACCTTAGGCATATCCGTGAGCGACACAGTCTTCCTAACCGAGCTCAATAAGCGCCTGGGAGATTTTTCCGAGTTCAACACAGCCATGGGCACAGAGATCGCCGATTATACGAGTATCCAGCAGATACAGCCCGATTCGCTGCATCAACAAGTCAGCCATACGTTCACGAAGAGTCTTTCTACCATTTATATTGTTCTTACTCCTTTATCCTTTGTTGGTCTGGTTTTCAGTACGCCCCTGTTCTTTGGTTCTTTGATTTCTGAATTCTGGGTTATTAGATTTTGTTGTTATACATAGCGCCGTTCCTCCGCGAGTACTCGCTCAAGCGGAATGTTGAACGAGGTGCGAAGCACGGGAAAGAACCCGAATGGACTGGGCTATCCCCAGATACATCGGGGCGTCCAAGTATTAACGAAAACAGCGAAGAACACCCCGCGAAACCTTCTTCATAAAGCTTTCCGATGCACCCTTCAGATGCTCATACGAAGCTATAATCATCAACGAATACCGACATAGGTTACGATACGTCACGATTTGAACAATTCTTACTCATGATTTTCCCTTGTCGCTTGGGTTTCTGTAACGGTGCGATTCACATTTGACTGCCGGAGGATTCAATCTAATATTACAAATACATAAGAAAAATTTACACTGCAAAAAAAACACGTTCGAAGTGGTTCGGCACGTTTTACTTGTTGGTTACAATTTGCAACTTAAGGAGCATGAGCGGTAAATGACAAGACAGCACGAGGAAAGGATGGGTACACAGAGTATACAAACCAGCCTCCTGTGATCGGATGCTCAATTATCCTTAAATTGGATCGTTTGGGCTAATCGTAAGTGGCTTGAGGTAATGTCGAGCCATGGGTCTGTCCCGCTTTTCATCCTTTACACTGGCGTGGGAAGCGACTCGCTGAACCTTTTCTCTTGGGTTTTCATTTGTCTGAGTCTGGTCCACCCTTTTGCGTTTTCGCTGCCTGTTCGGTTGCGTAGCAATAGGCAGGCTAGCTGTCCGGCTCAGTGCGTTCGCGCGAGTTGCGTTGTTAGCAGCGACGCGAGCTGACCTACGCGGCGCTTCTGCTTGAGTAACGGCGGTGGCGGTATCTTGCTTGGTCGTTTTTTGTCCAGCTTCGCTGGGGGACGACTTCGGGATATCCTCGAGCCTAGGAGCGTTGTCGCAGACATCGGCGAGGATGGAGAGTATCCGTATGCACACGATGATTCGGGTTATGCTTTCAAACTTGCGTTTGTTATCTATGGCAATCGTTGCCAAAGTCGCAAGTCGCTCGACCGGCTCCTGACGAAAGGTCTTCGCGATTATATCGTTTAAGAGGGCTTGATCCCGGACAACAGCGGTCCGGGAGTAGGGTGCACATACTCGCACCACGGTGTTTTTGGATGTTGTAGTGCGCGCTTGGGGAGGTCAATGTCAAAAGGGATAGTACTTGTGGGCTTCACACTTACGCATTTTTTGGGACAGAGACAATGGACGGGGAGGGGAGGACTCTCAGAGTGAGGGGATGAAGGAAGGAGGTGATGCCCAGAGCACGACGATGGGGGCCCGTTTTTATAGATGCTTAAGGCATCCCTTATCGTGCGATAATCAGTTCTTCAGGCCACAAAACCAAAATGACCTCCCGCGCGCTTTGACCATCAGTCAAAGCTTTATGCCTTGTGCTTTCCAAATCACGCTTGGCACATAGACATTGACAAGTAATAGTCCCTTCTACACATTATGGCGTATCTATTGACCAGGTCGTCGATCTGTGGCCCGAGAGGGGAACGAACCTTCGGAGGCTTCCTGTCTGCAGACTTGGAGATTAAAGTTAGTACTTGAGTATTGAATTGTATCTAGTAAACACGCTGGTTCTATAGTATCTGAGTGCTTATTCTACGGTGTGATGAAAGAAGGCTCTGGATGCTTTGTGCGAAGGAAGCAAGACAGAGCTTCATCTTCATGAACAGAGATCATTCTTCTGTCGGAGCTTGAATTATTCGTGTCCAATGCACGTGATGACCTGAACTACCATGCGAATCGAATCGATATCCTCCATCCAGCTGCTCCCGAGTCCCAGTCTCTCTGTCTCCTTGATTCTATCTGATTTCACCGTGAAGGATGCCAACGTCAAAATCCTCGACGAAAAAGAAACGAAAGGGAAAGCAACGCGTGCTTATAGCCGATGAAACGGACGCAGAGTTCCAAACACAAGGCTTCGAGCCGGGAGATAGCGATCATGATAAATTGTGGGAAGTGATTGCAGCTCGAGGAGAGCGCAATGGATGGTATCTGATTCAATGGGCTGGGCTTGATAGTAACGGGAAGCCATGGCCAGATAGTTGGGTTCCGCGTAAGCACGTTACAGACAATGTGATTGAGGAGTGGAACAGGGAGGAGGCGGAGAGGAAAAAGGCGAAAGCGCGTAAAATGGCTGAAAAGAGACGAAACAGAAGGAAGAACTGTGAGTACCGCTTGGAGTCACCTTTCACTTTCCCTCTGTTACCCTGTATATCAGTCGTGGTTACATGTTTAACGAATGCATTTGGAACTGGTGGATAGCCGGGACACCGAGTGCATCAAGGAGTAGGACCAACTCAAAGAGGTCTACAACTACTGCTTCTACTACGACATCGAGGTATCCGCGGCGGGCGACTTCTGTCAACATGGCTGGAGTTGGACTCAATGATGATGCAGCTGCTCGTACTTCCCCCGTGAAAAAGAAACGCAAACAAAGTAGTCCATCGGATCACGATGGCGGTTCATCTACCGCTGAGGAAGGTGTTCCGCGCAAGAAGCGTAAACTTAGTCCTCTTCGAATATCTCCGCGGACATCTCCGCGGAAGGGAACTAAGGCGAGGCCCCCAGAATCTGGTTTGGAGGACGGAGAGGGAGAGGAGAACCAATCTGATGACGAGATAGTAGTGAGGAGCCCCAGAGTACCTAAGAATCGCTCGCGACGGGAAGAGGAAGAGGAGTCTGAAGATGCGGATGCTTCGCATATCAAACGCATCAATAAGAACGAACGGCCCGCGGACACTGGGCACAGACAAATGCCTCAATCCAATAGGCCGATCGTGCATGAACATGAAGCGGAAGAAGATGAGGAGAGCACAACGGATGCCATCGCCAAAAGTCCACTGGTGTCAAAAGGCAAGCGAAGGAGAGTTGATGTCGTCGTAGAAGTAAAAGGTCCTTCGAGGGGGAAACATAAAATGCTACCGAACGGGAAAGCCACCTTATCTGTTCCTGAAGATGGTCAACAGTCGGACAGAGGAATCTCGGACAGGGGACCTACACCTCCTAGGCGCACACTTGTCAAAAGCAGGTCGGGACGTACTGGTAACAGTAAATTTGTTGCTCCTCCAAACGGAGTCATCAATGGGAAGAAGCGCCAAGGGCCTCCTGGCGTTCGAACCAGTGAAATACGTAGCCCGGGATCCGAGCTGGTGACTAAGCGCTCATCACGCAGCCGTTCACGCTCGATTGGATCAGATCGGACAGAAGCAGTGTCACCAAACAAGCTTCGACAAGGACTCACAGGACGTATGAAAGGAAAGGAAAGGATGAAATCTGACATCAGAAGCGATACTCTGCGTGCCGCATCCGTCGGCCAAGGACGAGAGGCCAGGGGAAATATCGTCGACGGATCTACGGACCATCTTATATCGGGTGAAATAGTTGATGAACGAGTATTCGAAAACAATGACGACCAGGGGATGTTTCCCGATCCTTTCGATGAGCTTCCGTTCAGTCAGGACCCTGATGCTTCTGCTGCGTGGGTAGCTTCTGGTCACGACCTTGTTACTTCTGGAGGAGCAGGGGACGCTATTCCGCCACATTGTCAGGCAGACGATCGACAAACGTCAAACGGAACAATCATTCCTCCCACGCAGTCTCAGTCGCAGCAGGAATCGCAGCCGCAGTCGCATGATGTTGCCCAGGATGACTTGTATCTGGAATCTATTATCGCTGAACGCGGTTCAGACGCTGTGGATATTGACATGGGCGTCGACGAGGCTTCTCCGCAACCTTCCGGAGAGCTTCCCGAGTCTCCTGGGGTAGGAGAAGCTACTCTCCCTATTAGTTCCTCCATCCCGGAACCTGAATCAAGTATGGCTTCGGGAGGATATGAAAAGCTGTATCAAAGGATACCTGTCGTGACTCCATCCAAATTTAGGCCATATCTTCCGCAACAGAAGCCTTTGTCTGCACTCCCACCTCCTCACGCCGCCGTCGCGAGTCTTCCGCAAGACTCCGGACTGTTAAACAGCTCAATGGAGAGTCCCATAAGAGATTTCGATGGCGAGGATGGCGCAACGGATAAGAGTGCAAAAGTAGGTGTTGTCGATCCAAATGATACATTAGAAATCGCTGTTGGTGTTGAGGGAAATGACCAAGCGATTATGGATCGGAACGCAATGGTGGAGGCGGTAAGGAACGGCACTTCATCGTCCTCGGAAGCTTCGCAGGTCCCTCCGAATATAAATGGGAACGCGCCCTCCGTCCCTCCTGTCCCGTCCGCTCCAGGCTCGTCATCCGCCACCGCTGCCAATTCGGCATCATCGACGTGTGATCGTGCCTTTTCGAATCCAGATCATCTCGCTCATCACGGATCCGCACACGAGCCCTATCATCCTCAGACTCCACCGGCTCCGAACGCGTATGAGAATAGCAATACCAGTAACGACGGAGTATCTACTGACGTCTTAAGAAGCATTGAACTACGACGACGTGGCCTAGAGCTTGCTGAGATTCAGCGCAAACGGCTACGGGAAAGTAAAGAGTATGCTTCTCGTATTCCTCTTGTCGATCTTCTCGAGATGGCACGTACATCCAGTTCCAGAGCTCAGTCTGAACAGGGTGATACGAGCAATCCATCTGTCATCGAAGGAGACAGCGAGCATGCTACGCCGGAGATCGGCGAAGAGGACGAAGTTCTGGTTCGTCAGTTCGAAGCGGAATTCATCGACTTCGATGGGAATGCAAATACTAGCTATCCCCGCCCGCGTGATACAAGATCGAGCACAGATGCCGATAGAAGCTCCATGGACGATGAAGACGAACGACCGACTGGTAGAACTGAAGGAGAAGCGTACGAAGAGGCCGAAATTGAATCGTCTCTGCGGGAGACGTTTGACGAAAATGATCCTTTCATATCTAGAGGCGGCGAGCAGAGCAGGGAAGTTACACCGACGACCACGACTTCGCAACAGGTAATTATAGTAGTTTCTTATGTATTCTCTAGTGCCTCGGTACTAATGGATTACATGCATAGGATGACACGGAACTATATACACCTGTTAGAACTCGATTCAAGATTCTGGGTTCACCAACTGTCAGCATCATTAGTTTCCTTTATTCAGAAGCTAGTGCTCGTAGTGACCTCCTCCACAGAAACTGGTATCACCTGTCGTCCAAACTCCATCGCGTCAACTCAACGAAGCGATGGGTCTCCTCCATGCCAAGTCAGAAGAAATTGAAGTCCTCAAACGTCAGCTTGCAGAAAGCGAAAGAAAACGTATAAATCAAGATGACGCGTTGGCAAACCTTCAAGCAGAAGTCACCGTCCTCAACAAAACTCAAGAAGAAAAGGATGATTCTTCCAAAGTGGTCGACGCAAGCGCGCTCGAGCAATATAAAGAACAATGCGATGAATTGACAAAGGACTTAGATGCTCGAGACGCAGAAATCAAACTACTTAAGATGAACCGAGATGACGCGACGAACCGAGCAGAGTTATTCCAGGAATTATACGGGCAAGCTTCATCCTTCGCTGACGAAAAGAAACAGGAGAACGATGAACTACTAGAACGTGCGAAACGAGCGGAGGGACAGGTCACTACTGGACTTGACCTCGTCCGCAGACAATACGCCGCACAAGAAGGGAAATTAAAGGAGGAACTCGAACAGAGGCAGGTCCTGATCACAATTCTTTTAGCTAAAGATAGACGCACGGACGATGAAGTCAGAAGGCGGGCTGCTTTGGAACCTGAGCTCCGCGGGAAGATTGATGAGCTGAGGGAGGAGATAGCGGACCTTAAGGTTTCGCAGTCGAACATCGTGCACCAGCGGAACGATCTTTTGGTGGAGAAACAAAAGCTTCACGAGGAACTCGAAGGATTAAAAGTTAAATACGAGAAAACCGTCGATGACCTATCCTGGTCGCAAATTCAAATTGCGCGACTTATGGCTCGAGAGAAAGCTTTCAAAAGAGTTTTTCTTACAGCCTCTACCTCCACTCCCGATAACGAATCTGACCGTGGTGAGGAAAGGGTTTACATTTGTAAATGGATAAATGGCTACGAGGCGAAGAGTAGATGTAATTCGTTATTCACAAGTGTTCAGGTACGAGACAATATGTATGCTTCCTATACATCGTTCTGACTTGATTCAATGCCTCAGGATCTGAAGGACCATCTTTTCGTGGACCATCAGCTGTAATAATGAATTGTGCAAGAGTCTTTGTAGTTCGGAAATCACCCACTGTCCTTGTACACATACCAAACAGCCCGCTCAGGCTTCTTTTGTAGCCATTTTGGCTCTAGGAATACCATCATGATTTAAGGAGAACCTATTTATGTAAAAAAAAGGAGCACAGTGCAACATTCGGTTTAACATTGCTATCAACCGAGACGTCCGTTCAATAATGGCAAAAATGCAACCATCACTTTAACCCTTCACGAATCGCCAAACCTATTCCTTCCTTTGCCGCGTCTGTTACGACCGCCCCGATTCCGCACGCGCGTTGGTCCATGTTCTCCCTCGAGCCCGTCAGTGTAATTTGTATTCCCACCTTCGGTTGCGGGACCGCCACTACTGGTAGTAGCGTCTCGGCCAGGCTCGCCATCCTTATTCATGCCCAACCGCTCCAATAGGGAGTTCGGACGCGGTTGTCCCTGACTATCAAATTGGGACTTAACATCTGTCTGGGGCACGGCGGTGTGAACTTGGCCACCAGAGAAAACGTCTGCAAATCTTGACTGAGGACGCTTAGTATGGGGAGCTCGTCGCTGCTCCTTTGACGAACCGTCCTGTTTGATATCATCTTTGGAGGGCGAGGTCGCGGCTGTGACATTTGATAGTCGCGAAGGGTGGACAGGACCAATGGAGGTGTCTTGTGACCGACCACTCTGCAGATTCGTGTCTGTCAATTGGCCGAAATCAACTGCCTCACGCCGTGTCGTTTCGGCTGGCAAATTGACGGACTTTGCTTCAGTTGGAACAGCGCGAGATGAGCTGGTAGGATTGCCACGCCACTCTTCAGCAATGCGCCTTTCGCGAGATTCCGCTGGCAATCTGGGCCGCGTATCAGGCTCACGCAGTTCTCTCAAGTCTTTCGGCCTCCTGTCTATGCGAGCAGGTGGGTCGCGAGGAGAATTAAGGCCACGCATACTATTCGCATCCTCGCGGGAAATCCAGAGACGCGGCTCAGCACTCTCGTTCGTTGGTGTAGAACGTTCCTTCGAGTTGCTGGAGCGAGGCTAGCAACAGTTAATATTAACGATTGTTTTCTGCAGCACTGTCGCCACGGTACTTACGGCACGTTTACCAGATCGACGGCTATCTTGCGATGTATGAATGGGTTTCTCAGGTAGATCCCACTCATGATCGTGCCCAGAAGCAACAACCTGGGTAACAAATGAGCAAGACAGTTGTACTACAGCAGAACCAGCATACTTCAGAACTACTTTTCTCGTTCCTCTCAATAAAGGACATCCGTCTTTCAACGTCTCCGTGAAGGCTTGTATAACGCGTATCTGCAGAGACGTCCTCTATCTGTGATTAAAGTGCGAAGTAGGTAACCTGGCATGGAGATAAGCGCATTGGACGTACATCGCTTGTATGCAGGCGACCTTGCTCTTCTGACACGCCCAGCTTTCCGTTCTTGGTAGTAGCACCTGCCTCGACACTACCTTCGACCTTCCAGCCCTTCCTAGGAGGAACGGGGACATTATTGGCGCCGGTAAGCTTTGGGGAAGGCTTCTCGAGTGAAGCCATTTGTCTGACGAGAAAACTTGGGCCTCTGGGTATATCTGTTCGTTGGTAAGCCTTCCAGTCCTGGAAGCAATCAGCACAGGAACTAGCTACAGAATATTGCACGTACCCCAGGGATCTGCTTCGAAGAACCTCGAGCGACGGAACCATCCGTCGAGTCGAGGTATTGCGTGCCCCTTTCTTCAATGTGCACGCTACGACTCTCCTGTTGACGTCTGCTCTCTACTTCATCAGGAATGGAGCCTCGACGCCCGCGCAAGTCTGATGGTGAAGAGTGACGGTCTATGTCACTCAGCCAGCGTAAAACGAACTGTAGCACAAAATACTTACCACCGACTACTGGAGGAGCTGTACGATCAGCGCGCAACGCGGGAGGAACTGGAGCAGCTGGTGAGAGCTGCCCATTGCGTGATCGACTGCCTTGTGGAACGATAGGGGGTCGGTTAATATCTTGTCGCTCGGACACCCCTGTGACGCGGCCACTGTAAGTAGACCCAACATTCGACGTAAGACCTGTTGCTCGAATGTGAGGGTGATCAATATCCATGGGCTCTATGGCATCTCGAAAATAGCCCGCAATTGCAGCCGCAGACGAATTCATGCCTGGTCGGTAACTTCTCGAATCGCTCTCATCTCTTCTTTCTTTAGGATCATAGGCACGACGGTCGTCACGGTCAATTGCTCTTCGACCCTCATCAGTTTCGCGGCGCTCGCTATGGATTAGCAGAGAATCAGTCCTTCTGCGGGAGCCATGCGATGAAGACCCATTATTAATGGGCTTCGCATTGAGCGTGCTGTCCTGGATTACTTCCGTGGCATGGACACCTCCTGATTTCCTTGTCGACCAGCCTTCATCTCGCGCAGAGAGGTCGTAAGAATTCGCTACTCCAGAAGAACGTCTTCCATCTACGGGAGAAAGAGCAAACGGTAGAAAGCTCCATGAGATTAACAAGAATGGCGCGAATAATGTTAGAATGTCTACCATTGGCGTTTCCGTAGCGCTCGGTGCGGTGTTCTGGATAGGAGTCCGAACGGAAGGCATTTCTTTGTATACCAATAGGGCTAGGTGATCGACCACGGCGGCCACGCGTAGAATCCGTTGTTACATTATCGAGCCTTCGTCTCTTAGCATCCATGCCGAAATCCGTCACTGTCGATTCGGCGTCTCTAGACCGGCGCACCGGAAGATCAATTTCCATGGACGTTCCTGCTTCTCGATGTGCAGAGGGCGTCTTGTCCCATCGAGGCGGTAAACTCTGTTCCGTACCTGGTTTCGAGGGCCTGTCGGTACCAGGCAAACGCTGATACGCATTATGCTCAGGGAGTGACCCTTCATGGCTGCGACTCGCATCACCGCCGCGGACTGACGCTGGAATTTGAACTTGCGGAAGAGGTGATCGAGATCTATTCCCTGCTGAATCATGAAAAAAGGGTTTGAGAACCACAGGAGCGAAGACACGGCGAAGGAAGGAGAAAAAGCGGCGGAGCTTGCGGGGCAGAAAGAGTCCGAGACGAATGGCAACTCGCTAGAGCAGCACGCGTTCAGCCAACACTTTATGTGTCAGGTGAAACGCGCCATAACTTCAGCGTAACATTTACTCGCAGGGGTGCTCCAGAGTTTGAACCACAGCATACGATCGTACAAACCATGGAGAGGAATGGATATGCGATGCGGAAACGTACTTCTTTGAGATGATAGCAATGAGTTATCTCCGGTTCGAGACGATTCTCTGAGTGGAGTGGGTGTGTATGAATTGAACCCAGAACGATCGCTTGCGGATCGTGGCTCTTGAGTTCTATCGCCTTGTGGTCGCCCACGTCTTGGGTTTTTGTCAGCCGGACGATCAAAGCCAACTTCACGTATTACCCGAATAGTTCCAGAGTCCCGCAAATTACTGCGGCGAAAGCCAGATGACTCAGGGGACGGTCGACGGTGGGTCCTTGCCTCGTCAGCCTCTGACCATGGCTCATAAGGACGCGATACATCCTTTTCAATGTTCTCCTTACCCTGTAAAGTCGAGACAACCCTAGATGAGTCGCCGCGGTACGTATTCTGGGTTTGAGCGGGAACAGGCGAGTGACCACGACGCTCACGTCGATGGACGCGGGATGTGTCTAGACCATTAGAGGGACGATAGTGACGATCGTCGTACGAAAGCTCCTGCACAGCAGTAAGAGCCTGTGCCCTATCATCCCCTCTTTGTGGTTCACGTATTTTCTCTGCACGCAAGTCATCAGTGCTCCGCGTCTTGTCCAATTCGCTCTCTGCGTGTCGATTCGGAAAACCCTCCGTGTCAGAAACCCTTGGTTTTGGGGATGAAGCCTTACCATCTAAATTGGGGCGCTCCCACTGTGAAACGAAAGTGCGGGTGTTGTAGTAGTATGTCTCCCCCGCAGAGGAACGGCGAATTTCCCAGTCAGGTGGAAGGACTTCTTCCTTGACAAGTTTCGCGCCATTTGCGCGTTTTCGATCCCTATCTGAGTCTCGTCTGATCTCAGACATGGCACTGGCTCCGATAAAGCTTGAGCTACGCGACGGAAGCACGGGCGTGACAGTTGGTTTGGGAGGTAACGCGTGTGTCATAGGTGCTTTTATAGGCATAGGGCGTGGTGAAGATTCTGAACGACTCGATGTCTTTGTCGCCTCAGGCGTTTGAATAACAGATGTCTTCGTCGGAGGAGGTGCCGATACTGCCACTGGTCCCTGCGGTAGCGACAATGGCGGGACAGCCTGAGTGCGTGCCTCACCGGCATCGCGCTTTGGAGTGTGACCACCACTCCTTGCCACCGACTCTGGAGGAGGTTGTTTCAGAGTGGCAGTTGCTGCAACATCGTTCTCATTGTCTTGCATCGTACGCGATTGAAAAGCCGCCTTTTCTTGCATGTCATCTTCCTCCCCACCAATAGATACCACATCATCGACATCACCGACAGCTGCGCTTCGTTGTGCACCTTCTCCTTTTAGCGGCCACCGTGAGTATTTCCCTCCTCCTAGAAAGCGAGCTGACAACGATAACTCACCGAGATGCTCATCATCCTCACCGCCCCAATCGAGTGCTTCGTGGTCGTCTACCATGTTTCACTTGTGGTGGTGGTGGTTGCTAGAAGTGAAAAGTGAAGCTGGAGAAACCTAAGTGGGCGTCCTGTGCCATTATTATGTAATATCACAGGCTTACTCAAATTACGTAATTTGACTCAGTTAACCGCCTCGTCCCATCATACCAAAACCCGTTATCCCATGTCTGAAAACTCAATACTGGCTCTACAGATGCAAATAAGATGCTACAGAAGATTATAGAATAGTTTCAATGTTATGTACCAGAGTATAAACCAAGGACAGAACGCGAGGGTAAAGGAAGTAGTAGTAAGGGAAAAACTTGAGAGCCGGAGCCGAATGTTAATAATATCCTCATAAAATCACAGAAGCAAGGAACCTGAGTCATTTCTTCATATGGGAGCCTCCAAAAACAAACAAAAGTTTACGGTCACGATTCACTCTCGGGGATGGTGATGGTGTCGCCCGAAGTTCAAACTCCCTAAGCGCGAGAAGCGGCCTTTGATAGAACCAATGCTGCTGCCTAAATTGGATGCCATCATCGAAGCCGCACCGCTGGCAAGCGAAGCTGCGCCGGCGATCGTAGAACCAACGTTGACGAGCGACGTCTGTGGAGAAGTCATGGACATTCCATCGGCACCGATGACACCGTGGCTCATACCCATTACGGCCGTTTCTGAGCTCGCATTAGTTCCAGGACCGACGGACACCCCATTAAACCCGTGCCGCGCCAGATGCGCGAGATTTCGTTGGAGCGGTGTTTGCTTCGTGTACGGTACGGATGAGCCCGTGATGTTTCCAACAACGCCTGAATGTCCTATTACCGAAGGTCCATCAGCCGCAGTCTGAGTACGAAGCGACCGAGGCGATGCTGGCGGAGGAGTCGTGACGGAACGTCCCACTTGAAGCGGAGGAAGATAGAAATTTTTTGACCGGGCAGTCGCTCCGGTGGCATTCGAAGATTGGGAACGGTTTCGCTCATGAAGGTGCATCAAGGAACCTGTGCCCTGCGGAGGGAACCTTGTTAATGGTGAAATAGTTGGCTCGTCCAGCGATGTATCCAAAGCCAAACGGTGGATCTCATCTGCGAAGTTCTTGCGGAAGAAACGGTCAAGGGTATCATGGAATGGTATCATTTCTTGAGGACATAGCGCGCCGTGCAGTCTTAGACAGCCATCAATAGCCCGTACCTGCAGCACGTTAGTTAAGACCAAAGGTATTTCGAGTCCAGAAAGTGAGTACTTGCCTGCTCGTCAATTGCATCTCGGAGTCTACCAATCAGCTCCGCTCTGTCAGGATTTTGTATCGCGTACTCAGGTGACAGGAACGCTTCCCGGTACAACGCGATCCCGCCATTTGCCGGTGCATCCACGGCATTGTTAAGGGTCATGGATAACGCATTGGTCGACACAGGTTGTCCAGTCTTCGCCAAATTTGAGTACTTGACCTTCAACGTATTAAGGTCTTTTGTCTTCTGCTCTACATCGATCAGCGCGCTTCCTATAGGTGAAATATCGACAGTCTGGATATCAATGACCTCAGATCTCTTAAGGACAGTTGGGAATGTCTCCTCGGTTGTAAAATAAGTCTTTAAGATCCAGGTCTCTTCTTCACCATTCGGACCGATTTTCGTTATCGGACGTTGACAGCTGAAGATGTTAATCGCGCTAGAAAGAGCATAGGACACTCAGTAGTAGTCCGAATACAGTTTTGTCACCGACATACCTGTGCTCGTAATACATCTTGACAGCAGTAGGAACGTCCGGATTGTTGAAGATCGGCAAAGATCGATCCGGCTCAGGCTGAACAGCCGTACATTGGATGTACTGGTCGTTTCCAAATCGAATGTCGACAGGCGGATCACTCATTGTCCTCAGAAGCTGTGACCCAGGATGTTTGTTCAACATCCTCTCACAGAACGCTCCAAATTTCTCCCACTCGTAGCCTCGGTACTACATGTCAATTAGCAACAAATCGGAAGAGCTTGAGCACTGAAACTCTTACAATAAACTGCTTATTCCGTATAGCTACAGGGAAAGTTCCATAGAATGCGACGCGGAAATAATCAGGGTAATAACGCTGATCCGCGACAATGTGTTCAAGAAGGGCTGCCTTATGTCGGAGTATTTCAGCTAACCGGGTGCTATAAAGACCTTTAGTAGTGCAGCCAAAAAAGTGTAAATCGCGCTCACTAATTGTAAGTGGCCTCCGAGTGTTGGTAGGCGAGTTCGTCGCAAATCTGGACAGCATTCTCCCACGCTTTCCCCTTGCCTATTTGCAGTCAGAGGAAGGCTGCTCCACGAAGAAAGAGATGGCTGACTTACCGAGGTAATCCAAGATCAAGAGGCAGAGTGTCTCTTTACGGTGGAACTGCGACTGTCGAGGAAGACCAAGGTCCTCCATCGGCTCGACAAACGAGTTGAGATCCCACTCGTGGAGATCCGAATGCAGCTTGAGCGTCAATGCGGCTTCCACGTAATTCTGACTTTGCAGGTGCATCTGAACGAAATATGTAAGTACCGCACTATCGAATGAACAGCTTTTCCGCACATTTACGAGCTGATGGACGTATTTAATATAAATCTCATCTCGGCCTATTCGTCGAATGAAGTTCATGAGTCGAAGCTAATTAATGTCATATCAGTCATAATCACAGCAGCCCATTCACTCAAATCACATACCGTCGCAATGACCCTGTCATCAGCAAATTCCTCTCCCTCTGGCAATGCGCGAACGTTCAACAGTAGTTCAAGGAACAAATCAACCGAGTCCAAGAAATTTGACACTCGTTGTCGAAGCTGTTCATCAACATAGGACGATTCAAACAAATGCCGCAACTGCCCAATAAAGAACGTCCGCGAGATATCATCCGCCTTGCTATCCGACATGAACAATGTATCAAGCTTATTAACAAGCTCATTCTCAATCTCGTCGAAGTTCTGTGAGATATGATACTCTGAGACGATCATACTGTACAGAATCTGCACTGCGTTGTTTCGGAGTCGGTCGTGATGACTTAAGCAAAGGTTGACGACATGCCCGACCAGAGAATTCATAGCGACCTGATAACCGCCGTATCTTGTTACGGCACCAGCCTCCGCCGCAACCTGCTCTGGCCAACCGAGGGCATCCCATAGTCGTAATAGAATCGTAGCACCTTCACCGCGGATGTCGCCAGCTAAACGCCATACAGCTCTCCGCTTCTGAGGACTAAACTCTTCGATGACCAGCTGCTCAGATGAGAGCAGTTTCAAGAGCATATACAAAGCCTCTCTCCACAGACTATTGTTGAATTGATACGCCTCCTCTTGGTCTGGGATGAAGTCCCTCACCAGCAACCGCGCAACTGGGTCCACCAACTTGACGAGCACCTTGTGCGCAAGGATATTGACATTCAACCAGTTACTTGGGAACGCCTCGTTGTCCAAGATCGAACACGCGACTTTGAAAAAAGCGGAAATGAGACTCCCGAAGTTCTCCTTCCCCTCGATCTCGAGGCTTGCCTCCAGGAAATTCGTAATGTCTTTTTTCGGCGAGGACAGTACGAGTACTAGGAAGACTACGGCGATCTCGGCAAGCGTGCAATTGAAGATGGCTCCTTGAATAGATTGGCTCGAAGCAGCAGCAGACGAGACATCCCGATCTGTGCTTGGCGCGTGTGCAAATAGAGAGAATGGGTACGATTCCGGGAAGCTTACGGGCACAGGAGCAACTAATGCATGTCCTGACCGTGTGCGCTCAAGGGCTCGAATGGACTCCGAACTTTGCAGCTCCCTATATGAGTCAAGCAGTCTGAAGAAAGGCCATTCAGTTAGAAGGGCATCGAACGGAGTATATTATGCTAGTTCATACCTCGGCATGAGGGACAGCAAGTACTCAACATTATCCTGTTCCTGTCTCAGCAAATTGCGATCGGATGACGTATTCGGGTTGACAAGGTTCTGCTGTAACTTATCCAGCATAACCGCAATAATCGTCACGCAAATGCGTATGCTCTCCAACCAGCCGACACGAGCATTATCCCTCGCGCTCTCTGTATCACCTGGACTCGTCTGCGTGTATTCATCAAACTTCCCGAAATGCGGTTTGATCCAGATGACAACGGCTTCAACAAGTAGGGATCGGGAGGCTGGGATATCAAAGAGGAAACCTTTGACAACTTGGAGGTACATGATAAGCTTCCAGATCACGACTTTTCCCTTCGCGCTCGACACAGAATTTGCGAAGCTTGTAACAATCGATACCAACTCCACGGTTGGGAAAACCTTCGCCAGTTCGGGTAGTATGGAGGTGAAATGTTGCAAAGCAATTGTCTGCGTGCCAATAACTGATGCTGGCGTTGTGGTGGCCATCATACGATTAACTTCCGATAGATGTGCTTGCAATTCGCGCTTGAATGACGCCTCTAAATGTTCCGCCGTCGCTCCCCCAGCAATCCCGGCCTCCTTCGCCTTCTGCAATTCACGGGAGCGTACAATGAACTTGATAATATAGTGCCAGACCTTGAGCGCCGCTCGTAAGGGCATAGCGTTTTCCGCGGAAGAGTGGTTTGCGAGGAGACGATTTAATGACTGGATCATATGTGATGATGCGGACGAGCAATTGAAATGCTTCTCGATATAGACATCCAGGACCGGCTGGAAATTGCTGAAGCGGCGATCTTGTACTATACCAAGGACGGTCACCAGTGCGCTAAAAACCAGCTGGTCCATCTCTCCGGCGAGATTACTCGGAGAAATAAGGATCGCAAACAATGAGTCGAAAATATCCCGCAAGAACTTTACAATCTCTACTTCCCCAACGAATGTAAACTTCGACAATATCGTCGTCAGCACGTCCCTATCATGTATCTGGTCCCAATTGAGCAGGCTCAGTAGTACCTGATTCTGCGTGAACTTTGTCGAGCAGAGAGACGAACGGATGACCAAGTTATCGCGAATTGGAGAACACATCCTGATCATATCCGCGTCGATCGATAGGGCTTCCATCCGCTGTCCCCCTGTTGTCCAAGGTAGCCGTGTAAGATAGGTCTCAGCAGAAATTTGATTGACCGATGAGATTCGATATAATATCAACGTATGGCTCCCGTCCTCCAGAAAAGCACGACCGTCAGGTAAGAGCGGCAGAAAAGCAAAGGCAAAGGGTCTCTCGAGCTCGCCTACGCGGGTCGGTGGCTTTTCCCTTGAGCTGCGATTTCGGAATGTGAAGTAAAGATGCCAATTGGGAGGACCGTTAAGGGGAAGCTGTAGCTTCATGAGTTCACCAAAGGTCGGGATATTGTTCCGTAAGAAAACCATCGAATTGAACTGGGTTACGGGAGGTTCACCACTCCCCTGTGATATGCTTCGTTCAATCGGGTTTCCTAGATGATCACGCAGTTCAACCGTGACCTGGACGTTGTTCCCGGACGTCGATATTGAACCGCGTGTAAAGTTTGTCACGCTCAATCTTGCACTGCTACTAGACGAAAAGAACTCCCCGCTCCACAACTTAACATACATTTCGTTGCGTATGTCGCCAGGGAAGACAACGTCGGGAAAGCCGAGACGCGCAGTTGAGGGAACGTTGATCAGCAAGGAAGGATTTTCGCGAACAATCGTTTTGGCGTCACCATGGAAAACCCTTACTGAAATAGCTATCATCTCCGCTCTGAATGACGTTAGCCAGACCCAGTCGCCTTTAGAAACTACTCGTTGACTCACCTTGGTGATTTCTCGTACTCCTTCGAGTTATTCGCGATGATATCCTGATGGAGCATCGAGTATACAGCTTCATTGGTAGGAACATATATCGGCATGGTGTGCTCCCTCGTTGATCCACCTTCAGTATGGTCTCGAGCGAATTCTCGTAACTGCGCCAATTCAAGCACTGCGCAGCCAAATGGACGTCTGAAGTGTCCAGAATAAGCTGCATCAGAGACCGACCCAGAGCGAGCTACATTCGTTGTCGAAATATTGCCATTTAATGAAGTGGTCGACTCCCACCTTCCCGGTGCTACGGCTTCACCTGATCCACGGTGTGTACTCTCGACGGGCACACCGGAACTGAACGTACTGGCGATCTTTAGAGCTCCGTTCCGTATTATCTTGCAGACCAAGTACATCGGTTCCTGAACATCCGCATGTACCAAATCGGTGAATAAAGTCCGAATGCGCGCTGATGGATCCCGAGCTAAGACACCATTGTGATTAAGCACCGCACAGAAGTCCTCTGTCACAAAGCGCATGTCGTTCTTATTATACAGAGAGAAATACAGTTCGGCCGTTTCCCCTGGAGAGCATGGCGAAGCGACGAATGCCCGTAAGTCGAGGAAAACATGGTAAAATTTGGCAGAGACGGGTTTCATGGGCTGAGGTGGAGCAAGAGATCCCAGGACGCGTGAATTCCCTCTCGGACGACCGGCTTCAGGGAACACAGAACTTGCGGGGGTCGGTGCAGGTCCAACAGGTGCAGCTATTGTTGTGTACTCAGCTGCAGCGCCGAGCACGGGCGCTCTTGCATCCATGTATGCTAACGCCACCTGCATCGCATACATGCGCACGGCACTAACCCAACTTCGCGGGTCAATATCACCCTCGACATCAACATTGACAAGTCCTCCCCATGTTGGGTGTCGAACAATGACATCGAGTCCCTGTACGATATTCCCACTGACAAGCCTCCCGACACACTCGCGGCGTAGATTCGCAGTTTCTTCCGCGCTGAGAGTCTGCGCAAGCAATTGGCGTCTCCCCAGATGTAGCGCTTCAATGTGGTCCCGGACAAGGTGAAACAGTGCATAGTCTCGCCTCGCAAGATACATAAACATTAGATTATGCCATTCTCGCAACGCGGACGCGATCTCGTCGATGATCGGTTGTTCTTGTCCGGAAGCAGTGTCGTCCCCTGACTTCAAAGAAGGGCGCGGCGGCAATGGTTTGAAAGGTTGTGACTCGGACGGTGAAGCTGAACGAATACTTGGAGGATAGACCGGCAAGCCAGCTCGCGACGAGTTTGCTTGGTCGGGCGGGGGGCCCAGTCGAAAGGACTTGCGATTGGGCGCCTGTTCTGCTTCTTCATCCTCCTCCTTGAGAGTCTCCATCTCTCTCCCCCTTTCTCTAGAACCATTGACGAGTGATGCCACATCGGCAAGACGGCCTTCTGCGTCCGAGAGCTCATCCCGAACATGTATGTGCGAGGCTGGGAAAATACCGATAAACACCTGTTGAGGTTCGGATACTTTCAATGCTTTCGAGGAAGAAGGATCGGAGCATGCTGCCCAATTAATCGGCGGCCGTCTTGTGGTACATACAACATAACTTCGAGTGTAGATTAGAAATTTTGAAACAACCAGTAGAAATTAGAAGAGTACCCGCGATACCAGACGCCTTCACATTCCTTTCCCTTTGGCGTGTACTTTTCAAACGCGTATATTTCATCTCCAACCTCAAGCGAAACGATGTCCTTGTGCGTAAACTCGCCCTCGGAGTTTTCTGTGACTGTTGAGAGGCGCGCTGTCCGACCTGATACACGAGTGTCACGTTGACCTGGGGAGAGGGGATGAACAGCATAGCCGTATACTATGAGTGAGAGGGGCTCCCAGACGCCTCGGCGCTGGCTAGTCGACGACGGGAGCATTGAGGACGGCGCCGCAAGGCCGGGTTGAAAAGAGGAAGAAAGAAAGGGAGTGGAAAGACGAAGGGAGGCTAATTCTAGTTGTAATATAGAGCAGATGAACGTGACTATTTACTTATTTCCCGCGTCCGCTTGGCGCTCAACGACGTCGGCGACAGTCCCTTTTCAGCCTCAACGGTGGCGACAGCGAACAAGATCGAACAACGCTCTAAAGTTCCCGTCTGGAAATAGCTAAATCGCGGACATAGCCCGACCCTATCACCAGGCGGTGCTCTTCAACCGCCGACTCGGGGCAACAGTTCCAGCGCTGCCAACATCCTCAGAGATACTATACTTATCAACCAGCGAACAATCTACACGTTGATATTCTCTTTCTCGCCTCTGGCACAGGTTGTCGATACAGCATCAGTATCCTTTGCATGCAGAGGCACTTGAGTCAACAACTCGTTTCAATTCAATATGGCACCCTCTCGAGGCCCTCAAAGTCTACCACGTACACTACACAATACGCTTGATGGCCACAAAGGCTCAGTACATGTCGTGCGATATGCAAAGGGATCTGCGAAATACGTCCTCACAGGTGGGCAAGACCGAAGTGTACGTCTCTGGAACCCCGCCACAGGTCTCGAAATCAAAAGGTACGCGGGTCATGGCTACGAAGTACTTTCCATCACAGTGTAAGTTCCATCTCCATCTGTCAGCACTTGCACATTCTGATGTGCTGTTAGTGCGCACGATAATGTCAAGTTCGCCTCCTCTGGAGGAGATAGGTCTGTCTTCCTCTGGGACGTTGCCACGGCTACCACCATTAGAAGGCTTTCTGGACATATGGGGAAGGTAAACGCTGTCGAGTTTAATGAGGATGCGTCGGTACTTGCAAGCGGTGGGCATCGTTCTTATCCGTGACTCGTTTCGCGCGTTCAGCTCAATTGTCTGGAATTGAAGGATCCTTTGATGGGATGGTTCGCCTTTGGGACCTCCGGTACTGAACTTTTCTCAAACACCCTCCCCAGCAAAACTTACAAAGGATACTACTAGTTCACAACCCCGGCAACCCATCCAAACTCTCGACGAATCCCGTGACGCAATCCAGGCCATCCACGTCGGCAGCTCATACATAATGTCAGGCTCCGTCGACGGGCACATTCGCACGTACGATCTCCGCAAGGGAGAGCTGCGTTCAGACTACCTCGGGCATCCTGTCACTTCCATCCTCCCTATGCAAGATTCCACAGCAGTCCTAGCTGCAACGCTCAACTCTCACGTTAGACTTCTTGATCTCCAAACAGGCAAAATGCTTAACGACTTTACGGGACATAAGAATGAGTCTTACCGTTGTCATGCATGTTTTGGACATGCTGAAGCCAGCGTAATTTGCGGAGATGAGAATGGAAAGGTGTGGGCTTGGGATTTGTTAGATGTAAGTTCTTGGTTGGTTCACTCCATCTGAAATGCTTATAAGCGATTAGGCGAAACCGTTGGCACCGAATCCTCCTCCAATAGTCCATGACAAAATGATAACATGGGTCGAACACCATCCAATAGATGCGGGCGAGATGGTGACAGCCAGTGCAGACGGGACTGTCAAAATCTGGAAACAATTATAAAGCCAAAAATAGTGAATTGTTTGTAATCGTGCAAAAATATATCATTAATATTGTCATCGAGTCAAAAACAAAGTCGTGCCAGTGCAATGTAACAACACGCCTTCGTGAACAACTGAATAGTCTATCGTTTTGACTGATTCGCGGCCTCTGAAGAGAACAACAGATATAAGCGACATTCATGTAAATAATAACATCAGACCTCACCTCGTCGAGTCGCATCCTCCAACAGCTGAGTATCGACGTGCTTAGCTGGTACTTGTACGTATCGCACCACAGATCCACGAATAAAACAGTTCTTCACCGCCATCTAGACATATATAACGAAATTAGAATTCTTGCATGACCAAGTCAGATCCAAGAGGAAGCAACAAACCATGTGAGGATGATTCGCTTCGTCTAGTACCTTGATATTATCCAATCGAATATTTAAGAACCTAATCCAAGCACAATATTGAGGGATTTAGTCTCGATTGTGTACTTCAAGAGGATACGTACTGATCAACAGACTTGAGTACACCAGTGATTGAGAGATCGTTCTTAAGTTCAACCGTAACCGTCTGGTCCGTCAGAGTCTTGAATAGTGAGAAGATCAACTAAAAGTATTTTGGAGTGAGCAGCCGTGCGGAATAAATAACATTAGCGTTAGATTACCATTTCTAATGCTCAGCTTTGGAGTGGTCGTGGACGTAAAGAGGGTGGAGAACAGTCAGAATTGACGCACGCGTGATCTCAACGCGTCGCGCGGCTCCGATCCATTATTCAATCTCCGACATCCATGCGTTGCTTGCAAGTTTGGATCCCCCCTAACAGCATCAATCGATTACTAAGTAACATCGAGACCTTCAAAGAGTGTGACAATGTCTCGAGTTGGAAACAACAAGCATTGCCATCGAACAGGTAGAGTATAACGCGAATCAGACAATTATAGACAAGTGCTATGGCGAACATGACATTGTGCATTCCAGCCGAACCAAATTACTGGACAAAAACGTCGCATCAGAAACCGAATTCTGAACGTGGAACATGGCTTGGTACACTTGAGAGGATTGGTCGTTTAAGATCGCATTACCGGCATTTTCCGGTCTTGGCTGCAGGCCACCAAAGTTTTGAATGACATAAAATCAGTGACAACTTTTCCTTCCATCTTCCTTCCATCTACCACGCGTATAACAAGCTCCACAACTGCCTTCAACTCCATTTCCTCCAATAGAACTCTCAATCATGGTGTTCGTTAGCAAGCGTATCAGACTTATGCATGCCGAACGCCAGAAGCCTGCACCGAAGGCTGTCGAGTTCAACCCTTTCGCCGATGAGGATGAGGCTGTCGTAGATCCGAAAGCTGAGCCAATGCTCGACTTCGTGAACGAGTTCGACTCGCCCTCTCAAAAACAGCAAAAACGTGAACTAGCGCCCGCTCGATACAGGGAAGCTGAGCTTAAGCATCCACGTCCCATTCGACAGGTTGCGCTCCAAGACGCCCTGTCACGATTCGAAGAGGTGACATTTCAACCTCTATGCTAGTGGATCAAGCCACTTACCCTTGTCCCAATAGATGGTCAACCAACCTGAATTTCAACTGGCTGGAAAGGTCACGGATCAGAACACGCTGGCGCGTTGTGAGGATGTAAGCCATTGACCTTTATATACTATGTCTTCAAGCCACTCATCGCATTTCTTCAGATGGCGCACCTAAGCGGCTCGCAGACTGCCCCCCGGAATGAAGACATGTTTAACAGCGCCTCAAGCCCCACCATGTTGTCATTCGAACAGGCAGTCCACTGCGGACTGTCAGAAGAACGAACCAACCCGTTCCTTCCGCCTGCAGCTAATGCGGCCAACATCTATACCACAGAAAACACATACCTCCACGCGCCTGCATCTTTGCAGCCTCTGCACAGCTCCAATGATCTTCATCCTTCAGGCGGTATCGTATGTCCGTCACCGGGATTCCTGGAGCATTTGTCAGGTCATCAACATGGTCTACCTGCACAACCGACCTCTATCCTCAACGGGACTTCGATCGAGGATCCAATGTCTGTTTATAGTCTGATTCCTACGGCTGCCTCCCAGGTTACTGGGTGTGAACTAGCAGGCGAGGCTGAGGCCGGGGAGGGCTTGTGGCATGAATATAAGCCGATCGGATCTAGTGTGGACAACCCTGATCTCATCTGGGACAAATTTCGATGGAGCTTCCAGGATGTGGATATGACGGCGTTTGACATTGCCAACGATACACTGCAGTCGGTCATCCTTGCAGGCGGACTTGACGAGAGCTCCGGGTCAGACTCATCTTCCCTTTTCTCGAGTCCGTGGCCTGCGATTTCGCTTCCTTCCCCAAACCTGTCCGCGAACGATTCAACGACAATATGGTCGGTACCGAGCCAACCGGAAAAGGCAGAGGATGTACTGATGAATGCTCCTCTCGACGAGGAAGGTACCGATAGTTGGTCATTCCTGAGCCAACACTGGCCAGGAGTCATGGATGATGCCCCAAGATTCACCTCCATCATCTCAACTTGAGAAAGCCGCAAGGTAAGTCCTGCGGCGTCTGTATCCTATGTCATGGTTGCTAATCACCTCTTACTGCAGGCCTCTCGAATACAACTGTACATACCAGTAGCGCAATCCTTGCGTCCCCTTATTTATACCACGCATGGGCTCCTTGCCTTTGCATGTACATACAACAGCAACCCGACCGCGATGCCTACGCTTCAGTGAAAGCACGGGACGAGCCATCCACAAACGTCGCGCTTCTGATCAGGCTGTAGTGCACGCCTTGGATCAACACACAGGCTCGTCAACTTCATCACTTTGGAATCGGTCGGCTCCTCGCTTCTCGTGCAACTCCTATGTAAATCGATTGTACGATAGTGTCGTTTATTTTTCGCATTACGTCGACCGCCCCCTCTCCTCCTACCGACCTACCCAATCTGTCGAAGCGGAGGTGATCTTTCGTCTCCGTCGTTCAACCCCCGCTTATAGATACCTGTACCAATAGCTTTCTGATGTCCTTTTACTTGTTGTAAAGTTATTGAAATATACCTTCCTGCTCTGGTCGCCCGTCCTGGAATCAGGATAGGTGACTGGACTGGGTCTGCGTGGGATCATAATATCTCGTGTGTATTGTTCCCGGAGCTTGAGGGCAAGTTCGAGGAGTTCCGAATACATTTTCTGCAACGAACCAGTCAGTCAATCGAAAACAGTAGTATAAGCCTATTCGGAACAACCATGAGCATTGGAACCACTGATCATCTACAGCCAAAGTACCGGACCAGCGTCAGGAAGTGAGATATCAAACTTTAAAGGATTATAATGCCTCCATCAGAGACATGCTTAGTTTGGAGTTCCCTTTATCCTTGAAAGACTGTGTCTTTCCATATCCATGCGGGCTGTGTCCAATAATAGAAACCAGAAAGGAACGACCGACTGTCCACGACGAAAACTCACTAGTCGTGTCAGCCTCAAGAAAACATCCACAGCCCGGAATAGATCCGCGATTCGCAAACCGCAGCAGCTCAAGTAGGCTAGGAACACCCCTTCTAGCTCATAATGCAACTGAACCCAGAGTTAATAAGAGCGAGAACAAAGGGAAAGACGAAAAGGGCTTACCTTTCTTCGGGTAAGTGTATGTGGTCATTCGACCACAAGCGGGCATCTCCGTCCTCTATGGTGCCACCATTGCGGACCTCTCCGAGGAATGATCAATACCGATCTATCCACCAAGACGAAGGGCTGCTGTAACAGCAGACTTACTGTCGGTAAAGTGGAGGTTAGTTATGAAATGCGTTGGGTTAGAGAGATTTTCGAACTTTACGTAATGGCGCAAATAAAGGAAAATACATCTATTTGTATTGTTGATTGGTACTCGGAAAATAAAGTAAATGTCTGACAAAAAGAACAGCGGACGACGACGAGACGTGAATGTACATCGAGTATGCATACATCCAAAGCTTTTCTTATACAACATTTGAAGATGGACTTGGAGACGGGGAAATGAAAGAAGTGCGATAAGGACATGTACACGGAACACGAGCTATGTAGACGAAAACGAAAGCGCGAGAAAAGTGAGAGAGACCGGGCTGATATTCTGCGTTGGGATTGAAGAGCAGCGAGAACCCACAAGCGTGACTTTGTAATTTTAATGAAAGCCATTTATGAATGGCTTTCCTCGTAACGGTGTTCTGAGCTGGGATCGAATTGAGTATACAGATAATCGTGGGGAGAATTATGAGCGTCGTGCACATTCGTATCGTATACTGATGCCGACATCACGTCATTGCTGTTACCACCAGTTTCCAGCCCGCCTGACGTAGGGTACATCAGCTCGCTCGCTAGGCTCGACCGTCTACTCTCAAAAATATCCTGAGGGAAATCCCGAGCAAACTGCATGGCGGATTGCGAGTTGCCGCCAAGTCCACCGTGCATACCTATGGGTACTTCGAGACCGTGTCCTTGATGGGTAATCCCCGCAAGTGACAACGACCCGAAGTTCACATCGGAAGCGAACGGATTGGAGAACGCCTCTTTGTGCAACGGTCCAGGTGTAGCATCAAAGTCATTTGGATCATGTTCATGATAGTAATCATGTGTCTGAGGGGGCATCGACTCAAGTGAGATAATCGAATCGCGCTGGTGCCATGGGTCCTCCTCAGGAAAGGGCAGGTTGGGGAAATAAAGATGATCTGCTGGCGGTTGTAGAGTGCTTGGTTCAGGGATATGGGGACCTAATTCCGGGTGCAGCACTTGTTGAGGTTCAGAGACCATGTGAAGGGACTGGCGCGAAGGCTCAGACTCGTGGGTCTTTCTAGCGATTCGTTCTCCCCTTGCCCCTGATATATATGAATTCGTCGAGGTCGACCTACTGCGCCCTGGTCTGGTAGCGCGAGAAGGTTGGCTCACTGGCATAGACGCGGAGCTTTGCGACGATGGTGGGGATTCACAAGTAGGGATAACGGACTACGATAACTTTGGTCAGTTCACCAGGCATGAGTGACCAGGCGCGACGCACGTATTTAGAAATAATCTTCTCGACCGCCGGAGCAAGCAGCTGCCATGGGAATACCTTGACGTCTTTCTCAATGTTTCTCGGTTTGGGAGGGGGAAAATCCATGATCCTCTGAAAGAACATCTCAAATCCACCCTTCGTCTTCGACACCGTTGTGGGTTTAAAACCCTCCAGATTTCGCCGAATCCGATTCTTCTCCTCTACCGTGAATGGACTCGCAACAAGGCGCTCTAGAAGGTAGATTACGTCCACAGAGGTAAACCAGCAGTTGCGCGTCTCCTGACGGTAAACGCAAGATATGACTATATGATCCTCGTCATATGCTTCTTGGGGAATGACCTCGCAGGAGACTCGAAGCCTATTTCCGTCCAACTTCCGTCCAAACCGAATAAGTCGTCTACCAACTGCCAATTCATGAGCGGACCTACAGGACGGTCAAGCAATGACAAAGGGAAGCGACGGCACGGGCTACTCACCATTTCTTGTCTAGCGAACCAGGATGTTGCATACCATCCTCCTCCACCCATTCAAGCATGGCAGGTTGTGCCTCGGCGTCATTGAGACCCTCCGCGGAGATATTTGTTGTCCGCACTAGTTTAAACCCCCTCTCGGGCGGCGATGCGACGACAAGAGCCTTCTTTGGACTGGTAAAAATCGACGGGGACTGGGATTGGGACGAATTCGAATACAACTCTGCGTCATCCTCCACTCTCTTGCGTTTATTCCTTACCGGAGATGCCGCTTCTGGAACTTGAGAAAGGTCGACCATCGCTGCTGGCACTATCGTCGCTGGTAGGGAAGTCAGAAGAGAAATTAAGGTAATACATTATAGGCTTACTAGGAGCCCAATATGTAAAGTTTCCAAAGGTAAATGACTCGACAACCTCTGTCGTGTTGTCCATCGCCTGTATGGTAAGAGGTACGGAAAACCGCTCGGGGAAATTCGTCTCAGGGTAAGAGGGGGCAATTGCGCGAAGCTCGACTCTCGTCACCCTCCGTTCAGGCTCTTGCTTCATTACAGTAGGTGACATTGATGGAGGTAAGCAGTTAACCATTGTCCTGACCGCAGTGCGTCCAAATACGAGACGAAGTCTCAGACCGACCAGGGATATCTCCTGGCCGAAATCGTCTTCGTTCTCCCCCGCACTCGTCCGAAGTTCCAGATTTACCGTGATGGGAGTAGACGCTTCGCCCTCTGACGGAGTGTAGTCATGCACGACAATCATACCGCTTGCCGATACAAGGTGGGAAGATGGATGATGCAATGGCGTGATCGGTGGCGAAGGGGGAGGAGAGGCAGAATGGATACTCTCGGTCACTGGGTAGAGCTCGGCGTGCGGTGACATGCACGGCTGACTGCTTCTATTCGAGTCCGGACTACGTTGACGCAGTGGATATCTTGGATTGTACATTGCAATTGGGACTGAGGAAAAATGGTCGGGTAGGCTGACGCTGTATGCGGATGCTGGGATGTTTGGATACGTGATAAGATCGGGATGGTACGGGCAAAACTCGATGGCGTTTCTTGGGAGGACAGCGGCCATATCAAGTGCCTGGGCACATCCAGAGGATGGCGAATACTATTCAAATACCTGCCGATGGAAGGCAAACATGAGTCAAAGTGGAGGGGAGACAAGTCAAAAGTACTAACACCAGATAGAAGTGCTGCAAATACCGCGAGGAAAATCAGCTAAATCGGGGAAAATGTGAAAACGAGTCAGTGAATCTTAAACAATGTTGTTGCAGACGTCCAAGTGGCAGCGACGAAGTGTGCAACTGGATGATGCGAAAATATACGAAGGAGTGGCCTGAAAATTCAGGATGGGTATCAATAAAAAGAGGTAAAATGATATGAACCAAACTTGCGGAATAAGACAAGCATAGGACGAGCTGGGAAGAAGTTCGCTGTCATCTGCGGCTGAGCACATGCATGTCACCGCCCCGTCTTTGGTGGAATCTGACGAAGATAGCGACTGCTTGCACGGCCTCAACCTGATCGTAACAGAATAGGAGTCCCGTGAGGGGAACAATGGGAAATGTAATTGCAGATCCGCCTTGGAGCATGAAGGTTATCAAATGATTAGGATAGCACTTTCATAACGAACGTGAAATCGAGGGCCCGAGAGCGTCAGGACGGAATAGATAAAGGGGGGGCCAATGATGGGTTAAGTATGACAGGAGAGTGGCTTAAACTAGCATCACCCTTAGAAGCCGCGTACTCGGCATGAGCAACCACGAGATGTAACTCTCCGATTTTTCCAAAGAATATCACTTCCTCCATTCCTCGGATGCCCGAAAATGCCAGGATTTCCTTAGCTGCCCTGACAGTCGAATACATTCCCCTCCCCGATAGATGAGAAATTTGAACACAATAGAAAAAATCGAATCCCCGTCAACCATAGCCCTCGCGTAGCACTGCATTGGAATACTGCTTATTTTGGGCAGCACGCAACAAATTCAAGCATGAAGACACGAGATATGGCCAGCTTTCCAACGGGCTTGTTTCCCTTGTTCTCCCTTCGTGTCTTCTCCTTCCGTAATTGAAACTACGTTAAAAGATCGTGCTACTGGAGGCACATGACCCTCAAATGGTAGTATGCGCTTGCAAACCGAGCAACAGTCAACGAAGAGATTTTGATAGGATGTCAACAGATCCTGTCGAAAGCTATTAGCTCGCATTACGCCTGCTGGCTGGCGCAAATTGCTTACAACAAGCTGGGTGAAGGATACGTTAGGCTCCTTCTCTATCATCCGGGAGACATGCTGTGTGAGCTTCTGAAACACGGTGAAGTCTGAATGAGAGTAGGGTCCTTTCTAGCAATAATGCGCTGGTCATCACTGAACCCGAAATAACAAATAGCAATTTCTCGCACCTTTTCCCGAGGACCTAGAGCTACAACACCGTCTACGCAGAGCTGACCGCTACTTTTGTGTCTTAGCTTTACGAATACAGTTGTCACGTCGCGAATTGTCACCCGCACTATTTGAGAATCCGAGACATTGCGTGGAGTACCCATTTTCGGGCGAGTGGGTAGCCAGATTGCTAGAGAAATTCTAGATCCTTGGTCGGTCTGGATGGGTCTCCCGTTGTATTCCCGGATGAACGAGATGAGATCGTCTAGATTTCGGACATTCTTGTCCTCTGGTCGAGGAGGAGGAAAAACATGCGTCGCTTCAACCTGGAAAGAGGGAAACGGCGCCGGTGAATCCGCTGCCACCATACGCCTGCAAAAGGGTCTGAGCGAGCATGTCCGGGAATGTAACTCGGTGAAAACCCACCGCTTCTTTCTCGTTCTCCGGCCATTCGGTGGGATATCTAACCTATCCTGTACTCCACTTTCACGTGCTGTCTTCAGCGCGCCTTGTACCACATCTCCGGACAGCTCCTGCTTCGCATCATTCAGCATGCGAAATGCGACTCGAGCCTGTGATCCCATTTCACGCGCTCGCATGTTAACTTCAGTTCCAGTATCGGCGTTTAGGATGGAGTTGATGGTATCAGACTCCGATGTGTCATTACCACCAAGCCCAAGCTCAGACAGCCCGCCAATGGAGATTAACGGAGATTGAGCGTGGAATACGAGTAAATGTGCTGGTATGCTCCGAATTCTGGTCATACGGGTCTGTAATGACGTGAGCGTCTTGATCTGCTGTTGTAAAAGAACTATCTTGGAAGGAGTCGCAGGTGGCTCAGTATTAGATTCTTGCGCTGGTTTCTCCGTGGCCGTGGGTGACGCTTCTGGAGGAACTCCTGTGGCTGTAGAGGGAGGTGGTGGGGCTGGGGCGTTGGGTTGCGATGAAGGCGCTGACCCAGAGGGTACAGGGTTGGGTTGAGTCTCTGAGCCGGCAAGTGGTCTGCTTGTAGCATCTCCTGATACATCCATAATCTTGTTGAGGAGGCCACTAAGAGTGGGGAGTGGCAATCTCCAAGTGCCGCGCGAGCCCCCTTTTTTTCAAGCGGAGTTGTAACATCTACCATATATGGTAAGAAACAGCGATCCATATTTACCGCCTTTCGATTCAATGTACCAATCCTTCATGAGACCAGATAATTAGCATTTTATGAGAAATATACCAGAGAATTAAATAAAGACATTCACTTGATATGATACTAGACAAATTAAGACAAAAATGAGCATACATAGCATGTTTTATTGTAGATTATTACCGGTCAACAGTACTCATGGTCTTGAACAAGGTCTTTGGTGATGTTGCTGGTTATTCATTTGTATACACAGTGACTTTCTAATATGAATATATCAGAAGCATACTATCTGCTGTATTTTAAAGCTTGCTATACTGATTCCTTGATGTAGATGGTGTCACTGTATGCATCTCTGAGAAAGACTAAGATAAGCACTATGCAGTATCATTGATGGCATTTTTGGAGCTTGTACAGGTACCATGGTATATTTACTTGATTTATCAAATGAATTTTGTGCTTGCAGACATTTTGCAATATTTTCTTGCATTATTGCTCTTTTGCTGGTTCGTGCACCCATACAAATGCAATGTCACGTGACAGAGTTTTCCTTTATTCGGTGAGATTCAATGCACTCTTCGAACACTCAGAACTCACTGAATTTCTCAACGATTTCCATGTAAATGTACAAATCACATTGTTTCATGACTATCTTCATTTTGTTGAGAAAAAATTTTCAAGAAATTATCTAGTTCCTTAGATATGACCTAAAACTATACAATATCTCGGCGGATTTTAGTAAAAGTCAATTTCTTTTTTGAAGATATTGGTCTAAAGACATCAAAGACATGATATACACACTTAATACTAGTGATCTTTGTGATGTGGGAGGGTTACATGGAGTCGAATGTGTCTCTCAAAAACCGGTCATCGCTTATGCTTAAGCGAGCTCCGGCACGACGCGGCATAGACCGTGAGAACGGTCGTTTTTTTGATAGGGATTGCCACTCCCCACTAAGAGAGGCGAATAAGTCGAGACTGAAAGAGGAAAATGGCAGTCACGCTTCGACCGACGCGTCGACGCGTCACGACAGATTCAAGCTCCGCGACATCCGCCCTTAGGGCAGGAAAGGGAGTCATTCTCAGGTTTCTTGGCTAACTTCATGCCCAGTACTCGATCTGTGAATGAAGCCATATCTGCAACAGAGAGTTTAGATCACTCATTTCTGCTTTTCCAAGTGAACTTGCAATATATGTAGATGTAAGTTTTGACGTTGACGAACGATCTTTTAACGGCTCCGATGAGAAAAGCTAGCACACTCTATTTACCCATTCACACAGAGGTCGGTTACGTGAATTATAAACCTTGCAGTAGAAATTACCTGCATCATATATAAGGTACATTGCATTACCAATCATAACCTGGATTGGGCTAAACAATGATTTAAAGGAAGGATAGACAGCCAGTGTGAGACGAGCAGGTAGCATACAATAC
Source organism: Inonotus obliquus (assembly GCA_032164295.1). NCBI lineage: Eukaryota > Fungi > Basidiomycota > Agaricomycetes > Hymenochaetales > Hymenochaetaceae > Inonotus > Inonotus obliquus. The sequence continues at coordinate 738,729 of JAJHTX010000006.1, read as the reverse complement.
TACCATAGATTAGCTACTGAACTTATTCAGTACCATCGGCGGTTTGAGTAGCAGCACCGGCACTAGTTGAATCGCCGGCAGCGCCATCACTAGCTGAATTACTGGCAGATGCAGAGTCACTTGCAGTTTCTCCCGCCGACGTAGAATTCGCTGCCGAAGATGAGCCTGAGTCCGAGCGTCCAACGCAAGGTGATTCCTGATGGCGTTCGTCATTCGAAGTGAACCCGGTACTAACACCACAAAAGATGAGATTAACTCCAACCTAAACACACAGCATCAGGAATTCCTGCTATCGACAGACTTATTCAATATAACATACACCACCTTCCGGACATTGAATAGCGCAGTCATCGTTAGGTTCATAGTATGCTGTGTTGCAACCATCTTCCCCACCTGGTATAACAAATATTAAGCAGCTATAGTTTGGGATAGTGATACAATTTAAAGCCTTACAAGAAGCACCAAGCCCAGCGCACCCATCAATGAATTCGAACCCAACGGGGTCAGTGAATACGTTACTTCAAACGAATTAACGGATTGACATACTCGCGATTGTAGGGAGAAACTCACGGAGGAATCAGACTGATGTCTCCATTACCAAGATCTTGTGTGAGAGTGAATTCTAGCAGTGAGCAACCCGCACCATTGTTTGGATCAGGGCATTGATCATTGGGCAGCCAACTAGAGAGTTTTTCTTTAGTGTATAGCACTAGGAAGGTTCACGGTGTCGAAAACACGCACGCGACTCCAGATTCAAGTATACCCTCGTGGACGTATTCACCGTCACCTTCGAAAAGGATGCCGTTCCCGTCCCCTAACTTGGGCTAATTTCCGAAATTCAGGAAAGGAATGTAACGACTCCATCGAAAAGTACTCACAGTACCGCTGCCACAGCTTTACGGACGAACAGGACGAACATGATTTAGATCAAGGGAATAGTAACTGGAGGGGATGCTTACTTGTTTGTGATAGTTATCCTATGTGTCTCCGCGATGACAAGGCCGATGACGCAGGATAGAAGTGTGATGAGGCTGATTACAGAGGGCATGTTGGCACGTCGAGGCTCAGGCGGCTCCCCGCACCAGCATTTATTGTATCGCGACGCATTGCATTATTGGTTACGTTCGCTCTCGCACGAGTTTTGCTACCATATCTCCTTCAAAGCACGTGCAAAATCAAGAGCGTGCAAAGCCCAAGAGGAGCCATCTGCGCATTTCGAACCACGTAAACTATATCAGTTATGAGAATAGATGACACCATAAGGCAGCGTGATAGGCGTACCTATAATAATGAGGAGATTCAGGTCCTTTTCTGGAGGCCGCATAGAAATTGCTGCAGGAAATGTATGAAACCTCCCTCACGGAATGCCTGCAAAGTGGATGTGGAAAGCCGCGATATGAACGTAGAGTATGGGCCCCGGTTCCCAGAGTCGGTCCGTAACAAGACAATCGGGGAATTCACTTGCGCTAGCTACTCCTGACCTGACAGACACATTAACCTGCAGGGCAGAAGATGTTGGTGGAGGAGTTGAAGAAGGACTGAGATGGCATGGTTCCCGAGCTCAAAGTTTGCAACACGCTGTCACAAAGGCAGAGATAGAATGTGCTGAGGAAGACCTTGAGTTGAGCTGGTCTACACACCAGACCGGGAGGAGGAGCAGAACAAGCAGTAGAAATTGACACACGCACTTCTGCAATGTGATATGACACTTTAGGGCCGGTCAGAGACTAGCGCGTCTAGAACGTGTAGCAAAGTTTTCTCCAAGCTCTCCAAGCTAAGCAACTCAGTCCATCTCGTATGTGTTTGATCCAGGGGAAAGAATAGTCATTAGAAATTGCAATCACCGCCCCATCTGACACGTAACCACCGCCTCATATAAAGTCTAGGCGAGGAAGATCGCATGCCGCTTTCATTAATATTACTCTCCGGGCAATAGGTGCGTGGCGCGCAGTCACTATCGCAAGCATAACCAGGATTTTTAGGGAATGAGGAAGGACGTTTGGTGCGTAATAGTTGTACATGTGCTTCTCTTACGTAGCTGCTTATCGCCAGTATTTCCTAAGCTTCTTCAAAGTGATCTCGTGCTCGCTATAGATCGCATGTAACGGATAGATAATGAGATGGTACCGTGGATAAACGTATAAGTAGACCAGAAGAAGGATGCTAGCTTCTGGGGGCAACAAATTAGCCCGCGCGCATCATCATTCCGACATAAATATCCTGCTTTGCGCCAGCGGCTCCTTTCTAAACAGCATCTCATCATCTCGTACTCGATGGCCATCGGAACCGCTGATTTGTCTTTGCCAACGCTACCCCGGCTCAACGTCGAGCTTCCAGAACAGATCGATGCTATCTCTGTCGCCTCGGAATGGTTTGATCAGTTCAGTCAAAGTCTTGGGAAGAAAGATATACAGGCAGTTACAGCTCTCCTCATTGACGACGCGTTTTGGCGTGATATGTTGGCTCTCACGTGGGATTTCCGCACTTTCCATGGGTCTGCGAAGATCAGCCGCTTCCTGAATGCCGTTTTGGTTGAATCGCAGGACTCAGATAATGGATTATCTATCTCAAAGTTGACCCTAGACAAGAGCAATGTATCTCTACAGACGCCGTATCCCGATCTTGCTTGGATTCAAGGATTCTTCGGCTTCGAGACTACTGCCGGAATTGGCTCTGGCGTGTTTCGTTTGGTCCCGACGTCTTCTAGCACTTGGAAAGCTCATGTTGTCTACACCAATCTTGAGGGCCTGAAGGGATTTCCGGAACTCGTTGGTCCGCACCGATCCACCTCCGACAATCAGGGTGATGACTGGCTAGCGGAACGTCAGCGCGAAGTATCTTTTGAAGATACCGAACCAGCTGTCATCGTTATCGGTGCCGGACACTGCGGACTGACAATGGCCGCAAGGTTGAAGTATCTCGGCGTACCTACTTTGGTTGTTGAGCGCCACCCTCGTATCGGAGATTCCTGGCGTGCTCGATATGAGGTGCTGTCTTTGCATGATCCTGTCCGTGAGTTACAGTATTCCCATGGAGCTGATCAAAAGAGCTAATTCTGGACAATTTCAGATTATATCCATCTGCCTTATCTACCGTATGCCCCTTCACATTCATACACTATGAAATAAGGATTCAAGTAACACGCTGCATTGAATTTCTTTCCATAGGTTCCCGTCGACCTGGCCGGTTTGGACTCCATCGCCGAAGGCTTGTCTCACAGTAGTCAATATGCTCCTTTGCTTATTGTGCATTTCTAGGTCGCAGATTGGCTGGAGCTCTATGCGCGGGCTTTGGATTTGAACGTCTGGACTGGAACAAGTGTTGACACTATCGAAGAAGGAGCGGTACCTGGACAAGATCCATGGAGGGTGCACATTACGACTGCCGAGGGAGGGAAGCGAATCTTGAGGCCTAGACATGTCATCTTTGCCACCGGTTTGTATGGTCCTCCAAGGGTGCCAAAATTCTCTGGAACGGTACGTACATCGGGGAGTATTATCTGCTCTATGTTGACGGCTCCGCAGGAGAAGTTTGAAGGCAAACTTATTCATACTACTCAGTACAAGACCGCGAGAGAACATGTCGGCAAGAAAGTTGTGATTATCGGCTCTTGTACTTCTGGTTTGTAATCTATTTGCTGGCTTTCCTGTCGGTTTTTTAACGTCAAAGCAGGGCACGATGTCGCTCAGGATCACGGGAAACAAGGCATTGGTATACTTCAGATAACCTTTCACGGCTAACGTTATGTGAGTTTCTGATTACTGACTATAGATGTCACCATGGTCCAACGAGAGTCAACTTATATCATGTCCACGAAGGACGGCGTTAGGACGTTCCAAAAAGGTCAGAATGATCACTCACGCTTTATATATAAACTAACTGGCTCTTAGGAGGCTATGGGGACGATACTCCCCCTCCAGACGTGTCTGACAGGATCGGTGCATCATTCCCTACTTTCTTGACTAAGTTGTTGCATCAGCGTCTGGCCCCTGCAATCGCTGAGCTAGATAAGTAAGTGGCGCGACTTCCTGCCCTTCAATACGCTGACAAATCTTCAGGAAAATCCTTGACGGCCTTAAAAAGGTCGGATTCAAACTAAATATGGGGGAGGATGGCTCTGGGGTCATCATGCTTTATCTTCGCCGCGGGGGAGGCTTCTACTTCGGTCAGTCCCTCACGCAAGTGCTAGATACTTCCCCTCACCGATCCCATGCAGATACTGGAGCATCTCAAATGATCATTGATGGGAGAGTCAAAATAAAGAACGATAGCACTATCTCACGGTTCGTCAGAAATGGAATCGAGTTTGAGAATGGTAGTTTCCTGCCCGCGGACGCTGTCGTCCTTGCTACTGGGTGTGTACCAAGAATATACTTACTACATCGTGCACTCTAAGTTTCTACTCATATAGGTACGAGAGCACAAAGGAACACGTGAAAACTCTTGTTAGTGATGATGTTGCCGGACTCATCAATACAATATGGGGTCTCAATGACGAAGGAGAGCTCAACACTGTTTACCGTTACTCCGGTGTCCCAGGGCTCTACTTCGCAATGGGTGAGTAGCTCAACAGACTCGCGTAAGAAAGGATCTCATATGATTTCGCAGGTAATTTGCAACAAGCTCGTTTCTATTCCAAGCGGCTCGCTCTTCGTGAGTCCATAATCCCTAAGGCACATACTTGTTTTAATGGTTTGCTCCAGAGATCAAAGCTCACGAGGAAGGTATCTTCGGACGCCGTTATTCGGGTTAGATTATTCAATTAGGGATTCAAATCTTTTATCCTTGGCTTGTCAGTGGTGTACTCGTATAGATAAATAGAAGAAGCTTGGTTATATCGTGCCAAATGGTGGCAAATAAGGCGAATACGACGCGTCCAGAGCACGTGATGTGAACATTTTGGGTAGGCTGTCCAAATTCCAACTTTCCAACTTTCCAACTCGACTCTCATATACACATGCCTGTATTCCTCCTCCGCCCGTCAGCCATCTGAACTGCTACTTTTGGTGCCCGCATCTCACTTTGCATCCTTGCTATTATTGATGATATCCCCAGAGGGAGTCATCATTCTCGACAGCTCCAGAAGCCTTTCCGAATCAGAAGTACATAACCTTTTTGCTAATTGTGGAGAAATGTACGTTTCGCTATTCGAGCTGCATAGGTGTCTACTTCAAGTTAACCCCTTCCGTATCTACCTCCTCCAGAAGAAACGTTACTTCATTCAGCTTACCACCAAATAGTCTTCGAGACTTTCCTGGATTATCGCAATACTTCATCGAGTTTGCGGATGAAACTACTGCTAGACGAGCAGTAGAAATATACTTGCCACCGAATGTCTTTGTTGATATTCTATTAACCGCTCCCGAGCTTATACCACTCTTTGCTTCTTTGCGAGCAAGTAAAGTCGGTCTGGCTCAGAATCACTGTCCCACTCTTAGATCACGAAAGACTGGCCGAATATCCGGAAAGAAAGACACGCGTTACGAGAGCGTAGTGATAGTTTGCTGTAAGCAGGAGCAAGATGAATCCGACATCATTTCAGTGTTCTCGACTTGCGGAGAAATGTACGTATCTTCTCATGACCATTATAAACTTTCATGAAGAGCTCCCTAACATTCAACCTCAGCAAGAATGTCCACCCGTGGAAATCCGCCAAGTATCGTAAACGACGTTTCTTCATTGAATTTGCGAGCGCGATAGACGCTGAACGAGCGAGGAGGGGCGAGTTTCCTGGATTGGATGTTCTTGGTCTCGCGCAGAAAATGGGATGGGCCAAGCACTACAAGAAACTTTATCGTTGAGGCGTTCCGCATATGTCCCGGCGGAGACAAGTTGATGAGTACAGATCAGGTCCGTGGGCAGATGAATTCTTCTTGAAGGCATTCATTGTAATACATATCACTAAAGCTACCTAATGCATAGAATTTAACGTTACGTGCTACAGTTCAAGAAACAAAATATGAGCGAAACAAGTCGTAACATGTTCATCGTGTGCGAGATACAAGAAGCCAAGAATGTCATATCATCGTGGCGTCCAGCCCAAAGGCATCATTGAACTATCCTGCAGCTCCTTCTGGTCCCAATCCCTTTGTTGAAGCTATTGATACCGGTGAATTACTCATATAGTATATTTTGGAAACAGGGAACTCACTTGCTTCCAAGCATCATTCAGCGTGAGCAAGTTCATATGATCGGGGAGTTCATCGGTACCATGCTGTATTTGAGCGAAATCAGTTTCGGTTCACTGCTAATAATTGCAAAAGAACGAAGGGTACAGACAATGGCTTCAGCATCCAGCCCACGAACTGCCGCTTGGAGATCCAGAGGTATTTGCGAAGGAAAAATCAGAACATGGACCGGAGGACGGAAGGGCTTTGATCGAGCAGTATGCGAAGATAATTCCTGCAATCAATAAACTCAACATACAATATAAACTTATATGGTCAGAATAATTAAACGAACCTGGGCGAGCGTAAGACCAAGTTTGATATTCCGCCTTTGTCCACGAGCAGCAGAACCAACAAGCGCGAATATCTCGTATGCCAAATGAACTACGAGAATTGATCCTGGTATATCAGAAGCAACAGGGAACGTCTCAAGTTCCTTGACTTCTGAACCACTATTCGTACAATCCAGTTTCCAATATCTCGGATCCACTCCCTTCTCATTCTTACGCCACTTCCAATAATCTGCACTTGCATATCCATCTTCACCAAGGAACATCCAAAACATCTCATCTTCATTTCCTTCTTCCACTTCTTCCACTCTCTTTTCTTCATTTTCTGACCGAAGAGTTTGAGCATATCGTAGTGCTGCTTTTCGTTCAATTGGGGTGCAACCGCAACCGTACCAGACCCAGAGTGTGTCGAGCAGAGAGATGCAATAGCTGAATCCTGAGCAGAGGTTCTTGACGTTCTGAAGGAAGTTACTGTTATCAGTGAATATGAAATAAGGGAATGACACACGTACCAGGTCTGCTTCATCAATCAGGATTACACCCCCTGACGACCGAATAACATGCATCGTTGTATTTTCTGCCGACCACAATGAACGCTGACCCTGCAAGCGTCAAATATTCAGTCAGCAGAAAAGAGCGCCTTATTCTAAACTAAGCCATCAAATCTCTCACCTGTCGAATAACCAATATCCCACCCAAAACGTTCACAAGCTCTTGCGGTTCCGCATACTGCCCACATCTTAACAATGCAGTTCCATACCTCTTCGCAAGCTCCGACAGTTTCTTGTCCTCCTTTTCGTCGACTTGCGCTTTCCTCCCTTGCCATGCCCACACCTTCGTCGCAACGAGTCCTGAAGATCGACTCTTCGCGCGATGTACAATAGCTAATACCTCCGTGTCATAAAACATATAAACATTATCTGCTCCCTTCGTCACTTCCGACGAAGTACCCCCAACAACGCTCAGAACTTCCACCGAGACGGTATGTGCATCCGAATCAGGGATGAATTTGGGTGGAGTCGCAGCCCAGATCTTCGCGGCGTTGATTGCAGGAATAGGTTCATCCACAATATCTAGTTCGCAAGAGAAATGTAATAAGTATGTTTTTCCCCATTGAAAATTGTGATTGTATATAAGTACATGATGCATTGCCAATCTATACATTGTTGATCTACGTACCGATGTGAACCTTTGATGGTGCACGAGCAAAGTCTGGTTTCTTTGGTGGGGCGGGCTTCTCTACGGTTAATTCGCTCTCCGGCTGTTGTTTCTTCGCTTCGACATTCGCGTCCTCATCCGGAGGTGGGATGTCTACATTTGCTCCCTTCAATGTGCCTACGGGGCTCGACACAGGAGTCTTTTCCTCAGGCAGAACAGGTAACGTGAAGTTCGAGTACCTCTCGTAAGTCGAGCGTCGACGCTCAGCTTTCATAATCGCCGGCGTAATGGTTCGCTCGTTCTCCACTTCCTTCCATCCTCCTGTGTCGCGCTGACGTTCGCTCTCATCAACCGGACTACGCGGAGCTGTCGACGCAATCGGTGACTTTGGAGGGATGGGCGACGCCGGGGAAGATGTAGCAGCGACACTAGCATTCAAAGCCTGTGCAACATCCATAACCGTCGCACGTGAACCGGTACTCGGAATTCGACCATGTTTCGCCGGGCTAGATGGTGTCTTCCCTCTCTCTTGACGGGCGCTCACACTCAACGGTGGAGTTAAAGGTGGTGAAGGTGGCGGAACTGCACCTGTACCGACTGCAGCATCTGGGGAAGCGACTGCAAGACCTGGTAATGCTTGCTTGATACTCGCCTTAGGCGCAACTTGGTGCGCAACACTGCCAATACTGCCGAAAGAGGATCGCGTCGGAGAAGGGCTCACAAGCGGAGAATGAGGTTTCCGCAGCGGTTTAACGCCGATCGGTCCTTGATTTGACCATGTGTCCTGCAAGCGCCTGACATTCTCCCCGCGAAGCTGTGCTTGTCCTTGTGTCTGCGTTTGTATCGGTACCGGAGATGTCTTAGACGGTTCCTCGCGCTGAATAGAGAGGGATGGAGAAGCAGCTGTCTCGGAATTAGGAACCGGGGGAGTAACCTCTAGAGCAGGAGCTAATGTAATTCCTTTCGGACCCGCGAGCTTGTGTCCGGGAGCTGATGCTTGAAGGATCGGTTCCTGCGCTCGGGTTCCAGACTCCTGATGGTGGTCATCCGCCTTCGATTGCGCACCTTTCCTTCGCAGCTTCGCTCTATCTTTCGTGGGCTATACGTTTCGTATCCATATTGTCGATATAGAGCAAGGCAAACAATCGTCCAATTGCACATCGCAAAACATGTAAGAAAGCAGTAACACGAGGGAATATGCTGTATCAATACTCTAATAAGAAAGTGATATTACCAAAGAGAACGCACATGGCTCAAGGGGCGCCCGCTGGATGGTACAGAAGATCCCAAATCAGACTTTACACCATTGTGCAGTCTGGATGCAGCGACTGGTTTCGTAGGGCTTGGTGTCCTTGTAGCAGAACTGCGCGAACGGGGGCGTGATCCAAGCTCATCCGTACGCATCTTCTCATCCACATGCCTACTGGGCGTCTTTGACCTTGGAACATCAACTGAATCCGTCGGAGGGGCATCACCTGTCTTTGTTGGTTTAATATATGATATCAGAGTGTTTGATGAGCCCAAAGGCAGAACATCCCCCGGTGCAGGAACAGGAACGCTCTTTGCCTTAGTCGGCGTCGACTTTAATGCGCTGGCGGATAGAGAAGCGGGCTTAGAAGGGGGTGTCGGACGAGCAGGTCCATGATCGGCAGTCGAAGTTTGTTCGGCCTCGTTCTGAGTCGTACGCCCTGGAAAATCAAAGGTCTTCGCTTTACGCAATGGCGGCGCAGACACAGGCGACCCACTTGACGAACTAGACCTTGGGCCGGGCGGGTTCCATCGGTCAAGTACTGATGCCTTCTTTGGTGATGGCGTTGCGATGGCAGCAGAAGGACGCTCTGGCGACCCACTTGAATTCGTCGATTCGATTTCACTGGTTAGCTTAACAAAACTCTGTACGAAACCTCGCCCTTGTAATCTACTGAGACTCGGCGTGAGGTCCTTCTGCTGTTGCGGCTTGAGGAATGCCGGTGCAGGGTTCTTTGACGATGGGATCTGAGGACCCAACGATACAGGACGCGTCTGCGGCTGAATTGGTCGCGCAAGCGATTGAAGAGAGATAGGTGAAGTCGTTGAAACGGGTCTCGTAGGCGTTGATGAGCCCGGTGCTGACGTACGTGGGGGTGGTGTCGACGTAGAAGTAGGGAGCGGCGTAGTCGACGCCCTGGGCGGGGTACTCGTCTCGATAGCAGCGGGCTGAGATTTTCGCAACGCGTCGGGCTTCGCGGGTGCCACCGGACGTGCCATCTTGTCTGTACTCTTTGACCCTCGTAGAGCAGGTGGAGACGTCACTCGCTCGGAAGAACGGTTTGCATGCGCATAAAGCGACTCAACTCGGCCTTTCAGTCCTGGTGAGCCGGCTGGGATAACCGGAGGTGGGGATGCCTTGGCGGGTTTCGGAAGCATATAGGGCGATGGTGAACTTACTGTCCTTTCGCGAGTCCAATTTCTCGTGGGCGCCGCTGTGCTCCCTCCGATGGTCGTAGTGATTGCAGTTGCACTGAAATTTGTGCTAGAACTCATAGGCCTGACATCCCTCGCAGGTGCAGGTACAGTTCTCTCAGGAGTCCTTGCATGGACATCCCGCTTAGGCTCAGTAACTTCTCTTCCCTTTCCTGTAAGACCAACAAGCGCAACGCCACCACTTCCAAACACAGGATGGGGAGAAACAATATCTGCACGTGTCCTTTGCTCGAACAGCGTTGGATCGTGAGCGTCAGGCTGGGGCACAGGTTTGTTCAGACGTGGGCCTGCTGCCTTTCCTCCGATGAAAGCTGCAAGCGATACCGGCTCAGGTTTGGAGGAAGATGGATTTGCGTTCATTGGTGAGGTTGAGGGTTTCTTGTCCATGGGAACAGCATTGGGCGGAGGGCTCGTCCTCGCCGGCTCCCCACTCAGTTTACGAAGCGCATCTGCTGGACTAGAATCTATAACAGACATAAATCAACTCATTTCAGCTCATCGTCGCATCAGTCTCAACAAACCCCATAGATACCTGGCTCGTTCTCCTCTTCTCCGACACCACTTAACGGCAACGATGCTCTCCCAGCGAACTGAGCACTTCTCCGGGTCCTCGCAAGCCTTGACGCTCGAATCTCCTCCTCGAGTCGCTGTTGCTCCAACTCTTCGTCAGCATCGACGTCACGTTGCAACGCCTTAATCCTGCTAGTCCATTCTGCTAAGCCCGCGTCGGCGGCGGGTTTAGGGACGTCTATACGACGTCGCGTGGGGCTCTCCATTGCTCTCGCAGATGAGTAATGATCTTGCCCGTCACCAGGTTTCTACGTTCCCTAGATCTTCCAGCTCGTAGTAATCTATAGGATTACCAGGTCTGCAGAATGGTATAGTTGGGAGGTGGAGAACGGAGGCGACAACATCACACCAGGGGCATGTAGACACGTATTTGCTCCTGTCCGAACGCGTTCATTTCACCGTTCGCTTACGTAACGGCAGGGATCTCAAGATATATCAGATTTCTTACGGGATCCGTTCAGATTATATAAAGCACACTTTTATGATCTAGAAATATAAAAGCAGTTTCACCTGATTGAAAAGAATGCGAGATGAAAATTCACGTAGTGGACTATTCTCGCACAAGTGTTTGTCATATAGTGTCTTATGTTACCTGCTCATAATTGGCCTTACCAGATGGCGTACATCTGGGCCTGCCTTCTGTCACAAGATCTGAAGTGAGGGTGGATTGCTTTTATAATGAGACTCAATAGTGTAGAGATTTTTGTCTGAATTAAATTTGTTGAGAAGGTCTTTGAACGCAAGCAGTATGTGCTCTTAAATGGGTTTTTGACTGGATTGATTGTTCGAGAAAGTGAAATGTACTAGTGTCCGAAAATTATTAATGGCTTAAAAGAAAGCACTACGTAAACTGTGGGGAGGGTTGCGAAGGATTCAGGCAAGGACAAATACTGTCGAAGAAATAGCAACAAGGCTAGAAACGGCGACACCTGTCAAGGCGGCACTGGAGAAAAAGCCTGCAGCAGCATTGGATTCCAGGCTACCACCGGTACCGGAGGGTGCGGCAGACCCTGTACCTTCAACGACTCCGCTAACATCAGCACCATCTGAAAATAGCATTATTATCACAAAACACGTGATGTTACAGATTGAACTTACCAATGAAGCTTGCGCCACATTGCGAAGTGAGGGCGTCAGTGACAGTAGTGTTTGAAGCAATATCCGGCTGATCACTCCGCAGCACGTTGTAAGCCTGCTTCGAACAGTCCGAGCAAGCGATGTAGTCCGGGAATCCTGATGCGCCGCCCGCCAAAATGGAAGACCAAACACTGAAAATGTTGTTCAAGCTCAAAGTCTGGCCCGCCTCATCTTCAATTTGCGTCAGTTGCGTAGTTACGCATAGCGTGTCGTTAGACTCCTGCTTCAGGCACAAGACGCTGCGAACTGTCGGGTACGCTTCTTGTACGACGGAAACAACATCTCCGGAATCGAGAGAAAGTCCGATACCCTGAAGATCATCGCTGCATCCATTCGTAAGATTCGTGGCAATGGCGGATAGTTGATCGTTCGTGCACGGATCCTGCGCACAAGCGCCTGAAAGCCACGAGTTTATGGGCGGTACAAGCGAGGAATTCGCAGGCGTGGTGATTAGCCCGGCGAGTCCGGCAATGTTAAGGCAGACTGCGTCGCTCGAGCTCGCTATTTGAACCAATGTCGACTGACATTCTGAAGATAGTCTGGTGAAAAATTCGAAAGTCAGTGCTTTGATGCTTTTGTAAGTTTCCGTAACTCACGACTGCGCAGTCGCAAGTCCGGCGCCCACGGCGAGTATAGAGGAAACAATAGCAATACGGGCATGCATTTCGAAAGGTTAGAGTTTGAGTAAGATACTTCACTAACGCAGGAACCGGCTGCGGAAAAGTTAATGAGATTTAGAGGAGAGACGAAGGTATTGAGAAAGAGGGAGGAAAGTGAAAGAGGGTGTGTAGTTATATTTCTGTGAAATGAGCCGGCTGTGCAAGCGTGAGTCTCGGCAACCGGCAACGATTGGAGCGACACTCTGATCTCCTGATCGTCCTTGCCTTTTCGAGCAAATGCCTCTCTTCCGCAGCAGCGCTGGACACTAGATTTGTTCGCTAATCTCTTTTTCCGTCGTCTCTTCTTCCGACGCACTCCTCAGACTGTAGGCAAACTTCAGTAAGCTGAATATGCACCGTCACTTAGCAGAGCCAAACGTACTCATGGGACAAAGTCATTAAAAGCAGGGCAACCATCACCCGTCTCCAAGGGAAGGCCTCAAAGGGCCGAGGTTTCTCAAGACCGCCGGGGGGAGCGTCATCATACCCACTCCGCAGCATACACGCGGGGTCATCAGCACCGCTCTTGTGAATGACAATGGAATGCTTACAGTGCATTCCATCACCTGACTTTCAATTTCTTTGGTTGTGCTCCATCCGAAATGTCATACAGACAACACAGTGTCCCCCCGGGATGACCGTAATCTGGCCTTTCCACGACAATAATCTGTCTGCACAGCACGAGATGCGCTGGACCGACGCGCATCGCAACAGCGCTGAGAACAACTCGAACTAATTCCGATTCACGGAACCAGTAACATCGCAGAACAGTCGGGAAATGATGGGCAGCGGTGATGTGCATCATCAATATCGGCAACATATGATTTGCAAGAGAACCTTGGAACCATGCTCTGCATGCGCTCAAACATAGCCGAATGTTTGCCGCTGGGATTTCTGTTGGTCCACCGTTTAGCCTCTTTTCGTAGTTGCGCACTCTTTTTTCGATGAGCGTTATCTCTGTAACAAGCTGCATTCGGTGTTGATCCGGTCAAGAGTCAGGATTTGCCACCAATAGCTGCTGGCGGCGATACGGAAGGACCAAGTTGAAGACATTCGCGTGGAATCCTCATGCTGCGCCTTTTTTCAGGCCATGCAGTAATGAGCACCGAGTAAATAACAATGCGAAGCAAAGATATGAGCCAACGGATTTAATGCCTGTTTACCATTTCAGTTGAGAATTGTCGCAGAGACTCGAGAGTGAAGCGACATACGACATATGATGGGAGATTACAAGACTGCGCAAAGCAACTTCTACCATATACGGGAGAATCGTGATCGGCGTGAGATACTTTTTTTTACCACCGTGAGTCTCATCTCCGAGAAGGTTTCTTCTTTCGCATCGTTCACATCTACCAAAGCGCAGGACTGGTACGGCTCTATAATGACCATTAAGTTGGCCCTTATACACTGCGTGTGCGTTCCCGTGAAGGAGTGGCAGGAAATTGTTGCTTATGAGTACAAGAGAGGGTCTATTTCGAGATTCGGCCGTCTAGATCTCTCGACTGACTTCCTCCCAATGCCCATATGAACACGTTTATTGCTTTTTAACCTGTCAGCATGTTTTGGAGCACAACCGAGTCATGGAATAATAACGCGAATGCGATAACAGTACATTGGATATACAACATGCCTTGCCACCTCGGACACACCAGGGGACTATAAGCTGGGGCTTTTAAGGAGGCGATGCACTCTCCGGACTTCACAGAAGAAAGTAGGTATACCACCAATCCGAGAGATCGGTGTACCCGCTCCGACCGATATCTTTGATGTCGACGCGATTCTCCACAGTTCGCGTTCATTAACGAGTTACCGATCCTCTACGTCGGACCTCTAAAGACTCCAACCAGAAAAGGAGAACCATCGGAGAAGATGATATGGAAATGGTATTTTCGTTAAGCTGGAGTCAGCCACACGACTGGTGTGCGAGGGAATGGCCCTGGGTGTGTAGCGGACTCCGCAGCAGGGGGTGTGCGATTGTTTGCGCCGTCTCTTACGGTGGCGTGTCCTCTCACTACCAAGGAGTGCTCTTTGATTCACATCTTCCTTCACACCTCAAATGATTCCACCCCCAACTAACGCCTTTATAGGACCAGCTCGCAGCAATTATCCGTTTTCCCACATCTGAAATTCCTACGTCGTATAGAACAACCATTTCAATGCGACGCCTTGAAACTCCTGATGTTCATATCTCTTCCGATTCATATCCACCTCCTTCGTATGAGATACCCGTATCTGAAGCAGGAGAAGGATGTAGTACTTCGACGAGTCCTCAACGTTATTTCTCCGAACACCCATTGATATCGGATGGCCCTATACCTGCTGACCTTCGCGGGCTGTATTCGCAGATCACTGATATCTGCGAGGAAGTAGACACGATTATTGTTCAAGCGGCGGACATCGATGCAAAAGATGAACGTGAAATGCGACTGAGGGACTGGACAAGTCGAGCTCGGGATTGCAAGGTAAGCGTTGACTGATGGACTGTGGTCAATTAAGTGCTAATATATAACATTTCAGGAAAGTGGCAGAAAGGTCCTCATACAAATCTGCGCGTCCTTTAAAATGCTTGCCAAGTCGAGTGAAGTCATCTGAGCAACAAGCACTCTGAAGCTTCTCGAGTCTGCACACGTAGAGCTAATAGAGTACGATGACGACATGCTCAAGTCTTTTAGAGCTACTACTCCCGCTATGGTTTACTTTGGTCCTCGTACACATACCGCCGCGGCCAACGCCCGGCAAGCACGCAGAGAAACTACTTCAAATCTTCGACCACCTATTCGACTCCGGACGGAATTAACTGATCCTTTCGAGTCTCGGGAGACACCGACTAATACAGCGGAACGTAGTCTAATGAATCGCGAGGCGATCAGTCCAGCGAAGTCTCGGGACATTCGCGTCCTTCTGAGCGAAGAAAGCTAGTTTGGCGGGTTGAGATCCCTACAGTGCCAGTCAGTCTCATTGTTCTTGCTGCTGTTATCAATTTTCTGATGTCTGATTGTCAGTGGAAAACGGTTCTCCAAGCGTCTCCCGTCGACCTACTCGTGAGCCTGCGTCGGAAGCAGAACCGAAGTCGCGAATCGTTACTGTGAGTCTCGGCATTCGTAATCGTCAGCTTAACAAGATCGAAAATAACGTGGGTGCTAGCGCATCCTCGTCTTCTGCGGGAGATGCCCACGCCTGTCGTGTCACAGCAGCACAGTGTCGGGCGACGAGCGATTGCCTCCCGCCATGCATGGAAATTACTAGGACTGGAGTGGTATTTGAAGAAGGTAGAGGCACCGGTACATGGTCTACGAGTTTGTTTTCCCTTACACCCTTGTCGTGAACAAGCAACTAATGTTGCCATAAACTTCTAGGTCAGAGTGCAGAGGGAGAAGAGTGATCGAGCTCTCGGAATTGAAATATCACAACTCTCCTGTTGTTATGCTGGTTTGAAATTTATCAGCACCTTGTTTAAGAGCTCCAAGTTCCATATGCAAGTGATACGTCCGCTTTAGCAAAAGTGAGCTGATCATTGTGAGAAGCAGTCATTACAGTGACTCTTTGACTGATGGGTCTCATCCGTCTCCTGGGCCTGGGTGTAATCCAGAGGATGACCGCGCGTACTCTATCTAACTGATCTGCCAGCGACGGAAGTTCGTGCAAGTGAATACGAAAAGGAGAGTAAGGGTAGAAAGCCTAGGGAGACACCGTAATCCATCTATGGGAAACACTCGATATGATGTCGATAACTCTAACCCCATCATTGACATCGGGACGCAACTCCGATAAAATCAATTGAGTCTCTACACTGATGAGCCGAGGCGGAGCCATAGCCGAATAAGTGGACTCTAGGACACTCTCTGGTTTCATGACCTTCCTGGACTTGCCAGTCAAAACACCGCGTAATATTTGTATCGACCCTTTCGTCATCCTTGTTTAGAATTCGATACGAACCCAAGATAGGCTGCATCGAAATGGGAGGTATACTCCTCCTGACTCCCCTGAAAATGTCAACCACTGCATTACTAGAGAACCGCTGTCCTTACATGAACCCGGAATCAAGTTCATTTTCAGGTATCAACGCCTCTTTCATCATCCTGTCTTGGCCTACGAAATCCAAAATCAAATAGCAGCTTCGAGTTTCAGACGAAGTGCCGCCTTGCATAAAGGTCGGAGGACTCCTGATCCCGATTCCGATGCCTCTCGCCGAAAGCTGAATCTCCTTGTAACCCTGTCAATGCACTGTTCGTAAAGTAAAGTACTCCGGGAACAAAGTGCATAGATCAGATGTTCAGGGACCTGTATAGTGGCATTGGTATCTGAAACATGATCCCAATCAACCGGGGAAGGTGTCAAGCCGTGGCGCTCATCTGGTGAAAGCCGATTCCCTCTATGGACCTCTTGTGCTCTGTAACCATATAATCCTTGGTATATAAGAGTGCTTGAACTCCCCCCTCGTAGGGCAATCAAGAGTCCACTCATCCTAGAATACCTTACTGGTATGTCATATGAGCCATAGTAAGATCTCCCCCTGATTTGGCCTACAGATACTACAATATGTCAACCGAAGAAATCACAAGCACCGAGCCCACTCTGCACGAACTATCCGGCGGAAGTGTAGAAGGAGCTCTCGACCAGATCATAGCAAAGTTCACGTTATTGGGACGTGAAATCGAGTTCAAAGCGAAATTGATCAAACCGTTATTGCAATCCTTCACAGCCTCGAGCGCGCGACTCGTTTTCCACAAACCGGGCGATGTATCAGGAACTCACAGCATCTCCGGTCCCATCGGAACCACCGAGTTCACGTTTACGTTGGGCAATCAAGTATCGATCACTGGTACGCTTGAAGGGCCTAGGTTGACTGTATTCGAGGAAATTAGCGGTACTGGTACATGGTCTAAGAGTGAGTCCTTCCTTACTTTTTTTTTGCTATGAGATGACTGACGTCGACATAAGTTTTACATCAGAGTGAAGAGGAAGAAGCGTGTCCAGCCACCGAGAATTGATCTAGCCTATTAACCGTGTAATTGTATAGTCTGGGAGGCGACCTTTTGTAATGAGAAAGCTGCATGTATTTCTGCAATAGAAAGACTGAGATGGGCATTCCGAAAGTTGTCATCCTCTGCGGCATCAATCTGGACGCCCTCTTCTTTACACTAACTACTCATGTAAGGCGCTGATTAGTAACACAGGATTGTGCGAGGTAGTGAGCAAGGAACCACACACAAGGATTCTGTGTGCAAAGGAGAACTGCGACTCTTCTACGGCCTTGATCGGGAGCAAACGACCGCGTTCTGGAGTGTTACAGTCAAACGAGGGGACATTTATCACATAACCGCAGCCAACTGACTCGGCTTCAGTATGCCATGAAGAACACTGCATTCTCAGAATCCAGAGTAAAAGGAAAGAAAAACCAATCTCGGCATACTTCCTTTCTAGACCACACGTCATTACGTAACACCTAATCCCATTTTGACGCGTCCATTTTTGATTTCACCTTCTTCCCGCTCACGCGTCGTCAAACAGTGAACCCCCGGGGAAACGCCTCTCAGAGAACACTTCTCCTCCGTCCCACCACCATCGCCTTCGAGTCTCTTGATTCTCCTGCTCGGTGTTCCTTACCGTCGGAGTTGTATACGATGTCTGAAGCTACACCTGTTGAGAAAGGAGCAATAACTAACCCGTAAGTTACGCGACGCCACAAGAGAAAAACCTGGCGCGTGTCCCTTGAATTCAGCTCAACTATTCTTCTTTATCTTCGAACGTAGGGATGCACCGGAGGGAACAACAGTAACTCCTTCAGTTCCATCAGCAGTACCGACTAAACCAGTCTCCAAATCATCCTCCACTAAACCACCATCCAAAGTCGCTTCTGAGAAACCCATCTCAAAATCAGCTGTCGCTCAGGTCAATAAAGGCAAAGGCAAACGTACAGCTGAAGAAGCTGACTTCGAGGAACGTAACGCGCGTGAGAAGAAACGCGTCGAAGCAACAGCTGCAGCAGACAAACGCGCCGCGCAGGGCGAATTTGATGACGATGACGATGAGGAGGACGAAGAGGATGAAGAAGAAGAAGGTGAAGACGAGAGTGATGAAGAGGTTCGTACTTTTTTCGTGTCCTGTATATAATGCATTCGAACGTTTTCTTACTGTTCTACTGCGAAATTTCAGGTAGAAGAATCGTTCGAAGAGATCGACCCGAGTGCGATCCGCTCTCGACGCACTCGTGGTGTAAAGATTGACTACACTAGCCCTGAAGCGCTGGCCAAGGCGGGCTTGAAGCCTGGTGAGGCTGATGACGATGACTAAAGTTAGGAAATGAGAAAAATATCATTATCGTCCTCCTGGTAAGCTCTCAATATACGAAGAACGGAACCTCTTTCTGAACTCACTCCAGGGTCCGCAGCTTTCGAAAGTCTTGACGGACATACAGTTATTTTGTGTCTATTCTTAAGATTATCCTACCTCCACATGTAGCACCTGAGAATGCTGCGCCAAATCACTTGCACATACAGGAAAATACCGGTCCTTTAAACAGTACCGTTCCTTTGAACACCATGACTTTTCTCACTCAATTCTTCACTTATCATCTCATAAACATGCATGAACCAAAGGATAGTATGTATCACTGAGTCTGCAAATTTACAAGAAATTTGAGCAAGCTGTTGAGTCTAGAAAAATTATACAGTGCTGATATTTGGTGAAATTCACAGACGTGAGTCGAAACCAATTCCTCCTGCAATTCCCCCTGTTATTTAACTGTATAGATAACCTGATAATCTAAAAGTATGCTACATAGTCTACTTTCACTCCAAGTTTCAGGGAGAAACTGCTGCTCAATCAATTAATATTGTAAGAAAATCTCAAGAGTGTGATAGTCAAAATGATCGGCGTGCTGACAAAATAAGATATCTCGGCAATTCATTACAACCGGAGTGTAATTGATATTGGCGTGACATTACGTCACAAGGTGTTCAAAGGAGTCGTTTTCCGTGACAGGGGCCCTTGTTTCTTTCCAGGTCCATATCTATTTTTCCAGCACACCTTCCGGCTTGGAAAAAAATCAGCATGTGTCTCCTATAGTATACTCCATGAAAATGTATTTTAATTTCTGAAAAGTTGTGTGTGGAAAGACCTGGGGGCAAGTTTGTAATTGGTGTTTAAAGGAACGGTATTTTCCTGTATTTATCATAAAATACCTCCAAGCCAGTTTCTATTACTCCAACAATCCACTTGGACAAACGATCAACTACTATACGCTAACTGCAAACTGAATCACCTGAGCGCTCACTAAAGAACCAGGCCATGTTCCTCGTCAACCCGAAGGGAGAGAAACACATACAAGTCAGTCAGGAGCAGCGTCAGGCAGCCCAGAACGAAGAAAGTGAAAGAATTGATGCCATCAATGGGAAAGTGGAAAGCAAATAAGGACCGCCGCGGAAGGTACTCTATAAGTAGAAGTGGGAGATCCGTCCGAATACAATATGTTACTAGAAAAACGAAAACTGTGGAGAGCATAGAAAACGAACAAAGAGGAGAAACATCCGAGAGGTAAAGGGAGGTCAATTTTGTGGTTGTACGTCCGAGCCGCTCAGAACACACCGACGTCAGAAGATGCCAGCGCCAGGTCGACATTCAACCCACCACACAGCTCAAGTCCTAAAGCTGTGCCCACGTCCATCGGTTGATTTACGAGGACGTCCCCGTCGGACTGAACCGTCGTGAACAGGTCCAGTAGTCTCTGCATCTCCACACTGTTTTCCCATTCGGATGAGATCTCCATCGACCCGATCAACGGCGACGCGGAGGGGGTGGTCGCGGTGTATGGAATGGCAGGTTCTTCGACAGAAGTATTAATTTCTGGCAAAGGCGATGACGTGTTAACAGAGGGATCCGAGATAATTTCCCGGATCCAAGCGTCCACACTTGCCTCGTCTGCTGACGAAGGAGACGGTGGGTTGTAAGAGATGGGAGTCGGCGCGAAATCCGCCTCAGGGATAGAAGCGGCTGGAGAGGGGAACGCAGAAGGGAGAGCCGTGTTGAGTCCACCCGCTGCAGGGGCACCGCTGGCGGGATTGCCGCGGTGCTCACCACCCGTGCTAGGTGGCAAGTGGACTCGGGCTCATCTGCATCAAAAGATGTGTTCGCGCCTGATATCGAAGGGGAAGGTGTGAGTGGGAATACAGGAGTTGATGGGACTAAGACGGGAAAGGTTGTTGTAGTATTAGAACTATCGGTATTGGATGGCGGAGGAGATGGTTCAGACTTCGGTGTCGATTGAACTGTTGGAGTAGGGATAGGTAGCCCTTGAGTGGCGAGGACCTTCATGACGGTCTCCCAACCCTTCTCAAGAGACCTTATTCGCTCTTTGAGTTCTGCATTCTCCCGCTCCCGTTCCTTCTCGCGCTCTTGCTCTTGTGCACGTCTTGCGTCCGCATGCTGGAGGTCTGTCAACGTCATCCCTGCACGCAATCGCCTGTTCTCATCCTCTAGCTCAGCCACACGGAGTTCCAGAGTCGCGAACTGAGCCTTTCGTCTATCACGGGAGTTCTGAGCGGCGATGCGATCTGGAATTTGACACATTGAGCTGATACTCTCTATGTGCATAAATATCACATACTTCGGTGAGCACGAGCTTCTTTTCGCTCCTCCTGTGTCATCTCAGTCCTCTGCCTCTTGCGCGGAGGAGCCGACTGGGTATCTGATGGAAGCGGGGAATTTGATGCTTCAGACTGGGGGGAGGGTAAGGAGAGCGCCGATGGGTTAACGAAATTGGAGGTCATGATAGGTGTAGATGTCGTTAACTTGTAGAGACGTGGTCGTACGTTGGAAGAGAGAGGGCAAAGGAAAGTGCTGAGACTAAAAGAGACGAGAGTAGGCGAGAGTGAGTCAGGGAGGGAGGAGAGGTCGACGTGGCGGTAGGAAGGTAAGAGGCAAATGACACGTCGACACTCTATGTGAATAGATTATGTCAGCATTCGGAGTTGGAATCTCAATGCTCACCTACCGACGAATCATCGAGAAACCCTCCGTTAAACGACAGACACATGTTAAAGGCATGTTGGCGTGTCGCGGGTGTTGCTAGCTTGCGATGATATACTGTCAACTCGCTGGCTTGTCAGGAATCAGTATAATGGAACACAGATTCAGTAATTATTCAAATCATGTACGCTAAGACGACTCATCTGTACCTCTTGCTGATAGCAACGACACCATTAAACATGGAGAACTCCTTGGGAGGTTTCGAAGACCCCCGCGACTATGCACGACAGTAGTCATTTTCAGGGAAGAATAAATACCATCTCGGATTGATTATTACCACTCGAACCTACAAGGATAGGCCTCCAAGTTCTTCCCATAAATGTATACTCTCCTGGTCCAAAGCTCCATTACCACTCGAGCCTACATGGATAGACCTCCAAGTTCTTCCCATAAATGTATTCTCTCCTGGTCCAAAGCTCCATTGTTGTCGTCTCTCCGAAGCACTCAAGTTTTCGTAACATAGGTTGTAGATCCTCGTCTGATCCCAATTTAGAAGTCATCCATATTTGGAATTTCGAATTTTTCTGCCAGTGATCGACGCGAGGCAGATGAGACGCGTGCTGTCTTTCACGACATCTTTTTCCTTCCTCCATACAGTCATGTCTGAAGCAGGTCCATCCCATGCTCTCAATGGCGGCTCAAACTCGATGGAGTCGATGACCTCCAGAGACTAGTATGTCATGCTGCCTTGATCAATGCTACAAATAATCAACTTGCTTGCGCAGCTACGCGGATTCGTATGCTCACTTTGGTGTGTTGCAACACGTATTTGTACTCTGCGTTAGTAACTAATCTCGACTAAAAGGCATACACGAGGAAATGTTGAAGGATACTGTCCGAACGGGCTCCTATCGAGCTGCGATCATCAACAACCCGCATCTTTTCAGAGGTAAAACTGTGTTAGACGTCGGCTGCGGAACAGGTATCTTGAGCATGTTTGCTGCAAAAGCTGGTGCTTCGCATGTCGTCGGGGTGCGTCTCATATTCTCTCTTATAATGTTCTCGGCTTTGCTGACTTGAAAGAGAACAGATTGACATGTCCAATATCATCGACCAAGCGCAGAAAATTATCGAAGCAAATGGCTTCAAGGACACAATCACTCTCGTCAAGGGCAAGCTTGAGGAAGCCGACCTGCCCATACAGCAATTCGACATCATCATCAGCGAATGGATGGGGTATTTCTTGTTATATGAGTCGATGCTCGATACCGTACTCCTTGCGAGGGACAAATACCTGAAGCCTGATGGCTTGATCTTCCCTGACATCGCCAAGTTATACCTCGCAGCCATTGAGGACCAGGATTATAAGGAGGAGAAAATCAACTGTGCGTTAGCTCACCCGGACAATCCTGCGAACGTGTTCATCCAATAATCGATAGTTTGGGACAACGTTTATGGGTTTGATTACTCCTGCATAAAAGACATCGCTCTTCGTGAGCCACTCGTAGATACAGTAGAACTAAAAGCCGTCGTGACGGACCCGTGTCTCATTAAGGTAAGAGTCCCACTCTTCGCAATATATAATCACTCTCACTGAACATGGTTCGCAGCACATCGACTTGCGCACGGCCAAAAAGGAGGACCTTACGTTTAGTGCTCCATTCACATTACAGGCCACTCGGGATGACTGTGAGATTCTTCCTCTTAGCACAACAAAACATCAGGATAGGCTAATCTCTTGCTCATACAGACATCCATGCATTCCTCGCGTGGTTTGATATCTGCTTTGATTGCACACACAAGAAGGTCCAGTTTTCCACTGGCCCACATGCAAAGTATACCCACTGGAAGTTCGTATTTTACTTTCTTCCCTCTATTCCTTTCCTTATTTGCCTTCCTTAGACAAACCGTTTTCTACACCCCTTCGACTATTACTATCTCAGACGGCGAAGAATTAAACGGCACGCTGACCTGTAAACCCAACGAGCGTAATAACCGTGACCTTGACATTGCCATCTCATGGACTTCTCCGGACGGCTCAAGCGAGGCCGTGCACTATCAAATGTGCGTCTTTCCTTCATATCTTTCCCTTTGCAGACCTTCCCAAATTGCTTGCAATTCTCTTCGCTCCGATTGAGATATGAATGCTGATCGGTGGTCAGGTCGTAATCAACCGCTTCATCATCATCATTCGTCACGTATCTTGGGTTTACTCCTTTGAATGATCTCTTCATCTCCTCCGTTGCTCTCAATTGAATTCTGCATCTCCTGTGATCCATCGCACCACTCGAACCCACTGTATTGTTCTGGTCTCGCTCTGAATAATTTTCTGTTCTGGGCCTTGATTCCACGATTCCAAACGACGGCATTTGTGGATACAGGTATTGAATCATGTGATAGTATATATGATAGCTACTGTTCTGTGTGCACACACGTTGTTGCGTGCCTCGATCTTCTATAGTCTTGAATGTTCATTGCTTGACGTTGCGAATAGTGACAGTGAAAATGTGCAGACTGGGACTAGTGTCTTCTCAATCACCAAGGATAAGGCGAACCTGGGAAGAAAAGATAGGGATATCATAGGTCGTAGTTCAACGGTGCTTGTACCTGTGATAGTACATACTCTCTCTAACTAATAGACTCTAAGTTGCTGCGCTTACAGTTACAGTTCAGTGTTGTCCAGTATTTGTTGTATCACGTGCCATACAATGCTCAATTTCGTAATAGCTTAGTGAGTGCTTCCTCCTTCTATCTCCCCCATCTCCTTCATCTTCTTCCACTCTCCCCCACTCTCCCCTTGGACAAAATGGATCATCAAGATGCTGTTGATCGTACCAACAGCGTGCCTATGAGCGCTGCAGAACGGGTAATAAATGTTCATACAACTAAAGAATACGGCTGGGTTCTTGAGAACGTCTTCAGTGAGGAAAAATGTGGGAAACGGTATGTCCTTCTTGCGGACAGCCCACCGTTATACTTCCCGTCGGCTCAATTGTCATCGAATATAGGAACAAGACATTGTTCTGGAAGTCAGACAAGCCTGGTTCCTGCCACTTCTTCATCGAGTTCGCAAACAAGGAATCAGTGTCAATCGCACAGCGCGAAGCGGCAGGTCCGGGAGTGACCGTTCATTGCCTGTCGCGCAACATGAATATGGCCTACATCTTTGATTGTCTTTCGAGAGGTCTTGACCCGCCGAAGAAACGAACGAATGTAGACACTGAAGGTTCGCAGGTCGGAGACCCTCCTCCAGACTCAGGCAAATATTCCACCGTTTCCTCCAATGGCCCCACCCCAGCGAAACGGCCACGGATGCTTGAAAATGAGCCTGCTAGGCGCGCAAGCCCGCCTCCCAGCTACCGGGAGGCTTCTTCTTACAAACCATATCAACGCCCCACGAACTTTTCTCAGAACCCTCGGGAGCCCCTGCAACGGACGCACCCCTACCCCTCAAAGCCCAAACAAGCCTGGAATATCCCTCCAGACAATAGAGATAACACTCGTCGATACCAAACCAACTACAATAACAATAACTATCAGAAACCCCGCTTCCGTAACAACGATCATCGAAGTTCAAATCGGAGTTCAAATGGCTCTGTTAGTCCACCCCGGCGACCTAAGGACGATAGCCTTTACTATGGCGAGAGAGACGATGATCGTGGACGGAGCCGCGACCGGGACTTCAGCCCATCAAGGTCATCCTACAGACGAGCTTCTGATACTTCCAAACGACCGCCAGATCCATCGATAAAACGACCCTCTGACGCAACCACTCGCCCTCCTCTCGATTCTTATGGTCCCACTGGACCTCGCAACCCTATCCCTCCTCAATCATCGGTAGTAGAGACAATTGATTTATCTGACCTAGATTCTTTGAACGACGATAACATCGCAGCTGTTATCGATTCTCTGAAGGCATCATATAGCGGACCTGAAACTTGGATGTCTGTTGCAGCCCACTATCGACGCAGGAGGCGTCATAAGAACGCTCTGGCAGTCGTCGATAGCATGCTAGAGGGTAACTACGAGTCCATTCATATATTTTACGGGAAAGACTCAAGATCTCTTATTAACACTCTATTTTAGTCATGCGCGAAAGGGGTATGGATAAAGCGGATCTCCGTCCCGCTTTGCTGCTGATGGCTCAATGCCATTACAGCATAGGGAATGAGGAGATAAAGGAACCCGAGTCGCTTGAAGCTGCGAACAGACACTTTGTCTTGTTACTGGACTGGCTACGCGAGACCTACGGACCGTTTACTCCCGCAGTGGATGCTATCGCTCAATCGGCACATCGGGATCCGCTAAGTGGCTTGAAAGAAAGCACATCATTACTTTCGCAGAATCCATCCGACTTCTCGAACCAACGCATTTCTATACCTGGTTTCGAAACCTTGCAACTTCCGTCGGCTAATCCGAGCCTATTTGACACTCACAGCTCCGCTGCCGCGCGGCTCGAAGCAGTCAGTGAAGAAAACACGCGTTTGCGTGAGAGTCGATCAGCTACATCGGCCGAGCTCGCCACGTGCCGGACGGCGCTTCACGAAGCAGAGAACACATCCCGATCGACGGAGGTGAAACTCCAACGAGCATTGGAAGACCACCGTCTAGCAGCAGCGAGCGCTATCCGGGAATCCGACGCGCGTAGGCGTGCGGAGGAGCGTCTTGCGCAGGAACGTAAAGCTTGGGAGAGGCGAATGGATGAGCTGCGCGATGAAGGTGCACGGGCCGCTATGAGGGAGTTGACTGCGATCTTGACGCTTTCTGCGCGTGCGCCGACGTCCATGTTAGAAGCTACTCGCGTATTTTGTGAAGCGCGAGGGAGGGTGGAGCGTGATGCTCCCAATACCGCTTAGGTGATAGGTTGGAGCGTATCTGTTATACTCGCGATGGACTTAAAAGAAAACCTTTGGGTTTTCTTTGCTTGAGTTTTTGGGACCCCCAGAATCCGAAGGTTCTGCATTTGCGCATTTACTTTCGTATGTATTTTCTGCTTCATGCAGTCCTAACTGTTTTACGCTTCGCCGCAACGTAATCAATTTGCTTCTATTGTATGCGTAATCAATGAAGTCTTCTCGTTGTGCAATATTATTGATAGGCTAAGAAAGCCTGAAAAGAGAAAAGAAAGACTGGAGGGCAAGAGGCGAATTATTATGAATTGCGATGCGATGCGAGGATGAAACAGTATCAGAACAATGCGGTGCACAAAAAAGTCATAAATCCATGCATGTGTTGAAAATTTCCACTGTAGGAACAATGCGAGTGTGTGCAGACGTCCAAAGTGAAGGATTAAAATACGGAGACAACATGAAGGGAAAGAAGAAAAGATCTATACATCACGAAATGTGTACTCAAGCGAAGTGAAGAACAGTTAATACAGAGACAGACTTTGTGTCTGAGTTATGCCGTGTTCAGAGGAGGGGAGACTATGAAGCTTTGATTTCCCTCGCAATGACAGCATTCAAAGCTTGCGCGTTATTCATCGCAGAATTTGCTGCAGCCCTCGCTCTCAACAAATTCTGCGTACTCTTCCTCCTAGCCACTCCTGCTCTCGCACCAACAGCACTAACTCTTGTCATCTTCGGACGTTCGCGTTCTACGCGTCGTAAAAATGGACTCGGGAGGTTCTCCTCATCAGATGGATCGTAATAAGGAGCAGGAGGAGGTTTTGCATGTCGACTCGGCTTAACTGCTCTTGTTGGCACTGCCGTCGTGGTTGTACTTTGTTGACGTGTGGCACTGGAGAGTGCCGGAGTAGAAGCGGAGGTAGGTAAGCCCGGACGACCCGCCGAAGGACGAGATGGTCGACGAATTCTAGGTTGGACCGCGATGCTCACTTTCTTCGTGACTGGTTTCTGCGGAGATGATCTTGGGACGGGTAACGCAGAGGATGGTCTTATCTTGGCTGAAGACGGTCTCCGAGCAGTTACTTTCGTACGAGCTGACATCGAACTGGAGGAGGAAGTAGTAGCTTCGTCCTTTCCCCTTGATTTCCTACGCTCCGTTACTTCCTTTGTCGGAGAGGCTAACTCCGGCAAACTACATGCTGTAGACGCACACGAGCGACTTGTTGTGGTCATTGTACCCGTAACACTCTCCGCATCGTCCCCATCTCCATCCTCGTTGTCGGAGCTATCCGATTCCGCAAAGTCAAAAATCTTGCGGAAGTTGAGTCCTACGGCCGGGGTGTTCTTGATGATATTAGTTAGAGCCGCGTTCGCTTTCGAGCTCGTGTGAGTGAATGGGGCAGGTGTCTT
The DNA here is from genome assembly GCA_032164295.1 of Inonotus obliquus. NCBI lineage: Eukaryota > Fungi > Basidiomycota > Agaricomycetes > Hymenochaetales > Hymenochaetaceae > Inonotus > Inonotus obliquus. Next base: position 711,061 of record JAJHTX010000006.1, on the reverse strand, counting down.
CAGAGCTTCGCCAGTTGCTGTGAGAATTACGCCTCGCATGGCAGAACCCGGCACAGCGGTAGCTGTTAGTTGGTTCTCAGATGATTTAGGTGCGGCTGGAGTATCGACATCACTATTATGCTTTGCCAAGGGGTCTGGACGCCGAGGAGTAGCTTCGCAGTCATCAGATTCTTCGTCAGCGATGCGCCTCAATGGTGCCATAATATTTTTTACGTCCTCCAAAGGCGTCTTCTCATTCCGACGCGCTGCTGGGTGACTCAATCAATACTCTGGCCGTACAACAAATCTTCATAATTACGAACCTTTGGTCGCCTGTTGCATGTCCTCAGTCTCCTTTGCTAATTTGAGTCGCTCTACCTCTATCCTCTGTCCTTCTTCAGCGAGCTCCTTCTGACGGGCTTGCACCCATTGAATAGCAGACTGGAAGTCACTTCGCAATTGCTCTTCTCGCTTTTGCCAAGCGGTATTAATCTCCTCTTCTCGTTTGCGCACTGCTTCGAGGATTTCTTCCTCTCTCCTAGCCATAGCGGATCGTACCTCCTCCTCTCGACGCATAACAGCCACGCGAAGCTCTTCCTCCCTCGCTGCGACTGCATGTTTAATGCGTTCGTCAGCTTGACTAACGAGAGCAGTCAAGCGAGAGATCTCTCCATCTTTCTGCTCTACCGCAGTTGACAGGGCCGCTTCACGTTGTGCTAGCGTAGCGCTCAGAGTTTGCAGTTCGCGCTCTTTTGCTATAACGTTGGCTTTGTGCATCTTCACGGTATTCAATCTTAGAGAGTATTGAATCAACTTCAACAAACGGAACCATTGTCAATGGATGCTTACAATTTTTCCGTGTCTGCTACTTTTCGGGCAAAGTCAATTCGCTCGTGTTGAAGAAGTTGCTGTGCGGAAGGCCTCATAGCCGGCTATTCGACTGGCTTAGTTCATTGCCATGAGGTAAGTTAAGGGGCACTTACGTTCAGATTCAGCATGGATTTAACTACGTGGCTCAGAGCACTAGAGTAACCCTTCGGTAGAGGAGGGATCCGGCCATTACGGATCAACATCGATAACTCGCTATGCGTCTGTGCTTCGGCGAAAGGGGGCTTTAGAGCGCACAATTCGTAGATAAGACATCCAAGCGACCAGATGTCGGTTTTTGTATCATACGACTTCTCTTGGATGAGCTCGGGGGACATGTAGTACGGCGTCCCGACATAGGTGTTTGCAAAGGACGTCTGGGTTAAGGCCTTTGCGAGTCCGAAATCGCCTAGCTTTAGAATGTTTCCCGAACCCGAGTTACTTCTGCATAAGAATACTACGGGGAGGTCAGATTCTCATCACTGAAGGATGAAGTTCTCATATGCGTACCGTTCTCTGGTTTCAGGTCTCTGTGTAATACTTGCTGGCGCTTGCTCTCAGCGGTGCTGTCATCGTCTGTCTTCGAATTCGGGAAATGACAGTGCTGTAGAGCAAGGAGGAGTTGTAGGAAGTATTCCCAGACCGCATCCTCCGGCAAATGTTGCCCAACCCGTGCGCACTGTTTTATGGTTGACGCGAGATCACCGCCGTTACAATATTCCATCAAGATATAGAGAACGCCAGCTTCTCTATCGACATGCTTCGTGCCACTTTATCAGCGAACTCCAGTTTCAACGATATACGAAGAACATACTCTATCAATGTATTTGACAATGTTCTCGTGGCGTAAGTCCTTGAGAATGTTTCTGAGGAGCAAGAGTCAACTGCAGAACGGGCCAACGTCAAAGTTCAACATGACACGCACACTTCGGCCACTATCTGCTTCCGGTCCCTCTCCGACATGCGTTCAAAGTTAAGTTCTTTTCTCGCAAGTATCTGTGCATTTCACTCGGTTAGAAGTCTATATCGCATGGCGAATCGAGCGTTGAGGCTGAACAATGCGCACCTCTCCATCGGACTTCCTTCTTACTTTACGAATGATTCCGAAGGACCCGTTTCCGATAATATCAAGGGGTTCGTATAAATCCATTGGATTTGGAGACTTGGATGTTGGAGGCCCAGACATCGTTGAAGAGGAGAAGAGGAGAGATGGGGAGAGAGTGGCCTTTCAAGTTAGAGGTTCAGTGTTCAGTCTGAACTGAGTCTTGGCAAGTTGAAACAGGACTCGTCATGTGATCGTGATGAGTGTGAGAACCCACGGCGGGCAAAATAGAATATCAGTGGGTGTGGTATTTAAAATTATTTTTTTGCCGAAATTTTAAATATCGGCAAGCATTTCGGCACGTAATTTATATTTATAATACCGGCGGGATTGATGTACTTACCGATATTTAAAGTAGATGTTTAGAATATCTTCCAGGAAGATATGCATGAGGACAGAAGGGAATTTAAAATATCAGCCCTATCGATATCCTTATCGATATCTAAAATATGGGCATGTGGTTCATATAAATAATATCGGCGAGGTCGATATGCTTACTGATATTTAAAATAATTGCGAGAAAAATTCTTTAAATTCAATGCCCGCTGATATCCTATTTGCCCGCCGTGACCTATGATCGGCGTCTTATGTACATGATCTTCCTGCCACAACCACTATATCGACTCGCGTTCATACCTGGCTCTACCACTTCAACTCGGCTCGTCTATCGACAAAGAAATTCACAACGGCTTGAATCTATCTGTTGAAGCATGTATTGCCTCACTGCCAAGCTACCAATGACGTGGGGATATTATTTCATTACTATTTCTATGAGTACCCTAAAATGTAATCTCCAGCCAGTCCTCCTCCCTAGTCAGAGTTCTCAATATCCTATTGCGCTCCCGACGCATGGATGAAGTTGGAATCACCAGTTTACCTTTGACTTTCATCGATCCCGGCGACGTAGGACCCCTCCCTCGCGACTCCACCATGGCGAAAAATGCATCCATCGTCTCTTGAGAATGGTATACGTCACCTTCAGTGTTCCCGTAACCCGTCAGGACAAAGTGACCTAAAGCAGGGCATATATTACGACCTTCACCGTTCCGGTTGAGTCCATCGAATATTTCCTTTGGCATTTCGCAGTCATCGATGATTAGTTCTTCCAGCAAGAGTGATAGGCGAAGCACCGGGAAGAGGGTCTCGGGTCTGGCGCTATGCCCGTATAACCTGAGACTCTTCAATGGTGGCTTGGAACGACGAAGAAAATCAACCAGGCCTGGTTCTGCTTCTGGAAAAGTGCTTGTCTCGAATACCAATTTCTCCAGATCAGGCAGCGTTAACTTGTCTAGCACAAGTTCCCCAAGATCACCATCCCCGTCTGATAAAGTGATTTCCCGAGTATTGCGTACCAAACGCGGGCGACTTTCCGACATCCTCAGACTGTAGTCAGGGCCAGATTCAAACGGTGCCTGGAATCTAATCGTGGCATGAAATGAATCAAGATCCGGGCAAGCTTTCAGTGCATCCAGGCAAAGCTCGGCGGATTTCACGTCTCTCCAATCATCGTCAAGGAAATGAAACTTTGCTTCCCTCAAGGAACAGAGATGAGTTGCACCGTATCCAATGGAGTACTCGCCGATGAAGGACATGCGTTTGAGCTCTTGGGAGCGAGCAAGACTAACGTTCGGGAGGATACGTTCGCCGTCTTCGCATGTCTGAATCTGGATACTTATTTGTGAATCAACCAGCATCGGCATATCCGTCAAATCTATGCTCGTAAACTCGGGCGAAACAGCTTTGAAACGCCAGTGAATAGCGACACGATGCCATCGATGTTGTTCGGCAAGTAGCATCTTCACAACAGATTCCATCGCAAAACGCGTTTCAACGTCACTCTCGTCGGTTTGCACGAGCTGTATCCTTAAACAAAGAGGCTCATCGTTTGACCTCTGGAGCCACGTCTGAATCATATCGGTTTCGATCTTTTGACCCTCATAATTAAGACGAGTATTCGACCGTAGCGTATCGAAGGAGAGAGCGGCTCGACGCCAATGGCGGTCTGATCTCGCGAAAATATTTTCAAAAAAAGTTGATGGGTCTTTTTCCTTGTCCGTTTCGGTGTAGCCTGTGAGAAAGATGTCTTGGAGGGGCTCGATAGGGAATCTGTCCATGTCGATGGGGTTGCAACTGAACCTTCGGGTCAGATCAAAACAAATCTAGAGCATTGAGGGAGGTGCTCACCGAAACCCTTTAAGTGAGTACGATCTTGAGTCGTTGTTAGTGGCTAGTAACAAAACTTCGAAGCGCTCCTGTTCTCTTCGGTTAACCACGAACGGTGGCTGCTGGCTGCATACAGAAAAGGTACCGAAACAATAGGAAAGGCAGGAGGCTCATGGAATGGAATATTTTTCAACCACAATGCAGCTGGTCAGTAGTGACTCAGACTACAAATACACCGCTGTACCGTTACACCGAAACAATAAGTGAGAGAGTCGAAGGTTTTTCATCCCTCTTCATTAATAATAAAGTACGTTCAAATGATTATCTCCATTCTTCGTCAATATTCATTGTCACCATTGACAATGACTCGCCCAGCCACCTGCTAAAGTGACATCATCGGATCAGAGCTTGTATGGAGGATTGAAACAGGAAGAGAGTAATACATATCTATAGCAAAACAATCCCAATTCACCATTTCTAGCCCTTAAACCATAATTATTTGCTTTGTGTAGATGGTGCGCAACAGCGAAGGAAAGGGAGCAATAGACGACAGTAGTGTAAAATGGAATGAGGGACACCAAGATTTATCCGTCTTTCAAATCAAAGTACAGATCTATCTTTCGGTAGTCGAATGTAGTTGCCATCGTTTTCTTAATCTCACGAAAATCGCGGTAAATGCGTGAGATTGCGAGGCTGAGTGTACTGTTGAATGTTGCTGTTCCATACATTGTTTTGTCCCTTCCCTCTCGACATCGCCATTCAACAAAGGGAACCCACTCCCCGCTTGAGCGCGTTTCCGTTTATAGGGTCCCACGGATACATGCGGATGTATCGCAACATGGGGCACGTAATAGACCCGTCGCCACTCTTCAGATAATTTGTCCGCATCCTCGCAGTCATAAATGATGAGCTCTTGAAGTGATGGTAGCATACGAAGAACAAGATGTTCGACCTTGCGTTGTAACCGCTTATATCTAGCTTCTCTAAGCGTGGACGAGAACGCTCGAAAAACTCCTGTAGGACATGCTCAGATGCAAAGGTTCGACCAGAATGTGCCGTGCTAGAGGGAAACTTGACGCCAGCGACGGCAGGTGAGATGAGAAAAGCGGTTCAATCTTAACTCATACGTGACTCCGTGGTCGTAATTGTGCATCCACCGTAATCCAATGAAAAATGTCGTAGAGGTCATCGTTAGGTAGACTGGTCATGGCAATCTGGTATAGGATGATCGTGTCGGGATTAGGCAAGTGTCGACTACGTATATATGATACCACGTACTTGTAGTCCCTATCTACGGCAGAGAGGTTGGACGTGGTAAGAAGCTCCGGCCAATGCCGAAGACGCCGATCGTTACGCTACGGAAGCGGGATACTCTACTGCGAAACCGTGACCTTCTTTTTTTTAATTCAGTTTAAACGTTTGACCTGGTGTCCTGTCTAGACCATTAGTAATTCTTCTCCAGCACGATTCAGTCAAGCTTCGGAATTCCACCCACCTAGTGTACCGACAGATCACTTCTTCAGACGTACCCCAACAATCTCAGTCTCGATCGCAATGCAATGCATACGTGCCGATTGCCAACTCTGAGGACGGATAGAATTGTGAACAAGGTTTCTCTGGCCGAATAATATCTACTGAGGCGGCGCATACGACTCGGACATATGCATGTCGACAGCTCAAATGAATGCAAGACCAAGAACAATTACTGCTAATACCACCGATATGATGCGAAACTCGAGTCTATTTTGAATGTTCGCACGATAACTCTGGACTGTCCAATGGATTCGACTTCCGTACGGGAGAAGTTAAATCGGAGGGGTACTAGGCTGAAGTGGAATGAATAGGCATCCATCATGTCCCACAACATTCAACTAAGTCCATCTACCTTCCACTCATATTATCTAACCATCCCAACCAGGATGTGAGAAGTGAGGAATACTTTCCCGACGTGCTTATCCACTTCCATCCGAAAAAGAAAGGAAAGAAAAACATGCGTGAAGATCCTACAATATCATCTACTTACTATCGACGCACAAATCCGCAGTCTAACCCTTTCTAACTCAGCTCTACTTCTTTTCTCCTGACTTCTTGACTTCTGAGAATCTGGCAAGGTTCTCTCTCACTTTGTTCACATAAATCATAATACTCATGAGGTACTACCCCCTGACTCTTGATGACGAGATTCAGCAACATGGCAACACTACGTAGAGAATCGAATTGAGTTTCTTCAAGCAAGTCAAGTAAGTAGATGCATTCATTTACTTAGGTTGAGCTTGACTCACACTATAGGGAATTGAACAGGAACGTGGATATCTAAGCCCCTGAGAAATTATGGTGATTGGATCATCTCACAATGAGAACTCGACCACATTCCGCTGAGGCCACAAGTTAGAAAAGAACGTTCATCAACGTCAGCTGAAAATCCAACCAACCGACCAGAAGAGAAAGGTCCCGCATTTGTATCACTAAGTGAAATGCAATGTAGGTACTACCTTCCGCTTACGTCCTTCTAATGCAGATCCAAATCCGTGGCTATACATTGTGTACAAACTCTTTGACCTTAGTGCTTTGCTGACTGGATCTTGCGCTAGACCAAATCTCCTATTCCTTATCTTTGTTTTTCTTCCGTCTTCCGTCCGATTCAAGTCGTACAAATCACAGTCGAGTCGCAGGGAACATAGTGAAAATTGGAACATTGGAACGAGGATGAGCGTACAACTTGAAGTACGTATCGTACTGTTTGACCTTTCGACCTCTAGGCCCAACGAATCAGAGCCATGTATGACAGAAATCACATCGGGCTTAATCTGTACGTAGTATATCACGACTCAGATGTTTCACAGTACGAATATTATGAGCAGTTTATGTTGGATCTGCTCATTGCTCAGTGATCGTGGATGAAGACTGTAAAGGACGCTATAATTAAATTTCGAGGCATAGATGAACAACAGTGGGTCTTAAAAAGTGGAGAATTTGATTATATCTCTAAACGTTCAGATTTGTGGGTCATGGAGTGTACAACAGTAAAGGAAGTGAGTACGTTTACTCCCCCATTAAATCGATGCACAAATCATCGAAATTAGCTACTAAGTTATCCCGAATATTATCATGCTCATGACAAATGCGCGAAATTGGGAGTTTCATCCTATTGTGGAATGTCGCTGTTCCGAGCACTGCTGTTCCATCCCCTCTTGACTTTGCCATCAAGTAAAGGGCATCTAGTGAACCTCCATACCTGTCTATGAAGTCCCAATCATGCAGATGGATGTACCTCAACTTGGGGCATGTAATAGGTCCATCACCACTCCGAGTAAGTCCTTCAAATAACTCGTCCGCATCGTCACAGCGAAAAACGACGAGCTCATGCAGCGTAGGTAGCATACGAAGGACGGGAATTAAGATGCACGACAATGCGTTAAGACCGCTTATTTCTAGCTTCTCTAAGCGTGGTCGAGAACGCTCCATAAACCTCAGCAGGACATGCATATGGTGCTCTACGATCAAGGAGTAAGACGAGTAGAGCTTCAGATAGGTCAATTCGGGAAGGGTTAATTTGTCCACCAAGTGTGAGGCCGCAACGGTGCCTTTCCCGTCCTGTATCGTAAGCGTCCGGACATTGTGTACAAAGCGAGTCTCCGACAACGTCTGATCAGGTATGACGGGGAAGGTAAGTGGATGGAACTCGGCTCGAAAATCTGCAAGATTCGGGCAAGCTTTCAAGATAGCGAGACAGTGCTCGGCGCCTTCCACTTCCCTGAACGCGTTCGGAACTTTACGAACCACTCTTCTAAGAGAATGGATTGGATCCTCTCCGGTTTCGCAGGTATGTCTACCTCCAAGTTCCATGTGTTCCAGTTGCTGGGATCGGGCGATGCCAATATGCGGAACGATCTCTACTCCATCGTACCTTTGCACGGAAGTGCAAAGAGCTATGGACGACAACATGGGCATATCCGTCAGTTTTATCGTAAACTCAGACGAAGCCATAAATTGCCATCCGAAGCGAACATCCTTCCACCGGTGTTGTTCCGCAACCAGAGACTTGACGACGGATTCCATTTTTCGATGTCCTTCAATATTCTCTCCACTCCGTAATCTGAACGATATTGAGAAATATAAAGGCGCTTTCCTCGTCCTCTCGAGCCACGTACGAAAGATAGCGAGCATGCGTCTTCGTCGTCTCGGGCCACAAAAGTGATCGATGCAAAGGTACGACCACAACGTTCCGCGTGAGAGGGCAACTTGACGCCAGCGACGGCAGACGTGAGATGAGAAGAGCGGTTCAATCATAACTCCTCCTTGACTCCGTGATCGCGTTTGTGCATCCACAGTAATCCTATGAAAAATGTCATAGAGAACATCATCAGGTAGGCTGGTCATGGCAAATTTTGGCAATCTGGTATAGGGTGGTAGTGTTAGGACTGAGCAAGTGTGTGTATGATACCACGTACTAGTAATCACTGCTCATCCACTCTGGGGATAATAGTGTAGGCAGAGGAGAAGTCGAAGGTTCTGTAGCCTGCAGTGGTGGTACTTATAGCGTAACCATAGTGGCCATGAAGCTCCGGCCACAGCTCCGGCCATGCTGCGGCCAATGCCGAAGACTGCCGACCATACGGAAGCGGCCACAACCTCATTTTAAACGTCTGACCTGGTGTCTTGTCAACATAGACCATCCGTATTGCTCCAGCACGATGATTCAGTCATCCCACATCCGCATCAGACCAGCCTCGGAATTCCACCGACGGATCACTTCTTCAGTCGTACCCTCGATCGTAATACAATCTAAACGCGTCGATCGCCAACAGTCATCTTTGACTCCAGGTGAACAAAGCTAGGACTCATGATCTCCTTCAAGACTCCTGTCGGAGATTGAGCGTCGGTTAAGAAGGGGAAGAGGATTATCGGGCGACTGTGCCCACGTGCACCACGTGCTCATCCACTTCCCCGTTCTTCGGCAACCACCACCCTACCACCATTTCTGTCACCTGTGTTACTTTCTCAGCTCTGTGTGACCAACCCAAGAGTCGCACCATCATGACACGGCTCTCAAATCGTGGTGGTTGCAGGCTCTGCCGTCCTTTTTTTCTGCCATCCTTCATCCTACTAAGTCGTGCATGTTGCGTTCGAGTCGCCGTGTACTCTGTGGGCGGTTTCTATCACAATACAATCTACTGCGGCGGTGCATACTATGAATGTCGACAGTTCAAATGAATACAAGACCTAGAACAATCACTGCTAGTATCCCCGATATGATGCGAAACTCGAGTCTATTAGTGTTCGCACGATGACTCTGTATCGTCCAATGGATTCAAGCGGGGTACTACCTCCGACTCTTGATGACGAGATCTATCGACATGGCGACAAATACTATGTAGATCATCGAGTCGAATTTCTTCAAGTAAGTAAGTATCTGTTCATTTCAATTAGGAACGTGGACACCTAAACCCCTAAGAAATTGTGATGATTGAATTCAACAGTTAAACTCATCTCACAATGAGAACTCAAACCACACTTCACTGAGGCTACAAGATAGAATCATTCATCAGCGTCAGCTGAAAATCCATCCATCCGACCAGAAGAAAAAGGTCCCGCATTTCTACCACAACTTACATTGCAAGGTATTGCTTTCCGCTTACGTCCTTCCGTCCGCTATCACTAGTACAGATCCAAACCGTATCTTTACATTGTGGTGTACAAACTCATTGACCTTACTGCTTTCCTGACTGGACCTCGCAATATATGACTCTTATTCCTTGTCTTTGCTTTTCTTCCCTCTTCCGTCCGATTCAGTCGCTAATGTCGTGTTCGAGTCGAAGGGGATACAGTGAGAATCGGAGAATCGGAACGAGGGTATGCGTACAACCTGAAGTACGTCACGGTATCGTATTATTTGAACTTTCGATCTCCGAGTCCGGGGCCAACGACTCGGAGCCATGTGTGACAGAAATCACATCGAGTTTAATCTTTTCGTCTTTCGTCTTTCGTCTTTTGGCGATCGCTAGTACGTAGTATAGATATGACTCGAATGCTTCTATGTACAACTATTATGACCATAGAAGACCCAAAGAGAGAATGGCTCACATGGGTTAACGCCAGTAGCGGTGTATATGGTAGATGTACATTGCTCAACGATCGTGGAAGAAGTCTATGAAAGACTTCATGAATAAATTCTGAGGTGTAGGTGAACATCAATGGGTCTGAAAAAAAGCTGATTGGGTTGAACCCGGTAACGCAAATGTCCTAAAGCTAAATCAGATGATCTACCTCTCTCTTGAAAATTACAATCTTAATCCTGATTATACGTATATTATTCAGCTTTGAGTAACGGAAGAGATCACACAATATTGCATCTTACTCATGGGAGATAACTGTATTTTTCTCTACATGTAACGTACGTACATAGTATATCCTGACATGCGGCTATATATATGACTGGCGCGGATAAAAGTAACATGGCGATCCAAAAAGGAAAAAAAGAAGAAAGGGATCACATTTGCTCCCCTTTCAAATCGATGTATACCAACGGGCATTCTCCATCAAATGATCCCAAAAAATTATCAGACTCATGACAAATGCGCGAAATGGAAATTTCACGCCCATCATCGTTTAGCGTCACCGTTCCAAGCTCTGTCCTCCCATTCCCTCTTGACTTTGCCATCAAATAAAGGGCATCTAATCTTCGCTTGAAAATCTGCTTGCGCCCGATTCCGATGTCGAAGTTCAATCACCCCATATGGATGTACCGCAATGTGGGACACGTACTAGGCCCATCGCTATTCCAAGTAAGTCCTTCAAATATCTCGTCCGCATATCCACAATCATCAATGATGAGCTCTTGAAGTGACGGTAGAATACAAATTAATTTTCTCGACGACACGTTGGAACACTGTATATCTAGCGTCTCTAGATGTGGACGAGAGCGCTCGATAAATAAAAAGAAGATATGATTCGGAATCATGGATTGTGTGAAACTTCAAATGGTTTAGTTTGGGAAGGATCAATTTGTCTATCAAGTGTGCCGCAATGTAGCTGATTGGAATCGTTATCCCAAGCATCCGGGCATTGTGTACAACGCGAGTCGCCCGCGATGTTTGACCAGGTAAAGTTGTAAGGGGGAGTTCATCGTATGAGACTTCGAAATCTCTGAGATTCGGACAAGCCCTCAAGATGGCGAGGCAGTGTTCGACAGCTTCCACTTCTCCGTAAATGTTCGGGATTATACGAACCACTCTTCTAAGAGATTGGATCGGGTCCTTGCCGAGTTTAATGGTAAGTCTACCAGCAAGTTCCATGCATTCCAGTTGCTGGGAACGGGCGATGCTGATACACGGAATGATTCGTACACGGTCGTATAATTTGATATCGGCTTCGAAAGTTATGGAAGACAGCATGGGCATATCCGTTAGTTCGATGTTCGTAAACTCGTCCGAATAAGCCATAACCGCCAAGTGAAGCGAATGTCCTTCCACCGTTGTTGTTCCATGACTAGAGACTGTACGACAAGTTCCATCTGTCTACACTCATCAACATCCTCTCCACGCTCCTCTTCGCATTTAATCGAGAAGTTCAGAGGCGCTTTGTCGGACCTCTCAAGCCACGTATGAAAGACATCAAACAAGCGTTTCTGTCGACTCGGAATACAAAAGTCATCGATGCAAAGGTACGACCACAATGTCCTGCTTGAGTGGGCAACAGCGACGACAGACATGAGATGAGAAGAGCGGTTCAATCATAACCCCTCCATGACTCCGTGATCGTAATTGTGCATCCACCGTTATGAAAAATGTTGCAGAGCACATCGTCAGGTAGCCTGGTCATGGCAGTGTGGTATAACATATGGTGTGGGGGCAAGCGCAGTTGGTCTCTATAGGTAAAGGTAAGACACCGGCCAATGCCGAAAGCTAATGAGATGTACTTGCGCATGCGGAAGTACATATCCCACGCCACTATGGCCTTCCACTATTTTTATTTTTATCTGTATACTTTTCATCATCTAAAACATCGATGATGCTGGTGTCCTGTCCAGTCCCTCGTTCCAGCACGATCCAGCCATCTGAAATTGCATCACATCAGCCTCGGTACTCCGTGCACAGTGCTAGAGTATCGACAGTCTCTATCACAATACAATCCATATGTGTCGATCGCCAACGACACATCCTTTGAGGATGATAGTATTGTGAACAAGGTTGCTCTGCCTGAATATTATCTACTGCAGCGGCGCATACGACTCGGGCATATGCATATTGCATGTCGTCAGTTCGAATGAATGCAAGACCTAGAACAATCACTGCTAGTACCTCCGATATGATGCGAACTTTCTCAAGTCTATTAGTGCTCGCACGATGACTCTGGACCGTCCAATGGATTCGAGCGCTGCACGAGAGAAGTATATAGGTGTGAAATAGACACCGTTCTTGTACTCATTCAAGGAAAGATATTGACGCTGATCTTCTGATTGAGATGAGATGATGACGCAGGGATGCTAGGCTGAGAGGACTTATGTGTGAACTGCTACGTCCCGTCAACCCATATATCCTCCGTCGAACATGATCTAACCATCGACTTCAGACGAACCTGGGAAGCGAGGAATATTCTCCCCACGTGCTCATCGACTCCCACCCTTAAGAGAAAAGAAAAAAAACGTGCGTGAAGGTCCCACAATATCATCCATATCGACACACGAAACCCGCAGTCTAACCCTTTCCATCTCAACTCAACTCTACTTCTTTTCTCCTGTCCTCCTGACTCCCGACTTCTGAGGATCCGAGAATCTAACAAGGTTCTCTCTCATTTCATCCATATAAATCACAATCACAATCATCTTTCAGCCAGTGTCTCACGAGGTATCACCTCCAACCCCCCGACTCTTAATGACGATGACGAGATCCAGCGACACGGCGACGAATATGTAGATCATTGAGTTGAATTTGTTCGAGTAAGTAAGTAAATAAGTAAATAATTGTTCATTTAGCATTTCGCTAGGTTGAGTTTAGTTTAACTCAGACTATATAAGGAGTACTAGTAGTAGAACGGGAACATGGATTCCTAATTGCCTGTAAAGTTATGGTGACTGGATTCAATGTGCAATTTGCGACGAGGTCGATGACTCATCGCTCGCCCTCGACGAGAGCTCCGAGTCCAACTACGTTCCTCTTCCTCCATCCGGCCAGGAGGTAAAGGTCCCGCATTTGTATCAACAACCATGTATGACAGAAATCACATCTGATCTTCGGATCGTCTTTCGAGTATGTGGTAAGTATGACTCGGATGTCTCGATGTACGACTATTATGACCTGTAAGCACTTAAGGAATGAGCGGCCTTCCATGAGATTGATACCAGTAGCGGTAGATATGGGAGATGTCCATTGCTCAATGATCGTGGAGGAAGTTTATAAAGGACGCTCTGAAGGTGTAGATGAACATCAGTGGGTCTGAAAAAAGCGGACAATTTGAAAATATATAAACATCCGGCTTTGTACGTTATGAAGTGTACAATAATAAACGAGGGGAGCACGTTTACTCCCCTTTCAAGTCGATGTACAAATCCCTCTTTCCGTCGAGTCCAACTGCTAAGTTATCCCAAATATTATCATACTCATGACAAATGCATGAAATTGGGACTCGGAGTTGCATCATACTGTGGAATGATGCTGTTCCGATCACTGTTGTTCCATCCCCTCTTGACTTTGCCATCAAATAAAGGGCACTTGAATCCCGCTTCAGCCCATCCTCGTGCCCGTAGCTCCAAAATTCCAGACGGATGTATCGCAACATGGGGCATGTAATAGGTCCATCACCACTCCAAGTAAGTCCTTCAAACAACTGGTCGGCATCTCGACAGCGGAAAACGACGAGCTCTTGAAGTGACGGTAGCATATGAAGGACGGGAATCAACTTGTTCGACGTTGCGTTATAACCGCTTATTTCTAGCTTCTCTAAGCGTGGACGAGAACGCTCAAAAAATTCCTGCAGGATATGGTGTAGTCCGAACCTGGAGAAATGCGTGATCTCCAGATATTTCAGTTCAGGAAGCGTCAGTTTGTCCATCACGAGTGCCGCAACGGTACCTTCCACGTCCTGTAGCCTAAGCGTCCGGACATTGTGTACAAAGCGAGTCTCCGACAACGTCTGATCAGGTGTAGGGGAACGGATTCGTTCGAGTGAGATTTCTCCAAGATTCGGGCAAGCTTTCAAGATAGCGAAGCACTGTTTGGCGCACTCCACGCCCTCGCTCAGATCTTTACAAACCACTATCCTAATAGAATGGATTGGATCCTCCCCCGTTTCGATGGTATATCTACCACTAAGCTGCATGCATTCGAGTTGCCGGGACCGGGCGATGCCAATATACGGAATGATCTGTTCATCATCGCACGTTCGGATGCGGGCTATAAGTTTTATGGACGACAACATAGGCATGTTCGTCAATTCTATGCTCGTAAAGTTGGACGAGTAAGCCGTAAACCGCCAAACGAAGTGAACGTCCTTCCACCGTTGTTGTTCCGCAACTAGAGACTTGACGACGAGTTCCATCTGTCGACGCCCTTCAACGTCCCAATCCCCTACTTTGAACCCGATTGAGAAATTCAGAGGCGCTTTGCCCGTCCTCTCGAGCCACGTACGAAAGACATCGAGCATGCGTTCCCGTCGTCTCGGTCCACCAAAGCCAAAGTCATAGATGCAAAGGTATGACCACAATGTGCCGTGAGAGAGGGCAATTTGACGCCAGCGACGGCATACGTGAGATGCGAAAAGCGGTTCAATCATAACTCCTTCTTCGACACTCCATGACCGCGATGGTGCGTTCACCGTAATTCTATGAAAAATGTCGTAGAGCACATCGTTAGGTAGACTGGTCATGTCAATCTGATATAAGATGATCGTGTCAGGGCCGGGTAACTGTTGGTCATAGAGAAAATACCACGCACAAAGGGGAGACTAGGCTCTGTGACTTTATAGTGTCACGGCGATAAAACTGGCAAATTAAACCGAGAAATATGGTTAGAAGTAATACTTGCGTATGCGGAAGTGTACATCCCACGCCACCATGACCTTTCTTTTTCTCTGTCCTGTGTAGGCCGTGTTGAACTTGTACCACAGCAGCCTCGATATTCCGTCCACAGTGTACCGACAAATCACTTCTTCAGATGTATCCCACGGGCAATACAATAAATCCGTGTCAATCTCCAGTCATCCTTTGAGGATGATAGAACTGTGAACAAGGTCGCTCTGGCTCAGCAACGTTCGATGCACACAAATTCCCCGTCAAACCATCTACGTATCATCCAGTCCAGAACACCCGTTCTCATCCATCCTGCGAAGTAACCGAGAAAGGCAAGGTTTTCCCTTCCTGCGCGTGAAGTAAAGACTCACCAAAAGAAATCACGTTATGCCGCTGCATATCCATCCAATCAAATCTACGCAATTATTCAATTCACCATTCACCGTTCACCATTCGCCCCTTCATTCACCTCAGTTTCACCTCTCTTAGTCTCAGTCTGATACAATCCAAAAAAAGAAGATTCCGTGAAGGTTACTCAGACTCAGTTACTAGACCGAAGTTAAGATAAGAAGATCATGCTCCCCATCCGACTCCGACTCCGACTCCGAGCCAAGTCTCTTCATCTTCATGAATCCTATATGTAGTATATGGCATCTCATATCGGATCGGGGGAAGACTCGGATAGGATAAGGTATGCTCTCTATCTTCCTCTATTTTGCTGAGTGGGTTCTTGTAATAATGGTTCGTTAATTTGGCAAAACTCTAGTTTGGTAAGTTGAGCAAAGATGATTGATTCTGAATCTGAATCTGATGAATCTGATGAGTAATGAGTAATGAGGAGGATGAGGATGCCTTACGATACGATACAATAATATTGGTACTTTGACAGAGAGAACTTGAAGGAGGGATGGAAAGATCCGATATATCATCACAACCTACTTACCTCGCCCACCTCACGCACCTTACCTCATACCCACCGTGCATACAAACCATATCCAATGATAAGCAAAGGTAAAGATCCAAGAAAGAAGCTATCAACATCAGCATCGACATCGTTATAATCATCGAGCAATCTCTGCTCCCGTCTTCCGTCATTCCGCCAAACATCCCGCTACCAAACCTACATACGAGTCTTACGACATACCCACGCGTATAGACATATATCCCAAACAATCCCACGATTCCAATCTCTACGCTGCAATACACCATAGCATATATCACTATCACACCAAAAACCGATAATGAAGAACCTTAAGCTTGCCCACCAGGACCTAACGAACGTAAACAGAAGAGACGATACGAGGCGCGCACGTGTACATGCACCAAGCATCTATCGCCTTTAGAAGAGAAGAAGAAAAGAAGTAAAGAACCGATTACCTTCCGCTTCCAGTCTGGAGTATCCAAAAAGTCACTCGCAAAATATCTTCGCATCCGATCCTCCCCTATGTAAGACTCCACAAAACCAGATATAGAATATTATGCAAGAACGAACAAGGAAAACAAATTACAATTGGGAAAGAGCAATAGGCATGGATCGGAAAGGGTAAATAGTCATCTCCAATAAGGTCATTCTCTATTTCGCACCTAATTGCAAAACTCAGAGGTGCTTTGTTGGACCTCTTGAGCCATGTATGAAACGTATTGAGGTGTTTTCGTTGAATTGGACTCGGTCCACCAAAGTCATAAATGCAAAGGGTATATGACCGCGCGAGAGGGGAACAAAAAGGGGACTAGGCTGCGCCCTGACATGACAAACCTCCGGCAAATGCCGAAGATGCCGGAAGTGAAATGAGAAGTACTGCTTCTTGCGGAAGTGCATATCCCACGCCACCATGACCTTCCGTTTAAGTATATCATTTAAACACGTCGATGATGGTCTGTCCTCCTCTGGCAGCACGATCCAGCCATCTTGAACTTGCATCACATTAGTCTCTGAATTGCGTCCACAATACTAGTGGTTCGACGTGCCCCGCGGGCAGTCTAGTCTCTATCACAATACAATCCATATGTGTCGATCGCCAACGACACATCCTTTGAGGATGATAGATGAACAAGTTGCTCTGGCTGAATATTATCTACTGCGGCGGCGCATACGACTCGGAGATATGCATGTCGACAGTTCGAATGGATGCAAGACCTAGAACAATCACTGTTAGTACCTCCGATATAATATGATGCGAAACTCGAGTCTATTAGTGTTCGCACGATGACTCTGGACCGTCCAATCGATTCGACTTCCGTACGGGAGAAGTATATAGGTGTGAAATAGACACTGTTCTTGTACAAATTCAAAGATATTGACGTTGATCTTCTGATGGTGACGCAGAATAGAATTGGAGGTATGCTAGGCTGAGATGGAATAGGCACCCTATGCAATGAGTTGCAACGTCCCGTCAACCCATCTACGTATCCTCCATCGAGGTCATCCATCCATGCATATGACCTAGGCTTCTGGACCTCAGACGAACCTGAGAAGCGAGGAATATTCTCCCCACGTGCTCATCCACCCCCATCCGTAAAAGAAAAGAGAAAAAAACGTGCGTGAAGATCCCACAATATCATCAACTATCGACACGCAAAACCCGCAGCCTAACCCTTTCCAACCAACTCAACTCAACTCTACTTCTTTTCTCCTGTCCTCCTGACGCCCGACTTCTGAGAATCCGAGAATCTAACAAAGTTCTCTCTCACTTCATTTCATATAAATCACAATCATAATCATCTTTCAGTCAGCGTCTCACGAGGTACTCACCCCCTGACTCTTAATGACGATGACGAGATCCAGCGACACGGCGACGAATATGTAGATCATTGAGTTGAATTTGTTCGAGTAAGTAAGTAAATAAGTAAATTATTGTTCATTTAGCATTTCGCTAGGTTGAGTTTAGTTTAACTCAGACTACAATATATAGGGAGTCAGTCGTAGAACGGGGACGTGGATCCCTAACCTAATTGCCTGTAAAGTTACGGTGACTGGATTCAAAGTCGATGACTCATCCCTCGATGAGAGCTCCGAGTCGAACTGTGTTCCTCTTCCTCCATCCGACCAGGAGGAAAAGGTCCCGCATTTGTATCTGCGATTTACGATTTACGATTTACAATGTAAGTAAGGATTACTTTCCGCTTACGGTTTACGGTTTTCGTCCGCCATCCAGAATCGGGACCTAGTGTAGATCACAGCCCGTTGCTTCCGTGCTTCTGTGCCTTCGTGCCTCCGTGCCTATACATTGTACATTGTACATTGTGCAAACCCTTTGACCTTGCCGCTTTATTGTCTGGGCCTGCGCTAGACCGAATATAGGACAACAACGCATGGATGCATGAATACATACATAAATTAAACCGAGAACCGGAGAGGAGAGGAGAGATGTTCGAGTGTGCACGAGTGCCAAGCGCCCGCGTGCCAAGACCAGTACACTATTCCAAGATTCCAAGAAGAACATAAGAAAACCGAGAACCTTGGATGATTTGTGTCTTGTCTTGACTCTCAAGTTCTCGACCACTAGCAGAGCAGAACGATTTTGAAGATGGGAGGGACGGGATAAGTATGTTTATTTATTTACTATGATACAAGCGAGACCTACTTCTTTATTATTATCCATTTCTCGGGCTGACTGATATAAATAGCACACGTACACATGTTACTCAACAGGACGATTTACTTCGGGTGTCTATCGGTCCATCGGAGAATATTATACGTCTACGTCTACGTCTACATGGCAATGGTACGGAGAAGACGACCTAATTTCTAAAATTCTCTATAGTTTACTCGGAATTTCGGAGGATGTAAGTAAGATACATGGGAAGCCTGAGACCAACAGTACTAGTGAGGATCCAGGATTCAGGATTGATGTTTCCCCAGTCCAAAGTTCTAGTCATAAAACGAAAGACGTGGACAAAAGTAACCACCACAGATCAGACTATTTATATGACACTAGACCAAAATGACCGACCGGTACGGAAGATCCCTCCATCTGTCTGTCGAGGATAAATCTTTGACAGTTGGGATCATGAATCACCAGTCACTCAAATAATCCTGGACCGGGCCGGGTCAAAAAATCCAAACAAATCTGAGTCTGAACGACAGAGCTGTAAATATTTGCTGTTTGCTATTTGCCGTTTGATGTCTGCTCGAAGGGAAGGAGGGAAGGAGAGAATCAGACTGAACTTGAAGGCTTGTGAGTGCTGGTTACGAATATGGGTACGAGCACGGATGGACTCGGTTCAAACGACGCGGCGCACGATGCGATGTACGGATAAACTTCACAGCGTACGCCGTACGCCGTACGTATATCACCGAAATGTCAGTCGTCACGATCAAAAATCAAGACTCGGGACACTCGGGACTCGGGATCGGAGTACTCCTCGAAAATTTTGACGGAATTGATTACCATTAATATTAGTACAAAGGTACCCGACGCCGGTACCGGAAATCATTACCCACCGTGCCCCGCCATACATCTCCCCGTACGTCGCACGTCGTACACATCAGTAACGTAACCCCACAATTCTTCCAAGGAGTGGTGAGAGATGAGAAGTGAGAGACCCGGTGACGAATGACGATTTATGTACCGGTGGAGCCGACGAGTTTAACAGTTCCTGGTCCTGGTCTTGCTCCCAATATTTCTTCTTCTTCGAGTTACAAACCCACCGAAGCACGAAAAATTTTAGGGGTTGAATACGGTTATATGTATACAACAGCTGTTGTGTACGGTATATGTGATGCCTTCTCGCGCTTTTGTGTGGAGCGTAGAACGAGGTGGGAATGCCAGTGTGCTCAACCTCGAAGTGGGGAGAATCAGTTTGATCATTACATAATGCGGTAAGCGCTAACCCATCCACACACAGACCTAAAGTGGGAAAGATAGTGGCGCGCGCTATGCACTATTGTGCCCTGTGCGCTGTGTTGGGGTGGTAAGGTGTAGAGCGGCGACTCGGAGAGGTTAGAGTCCGACGACTTGATTTATACTTCCCAGTCTGATCTGTTCGCCTCCATTTTATATGGCGCGAACCTAATATATCAGTAAAGTGGATAAGCTTAAGATCATGGATTATTCATCAGGTATCAATCCTCCTGATTCTCGTTCACGACGACAGACGACAACGACCTCGGTTGGTCGGCTGGTCGTAAAGTCCCCAAGTCGTCACCGGCGCCGCCGCCATCAAAATGATCATTCATCACAAGCGGAACCAACAAAACGTCGATGCGCCGACGCGCCTACGCGCCTAATAGGCGCCAACCGCATTCGTCACTCGTCATTCGCCAGTCGCCAGTCAGCCGTCAGCCGTCCGTCACGAAGTCAGTCATCAATCATCGTTGCTCGGTTAAATCATTTCGAGTTTCGTCATCTGGATGTATCGCATATAACCACATGTATCAGTGGCGAGGCGCAGTTAGATGAAACCGTATATCGTATATCGTATATCTATATCGTATGCCGCATGCCGCATGCTGCATCCTGAATCCGGATACCGATGCGATACCGAAAGTAAGTCATCGTGATCACTAGTGTAAGTCAGTTCAAGTCTCTCAATCGTACCAAGTTGGATCGATGCGTACCACGTACCGGTATGCGTTTAATGCCGAGTCCGAGTTCGCTCGCGGGATGCACGATAAAGAATGCACGATGCACGATGCACGATGCACGGCGTGAGATGCGGGATGCGGGATGTTTTCCTTGTTAGTGTCAAGAATGCAGGGTCGCGTTTAGATTCCATGCCATGTCACCCGAATCCGAATTCGAAGCCCAAAAATCCAGACTCTAAACTTACCCGGTTCCATTTTCTGAATTGAGACAAACTGAGACGTTCTATCCTCCGGAACTTGAAGAGTACCTGACAAAGAAAAGGATAATTAGCATGAGCATGAATCAGCAAGCCAGCAAGCTGAAACGAGCAACAATAATGGGTATGGTAAGCGATAGCAGAAGCTGTGATACATACCACCATTTGTATTTGAAACAATCGGATCACCGAGGGCCGAGGATGATTTTAAACATGACCGACTATATATGTACTTTCATGGTATCGAGCTCCGCTGATAACTGATAAACCGACCGGGGATTAGATGATTGCGCCTGCGACGAAGGGAAATTGCAATTATCGTACGGAGGACTTGGAATCCGTGACGTACACTTACGCTCCGCTCGGGTTGGTGATGTGCGAATACAGATACGGAAGCGGATGATGAAGAGAGTTGGAGAGTTAGAGAGTTGGAGAGAAAGGGAAGATCATTTCGGTTCACGGATCTCTTGGTGTAAACGCGCTTCTTCTGGATCTTCTGACTGCTTTATCGTGCATTCCGTAAAAGCCGGAGAGGGCTTAGTTGGGTTGGAACTGCGGAATGTCGAGAGTGGAGAGTTGAGACTGCAGGGAGAGAATGCAACTGGCGATATTTCGGATTCGGATGCACTCGTTGCCTTCCGCCGTGGATTATATCGTAGACTGCGGATCGCGCGTGTTGAGTGTGAATGCGAATGTAACTGCGGTTGCGACTGCGACTGCGACTATATGCATGGCCAGCTTTGAGAACTCGATTCCGTGTGGCGGACCCGCTGAATTGGTATAGCCTGCAATTGCAATTGCAAATTAGCTCCCGTGATGCACGGGTTCTAACGGTACCTTTGCATTTTTCGTGAAGTCGTGACGCCCTTTTTCTGTCACGGACTGAACGACGTCGACGTGCAACCCTCACGGTAATAACGATGGGGCCACGCTTTCTACCATTACTTTGCCGAGGACGAACTGGTCGTCCGTCGTTCCGTCGTCATCGTCATCGTTGTTGAGGTGTCCTGCCACATCAACATTATTACACATATGCCCGTGGCGGTGGAACGCACTGGGTTGCATGACGACGAAAGAAACGGACGGAAATTGTTGAGCGCGGCTGCTGAAATTGAGAAACGCCTGATGGGGCGGTGTTTGATGTTACATCGGCCTGGCTGGCAGAGGCCCTTGCATGCAACGCAATTCATAGGGAGGCTCTTGTTCATAGTGGTAAACGTTTCCATGGCTTATTGTAGTCATAAGTTTGTGAGACTAGAGGCTACGTGACATTAGCGGGCGTTGAATGGGACTGCTGTGTGCGACGGAGGCGAACCTAAGTGAGACATTACTGCTCAGGCGTCGGGTGTAATATCGATTTTAATTTACAAGAGAAGTACATCTCGGCTAATTTGCGGAATAGTCAAGGGCTCTCGTGAGCTGGCATACGTGCCACCTGAGCAACCTCGCATTCATTCCAACTGGAAGTGCAAAGATGAGGAAATAAATAATGAGATGAGACGGGGGCAAAGCCGAGCTGTAGCCAAAGAAGGAAGTTAGATCGCATGTATGTATCCACTAGTTTGGTCCCACACACAGACCCACTTCCCTCCGCCTCTCCTCGCTCTTGTCTTGTCACTTCTCTCATCCCACCACTATCCCTCCTCACCCTCCTCCCACTCCTCCCGTCGACATTCCTCGCTACTCTTCATCCTCTTCATCAGCGGCGATGTCGCTCTACGCCACTACAGCTTCCGTCCCATCTCGCTCAAAGAAACGGTATGTACCCTTCAGCCACTTAATCTTCCGTCCCCTCACATCTCTCCTCCCTTCCTTTCAAAAGCCGACTAATGCTTGAGCACGCTCTCAAAGCAATCAAGGTCAGTTGCCTTTGTCTTTGCAGTGCTCACTTGCGCTAACACGCGGCGATTCCTCATAGATCATCGGAAACATACCGGCTCCTCTCGCACCCGAGCTCCCTCCGTCCCCCCCAGCTTCGCGTAGTCCCTCACCTGTACCAGCATCCATCCCGACTGCCAGCTCGTCGAAGCGCAAGCTGGATGCCTACGCGGATCCACCAGAAAGCGCAAAGCGGCTCAAGATCTCAAAGCCTCAGCCGGTCTCGGAGCTCCCTGCCGGAACAGCCTCTGCATCCTCCGCGGGCTCTCCACCTATAGCAGCCTCATCTTCATCCTCATCTAATGTTGGCAGGCAGTCCGATAAGGCGACCATGTCGTCCGTCACCGCTTCGGTGTCACCCGTTGGGGACGCGACTTCTAGATCTCTCACGGTGTATGAACCCGTCCGAAGACCACGGCATGGAATTGAACAACTTGATTTTCGTCAGATGCACAAGAAATTTTACGCCGAGGCTCGCGCTTTCAAGTACTCTGGCGAAGCTCGCTTCCTCTCGACGTATCCACAGAATCATTCCATGTACCGCCCCCTACGCGAGCCACCAGCAAAGGGTTCTCCCTATCACACTCACGGCGGTCTCATGGCGTTACTTGAAGTTCTTGAGGCGCTTATGAGCTTTGTCTATGCTGCCTGGTGTCAGGATCACACATCCAACGCGTTCAACGAATCCTGGGAGGCGATCCCCGATTACTTAAACTGGTGCAAAGCCAAATGGCAGTCCTATGTCGGTTCACGGGACAATGTCCGCGAGAGGTCGTTTATTGGACTCATGTGAGCCATTTGTGTTTCTCATCTAGCGTCCAGGTGATTAATCCCGAACACGTTGCTAACTTCACGTTTGACGTTTCAGCCACATGATCGAGTCCTTCACGTATCAACGCATCGTGCGCTTCAAACTCAGTTCACATTTGGATTATAAGACAAAGGCGTACATGCACGAGTTCGAAGTGGCTAAGAAGGCGAAGCAGGCCGCGGTCGATGCCTCAGCGGCCAAAATGAGAGCCACACCGCCCGAGAAATCGTTGCCCTCTCCGGATACCGATGCGGCAAGCGCAAACTCTACTCCAGCAAATCCAAATAGCGGCACCCCGTCGATTTCAAACGATACCCGTGCCGAAGAGGCGAAAAGAAGTGGAAGCAAGGTCTCATCTACTCGACCACCTCATACAAACAGTTCGGATGAGTTAGTGCCGGTTAAGCAGTCGTACCTGGAGATTGCTGGGCGAATGCTTAGTGCTCAAGGGACTTCTTCTCAGGAAATGAAGAAATCAGAGAAGACGCTATCTCTTGCGATCATGCGCGAACATTTTCCTCATACCTTTGGGAGAATGGTTTTTTCGACTCTTTCCGCCGATGAGGAATACGAGCCGGACATGGAAGACAATGAGGGAGAATTGTTCTGGCCTAATCAGTGTGTGACTGGTGAGGGTATCGCATGGGTTTGCCTTATGGGACGAGCTATGGTTCGAGAGTTTGGAAAAGATATTGGTTATAGCAGCTTCGCCGGAATCGTACCCAAACCCACTGGGTCTACTTCCAGTTAGGCACCAGAATGCCTCAGCGTACGTCTAGACCATCATGGAACTCAAATTCAGGACCTAATTATTGGATATTGGTATCTGCTCTGTGAGCAGCGCACACGCGGATGCACCCCATAAGGCGACAGCTAGAACCATCTCGATCGGTGATCAACGCAGTTCTTTTAATATTGCGCCCGGTTCTCCTCACCTGAGGACGTTTGGCGATCCCGAATGTCTGTCGCAGCCTGCGGTTCCTCCCCGCGCTTTCATTTTCAATCACGACCTTGCATCGACCAAGACCTGTTGTGCTGCGAAGTACATTGATCGATGGCGCAACAAAGTCGCCGCACGCGAGAACTACCGCGGGATGTTTCATCCAACTGGCGCCGCATTGGCCCCGCAGCCGGACCGCAATACGCACCCTCTCACACGCATTCGTCTTCTTTCGTCATGACCTCGCGTCCCTCCTGCCTATTTTATCCGACTTCCCCACGTATCGTGCTCCGGCTTGGGAGCTACCCCCTCATGTCGACTTCATCACCCTTTTGGAAGAACATATGCTCATAAAAGCGGCATCCCAGACATGTGACCCAGTTTTGTTTGCTGGTATGTATCGAACTCGTTGCAATACACAATGTGCACACGCGCATCGATTACTTGGGGCCTCGTGTGTCTCGATTATTTCGCTGGGTTTTGTCCTTACTCGTCTGACGCCGCATTTGGAATATTCACCCGCATTTGATCTCATATCTCGTTTCATATCTATCTTCGTTCTCCGTTTATTTAGTTATTCCTCTCTTCCGTCTCGTTTTCCCATCCATCCGGTCTGCTCTTATTCTTCCGATTATTCGCGACTTCTCCATCCGCTGTCGATGTGCTTTCCTTTGCCATTCCCCATACTCATCCTCATATCCTACTCATCCATCATCTGTGTCATTATTGCAAGGAATTCACATTCTCACCCTCATCTCTTCTTCGCCGTCCGCGCTATCATTTTGCGTGAACGGCTTCCCAACCCCAAAATTTACATCGACTTCCCATCCATTCGCCATTGATCGGAGCGGAATTGTTGGAGGGCTCCGGACTTGTGGGATATCCATCCAGAGGCATTGCGGACTTTACCGTTAGACGGCGCTAAGGTTACGTGTTGCGCTTAGCATGGTGCCTAGCTCAGCGGCCGTCGGTAACCGTCTCCTACCCATTACTCCAGATCAAGCGCGATGTCGCCGTGCTTATTTCATTGATTGGGACGCACATCCAATCTATCGATTCGCTTTCCCTAGGTTACCGAAGTACCCTTCACCCCCAATCCGTTTGGACCCGTCAGCGTTTCGACCTTCCTCCCGCTTCGCGCATTGGAGATGACTACTTACCCTTTCGGATTCTTATCTATTGCTCTTTCCCAATTGTAATTTGTTTTCCTTGTTCGTTCTTGCATAATATTTTGTGCTTTATCTGGTTTTGTGGAGTCTTACAGGGGAGGATAGGATGCGGTTTCATTTACCGTTTATCTTTTTTTTTTCTTGGCTCGTATACATACATACATATTTGGTCTCCTTTTTCTGTTCGTATTTGTACAAAGAGAGTGTAAATGTAATGATGCGTTGGAGTTCGCGGATGCGAAGATATTTTGCGGGTGACTTTTTTGAATACTCCAGACCGAGCATCCAACTGGTTCTTTACTTCTTTTCTTCTAAAGGCGATAGATAGATGCTTGGTGCATGTACACGTGCGCGCTCTTTCTTCTGTTTACGTTCGTTAGGTCCTGGTGGACATGCTCAAGCTTAAGGTTCTTCGTTATCGGCTTTTTGGTGTGATATGAGGGAGGGAAGGCGACATCATGATGATATGACTCGGATGTGTTGTTGTGTTGCGTAGAGATTGGAATGAAGGGGATATATGTCTATACGTGTGGGTATGTCGTAAGACTCGTAATATTGGTATGCATATGTAGGTTTGGTAGCGGGATGTATGGCGGAATGATGGAAGACGGGAGCTGTTTTTGTTCGATGTTTATAACAACGTTGATGTTGATGCTGATAGCTTCTTTCTTGGATCTTTACCTTTGCTTGGGTTGGGTGGATTGGAACTTATCGTTGGATATGGTTTGTATGAGGCCAGGGCATGAGGTAAGGTAAGGTGGGCGAGGTGGGTAAAGTAGGTATGAGGTTAGGCGGACGAGGTGGACAAGGTAGATTGGGATGATAAATCGGGAGTAATTTGGGTTTGACCTGAGATCTTTCCATCTCTCCTTCACTCTACCTCTATCTTGTCCTGCGTCCTGCCAAAGCATCAATATTACTGTATGTTAGTAAGTGTGATGAGTGTTGAGCGATGAGTAAGAAGATGAGGATGAGTGGTTAGTACGCGAAGGTTTGAGTGAGTGAATTTGCATTACTCGACTTATGCATACGCATATGTACCAAGATCCCACTCGCTGGTTCGCCGAATCGCCTTAATATTATCATTACGAGAACCCACTCAGCAAAATAGAAGTTGATAGAGATAGAGAATTGAGAATTGAGAATTGAGATGGATGCTATTTTACGTCTCACATCTCGCATCTCGCATACCTTATCCTATCCGAGTCTTCCCCCGACCCGATATGAGATGCCATATACTACATATAGGATTCATAAAGATGAAGAGACTTTGGCTCGGAGTCGGAGTCGGAGTCGGAGTCGGATGGGGAGCATAATCTTCTTATCTTAACTTCGGTTTAGATATTGAGTAACCTTTACGAAATCTTGTTTTTTTGGATCGTATCAGACTGAGACTAAGAGAGGTGAAACTGAGGTGAATGAAGGGGCGAATGGTGAACGGTGAACGGTGAATTGAATAATTGCGTAGCGGAGATAAGATTAGGTGGGTGGGTGGATAGGATGGGATAGGTGGATTGGGTGGATGCGCAGCGGCATAACGCAGTGATTCTTACTTCACGTGCAGGTAGGGAAAACCTTGCCTTTCTCGGTTACTCTGCGGGATACTGGACGGACGATAGAAGTAGAAGATGGCCTGACGGGGACTTTGTGTGCGTCGAACCTCGCTGAGCCAGGAGCCAGAGCTACCTTGTTCACAGTGCTATCGTTCTCAAAGGATGACTGCTGGGATTGAGTCATTGACACGAATGGATTGTATTGCCCGTGGGGTACATCTGAGGAAGTGATTCGTCGGTACACTGTGGACGGAATATCGAGGCTGCTGTGATGCAAGTTCAAAGAAAGTCCATGGTGGCGTGGGATGTACACTTCCGCATACGCAAGTGTTATTTCTCATCATTTCTCGGCATTTGCCAGTGTGTTATCGCCGTGACACCATAAAGTCACAGAGCGTAGTCTCCCCTTTGTCCCAGTCTTGTCCCAACCCAAGAGTGGCTGAATACTTAGGGATCATAAATGCGTGGTATTTTCTCCATGACCAACAGTTACCCGGCCCTGACACGATCATCTTATACCAGATTGACATGACCAGTCTACCTAACGATGTGCTCTACGACATTTTTCATAGAATTACGGCGAACGCACCATCGCGGTCATGGAGTGTCGAAGAAGGAGTTATGATTGAACCGCTTTTCGCATCTCACGTATGCCGTCGCTGGCGTCAAGTTGCCCTCTCGCATGGCACATTGTGGTCATACCTTTGCATCTATGACTTTGGTTGGTCGGGTCCGAGACGACGGGAACGCATGCTCGACGTCTTTCGTACGTGGCTCGAGAGGACGGGCAAAGCGCCTCTGAATTTCTCAATCGGGTGCAGATTAGCGGTTGAGGACGTTGAAGGGCGTCGACAGATGGAACTCGTCGTCAAGTCTCTAGTTGCGGAACAACAACGGTGGAAGGACGTTCACTTCTTTTGGTTCTTTAGAGCTTGTTCGTCCGAGTTTACGAGCATAGAATTGACGAACATGCCTATGTTGTCCTCCATAAAACTTGAAACCGACATCCGAATGTGCGATAATGTACGGACATTCCGTATATTGGCATCGCCCGGTCACGGCAACTCGAATGCATGGAACTTTCCGGTAAACATACGATTGAAATCGGCGATGATCCCATTCATTCCCTCAGACGAGCGTCTTATGTTGTCTCTGAAGGCCAATACTCGGACGTGGAATTCGCAGAACACTCCCTCGATATGTTGAAGGCCTGTCCGAATCTCGTGGATTTCCAAGCCATGACCAAAACATACTCGTTCCCACCCAGCCGTGCACCAGATGAGAAGTCGTCGCAGGCATATACTTGCGTTGTACACCACAAACTCCGGACGCTTAGGCTACGGGATATGGAAAACGACTTTCCGGTACTCTTGGTAGACAAACTGACGCTTCCTGAACTGAAATATCTGGAGTTCTACAAGGATCCCACCATGTTCGTACCACATTACACGCATGTCCTGCTGGAGTTTCTCGAGCGTTCTCGTCCACGCTTAGAGAAGCTAGAAATAAGCGGTCGTAACGTAACGTCGAACGACTTGATTCACGTCCTTCATATGCTACCGTCACTTCAAGAGCTTATCATTTATGACGGTGAATCCGCGGGCGAGTTATTTGAAGGACTTACTCGGAGTGGCGACGGGCCTATTACGTGCCCCATGTTGCGATACATCCGCCTGGATCCGTGGTTCTCTTCAGGTGGAACCACGCTCGAGAGGGAACTGGATGTCCTTTATAGAATGGCAATGTCGAGAGGGGAGGGGACAACAATGACTGGAACGGTAACATTCAACAATAAACTTCGCATCCCAATTTCACGCATTTGGAACGAGTTTCGAAAGGGTCGAAAGGATAAGAAAACGATGGCACTTTTATTCGTCGATGAACGGTTGGATTTGTACTTTGACTTAAAAAATGAATGAGTCTTGGTGTCCTTCATTCCCTTTTACATTGCTGTCATCCGTTGTTCCCTTCCTTCAGTATTTTACACCAGTTACACAAAGTGAATGATGATATGTTTGGGGCTAGAACTGTTCTATATGTACAGTAAATGCACGTACCGTCGTCTTCCCGTTTCCAGCCTCTCAGTGAGCCTCCAAGTTCCGATCCGACAATGTCCGAACGCTTTGCAGATGGAGTGCCGAGACTGATATGATGTAGATGTTAGATGGCACGATGGACAACGTGCCATCATCGACGGTTTTTTTTGCTGTAAGATAAAATAGAGGAAGGTGAGAAGTGCTGCATCATTTCCCGTCGCACTGGTTGACGCCTCTGCCTCTTTCCAAGGCCAAGGTTGCATCCGAGTACCCGAATTTGCGTGATTTCCCTACTCTTCAGTTACATTTACTACTAGTACTTTATACTGTCCGAGAGAACTCTGTGAAGAGCCATCAGGATCATGTATTTTCGCGTCCTAGTCTAGGGCTCCGCAGCGTATCTTATAAGATACGCGCGGATATTTTCGGGTGTATATATCCGCCCGGATATTTCATGGCTGCTATCAGATCCGGTTCCGCGCGTATCTTATAAGGCGTATCCGGCATATCCGCGACCAAGGTTGATAGTATACTTACACAGTGGTGCCTGGCACGGCCTAAGAAATTTCCGTGCCACTTTTACCAGAGCGGAGTTTCAACTAATTCCCATGTACAGGAAAATACCGGTCCTTTAAACAGTACCGTTCCTTTGAACACCATGACTTTTCTCACTCAATTCTTCACTTATCATCTCATAAACATGCATGAACCAAAGGATAGTATGTATCACTGAGTCTGCAAATTTACAAGAAATTTGAGCAAGCTGTTGAGTCTAGAAAAATTATACAGTGCTGATATTTGGTGAAATTCACAGACCTGAGTCGAAACCAATTCCTCCTGCAATTCCCCCTGTTATTTAACTGTATAGATAACCTGATAATCTAAAAGTATGCTACATAGTCTACTTTCACTCCAAGTTTCAGGGAGAAACTGCTGCTCAATCAATTAATATTGTAAGAAAATCTCAAGAGTGTGATAGTCAAAATGATCGGCGTGCTGACAAATAAGATATCTCGGCAATTCATTACAACCGGAGTGTAATTGATATTGGCGTGACATTACGTCACAAGGTGTTCAAAGGAGTCGTTTTCCGTGACAGGGGCCCTTGTTTCTTTCCAGGTCCATATCTATTTTTCCAGCACACCTTCCGGCTTGGAAAAAAATCAGCATGTGTCTCCTATAGTATACTCCATGAAAATGTATTTTAATTTCTGAAAAGTTGTGTGTGGAAAGACCTGGGGGCAAGTTTATAATTGGTGTTTAAAGGAACGGTATTTTCCTGTATAGTAACTTGCGTCGATCTTCTTGTCTCACTTTCCGTGCCCCCACTAAATCCTTGAATATGCAGTTCCGCTGAGTTCAAGCAATTTGTCCCTTCCTTTCAACATAAAAAGGCTTTATATGAATACCCAATATGTAATATACCAAATATGAGTCTACTGTAGGTGATATTCGGGTAGAATATACATCTCTGTTTTCGCTTGTATGTCACGTGATCTTATTTTGAGGTTTTTACATGGCCATATCTTCCTCTGAAAACACTTAAAACAGTCCCTTTAAACTGTCTGGAGATCATGTTTATGTGTACTAGGATGGTTCTATCAACAATTAACAGGAGAGATTAAGTTATTGGTGGGGATATTAGCAATTTTAAATGAACCAGCAGCATATATGCCCCCTAGCCCAATGAATTCATGCTCTCTTGCTGTGTGTCTTTCACATATATGAGTCTTAATGAAAATGGAAGATTTTGGAAAGAAAAAATCTTTTAGAAGTATCTTAGTTGTTTCAATATGCATCTAAAATCGCTGTATCTCGACGAATATTGGGAAATTCGAAAATCTGTCTTTCCATTTTGTTCAGAATGTTGAAAAATAATTTTTGGGTATTTTTTCAGATTTTTCGTAAAGTTGTGGAAGGCTGGACAAGCCCTCGAATGTCAGAGTAGAAAAGTGAGACAGGTGAATCTGAGTGTCGATCACCGCTTAGCCACGGGAGGGACCGTGGGAATGGCACGGAAATTTGATAGGCCGTGCCAGTCACCATACACAGCAAGAAATTTGCCCAGGACCTTCCAACGTGCATATAACGAAGTGCAGTCGGTGCTTTGGGGATAACACAACGTCAACGAATGGTCAACATGGTGATCGGTGAAGGTCCAAATGTGCAATCCCGCCGTCACCCAACCTGATTCTTGGCAGTAACGTCTGACTAATCATTTTCTAGGTTTCGATACTTGATATGGCACGGAAACCTAGTGAAAGGAACGCAAACTCCGTCTTACGAAAGGTTTTGTCTCTTTGGAGGGACATTCGACTAATCAGATTCCACGTATTTCATCATTAATTCGTCATCCTTGAGCCCCCCAGGGTAGATGGCGTAAAAGCGCGGATACGGCGGATTTCCAATATCATATCCGGTTCCGAACGTAAATATCCGCCCGGATATTTGCCCTCCAAAACTCATCCGCATCCGGGCGGATAGCGGATCCGGCGTATCTTATCCGGGATATCCGATCCGCTGCGGAGCCCTACCCAGAGGTCGAAAGGTCAACAATACGATACGTACTTGTACGTTCACCCTCATATGGCAGAAAAACAAAGACAAGGTAAGAGTGCTGTATTTGGTACAGCGCAAGGTCCAGTCAGTAATGCTGTACGGCTCCGTTCGGCAACCACCACAATTTGAGAGCCACACCATCAGAGTCACTCGTGGTAGCGGCTGTCACACAAGCAAATTTCGCGAGTGAGAAAGTAACATGGCAGGTGACAGAAATAATGGCCGCGTGACGACAATCTCCACCAAGGTCCCCAAAGAGCCGGGATCGTCGCCCAGCTGGCACTTTAGCAAAAGCACCGCGCCACGGTGGTGGTTGCCGAACGGGGCCTGAGAGGCCTAAGGTCAAAGAGTTTGTATTGGCACGGTATTGTCTGGTATTGTGATCTGCACTAGATGGAAGGACATAGGCGAAAGTGGTTGATTGTGATCCGATGCTGATGAATGTTCTTTTCCATCTTGTGGTCTTGGTGGAAGAGGAAGAAGAACATAGCTTGACTAGGAGCTCTCAGCGTGGGATGAGTCTGACTTGAATCCAGTCACCATGACTTTACAGGGAATTAGGAATCCACGCCCCCCGTTCTACGACTCCCTAGTACGTAGTGTGAGTTAAACTCGACCTCGACCTAGTTAAATGAACAAATCTGCTAACTTACTTGAACAAATTCAAATTAATGATCTACTTATCGTCGCCATGTCTCTGAATCTCATTTTCAAGAATCAGGGGGTTAGTACCTCGTGAGACTGCGATTGAAAGATAATTATGATTATATGAACGAAGTAAGGGAGAACCTTTTCAGATTCTCATATTATATTCTCGGAATCCAGAAGGTCAGGAGAAAAGCATTGGAGGTGAGTTGAAAACGGTTAGACTGCGGATTTTGTGTGTTGATCTTCCAGTCTAGCACGTTTTTTCTTTTCTTACTACGGATTTGCGGTACGGATGGAAGAGGAAGAGCACGTGGTGCACGTGGACACAGTCGCCCCAATTCCTTCCCCTTCCCAACCGACGCTCAATCTCCGACAGGAGTCTTGAAGGAGATCATGAGTTCTAGCTTTGTTCACCTGGAGTCAAAGATGACTGTTGGCGATCGACACGTTTAGATTGTATTACGATCGAGGGTACGACTGAAGAAGTGATCCGTCGGTGGAATTCCGAGCCTGGTCTGATGCGGATGTAGGATGACTGAATCGTGCTGGAGCAATACTGATGGTCTATGTAGACAAGACACCAGGTCAGATGTTTAAAATGAGGTTGTGGCCGCTTCCGTATGGTCGGCAGTCTTCGGCAATATTGGCCGTAGCATGGCCGGAGCTGTGGCCGGAGCTTCATGGCCACTATGGTTACGCTATAAGTATCACCACTGCAGGCTGCAGAACCTTCGCCTTCTCCTCTGCCTACAGTATTGTCCCCAGAGTGGGTGAATAGGGATCACAAGTGCGTGGTATCATATTTACGTAGTCGACACTTGCTCAGTTCTGACATGATCATCCCATACTAGATTGCCATGACCAGCCTACCTGAAGATGTTCTCTATGACATTTTTCATACGTTTACTGTGGATGCACAAACGCGATCACGAAGCGAAGGAGGAGTTATGATTGAACCTCTCTTCTCATCTCATGTCTGCCGTCGCTGGCGTCAAGTTGCCCTCTCACGCGGAACATTGTGGTCGTACCTTTGCATCGATAGCTTTGGCCCGAGACGACGAGAACGCATGCTCGCAATTTTTTATACGTGGCTCGAGAGGACGGGGAAAGCGCCTTTGAATTTCTCAATTAAGTGCACTAATGAAGAGGGTCTTGGACCCGGAGGGTGTCGGCACCTGGAACTTGTCGTCCAGTCTCTGGCTGCGGAACAACAACGGTGGAAGGATGTTTCCTTCTGTTGGCTATTTATGGCTTCGCCCGAGTTTACGATAAAACTGACGGATATGCCCATGCTGTCGTCCATAACTCTTTGCTCCTACGTGAGAACCTTCGACGCAGTAGAGATCGTTCCGCAGATTAGCATCGCGCGATCCCAGCAACTGAAATACATGAAACTGGATGGTGGACGTACCTTTGAAGCCGGCGAGGATCCAAACCATTCTCTTATAAGAATGGTTCGTGATGTTCCGAACGTGTTCGGGGAAGTGGAAGGCGCCGAGCACTGCCTCGCTATCTTGAAAGCTTGCCCGAATCTTGAAGATTTTCGAGCCGTATTAGATACACCTATCCATTCCTTTATACCTGGTCGGACGTTGACGGAGACTCGTATTGTACGCAATGTCCAGACGCTTTGGATAGAAGAAGAGGAGAGCGCCATTGCGGCGGCACACTTGGTGGACAAATTGACCCTTCCCGAATTGAAATATCTGAAGTTCTACTCGAATTCCCCCTGGTTCGGACCTCACCATGTCCTGGTGGAGTTTTTTGAGCGTTCTCGTCCACGCTTAGAGAAGTTGGAAGTAGACGGTTACATCGCAACGCCGAACAACTTAATTCCCGTCCTTCGTATGCTACCTACACTTCATGAGCTCGTCGTTCTTGCCTGTGATGATGCTGGCGAGCTATTTGAAGGGCTTACCCGGAGTGGCGATGGAC
This sequence comes from Inonotus obliquus, assembly GCA_032164295.1. Classification (NCBI taxonomy): domain Eukaryota; kingdom Fungi; phylum Basidiomycota; class Agaricomycetes; order Hymenochaetales; family Hymenochaetaceae; genus Inonotus; species Inonotus obliquus. Next base: position 676,632 of record JAJHTX010000006.1, on the reverse strand, counting down.
CTATTATATGTCCTGTGTTGCGATACATCCGTCTGCGATATTTGTGCGTAGGGTACGAGGATGGACTCAAGCGGAGCTTAGATGCCCTTTATTCCATGGCCATGTCAAGAGGGGATGAGAAGACAGTGTTTGGAACAGCGACGTTCATGAATAGGCTTCAACTACCAATTTCGCGCATTCATAAGGATTCAAGTTATGATATTATTCGGGATACGTTAGCGACTGAATCGTTCGAAGCGAAGAGCTTTTGCGTTGAATTGAAAGGGCAGCAAACGTGATCCCTTCCTTTGTTATTGTACACCGTAGCACACAAAGCTGAGTGGTTAAATATAATTGGAAATAAGAATCTAAGGGAAGAGTAGATCGTTTGAGTTGCCTTTGAGACATTTGAGAAACTACAAATCAAATCGACTGTTTTATCAGACGCGCGGATGTTCATCTACACCTCGAAATTCAACGGACTTCTTCCACCACCGTTGAGAAATGAACATCCCCCATGTCTACCAGTGTCCACGTATGTAAAGTTGTTCATTATATACATGATTTATGGTTGTGATAGTCGGACATTGAAACATCCGAGTCATACTCAGCTTACTAGCGATGGTCGAAAGACGAAAGACGAAAAGATTAAACCAGATGTGATTTCTGTCACGCATGGCTTGTTGACCCCAGAGGTCAGTCAAACAAGGCGGATCTTTATTCATCATCGATGAACGAAGACAAAGACGTCGAATAACGTTGTTGCCGCGATGATGGAACACAAATTTAGCTGAACGTTTAGATATATGATCAAATTGTCCGCTTTTGGCAGACCCACTGATGTTCACCTATGCCTCGAAACTTAAACCATAACGTCCTTTATAGTTTTCATCCACGATAACTGAGCAATGAGCATATCCAACATAAATTGCTCATAATAGTCATATAATGAAACCTCTCGAAATGTCAAACAATACGATGCGTATGTACTTTGGGTTGCATGCCTACCCTCGGTCGATTTTCCAATTATCACTATATATGCTCCCTTCGACTCGAACGCGACTTGTGCGATTTGAATCGGACGGAGGACGGAAGAAAGACATGGGCAAAGGCATAAGAGTAGAATATTTGGTCTAGCGCAATGTCCCGTAGAAAGGTCAAAGGGTTTGTACACAGTGTATAGACACTGATTTCGATCTGCACTGCACTAAGTCCCGATGGCGGACGGAAGGAGGTAAGCGGAAAGTAATACCTTACGATGTAAGTTGTAAAAGAAAGCGGGAGCTCTTCCTTCTGGTCGAATGGATATATTTACAGCTGACGCTGATGGAAATGCTTTTCTATCTTGTAGCATCAGTGGTTTGAGTTCTCATTGTGAGATGAGCACTTTCTTAGGAGTTTAGGTGTCCATGTTCCTCAGTGTTCTACGTGCGAGTTAAACCAAGCTGGCTAAATGAACAAATCTACTTACTTGTTTGAAGAAATTCAACTCGATGATTTACGTATTCGTTGCCATGTTTCTGGATCTCATATCAAGAGTCGGGGATAGGTAGGTGAGAGTACCTCGTGAGACCGCGATTGAAGTTTGATAGGTATGATTATATGAACGAAGTGAGAGAGAACCTTGTCAGATTCTCGCAGACATGAGGAGAAAAGAAGTAAGGTGTCATGTTGAAAAGGGATGGACTGCAGGTTTTGTGTGTTATGCACATTTGCTTATCTTTTCTTTTACGGATGGAAGTGAATGAACACGCGGGGTAAGTATTTTTTGCTTCTCAGATTCGTCTGAGGGTCCGGAGCTGGGATGGTTAGGGCCTAGGTCATATGCGTGGATGGATGAACTTGATGGAATACAGATGGACTTTAGTTGAATGTTGCGGGACATGACGGTTACCAACCCCCTCTCAACCTAACATCCCTCCCATTCTATGCTGGGTCACCATCAGAAGATCGACGTCAATGACTCAATGTCATGAGTACGAGAACGGTGTCTATCACACACCTATGTACTTCTCCCGTGCAGCAGTCGAATCCACTGGACGGTCCAGAGTCATCGTGCGAACACTAATAGACTCGAGTTTTGCATCATATCGGACGTACAAGCAGTAAAGATTATCCAGACAGAACAACCTTGTTCACAGTTCTATCATTTTCAAAGTTGGCAATCGACACGCATGTATTGTATTGCGAACGAGACTGAGACTGCCTGTTTGATCCGTCGGTACACTGTGGATGGAACACCGAGACCGATATGATGCGGATGTACTAGGTCTATATCTATGTAGCTAAGTCTACCGCGCACTTGTGACTAGAATTACTGACGCGCGTTTACACACACTAGGTCTAGATAGGTTACCAGGCGAAATGTTTTGTTTTACGATTAGAATAAAGGAAGGTCATGGTGGCGTGGGATACTGACTTCCGCAAATACTTCATCGATCGAGAGCTTATTCCGCTTCCGACATCTTCGGCATTTCCCGGAGTTTTATCTTCTCTCACTCTTTCTCTTTATCTTCTCTTCTCATATCGTCGTCGCGGTCTCACGGAACGCAGCCCAGTCTCCCTTTTGTCTCGGTGGTAGCTGCACAGGGATTACTAGTGCGTAGTATAATGTATATGACCAACAGTTGCCCAGTACTGACGATCATCGTATACCAGATTGCAATGATCAGTCTACCTAACGATGTCCTCTACAGCATCTTTCATAGGATGACAGTGGACGCACCATTGCGGTCATGGAGTGACGAAGGAGTTATGATTGAGCCGCTCTTCGCATCTCATGTCTGCCGTCGCTGGCGACAAGTTGCCCTCTCGCATGGCACACTGTGGTCATACCTTTGCATTTATGACTTTGGTGGCCCGAATCCAAGTCGACGAAAACGCATGCTCGATATCTTTTGTACATGGCTCGAGAGGACGGGTAAAGCGCCTCTGAACTTCTCGATTAGGTGCGCAGCAGAGAATGTGGACATTGAAGAGCGTCGACGGATGGAATTCGTCGTGGGGTCTCTGCTCGCAGAACAGCAACGGTGGAAGGATGTTCGCTTCGATTGGCACTTCAGGGCGTATTCGAGAGAGCTTACGGACATAAAGCTGACGGATATGCCCATGCTGTCGTCCGTAAGCATTGATACCTACATCCGAACGTGCGGCGGTGTGCATATCATTCCGTATATTGACATCACCCGGTCGCAGCAACTCCGATACATGCGACTAGATGGCGGATATAGCATTAGGACCGGCGAGGATCCATTCCATTCTCTTAGACGAATGAAGCATACTATCCCGAGCGGCCAATGGACGGGCGTTGAAGCCGCCGAACACTGCCTCGCCATCTTGAGGGCTTTCCCAAATCTTGTGGATTATGAAGTCTCAATTCCTATGCTCCCCCGACCCCTTCCGCGTGATCGGACGTGTAAGGGGACTTGCTTTGTACACAACGTCCGGAGACTTGTGCTATTGATTCCGAAAGGCGAGCTTGCGGCACTCGTGATGGACAAATTGACGCTTCCTGAATTGAACTATCTGAGGTTCTACATAGATCCCACCACGTTCGTACCACGTCATAGGAGTGCCCTGCTGGATTTCTTCGAGCGTTCTCGTCCACGTCTAGAGAGGCTAGATATACACTGTTGCAAAGTGTCGTCGATTAACTTACTTTCTATCCTTCGTATTCCACCATCGCTTCAAGAGCTTATCATTGAAGGTTGTGAAGATGCGGACAAGTTATTTGAAGGGCTTACTTGGAGTGGCGATGGACCTATTACTTGCCCCATGCTGCGACACATCCGCCTGGATCCGTGGAAACCTTTGAACGGAAACGCGCTCAAACGGTATGTGGATGCCCTTTATGAAATGGCAATGTCGAGAGGGGAGGGAACAACAATGTCTGGAACAGCAACATTCAACAATACACTCAGCTTCCCAGTTTCACGCATTCACCACGAGATTCGTAAGATTAAGGCACCTATACTCTACGGTGGACGGATGGATTTGTACTTTGAATTGAAAGATGGATGATCTTGGTGTCCTTTGCATTGCTATCGTCCGCTTCCTTCCCTTCGTATTAATGTACACCAGTTACACAAAGTGGATGATGATATATTTGTGGCTAGGAAATTCTGCATTGAAATATTTATCTGCTTTGCTATCGATACACGTACGCCCGACTCTGAGTGCATTTCACATATTATGTAATTTCCTTACATACCTCGATTCTTCAGTGCTACACATGTACTGATTAATAACTCCTTGAAGAGTCTCAGGCAGCAGCAGGAATGCACACCTCTCAGGATCATTTTTGACAGGGCTATTCCGCTTCCGAACGATCGGCGTCTTCGGCATTGACCGGTGTTTTATCTTCAGTCGTCACAAGGTTCGCATCCTTGGTATTATGCATGCGCATGTATATAGCTAGGATCCAGCTACCCAGCTCTGACACGATTACCCTATACCAGATCTCCATGGCCAGTCTACCTAACGATGTCCTCTACAGCATCTTTCATAGGATGACATAGAGCACACCATTGCGGTCATGGAGTGACGAAGGAGTTATGATTGAGCCGCTCTTCGCATCTCATGTCTGCCGTCGCTGGCATCAAGTTGCCCTCTCTCATAGCACATTGTGGTCATACCTTTGCATCTATATTTCGGTGGACCAGTCCAAGTCGACGAAAATGCCTCGATATGATTCATATATGGCTCGAGAGGTTGGACATATCCCAATCGGGTGCAAAGTCACGGTAGAGAGTGGAAGGGTCAGACGGAGCTCATCGTCAAGTCTCTAATCGCGTAACAACAACGGTGGCAGGATGTTCGCTTCGCTTCGCACTTTCTGGCTTGCTCGTCCGAGTCTACGAACATAGAACTGCGAGATATGCCCGTGCTATCGTCCATAAACATTGATACCTACATCCGAACGTGCGGCGGTGCGCTGATCACTCCGTATATTGGAATTGCCCGGTCCCGGCAACTCGAATGCTTGCAGCTTGCTGGAAGACATACCATTGGCGCTGGCTAGGAACCCATCCGTTCTCTTTAAGCGAATGAGGCATACCATTTTGAACAGTCAATGGATGGGCGTTGAAGCCGCCTAATACTGCCTTGCGATTTTGACGGCTTTCCCGAATCTTGGAGATCACGAAGTCTCACTCGACGGTTCCCTTATACCTGGTCAGATGTCGTCGGCGACTCGCTTTGTACACGATGTCTGGGCGCTTGTGATAAGGATTCCAAATGGCGACATTGCGGCACTCGTGATGGGCAAGTTGAGCCCCTTGACTCTCTGAAGCTTCACACATGCCAAAATCATGTTGAATTATATCATCCCCTTCTATTCATCGAGCGTTCTCGTCCACGCTTATTGAAGCTAGATATAAGCTTTTACAACGCAACGTCGAACAGCTTGATTCATATCCTTCGCATGCTACCATTACTTCAAGAGTTTATCATTGATGGCCGTGGAGATGTGGACGAGTTGTTTGAAGGTCTGACCTGGCGTGGCGATGAACCTATTACATGCACCATGTTGCGATACTTCCTTCTGGATCCCTGGAACCCTTTGAACGGAAACGCGCTCAAGCGGGAAGTGGATGCCCTTTATAAAATGGCGATGTCGAGAGGGGAGGGCACAACAACATCCGGAAGAGCAACATTCGATAATATACTCAGCCTCCCAGTTTCGCGCATTTGCCACGAGTTTTGTAAGATTCAGGTACAGTGGAAATTCCCATAGTGTATATTGTTATATTGCATAAAGGTCATAATGCATAGGCATTTTCCGGGAACGGACTCGGGGAGCGGGGAAATATGCAAAGTTTGCGAAATTGTATAATGCATAAGGGTTTTGGGCAACTTATGCATTATGAGTGTGAGTTTGCCAGGTGATTTCCCTTTTCTGCGCAACTATTTTTACACAAAACAAGTCCTCATGTCATTTTATCGAGCAATCCAACTGTACGGTCAATGTTTTGTCAAACATAAAACAGGAGGGAACACCAAAAAAATATTTTATTAGGAGCTATGTGGCAGTTCAGACAATTATGGCTCCAATTCAAACCCGCAAAATTTGCCTGTCTGAGTCGAAGGGCAAGAAACATGGTCCGAAGCCCAAACCCCAAACCGCTAGTTCTGACCGAATTCCAAAATCATCCGCTCATCTACACACAAAGCGAAGCAATCTCACAAAGCAAGCAAAGTTGATGGGTCTATCAAATTGGTACGTCGTTCTCTTGCCTTGCTCCCACTTCTTATACTCACATCAATCAAAACAAATGTACACTACAGATGCTCCTTGATGATTCCATGCCACTCATAGTCTCTTAGATATCACAAATACATTGTTTTGCGCGTCCGAAATGAAGGAACAAAGTACCCAAAAACCCACTGAATATATTTGACATAAATTTCCCACGCAGGTCAACTTGCATAATGGTCATAATGTATGGGCAAAATTCGGGAACCGAACTTATGCACTATGAGAATTTCTACTGTACCTCTACTCGACGATGGACGGATGGATTTGTACTTTGGCCTGAAAGATGGATGATGATTATACTTTAGGACTAGAAAGGTGAGTTGATATGCTCAGCTATAGATACACGTACTTAGGGTTGCCGAAGTCCGGTCCTGGACCGTGTGGACCGCAGTCCGGACACGGACCGAACCAATAGTCCAGTCCAGTTCAGGTCCGGTTCAGCTGAGGTCCAGGTTGGTTCGGTCCTTGGTCCGGCTCCCTTCTGTTTTTCCGGACCGGTGTGGACCAGTCCGGACCTGGACTGGACCGGTTTGGCACGTACGCAATAAGGCCGTTCACCGTTTACCGTTGGAGGCTGGCAAATCGGAGGAAATTAAAGAAGAAGATTATCAGTCTGGAGTTTGAGGTGGGGGACATCGTTGGTACGTCCTTATATTTCACCGTGATAATGATTTACCATTCATCTTTAGACGTCTTACTAGGCAAACACTTTTATATCCCTTCGGTAATTCAAACGCACCACCGAACGATACCGTATCCGTGTATCTGTACTTTTCCGATCTAAAGAGAGCACCAGAGGGATGGCATGCATACGCTCAGCTCGCTCTTGTCATCTCGAATCCCACCATCTGCACCGTTTCTCGTACGTCTTGCACTTCCCCTCATCCGAATAGTCATAGCTTTTCGCATGTTGGGGCACGACCAATATCAGAATTATCCCTAGATGCGCACCTTCGTTTCATTGCTGATGAGTGCGATTGGGGTTTTACACATTTCAGCGAGTTGAGGAAGCTGTTTACTATTCAATAGGGTTACAGCTATCCCACGATCGAAGATGAGACGGTAGATGTTAGCGTTTTCGTGCATGTCCTCGAGGACCCAACGGAAGTGTTATGGCACAACTTTGTAAAGTTCATTTTCCCATTCATGCGTTGTAGCTTTGCACGGTTCTGATGCCTTTGTGTAGCTATGACTCATTGTTACAGTCGGACCTATAACTAACTTCCTTCCACACCCCTTTCATGTCAGGAGCAAATGTTTGTCCACCGAATCTACCTGCAATAACGACTTCGATCGACACCCAGATAACTTCGTTTGCAAGTGACGAAAGTTGGGCAACCATGCTGTTCACGGTTTCCTAACATTTCACCCTGCACATCTACGTCGACAACCTTGGACAAGTTCCGTGTGCGACAGCCTTTGTGACTCACGAAATTGAACACACTTGGTTAGTGAGGTTGCTAAATCTTCGACAGTGTGCATGGTAAACCAAATATTCACAGAATATTGGAATTAACAATAATACATCTGGTCCAGGTCCGGACCAGGGTCGGACCTGGACCGAACCAAATGTCCAGTCCAAGTGTGGTCCGCCAGCCGTCCAGTCCTGGTCCATACAAAGAGCTGGAAAGTGGTCCGGTCCGGTTCGAGGTCCAGTCAAAAGTGACTGGACCGGACAAGGACCGGACTTCGGCAACCCTACACGTACTAATCTATTCCCGTTTTAAGTCTCCTGGTGAGCCTACAAGTTCCGATCGGACAATACTATGTCGGTATGCTTTGTGGATGGAATACCGAGGCTGATATGATGCGGATGTAAGATGACTCGATGGACACGTGCCATCGACGTTCTGCCGTAAAATAGTAATAAAGGAAGGTGAGAGATCATTTACCACCACATCGAACCGCACGCCTCTTTCCACGGTTGCATCTGATGAGTACATTTCCGTTTTTACGCAATCTCCCTTCATACCTCGACCCATCAGTAGTAATATTTAATACAGTCCGAGAGAGCTCCGTGAAGAGCCAGGATCAAACATTTTCGGGATCGGCGTCTTTCCTTCCCCACGCTCAATCTCCGACAGGAGTCTTGAAGGAGATCATGAGTTCTAGCTTTGTTCACCTGGAGTCAAAGGTTGGCGATCGACACGTTTGGATTGTATTACGATCGAGACTGCCCGTAGAGTACGACCGAAGAAGTGACCCGTAGGTGGAATTCCGAGGCTGGTCTGATGCGGATGTAGGATGACTGAATCGTGCTGGAGCAATACTGATGGTCTATGTAGACAAGACACCAGGTCAGATGTTTAAAATGAGGTTGTGGCCGCTTCCGTATGGTCGGCAGTCTTCGGCAATATTGGCCACAGCATGGCCGGAGCTGTGGCCGGAGCTTCATGGCCACTATGGTTACGCTATAAGTACCACCACTGCAGGCTACAGAACCTTCGACTTCTCCTCTGCCTACACTATTATCCCCAGAGTGGATGAGCAGTGATTACTAGTACGTGGTATCATACACACACTTGCTCAGTCCTAACACTACCACCCTATACCAGATTGCCAAAATTTGCCATGACCAGCCTACCTGACGATGTTCTCTATGACATTTTTCATACGATCACTGTGGATGCACAAACGCGATCACGGAGCAGAGGAGTTATGATTGAACCCCTCTTCTCATCTCATGTCTGCCGTCGCTGGCGTCAAGTTGCCCTCTCACGCGGAACATTGTGGTCGTACCTTTGCATCGATGACTTTAGTGGCCCGAAACGACGAGAACGCATGCTCGCAGTTTTTCATACGTGGCTCGAGAGGACGGCGAAAGCGCCTTTGAATTTCTCAATCAAGTGCCTTGCTGAAGAGGGTCTTGGACCCGGAGAGTGTCGGCATCTGGAACTTGTCGTCCAGTCTCTGGTTGCGGAACAACAACGGTGGAAGGATGTTCGCTTCAAATGGCAATTTCTGGCTTCGTCTGAGTTTACGATAGAACTGACGGATATGCCCATGTTGTCGTCCATAACTCTTATCACCGACGTGCAAACGTACGACGGAGCAGAGATCGTTCCGCATATTGGCATCGCCCGGTCCCACCAACTGGAATTCATGATGCTGGATGGTGGACATACCATCGAATTCGGCGAGGATCCCGTCCGTTCTCTTAGAAGAGTGGCTCGTATAATCCCGAACATGCCCGGGGAAGTGGAAGTCGCCGAACACTGCCTCGCTATCTTGAGGGCTTGTCCGAATCTTACAGATTTTCGAGCCGAATCCTTCATACTATCCGGTATCCTTATACCGGATCATACGTTGCCGGGAATCTGCTTTGTACACAATGTCCAGACGCTTGCGTTAAGGAGTACAAATGGCCACCTTACGGCCATGATGGACAAATTGACCCTTCCCGAGCTGAAGCATCTAAAGTTTCAAACATTCCAACCTCGTTTCGAATCATATAATCTCCTTCGCAACATTATCGAGCGTTCTCATCCACGTCTAGAAAAGCTAGATCTACAAGACTACGATGCAAAGCCGGACGAGTTGCTTCCCATCCTTCGTATGCTACCCACACTACAAGAACTCCTCATTTCTGGCGGTGATGAGCCAAGCGTTTTATTCGAAGGGCTCACTTCGAGTAATGATAGCCCTATTATATGCCCCGTCTTGCGATACATCAGTCTGGAGTGGTGGAACTTCAAGTGCGGGAATGAGTTCTGGCGGAATTTAGACGCTCTTTATCTCATGGCAAAGTCAAGAGGGGACGGGACGGCAGTGTTAGGAACAGCGACGTTCGACGATATCCTTCAACTACCAATTTCGTGCATTCGTCACGAGCATGAAGATATTTGGGATGCGTTAGCACCTTGGTGGAACGGAATGAAGAGCTTAGACATTGTGCTTAAGGGAGAGATGAGCTTAGACATTGTGCTTAAGGGAGAGGTGAGCTCCCCTCCTTATTATCGTAGAGAACTTCTAGTAGAACACTCCATAACTCACAGCTGAATGTGTTTAGAAATATAATCGGGAAATAGTATGGATTACTTTCGAGACAAGTTGGCTACCAAGTTCAAATCAAGTTTTTCTTTCACCCCATGTTCATGACCATCTCGAAATTTCACTCCGAGTCCTTCCACAATCGTTGGGCAATGAACATCTCTTGCTGATGTCAACTTATGTAAAGATCAAACGCGAAGTGATTTCTGTCATACACATATGGCGCGTTAACGAAAAGTCAAACAAGGTGCCTCTGTATTCATCGATAACGACACTGATGAACGTTGGGTCAGACTTGGAATATCTAGTTTTGTCACTACCACGTTGGTTACGGGCTCAGACTCGGAATTATAACTATGAAAACATGTTGACGCTTAGTTTTCAAGTCTATAAACTCGAGATTTTGCTCAACTTGAAAAGATTCACTAACCAGTTCACCGAATCGCCGAACCATCATTACGAGAACTCACTCAGCAAAGTAGAAGTAGATACATATTGAGATAGATCTCCTGGGCCTGGTCCCGAGACGCCACATATACTCAGTACACTATGCGCTCTCAGGCTAGCCACAATTAATGTTATCTTCGAAAGACCACGGCCTCATTCTCCTGAATTTAGGAGGCATAACATTCATGGAGATATAGAGATGAATGGAGTAGTCTGATGGGCAATGGGAACAACATCCTCTATCTCAGCTCCGGTCCAGAGCTTCACAAGATCTTTCTTGGCTCGCATCGTACTGAAAGATCAGACTGAGATACGTAGAAGATTGGGCTGGTAGATGTATCACCTCAGGTCGGTTCTTACTTCACGTGCGGGGACTTTCTTGGTTACTTTACAAACCGGAAAAGATGGATGGGAGAAGGTCATTGATTCCAGTAGCTAGTAGATCTAGGGTGGTAGTTTGTAGTTGACATGTACAGCTTCATTTCATTTATGTATGCATGTATGTCCACCATTGAAGACTTCCTAAATCGGGTGACTCATATACAATATGTGCTATATAGTATTATGTCAGATATATTCCCACACATGCAACACTTGTTGACTGCACAGGTGTGTTCAAGATCGGTTGGTATTGCGAACGCCGTTAACAAGCTTTCTCTACGAACAAAATGGCGGAAGACATTCAAACTCTCCCCCCGTCGGTATCTGCACTAGGGACGGATGTCAAATTATTCGGGAAATGGGATGCTTCTGAGTGCGCTTTCTGATTTACTCACATTGTGTTGGATATGCTGACTGTTCGCTCGATATCTGGCCTGCATTTCCACCACGGTTCTCTATTTTCGATTTCACGATGGCCGTGTGTGTGTTGCGGCTGATGGGGATAAAGCGTTGAGGTGAAGGACATCTCGTTGCAGGATTACATCCAAGTCCGCCATGCTATTTATCTCCCACATACTGCTGGTCGTTACGCGAAGAAGCAGTTTAAGAAGGCTCAGATGCCGATTGTTGAACGTCTTGTTGATAGGTGCGTACTCCATTATCAAATCGAAGAGGAAAAGAATAATGATCGAGTCTTGTTTGTTTTGTTAGCTTGATGATGAAAGGTCGTAACAACGGAAAGAAACTCCTCGCGTTACGTATTGTCGCGCACTCGTTCGAGATTATCCACCTTCTGACAGACCAAAACCCCATCCAAGTATGTTATGCTCATCTTTGACCATCGCATTTTCCCGTGCCGAATGTATTTATTTCTCTTCTCTCTGATGTCTAGGTCCTTGTCGATGCGATCGTGAACACTGGGCCACGTGAAGATTCGACACGTATCGGTTCGCAAGGTACTGTCCGTCGTCAGGCAGTCGATGTTTCTCCCTTGCGTCGTGTGAATCAAGCTATTGCTCTCCTGACCGTCGGTGTACGTGCTTCTATTTATTTTTCTTTCCCGTTGATCTCATAGCGACGGTTGTGTATAGACCCGCGAATCAGCATTCCGCAACGTCAAATCAATTGCTGAATGCCTTGCTGATGAACTTATCAACGCTGCCAAGGGATCTTCGAACTCATACGCCATCAAGGTATGTTCTTCTCCCTCCTCTCAACAGAAAGATTTGCTAATTGAAATTTTTGTAAATAGAAAAAGGACGAACTCGAACGTGTTGCCAAGTCCAACCGGTAGAAACCTCACCTCTTGTTTTTCCTCCTATTTTGGAGGAAACGTATCACTTCGATGGTTCTTACTAAGGATGCGTGCTATCACTATGCGCTGTGTAAAAAGCATCATGTTTCTGTATGCTTATGATCATTTCATTCTGCCTCCGTGGAACTGTCCTATGTGAAGACCCATGAAGTTAATGAACACCATAAGTTACGAATTATTTTTTATGCAGAAAGGGTCAACACGGTCCATCCGAATCGTTATGTTGCAGTGCCAGGTGAATCTGAAACAGACCATATCCCGGTATTCATCCTTCGGTTACTTTCAAGTGTGAGATTATAAAGAACGCTTCATAGTAGGTTACTTGGAAGATTGTTTGCTAGTAATTGCTAACGACTCAAGATGATCACTGGTTCACTGTAAGAGGAATCCCTTGTTCTTTCTTTGTACTTGCAGCACAAAGAACGCAGGGTCATAAATTTTTGATGAATAGAGATCGGCGCATTCGGCATTGGCCGGAGGTTTCCAAACAATATTTAATAACCATTTTGGAGCCTCCCTTTCTTCCTAGGCCTCCCATTCTTTCGACGACGGTCTTCATCCCCAGTGGTTGAATACGGTTTAACAGTACGTGCGACTATATACGTAGTCAATAATTCCCAGTTCTGACGCGAACATCCTATGCCAGATTGCCATGACCAGTCTAACTAACGATGTGCTCTACGACATTTTTCACAGGATCACGGTGAATGCACCATCACCGTCACGTATTCAAAGAGCTACGATTGAACCGCTCTTCCTATCCCATGTCTGCCGTCGATGGCGTCAAGTTGCCCTCTCGAACGGCACATTGTGGTCATACCTTTGCATTTCTGGGTTTGGCGAGCCGGGTACGAGTCAACGAGAACGCACGCTCGATATATTCCATACGTGGCTCAAGAGGTCCAACAAAGCGCCTCTGAATTTCGGTATTTGTTGCCAAGAAGGAGACGAAGAGGACGCTGAAGGGCGTCGACAGATGGAACGCGTCGTCAAGTCTCTGATCGCAGAACAACAACGATGGAGAGATGTTGACTTCACTTGGCAGTTTACGGCTTATTCGTCCGACTTTACGCGCATAAGACTAACGAATATGCCTATTCTATCTTCCATAACTCTTCGGGCCGACATCAAAACGTGCGACGGTACACGAATCATTCCGCATATCAACATATCCCGCTCCCTGCAACTTAAAGTCATGAAAATTTCTGACAGACATGTCTTTGAAATTGGCGAGGATCCGATCCATTCCCTCAGACAAGCATATTTTGATATCCCTGACATAACATGTACGGAAGCCGCCTCAAATTGCCTCGCTTTGCTAATGGCTTGCCCGAAGCTTGAAGACTTTGACGCCTTACACGATGGGCTCGATATAGACGCCATCGGACACGATACACGTCATCAGAAGATATCGGAGAGCTATACTCGCTTTGTACACAACAGCATCCGGAGGTTTGGGCTATGGAATCCAAACAGCGATGTTGCAGCACTCGTCATAGACAGATTGACGCTTCCTGAATTGCATACTCTGGAGTTCCGCTCAGAAATGACGCCTGAATCACATCATATCCTACTAGAGTTCATCGAGCGCTCTCTTCCGCGTCTGCGGAAACTAGAGATATGGGGATACAACGCAATCTCGGAGCACTTGATTCCTGTCCTTCGTATGCTACCTACACTGCAAGGGCTCATCATCGGTGGCTGTGACGATGCGGATGAATTATTCGAAGGACTCGCTTGGAGTGGTGATGGACCTATTACGTGTCCCGCGTTGCGGTACATTCATCTAGAAGAAGTGGAGTCCATGTACTATGAGGGTCTAGATGCTCTTTATTCCATGGCAAAGTCAAGAGGGAGAGACGGAACAGTGTCTGGAATAGTAACATTCAATTTGACACTCAAAATCCCTATTTCGCGCATTCGTGATGAGCACGGTAGGATTTCGGACGCGATACCTCCTGAATCCGAACTGCTCCATGTAGACATCGATTTGGACAAAGAATAAACGCGTTTCCCCCTTTGCTATTGTCATGGCGCACAAAACTATCTCAGGGCAGGGATTAGAAAGGTGAGTCACCCGAGAATCACGTTTGAGGCATTTCGAGTTGCCAGGCTCAAAATCCCTTTTTATTGGACCCTTACTCATCTATACCTCCGCCGTTGGACGTCTCCCATGTCTGCCCCTACCGGCGTCATTCCGTTCTCGCTTTCACTGTGCTAATGTCATAGATCGAAACATTATAAATAAATATTGACCCTGGTGTGATTTCGGTTAGTCCTCATTGGCCCCAGATGTTCAAACACGAATAGCCTCTTTGATGAACGAGGGTAATGGCGTTGAAGAACGTCTCACTGGTGATAGTGATTGACTAGGAATTTGTCGCCAAACATTAGTTGTGGAATAACAACTGTGGAAAGATCTTGATGTTTGGACATAAGAGCCTGTAAGCATTCCAAAGCCAAACATGCGTCAAAATTACTCGTTTCCCGATAAACTGGAACACACATTCTCTACTAGTATTGTTCGATGATGAGTTTTCCATCGGACGTCGCACCCATCATTTCTTTTCATTCGTCGGCGTCGAAAAGAGTAGAGCATTACTATTACAATTACTATGACGAAGAATGGATAAGGGGATGTAGAATGGTATTCTCCAAGTTCTACTTGTATGTAAACTTATCGGATTGTCGGGGCTCATCTTAATAGTCAGGATGCAGGACCTCTTGAGTGAGATGGTGAATGGTGACATAAAGTAAACTAAGCGCGGGAGAACCCTCTCAGACTTTCAGAAGGTTCCAGGAGGTCAGGACGAAGAATTTGAAGAAGTAGGCCACCACAAAAACTTGTACGGTATTGTATCGGATTTGCCGAGTATTATGACAAATTAAAGCGCTTATAAGCTGATTATGGGGGCTTATAAACGGTGTGCTGAGTTTCGATAGCTTCATCAGACCTATCAGACCTAATGCCATGTAACCAACCCCACCCATGCAGATTTTTGTGATGACACTTGAGAGAGTTGAAAAGAGCTCTATTCATACAAAATCTGAGTAGTGATGTTCGGCCTGTGTCATGCATGACATGGAATGCCGGAGCTGATGTGATGCGGTTTCAAGGCGACTGTATCATACTGTGGCCACTGGCGAAGGCCCAGTTTCATACTCACCAATGCACCAACGAGGTGATGGTGGCGTGAGAAGTCTCGTTTCTTCTTTGAAGGCTGAGTTTTGCATAGTTTACTTACGTATGATCGGCGTTTTCGTAGTCGTGAGTATTTGATTTGTAGTGGAGTAAGTATTCTTTACCACTACAGAACCGAAATATTGTCACCTAGAGTGGCTGATTACAACTCGTGCGTGGTATTGTATCAACATCTCCCAGTCCTGACACGATCATCCTATACTGGATTTCCATGGCCAGTCTACCTAACGATGTCCTCTACGGCATTTTGCACAGGCTCGCGGCAAAAGCACCATCACCGATCACGGATTCACGGAGGAGTTATGATTGAACCGATCTTCCCATCTCATGTCTGTCGTCGCTGGGGTCAAGTTGCCCTCTCGTGTGGCACATTGTAGTCGTACCTTTGCATTCATGACTTTTGTGGTCCGAGACGACGAATGCCCAATGCCCATACTTGATGTCTTTCATACATGACTCGAAAGGTCGAACGAAACGCCTCTGAATTCTCAATATCGTGCAGAGTAGAGGGCTAAGAGGACGTTGAAGGCCGTCGACAGATGGAACACGTCGTCTCTGGTTGCGGAGCAACAACAGTGGAAGGATGTTCGCTTCACTTGGCGGTTTATGGCTCATTCGTCCAAGTTTACGAACATAGAACTGACGCATATGCCCACGCTGTCGTCCATAGTTCTTGAAACCGATATCCAAACGTGCGACGGCATACAAATCATTCCGAGTATCGACATCGTCTTGTCCCATCAACTTGAAGACATGGAACTTGAAGGCAAACATACCGTTGAAATCGACGAAGATCCCACCCATTCTCTCAGATGAGCATGTCATGACGAAACATGTACGCAAGCCACCGTAAAATGCCTTGCTATGTTGAAGGCTTACCCGAATCTTGTAACCTTTAACGCCTTCCGTGGTACAGTCGATATAGACGCCGTCGGACACGATGCACATCATCAGAAGGTATCGCAGAGGTATAATCGCCTTATACTCCACAACATCCGGAGGCTTGAGCTATGGAGTCCCAGCGGTGATGTTGCAGCACCCGTTGTAGACAGACTAACGCTCCCTAACCTGAATCATCTGGAGTTCTACACAGACTTAATGTCTGGACCACATCATCTCCTGCTGGAGTTCATCGAGCGCTCTCGTCCACGTCTGGTGAAACTATACATAAGCGGCTGCAATGCAATCTTGTACAATTTGATTCCTGCCCTTCGTATGCTACCCACACTGCATGAGCTCATCGTTCTTGGCTGTGACGATGTGGATGAATTATCTGAAGGGCTCGCGTGGGCTGGTGAAGGACCTGTTTCGTGCCCCGCGTTGCAGTACACCCGTTTGCATGAATCGAAATTCGGAGACAGGTAAGGAGGTTGTCTAAATGCCCTTTATTTCATGGCAGAATCAAGAGGGAGAGGAAGAACAGAGTCTGGAACAGCAACTTTCAATAGGACACTCAAACTCCCCTTTCAGCACTTGAGTCGTATTTGCGAAACCGCAACACTTAGATGCGACGAAAAGATGGATTTATACGTCGACTTGAAAGATGAAACAACGTTCTCCCAACTTGACCGGCTATCTTCAGTCGCAGGTCTATCGTAATGACGCATAAAGCAAATGCAGGGTAGAGATAAGAAGGTGAGTCATCCAAGAACGACGATTGAGACATTTAGAGTTACTAGGCTCGAATTCACCTTTCTTTCAGATCCATATAGTCAAAGTATAACATCCTTTGCAAATTTCATCCACCACTATTGAACGCATGCCACGTCTTCCGCTACTGCCGTCAATTCGTTCTCTTTTTCGCTACGCTATTGTCATACATTGAAACATCACAACATTGTTCTTACGATTCAACCAATGTGACTTCAGATACACATGGCTCATTGGCTCCCAGGTCGGAATTTAAGAGGTCAAACGAAGTGCCTCTTTATCTATCACATGGAAGAACATCGATATATAAGTTGTCGCGAAGAAGCCATTCAAGAAGGCATCATTGAGCGTCTTGCTGATAAGTGCTCCTTTATCAAAGTCGAAGAGGATAATAATATTGATCGAGTCTTGTTTATTTTGTTAGCTTGATGGTGAAAGGTCATAACGACTCTTCTCGTCGTATCATCGCACATTCGCTCGAGATTATTCATCTTTCTGGATATATGTTTTCTTCCCTTTGATGCCTGGATCCTTGTCGATCCGATTGTGGACGCTGGTCGCCATGAAGATGCGACACACATCGGTTTGCAGAGTCGTCAGGCAGTTATTGTTTCTCCCTTGCGTTATGTGAATCAAGCTATTGCTCTCCTCACCATCGGTGTATCTGAAATGAATATTTATTCTCCTTTCCATCCTGATATCGTCCGTTGTTTATAGTCTCGCGAATCAGCATTCGGCAATTTCAAGTCAATCGCTGAATTTCTTGCTCATGAATTTCTTAGCATTGCCAAGGAATCTTCGAACTCATATGCCATCAAGGTTTGTTCTTCTTCCTCGTTTCGATTATACAAGAAGAGATGCTAACTGAAAAAGGACGAACTTGAACGTGTTGCCAAGAGTCCCAAGACTGACCTGTAGAACAAAGGAGAACAACCCTTTCCCCCTCCTCTCCGCGAGGAAAAGTCTCACTTCGATGGTTCCTACCTCCTAGCAAGTGCGTTGTCGATCTGTACAGAGCATCGTG
Organism: Inonotus obliquus; assembly: GCA_032164295.1. Lineage (NCBI taxonomy): Eukaryota > Fungi > Basidiomycota > Agaricomycetes > Hymenochaetales > Hymenochaetaceae > Inonotus > Inonotus obliquus. The sequence continues at coordinate 658,388 of JAJHTX010000006.1, read as the reverse complement.
TTTCAGTGTATTTATGATCGTTGTATTCCACGTCCATGAAACTGTTCCGTGCGAAAACTCATGAAGCTACAAGTCAAGTAGAAAAATGACTAGGTGTCTTCAAGTTAGTGGATATACTACCCGCACCCGCATCCTCAAATGATAACCGTAAGGTTGTTCGCGACTGGAACCATTGGATATGTCACTATCCAAGTCCTCCTCCAGCTCCAGGCAATGTTAGATTAGCAACGTAGTGAACACCATAGATAAGTATTTATTCTCCATAAAGGGTCAACACGGTCAGTTCGAATTGTTCGAATCTGTTATTCACTGTGAATCCTGAATACCTTGTCCAGGGGTCCAGGGGGGTGTCTTTTTTCCATTTTTTCATGCAACCAAAATGATAAGGTATGATCGGCGCTTCTGTCCAGATGTATGCATGCCGACCGAATTGGGATGACTCTCCCTTTTTGGCCACAGCCCACAGGCTCAAAAAGAAAGGAAAAAGACACCTCCGTGACAAGGTTTTCCGGATTCACTACAAGAGGAATCCCTTATTCCTTCATTCGACTACTTATGTACTTGCAGCATAAAGATCTCAGGGTCATACTTAAATTTTCGCTTGATGAATAAAGATCGGCGGATTCGGCATTTGCCGGAGTTTTCCAAGAAATATTTAATAACCATCTTGGTTCCTAGGCCTCCCGTTCTTCCGACGACGGTCTTCATCCCCAGTGGTCGAATACGGGTTATCAGTACGTGCGACTATATACGTAGTCAACAATTTCCCAGTCCTGACACGAACATCCTATGCCAGATTACCATGACCAGTCTACCTAACGACGTGCTCTATGACATTTTCCTCCGGATTACGATGCGTGCACACGCGCTTTCCACTCTTGAGGCGGATATGATTGAACCACTCTTCCTATCCCATGTTTGTCGTCGATGGCGTCAAGTGGCCCTCTCGCACAGCACATTGTGGTCATACCTTTGCATTCCTGGATTCGGCGAGCCGGGTACGAGTCAACGAGAACGCACGCTCGATATATTCCATACGTGGCTCAAGAGGTCCAACAAAGCGCCTTTGAATTTCAATATTTGTTGCCAAGAAGGAGGCGAAGAGGATGTTGAAGGGCGTCGACAGATGGAACGCGTCGTCAAGTCTCTGATCGCAGAACAACAACGATGGAGAGATGTTGACTTCACTTGGCAGTTTACGGCTTATTCGTCCGACTTTACGCGCATAAGACTAACGAATATGCCTATTCTATCTTCCATAACTCTTCGGGCCGACATCAAAACATGCGACGGTACACGAATCATTCCGCATATCAACATATCCCGCTCCCTGCAACTTAAAGTCATGAAAATTTCTGACAGACATGTCTTTGAAACTGGCGAGGATCCGATCCATTCCCTCAGACAAGCATATTTTGATATCCCTGACATAACATGTACGGAAGCCGCCTCAAATTGCCTCGCTTTGCTAATGGCTTGCCCGAAGCTTGAAGACTTTGACGCCTTACACGATGGGCTCGATATAGACGCCATCGGACACGATACACGTCATCAGAAGATATCGGAGAGCTATACTCGCTTTGTACACAACAGCATCCGGAGGTTTGGGCTATGGAATCCAAACAGCGACGTTCCGGCACTCATCATAGACAGATTGACGCTTCCTGAATTGAATATCCTGGAGTTCCGCACCGACATGATGCCTGAATCACATCATATCCTACTAGAGTTCATCGAGCGCTCCCTTCCGCGTCTGCAGAAACTAGAGATATGGGGATGCAACGCAATCTCGGAGCACTTGATTCCTGTCCTTCGTATGCTACCTACACTGCAAGGGCTCGTCATTGGTGGCTGTGACGATGCGGACGAATTATTTGAAGGGCTCACTTGGAGTGGTGATGGACCTATTACGTGTCCCGCGTTGCGGTACATTCATCTGGTTGCATCGAACATGTACGATCAGGCTCTAGATGCCCTTCATTCCATGGCAGAGTCAAGAGGGAGAGAAGGAGCAGTGTCTGGAACAGTAACGTTGGATGAAATACTCGAATTCCCCATTTCGCGCATTAGTAATGAGCATGACAATCTTTGGATCGCGATACCTACTGAATCCGAAGAGATCGATGTATACATCGCTTTGGACGACATGGAGGAGAGGATCGAACGTGCTTCCACCTTTGAAATGTCCATTGCATCCGAGAATGACTTTTGAGGCACTTCGGGACATTGAGTTCAAATTCCCTCTTTCTTTCGAATCCATTTCCATCTATACCTCTACCCTACCGTGTAACTATGACATCCTTACCAGATTTTCTCCGCACCGTTTAGTGTCTCCCACGTCTGCAACTGGCGTCAATTCGTTCCTTCTTTCTTTCACTATGCTATTATCGTATATCGATACATCAAAACATCATACTATGCTCGAAAGATTGAACCGGGCGTGACTTCAGATAAACATGGCTCATTGGCCCCCGGGTCAGAACTCCAGAGGTCAAACGAAATGCTTCTTTATTTGTTGCAGGTCTCACTGGCGCTGTAGATACGTCGAAAAACCTCGTACTATTGAATCGATATGTCGTCAAAATGTTACTTGATTGAAGATGTTGTTGTTTTTTCGCGAAGAATGAATATTTATTCTCCTTTCCATCCTGATATCGTCCGTTGTTTGTAGTCTCGCAGATCAACATTCCGCAATTTCAAGTCAATCGCTGAATTTCTTGCTCATGAATTTCTTAGCATTGCCAAGGAATCTTAGAACTCATACGCCATCAAGGTTTGTTCTTCTTCCTCGTTTCGATTATACAAGAAGAGATGCTAACTGAAAAAGGACGAACTTGAAGTGTTGCCAAGACTGACCTGTAGAACAAAAGAGAACAAACCCTTTCCCCCTCCTCTCCGCGAGGAAAAGTCTCACTTCGATGGTTTCTACCTCCTAGCAAGCGCATTGTCGATCTGTAAAGAGCATCGTGTTTCAGTGTATTTATGATCATTGTATACCACGTCCATGAAACTGTTCCGTGCAAAACTTCATGAAGCTAAAAGTCAAGTAGAAGAATGAGAATGACTAGGTGTCTTACAAGATAGTGGGTGGAGATACTACCCGCATCCTCAAATGATAACCATAAGGTTGTTCACAACTGGAACCATTGGATATGTCTATCCAAGTCCTCCAGCTCCAGGCAATGTTAGATTAGCAACGTAGTGAACACCATAGATGAGAATTAATTCTCCATAAAGGGTCAATACGGTCAGTTCGAATCGTTCATGCTGAATCTTTAACAGTGAATCCCAGTGAATTGAATCCTGAAAATCTTGTCCAGGGTGTCTTTTTTTTCTTTTTTTAATGTGACCGAAAAGGGAGAGCCGTCCTAATCCGGCTATATTCTACCCCATATCGTAAGGTATGATCGGCGCTTCTGTCCAGAAGTCCCTTTTCCTCCTTCCCATCCTCAAGTCCTATACTGTTTTTAATACCTACACTTACTGTAATGAGCAGGAATGACTCTGAGGTGACTTTGGTGATTCCTTTGTGCTTGTGGGTGGGAAAATGCAGGAGAAGGGAGTACACGAGGATCCCTGAAAATGCCGATTGAGGCCTCTGCCAAAATCTGAGTTCCATATGCGGATTTTGCTGGGCGCTCCGCGCCCGTTTTATCCGGAAAAACCGAGGCCTCATCAACCAGAGGTACAATTTTATCCGGATTTTGGCAGAGGCCTCCCAAAATAGTAATTTTTTCAAATTGTGTTGCTGTGTAATGAATGGACTATATAAATCCATTTTTCCATCCCTACCAACTAATAGAATGAGAAAAACAACGAAAACTACAATAGTATCACGCCTTGGCCTGAATCCTGTCATCGAATAGACCAAAACACCTTGGTCCAGTGTTGTTGTTAGAAAACGCTCGCCCTAAAGGGACTATACAGTAACCACAATAGGACGGCCTCAGTGTTATAGATTCGGCAATGCTTTTCTAAGAGTTTCCGGAGCCTACTCGGTTTTCACAAGCAGGGCAGATTCCCAAGTATACTAAGCGTTGCCTCAGACGTTTTCGTTTAGCTGATCAAGTCGGGCCTCAACCTCGTTGACAGACTAGTAGGACAGTGTCGACTGCCGTTCGTAAGCTTCCCTAGTCGGTGGACGACTAATCAATCGTTCCACGCCGTAGAGTAAGAGAGGTTAAGCAGATTAGGTGGTCTTCAGATTAGAAGCTAGATGCCTAAGAGGACTCGATGTACAAGACGATCGAAAGAAAGATGGGGAGCTACGGTCTAAGTCTACAACTATTTATACCTTTTCCTCATGTTGTGGACGGACCACTTCCTACGCTCCGTAGTTCCTACTCTCGATCTGATTCGTTATTCTAGCTTCCAAACTCGTGCGGTAATTCCATTGTTCTGCTGCGGATTGACTCATCGACTGCGCCCTGTGCAAGGCGATGACTCGGCGCTGACTCATCTTGACTTGAACTGAATTGAAACCTATGCTCGGGGTCGGCCTTGTGCTGCACCCTGTGCATAGAGTGAGTCAGTGAGTGAGTCATTGAATGCGTGTTCGTATGCTATTGGTTTTGCATGACTGCGCCGTAGTTAAAGTTCGCTCGTCCGCAGTTGCTCGTGCGTTTAAGGAATTCCGTCGGGGTTCCGTTGTATAGCATCTGGGGCTATGAAGGCTGTGATTTGCTTGTCGCCTCGGGACTCTTGTTCGGGGCCATCAAGTGTGATTCGACATCGGATATCATCGTGGGGAAACCAAGGTGGTTTAACGTATGTGCCTATGGCGATGAGTAGCCGTACACTTCGTCGAGTATCGTTCGAAGGTATTCTCCAGCCTAGGTATAGGTCTCCTTGTAGTCGAATAGCTTTGCAGTATGCCCATAGTTCCCTGAGTGTGTTTGCAACCCATGCCGCTGTTATCGGTGAGCGGCGGTTCGTAACATAGTCTGCACTGATCTCCACGAATGTGCTTAGGCACTCGAGTGCTAATATGTCGTGGATTCCTACTATTGTCCAGTGTGTCTTTGGTTGCATGCCTATTGCCGTATCCATTGCTATTGTTGACCTCGTGCGATTTCGAACGACCTCCGGGGGATTGTGGTATTCTCAATAAGCTGTTGCTCGTTCGCTGGACACATGATATGTTAACATGCCCGTTGCCTCCCGTAGTATTATCTTGTGTAGGTCTTCGATGATCTGTCGCACTCTTCTGCATTTATAGCAAGCCGTTAGGGGTTGCTGTACTTGCTGCATCGTTTGCGAAGGTTTAGTGTGATCGTCGGGATTAGCGTTGCTAGCCGATGCTTCTTGATCGTCGGCTTCGGATTGTATTAGATCCGCGTGTTCTTCGCTTCTCGCTGTTGATCCTGATCGTCTCCGGCCAGTGAAATTAACTGGTCCCATCCGGGGTAGTTTCGATCGGCGTTCCTAATCGAATCAAAATTTCAGCACAATCCTTTCAGTTGTGCATTCTTCCATTGGTTGTATGATGTCTCCAAACATTCCATTGAGTTGCGGACTAAAAAAATCTCACACTATTAGAAAGTTTTGCGACATAAATTTACCAGGGTCCTATGACCACTGGTCTGGGTAGTTCCTCACCTTATCCAGATTGGCAGAGGCTTGGGTCACCTCGGCTCGTCCCTTACAGCTAGTTCAGTAAATCATGTCACTCTGCAATTTTTTCGTGTACACCAGTGCAGGGTCCTGCCTTTTTGGGTAGACCCATGTCCTACTCTCTTGAAAGGATTGTGCTGAAATTTTGATTCGATTAGGAACGTCGATCGAAACTACCCCGGATGGGACCGGTTAATTTCACTGGCCGGAGACGATCAGGATCGACAGCGAGAAGCGAAGAACACGCGAATCTAATACAATCCGAAGCCGACGATCAAGAAGCATCGGCTAGCAACGCTAATCCCGACGATCACACTAAACCTTCGCAAACGATGCAGCAAGTACAGCAACCCCTAACGGCTTGCTATAAATGCAGAAGAGTGCGACAGATCATCGAAGACCTACACAAGATAATACTACGGGAGGCAACGGGCATGTTGACATATCATGTGTCCAGCGAACGAGCAACAGCTTATCGAGAATACCACAATCCCCCGGAGGTCGTTCGAAATCGCACGAGGTCAACAATAGCAATGGATACGGCAATAGGCATGCAACCAAAGACGCACTGGACAATAGTAGGAATCCACGACATATTAGCACTCGAGTGCCCAAGCACATTCGTGGAGATCAGTGCAGACTATGTTACGAACCGCCGCTCACCGATAACAGCGGCATGGGTTGCAAACACACTCAGGGAACTATGGGCATACTGCAAAGCTATTCGACTACAAGGAGACCTATACCTAGGTTGGAGAATACCTTCGAACGATACTCGACGAAGTGTACGGCTACTCATTGCCATAGGCACATACGTTAAACCACCTTGGTTTCCCCACGATGATATCCGATGTCGAATCACACTTGACGGCCCCGAACAAGAGTCCCGAGGCGACAAGCAAATCACAGCCTTCATAGCCCCAGATGCTATACAACGGAACCCCGACGGAATTCCTTAAACGCACGAGCAACTGCGGACGAGCGAACTTTAACTACGGCGCAGCCATGCAAAACCAATGGCATACGAACACGCATTCAATGACTCACTCACTGACTCACTCTATGCACAGGGCACAGCACAAGGCCGACCCCGAGCATAGGTTTCAATTCAGTTCAAGTCAAGATGAGTCAACGCCGAGTCATCACCTTGCACAGGGCGCAGTCGATGAGTCAATCCGCAGCAGAACAATGGGAATACCACACGAGTTTGGAAGCTAGAATAACGAATCAGATCGAGAGTAGGAACTACGGAGCGTAGGAAGTGGTCCGTCCACAACATGAGGAAAAGGTATAAATAGTTGTAGACTTAGACCGTAGCTCCCCATCTTTCTTTCGATCGTCTTGTACATCGAGTCCTCTTAGGCATCTAGCTTCTAATCTGAAGACCACCTAATCTGCTTAACCTCTCTTACTCTACGGCGTGGAACGATTGATTAGTCGCCCACCGACTAGAGAAGCTTGCGAACGGCAGGAGTTAATGTTACCTGTCCTACTAGCCTGTCAACGAGATTAAGGCCCGACTTGATTAGCTAAACGAAAACGTCCGAGGCAACGCCTAGTATACTTGGGAATCTGCCCTGCTTGTGAAAACCGAGTAGGCTCCGGAAACTCTTAGAAAAGCATCGCCGAACCCGTAACACTGAGAGGAGACCGTCCTATTGTGGTTACTGTATAGTCCCATTAGGGCGAGCGTTTTCTAACATCTCTGCCCCGACCTCTATCAGCGACGCACTTAGGCCAGCTCACAATAGAGGGCCAGGCTACACTAACTTGATCAGAGAGAGTAGAGGGGAGAGGGGAGAGTGAGCTTGAGCGACACTAGCCGGTGTATTGACAAATCGTAACTGGGGAGTACAGGTGAACGCGCCTCCTACTTATACCCTGAGAGCGCATGAACTACCTACTATCTATATACAAGTCATAGAATGAGATAGAATGTCATGGAATGTCCCCGGAATCTTCTGGAACGGACTAAGGTCAGATGATAGAAAAGGATTAGTAAGAGACAATGATTAGTGATAGGAAGTTAGTAAGCGCGATTAGTTAAGAAGGTGGTGACATAAACAAGGGAAATATAAAAGAAAAGGAATAAATAAACGTGTTCATGACAACCTCTTTCTCTGCACAACTGATTGTGGGCAGGAAGCAAACGGAAGAGCATCACATTCCTCAACACAGGATTGTGCAGAATAACGGCACTACCGATAAATAATACAACAAAGTTGAACATCCTCCTGTTATACATTACCAATGTGACGCAACAAGCTGCTGTTGCATGTCATGGCTTCTATCGAAAGTCGGTCACAGACCTTTTACCAATTTGGTGCAGCTTATCACTCACTTATCCTCATTTGTACTCATTTGTAAGAGATCACCATAGAGATCAGGGGCTTCCTCATTTGGATGGACCCTGCACAAAAGTACGAGAGAAAAATGCAGAGTGACATGATTTACTGAACTAGCTGTAGTCAGATTTTTTATCAGGCCTTTGTCGCTTCTTTGTCTTGTTTTATCCGGAAAAACTCAGGCCTCAGGGCCCAAATTCGGGCATTTTTATCCGGATTCGGCAGAGGGCTTGGGCGGAATTTTCAGGGGTCCTAGTACACGGAGTTGCATGTCGATCACCATCATACCGAATTGGGATGAGACTCCCTTTTTGGCCGCAGGCTCAAAAAGAAGGAAAAAGACACCTCCATGACAAGGGTTTTCGGATCTTACAAAACGACGATTTTGACACAGCCACGATGACTAAAGCTTGGACTTTCAATTCTCTCCGGCTAAGCTACGTATGGTAAGTTGATCTGCAATCTTCCTGCAAATTTCACCTGGCACTCTCCCTTCCCTCCCCTCAAAAAAATTCATAATCTCACAGACCTGTATTTAGACTTCCTGGCGAAGCCAGCATACGCACTGGTTCACTGTAAGAGGAGTCCCTTGTTCCTTCGTTCGACTTTGTACTTGCAGCACAAAGAACGCAGGGTCATAAATTTTCGCTTGAATAAAGATCGGCGGATTCGGCATTGGCCGAAGTTTTCCAAGAAATATTTATTAACCATTTTGGAGCCTCCCTTTCTTCCTAGGCCTCCCATTCTTCCGACGACGGTCTTCATCCCCAGTGGTTGAGTACGGTTTAACAGTACGTGCGACTATATACGTAGTCAATAATTCCAGTTCTGACGCGAACATCCTATGCCAGATTGCCATGACCAGTCTACCTAACGACGTGCTCTATGACATTTTCCTCCGGATTACGATGCGTGCACACGAGCTTTCCACCTTTGAGGCGGATATGATTGAACCACTCTTTCTGTCCCATGTTTGTCGTCGATGGCGTCAAGTGGCCCTCTCGCACGGCACATTGTGGTCATACCTTTGCATTACTAAATTCGGCGAGCCGGGTACGAGTCATCGAGAATGCACGATCGAAATATTTCATACGTGGCTCAAGAGGTCAAACAACGCGCCTCTGACTTTCTCAGTATCGTTCAGAGTAGAGAGTGAAGAGGACGTTGAAGGCCGTCGACAGATGGAACTCATCGTCAAGTCTCTGGTCTCAGAACAGCAACGATGGAGAGATGTTGACTTCACTTGGGAGTTTATGGCCTATTCGTCCGAGTTGAGGGGCATAGAACTGACGAATATGCCTATTCTGTCTTCCATAACTCTTGGGACCAAGATCAAAACATGCGACGGTGCACGAATCATTCCGCATATCAACATCTCCCGCTCCCCGCAACTTGAAGTCATGAAACTTATTGACAGGAGTGTCATTGAAACTGGCGAGGATCCGGTCCATTCCCTCGGACGAGCATATTATGAATTCTCTCACGAAGCATGTACGAAAGCCGCCGCGGATTGCCTCAATTTGTTGAAGGTTTCCCCGAATCTTGAAGATTTTAACGCCTTACACGATACGCTCGATATAGACGCCGTCGGACACGATACACGTCATCAGATGATATCGGAGAGCTATACTCGCTTTGTACACAACAGCATCTGGAGGCTTGGGCTATGGAGTCCAAACAGCGATGTTCCAGCACTCATCATAGACAGATTGACGCTTCCTGAATTGCATATTCTGGAGCTCCGCACAGACATGATGCCTGGATCACATCATATCCTACTAGAGTTCATCGAGCGCTCTCTTCCGCGTCTGCAGAAACTAGAGATATGGGGCTACAACGCAATCTCAGACAACTTGATTCCTGTCCTTCGTATGCTACCTACCCTGAAAAAGCTCGTCATTGGTGGCTGTGACGATGCGGACGAATTATTTGAAGGGCTCGCGCGTGGCGGTGAAGAGCCTATCACGTGTCCCGCGTTGCGAAAGATCCGGCTGGTTGCATCGAACCTGCACGATGAGGCTCTAGATGCCCTTCATTACATGGCAGAGTCAAGAGGGAGAGAAGGATCAGTATCTGGAACAGTAATATTCAATGAAATATTCAGAGTCCCTACTTCGCATATCCTTGCTGAGCGTGATTTAATTTGGGACACGATGCCTCCTGAATCCGAAGAGATCGATTTATGCATCCTTTTGGACGACACGGATTTGAACGACACGTATTCGGACTACATGGATTCGGACGACATGGATTCGGACGAAGAATAAACGTACTCGCCCCCCTTTGCTATTTTCATGACAAAGAAAGGTGAGTCATCCGAGAATGATTCTTGGGGCGTTTCGAGTTGCTAAGCTCAAATTCCCTTTTCTTTCAGATTCATTTTCATCTATACCTTCACTGTATTTATGGCATACTTTGCTGATTTTCTCCATTGAACATCATGCTTGCGGTGCTCGAAAGACGAAAGATTAAATCTCGGTTTGATTTTGTTTCTATATATGGCTCGTTAGATCCCGGGTTAGAACTTCGGAGGTCAAACGTAGCGCCACTCTATTTATCCCAGGGTCTCACTGGTCCGTTGTAAACGAAGATAACGACGTTGAAAGACGTCGGACTATCGACTCGGTGCTTATCGCTAGTATGTTGATTTGTACGATAGGTGATGGAAACAATGTGATTTTCCCCTGGTATTTCAAAGCGTCTTTCGCCCGGATTTATACGGCTCTGAATGGAAAGTGCCTGAGATCCGCGAGGCTACTTTTTCTCTGTCGCTTTACTGTAAGTGGCTCTGGCGATTGAGTTGATATGATGGTGGCGTGTCATGTCCATGGAACACTATATGCCTGTTATCGATTAGTGTAAACTGACCTACAGTAAGTCCGGGGAAGAGTGAACGAAGAGTAAGAGTTAGCAAAAAAAATGATACGAGGATCTCCCGTGTATTGATACTCGCGCACCGAGCTAGAGCTATTGAGTTCGAATAACATAATACAGTTATCGCATTCAATACAGGATTCGATGCGTAGCATAGGTATTCATGTGTCCATTTCCCTCTACATGTGGCAACCGTCAAGCGAATTTAAAATCCCACTCCGAAATAACTCGTGTAACAGACGAAGAATGATGCCAATCGTGTGTACCTTTACACTGACTTTAGGAGGCTAGGCAGAAGGTGGAACTTAGAACTTACATTGGCACTACTTATTGTGAGAGTTGACTATTACTATTAGCAAGTATGAACTGACTGACGAGACTAGAGAGAGAGTCTTTCTTGAGCAACACTTTAAAACCGTTAGGCGGAGTATTACTGTAACGGTTCATAATTCCCGATAAGTAATTTTCACGATTTTTAGTACTGTCTATCAGTCAGCGATGTATTATCTTCTAGTGGACAGCGAACTATCAGTACACCAAAGCTGAAAAAGTAAGCATAGCTACAAATCCACGAAACTCATTCCTATCCGAAGTTCTCCTTATACGTTGATTCTATTACGCGTTATCGTTCCACCTGAATCAATGGAAAGGGCATGTCAATTATAGCTTCTGGTACCACAAACTCCACAGACCCCAAACCCGAAAAAGAAATAACTCACAGATCCAAGAAAAGCTTCCAAAGCACAGAGAACATCAATCCTTGCAACCCATTAGCAATAATCCTCGTCTTCAATCCTCTACCAAATAGTCCTTTAACACCATCAGCAGCAATAACCGCACGTGCGGCGTTGGTATATGAGATACGTGAGGGATCGACTTGACGGTAGGTTTTGATAACGCGAAGGGAGTTAGAGACGCTATCTGAGACGATGGAAGCGGCGAAACCAATGAAAGCTTGTCGGAGGAGCTTTTGGAGGAGGTTATGTGGTTCGGGTAGGGTTGCGGATAGGTAGTTATAGGTTCCGAACCACTGCAGGGTATTCGGTGGTTAGTTTGAATGGAAAAGAGTTTGGGATAACGAAGCTTACGGGGTAATGTCCCACGAAGGTTGCAGCGGCAGTTGCCAGAGCGCCGTACCATAAAGTTCCAATGCCGTGAGCTTTGATCTATTGGAATAATGCAAGATTAGCTCCAGGTAGTATGTTTGAGTCGCTTATCGCCTACTCTAGCTCTCAAAATCTTCAATCCGTCCTTTCCTTGAGTCTGCATAGTCGTCTTCACCGTATCTACAGGTGTAAGCAGCATCCTAAACGCCGCCGCCGCCAAACTCGCAAACACGGTCTTGATCAATTCAGGGAGACGTCTCAAGTAAATGTTCCCTTTGAGTAAGGCAAGTATGCCGACATTTGCTGCAGTATCACCGAATCGCGAGATAGGACCCTGTATAAGTGCTGCAGACATTCCTTGATAGTATCGCGTCCAGCCTCCGTCATGGTACAGGGTGTTGATAGCCTGTGTTGTGGTAGTTCCGTAGCGGTATTGGTAATTCATTACCGTTCGGAGGGGCTATGATTGCGCGGGTGTGAGATTGGTTGCTTGACTGATTAGAGAGGTATGATCACCATTAGTGTCAGGACTTGGAGCACCATGGCTACGAGAAGCAATATTCAGCATTTCTTGGACAGTGATATCGAAAATCGGATTTGATACCTGCAGCTCCGCTAAGTCCACCACCCAAGGCACTTTTCAAAGCCTTCCCGAGATCAAACTGCATTGAAGCGATCACTCATTAGTGTACATGATAGAAGGGCAGTTGTAAATTAAACATGCGCACCTCAACGTCATCCGCATCAACATATCCCTTGATTATAACAACGAGGAGAGCGGCGAGCAAGAAAGCCAGAAAAACATTCCTAGCAGCGACTCCTGCCGACCATTTCTCCCTTGATTTTGATGGCGGTTCTGCGTCGGCAGCATCCGCATTGGATTCGTCCGCGATGGGTAGTTCCTGTCCGTTGTAGGTAGTCTGATAAGATACTTCCGTACCAGACGTGTTTATGAGAGGAGCACGATCCCCCTTCGAGTCTGGGTCGACATTTGCCATTCTGGCTGATGTGGATGCGTTGACGGGGAGGAGATAACCGCTGGACAGCGCGCAGCTGGAAAGCCTTAGTCAGTGACAATGCATGCGCGTGAGAGAACAGGAATTGCGAATCCGCGTCTTCGGCATTGGGCGGAGTTTCTTTGCCACTACAACTGCCGCTTTCGTCCCCTTTTGTTGTGCGACGGTCTTCGCTCCTACAGTGGTCGGTCGAGTATGGATTACTAGTGAGTGGTATCATATATACGCAGTCGGCAATTGTCCAGTCCTGACATGAGAACTCTATGTATCAGATTGCCATGGCTAGCCTACGATTTGCTCTACGACATTTTCCACTGGGTCACAGCCAGTGCACCATTGCGGTCATGGGGTCACGAAGGAGTTATGGGCGAACCGCTCATGTCTACCGTCGCTGGAGTCAATTTGCTCTCTCATACGGGACATTGTAGTCATACCTTTGCATCTACAACTTTGGTGTCCCGGGTCGACGCGAACGCACGCCCGAGATGTTTCATACATTGCTCGAGAGGACTCAGCGCCTCTGAATTTCTCAATTAAATGCGGAGCGGGTGAGTATGGACGTTGGCAGGCTCGTCGTTGAGTCTGTGATCGCGCAGCAACAACGATGGAAATATGTTCATTTTTTTGCTAGTTCATGACTTGCTCGCCCGACATTGCGAGCGTAGAACTGACGGACATGCCTATGCTAACCTCCATAAATCTCGAAAGTAACATCCGAACGTGCGATGGTAGACAAACTATTCCGTGTATCGACATCTCCCGGTCCCGGCAACTGGAATGCATGGAACTTTTTGGTAGACATACCATTGAAACCGGAGAGGATCCATCCATTCTCTTAGAGAAGTGGAGCGTATCGACTTCACGGACCCATGGGCGGACGCGGAAGCCGCCGATCACTGCCTCGCCATTCTGAGGGAGTGCTTGCCCGAATCTCGAATCGGAGACTTTAAAGTCTTATAAGATAATGGCCCCCTACAACCGATCTGACTTTGCCAAACACCAGTACTCGCCTTGTATACAATGTCCAAACGCTTGGGCTAGAGAACGCACGCAGCCACCTCTCGGCACTTATGATAGATACCTTCCCGATCTAAGGAATCTGGAGTTCTGCACCAGTATGAATTCTTACGGACCAGGTCACCTCCTGCTGGAGTTTATCGAGTGTTCTCGTCCACGTTTAGCGAGGCTATCTATATACGGCTACGACGCAAACTCGGATAAAGTGATTCCCGTCCTTCGTATGCGGCTGCCCTCACTGCATGAGCTCAAGCTTGAAAACAGTGACGATGCAGGCGATCTATCGGAAGGGCTTACTCGGAATGGTGATGAACCTCTTACGTGCCCCGTGTTGCGACACATCCGTATAGATTGGTGGGACTTCCTGGGCGAGGACAGGCTTAGGCGGGATCCAGATGCTTTCTATATCATGGCAAAGTCAAGAGGAGATGGTACAACAATGAACAGAACAGTAACGTTCCACTATAAACTCTGCCTCACAATTCCGCGCATTTACCATGAGCTTGACAGAATGGAAAGTTGGCACCTAGATTCAACGGACAGATAGATATATATGAAGATGATTAAAACTCAGTGACCTTTATTCCATTTACATTGCTATCGTCCGCTGTTCCTTTCCTTTGCCAATAACTCGCTATGCAATTGTACCACTTTGATGATTGATTGACAAAGCAAGTGATCATATAATCAAGGTCAGAAAAGGTGAAGTCCATCTGAGACATTCGAGTCGTCAGGTTTACTTTTCTCTTTCAGACCGACCAGACTCCGATTCATCTATACTTCGAGATTTAATATTATGACGTCTCTTGCAGATTTTCTCCGCGATGATGCGAAGTTCCATACACACGAAACGAATGCCGGTCAAGAGAGTACTTCCGAGGTTGACGAAGTGGACGTCGAAAGATTGTTACCTCAGTGGTGGACCACAGCAGCGCGTCGTGATTCTGGAATGGTCGATGCGCTTATTACTTCTTGAGGGATTTCTCGGAGAACGACCCGCATGCAAAAGCTTGATGGATTGGATTCGACGTCACTACTTTTCCACCGAAGTAACTCGACAGAGCAATGGGATCACTAGTAAAGCGGATGTGAGCACCTTTATGATTTGTATCGTATATTCTAAGCGCTCACTGTGCATCTGTTAGGTGAGATTTTTGGTACATCGTATCGGGTCTATCTTGGTCATGAACTGAACGCGTGGGTCCTGGTGGCCCATCTTCAGGACACAAAGCGGAGGTTGGTTTCGCCCTTCGTGCTGAAGGTGCATCGGAGGAGAAGGACCAAGTCTTGGTGCAAATTAAATCCTCACAGGATTTTGATTCAGTTACGTCTGAACTCAATGCGAGGAATGCTTCTGGTACCAATATGCGTTCACGCGCATCCACTGAGTGGTTGAAAGCTATACAAAAAGTTATATCGCTTTTTCCTCAGGCTGCTGATAGTCTGGCTCATAAGACTGGTAGGCATGCTCATACATGGGATCACATGAAGAAGCGTATATAACTTACTCGACTGTCGAAGAGCAGAAGGATAGCACGAAACCGATCCGTGCTCTCCTCGGGATGATGTTGGCTGTGATGTTTGACTTGAATGTCCCGTCCCGTCCAGATATGTCTGTGCAACTACAATCCACGCTGACACAACAGTGGAACCCAGACGAGTCTCAAGTGGATGAAGATGCGCAGGGAGGGAAAGCGAGTCCTCATGAGAAACGGAAGAAATCAAGGGGTCCACCTGACCTACTCGTAAGGCATCGATTTTTTATAAGCTTTTCTTTCATTCTAAATTATTATCGACATTCTCAGATACACTGGTCAGAAGAAGTCACGACAAACGGTATTTCGCTCCAGTTCTACGTCGAAGGCACGGAACAATGCTTGTCCTTGGGTAAGACTCCCGTTAAACTCGTGCTTCTTCGTAGCATTGGAAGTGGATCGATTGGTACGGTTTGTTTGGTTAAACTTGACGCGAGCGACAGCGACGACCCAGCAAGTGAACGCAGGTACGGGTGGTGAAACGGACGACCGAAGGGGAGATGGGATGTATCTCTCGTTTACGCAAGGAGTTTGATATATACGGATGATCGAAGGTAACATGCAGAGCAACAATATCAAAGCGGCGGCCCCGAGATATTTGAGACTAACTTTACGCTCGCCCTTGTGTTGGATTATGAAGGAGAGTGCTTTGAGAAGGACCATGTAAATTTGAAAGACATGAGCTCGGAGGATAAGTAAGTCGCAAGCCAGTTCGCTCAAGTTCTGCGATGATCCGTTCCGGCTGATATGATGACAGGGCAATGGCTCTCAGAGCGGTTACTCGACTGCATAGGATCGGTATTAACCACTATGATTTGGAAACGCGGAATTTGGTCCGCGGTGCAAACGAGAAGATCAAAGTCATTGATTTCACGGCCAATGAGTTACACTCTTGCTCGTAGAGAATAAGAGTATTTGTCCCCACCTCTTCCGAGGCGCTTATTAAAACATACTGGACGTAGAAAGATGAAAGTGAGGAGAAGACGGAAAACCCAAAGAAACAAAAGTGCGAGGAGTTGAGGATTAGTACGGGAAGAGTACTTTGGAAGAAGCAAAAAAGGCAGCATCATGATAGCAAGAAGGTGCATTCTCACCTCCACGCGGAACAAGAGAGACGGATCAAAGGGAGACAAGGCTTGGATAGTACTATATGATATGATGGTGGTCACATTCGGTAGCATAATCATGTGGGAACCGCTATAAAAGGCAGATTACATCAGCGGAATAGCCCAAATAAGCAAGCTCTTCCTATCACTGCCAATCATCCGTTGAGGACGGAGAAACGCATCTCGTTTGTTTGTCGAGGGAGGACGCGCAGAAACCGGACATAACACGGTGCACGCCTACGCTGTCCTGACAACACGCTCATATTGACGCGTCGCATGTATGCATGTCCTTGTCCTCTGTTATGATTTGCCGCTGATGTTTCTTTGCGTTTGATATGATGAACATGGCAGTATGAATGAATAACCTACTGATACCGTACCTTTCGATACTTGGGGAAAGAGCAGTATTTGCATCATATTGGAGTGGATTATTGGCGGTCAACGTGTTTGTCGTCAAAGGGAAAAGAAGGCGCCTGGAGAATCTTGTTATTGTTGGCTTATTCTGATAAGAACGTGGTCCGGCAGGTGTTTAGCGGGTCGTATCCCGGGATCAGGGGCGTGTGAGGCTGCGGCGCGGAAGCACTATCCGACCTGCTCACGGCACACATGTAAAATTGTACATGTGAGGAACCGCCTAGGGATAGCGAAGCTGGGGTCGACTCAATTTCTCTTACCGTACCAGAACAGTACTTCTCTGGCCTCGCGCGGGGATTGGATAAGCCCGTTTCCTCTCATTTCTGCCGCCTATCGCCTTTCTTTCCTTCTTGCCATATCCTCTCCTGCCTTCGGAAGATAATTTTTGGCTGTGTGCTCTGTTCCGCTCTCTTTTCTTCAATCAACTACCGCGACGATCCCGCGTTGGGCGATGCGTGTGGGAAAGGCACCGACTCGCGACTTAGGCAACCAGGCAGACTCCCGTGTCAGCGATGACCCATCCGTAAAGAGGCGGCTGAGCCTCACGAGCGCTGTCAGCGCCCTTGCAGCCGAACTACGTTCACGGCCAAAGAAACCCGCCTCAATAGTGTTATCTCGGCTTGCTGGTGGGTCGAAGAGCACTGACGACTTGTCACTCGCGAACGCTGCGCGCTCAAAATCTTGCACGTACCTCCCTGCGACTTGCACGGAGAACGTGGTGCCACTGCTGACGCTAGTACTCGGAAGTTCTTCTTTTCTTGATACGACCATATCGGAAAGTGGAGAGCGCTTGTATGTCATTGATACCAAAGGCACACGGACGAATATTTCAAGAGAGGACCTGGTGCAGGGCGTCGCGCATGTTGGCGGGATTAATTGGATGGACGACAGGGTTGACAATGCATCGCTCATTCCATTCACAAGACGTGCTGCAACCATCCAGATGGCACTCGGGCGACGATATAACGTAGAGGACTTCCTCAGATGCACCAAATTCACGAGGTGGGCACGCGCTTTGCCTTTTCGTAATGCGTTTCATGTTTTTCGTGCTTACTATCACCATCAAAATTGTTTAGTTCCCGGTTATTCAACCTTCCCCTTTATCCTCATGCGCTAAAATGGAAGCGTTCAGCTGGGAATTTCAAAGTGAGTAGACTTTCTTGCGATGTGATATGTAATTCTGTTTTAATCTTTCCTTCTCTGGTATGTCGAAATGAATTGACGACTAATCTATGATTTGTGTTCATACAGCTCACGGTTGCGAAAGGGAAGGCTCTGGTGGCGGTTCTGGAAATGGCAGGAACGACCCCACGAATAAAGGTGTATAACGCGGTGTACGAATGTGACGAGACGCGTCCATGGCGTGAACATCGAGGCGTACCCGTGGACCTGCTTGATCACTTAATCACGACTGCGTTACTTATCGCGGTAGAGAAAGATGCATGGTTAACTGCAGCAAAAGGGGAGTCAGTGCCTAGTAAATCCGGTCACCGTGACGGGGTGATTCAGCGATGGAGGATGGGAATACGACCCGAATCAGTAGGGAAACGTGAATCACGGGAATCCATGGAGGAGTCTGGTTCGAGATCGTCAACTCCAGACGTCTCGTCTGTAATCGATATCGGCGTTGGACCATCAAGTATTGAGTCACACGTGGACCTGGACCGGGAACCTGCGGCGGATTCCACCCATCAGACACAGTCTCCGGAAGCTAGAACGAGATACTCACAGATCATGGAGTCCTCATCGCTGTCGATGTCCCGATTACCGTATCTGTCGTTAAACCTTAGCGCACTTCATCCTTTTGCCTCTGAATTCGGTCAATTGGGAGATGATGATAGGTCGGTGGACAGCCCTTTAGCAAGGGTTTTGCCACCTATGTTAGGCGTTTCTCTTGGAGATTCGAGTCCATCCCGTGGTCCCATTCCCAGCCCACTCTCGAGCGCTACTAGGAGACGCGATAGTCCAGATACCATCTCTCCGAATGGAGGGAATGATTTCCCACGGAATATTGATTCGCCCACCAGTGCTGAAACGCCACGCCAGTTTAGTAGGAGTCTGCCGGCAAGTCCTGTGGAGACAAAAATGAGAAGGCCTGCTACTGCTGGCGCTACGTTTGGAGGTAGTGGAAGTAATGAAAGAAACACAGGGAGCTTAGGGAGAAGGCCGTACAGACCGTTGCCGAAGCCACCTACACATGCGGCTACCTTGCCTGGAAGACGAGATCCAGTACCGCCAGTACCACCATTACCGAGTCCTGAAATGTATCCGGTTGGACGTGCGCCTGGCTCCCGTGTTGTTTCACTTTCTTCGGCGTCTCCTTCGCAAGGAGGGACATATGAGAATTCAACTGTCACTTCAGCCCGTTCAATTGGCAACGATGGACTCAGGATCATCCGGCGTACGGCTTCTGAGACTACGTTCTCAGGGAAGGCGGGAATAGAGACAGAGGGAAGTTCACGGCAAGTGCAACAAGGGTATGCGCACAGCCCGCTACGTCAAGACGACACCCCATCTCAGCCGAGACTTGACTATCGGCGTTCGATACACAAGCAGCCGTTACCTACTTCATCAGATTCATCACCAATTATACCACCAACTACATCCCCGATGCCACCGGCGCCGATTCGAACCTATTCAGACTCGGGAGTGCCACTGGCCATGCCCGTGCCTAATACAGCTCCCTTACGCATTCGACATTCTCGACCAGCTACGGCTGGTGCCAGGGTTGGATACAACGCGAGTACTCTTCTACGGGCACCTAGCCCTTCATCCTCACATACACCTTCTCCCTCTACGCCCCATCAACCTCATCGAATACACCGCGTCTCCCGGCCATCGGAATATGCTGACTCCGCGTCTCATACGGACGGGACGCATATGAAAGGTGGCTTCGGGCGTGGTATGAGGCTTGTAGATGCTGAAAGTGATGAAGATGAAGACGAGGACGGGCTTGGTGCACCGCCTGCTTATGACACAATTGATTTTTCGCATCCTCCGTTAAGGACGACTTTGTTTAGGGGCGCTGAGTAAGGCACGGGTTATCTTTCTTTCTTCATGATCCTTTCCTCTTTTCAGTAAACTGCGTCTGTCCTTGATTTGTTTTTCTCCATCACTCCCTTCAAGGAAGGACTGCGCCACATTTGAAAAGCTTCTCCGTTCTCTAGTAGAATATTGATTCAAGTTCTAGCTAATACGTACATGAATGCTCAAGTCATAACTCAGCTCCCATCATACATACTGAACACGTACATAATCATCGCATTGGTATTCCTCGGGTATAGACACTCGTTTAGCCTTCGTAGTATATAAATTTCTATGTGTATTAATTACTGTAAAAACCTCTTGATGATATATTCGCAATCCCAATTTCTCTTGCCCGCAATCGTTCAGACGTTTTGCTGTATTTTTTCCATCCAAAGTGACTTCTACCAAATATGGGTGAATACTGATCGACGTGATTGGGTGAAAGCGCGTGTTTCCGCCTCTGCCTATTTTTACGCGTCTTGGTCCCTTCACGTCTACCACCTCTGAGTCAAGGTGAAGGGCCTGGTGCGTGTACGCAGCAGCTTTCCAACGATCCATCAAGACGAGTCTTCAAGACAGTGAACGCGTTTCCATACCGGATTCGAGTTAGGCCCTTCATTCCACTTTGTTTCGCCTCTCGAACAGCTTCTTGAACCTTATACACGACGCGTGCGTTCCCGTGAAGGGTGGAAGGATCTAGCTCATGAGCGCCTTGAAGGGCATATCTTGAGCTCCGGTCGACTTTTGGTTGAAATTTACGCGTATTCTCTACTTTTCGACGGCTAATCTCGCTTCGAGCTCGAATCCATGGAACAACAACATCACGAGAGCAATAACGATACTTTGGATAGTCAACATGCTCTTCCACCAGAGCGTGTATCTGACACACAGGAGGACTATAGGCGCGCGCTTATTGGCGTGATCAAGGAGGTGATGAACCCTCCGGATTTCACAGGAAAGAATAGAGATGGCATTAGTCAGAGGACGAGTCGGTATGCGTGGTGTATTCAAATTAACAAGCTTTTGGTAAGTCGTGTATTCATAGCCTCTTCTTTTGTTCAGAGTCACCTTGGGACTGACGGGCGCTTATTTACTTTTATTAATGCGCACTTACCTGTGTGAGCACAGCGCAATCTCAAATCAGTCACTTCTAGACTCGCTCCAACCGATGTGCCACCCTCATTTGAAGATGTCGACGCGTTTGTTCGTGATGCTTGGCAATTCGCGTTCACTGATGAGGTGCCGAACTTTTATGTCAAGTGGCCGAAGGATTTGGACAAGCGAGTCGAGGAGGCTTTCCAGAATGAAGGAGAACCATTGGGGAAGATGATGAGGGAAGTGCCTAATTCCGTTGAGCTGGAGTCAGAGACAGGATTAGCGGGACGAGGCTACGGATGCACAGCGGACTCCGCAGCAAAAGGGCATGCGTCTGGTCCCGCAGTCCCGTCCGGTGGCGCGTTCTCTCCTTCACCACCAAGAAATTCTATTCCAATTGCGTCTCCCTTCACACCTCAGACGACACCCTCCCTCGACCCACACATTTATAACACCAGCTCGCAACAATCAACCTCCGCTAGCCCACAGCCGAAGACGCCTTCGCCGTCACGGCGGTTTGGCGTATCAGACTCTGAGGGTTTAATGAAGGGGAGAGATAAAGATGGTCAGCCGTCGAGGGTTGGCAAAATGCGTGGGCGGCAGAAACATGCACCGCGTAGAACGACCTTTTCTTCGAGTCCTTCATTGAAACGAATACAACAAGGTCTTGAAACTCTTCCTCCTACTTTCCCTCCTCCCGAATCTTGTCCACCACCACCGTCGTCTGAGACGCCTGCACCTGAAGCAACTCCAGCGGAAGAAGGACGCAGCACTTCGAGTCCTAACCGTTATTCCTCCGAACGCCCATGGGTACCGCAGTCGTATAGAGATGGCTCCATGCCTGCCGACCTTCGCGGGCTTTATTCGCAGATCAATGATATTTGCGAGGAAGCGGACACGCTGATCGTTCAGGCGGCAGATATCGATGCAAGAGATGAACGCGAAATGCGACTGAGGGACTGGACAAGTCGAGCGAGGAAATGCGAGGTGAGCATGAGTCGATGGACTGCGGCCAATTAAGTGCTAACATATAACACTTCAGGAAAGTGGCAGAAAGGTCCTCATACAAATCTGCGCGTCCTTTAAAAGGCTTGCCAAGTCGAGCGAAGTTCTCTGGGCGACAAGCACTCTGAAGCTTCTCAAGTCTGCACACGTAGAGCTAGTAGAGTACGCTGACGAAATGCTCAAGTCTTCTAGGGCTAATACTCCTGCCATGGTTTACTCTGGTCCTCGTACACGCACCGCCCTGGCCAACGCCCGGCAAGCACGCAGAAAAGCTACTTCAAATCTTCGGCCACCGATTCGACGCTGGACGGAATCAACTGGTCCTTCCGAGTCTCGGGAAACACCCACTGATGCAGCAGAACGTAGTCTAACAAGTCGCGAGGCTGATCAGCCCAGTGAAGTCTCGGGACCTTCACGTCCTTCTGAGCGAAGAAAGCTAGTTCCGTGGGTTGAGATCCCTTCAGTGCCAGTCAGTGTCATTGTTCTTTCTGCTGCTTTCGTGTTTCTGATATCCTGTTATAAGTGGAAATGGTATCCCGAGCGCCCCCGTCGACCAACTCCAGAGCCTGCGCCGGCAGCAGAACCGAAGACGCGAATTATTACTAAGAGTATCGTCATTCGTAGCCGCCAGCTCAACAACTTCGACAATAACGCAGGTGCGGCAGCATCCTCGTCTTCTGCTGGCAATCCCCCCGCTTTCCGTGAAGTAAAACTCCAGCGCATATCTGACCAAGGAGCAGACGACGAACAACTTTTCCCACCATGCACAGAGTGCGGAACTCGTGGATTTAGTTGTTTTGGGCAAAATGGAAAGGAGGGAGCATGCAGACGTTGTAAGAGGGTGCGGAAAGGTCATTGTACGTACGCAAGGCACATGGGTAGGGTCGCCGGTGTTTTCACGAGTAGTACGAGGACAAAGATCAAGGAAGGCAAGAGTGCGGGAGGAAAGGGGAAAGGGAAAGGAAAGGAGGTTATGAGACCCAACTCCACTGAGAATGAATCTTTGGCAAGTACCTCTCGCGTGAAGGGGAGGGGTGCTGAGAAAGGGTATAAGTGGTCGAGGCCCAAGAGAGGTTCAGGTACTCTCAGAAAGCTGAAGGAGGAGAGGGAGAGGATGAAGAGGGATAGAAGGAGACGCATAGCTAGTGGCGAATCAGAGGAGGAAAGCGAAAGTGAGGAAGAGGGCAGTAGTGCAGACGAAGATAGTGGTAATGAGAGCGAATTCGATGCTGGTACGCGCCCACTGAAACGTATGCGGAGAATTCCGTCAACGCAAGCAACTTATGACGATCTGTACCTCGACATCGACATGGCGCACGCTGATGTTCCAGCGCGGGCGACCTCGGAGCCACCAGAGCATCGCGACATCTCAATGCGGAGAAGTCGTAGCAGGAGACCTGAACTGAGGTTGGCATCACTTGTTCGTGCACAAACCTCAACTACGGAGCGGAACAGTGGGAGCGCGGTGGCTTCCGAACCCCTGCGCGGCACGAGTGGAAGTGGGAGCGGTGGAATGGATTCGCAGAGTACGATGAAGTCTGTTGGGCCGGAGGTTGAACCTATGATTGAGGCTGTTCGAGAATCACCGGATAATCGTGTACGAAATGAGGACGTAAGGATGGAAAGTCAGGATGCTCCACCGTCGAATATGGACGTGGAGTATGAACATCTGGATCCCGAACATGCAAGCACCATTGCCGCACTCATGTCTCTTGCATCTGATACGCACATAACACCAAGTGCTCCGCCTCCAATCACCGTCGCGACAGGCGGCATCTCAGTCCTGACGCCTACGTCAATCACGAGCTCTAGTCCTCCCGGTACACAAACCCTCTTGCCCTCCGTTCCGCTCTCCTTTACGTCAGCCTCACTCGCACTCCAGTCGCATCCAGATCTTCAGCGTCAATCCCAACAGCAACAACAGCAACAACACGAAACTCGCACTGCGTCATTGAAGGCTAAGCTCGATGCATTGATGGCCGCACATGCGCAGCTATCAACGGAGATGCAAGCAAAAGTCGATCAACTGGCGGGTGAAATAAAAAATGTGAGCGAAGAGCTGAAGGTGTTGGAAAGCTCACGCCCTTCTGCTTCCGCTTCGACCGAGGAGAGATAAAAAGGAGTTCGAAATCGAGGGCGAGGAGGGTGATTGAACGTTGTGATTTCCTCTGCTTGTCATCTTCAACCCTTCCGGGGCTTTGCGAAAATACTCCCTTACGCGAACCTCTTATCTGTATGGCATGTCCACTTCATTCCTCATGTCTTCCTGACGCAAATCTTATTGACTACTGACTTTCCATCTAACTCTAGATATTTCTTGTTTATATACGATTTGAATCACGACGATAAGGTCTTGACGAAGAAAATTAGAATACAACTATGCATTCGTTTTAACGAAATTTCTGCCTGTTCTCCGCTCAGTCCAAGGTGTTACTGCTTTGCTTTCTTTCTTTACCTCACGCTGTTGAAATCCAAAATGTTAGATACAGTATTCTCGATCACACCGACGAAGAAAAACGTAACTAATTTATGTTATGCTTGTTATGATAGATTGCGACTACAAGAAGTAGATCTGAAAACATATGGATGTACATAGTTATAATATTACGCGAGTTCGAAAGTGCTAAAGGAGCGTGGTGTGTCCAACAGGACTAGATAAAAAATATTAGAAGTAAAATGGTGGTATATCCCTGCCAGCGTCACCGTTATTAGTGGGTATCACGGCTATCCATATATCAATCCGTGCTCTCGCCGTCCTGCGCCTTCAACTCACAGAACCCATACGCCTCGAGCTCCAGCCTCTTAACCTCCTCCCTAAGCGCGGTGTTCTCAGTTTTGAGAACCTTATACAGACGTGTAAGGGTTTTGCGACGACGAACTTCGTTACGAAGACTCATGCCGGTTGCAGCAGTGAATGCAGCATGGTGTGCGCAAACGAACCAACGAAGCTCCCATTCGTGTCGAGAGTTGTTTGGGTCGTAAGCGTCTTCTACGCATCCATCTAAACTGCCATTGTCGACATCGACATTATCGTCGCCAATAGTGTTTGCAACGATGACCGTGGCACTTGAGGTTTCGCTCTCGCTTTCACTTTGGCGTTTGCTTTCGCGTTCCATAGCAAGAACAGAACGGCTACCAAGTTCAGAACTGCCCAGACGAGACTCATCAGTGACGTCGTTATAGTCGCAGGACGCTGTAGTTGTGCGTATTCCTTCGACTTTGTTGTTATTGCCGTCATTGCTTTTGTCATCGCCATTGATAACGAGCTCTTTGTCAACCAGCGTAGTATCATCATGATACAACGAGCGCTCCACTTCATCTGCGGAGGTGGAGGTGGGGATGGAGGCAGGGATGAACGTAGGGGCATGAGAAGTCTCTCCAAAGCGAGCTTTCTTACGAAGGTAAACCCGGTCATCATCATACTCAGAGTCATAGTCTGTTTGTAAACCTGATCCTGAGTCCTTTTGTGAGTTGGCTTTAGACAGAGGTTCTTCGTCCAGACCCAGTTCCATAGCTTTGCGCTTACGTGTGTGAGAACGATTTTGACGATGCTCCAGAGGAGGAGGAGGGAGAGAAGAGCCAGATGTTTTAGATAATACGAGGGCTGAACCCGCGAGGAAAGAGACCGGTATGCAAATGCCAGACAATGAAAGAAGCATTGTGCAAGTATCCAGATGAGAAGTGAGAGCATTTGCTACGGGGTGCATAGACCAGGGTTCTGGCGACTCTAGGTGTACGTCTTTGAGAGTAGACCTCGGATGACTGTAGAGTGATACCGAAAGAAAGACGGCCGAGTACAAGGTATTCGAATGCGATGGATATATTCCGCCAGAAGAGCCGCTTTCAAAAGTCGAAATAGACCTCTCAGTAGCAGGTTGAGCTGGGCAGCGATTATAGTAGGGGTGTTAAGGAGCGTGGATGAACGACAAGAGCCGAACGAAGATTAATTAGAGACAAAAACGAGTGTGGGTTATGGGTAGTGTCCCGAGGGACCTGTGCCCGTATAAAATAATGGGAGGAAGAAGGGAAAAGGGATGGGACACTGCGATAACAGGGCTCGGCTATATATCAACGTTTGGGGGCTGACTTCGATTTGGACCGTCGATCACAAAAAGCCGGCTTCGATACTATACCGGGAAGTCGGTGCCGATAATCGGCACAGGCTGCTGCTTGCTTGCCGAATATGTCGCTCCTGCGTGCAAGACTAGACTGTTTGTGCAAGTCAGTCAGCTCCAGAAAACTGCAGGCTCAGACTCTTCTGGTTTCGGAGCCTCGTCTCAACTAGAAAAGAGTCCGGCCTAGGATTCAGAAAAATACCCTGGGTGACGGTACATAGACAAGTCACCATCGTCTTCATCTCGACAAGCGAAACCGTGGGCCTTACTAGCTATCTGGACTGTGTATTTCTGTTCATGACATCTTTGTCTATGAGTAGACCTCGAATTATCATCATCCGGGAAAGATGCTTTACGGTAAGAGATTACTCAGATGGTGTTTGGCGTTCCGAAATCGAATGAATAAGTATAGCACGTGGCCCCGTGGTACTGATAACTTCCTGACGTTATGGTCACGAACCCAGTTTTGGTCTCACTAACATCACTAACATCTTTAGCAACTCTAACCAGCCCTCAGAATTGTTGCATAACGCATAACACTTGAGTGTGTTCCGTAGATATGGCGAGGAATCTACCCAAGATCATCTATGGGACGGCTTGGTTGGTTTAACCCTCGGTCCTCGGTCCAGATTGCCTCTTTCGATATTAATGGGTACTTCAAGGAAAAAAGAGGAAACAAAGGACCTTGTCGTAACCGCTGTACTTCAGGGATTTACGGCCATTGATACGGGTGAGAATGTTATCTTACTTATTATCCTAATCTGACCTGTCTGAGCAGCATGCCAACCGAAGCATTACAGGTACGACCATGCACTTTGAAGCATCAATATAAGTTCTTATAGATCTGTAGGGAAGATCTCGTTGGAGAAGCCCTTCAGGAGCTTTATGACAAGCATGGAAAGAAACGCGAGGATCTTTGGCTCCAGACAAAGTAAGCGGGTCAACATTTCGAAAAATTCATTATGGCATATACTCATGGCAATGGCATGCTTTCAGATTTACATCTATCGGTGGTCAAGACCGTACTAAACCCCTTCCTTACGATTCCTCTCTTTCGGTCTCGGAGCAAGTCAAAGCATCCTTCCAGACATCACTGCGTAATCTACGAACGACCTACCTTGATAGTTACATCCTACACAGTCCATTTCGTACTCTATCCGACACTCTCGCCGCATGGAGGGTTCTTGGCGCGCTAAAGGATGAAGGAAACGTTGGTATGATTGGTGTGAGTAATGCTTATGAAGTGGAAGTTATCGAAGCGATGGCTTCAGAGCGTAAGGTGGAGGTTGTACAGAATCGATGGTTCGAAGGAAACGATTGGGATAAGGACGTTGTGAAATATTGTAAAGAAAACGGGGTGATGTATCAGTTGCGTTTCTGGGATCAGTGCTTTGACGAAACGGGACTGAGCCCTATCCACATCCACAGGTCATTTTGGACTCTGACCGGCAGTCCTTCACTTCTTCAAGACACATCCATCCTTGAGATTGCACGAAAGCTCCAATGTACTCCTGCGCAAATCATATTCCGGTTGGCGCAGCTTAACGGGGTCACCCCTCTTGCAGGAAGCAAGAACACAACGAGGATGAGGGACGGTGTTACTACGGAGGAAATCAGCCTAGACCAACTTCTTCATGATTCGAAATTGCAGGCGCTGCAGAAACTTCTGTTCGAGTAATGAAGGCTGCCTGGAAATGGGTGTCACTGTAACTTTGCTCGTATATAGAGTGCATAGCACATACTGAAATGTGGGCTTGCACCTCGTTATACGATGTGCATCAGAAGTTGATGTGACAAGTTTGCTCGATAATGATAGCGCACAGTCGTACTACAACGCAAGGTAGATATCTATTGCAAAGTTATCTTATAAAAGAAACGACTTGTGCTCAGTATATGACCATTTCCAACCCCTCAAGCAGCAGTAACTTACCTAGCGTCCAAGCATAAGAAAAGACAATGCCTCTGTATCAAGAACGAGATGGTCCCTACGTACTGGTCGAAGAATCTAGTGACCAACCGGCACCGACGGACCCGCTTGCGAGGAGGTCGCCCAAACCGGACATGCAGCAAGAACAGCCAGACCGCAGAAATAGGGTCGTTGTCGATTACGATTCTGATACTCAGGAAGTGAACCCGATTGAACTGAAGCACAATCGGAGGGACCTAGGTCACAAGACAAGCAAGAACGTAGTACCCACTGGCAACTACCATTCGAAGCGGCTGAACGGGAACCATTCTCAAAGCCCCTATCACGATGGAAGTCGTCGAACCGGAGGAGGAACTGGAGGTAGGCACAAGTAGAGAACGTCAGTGGTATTGAACTATCCGCTATACTGCACAGTTGTCGATGTATCATAATAATCGTAAATGTGTATCTACCTGTTTGCTCACTAAGACGAGTGTCTTCACTACTGGTCATCAAGAACGCAACGAGGATAAGGGATGGTGTGTCCCTACGAAAGAAATCAGCTTAGACCAATTTCTTCATGATTCGAAGGTAAATGCGCTGCAGAAACTTCTGTTCGAGTGTTCGAGTAAGGAAGGCTGTTTGGAAAAGCCATCACTGTAACTCTGTTCGTGTATAGTATGTGGACTTGCGCCACAGTAGTACTAGACGATATGCATCAAAAGTGACGTGGCACAACGCAAAGGAGTGGCACATCGCAAAGTGGATAAGTTATCCTATAAAAGAAACGACTTGTGCTCAGTATACAGCCAATTCCAACTCATCATCAAGTAGCTGTAACTCACCTAGCATCCAAGCAGAAGAAAAGACAATGGAGGACGACGACGACACAAAACGCGTTGGCGACCAGTACTTGCCGCCGGTTGCCAACCAAGATTACGTGGGTGGGGAAAAAGGAGAGGACGTGAAGCCGCCTAATCCGCCCCAAGGGAATCGTGCCGAAATCTCCCCGGAACCTGAGGATGGGCGTATTACGAGGAAAGAGGTAGAGTACACGGCGAGCCAAGCAAGGGAGACTCGTCGAAAAAGCCGAATACTAGCTCGTCCAAGTCCAGGCGCAAGGGAGAGAAACCAAAGCACGGGTAGAGGAAGGCAGTGGTATTGAACTGTCCCGCTGATACTATGTAATTATTGGACATGACTCTGGTCGCTAGCTTGAAGCATATATGTACTACTAGTAGTCTACGTTTAGAAACGAGTCTTTGCATCGGTGATCCATTACTTCCCTCCTACATAGTCAATAGACACAGTTTGTACGAGATGCTGAACGTACTACATAGTGAGCATGGAGTGATACCAAGTTGTCTCGTGCCTGGGAGTCGCCCGTACCTAGCTTTGGACACTTTTATCACTCAGAGACAGATGCCGCCTTGCCTTGCCACCGCAGTTCCCTCTCAATCCGGAGAATCCGCCGAAATGTGTTCAAACAAGAGGGATTATTAATAAACAAACAACAACAACAGCGACAACAATATAATAAAGCCAATGGGGTATGATCCAGAAGGAAGGTTACAAAAAACTTGCCCGATATTTGTAGTACGGTTTTCTGAGCAGCAAAAGATAACTTGCCATAGTATGCGCACGTGAGAGTAGGGTTTCGTGTCCAATCGTTTTGACGGAAGTGTAGTAAATCGAGTGTTGTGCTAAGAATCATTATCGAAGCAGGACAGTGGATTAGCCTCGGGAGCGCGAAGTAATGATGATAATCCCTGGTCTAATCTTGAAGTTGAACCTCAAACTATAGTCATTGTCACATAACAAAACGGAATGGGCATAATCAGTTTCACCGTATTTATAGCGTAAGGGGAGAGACCAGGCAGATAGACGCACTTCTCCAAATCCTCCATCAAATGAAACGTCGAGTTCTTCCGAGGCTCAAGTTCGTCGTCGTCATGCTTCACGCGAACATTCAAACTTCGAAGTCTCTTCTTCTCCACATTCTTCCACGCTTCATCGATTCGCGCGATCGCGTCTTCACGCGAGAGGTCGCGTACGTCTACTGTAGAGTCTTCTACAGAACGATCATGAGAATTCAGGCTATGAGGCGGTGAGGTAGTTGGCCGGCTCACCGAATGTTTCGGAGATGTATTCTGGCGGACCGTATGCGCCGACAGCAGGACCAGGACCAGATACTGGTGGATGCGCCGACGGCACTTCGTAATGGGGTGGAGGCTGCGGACGCGGACCAGCAGGGGACCGCGACCTCGATCGTGTCCTCGATCCTGACCGTGATCTCGACCTAGGTCCAGCCTGAAGTGCTGGAGGAATCGACAGCCTCTCCGGAGACCCAGCGGGTCCATTCTCCGAAGAATGATAACCTTGACCATTTTGATAATGTACTTGCTCCTCAGGAGGTGGAGAACGTGGAACGATAGGTACGTTCATCATCTGCATAAAACGCGATGGCCCGCTATCACGTCTTTCTTCAGGAGATACTTCATAAGCATTGATAGGGCTTGGACCTGTCGATGGCCCGGGTTCGAAATAGGCCGGTTCAGGAAGGGCGATAGAAGCCGTCAAGTCAGGAGTTGGTTCTGAGGGTGGTATAATTTGCGGCGAATATTCTTCAAAGGTGGTTGAGGTACTAGTAGTACTTGAAGATAGATCAGGTTCGGGGAAGCTTGGTACTGCCGATGGGAGAGGAGGTCCGGGCTCGAAACCTGAAGGAGGTGACAAGGGTGTAAAATCGGGACGGATTGTTGCACGGGGTGTAGTTTCTCCATCGCTCGTTAGCCGTGTACGACTCGAGGCGGACGTAGATGTCGATGGAGAACTTGTACTTCGTAACGTTGTCATCGTAGCATTTGTCGTCTCTGCTTGTCCTGGAATATGCAATCTTCTCAGTATAGACGGTCTGCGAGCTGGCTGTGTCACGGTACGTGAAGAAGAGGCCACGCTCGTTGAAGACGGCTCCATGTACAAATCATCTGTCATACTCGCGCTCAGCGCATCTCCGTTCATCGTGGTGAGCAAATCCTCCACATCGACATCAGCATCGTCGCTCTGTGACTGAGTAATAGAGCTTTCATCAAATGTGACGCGTGAAGAGCGAGTTATCGTGCTCGGTGCGTGGCGAGGTAACGGACGAGGACGAGAAGGTCGCACAGTGACAGAAGTACCAGTCCGAGTTGTCCTCCTAGACGACCTCGAAACGACCGAACCGACATCACTCCTATCATCCACATCCGACGCCGAATCGTACCCGTTACCTAATGGTCCCAAACCCAGAGCCTCAAGTTCTCTTCTCATGTCCTTCGTCACTTCCTCACCGACAAATTCATACCACAAGTCCGGTCCAAAATCTGCCAACACAACTCCTAGTCCACATGCTAGTATACCAGTAACGGTATTCTCAAAACCTCCGTACATAGAGTGGTCGAAGGCGAAGCCTGCCGTGAGGATGAGAAGTGTAAGTGGGTCGAAAAGAGTTTGGGCAATCCATGCTCGGTGTATGAGAAACCCATTCGAGAGACCGACGAGCCCTGCTCCTAGACGTGGGTTTTTAGTGCATGCGATATTTGCTAGGACGCGCCCTGCAACGCCGAGGGCTATGGTGACTTCAGCGCTCATCGAGGTCGTGGTGAAAGCATGGTGAATACGGACTAGCAGGTGAGTGAACGTGTTTACGTAGAAGCTACTGTATGTACAAACAACCGTATTTATATTCCCCCGAAACTGGCCAGAAATTCAGAAAAATATAATTCACACCTATGTAACATAAGTATATCACAAATTTATCGAATTATTACAGGAGCGGGTCAGGCATCAGAAATTCACATCAGCTTTGCCTCTTTTTTAGCCTGTGCGACTTGCGCCAATCTTTGACTCCTCAACGTAACATTGGCATTCTGCGCTCCCTTCTTACCAGAAGACGTCCCAGTAGCTCCCGTAACAGGTGCGATGGCAGACTGAGATATCGAAATTCGTGTTTCGTCGGAAGCAAAGCCAGGTATCCTGATATTGTGATTCCGTTCTACAAGAACATGTGTGAATAAGAGTGAGACAGATAACAACATAGAAGCAGCCCACCGAGATGAAGTTGGAGGTCTCGTACTTCCAATGAATCACCTCCTCTGTGTTTTGCAAGTCTACAACCAAAGTTTGTGACCGAGTCGATAAACTCGTCTGCAATGTCCAATAAAAGCTGGGCATCCAAAAATGAAGGTCAGAATAATTGAAACAAATCGATTGTAAGAGGATAAGCGTACATCTTCGACATCCGACTCAATCTTGACGTTCGGATCGATACTATACACAAGATCCTGTATTGACCGCCTCATGCTCTGATCATTCGGCGTATTCTTCCTCCTGCTCGATGTATCTGAGCTCAGTACACTCGAATCATCCGTCCTCGCAATTTGCGCAGGCGTTCCTGTGAATCACAACTCTGTCAAACTCAGTTCGTATGAAAATTTAGAGGATATATCCACACCAGAAAGCCTCCCAGAAGCAAACCCTCCGCTCAACGTTGGTCGACCCGTCGCGGTAGGGAAAGGCTGCGGACCTGGGTTTGTCACACTCAACGTCTGACTGATAGGATATCCACTCCCCACATTCGATGTGAGCGTTGCACCCGCCGGGGATGGAGAAGTGGCCTTGAAAGCACTCGTCCCTGGAGCCATTGTGCTCATTATCGGCGCAGCTTGTGTAAGTTGAGGTTGCGGCGGCTGATATGGAACAAATTGCATGATGTTAGATGGATGATAGGTATAAGAAGTGGTAGCGGTGGTGGTGGTGGTGGTGGTGGTGTCGGTGCGATGGATAGATGACTTGCCTTGACTTGAGTTTGCTGTTGCATAGCCGTTGGGGCCACAGAGGCAGGTACGTTCCCAGCCGCAAATTGTCTCAGCTATACGTAAACACAGGCCACAATAGACGGGCCACAGTCGTAAAACCACCCTTACACGTGCTTGAGAAAGACGCACCTGCTCGATCTGCGCTTGTGACAACCTCCCCTGCTTTGCCAACTCGCTAATCTGGTCCATATTCGCAATCAACAGCTGAGCAATCTTGTCGTGCTGCAGGCTCTCTCCTGTGGAGCTCTTGAAGGCACTGGAGAGCGCAGCTATAATGTTTGCATTAGCCTTAGCGGATTGACTCTGATTCTGGGTTTGGTTCGAGGAAGCAGAGACTGTCGAGGTTGAGGCCACAGAAATAGGTTGAGCCGCGCCTGCAGCCGTGGGATTCGTGGCCTGAGCCTGTTGAGGCTGAGTCGACTGCTGATTCTCATTGCTCGACATCGTTTATGCGTGAACCTGGATCAATGTTGAGCACACTTCAGACTGAATCATCAAATTCTATACCAAAGTCACGTGATATTATAATGGAAATATAGAAGAGAATAATGTCTAATTGTTTTGCCTGCGCAAATATCGGGAAAAATCTGTCTTTATAATAGCATCGGCAAGGTCCAGGTGGAGCTCCCGCTGGAGGTCTTGAAAGAGTGCTCGCGCTTCATCAAATGCAGGTCCAGGATGGCGATCATAGAACTGATTCAGCCTTGACACGAAATGATAGGCTTCAGAAACCACCATAGCACTCGGTTGAACATTTCCAAGAAAAGGAAACAGCTCGAGCCGCGTAATGCTCTTGTTCTTTCCGCTTTCCTCGGTCTCCTTATTGAGCAAAAGCTTCTGTTGTTTATGCCAATCTATCTTTGCGGTCTGGTGCTCTGTGCATCGAGTGTTGATCTGTCCCAACTGCACAATTCTATTGAGAATGCGAAACAGAAGCGCATGAGTTTTCGCACTTACTCGTTGCATTTGTTGCTCATCCAATCTGACTGCCCCTTCTGCCCTGGCAACCGTATTGATATCACGCGCGAGAATTTGCGAGGCTTGCAAGACCTCATTGGGACTCAGCATGAAGCCCTTGGTGTTATACACAAAGGCATTTCTCATCTGTATATACGTTAACGGGTTAGCGTTGATCGAGTCTGCATTCTCAGCCTGGCTTATTATGTCTATAGGGTGAACCCAGCCAGGCTTAGGGACCTTCGGCAACTCGTTAAGAACTGGATAGAGCTTGTCTGCTTGGGAGTATTTCTCCGGTTTCATGAGACGGAAGTAGAACAGTAGGTGCTCAATGCGACAGAGCGCGTTGTAAGCATCTAAGAGACACTCGAGTTTAACAAAGAGATCTTCGATTGATGGTCGGGTAGGGGTAAGCGTGTGTCCTGTCTTCTCAGCAATGAACTGCCTCATCTGCAAGAAAATGAAGATAAATAACAGGTAGGCCTGAGATTCTTCACGAAACCATATAACCAAAGAAGGAGCGACGAACATATTCGAGATTCTCCTTCGCCATCTGTCCTTCTTTGCAACTCTGTGCAAAGAAATCCCAGTTCGCGGCTATGTTTGACACAAGATCACCATCTAAAATTCTCTTGTTGCTTTGCATTAGCGTATCTGCTCGAAGGCCTTCAATGACTCTCTTGCCAGCTGCAGCGAGAATGTCATTTGAAATGCAATGATGATGAGAATGTGACGGACCAGGGCTCGCTTGAGCTTTGGGAAGTTGTTGATTTTGTGACCTGTGGGCTGACATGATATTGTAGAGGTTGAACGGATTGAAGCAGGAAGAGAGCCATTTTATATCAAATTTGCATGAGTGACTGGTATGCAGTGGTAGCATAGGGTGATGGACTAAATAAAACGAAACACGTGATCTATTCGCGTAATTACAGGAGCTTGAAGCCACAATCCCAGCCACAGAGCCACTGCATAGAGAATTGTGGACTGCTACAATACGCAGTGAGGTTTATGGAGACAAAGAAACAATTAAAAGGTACGCATAGCGCCAGTTCTCTTATACCATCATTCATTTTCGCTTACCCTTCTTGGCTTTCCTTTCTTCCAGTGCGTCAATATTATCCATAGCGAAGAACTTGATCTAGGAAGGTAAGTAAGTCGATCACGAACCATGACGTGAAGAAGGTCTTAATCACTTACCCGGGTAAGCTCAAGGCGGCTGAGTCTACCAGAGTGAGCTAGGGCCCTAATCCGCTCCATATTCTCCAGCAGGATGCTTGCCGCCTCCTCGTTTGTCAAAGACTGGGAGTCGTGTGAAGGATAGCCAATCGAGGCAAGAATTTCGCGGATATAAGATGATTTAAGCGGTATCTTTCCCTTCACTTTTGGGCCCTTCAAATGTGGTTTGTATGCTGTGCCTTCCGGGCTCTCCTGAACAATACCACGCGCCAGCTTCTCGGCGAATTGCTTCCCATACGTATTGGCAAGAATGACGCTCTATTCAACCCCAAGCGACAGAATTAGCGTGGCTTAACACGGTAGCACCAAAAATCACAGAGACCAGAAACATGCACGTACATGGGTGTAAAAGTCTGCATCATCTGGATCGTAAATCTCATGAATTGTTTCCAATTCCTGGAGCATGCGATAACTCCACTCTTCAATTGAAGAGCAGCCAAAATCTCCCCTCTCGACGAAAACTTCATGTTGAGCAATTACCGTTTCCATTATCGGGCAGCCAGGTGGGCAATCGTGAGGTATTGGTCTATTCGGTACAAACGTCGAAGGACCGGTGTTCGACATGATATATATATAGCTCGAGGTGAGAGTTAGAGAGATGAAAGGGGAAGAATCAAAGGATGGATTGGCTCGACTCGAAATGGGCTTTTACTAGGAACGGTGATGGCCAGGCCGCGGCATGGACGTTAAGAGCCACAACAAAGCATTCGTAGCCCTAGAGTCTTACTTAGGGCCCGAGTTGCAACTCCAGCTTGAGTGACCGATGCCAAAGCATCCCATTCCTAAATAGTATTGCTAGAACAAATACGGTTGCAAATCAATTCACGCTATTGGATAAAGATAATATAAATTGCGATAAAATACGTGTTGCACAGATGAGTTGAACTGCCGGCCATTGGTAACATCACACGTCCATGATCCCAGGATCTTCAAAGTCGTTAACATCCAAGTCCTGAGAGGAGTTGATGCCTTCTTTGCGCATTCGTTGTTGTTCGCTCAACTCGTCCCGTTGCAGCAGTTTTGAGTCCAAGTCAGCTTGAAGTTTCCTTAGAGCGTCCTCAAACCGACGCTAATCGAACTGGTCAGTATTCGCGATAGTACATTTTGATATTCATAACGCACCTTGATGATTGGATTAGCAGAACTTGCTATCTCTCCCTTCTTCTTGGCAACTGCAGCCTCAAGGTCACGTATCTCCTCATTCAAGAGGCGTTTTGCCTGTACTGCCTCATCGTCCTCATCTTCATCCTCTTCATCCTCGTCACTTTCGTCATCTTCTTCGTCTCCGTCTTCTCCATCCTCGTCTCCGTCTTCAGCCTCGTCACCCAACGCCATGTCAAGCTCCGCAGCGAGCTCTTCGTCGATCTCCCCTTCGTCATCATCTTCCATCCCAGAATCTCCATCTACTCCTGGTCCAGGTGTTGGAGTATCAAGGCCACCTGCAACTTGGATGTCGGCTCCGCCATTATCTTCTGGGTCCAAGAACTCAGAGTCGGAGAGGTCAGGATTGACGTTCTCCAGGACGGCTGGGAAGAATCAACATCAACGAGACAGTTGGGACCAACAGGAACCGATACTCACTGTACTGTAACTGGGCAGCCTTCGCGTCTTCTTCCAATAAACGCTCCACCTCTTGCTCTACCGTTTCAATAGTCTCGGATAGAGTTCAGCTACTTGAACAAAAATAATAGTTCGTATCACGTACTCGTCTGTTTATTCTCTTTCTGAATCGTCGTTTCCGAACATGGTGTAAGGGCGGTGTTATGCCATGAGGCCAGATGAATTCGTCCAAGTTGAAGCCTTTCTGACCGCCGACAGAATCTTCGGAATCAACTTTGCTCCCCACGACAAGCATCTGGAAAATTCCATCAGTGAGAACACCATCCGTCAATAAAGGCGGTTAAGAATCCTGACCTGACAAATGTCCGCAACTTTGAACATTTGCTTGTTGTCGAGTGTCTTTTGAGACTCAATGATACATGGAAGGTCAACCAATTTTGCAGAGTATAAGTTGTTTCCGGCGTGAAACACTGCTCTTCGCGAATCTTTATTATAGGAATAGACGTTAGACGAGACTGATTAAATACCACGAATGAAGCACCTTTGAACTTGAACCACATATCAGGAATTGCCTCCCGGGAGGCCACCATCTTCCTAAGCTTCTCGAGATCTTCCCCAGGTGGCATTCGAAGAATGAACTGCTCCTCGAAAGCCAGGTCTTCGTCATCCGAATCAAGCTCGCGGTCATACGGGCCCAAGAAAGAAGTTCCCGACGCCATCGCGGCCTGGGCTTTCTCGCTAAGCTTCAGCTTCAACTTCGGCTTTCCTTTCGGCTTTGCGGTTGCTGACCGCGTTGAGATGCCTGGCCCGACGGGCGGTGTACTTCGATGACGAGAGGAGCGCATGACTGACTCTGCTATGGTGCGCGGCGGATTGGTGTAGAATGTCTGTGAATCAACAGAGTCCGCAAGCTGAGTCGGTTCCTCAATAGGCTCGTCTAGGTCAACGATATTCACGACGTCTTCATCGACCATGTTTGCAAGGCTGCTGAATCACAGAGTACAAGGTTCGAATCGCGACTGAAAGATGTTAAGTTTAAGTAACTTCCGAAGGCGCAAACAAGGAGTCGGCACGTGACTTGAAGGAACCTCCAAAATTTTGAAGTACCTTCAACAAGTAAACTTAAACACAAAATGGCGGCCTTCCAACTGGATGACCCAAATGACATACCGACCAAGCTTCTTACTCTCCTGAACGTCTCCGCGACAAAGTCCCTGAAGAGACAGCGTTTCTATGATGCCCTGGCTGCCACTGAACCTGGGAAGCTCAACAGGCGCAAGTCTGTTCGTAATGCGGAAGATGGCGCTTCTTCTCAGCTGGAGATGGGCGCAGAAGCGGAGATCGCCTCCGATGATATCGGTGAAGCAGCGAAAGCAATGGGGAATGGTATCCCAGAAGAAGATGAGAAGGAAGACGAATGCAAGTTTCTAATTCATATCCTTGGAATGAAACTAACGTCCTACGTTGGCAGCCACTCCGAGCCTGTTTCAGGTCCATTTTGGGCCTGATAGTCCGCTCTTAACAGAGAAAGCTAGGTCATCCGTAGATGACAGAAGTTGGTTTGTACAAAGAGAAAACAAGACTGGGTTCGGTCCTGTTGCACACTATTTGCTGGAGAACAATAGGCAAAGTAGCCCTCCAGGTACCAGAGCGGTGCGTATCTTACCTCCTACTTACGGTGTACTATAACTAAGCTTATTGATATAGATATATGGAAAGTCGATGGACCAGTTCCGAGAACAACAAAAGAAATTACCAAAAGGTGCTTGCCAATCCACTCGACGACCAGTTCAATAGCAGTAACGAAAGTAGACCTTAGGATTTTGCAAGACTGCGTTCTGTCTGAAATATGCGCGTATCAAGACTTCTACATACCTCGAGTGAGTCACGACCTTCACCCCGCCGTGTGCGATGTTGTCACACTGCACACTCTGAATCACATCATGAAGTGAGCAAATAAGGTATCATCGTTCTTTGTCTCTTCTAACAACTCTGCCAGAAAACGGCGGCGTATACTGAAGAATAATGAGCGCATCGCCCGTGCAGCCAAGGAAACTCCTGGAACAGAAGTAGCCGACATCCGTGATCAAGGCTTTACTCGCCCTTCGGTATTGATTATCCTACCTTTCCGTTCATGGGCACTCCGTTGGGTAGAGTCCTTTACGAGTCATACTCCTAAACCAGAATACCAAGTTGAGAATCACTCGCGGTTCTCGGTGGAGTACGGACTGCCCCCCGACACGGCGGACAAGCTGGAAGCGGCGCCTTCGGGAACATATCCTCCAGATCATGTGGCAATGTTTAAGGGCAATATTGACGATAGCTTCCGACTAGGTGTCAAATTCACACGAAAAAGTGTCAAACTGTTCTCAGACTTCTACCAGAGCGATCTGATTCTCGCGAGCCCTTTGGGCTTGCGTCTGTCCATCGAGAAAGAAAAGTAGGCTCTATTGGCTGCTGCGGAAAGTCTACTGCTAACAATTGCACAGGAATGCCGACTTCCTTTCATCTATCGAAATATTAATACTTGATCAGATGAATGCTTTGAGCATGCAAAACTGGGAGCATCTGCAGGTACGATTCATCCGGCCATCAATGTACCTCTGCAGTCTTAACCGAAATATGAAGTTCGTTCTTTCTAATCTCAATGCTCTCCCCAAAGAGACTCGAGATACCGATTTCTCGAGAATAAAGCCCTGGTACCTGGACGGCCAGTAGGTCATGTTGATTACTTTGACACCCTCAAGGCTGAAACTCGCTTCAAGTGCGCGCTATTTACGGCAGACAATCATGCTATCGCCCTACGATTCTCCGGACTTCAGACATATTTTCAACGATTACCTAAAGAACGTTGCTGGGAAGAAAAGGGTTGAAGGTCCGTATGATCCAGTACAAGTGCCCGAAGGTGTATCACAGGCGGGTAATCTTGATTTGAACTAGTCTTTACAATGCTTCTGACAGTTTGATTGTTAGTCATTCATCAATTTCGAATGTGGTAACCATAAGGAAGAGGCAGACAAGCGATTTGAGCATTTCAGTAACAAGGTTGGGTTCCATTCTCGTTTCAGCTACGAGTCGAAATTGAACATGTGATCCTAGGTGTTCCCTGCAGTATTGAAATCCGCGGTGCAAAGCACAAACACAGTTATCTTTGTACCTTCTTCCTTCGACTTTATCCGAATTGAGAATCATCTACGCAATTCAGGGGTGTCCTTGGCAGTGCTCTCCGAGTGCGTGTCTCCCGATTACAAGACACCTCATTCTTCTAATTTGTCTATCACTTTAGATATTCTTCAAACCAGGACATTTCCCGTGGGCGTCAGGCATTTTTCGGTGGGAAGAAAGCCTTCCTACTAATCAGCGAACGATTCCACTTCTTTCGAAGGCATGCCTACTCTCACGCCCTTTTGCTTGTCCTTTATTTGCTCACCTTAAGCTAGATATAAAGTTCGGGGCGTGCGCAATCTTCTCTTCTACGGCTTGCCCGATCATGCTCAGTTCTACACTGAGTTTCTTTCTTTCCCATTCCTCGACGAGGGTGTTGAACCGAGTGATGTGACATGTCGCGCGCTATACTGCAAGTATGACTGGATGCGCCTAGAGAGAATAGCTGGTACGGAACGTGCACTGGAGCTGCTACGACAGGTCTGAGCTCACTACCCTTTCTGTACTGACCAAATAAATGCACTTGATTTCATACACTTGGTTTAATTTTTGTTATCTCCACGTGATGCCTTTTAATCACGTGCGATTCGTGGGCCCTCGAATCAAACAAACAGTGAAGACACGTCTTGAGTTATATCCACCACATACTAGCCTTACTTTTGTCGTACCATCATGTTTGAGCCAGTCAGGGGAGGCACGAGAGGTGGACAGGCAGAGTTCAAATGGGCAGACGTCTCAGCGGACAAAGATCGAGAGGTAACTATTTGCGCAGTACCTTCCACCTTGGAGGATCTCTAACGGAATAAACCAGCACTACCTTGGACACAGTATTAATGCCCCGACAGGACGTTGGCAGAAGAACAAGGATGTGCATTGGTACAATAGGGACAAGAAGCAGAGCGAGTCCGAAAAGGAGGCTGAAATAAGGAAAGTAAAGGAGGCAGAAGCAGAAGCATTGGCCCAGGCGTTGTATGTTCTCTCCTGCCTGCAAGGGTATAATTCTTATTGAAAACTTGTCTCTCGCATGCAGAGGATTCGCCCCAATGAAGAAGACGGTGGACGTAAGCACGGACGGAGAGAAAAGCGCAAGAAGTCCTTTGGCTGGCCAATCGGGGGAAATATCTACTCCGGGCGACGACCTCAGCAAAGAGAAGTTAGAAAGGAGGATGCGGAAGCTGGAAAAGAGGGCCAAAAAAGCAGAGAAGAAGGCACGGAAAGAAGCCAAACGCATGGCGGGACGGAGGGACGACAGTGATTCCGAATATGAACGCGACGATCGATACCGAGATGGACGGCGTTCGCGTTCGCCAAGACGTCGAGACTCTCGTGAACGGAGTAGGGAACTCCAGACTCATAGGAGGAGATCCGCATCCATTTCCCGTGCAAGTCGCCGTTCCGCATCACCTCCGCCACGCAGAGACGTACGTGACAATATGAGAGAATACGACTTCGCAAAACAAGAACGGGAGCGGGAACGTGATAGAAGAGGATGGGACGCGAATGCTGCGCGAGACCGTCCTCACACTCAACGTCGCTGACGATTATCCTGCGGTGTGAGTTCAACCGTCAGAACATCAGTGAAAAAACACTAACTCAAATGACACTCCCGACAATTGGCAGAGTTTACCCACGTTCGCGCGATCGTCGCTCTTATGCATACTTGTGCTTAAATGATGGAGAAATTTGATTCGGAAACACCCAAATCACTGGATTTCTCATCAATTCGTTGCTCCGTTAGACAGGGTGGCACCTTGCTGGAATACCGGCATGAAGTCAAATCAACTCATCGTCTTCTGCAAAATTGTCTTGTCGCTTCTGCATAGAACAAACTTAAACTCGGGAT
This sequence comes from Inonotus obliquus, assembly GCA_032164295.1. Taxonomy (NCBI): domain Eukaryota; kingdom Fungi; phylum Basidiomycota; class Agaricomycetes; order Hymenochaetales; family Hymenochaetaceae; genus Inonotus; species Inonotus obliquus. Next base: position 616,597 of record JAJHTX010000006.1, on the reverse strand, counting down.
TCTGTGGCGCTCGTGGCTCCCAACCAAGTTGCCACACAACGTACTAACCATTTAGCTTGCAGTCTGTGGTTAGCGCTTGCATACTTGCCGCTTCGATCTTCTATGCTCTTTGGCTGCACTCCGATCGGCTGGAGTTGTGCCTTCATTTTACGAGATTCTCTCATGAAACTCAGTTGCTTACTTTCGCAACTTCCATGCTGTACACCACGCTTACGGTTTGACAGCGGTCCGGATTTTCAATGTCTCTGCTCTTGCTGAGCACCGATCAAACATGGCTTCAATATTAAATTGTCGGTCCTTAAACTTAATGTTCAAACTATAACACAACACACTCGACTAACTCGATTCATCCATAGTACAGGTGCGTCAATTCATAACTTTCCCGCGGACCGTGGAAAATCAGGGAGCGTATACCTACACACACAGCAACCATTCAACGGCGGTGTGTGGCAATGAGGACGTAACTCCACCCTCTCCTGACTGATGCGAGACGGCTCATGTGCCTTCGCCTTGCAGTACTTCTCAGGTGAGCGATGATGCAGCAGGTTACATCCGCACTGCATCACGACCAGTTGACTGTGTCATCATCGGAGTAGAAGTCTTCCCCGATCCACAAGACCTTAAACCTCTCAGCAGAATGGTCTTCTTCCTAGCAAGGAGTTGCAAGAAGGTCATAAATTGACGCCATGCGTTCTATGTGCTGCTTTGCAAGCTACGCCGATGAAAGCCCGCTCGCGTTGCAGTAGCTTTACTTCAGTCAAGAATCCCAGGGTCTTCTTCTATCACGTCTTCTCTAAGGACGAGAATATCACGCCTGCAGGCAGGCGATCTATCATGCCGTCAATTGTTAATTGATAATCATCTTCCTGCCTGGCAATCACGAACAAACTAGTGTGCGGAGAAAGGGCGCTGTTAGCTCCGACTAATGGAGAAATACTGATATAGAAAGCGTAAATTCTGGAAGGTCACCCTGCTGCACTGATCATGAGAGATATCACTTCATTTAGGAACAGCACTTAGTTCAGCGAAGCGACTTTGCTTCGAGGTGCGCTTCGGGGCCGTTTCCGACTATTCTTCTGCTTCTAATACCACCGCGCGGAACTCTTGGGACTCACGCTCAGCTGCCTGCTGGGACCTTACGCTTGTGCTGTTTTGGAACGTTTCCTCACTGTTACTCACTTTTTTTCTTTATGGTTGAACGGGTCTTTCAATTGTCTTTGTTCCGGTCGGCCTCTTGCATTCACCGAAGAATACGCGACTTAGCTAGCTTCACTCCTGCGTACGTGGGTCTCCGCTTGTGGATTACTGTATTTGCATTACGGAGTGACGGGTTCTGTGCCAGAACTGATGTGCCGTTATACAGTCGGCTTTTCCACGCTCAAAGTCTGCGCGCAGTCACGTTCCGCGCTCAAGTGACGCATTGTCGGGGAGATTACTACTACCCATGCACGACGAAAACGCGCCTACTGCTTATCGACTCTGTTCCAGGAAATTGGCCCATGTATCATCCATCGATACTCGAAAACTATCAACCGTATACCGTGACGTGTGTACTTTCGATGTTTCGAGAACTCGTATATACGAGCTTGGCTATTTATTCGTGTTGTTCATACTTTGAACCGGAAACAATCTCGTGCTAGTGCTAGGCAATCTTCAGAAAGCTGTTCCCTAAGGAGTCTGCCGTGGCACATACCGGACACGTGTCTACCAATCCTGAACAATCGTCGTTACATTAGTGGGGTCTTTCCTTCTTGACTTGACTTTGAAATCATGTCGTCCAGCAGGTACACAAAACTCCAATGGATGATGTAATTGGGGAGAAGAGGGGGAGTCAAGTTGACTATTGACATAACAATTTGCGTCGTCGTTCAGACTCGTTGTGTGTATGTGATGCGGTTCTCTCTCAAAAGCACTAAGCTGTTCAGAACTAACGGAGGTTAACAGCTCTCAGTTCATAGCCTGTAAACATGACGCATCGCTTCTAAACTCTACTTACGGACTCCGCGTTGCACATACATGGACTAAGACTTCTTCAACGGTATAGACATAAACTGTATATACCGTAAGAGAGGTAAGCATGAGTACGAAGATTATGGAATGGGACGGGTGAGACAAGCCGAATACACCAGGCAAAAGAATACTCGAATCCTCCAACCCCATCCCCCCGGCCCTTTCCTCCTCCAAAAAATCCCTGAAATCTCTTCCATTCTCATCCCATCCCACAACACCGCAGTGAGAAGATGTCCATTGTAGTATATACATCCATTCAGAATCGAAGGAGCTCCCTTTTTTTCCCGTGATAGAAAGAGAAAGGGAAAGAAAGAAAGTGCTTGTAGAGAAAAAGGCAAGTCAGGCCGCCACATCCCCGTCCTTCCACTGGCAGAGATTGTCCTCGTGACTCGTTCAGAGACCGAGAAGTGTATCATCAAGCAAAAACAAGTAATCGTTAGAATTATATATAGCACGGCAAGACAAGGCGAGTTCTATAAACGGCAGTGAACACCTTGATTGAAATCTAAAGTAATACTCTCTATCCAAGAATAACGACTTGAACTGATTCTTACTTCCTTCCTTATCCAACCATCCTCATCTCCAATTCGCCGTTTTCTGGGAACTGGACCGTATAGTTAAGAAGCGCAGCATGTCCACGCTTTATTACAACGTGTCGTAATTTCGGCATTCTCGATCTGAGAGTGATACCGCCAGGTGATAGTGTGATAGTGTATTTGAGAGTAACCGAAATACAGTAGATATTGGTTTGGTATACTTAGATATAGGTTGGATATAAAGCAGGAAACGACAACAATCAGAACGGACAACTCGAGGAATACAGAGCATGAAGGACGCGCGGAAAGCGAGGTACACACTATTGCTACATCGTATTAGTAGTGAGGTTTGATGAGAGAAGAGACAGACGAAAAGAGAGAAGATGGGGTTTGTGAAAAGACATCCCGAAGTAGCAGAAACTCATCATAAAAATCCTCTCGTACAAACAAGGGAAGGAAGTAAAGCTGAAGAAAGTCACAAATTGTTCATAGGCTGAGAGAACGAGGAAGAAGATAGGTGGGTCGTGGCGGCGGGGTGATTCCCGCCTTCCTGCAATGGTCGTCAAGTTCGATCCACAACGCATCATACCGCTCCCGTTGAACTGGCGCGGGGAAAAGTGAGTGACAAAACTTAAATTGTATTTGCGAGGAAGGCACACCTTGACATGGCCAGAGGCCACTTAGCATATCCAACGGGACCAGGAATGACTTGGACAATTCGAGCGCTTCGACTAACGTATTATCGTACACCCAGAGGGACATGCTTCTAAATGACGGAGCAAATTGAGCAGCTGTACGGAGACGGTCGAATCTGGAAGACAATACGTACATTGCCAACTGCGTCATGAACCACCACTGGAAGTTGAGTAATCCGAAAACATCGGGGTAAGCTAGATGCTTGGAATACGAAGGCAGAAACTGACCACATAGAAAGGCCGGCGCGCAAGCATCCGTGCTAAAGGATCACGCCCCTCATGCAAAACAGTCTTGAATCGATTCGCCGTTTGAGTCTGATAATAAACTGATGAAAAAATCGGGTTTTAGTTCCAATACCAATGAGACAAGAGACAACAATATTCGTGACGGGCTTCCGTGTCTTTACACAGAAGGAACCAGGAAGGAGTGAAAATACAAGTCTAGAAGCAACGCTTAAAATGCCGCTACAGGAGAATTTCGGCAACAATGATGTGGGAATAGCAGCAGGGGGAAGGACGATAATACAAATTGTATTGTTACTTACTCCATTCCTCGGCCTGACGGCGATTGAACTTCGGCAAGGTCCCAGTGTCAACGTTCTGGAGCCTGTGCAACGTGCATCAGTAAACTTAATTTCCCCACTTATGTGTATGTGACTATACGCACCGTCGGAATTCATATGAGATCGCGATGCGTGAGCTATACAGAAAAGCTGTCTTAAACTAAGCTCGCAAAGAGAGTCGTGGTACGTACTTGAATATATGCTCCCGAGACATATACGCAAGATGCGAATCAGTCGAGCAATGGTGAGCATCAAGTGCATCTTCAATATCCGAGGCCTCCAGCCAAGCGTTCACGGAGAACTCCGCCTTATCCGAATCGCTCGTGAGTTTACGCAAGTGCAGACAACTGTTCCATAGCAGCATACTCCTGCAATAAAGTGCCCAAATCGATTGCTTCGGCGACAGGTGATGGCCAAGTCCATCATCGGCGGAGGCACACTTTTCGCCGGGGAAGAGGAGTGCGTACTAAAGGAAATTTTTTGATTCCGTTCAATCAATGTGGCTCACGGAACGATAAGACTGAAGGTAGCATACATTCTCGGGCCGGCTTATAAAGAGATCAAGGGGTTCCTTGTGAAGCGCTGTGCTTTGAACAGCATGATCTGCGCTTAGCGCTAATCAGACCAAACTGTGAGCAACACACCCTTTCTTTACAGAATAGTCAATTACGTACAAAGAGCTGCCCAACAGAGTCTCCTTGTTTGTTCCCTCTCAATTTCCTCAATTGTCAAAGCGGCGTCCCAACTGATGCTAGTGGACCAAGTTGGGGACAGTCGGCCACCGCGACCTAGGTCGAGCTGAGGGGAATGGATCGGTGGTGCACAGTAACATCGATCTTCAAGCGTAATATCATGGGACGAAGGACGTGGCACACTCGGAACGGAATCGGGTGAGAAGACACATGCATCCGGGTCCGCAAGGTCAATTGCCGTAAGAGCCAACGTGCGAATAATCTGGTCAAGAAGAACTAGCGAAGAACAGACCCTTTCGTCACTGTGCAGCGGGTGTGCTGAAGATTCAAAGATGGCGATAAGCTGAATGAGGAAAGTGAGAGTGAGTTACAACGTACAGTATACTATTTGAGAATACTATACATACCAAGGCCGCCTGTGCTAAAGCAGGATCAACAGATGAGACGTTCCACGAAGCCTCGAGGTGCGACTGAGCCATGTCTCGCAACCGGAGAGCTCGCCGACGCCCTCCTTCTCCCCGTTCAATCTCACTCGACTGCAGGAGTGACGCAAGTGCGAGTGCCGACAAAACAAGCGAAGGCTGCATCTTCTCCCTCTCGGATGGGTCAGACAGTCTCCGGAAAAAGAATTGCTCGTTCAAGAACGAGAGCCAATGAATGGAACTGTGAAAGCTGTATATCGGCTTACGGTCAGAAAAAAGGACCATAGATGAAGACCGTTATTGATGCGTACAGTGATGTCAAGTCGTTGATTATAATTGATTCGCTGTCATTACAAATCAGGTTTTGTCTAGCCTGAGAAAGATATGCAAGTCCAACTCACGATTGCTCTGGTGAGGTTGAATACTCGTGAAGTAAAGTGTCCCACCACAGTTTATTACTGTTAAGATCAGAAGAGGGGGAAGAAAGATACACGTGGGGAGAAGGGGTAAGGACGTTAAGGTTCATTTGTCGTGCAAAAGAGCGGCCAGTGAGCTCGGAATCCGATAAGCTTTCCGCACTAGACTGCTCATATTTCGAAAAGGGGTCGCCCCGAAACGAGGACTACATATTCATTCACACTCTCTGCATCAGCACATATTTACAGGTACGCCGGCAAATGCGGGAAAAGGTTGGCGTACCTTGGGGAAGCGCATCTCCGTGCCGGGAGTAGAAAGCGCGCTAAAGGTATTGTGTATGGACACGGTCGTCGGCGACGCGCTGCCCGAAGACAGGTGATGATGTGACTGCGACGACTGGGTTGAGTGGGTCCGCGAGTGCGAGTGCGAACTGCTGAGCTGACCAGAACCATACGCCGACTGTGGGCGATCCATAAAATTCATATCCAAGCGCAATCCAAAGTTCCCCTTCGAATGAGATACAATGCCACCGTTACCGCCCAGCTCTCCGGCCGCATCTTGGCCTGACAAGTCTGATCGGACGTGACTATGTGCGAGGGAGGCGGTCGAAGCATAGTGGCTCTCGTTACCTGCTGGTAGGACACCGCCACTAGGCTGATCGTCAATACTCCTACTTGAATCCTCTGACTTCACCGTGATCGGAGGTGAAGAAGCGGTGGGGGAAAGTACCGAAGCATCGTCGTTCTTCTTCTGCTTCTTCTTGACGGGCATCGAGCCATCCGCTGGACGTTTCTTGCACGATCGCTGCCTTGTCCCGGGTCGTTTGTCAGGCCCGCGGCGCTTTGGAACTGCGTCGTATTGACACTCGTTCTGGCGCCGTATACAATTATTGCACGAAGGGCGCGTAGAATCGCATCGAATTTTCCGTGCTCGACTAGGGAAAGAAAGCGAAAATAAATAATTATAAGTATCTAAAAATTACGCTTCAAAGCAAAAACGCAGCACGAACCACTGGCGACATGCAATGACAACTAGTGATGGCTGGCGTCTGGCGGCCTCGGTGGCGGAGCTGGTGGTAGAGTCAATCATTGAAGATCTCGCGCTTATCGGGCCTGCACCCGCTGAGAGAGGGGAAATCATGTCCTGTGGCAATCCAGGGCGGTAGTCCGTGGACGAATGCAAAGACTCCGTATTAATCCGACCAAGCATACGGTTACTTGGTGGCAGCAGATGTGATGGAGGAAGGGAGGGTATCGTAAGTGGGCGAGGCATTTCCATGGCTTTATTCTCTGGATGTCTGCCTTGGGAGAATACTTGCGCAGAGTTCTGCAGCAAGTGCTCGTCCTCTCTGGGTATATATCGTCTGTCAGTCTCAAACGGATGTTGCGAGTGTCCAGTGGTATGCATATAATGTGGATATTGCAGTTCGCCTTGCGAGTGCGGAGAATATTGCAGCGGAACGTATGCAGGAAGTCCATTATTCGCGTCGGGATGCGACACTGAGAACCGATCTGCCATCATGCCTTCCACTGACCGAATATCAAGGTCGGGGGGTGGTTGCCGGACTTTTAATAATAACATTGACAAAATTAAAGTTGGCGCGGATAAGGTATAGGGCGAAAGTCAAGTCAAGCAAATAACGCGACCGGCACGGACAATCAGTTACAATTAACCAAAGGGACAGGGTGAGCGAGGCGGACCAAGTGAATCTTGGAAGAGTGAAGATGGGACTTACAGACATGTCTGCGGGCGTCCATAGATGCATCTGAATCGATGAAAGTCGGGGAGTGCATGCCGGAGCCGTCCTCACTAGACTGGGGCTGGTCATCGAGGGCGTAATGATGATGATGAAAGAGAGGGTAGAAGGGAGGATTACCGTCGGCTGCTGTGCCGACGACCATTGAAGCAGTGTTCAAGAGAGTAAGAGGGATGGTATGATGAGGGGAAAGCGTGACGGACGCGGCAGAAGGAAAGGGAAGGGTATGGCGAAGGTGAAGGTATTTACAGTGTTTAGCGGGAGAGCCACGCGAGTAGAGTTTAAGAATGTATTTCTTGTGGGAAGGTGATTGTGGGTGTTTCCTGTCGACAGAGAGAAGCCTTCGAAACGAAGACGAGGAGAGCCCTTTGCGTTATTGCCCTGGTTCAGGAAAATTAAGTTTGGTTGCATACGACCTTTTCCGTTTTCCCTAGCGCGGACCACTCCGTAGCCATTTCCTTGGTCCGCAGATCCAACAATCGAGATGAATTTTATTCTCGTTTATATCTGACTCACCCATTGTCCATCTGATGGCCTACTCATCGACGATAGAGACGAGATAATAAGATATTTTGGTGGCAAAACTCAGTGGCACAAAGTAACTTGCCGACATAGTCAGAGAGAGAGAGAAAGGAGATGAAGGGCAAACTCCGGAGAGACATGACGTAAACGCAATAATGGTCGACATCTCTCCCAAAACGGTCATTTTCTCCCACCGGTATCACTAAGAATCCTCTCTCTCTCTCTCAATCCTCCCTCCCTCCTATCCAGTCCAGTACAGCACACAGAAGCACTGTACACGACACATCTATATCCTATGCGCTACTATTACTGCCTCTAGACCTGCTAAAATACCCAGGTCAGTCACAGAATAAACCCTATTCATACTCATTCAATCCCATCATTTCCGTCTCCCCCCGGCAACTCCGTATTTACCACTCTAGGAACGATTTTCTCGGTCCGTCAGGAGCGCCAGCGGGGTCAGCTCCATTCCCCAAGCGTCCATCAGATCATAACTTAATCCAAACATCATAAAAAATTAAATAATAAATTCATATTTACTTGCTCCTACTTGGTTTAGAAATGTCCAAGAGAGGGTTCCCCGCCAACGAAGACAAGACTGGTTGTAAGTAAGCACAAGAACGGGCGACGCGGCGAAACTGTATCGAAGGGAAGGGGGGGGAACATCATGCAATTGAATTCAAAAGGTCATTTAGTCACGGGCTTAGCGGAACACGTGTTCACCGTCGCGTGGCCAATGGATTCCCTCGCCTCGCATGCATGCCATCCCGATACCCGTCCCGGCGCACCCAGCTAGCGCTTATTCATTTTTAGCAACCCACCTCGGCGCCACGAAATTTCCTCCTCTTGTCTTCATGGCGGGAAACGCTTACGACGCGCAACGAACCTTTGAAAAACGTTGCAATATGAACACCTCCTTCAATGATTCTGGAACTGCTTAACGCCGATTCGGAATCGGATAGTCCAAGAGTTTCCTCTCCAGACGTAGAATGGAAACTTAGCCAGCCTTGCCCTTCAGTAACGAAAAAACTCTCGCGGGATACGCATCAACCGACCATAACGTCACATTTGGCTACTATTACGCTGCGGGTAAAATAACATCACTCGCTATTCAGCCGAAGAGACTCATGTTTTCTGAAATCCCCACTAATATTCTGTTCTGTACTTTCCTTTGTTCGGATTTCGGCTTGTTTGTGCTTGAGACCCGGCTGTTACCGTGCCGTCCGGTCGGCCGTGGTGGTTCTTCGTGCTTCCATCTGTCCGCAGCTCGCTGTGAATGAATAATGAATAATCTTCTCTTATCATTGCAGATCGTAGCCGTCGGTAATCGGAATGCAGAACAGCAGAACGCACAGAAAGACTAGTACTATTGCTCGCTCGCTTTCATGAAACTGTTAGAGCTATTCTCAATATCTATGGGAAGTAACGCACAAACACGGTTGAACCAACCCTCATCATCAATCCTCCTTTCCTCCACCCTGTCAAGAAGTATCGAGAAGAATCAAGAAGTATCACTTGCTTCGCTTTCATACATACTTAAGACGTAATACTCGATATTCGACCAAACCTACGCTACTACGCGACCTGCTTGTCCCGAGGACTCAGCGTCGTCAAAGAACTAACCAGATCTAAAGACTTCGGACCCGCCGCCAAACTCCATCAATCAGAAAACAGAAAAACAGTAAAGAAAAAGAATTCGAGTGACAAGTGAGTAACCATCAAAAGCCCAAAAGTCATGCTAAAAAAACCATAATTAAATCAAATTCTCCTTTTGTACTGTATTACTGTTTTGACGCGATTGTCGGTCGGTGAGAGAGAAGTCTGAAGTTTGGAGAAGGGCGAGGAGTGGATTTGATGAATGATCTGCGCTAGAAGCTGTCCCTTAGACTAGTCCGTCGTCACCGTAGTCACCGCGCCGGCCAACTGAACGACGAAGAGAAGACGCTTTTGACCTTGTTGCCGAGCAACGGACCCGCAAGACGGTACGCGTCTCTACAGCCTGTTACCGCCCACAACTAGCTCAACTAGCTCGTCTTCGTCTTTACGTCTTTACGTATGATACTGATACACCAGTCGGTCGTAACCAAAGCAAATCCCTAGCAAATCACACTAGCAAGCGGAGTGAGGATACCGTTGACCTTATCCAGATCTATACCACTAACCACTAACCACTAGTCTCTCTCGATCCGATCCGTGCCTGGATCCGCTGAGGCTATTGGAGGCTGTACTTGCGTTGATAGTTGTCAATTGCAACGTTGCAACCGTGGATTGTCAGGAGAGGTGGCTGGCGACTGACGACTTCTGACGACTGACGAGAATCCCTGGAGGGATCCTGAGGGATCTGGTATCTTGGCGTCGTGATGTCAAAACGTGCTTTGGGATCCACCTTGGATAGGGTGTACAGGGACTGCTTAGGACGACGAACCTTTCCATGCGGATAATCCTCCACGATACGATACTACTTGGCCTTGGCATTCGGTCATTATCCTCGATCGGTAGACCTTTGCATTTTGGTGTCAGGAAGTCTACTTCTTCTGCATTCCACCCACATTACCCTCCCTGAATGCTGATCATGAACAAATTGTTTGAATTTGTGGATCGTGATCGTTCAGATTCCCATCCATTGAATATATTATTGGCGCGGGCACGATTGAGTCGGATTGACTGAATGGCCAAGGCTGACCCTTCTCTTCCGTTTCGCGTGGTCGGTCGCATTCTCCCTTGCGAACCATCCACGTGGTAGCTCGACGACCGACACCGGCGAGACGTAGAGAAGACAGAGGCAAGGCAACGAAAAGAACGAGCAACGAGCAACGGGTGTAGTGCCCCTAACCGGAAAGAAGCTTCAAGCAACTGTTGTCACCGTATCGCGTGTCATGGTAGTTTGGTAGTCCAGCCGACGAGTCAGAATACTGGTCTGGTAAGTTCTGTTCTTATCTTCCATCACCTTCACTTGGAGGTGAGCTGATCATATGCAAGTTGACCACTTTGGGTATCTGGTCCGGAACCGTCTGACCATGATTATCATCGTCATCCTATCATCTTCACATACTACAATATTTCTTCAGGTCCAACAAACAGGGTTCAATAGGTTCAATGCTTCAGTAGCCCGCAGCCGGGTAGCCCGTACTGTGGGACCCGGGACCGATCACCTCAATGATCTCATATCTCAAAAAGCAGACCTGCATGGCTTTACATTCGGAGATCTTTTCTGATGTTCTACGAAACTAGAATATGGATTTCAGGCTCTATGGCACTATGGCTCGTCGGCGCGTCCGGGTCCAGGTATTAGACCTTGAATCCGGCGAATCCAGCCCGTCAAGCAAATATTAAGCAAACCGATCATAAGTCTTCATACTCGTCTGTTTATTACCTACCCTGGACTTATATATAATAGGATAATTGATTAATTCTACATACGTCTTCCCACCATCGCAACCGTGGCATCCCACCATCCCATCTTCCTCTCTTCCAGCACTAGCTAGTCATAGCTGTGCTCGGCGACTCGGACGACGTCGCGACCATGTGTCTCGCGTGGGCAACGCACAGCGATCGGCACAAGAGCGGCAGAACGGCAGAACGAACGGCAAAGACTCGGACGAACGGTACCCGTCTATCGACTTACCGATGCTGGCTGCGATAGCAACGTTCACCATCGTCCACTGGCAAACGCCAAATATATGTCTTTGGTTAGATCGTTGATCGAACTTTATCGAATCTACTGTTTAGGACTCACTGTGCTTACTGAGAAATATAAATACTATGATGATTTGCAAATATTTGTCTTACGAGCTGGTTATTTTCCCTTCTTATCTTCTTCGAATTTCATTGGAGTCTGAGGTGGAAATCAAATTTATGTAGACACGTAGACTCATAGAATGCAAGTAAGTAGTAAAGGATTGAAAGATAAGACTCGGAAAAGGTTATGAAAGGTACCCACGTTTCCGACAGGCAAATGAACAGATAGGGTTATTGAAACAATGAAAAGCGAACCCAGAGCCTGGAGGAATTCGGGAATTACTCTGAAGAAGACCGTTTCATCATCTTTCATCTTTCATTCGGCATGCTGTTATTTATTTTATTACCGTCTTTCTTTCATAAACTCTGGAAGAGTTCAAACTTCCAAGCTTCCGAAGTGGCACGCATGCATCTATGGTTTACTAGCCACTGCGCCTGAATCGAGTTTGTTCCCCAAGTTAGTTCCCTTCCTCCGATCAACGGACATCATGATCCCCATCCCGCCACTCATATGCAATTATGCATCTTTCTCAAATCTCCCGTTTCCTTTCGCAGTTTCGTTTCTTCTGATAGTGGCTTCCGAGTCGAGTCGTCAGACATGATGCAATTATCATTACATAACTCTCCATCTTAGACGCACATATGGTATGAATGTAGACCCAGAGAGAGTTCCAAATTCCAATCCATCTGCGGTGAAACCTCGCAACATTCACATCTATCAGTACGGACTCGGGACTCGGGATTCGGGACTCCCACCTTTCCCCTTGAACCCCTTCCAAACGACCACCTAGAAACACTCAGAAAGAAAAAGTAACACCACAACTCTGGGTTTTCGTCATGGTAATCATAGCTTCACCGAATCCCCCTATCCATCCTATCCTACCCATTTCACTGCTTAGTACCAGTGGTTCCCCGTCCATCGCACATTGATGTCATATCCAAATCCGTTCTTAGTGTGATGGAGTATTATCATTCTTATGCTTATACTTATACACAGAGATACAGGTGGGTACATTAAGTCTTCGGCCCCCCTGTTTTAGGAAGGTGAATTTGCATACTTTATATGGCAATTTAAGCGTCGGGTAGCACCCTTGTAACCTGTTCATGTCGGCAAGCGACAAGATTACTTACCCAATAAGGCATGCAAATCACCTTCCAAATTTGGGGGGGCCGAAGACTTAATGTACCCACCTGTATAATTATATATACAGTCGAAATTGTCATAGCGCATCAAATCATAATGCATAAATCTCATAATGCATCACTTTTGCGCATCTCCCATGTCGGGAGGCGGAGAATTATGCAAAAATACCATAACAAATAATGCATTGGATCAAGCATTGAATTTTATGCATTATAATGTCAGCGGGGTATGACAATTAGGTCAATTCCTCTTCTTCATGTTGATTGATAGCCCGAATGTTTATGATCGACATTCAGAATACAAGAAATTGATCATATAGTGCATGTTTTATCAGAGATTCACATTGTACATGTCAAAAGACTAAGAATATAATTGGTTTTGCTGCTCGAACCTATGTGCCGTGATGGAGAAGTTAGTCTTGCAGAGATGGAAACGGCACTTACATTGACAAAATCACTGAGGAAATTGCGTGGCGAGCTGTTTAAGGAGGAGATGCAAGCATCCAGACAGGCGACATTGCCTTCTTCACTATGGTGTGTTGCGAGAGATGGGATGGATGAGATGGACGGATGATAAGAGATGCGACGGACACTCCTGTAATGAGATTACCTGATGTAACTTCCAAATATAGCAATTTTTTCCATCACATCCTATTGCATAAATCCGATAATGCATCACAAAATTGGGTCTCCCAACATTATGCGTTATGACAATTTCGACTGTATATATATTTCACTCTCCGACGGAGACGACCCGACCCTTATTTGCCCTTATTACGCAAATCCGCACCCACGAATCTCGATTCTAAAATTTCATATAATTACATATGTTCGTCTTGGTACTAAGCCCCTCGGGATTTGCACCAAGGTTTCTATGCATCTATGCACCCTTTGCAACGTGCCCGGAACCGGGAGCGCCGACGGAAACGAAATAAGGCACGAGAGAGACTTTTGAAAATTTGGAAATCATATGATAATTTGATGGTATACACAACATCGACAGAACATAAATTACAGTGGGACGATGAGATGGTGAGATGATGAGTGGATGAGGGATAGATCGTGAAGAATCGTGCGCATATCCAAGAAATGCAGGATAGATAGGGTTTAGATATTTGAAGTATGAAACGAGATCCGTCTTGATAATGATGATAATGCGATGAAAGGGCGAACGAAACTGGGGAATCGATACTGAATCTCAAGTGCCAGTGTCCTATCGAGAAGTCGCTGCTGCGATGAGTAATCCAAAATCGTCAGTGATCATCCTCATCCATCGATTAAAAGATGTCTTCTTGGTCAGTAGCCTTCCATATCGTTCACATAGGCGATCCAGGCATTCTTCTCAATCGCTCCTTCATCTGCGTACGCAGAAATCAGCTGAGGCAAAAGCATAAAACACAAACGGACGTACAATAACCATTCGGATCAGTCACAATAACGTACTTTGCCCCGAGCTTCGCGAACAATTGCTGAACAAGCTCGGGAGGCGTATTCGTCTGGACCATCAACGGCACCTAAACAGCCAAAATTTCGGTCAGCTGTCTGTCCCCTCAATAATATTTTTAGAGCCACTTACCTGGTCAATGTATATCGTAAAGTCAAGAGGATCGTTGCTAGGCGCGGACTCAGTAAACGACGATCCGGGGGAGGTAGCCCCTCTGCTGGCGATCTCGGATGCAGTGTGGAAGTAGCAGATTGCATCCGCATCGTCAGCGACGATTGCTGTACGGAAGGATTTTCAACTTCGTTGCCTCAAACAAAGCCACGTGGTGGAGGGATGACTCACCTAATGCGTGTTCAAGCTCGTTGAAGCCAATGTATCCGGCCACTCTCATCCCCTGGAAATCAGAACGAAGAATTGGGAAACCGCCATCAGAGTAACCAACTGCGAGTGCCTCTCGGAGCTTGTCCCGCAGGTGCTTTACAGTATTCGATTCATCTAGACGGATCACGCCAACGTTCCTGTCCATCTATCCGTTCTCCGTTAGCTCCGCACTTGCGATGATGACAACAATCAATTTTTATTCACCATGTCTGAAACTAAAAGATTTCCCCAAAGGTATTCACGTTTGGCGTCCAGGTAGGGGAGCTGCGCTAAGCTACGAGGGATCCGAGGGGTCAATTCTCCATCACATAAATTTCTCAATTCACTCACTCGATAACGAGATCATAGATTCCCTTTGGCTCTAAGGCGTCGGCAACGGTCTTGGCCGTGAGAACGGACAACATGACGGGAACAGCGTAGGTCAGGGTATCTGTCAGTTCAAACATGATGACCGCCAATGACACGGTCGTGCGCTGCACAGAACAATTAGAGTAAGTATCCCACATTCATGTGATAAGCGTTGCTCACCGTAACGCCCGACAGAGTAGCCGCAGCCCCAACCATGGCATATAAGCCTGGGATAATACAATTTAAGTCACCATTGCATGTTCCGAACAATCCCATGTTGGGGTGTTTCAGTTGGAGATACTGGACACCAATACCTAGTATCCTGCCAAAACATGCACCCACGCCCAGGGTTGGAATGAATATCCCAGCGGGGAGCTTGATGCCGAAAGTTACGATAGTCAAAGCACCCTTCACGAGTAGTGCAACACCAATAGATTTTGCAATCGGACCCGCTAGTGCGATAGGGTCGCGCTCACACAACCCCTCGTGCCAGTCATTGTCTGGACCGCATTCTGAAAATAAGTTATACACCAGCTCCGTTCCTCCCATCCGAGTGAAAGGATTGAGGAAACAAAGCAAGGTTGTAACCAAGGTAACCTATTCAAACTTTCATCAGCAATATGACAGTGGAAAAGTTCATTGATATCACCAAAAGAACCTCCACAACGGGATGTGTCTTCAGCCAAGTTCCGTTACGGACGTAGCTACTCCAACGGATATTGAGCTTGGAAAAATAAGCACCATACACACCCTGGAAGAGATCAGCTCCTAGCATTACGCCATCGGCGTAGTTGCAACACGTACACCAAAGACTCCGAGTACCAAAAAGAAGACAAGCTCGAATGCATGCCAGTCCTATCAATATCTTCAGATGAATAGTAGTGTCGACTAAGATGAGAATCAAGCCACCTTATCGTACGTTACTTGGAACAAGACAAGTTTCCCGGTGCCGAGAGGATCCAGAAACCTCAGCGTGATCGCAGCAATCATTGCACAGAAAAAGCTAAGAACCACGGTAGCAGACAGTCAGGCAAGAACCGCGTGAAAGCAGAACATTGCTTCACCTTTGCCACATGACCTGGTAGGAAGTACCGTCAACGTAGCCCTCACTGAAGTCACTGGGTCGTCCGAGAAGCAGAAAAGCTCACCTTTGGCGGAAAATAATACGAAACTTCTTCGAGGCTGAAGAGTACACCACCAATCGGAGCACCAAATGCGACTGCCACGCCTGCGGCAGCCGCAGAGCTGAGTACTTCTCGGCGCTTCCCTGGAGAATAACGGTTGATTCAACTCTATACTCTGCGAATTTCTCGGACACGCGTCGGTAATTGGCATGCACTGACCTTCATTTGTTTCGTATTTGGGGAAATAGCGGCTCACGATGTTTCCAATGCAACACGCAATGTGGACCAGAGGACCTTCTTTGCCTAAGAATAAACAAGCGCATGAATACTAACTCTGCAGTACACTTGATTGACGGGAACATACCTAAACTCAATCCAGATGCAACGGACAGCGCCAGCCCCACTGATTTAGTGAATAGTGTACGACCTCCGAGATAGCCGTGAATGACAAAGCCTGAGGTGCCAACACTTATGAGTTGTTGCTATGTGGGCATCCAGTAATGTACTCGCCTGACAAAATGGTCTTTACTTCTGGAATACCACTCCCGGCGGCCTTATAAACCACGCGACTTGAGTGCATCTCGAAGCCTCAACGCTAATAGACGGATACTTACAAAATACAAGACTTTCCTCTTGGGTACTGGAGTGTCTAATTTGCCGTTCGCCTCGAACTCAGGACTGAGCACACCCGAGTCCTTGGCGGAAATGAATGAGGGAGAAGCCGTCAGATGAATGGTTAGCAACGATGAGACCGTCGCGAGACATAGCTATAATGCAAACGAGTAAGTATGTGGAAGATTGGTTCATGACTTCTTCGCACCGCAATAAAAGCATAGATGAGGTACTCGATAATCCATGACTCAGACCCAAACCAATGATTGTCGTTCTTGCCAGAATCGAACGCCTCTGACCATGGTTGCCAGTTCGAGCAGAAATTTCGCGAGTTCCACCAGCCGCTCAAGCATCGACCCTCTTTCAGATCAAAGAGCCACTTCTCGCCTCGAATGATGAGAAAAGCGACGACAGCGGTGATAAATCCGACAATAGTGACGACTATCCAATCAATCACGCTATCAAAGCTGCTAAGCAATTGCCCCTTCAAAGATCTCCTAGAGCGAAGCCGAAACAATCGGGATGACTCCTTGATTGCATCATGCAGCCAGTCGACGGAAGTGAAGCTTGAGTACCATACACGAATGCCATTTAGTCTCTCGTCGCGGAAACTAGCGAAAGGGAAGTAATCGTCTCCGTCACCTTTTATCGACGTCGGCGGAGGATCATATGTGGACAGCACCCTGTGACCGGCATTGTTGAAAAAAGTTGAACGACGAAGCGGAGACCAGAATGATGATGTTGGGCTAGGTGGTGATGTCGGCACAGTACTTATTTCTGGCAAGGATGGCACAGTCTTCCGATTCCGCTTGAACGGACGTCTTCGAGACGGCAGAGTTCCATAGCCTCGTAGGTTTGGCGTAGAAGCTGACAAGGATGTAGATTCGCTTGCTGCGGTAACCGTAAGTCGAGGAGGAGATGTAGCCCCAATGTTCATCAGACGTTCCCGACGCCAAGCGGTTGAGGAGGTCAAACCACGTTCTATCGTACTTCGTATGTCGGGATCGGACTTGTGCGTCGACAACCTTCCGGTTCCCTCTTCTTCTTCGTTGTGACTGTGATTGAAAGATTATTGAAGGTAACGTTCCGACGAAGAGAGAGACTGAACTTACGGCATCGACGATATACTCAGCCTCCCGTGACTCCGCGGAACGAAGGTAAGCCCACTCAGATCCTCACAGCTTGAAGCTTTGTCTTCCCAGGGCTGCTCCAGAGAGTCCAGATGTTGTTACTCGATGCACTCCGAGTCTCCAAAGACTCGAGCGAGGAAGATAGTGAACAGCTGTTAGCTCCTGACAAGAGACCAGCCAAGCGTGGATGTCCCAGAAAGGAATCGCCGTGGCGATCAGCTTCAAGTTGCTCTCTCCCTCTTGTGTCTCTTCTCTTCACCACCTCACTTC
This sequence comes from Inonotus obliquus, assembly GCA_032164295.1. Taxonomy (NCBI): domain Eukaryota; kingdom Fungi; phylum Basidiomycota; class Agaricomycetes; order Hymenochaetales; family Hymenochaetaceae; genus Inonotus; species Inonotus obliquus. The sequence continues at coordinate 598,794 of JAJHTX010000006.1, read as the reverse complement.
ACGGACACAAATGATCAGTCTCTGTATCAACTCGTCTCAGCAGATGCATCCGCATTAGTATAAGTTCTCGAGAGGGAATAGCATGTCAAATGGTCGGTCCAGCTTGGCTGTGGCAACACGTGATAACTCCAGGTTCTCTGCATGTTCACCACTGTGTCATGGTGCACTTGTGGGCTCATCGACGCGATTGCTGCGATAGTGGCCACACTGAAATTCATACACGCGCTCGAACTGCGGGCATGAATTTCTCGAAAGGGCAGGTTCCATGTCTCCATCAGTTGATTCTGTCACTCAACCGAATAATCAAGTATACCTGCCATCCTGGGCTACCCATCAAAAGGTATAAAATAAAGTAAGCTTTACCTTCCTTACATTTTCTAAACTGATTAATATTTGCTTTCTTCAAGGACTCTAAAAATGTAATGGACTAGAATAGGTTACCACCCGGTCTTGCTGGACAGGTTCTGCTTCCCGAACGAATCAACGGACCCGCGCTATTCAGGAGGGTTAGTATGAATACCTCTTCTTATTGGCCGTGTTGAAGCCGACGGCACCCACACTACTTCTCGTACGCAGTAGCTTGTTCTTCCTCAACAGCACCGGTGCATTTTCAAGACTTCCAGAATTCATTCATTGCTCCTGTCTCATCTGTCGTTCGCACATGAACAAATCACAACAGTAAGAGTCGAGAGTCACACCAACATATTCCTCGACATTATTGTTCAGGACTGGACGTGGTTCTCGGAGAACACTACCATCGGACGCTTTCCTGCGTTGTTCTTACTGACACCGAATCTGCACCCGCGTCGTTCTACTTCCTTCTCTCAGTCTCGAAGGCCTTGGCTCCGGAATCAAGGGCATGAACTGTAGGCCTTGTTTATGACATCTAGAATTCAAACTGTCTTCCACTATTTTCGCAGGATCTCAGCCTAGCCCGTCGTGAGACAGATCCATCAAATACATCCAGTATCCTTCTCCGAATGTCGCGCGGTCCGCTCGCCTAGTTTAACAATCTCCGAAGTTTGTATGCCGAACCAGGTCATGCTACACTCTATGTTCCATTGAGGGTCAACATTTGACCCTTCTGTCAAGTTTTTCTCGCCTCTGTAGATTCTGGGGCGCGAGATATTCCCATAATACAGTCGCTGGTTCTTCAAGCATTGCAACTGCAAGCTGATATCTCCACACTCAAATGGGACGCCTTTATTCAACCATCCAGCTTTCTGAACACTAAACTCTAAACTCTCCGCGGTAGGCTGCGCTTCTCCTTCGTGGCTTAAGCTTCCATCTTAATACCCGTGGGTAATCGCAGGGTCAGTAGACCTTACTTCCCTCATTTACTTCGATTTTTCCAACTTTTTCACAGTAACAACTCCGACCGACGTGTGCTGACGTTCTTTAATGCCCAGGCTGACTCTAGGCCTGAAAACACCCTACTTCAAGGCGACTTCTCTTACCCAATCCCGCCTCCCTTCAATTTTACCTCCTCGCGGATGGCAGGGGCACAATTACTCAACAAGTAATTAAGCTCAGGCACCGATAATGTGGTTCGTGAAAGAATCGACCGACGTTCTTGTTCTTTTGACTGGCGGGTTTTACGTATCACATTTCTATTCTTTTCTCCTGCTCAGAACGCGGTTAGATATTCTAGTTCTCGGGATATCCCGACAAGAGTACGATTCGTCGTCTTCTCCTTTCGCGTGCAAACACTTCTGTGGGTACTGTACAGAAGCCTTTGGATCTTCCGCAGCTGCAAAGAACTTCTCGCGGCGGATATATTCGTACCCCCACGAGCCCAAAGAACGAAAGGGAATACCGGCCAAAACGCCACGCGTCTTGGATACAAGACTTCTTTTGTCCTTGTGACAAGCGAAACTTTGACGAGTTTGTCCATATCGTCTCGCGGTACTACGAAGCACTGTGGTAAGGAAAGTTCAAATACGTCGCAGAAGGGCGCTCGTCGTTAGCCGGTAAAAGACCTTCGATCATCCGACGTCCGACCCCGCGTGAATCGGTCCTTGGATTCCCCGCGGAAGGCCATGATCAAGTAGACGAATATCAGACAATGATTGCAACGAGCGACTTATAGCCTATTTCGTTCTATCATTCATCTCCGAGAAAGCCTTTGGTGGGAAGTCAGTGAAGTCATAGTAGGAGAGAATGCTCCAAATACTAAGAATGACCTCTTGCTGGATTCTCTTTGATCTGGTCGTATGTCGATTCGCACTGGCTTACACGCAATGGAGCGGGTGGTGGTATCGGCGGAAGTACCAGACGTAAAGCAGTTGAAAGTCAAAAGTCTATGGGGAACTGAACAGTCGTAGTTCGGGGATATCAGGCTTGTCCCCTCTCCTTCAATCCCACCCCCCACTTCTCCTTCCTTCGTGTAAGACCAACTGCAAAAGCCTATCACCGACACAAATACATTGACAGGAGCAGTGAACAGCAATGACCACGTCGAACATCCACGCCATCACCAATATGGATCTCTGGACACGCACGTAAGAACTTCGGTGACATCTCGCGGGATTGCGAATTTTGCGAAATCCTCCATCCCCCCAAACCAAACATTCTTCTACATTCTTTCACCGGATGTCAAGTTTATGCGCCCTTTCGAGTTGAGGGATTTAACTCTCACGATGACCGTACTCTCTTTATCTGACAATTCATACTACATATACATACAAGTCAGAACCGTAGCTCGGTGTTAGTAACATGTTCTTTGGCGTCTGCCGTCTTTTGGCGGGTCTGTCCGAATTGATCAAGGGTACTGTATTGTATGTGCTGTGCTGCATTGCATTTAGGATTGTATTATGGGTCATCAGCTGTTGCATCTAGCCTAATCTCTTCCCCCCTCCCCTTTTTTCGTTAATAAATGAATACCTTTGAGGGTATAGTCGGTAAGCTTATAGGTACGCAGAGAACTCTCATTCTTGAACCTAAGTTAGCTCAAATGGCGCAATTAACTCGAACGCAGTGATTGGAGGAGGGATTTTATGCACCGATTCATTGGATTGGATCTGGTTATCATTAGGGCGGCCGGGACAACAGCAAGAACCAGACGAAAAAAGAGGAAAAACAGAAAGAAAGCGTGAACCAGAACGTAAAAGCACAAACACAAACAAATCCAACATGTAATTTAATATTACTCATCCCCCCCGCGGGTTCCGACAATGTACTCACTTGTATGGTCATATGGGCCGTGTGCGACTATAGCAGGCACGAAGCACCGAACTCTGAAAGCCCAATAAGCCCTCATACGTACTTACTTAAATCCCCGAAAGAAGGCGAAATCTGGGAGGGGGGAGGGGGAAGAGTTTGATTCGGTTCCGCTCTGCAAAGTTAACCCCTCGTTTGGTAACACGGTAGCAATAAAAAGCGCTTTGTCCTTCCATCTCGGCTCCGAAAGGGCTTTCCAAATCGGTAAGGGTTCCATGTTATGCATCGTTTATGTATATATGTTCTGACGTTCCTCAGTGTTCTAACTTCTCGCGGTCTGCGAGTTGTTGAAATCAAGGAAGAGTAAGGTGTTAAGTTTGAACACCTTTTTACCTTTTTGGACCTTCGATAGAGAATATTGGAGTAACTCGTCTTCGGGTGAAATGTTCGAAGTAAAAAAGGTTTCGCCCTTAGCGTTCATACGTTCGCTCACCGCTCATCGGCTGGATCATCCATCGTCAGAAATGGCTTTAGACAAGCAAATGAATAGGTGGGTAGGTAGATAAACAGGCACTGAAGATCAATAGATAGGTCAGAGTTGCGGATGCAAAAGCCCCTCCAGCGCGATATTTGCCTGCCACACTCCGATACGCTTGACTGCTCTAAGAACGGCCGGAGCAGGTACAACGAGGATGAACGACGTAGGTACCAGAACAAGCAACACAAGCGTCATAAAAAGCGTTATACTAGGTTTGATGACCAAAAAATAGAACAGCTATCCAAAGTTTCAGTTTCATATCGACTCAGCAAACTGAATCATATGGACTTACTGCTTGGTAGGACGTCTGGTCAGTGAACTATAAACGGAAGAAAGATAGCGAAAGTTGAGACGTAGTCAAAATCGGAAGACGCCGATGAAAGATGAGTATAGCACGAACCATGATGTAAGTGTTTCGCAGAAAGGATGGATTATTTTGCGATGCTGCCCCTTGACCTGCTTCTAGAGTTGATGGAGTAGAGATAGGTCGGGAGAAAATGGGATATGGTTCAGTCGAGTCGGAAGCGTGTGTCAATAATGGGCCATGAAAGTAAAGTTGCAGAGCCATCTAGTTCAAACATAAACCTTCAGAAGGGGTGTTGGGTACGCAATACGTGACGTACACACCTCTCCTTTAGCAAACACTCGTGCACCCGCTAGGTCCAGCCAACAAAGGACGGCTCCAATTGGTAAGGCGATAAGTAATGAAGTTCCCACCTAAGCAATAATCTTTCAGTCATTCCGATCTATACTGGGTGATATTGATTGGCACTTACCAATGTACCAACGAACAAATACAAGAAAGCGAAAAGTGCATATGGAAAATTGATGATTAAGAGGTGCGCAAGTGGTCGATAATAACTTCTTCTCCATAACGGTCTGAAATATCGCCTCAGACTTTTCCTCGACGCCGCCGCCGTAGAACTTGATCCATATATCGCATCAGCCTGACCTTCTGACTCTACGCCGTGCCTTCCATCAGCTCCACCACCGCCTCGTGTTTCACTATCCACTTCGTCGGACCCAAACAACGATAAGACAGTTTGAGCAATCGAATGAGTCGACACGCCCGTCGAATGTGATAACGTCCTTGGCCTTCTTCTCGGCGAAGGCGAAGATAGCAGCGGAGTCGTCTCAGTCCCATCCTCAGGTGGAGACAATGGCGACACAAGATCAGATTGAGTATTCAACAAAGGGTCGACGAATAACCTCAAATGTGAATGCCCATGTTGATGAGAATGTGTCGTTGAAGACGAAGGTTGAAGCTGATGTCCTGATTCAGCGGAAATCTGAGCAGCTCTGCGTAATCGTGCACGTTCAGCTCTTGAGCGTCGCTCGCGTGACGGATAAGGTGGAGGTGGGTCTGCTACAACAGACGCGCTAGGTACAGCAGTTTCAGTGATAGAGCGTATTGACAACGGAGGCGTTGGTGGCTTGGGATAACCCTCTTGGGCTGACGGAGAGCTTGAGCCTGGTTCGCTTTGGCTTTGAGGTTGTTCAGGCTCGGGTGAGGAGAGGTGAGTGTGATCTTGGTTTTGAACGTCCATTGTGAAACAGAAGAGCTGATTGGATCAGAATTACAAGAACGCAACGAGGATAGGCAGCAATTGGTGATCGAAAGCAAAACGGAGGGAATACTCGTCTAGGGCGTCAAGGACATCTAGGTTTGAGTCGGTGGTCGAGAAAGGTCAGACTGCTGCGCTCGGTGCCGACACAGGAGGATGATTCGGTAATAGCCGGTCGTACATATTATCAAATTATTTGTTAGAGGGATGCTGAACTAACGTGAAATAATTACTGAATAATATATACATGACATGCGTGTTTCAATCCATAATGCCGTGATGAAAAACCTAGTACCCATCTGCCGCAGCGAAGCGCGACTTGGTAGAGCTCTTCGTACTCTTGCTCTTGCTCTTACTCTCCGCCCCTCGTTTACTACTGCTACGGCTGGTCGAGCCTCCTCGACCACGCGTAGTCTTTGCGTTACTCCGACTCTTCGTCGCTGTCTTCTTTTCTGTAGGTTTCGCGCCACTTGTACAAGCTGTAATGTTTATTACAAGGATGTTGGAAAGAGCCAAGGATGCGACAAATGGATGATCCTAGACGTACCACTGGCATAGTGTCCTTCCTCTCCACACTTGAAACATGAGCCTACCGTGCCCGAATCCCGCGAAGTAGTCCGTCCATTAGACTTAACACCATTTAGACAGGCTGCAGTATTGAAAGTTAATCTCTATCTCGATCAAACATTCAGATAGAGTTGGAGACTTACACGAGCTGTAATGCCCTTCCTCACCACACTTGAAGCAAGTTGCTCCAGGTGGCGCAATGTTCTGATTTCCTCTTGACGCTGAAGAGATAGAGTTGCCGTTCGGACAAGCTATTGGAATAACATTGCGTAGGATCAGAATCTGTACTCAGAGGGAAACGGAAGACGTCGCACCAGAGCTATAATGCCCTTCTTCTCCGCACTTGAAACAAGTAAAGGATTGGTTTGCCGTCACAAACGAGTCCCCGCTATCAGTGCGTGGTAGCGCGGATTGAGCACCCTTAGGGCAAGCTAGTTAAATAACCGTTATGAAACTGTTCCAAACGCACATGCCCCAGCTCGACTTACCGCTCGCCCAATGACCAAGCCCTCCACACTGTCAATGTCTTAAGCAAAATAATCATAAACCAAGATACGGCGAACTCACATTGAAACATTCATCCGACCGAGTTCCACCATCACTTTGACCAGTTTCTTCGTCCCACTCAAAGTACCCACATTGTGATTTCGAACACGTCCAATACTTACGCCCTTTACTTGGACCTTCACGGACGACTGTCTTTTGTACGGAGGGAAGGTTGCATTTACAGCATTTGGAAGTCGTAGGAAGCCTGTTTACGTTGTTGTTTGTTCGTAAGACATTGGACTCAACATTCTAAAACGATTATTAGCAATTCGCCCATCACGGAGCAAAATAGAAGGAGTGGGTATACCGATCGCGCCGTTACAGATTGCCATGGATCCGTTCTAGTTTTGCTAGAAGACGAAGCGGCTTCCAACGGTCCATCAATCCACTCAAAAAAGTCACACTCTTCCCCCTTTCCGCACTTCCTAAATCTTCGACCCTTGTTGGGACCTTCTTTCACAACTGTTCGCTCACCCGCTTCCACTTTACAATGGCACGTTGTCGTTTTGGATGAGGAAGCTACGGGAGGTGGTGACGCAGTAGTTGTTCGTGCGCGGGCATTCGATGCGGATGTTGCAGCAGGTGTAGGTGCCCGTGCTGACTCGGGTGCAGGAGAAGGCTTTGAAACTGGAAGTGGAGGCCGTTCAACGGCCGTCGCAGACCGCGAAGCAGCTTTCCTCTTCGAAGGAGGAGGTCGTGCAACTTGCGTAGGCCCGCCTAAGTCTGAATTACCTGTATTTGCTTGAACTAAGTTCCAGAATAGCGAAGAGTCATCCACACCTTCGTCTGATTCAGCTTTCTTACGCGGTCGACCACGCTTGCGACGGGGAGCTGCGTTACTTCCATCACCCCCATCAGGGGGTTGTCCTCCTGTTCCTGTTCCACCTCCACCTCTTCCGCCACGGCCTCCACCTCTTCCGCCACGGCCTCCGCCCCTCCCGCCTCCTCTTCCACCGCCTCCATCACCACCACCACCGTCGTCACCTCCACCTCCACCTCCATTGCCACCCGCAGCTCTCTCGTTCGCTTGTCCAGGATTACCCTCAAGATGTCTGCCGACACTCTGTGAGGTTAGAAGCGCAAACCGTCGGTCCATTATTATCAAGAGCAAGAAGGGAAACAAAGCGAACATACCGTCACGATTTTATCAAACTCCCGACGAGCCCGGATGTAAACTTCTTTGTATTGTTCGATGCTCTCTTCAAGCATGTCATGCTTCGACTTGGTGCGTTCGCAGACCTGTGTCATTGCTCTTTCGGTCTATAGCAGGTTCGTCAATGAGGAACGAAGAAGACGAAGAGATGAGATGACACCTACATCTCGCCGTAGTTGCGGCTTACTCAGACTCTTATCAAACCCAATCTCATTGTATCCCTCAACAAGTCCAATCCCAACTGTCGACGGAACAAGGTATTTCGTCGAACCCTCCATACGCTCAATCACATACCCACGATCAGATATTGTCTGAATATGTTGAGCGATAGTTGCGTCCGTGCCAATACCATTCTTGTCCATGAGACCGACCAAATCTGCTTCAGTGAGAAGGTCTGGTCGCGTTGTTTGTCCGTCTCGGAGCTCGCAGACAGTTGGCATGAATTGCTCGCCCTCATCGAAATGTGGGAGATATTTGCCAGTCCATTTGTCGTAAGGGTAGACGTCAAGGTAGTTTTTGACGAGTACTACAAGACCTACGAGCAAAATGCATCAGAAAGGTGGGATAGCTTGGGGTGTAAAGCCGTGGATACCAGCAGCCGAAAAATACTCTCCACCACAAAGCACCTCTACAGTAGTCTCCTGTCCTTCAGCATCCTTTGAGCAACATGCTAAAAAGCGCCGCGTAACGAATTCATAGACTCGTTTCTCGTCACCAACGAGATTGCCAGCATACTTGGTCGGATGAATGGGTGGATGCGCCTTGTCGTTCTTCTTGCCCTTGCGCGGAACTGTAAACTCCCCATTCTTCAACCTAGAGACAGACCGTTTCAGGACTGTGATAAAACTTGAGACAGGTGTATTGGAGCTTACTGAGTGGCGAATGCACCCCAATTAGGATCAAAGGTCTGCTTCTCGATGAGCGACATAAAGTCAAATTGAGGGTCGAATTGATCAGTCTCCGTACGCGGATAAGAAAGCAGACCCTGCTGATAAAGCCTTTCTGCAATCTAAGGGGCAAATCTTTTGGGTTCGTTCAAATGGAGGAAGAGTATTCTCGAATACTTACATCTAGAACAGTCTTCGGACCGAGCTTCAGTAGCCTCGATCCTGACTTCTGTAGATCGATTGTAGTCAATGGTAAAGGTTTACTGGTTCGCGCGTATTAACTTAGAATGACCTAAAAGATAGTGGATCCAACTCACAATTTCTTCGTCGGCTTGCATGTCTTCTTCGTTACCCTCGCAATTCTCGATTCCATAACGTTCTCATAAATAGCCAACGCAGCAACCTCATCAAACAACCTTACACGTCTCCACGAGAACTCCGTCGTCTCCTGTGCTTCCGATTTCTTCCCCTTCTCCGGCACTGAGGCCCTCGTAAGGGCCAGATAGATATACCAAAACGTCTCCGGTACAAAAGAGTAAACTTGATCGTATCGCGAAACGACGAAACCTAGAGTCGGGAATTGACAGGGACCATAGGATACGGGTGTGCCAGCTTCTTGGATTTGATTAAACCGTCGTTGGAGGTTGAGTGTCTGCATTCGTGTGAAGGCTGCGCCAAGTCTGAGGTCGAGGATTGTTCGTGCTTCGACTGCATCTGCTTGAGCCTGATCAAGCTCTACAGGGTTCTGCGCAGCACGGTGAATGTGTCTTCATAACATCAGCGCAAGATTCATAAAGAGCAGTGATAAGTCAGACCACCGGAAAAAGAAGACAGAAAATTGTAAAGAGCACTCACTGAGGAATAATCGCACTAAACCTCGCTCTCGTCACTCTGATTCTCCTATTCGCCCTCCTGCAGATCTTCGCAATCTCCGATCCAATATTCTCCCCTTCCCTATCACAATCCGTCCAGATCATCAACTCATCCGCACGTCTTGCTTCCTGCTTTAGATTATCCTCAATCGTCTTATTACCCGGGGCAACTCGTGCTTCAACAGGGGCATCGAATAATGCAAATGGATCGCAGGACATCCAGGATCGGTGGGCGTCATCGAAGTCGTGTTCCATGATATGTCCAGAGACGGCTGTGACAGTGATAGAGGCTCGCGTTTGAGGGTAGTCGAAGTCATAGTTCTTAATGTATTTGTTTCGTGTAGCCCGCTAGCGGCAGCAAAGTCCATCAGATAAAGATAGTCCATAGTTAGAGCGAGACTTACGGCATTGTAGCGGCCACCTGATAATATACTGGTTATCTCACGAGCAATAGATGGCTTCTCCGCAACACAAAGGACATGCATCGGTCCTTGAACCGCACCTGCAGTAGTAGTGCTCACCAGGCGAGGAAAGGCCCGAGAGTAAGCTGATCTCTTCCCGCGAGATACACTAGCACGAAGAGAGAAACAAGAAGCGCAGAGACGGAGGAGGTGACCAGCCAGAGTAGGTGGGCTGAGTTCCAATTGGCTCTTTCAGAGACGCGTCTGGAAACGCGCGACGTGACGCAACGTGACGCGCAACAGTAATTTAAACTCCGCAATATCATCTTGCTGACTCAGCAAACACATAATGATTTGAGAATAAACGTCTGTTCAATGTATAAGGGAGAGACACGAAGGCACAAGACACACTGACACCAGGGAAAAAACAACATTAATGGTATGAAACAATGTTGAGATTGAGATCATTCATTGCACGGGTTGATTCATGAAATGGGTGTATAGTGAAAGCGGCTCGGGCTGGTGGTACAGTGAGCAGGCTACAGTCGGATAGTACGAGACAAAAAAAGGAAGTAAAACAAATATTTAAGGAAGAAGGAAAAGAACAAAAAAGGTAAGAAAGCGGAAAAATATACTCTCAAACACCAACAATCAACCTATAAAAGACGGACATGTGGAAGGAATGAACAATGTGTATAAAAACCGCACAAGAAAAAGCCGACAGGAAGACTATGGTCTATCGATACAAAAATGTCAAAAACCGAGAATCAAAGAAAGTTAATGAAAATATACAAAAAGAACAGAGATAACTTACGAGATCAATGCAAGCAGACCCTCAAGACGAACGACCTGATGGGAACACAGGCTGGTGAGTGGGCGCATCTTTGGGAGGCTTAACTCTGAATTCGCCCAGTATGCACACGTGGCTGCGAACACGCAAAGGATAAGCTCTCTGAAAGGGAAATAAAACGGACGCCACTTACTCGGAGGGGAAGTGAGCATTCGGGAACCCGACAACTTTTGACAAGTATTCCTTGTCCACCTCACCAAGCAGCGACGTGACAGTCAAGTTATTCGCCGTGTACCAGATGTAGTCGATAACACCCTGGAAGCTCGGCGTATAATTCGTGAACGGCAACTCCCCAACACCCGCATACGCGCTGCGCAGCCCGAGCCGATGGCGCAGACCTTCAGACGTGTACCTTCCGTATATCCGCGACATGAAATCGGGATGGTCTGAAGGTACCGTGCCATTCGCAAGGAATTCGTACACACCGCTCTCGGGTACTGAGTTGAAGTCACCACAAACGATCATGGGGATCTTCGTACCATCGCTATAGGCAGGTGGCGGTCTCGAAGGCGAATCCTCCTTGCTGGATTTAGGGGGCGGTGGAGGGTAACGTGCGAAACGCGCTGCAGTCTTATCCACCTCTTCAATCAGCAAAGCGGCTTGCACAAGCTTGACATCACGATGTCGAGCGTCCCAATGGATATGCACATTGACGATAATTATCCGCGTCCCGGTCGCCTTGTTTTCGAAGAGCGTCACAACGGCAATGTTGTCTCGCTGGAGCACGCGGTTGAACATATCGTCCGTCTTCTTGAAGTCGTCTCTTTGCATAGCAACACGATGAAACTCTATCAGTTGCTTCTCGACTAGGTTGTATCTAACACGATACTGCTTAGCAGAGAGGCTTAGTGTGATAAATAGATCCACTTACTTGGCTGACTTGAAAAACGTGGCACAACCATCTACTAACCGTCGTTGAGACTCTTCCATCGTATTCGCCCTCGATTTCGGCCAGTACACTCCTTCGTATCCTTCTTCTGAAAGATGATGCAAGAAGAAATCCTCGTATTGCCGAACATCCACCTCTTGTAAGCAGATGAAGTCTGAGTTGAAATGCCTAACCTCCTGCAGAATGATGTCTTTCCTTGTGGACCACTCCAATACCCGTTTCGGCGTGTACCCATACAACCGTTCCGTTGCTGCCCTCTCACAGAGGATATTGTAGCACAGCACGGTGAATGTCTCGTTGTTCGGATCAGCCTCCATGGTTTTCCGCTCGATCTCAGACTGCAGACTCCTCCATTCCCGTTGAGGTGGAGGATCCGGGATCGGCGCAGCATCCCGAAGGTATGCGATGAGTGCGGGGGTACCTTCACGCTGCACAATCTCCTTCAACTCAGGGGAAAGCGGGTTCCCTTCGATACCGATTGTCTGTAGCTGATGTAATGTCCCCAGCTCGAACGGAAGCGTCACCAAGTGGTTGTCGAATAGGTACAACTCCTTGAGGGTCGTCACCATACCGAGCTCCGGCGGAACGCTCGTTAGCAGATTTCCAGAAACATCTAACAATTCTAGACTCTTTAGACGCGAAATCTCCGGGGGAATGGACTGCAAGGCGTTATGGTTGAGGTATAGGTTTTGTAGGAAACTGAACATCCATAGCCCAGAAGATCGGGGGATATTCTTTAATTGAATACCGCCCATGTCTAGAGAATGCCATGAACTTTCTTGTGTTTGGTTAGATGTTGATCGCGACGAAGGGGCCACAGGCGCGGTCGTCGATGATGGATGATTTTCTGGCGTCCCCTCACCGCTATCTGAACCCGAATCTTCCTTCACCTCCGCTGGTGTCTTTGCACGTTTGGGGTCCGTGATCGTGATAGTCGACTTGGCGGTTGGTCTCGACGCAATCGCACTCTGGCGAGCCCGGTGGTGGGGTGAGCGTGATGCACGGACCATATCATACTTGAGCAACTGCTGTTGCCAGTGCTGGGACATGATTGGTGCGGACGACGGAGGGGTATGAGTCTGTTGCATGGAGGAGCCATTTGGAGGGGATGAAAAGCTTGGGAGTGAGAGGGAGTTCTGGTGATGATGTTGTGAATGTGAATGGGGTAAGGGAGGATGCTGCGGGATGTGTGGGTGAGCATGGTGCGGGAGTGCGCCGTTGGCATACAAGGCATAGCCTGGCGTTGGTGGCCCGACACCAGCCCCTCCTGCAAGGACATGATGTTGATGTTGATGCGTAGGGCGTCCCCAAGCGTCGTGATGAGATTGAAGTTTGTGATTGATAGCGGGGGATGTCTGCGGGGGCGGATTGAAGTACATCGCCGCCGTCGAGCATCTGACACCGCACGAGAATTAAGTGTGGGATCTGGAGTGGCGGCAAAGATGAAAGTTAGTGAAAGGTCTTCGACAACAACGATATTGGCAACGAGGTGTGTCGACTTACATGGAGGAATTGTAGAATGGTCGTTGGTAGATGGTGAGTTACGACCGAATGGAGTGCACGTATACTGTGTGACTGTCACAGCCCCCGACCATCACCGGTAACGCATCGTCCCCTTTTTATTTTATTATTTTTATTGTGCGAATTAGGTGTTTATGCCAGAAAGTACAGCAAACAAAACAGTACCACAGTCAAGTAGTTTCAATTTGATACTTAATCCAACGAGTACATGTCTATCAGCGCTGGTTGCGCATATATCACGCTTGCACTGTGGGTAATCCCTCAGCATTCAGTAGTGCCTCCTCTGATCCCAGCACCCTTGGTCCATCACCAACACGAGTATGGATAAAGGCCTTCACTGCGCCAGCATCAAACTTCTTGGTTACCGATTCGTTGAATCCCACTGGAAGTGATCCCTGGGGTTGATTGCCCCCAAATAGACCGAACACATCATTGAACGGCTGGGCTTGAGGGAAGTACGAAACAATAAGTTGGACGATTTCTTTGATGTTCTCCTCCGGCGCATAGATAACCGCATTTGGTCCCGCGTCGAATGTGTATGCCGCCTTAATGGAGCCACCGGCAGTAACGGATGCTCGGTTGTACTCTACGATCAAAGCGATAATCGCCCGGCTCACATCGTTCATGTAGAAAATCGGAGGTTCGGTGTCAAGCGCCACGGCATGGAACTGGTTCGAGTCTGCCATCGTAATGCGCGCGAAGGCCGGAAAGTCACGCGCCTTGATAGCATCGGAGATGGCACGCATACGCTCTGGTACGACTTCTTTAATGCGGTGCTGCAGCAAGGTAGAAGTCTCGACGGTACGCTGCATTCCGGAAGTAGACGAGGTCCCCTTCTTGTCATCTGAAACGACGCATATCAATGCGTGCAGATTCGGCCAATGCGAACGCGGCGCGACTTCAACAGCGAAGGAATCGCTCCCGTCGGCTTTCGAGCCCATCTCCCAAGCGACGAATCCGCCGAAGAGTGAACGGCACGCCGATCCGGAGCCCTGGCGCGCGATCAGAGAAAGTTCCGACGGAGTCGCGGGCAACTCGTACAGAGCCGCTAGCGATGCGACAAGAGCCGCAAATCCTGAAGCGGACGATGCAAGACCTGCAGCCGTTGGGAAATTGTTGTACGAGGCGATATGCACAGGGTACTCCGAGATCTAATAGGGTGAAGTTGCACATTTAGCGAAGCACACCCTCATTACACGGTCAGCTATGCGCTTGCCTTTGGCTTCCCCTCCTTTTTCTCAACTTCACGACGGAGCCTCCTCGGCTCTGCAATACATGTAGCAAGACGCCCACCGTCCTTGATATCTTCTTCTTTACCATTTAGCCAAAGTCTGTCCTGCTTGAAGGAGGGATCAGCGCGAGAGGTAGTCGTCGAACGGAGGTGATCCTGGTCAAGCGTAACTGATAACGAAGAGTTGGTAGGAAGAATGAGTTTCGTGTCCCGCTTTCCCCAATACCTGCAAGAACGGACATCTTCAGTCATCAGTGTATCAGTAAAATGAAGTACCTTACTTGATACATGCGATGTTCACCGGAGCAGACGCTGTTGCTTGGTAGACCGACATAGTCGTCACTGCTGGATACCCTCAGCTGGGAGATGGGCTAATGGGACAGATGGGAGGAGAGGATAAGTTGGGGAGGTAGAGTAGCGTCCATCTTTTATGTACTGATTGTTTGAAGTGTTTGATCTTGTCAATTCTGAATCAATCAATGCGTATGACAAATAGTTTCTCACGAATACGCCCTTGTAACTTTAGCATCCAACGTCGTCGACCACATTAGTCCCGAAGGGACAGCCTCTCCTTCGAACAACTAACAGCACGACTATTGTCAAGTCCAGCTTTCGTAGATATAATCTTGCCTCTGATTCAAGATACGCATCGCTGTGTACGTCCGTCCAGTCCGGTCATTTCGTGAATGCCTTGCGACGCGCTTGTTGCCCAATCCATCATCATCTCGCTGGGGCTGGGGCGCTTGTATCTCCGATCCGTCATACTCGAAGATACTATTCCGAAGGCTCGGAGGAGCTTGAAGAGGACAGGCTTGAAAAAGGGAAAAAGAGATCCAGGAAATCCTCTACACCACGCAAACCCAGAGAAAAGTCCAGCAAGCCGAGGAAATCAAAGAAATCCGAGACGACTTCCGTACCTTCCGAACCAGTCACTTTTGATTCTATCCACATACCAGAGTGGCCAAAGTTTCTCAGGCGCTATCGACCGGATGACTCAACACCCTTTGTCACCCCAATAATTTCGCAACAGGATATTGACAAGTACCTGAAGCCGTTGTACCAGCGGGGTTGGTCTATCGAGTATCGTCGAAAGGAACCAGAACGGAGTCTGAACCTACCCTATCATGCTCCTTCACTGCAGCTGTACTTCGAAGGTTTGACGTGGCGTGAATATTTTGATATTGGGACATTCGTCAGAAAACTCGAATTGCAGGAGAGGGTACGTGTTTCTCGTGGTTGCTGCGTTGATCTTCCTGACGATGGCTTCTTCGTTCATCGGTTATATCCTGCACCTGCAACGATTTATGATGGGGAAATTCCCCTCTGCAATAGCACTCGTATTACATACGCGCAACGCAGTTCTTCTCCCCTCCTCTGGTGCGAGTGATAATTTATGGCGAAGGTTTCATTACTTCAATCTGGATCTCCTGGTGGAGAGCATAACGCACCGAGATCTTCGCTTTGCAATCCTCGTCAACGACTTCTTAAGAGAATATACTTCGGTGAATCCTGCAAATCCGCGCATAAAAGTTACGAGGAATGTCGAAACAAACGCCATGCGGCCCGAGACCATAGATGCATTGCTTACCGGGCCCGGTCTAATATCAAGGGAGGAGTGTGATGAAGAAGAAGAAGAAGATGAAGATGAGGAAGGCATTAATTTTGAACCCGTTAATCACACTCGTCCTCCTCTCAAGGATGCACTACTTCAAGAGATCGACACTGGATATACAGATGTCGATGGGAATTACTATTCTGGAAGTGGCTGGTTCGAAGTTCTCGATTTAATCGGTAGCTCGAGGTTTCATGACTTGGGACCTGTTCCATCCGAAGAGCCAGAGGATGATTCTGGCGAGCGCCCATGATTGGCACGGTTACGATGCTGGACAGTAGAATTAGTGAGTGTGTATTACAATTGTCTGAATGTCTCTGATCCAATGCATAGCTATGCGGAATACTCGTAGACTCGCATTCTCCAATTACTTGTATTCCAATGTCTTTTGCCCAATACTTGTCAGTTTCAGTTTTGGTATAAAACGCAACAAGTTCTGGATGGATGGATTGAATTGAATGAAATTTTCCCACGAATATAAAATACTATCTACTCAACCTGTTTGAGAGCGACCATCCATGAGGGTCCTTCCCTTCCCTCCTGCAACGAAATCTTCCTTTCCTGTGCTCAATCTGCTGCAGAGGAACTACGCCAACTCTCAGGAACATGCAGGCCTGAGTGCTTACGTTCAGGGCAGGCGTTGGACGAGTTGTAGTGCCTTAGGACACGGCGTTACCTCGCTTCGCCATCTTGCCACCAGGACTGGGAAGTCTCCGTTGGTCTTCGCTCAGTGTCGGGGCTATGTGACAGGAGGTACGAGGAAAGACGGAGAGTCTTCTGAATGGGAGTCTAAAGCGTACTCCCGTTCTCCTTCCAACTCCTCGCGTGAACGGAAGTCTGGCGCTACATTCTCTACGAGTGAGAAGTCCTCTACGATGAAACCCCAACGGAACCCCAACGGACCAAAGGAACGGAAGAAATCTTATGCGTCTACGACTCCCGAGCCTCCTTCAGCACCATCCGTCAAACTGCCGGCCCGCGTCAAAGGCTACCCAACTCCAATAATCACTTCCAGCGACTTCGTTGAATATTTAAAACCATTATACAAACGAGGCTGGTTCGTCGAGTCACGTCGCATTAAAGCCAAAGGCGGTGAGCGTTATTACATCACCTCGCTCCAAATACAATTTGTAAGGTTGGATTGGGAGAGATTTTTCGTAATTGCGAAGATGGTTAGAGAACTGGAGAAGAGTGAGAAGGTACGTGATTTTTCGTTAATCATGCATGCATCCCTTCCTGATTAAACGGTCTCGGTTTTTTATGATTTGCCTAATTTGTATAGCACCATGTTGAATGGAGATACTCAACCAGACTGGAGCTTCAGAGCCTGCGAACTCTTGGGCTCGAGGTTCCTTCTCCAATATCCCTGCTGATACGCACGCACAGCGCCATCTTCCTCCATACACCTGAAGCATCTCGCGGATCGCTAGAGCTGTTCTCGCATCTTCCAAAGGAAATGCAAGGCATCACTCTTCGCGATGTACGATTCGCGGTGTTACTCGACGAGCTCTTAACGAAATACAACGCCGAAAACACCTCACAGATTCAAATCCAACATGAGGCTACGCTCAACGGTTGGAGGCCTCAGACTGTTGATTCTATGCTCCTTTCGCCTCCGAATCATCCGGGATTAAAGACGGATTTCCGGAGGAGGAAAAAACATGATACCGTAGAAGAGGTGGTGTATATTGGGGAGGGGTGGGAAAAAATCCTTGATGAAGTGGGGGAGGAAGGTCAGGTTACGGATGGATCAACGGTGTCTGAAACCCAAGTCAACTAAGTATGCTTCAATGTAGTGGATAGCATTTACTTTCTAAAAGCCTCAAATATTCTGCGGATGGTATATCGTAAAGTACGTTGGCAAGGTCTAATTGAGGAAATGAAATGATAACAAAGCGATGTCATGTAGGCTGATACGGTATTTGTGGAGAATTGCTAGTCATCCATTCAACATGATAATATAGCATCGACCTCTAGAGATACATTAAAAGGCTAAACTCCTCCGTTGTAAAAAAAAAGCTTGTCGTCAGGATAAACAGACTATTCAGGAATTTGATCAGTGATATCGCTGTCCGATGCACTTCTTTCAGTCGACTTACCTGAGAGAATGCAGAAATCGTGTTAGCGGTCCAGTCCCGGCATGATTTCCCTACGGTTCATCCAGGACATCTGACCAACCATTCCCAATATAAAATACATGCTCAATGACTTTCTCCCCTTTCCCGCTATCCTTTACAGCCGATCTAGGTTCCATAGGCCCAAGGATCAAAGCATCAACACTTCGAGGTTGCAAAGAATTGACGTTCACATCCTGCCAGTGTAGGGTTACAATCCGACTAGCGGGTTTAGCTCTCGGAGTTATGCTTCGTCAAGAATTCGTTGAGTAACATAGCGAAGCGTATGTCGCGGAGCGTGATACCTTGCAAGGTAGGCGGGAGATGTGAGAATGATTCGTCTGGTTTGGTCAATGCACGAGGGGTAGAAGGGAGGATAGCATTGCGAGTGCGCAATAGGAGAGTAATTGAAGGTGGGAGATCGAGTCCCAGTTCTCGTAGGCGCTTGAAATCCATCCCAGCTGAAGAGCTTGTATATTTCCATTCGACAGGGTGCTGTTTGAATAGTTGGCACCAATTGCAACAATTGTGAGTGGGGAAGAGTCAGTAACATTGAGCATGATCTGTAAAATGAATGTAAATTCTTGCCTCTTCACTTTTCTCCAGTGCCCTGACGATTTCTCCTAGGATAAGAAATCTTTTCCAATCCAACATCCCGAAATGTAACTGTAGCGAAGGCACAGGATAGTATTCCTTGTCTTCGGTCTTTCCGTAACGATACTCGATGGACCATCCCATCTGGTACAACGGTTTAATGTATTTGTCGAACTTGCTGCGAGTTATTATGGGAGTCGGGTACCCCATGATGGGAGTTGGTATCTTGGACTCGACAGTAGTAGACTCAGGAGAAGGTGTAGATTCCCTAGATTCTTTATGTTCCTTTGATATGTTATCAGCCGCCTTGGGATTGTGGGCTGGAGACCCCTTGCCCAGAGGAGGTTCCCTGACCGAAGGAGGCGTGATCGACTCGGGTGAGGGTTTGCTGATTGTCATTTGCGGACCTGGCTCTGGAACAGAATATCTCTCGTCCCCAGTTGCACCTTTCGTCAGGTATCTTCGGGGATTCACTATCAGAGACGTAGATGTCCAGTCCCCAGGAAGAGATTGACGAGGGGTACTAGCATCGCGCCTCGAGGCGCTTGCGTGCCAGTGATTCCCGACTTGAGCACAAATGCTCAGCAGAGAGTACCTCCGAGGATGAATATGGCACTTCCGCAAGACTGTAGGAAAGGTATAGAATGCAGAAGAGTTTCTTGTGAAAAGCAGAGGTGCTGCGATGTTTCATTCTATGTTGGCAAAACGACTGAAGGTCATGTTAGCTGGCTGATAGTCACTGATACCTTCACGGCGCGTGTCAGCGAAACGAGCGTCACGTCACGTGAAACGTGACTTCGTGCGCGTCGCGTTTTCACCAAAGGCCTATTCTGACCCCTGATTCCTTTCCCTTATTAATTTGGCCAGAAATATGTCTAGAAGCTCGCGAAGTCGCAGGAATAGGGAATACGAAGACGGAGAAGAAGAGCGGATGGAGATTCTAGTTGGAGTAACGCAGGAGAACGACGATAACGAGCTCATTTATGATCCCGACCAAGATCGCGATGAGAAGCGCGCGTTGAGGCAGAATTATAGGAAATTGCAGGACAACGGTGAGTTGTCCTGGATACAGGGAAGCAGCCTGCTCTGCCCTAACACTTGACGCGTAGAACTGCTGCAGGATCCGAATGCGATAAAGAGTGAAGCGTTGACACAGATGGTACAAACGGCCGATACGCTCTTCGCGAAAGGTGCGTTTGTAACGGCCTTATGAAGTCTATGACGTTCTGACGGTATCGGTCGTATAGTAAAGGGTCCACAGGAAGCCACGCTCGACTCCTCCTTCCTCGTAACGGCAGCAACACTTGGTAATGCCAAGGCGCGTTCAATGCGCTCCGGCGCTGGCGGGCTAGACATCGACGAACTTGTCGCGCGATTCTTCACCCTTATGGGTGGACATAGACCCGGAGATGAGCGAATGACAGAAGATGGTGAGAGTGTTGTGGACCCGGACGTTGAAGGTGTGCGGCCGCTTGATTGGGCAGCTATTGGTAGGAGAGCATTGGCGAAGAGTCGAAGGGTGCCTGCTCAGGATTTCATGTGGGTGGTGATATTTAGTTCCTCTGGATGGTTTGATGATAAGTGGGTGCTTGTTTCAGGCTTGGACCACTGATGGTCGAAGCGAAGAAGAGGACGGTCGGGAAACGAACTCAACGAGAGAAGGCTGATGCTGTTGAGAAACGGCCAATAGAGGTTGGGTCCTCTCGCTCTTGTTTCTCAGACCTCTGGCCTCATTAGAATAAAAACACAGATCAAAGAAGATGATATCGAGCAGTCGGGGAACGAGACAACCAAAAATGTTGCCGCGGTAAGTGCAACAAGCGATTCTTCTGGGTGATCTACATTGACCTTTTAACTTGTTTATAAGTTGGAACGCCTCTTGGGCGAAGCGGGGGAGATAAACCTATTCCGACTTATAATTAACCCACAGAGTTTTGGACAAAGCGTCGAGAATCTCTTCCACCTCTCCTTCCTTATACGAGACGGCAAAGTTCAACTTTACTACTCGGAAGCTAACGAACCATTGATCCGTACGTCGTCCCAATACAATACTACACATACGCAAACTTATTGCCTAATAGTACTTGTTGAGCCACCGACTGATGAAGATTATCGAGAAGGTCTAAGAAAACACCAAATGATTCTGGAATTGGATATTGCTACTTGGAAGGTGGGGTACTCTGTCCATTGGATGCCTTCGTCATCTATTGATATTTTCCTCTTCCGAAACCTTTACAGAAAGCAATCGAAGTATTCGATATACAAGAATCATTTATTCCAACACGGAAACCAGCCAAGATGAAGTTAGGAAATAAATGGTACGGTTAGGACGACGGACTATATATATATGTTTAGAACTAGTTTACTTGTATGAAATATAATGCAAGAAGATATATTTCACAAGATGGATAGTTGCTCTTTCAAAGTTTGCCTAGCGTCGATCGTCCGTAAAAGGGAAGCAGGACGCGTAACTTGAGTGACGCGTCTCCTTGAACACCGCGTCTGGCTCGTGAGCACCTCCCACTACTCACTCTCTCCCTTCAACAATCCTGCCCTAGATAATACGATGGTAAGGCTCTTGCGCATACTATAGTCAGAAGCTGACTCCTGCTCTACTAGGCTAGACGATATGATAGTATGTTAGATGATGCTAGGCTGATGCATTCCAATTGCTCATTCTTATTCGAACAGGCCGTACAACCATCTTCTCGCCTGAAGGTGCGTCCAATTATTAGCCAGCCAACTAAGGTCCCAGGACTTATGCATGCTCTTTAGGGCGATTATACCAAAGTATGCGGACCCTTCCTTGAGAGTACAATTGAGATTTCTGAGTGTATCATAATAGTTGAATATGCCATGGAAGCCATCTCTCACGCGGGTACCGTCCTAGGCGTGCTGTCGAAAGAAGGCGTAGTACTCGCTGCGGAAAAGAAGGTAACAGGGAAACTTCTTGACCTCTCGGGCGCAACTACAGGCGGATATGGTGGTAGTGGAGAGAAGATCTTCCTCTTGAACTCGTGCGTCCCTTCATACTTCATCTGCCTCTGAAAAGCAGTACCAACTCACTAATCTTACTCACGCCTGCATGAACAACAGGAATGTCGTGGCTGGTGTAGCAGGATACACGGCTGATGCAATTTCGCTTGTGAACTATGCACGACAGGCGGCACAGAGGCATCTCTTCTCGTACAACGAGGACATCCCTGTTGAGCAGCTTGCGCAACGGTTATGCGACCTCAAGCAAGGGTATACTCAGTATGGAGGTAAGCTTGGGTCCTTCTTACTGTCTTTACACTCTTTACGTAAGACCCATATAGGTCTTCGACCGTTCGGTGTCTCGCTCCTCTATGCCGGATGGGATCCGCACTATGAATTCCAGCTATACCATTCTGATCCATCAGGGAACTACTCGGGTTGGAAGGCTACATGCATTGGTGCGAACAACGGTACGGCACAGAGCCTGTTGAAGCAGGAGTATAAGGACGAGATCACGCTTGACGAAGCGATCGGTCTTGTGCTGAAGACACTGAGCAAAACGATGGATAGCACGACCCTGGGCAGTGAAAAGCGTATGTACCTCACGAAGATTTACCCAATGGTTATGATATGAATGATCGTTTTTTTGTACAGTTGAGTTTGCGACGTTAACACTCGACCCGGCAACCAAGACCCCTCGTGCAAAGGTTTTCCGTCCCAAGGAAGTGGATGCCTTATTGGAGAAGCATAACCTCGCAAAGAAAGATGAGGATGTGGAGATGAGAGCGTCTTGATGTGTACGTACTTATTCTTATCCAGCTTTCCTCAATGCTCATACTTGTATATATGGCCCAGACTACCACGATGTCCCTTTCTAGATGTTCTTTGTACAAGGATGCAGAATATACTGACAATTTTCCGCGCATTAATCTCGATATATTGATGCTAACTACAACACATCATGGATGAAAAATGAATCTCGCATCCACTCGGACGTTGCGCACCACCTTCTCACATTGTTGGACTTACCTTTCCGGATGACTTGTTGGATGATTAAATGGTCTCACCTCCTACGAAATCCTGAACCATTTCCGCCTCTGGACGGAGATGGACCTCCGCCGCCATTGTTATTTCTGCGTGATGAACTGTTACCATTTCTTCCTCCGCCTGCGGAAGGAGGGATATACGGAGGAGGTCCGGGGGAATATAGGGGAAGGGCAGTATTTGGCGTTCCTCCACTTGGTGATATTGGAGTCTGGGGCATCTGCAGAGGAGGAGGGGCATGACGTCTGGCAGGAGCCGGTGGTGATGCCTCACGGCGTCTACGCCTGCCAGTGAAGAGACTTGCTAATCCCCGACCGATACGAGCGAACGAGAATCGTGACCATCTCCTCCTTCTATTCTCCTGTGGCGACGGAGTACGATTGTCTCGTTGCCCATGAGCTTGAGATGTTGAGGGCTGAGGCTGAAGAGTCGACGGTGAGTATGTGAATGCGGCGTGTACAAACAAGGACTCCGCTTACCTGGGCCCGGGCCTGGGACTCCGCTTGTCTCCGTGCTATATGTGCTTTCTCTTCTTCGTCGTTTTTCGTCCCAGGGGGGAGTATTGTCATGTCTTCTCTGCTGTCTCTGAGAGTCAGATGAAAAGAAAGGGGAGCTAAGTATTCCGGACGTTTTTGTGAACTGGGGAAGCCTCTTATATTCCTGCCTGATACTGGATTGCGAGGATATGTACATACAGATGTACATGCTGCAATCTACTGACCCCGTATGCTCCCCGAGAAGAGCGTGTTGTTTCACTACCGTTCTCGAACGGACAAGACACGGTGCGCGTTGTGTGACTCGTCGCATCTTTTTTTTTCAAATTCTTGTCCTGCATAATACTAAATACGGATGTTCAAATCTATCTGTGATCACGACAGGTTCGAGAACCATAGCCGTCTGGTTTCTGGTTGTTGTTGCAAGCGAGCTCAACTGCCTCAGTTGTTGCTGCTGCTTTGCCAGTAAAGGCAATTACCTCTACCTGAATAAATATCCTGTAAAGAAAGCATTTGTGGTATGACACCAGTGTCAGTAGATTACAGCCACGAGTGATAAAATGGTTGCCAGCGAAGTGTATGGGGCCTGGTGTCTATGCTGCTCGGGTATAAATGTGAGGGCTTTCCGCACGATGTGTATGGGGCCTGGTGTCTATGCTGCTCGGGTATAAATGTGAGGGCTTTCCACACGATGTCCATGAGTCGAAATCCCAATCGATGCTTGCTGAATCCGCCGTTTAACATCATCATGTGGTATGTTCCATAGTAAAGTGTGTTTCCCAACCTTTATCATACGCTTATAAACGGACACAAGGATGGACTCAATGCTGAAACAGATAAAGGAACGCGTTATCGGACTGTGACATCCGTTGTGATTCAGTTGGAGCTAACACAAAGAAAGAGCGTCCGCCCCTGGTCCCTACACACGACTGCGTACATGTACAACTAATGCATTCCGAGAACAATAGCCACGCCTCTTCCTAAACGCCAGTTAGTTCATCGCACAGACGTAAACCCACCCGTCGAAATCGATTCTGGCAAACTCCCGGCACAACTATCCACCTTATTCTTATCCGCCGTCAAAGTGATTTCAATCTCCCCTCCAAGCCTAAACGTATCATAAAAATCAAAATGACACCGAGAGTCAGTTGGTTTCCCGTTAATCGTGACCTTCTGAACGTAAGCAGCGACTCCTCGTGGAATGCTGCGCTGGACGGAACGAGTGTCAAAGCTGTGGACGGTGACCGTCGTGCTGGTGTTGAGGAAAGTGTTGTGTATCGTATATTTAGGAGTGAATGGCGAGAGGATGAGGAGTTGGGAAGTGCTTGGAACTGATTATGAAAATCGATCAGTTCGATTGTACTTTAGAATTCCTGCCAATATATGCATACCCGGATAAAGGCCGAGTAAGTGGAAGATGAGAAGAGTCGCCATGGCAGCTTGGTCGTCGTTTCCGGGCAGTCCAGCAGGTGCTAAGCGTATACTCAGTCATCTGTTCGAGCAGAATTTACGAAACCAGACGCACTGATATCAAAGTTGGTGAACACGACATCGCGGACTCGGTCAACTGATTTTGTTGGTCTGTTCGCATAGTGATACCCGACGGAAGTCTGTAATCGGGAAGTATGCTGAAATATATCGCGGGTGGTTTCTGCAATGGAATACGTACCTGGAAGGACGGCTCGTTCCCAGCCTGGAAGTAACCTGCCTCAAAGAAGTGGTCAACTCGCTTCACGAATGTCTCCTATGGAGTTACGAGCACATGCAAGTCTTATAAGCCCATTTCCCGAAGTAATATATGAGCCAAACGTACATCACCTCCCATTAACTCGATCAAATGTGCCGTATCATGAGGCGCAAAGAATGAGTATTCCCATGAGCTTGATTCGAAGAACCCATTCTCATTGGTCGCCTGCAAGGAGCATGCGCGGGAAGAGTTCGTGTCCTGAGGCGAGCAGTCCGTAGGGTCAAGATGCACAAAAGTTCCGTTTGGGAGACGCTTCTGCGTGAATCCTTTAAAGCCATCACTTTGGACTGTAGGATCCCATATGTTTCGGTACGACTTTCGAACCAAATTTATTATTAGACTACGAGCTCGGAAAAAATAAGGGGACGTACGAAAGAACGGTTAGTGTACAATTCCACATCTGCATTGTTGTTCAGCAATAAAGCGACTTGACGAACACCGAAATCGTTGAACGCATACTACGAGGCTCATGTAAAATAGATCTGGACATGACAGGTGTGACCCTACTTACTTCCAGCGTCCGACTTGCCTCACGAGTCTGCCGACCAGTACTCGACGGGTCAAACACAGCAAACGGTACATATCCGTACTGCCTGTGTAAACGAATACGATACGGTATTTGAGCAACTGGTGAAAGCAGTATGAGAAACACAGATAGCATACTTATAGACATTGACCTGTCGCCCATGGATGTTCCACTCAGGTGGGTTCAACTCTGCATCAGTCTTCAGCGCCGAGTATATCTCATTGATGTCAACGCCAAGTTGCGCAGCCTCATTATGATATGTGATCGCGAAGTGCGATACGATATTGTCACCGTTTGAGCCTGCAGGTAAACGTACTCGGAGTTCATGATACTAATAGGTCACGAAGAGGGGACTGACCTCCCTGCGTCCAACCTGGAAGATTATTTGACCTGCACTCCGGCAGCCATCCCGTCTTTCTCCACCCATCAATGTAGTTTTCGGTGATCTCGGCAAAATCATTTGGAGAATGTAGCGCCATTAGCGGATAGTACGTGCGAAACTATTCATGCCCGTGTCAAGTCAGCTTGCAAAATATATGAGCCTGAAAAGCTACTCGCCGTATCCCAGCTAAAGTTCAGAGATTTTCAGCGGATGGATGCAGCGAGGAGACTTGGAACCCGAGACATACCTGCAGTAAAGAGAGTCGAAGTATGGTGAGGTGGTATCCGCGAATGCGCCTTGTGTTTCTCCAGTAGCATTATTCTGCAGGATACGCGTCAAGTCAACTCCACCGACTTGGTTACTGCACCAAATGTGACTTACAGGCGTTAGGAACGATCTGTACAGCGACGAATACAGCATTTCAGTAACATTGGGCGGAGTATTCGGTACATCAATCTCAATCCTCTTTAGCTTCTCCTGCCAAAGTGCATTCGATCGCGCAAGTATTTCCTCGAACGTCGCATCGCCCACTTCACTCTCTGCATTCGTGCATGCCTGTTCGGCAGAGACGAACGAGACTCCGACACGGATGGTAACGATATCTGCATCCTCCGCAAAGGAGAATAGCGCGCCAGATTGATAGGGCGTTCCGCCAATCAAGTTGAATGAAAGGTTCAGATGTGTGACACCAAGCGCTTTTTGATCCAAACCGAAGCTACATGAAACAAGGTAAAAAAGCAATTTGCATCGTCAGTTTTGGTAATGATAAAGATAGCGATATAAATAGAGTGAAGAACAAATGCCAAGACATACGTGTCGCCGGTCCACATGCCAAACTCATCAAGCCTCTGTGAACTGTTTCCGTTAGTGAGAAGATCATAACAAGCAAAGGCTTGATAACGGAAGGTAGGCGGCCCGAAACTACGCATCACCAATTAATTCTTCATTTTCACACACTGTAACCAAAAGCACTGCGCACCTTGGACCCCAAGAGCCTCCAATGGTAATCCTACCGGCCTCTGGATCGATATTCATTGAACCGCCAGCAAAACTCGCAGGCAAGTCATTTGCAAGGTCAAGCGCGAAATACGGTTTGCTCCCGGAAGGAAACGTGAACCTCTCAAGACCGGCCCGCCTCGTCGACGTGGCCTCCATTCTAATTTCATTATCCATTGTCTGCGAGAAGTACCCTGGAAAGGCATCTGTAGGAGGTGAGATTCGGCAGAAGACCGGAAGTTAAATCATGGCATATGGAAAAGTGGGGCAACGTATTGATACGCAGGAATAGATAAGAGCTAAGAAGACTTACCATCTGTGTCGTTCTTCCGGAACCGTTCACGATCAGCAAGTCGAGTCGTACAAGTGTCGAACCCGCCAGGACACAGCAGTGGCATAATCTCAAAATTCCCATACGAGCCTGCGGGGACAACATTGTTCAGCTGCAACTGCGTCCAAAGTTTAGATGCTCACCCAGAGACGATCCTGTTCCACTATCATGTAACGGACCCAATCCACGGATTCTCTGAGTCGGATCAGTGACATATCCTTTTCGCCGATATCTCCATTGAGCACACTCCCTCCACCACGGATAGTCTCATCTCACCTGCTGGCGCATATCCTGTAAGGTCCGTCGAGAACTTTGCCTATGCAGCGTCATAGATAAGCATGAGTACCAGCAAAGCTAAGGTACTGTAAAGCGCCAGCTCACCATGCCGAAAGGAACGGACGCTCCAGGGCTAATGATTATGATTGGCTACTAGTCGTGACCGTATAGAAAGCAGAGACGCACCAGACATCTCCAAAGTTGTCTTGAATAATTTCGATCAGCACTGGTCCGCGAATGCCAATCCAGTTGAGAGCACACACCTGTTCCAATGAAGGGATTCACGAAAGCTGTGTAATCAATCTCAGTCCCATTCGTGGAGTTAACAGCTGCGATTGCCGCTGATATCCTTCTCTGGACTTCAGGAGACGGCTGCGCATTCACAGCGAGACGGAAAGAAAGCAAGGATAGCAGAGTCAAGCAAGATGACAACTCCAATGGCAGAAAGCGTCCCATCTTGAAGGAGCTGATAAGTCGACCTTGGTGGCACAAACCTTCTTCATAAAAATCGGCATTTTATATATCCCCACAATATTCTTCGAAAGAACCTCCAGAAGCATATCGACTCTGTGTGGGGATAAAATAGGTCAATCAGAGGCCAGACGAGGGCAAGTGGACTAGCACGTAGAGCCATGCGGTTTCTGCGGCGCGATGGCACGGAAAGGACGAGAGGAAGACGTAGAAGCTCAGGTTCGTATAGTGGCAGAGTACAAGTAGGATACCGAATTGTCGCGTATGATCTCAATGGAAGTCGAAGTACGCGGAGATACAGCGTTGCATTGCTAGCAAACATCGCAAGAATTCTAATCGACCGTTATTCAAAGTACGCACATTGAAAGGCGTTTTCCTGTATATGTAGGCGGTTGATGGATTTCAAGATGTCTTTGGTCCGCGGAGCAGAATTACACAGGTAACAGTTTTCGGCTGGTCGTGGCGGATAACTGAGGGGAATCCTTCTTGACGAACGAGCCGGACACATGACTTTGCGGCGGTCGCGTCGCGCATTTCGATTACCGTCGGACCGAGACAGACCGCGTTGTGGGTGGTTCTAAATAATAGTCATTAATTGTCTTCATGCTGCAGTCCAGTCGCGGAGCCAGAAGGGATAAAATTCATGTGGACCACTTGTCTTCCTAGCGTCTTCTCGGCTGGCCACCTCCATCCCCCTCGCAATATCCTTGATACATCCCCACACCTCACCCGTCCCTTTCCCATTCACACTGTAATGACTCTTCTCGTACGCACTCAACGGACCAAGGACATACTCCCTCGCCTCACCCGCCATTCCGACACCGGTCTGAATACGGAAATAATCTGCAGTCTTTAGGAACTTGTTGACTGACCGGATCCCTCTATGACCGTCTGGCCCACCACCGAATTTGACTTTTAAGCGGTCAGGTTGTAGTTTGAGTGTGTCGTGAATGACGATAACAGAGCTTGGGTTTTGGACCGTTTCGCGACAGGCCTTTGCAATGGATTGACCAAGAACGTTCATTAGTGGTCCTGCCAACGAACAACATTATTAGTGGGAAAGGACGAATTTGAGTGGTGGTTCGTACGCGGCTTGAAAAGATGTAGATGTGCCGGTCTGTCATTGAGTGTTGCCTCGCCCTCTCCTATGAACCCATCCAGTCGCTCATTCAGAGTTAACTTAACGCCCAATCTTTCAGCAATGGAGTCGAGTATGTAATGTCCTATGCTAACATTGTGCAGAAAATTATTAGTATTGAAAGAAAAAAAGAATGGTAGGGAGAATGCCACCTGTGACGAGTTCTTGGGAGAGGAAGGTGCCCAGCCCGATTATAACTTATAAAGATTCGCGGCACCGTTACTGACACAACCAAGGCTATGGAAGCATGATAAGACAGTTGCTCACAGTGAATATCTACAGTAGATAATAAACAGAAATAAACTTGAGAACGGGTGACTCAAATGGGCTACAAATCACATTAGGTCGAGATTGGGTTCGTGATGACGAACTTCGGCGAGACTGCGGCTCTGTTCTTGCACGCAGCTCCACCAGGCAACGATGTTGAGCGAGTTGAAACCCGACAGGGACGCCAACGAGAAAAGTCGAGGGAGGATTCGTTGGTATCCTCTACTTCCTTTCTTTGGCAAAAACGGATCATGTGATCTCGGAAGGCTAACCTCGATCGAGGATCGCGACCTACAAAAACTTGTTCGTCGTCTAAGTTGAAAATCTCGTCTTCCTTAGTCTCTTTTCAACCTCCAGCGATAATCAGAAAAACCGGTGCAAAACAAAGGGAGATACAACATAACAACGAAAAGTTGAGCTGATGGTGCCATTTGAAGTTTGTGACGGACTACAAATTTGTAACAACGATAAAACACCACCGGCGAAGTAATGGATGTCTGGCGTCTATGCCACTGCTGCTCGGGTATTGGCAACTCAAAGACGTTCCGCACGACATCCGGATTCTGTGGTCGAAGTCCGAGTCGATGCTTGCTGAATCCGCTGTTTATCATCGTCGCGAGGTATGTTCTATGGTAGAGGGTCTTCCACCCTTTATCAAGCGCTTATAAACGGACATCAGGACGGACTCAATGCCTGATCAGACAAAGGAACGCGTTATAGGACTGTAACATTATTAGTTGCTATTCAGGTGAAGCTAAGACAAAGAAGGAGCGTCCGCCCCTAGTCCCTACACACTGCTGCGTACATGTACAACTAATGCATTAACAATAGCCACGCCTCTTAAACAGTTCATCGCACAGACGCAAACCCGCCCGTCGAAATCGACTCTGGCAAACTCCCACCACAACTATCCACCTCATCCTTATCCGCCGTCAAAGTGATCTCAATCTCCCCTCCAAGCCTAAACGTATCATAAAAATCAAAATGACACCGAGACTCCGTCGGGTTCCCGTTAACTGTGACGTTCTGAACGTAAGCAGCGACTCCCTGCGGGATTTTGCGCTGTACAGAACGAGAGTCGAAGTTATGAACGGTGACGGTTGTACTGACGTTGAGGAAAGTGTTATGTATTGTGTATTTCGGAGTGAATGGAGAAAGGATGAGGAGCTGGGAAGTGCTTGGAACTGATTATAAAAATTGGTGGGTTTAATGTCAGTTCCGAATTCGTGCCAGTCTAGTATCTATGCGCACCCGGATAAAGGCCGAGTAGGTGGAAAATGAGAAGGGTCGCCATGGCAGCTTGGTCATCGTTTCCGGGCAGTCCACCGGGTGCTAAGCGTATACTCAGTCAATTGTTTGACCAGAACTTAACGAAACCAGACTCACTAATATCAAAGTTAGTGAACACGACGTCATGAACTCGGTCAACCGATTTCGTTGGCCTGTTTGCATAGTGATATCCAACGGGTGTCTGAAAGGAAGTACGTCGAAAATATGTCAGGCGATACTTCCTGAAGCGGAATACATACCTGGAAGGATGGTTCGTTCCCAGCCAGGAAATAGCCTGCCTCAAAGAAGTGGTCAATGCGCCTAACGAACGTCTCCTATAATTTTACCAGCACCAAGCAAGACGTATGAGCATATTTTCCGAAGATACTGAAGCGAATGCGTACATCGCCGCCCATCAACTCAACCAAATGCGCCGTGTCATGAGGCGCGAAAAAAGAGTACTCCCATGAGCTAGACTCGTAGAACCCACTCTCATTATTGGACAACGAGCATGCGCGGGAAGAATTCGTATCCTGAGGCGAGCAATCTGTAGGGTCGATATGCACAAAAGTCCCGTTTGGGAAACGCTTCTGCATGAAGCCTACAAAGCCATCACTTTGCACTGTAGGATCCCATACATTTCGGTACGACTTTTGAGCCAAATTTTGTTAGTAGAGGACGAGCTGTGGAAAGATGGGGTGACGTACTGAAGAACGGTCAGTGTACAATTCCACATCTGCAGTGTTGTTCAGCAGTAAAGCGACTTGACGAACACCGAAGTCGTTGAACGCATACTACGACACTTTATGTAAATATATCTAGACAAAACAGGTACGGTCCCACTCACTTCCAGCGTTCGACTTCCCTCACGAGACTGCCGACCAGTACTCGACGGGTCAAACACAGCAAACGGTACATATCCGTACTGTCTGTGTAACGAATGTGTGAGCAACTGGTGAAAGCAGTATGGGAAACGAGGATAGCATACTTATAGACATTGACCTGTCGCCCATGGATGTTCCACTCAGGTGGGTTCAACTCTGCATCAGTCTTCAGCGCCGAGTATATCTCATTGATGTCAACGCCAAGTTGCGCAGCCTCATTATGATATGTAATAGCGAAGTGCGATACGATATTGTCACCGTCTGAGCCTGCGATAAATCGTACTCGGCGTTCATGATACTAACAGGTCACGAAGAGGGGACTAACCTCCCTGCGTCCAACCTGGAAGATTATTTGACCTGCACTCCGGCAGCCACCCCGTCTTTCTCCACCCATCAATGTAGTTTTCGGTGATCTCGGCAAAATCATTCGGAGAATGGAGCGCCATTAGCGGATAGACAGTACGAAACTATTCATGCTTGTGTCAACTCAGTTCGTCAAACGTGTACGTCTGAGAAGCTACTTGCCGTATCCCAGCTAAATTCGTCGACTTTCAGCGGATGGTGTGAGGAGACTTGAATTCCGGGACATACCTGCAGTAAAGAGAGTCGAAGTATGGTGAGGTGGTATTCGCGAATGCGCCTTGTGTTTCTCCAGTAGCGTTATTCTGCAGAATGCGCGTCACGTTCACTCGGCCGATTTAGTCTAGTGCAACAAATGGGACTTACAGGTGTTAGGAATGATCTGTATAGCGATGTATACAGCATCTCCGTAACATTTGGCGGGGTATTCGGTACATCAATCTCAATCCTCTTTAGCTTCTCCTGCCAAAGTGCCTTCGAACGCGCAAGAATTTCCTCGAACGTCGCATCCCCCACTTCACTTTCCGCATTCGCGCATGCTTGTTCGGCAGAAACGAACGAGATACCGACGCGTATAGTCACGGTGTCTGTATTCTCTGCGAAAGAGAATAGCGCACCAGATTGATAGGGCGTGCCGCCAAACAAGTTGTATGAGAGATTCAAGTGTGTAACGCCAAGTACTTTTTGATCCAAACCGAAGCTACATGAAGCGAGGTAAAAGAACAACTTTAGTTTTGGTCAAACGGTCAAACGACGAAGATAGCGATATAAGTGAAGAATAGATGCTAAGACATACGTGTCGCCTGTCCACATGCCAAACTCGTCAAGCTTCTGTGAGCTATTTCCGTTTGTGAGAAGATCATAACACGCAAAGGCTTGATAACGGAAGGAAAGCGGCCCGAAACTACGCATCACCAATTAATTATTCGTTCTCTTTCTCTCCTACACTACCGTCAAAAGCACTGCGCACCTTGGGCCCCAAAAGCCTCCAATGGTAATTCTACCAGCTTCCGGATCAGTATCCATCGTACCGCCTGCAAAACTCGCAGGCAAGTCATTTGCAAGGTCAAGCACGAAGTACGGTTTGCTCCCAGAAGGAAACGTGAACCTCTCAAGACCGGCCCGCCTCGTCGACGTGGCCTCCATTTTAATTTCATTATCCATTGTCTGTGAGAAGTACCCTGGAAGGGCGTCTGTAGGAGGTGAGATTCGGCAGAAGACCGGAAGTTAGCTCATGGCATATGGGAAAGCGGGGCAACATAAGAGCTAAGAAGACTTACCGTCTGTGTCGTTCTTCCGGAACCGTTCACGATCAGCAAGTCGAGTTGTGCAAGTGACGAACCCTCCAGGACACAGCAGAGGCATAATCTCAAAATTTCCATAGGATCCTGCGGCAATGAGATAGTCTTGAGTACGGCTGCGTCTGAAGTTTAAAGGTGACCTCACCGAGAGACGATCCTGTTCCGCTATCATGTAACGGACTCAATCCACGGATTCTCTGAGTCGGATCAGTGACATATCCTTTTCGCCGATATCTCCTTGAGCACACGACCTCAACCACGGATAATCTCATCTCACCTGCTGGCGCATATCCTGTAAGGTCCGTCGAGAACTTTGCCTATGCAGCATCACAGATAAGCAAATAAACAAGCAAAAGTGAGGACAAGCGCCAGCTCACCATGCCGAAGGGAACGGACGCTCCAGGGCTAATGATTACCATTAGCCATTACTCGCGACAGTTCAAAAGCAGAGACGCACCAAACATCCCCGAAGTTATCTTGACGACGCTTCATCAGCACTGAACTACGAATGGCAATCTAGTTTAGTGCACACACCTGTTCCAATGAAGGGATTCACGAAAGCTGTATAATCAATTTCAGTCCCATTCGTGGAGTTAGCAGCTGCAATTGCCGCTGAGATCCTTCTCTGAACTTCGGGGGACGGCTGTGCATTCACAGCGGGGCGGAAAGAAAGCAAGGATAGTAGAGTCAAGGAAGAGGACAATCCCAGAGACAGAAAGCGACCCATCTCGAAGGAGCTGCTGAGAAGTCGACTTTGCTGGCACAATCCTTCCTTTTCAAAGTCGACATTTTATATCTATCCCCAATATTCTTTGAGAAACCCTCCAAGAGCATAGCGGGTCTGATGAGGGATACTATAAGGTCAATCAGAGTCAGGCCAGACGAGGGCAAGTGGACTAGCACGTCGAGTCATGCGGTTTCAGCGGCGCGATGGCACGGAAAGAACGAGAGGAAGAATAGAAGCCCATGTCCGTATAGTGGCAGAGCACCAGTAAATTACCTGATTGTCGCTTATGATCTCAATGGAAGTCGAAGTACGCGGAGATACAGCGTTGCATTGCTAGCAAACATCGCAAGGATCCTAATTGAGCATCATTCAAAGTACGCACATTGAAATGTAACAGATTGCAGCTGGTCGTGGTGGATAACTAAGGGAGAGTCCTCCTCGATGAACGCGTCGGAAATCGCACATGACATTGCGGCGGTCACGTCGCGCATTTCGAATACCGTTCGGACCGAGTTGAACCGCGTTTTGGGGGTGGTTATGCATAGTAGACAATAATTATCTTCATGCTGCGAGTCCAGTCGGAGAAGGAAGAGATAAAATCCATGTGGTCCACTTGTCTTCCTAGTGCCAAGGAATAGCGCTAATATCGGATCGGTGAGGAATTCCCGGATTTTGCATGCAGCAGAACATCTATAGATTTCCAGCAAAGTCCATTCCAAGTCAATACAAAGTCGCCGTTCTACGTTCCGAGCTATTCAAAGCACTCTGAGCATATTCTTGAATACGGGATTCCTGCTTCTCTGTTCTTGCAACTTCTGGAAATATGTTTCTTCCTGATGCGCGTCTTCTCGGCTCCGTCATACCCTGAACGACGAAGGGCCCGGCGGAAGAAATATGGAGATGGTCTTTCATTGATCAGCCTTCTGCGGCTGTTCCATCCTCCTCGCAATATCCTCGATACATCCCCACACCTCATCCGTCCCTTTCCCATTCACACTGTAATGACTCTTCTCGTACGCACTCAACGGACCAAGGACATACTCCCTCGCCTCACCCGCCATACCGACACCGGTCTGAATACGGAAGTAATCTGTAGTCTTTAGGAACTTGTTGACTGACCGGATCCCTCTATGACCGTCTGGCCCACCACCGAATTTGACTTTTAAGCGGCCAGGTTGTAGTTTGAGTGTGTCGTGAATGACGATAACAGAGCTTGGGTTTTGGACCGTTTCGCGACAGGCCTTTCCAATGGATTGACCAAGAACGTTCATTAGTGGTCCTGCCAACGAGCAACATTATTAGTGGGAAAGGACGAATTTGAGTGGTGGTTCGTACGCGGCTTGAAAAGATGTAGATGTGCCGGTCTGTCATTGAGTGTTGCCTCTCCCTCTCCTATGAACCCATTCAGTCGCTCATTCAGAGTTAACTTTATGCCTAGTCTTTCGGCGATGGAGTCGAGTATGTAATGTCCTATGCTAACATTGTACAGAAAATCATTAGTATTGAAAGAAAAAATGAGTGTGAGGGTGAATGCCACCTGTGACGAGTTCTTGGAAGAGGAAGGTTGCCCAGACCTGTTATAAGGATTCGTGGCACCGTTACGGGCATCAACTATGGGGTAGGAAGCATGATAAGTATGTCTAAAGGGTCGTGAATGTAGTTACTCACAATGATTATATAGAAGATAAACAGAATTAAACTTGAGAACGATTGACTCGAACTGGCTACGGATCAAGCTGGGATTGAATTCGTGATGACGAACTTCGGCGAGACTGTGGCCCTGTTCTCGCACACAACTTCACCAGACAACGATGTCGAGTGAGTTGAAAACTTGCTGTTCCGACAGGACGAGGTTGGAGGGAGGATTTGTCGGCATCCTTTCCTCGGCAAAAACTGATCATGTGACCTCGGAAGCCCAGTTCGCCGACCGACCGCCTTGCTATTTTCATTCACAACTTCACAACGCCTGAGTCGGTCTTTGACGGGTATCGCAAACACAGAGTCAAGGCAACTCTCAAACGTGTGTACATTCCTCAAAGCAAAACGGACCTCATCACCTTCAAAAATTTTGGAGACTAGTCTATAGTCTTGCAAGCAACCAAAATCACATTCTTCGACTCTTTTCACCTCTCTTGTGGTGTTTATACCAGGTCTGTGCGTCTGTTGCTCTTGTCTTCCAGCCTCTCACTCTCAATAACTAACCTCAATACCCCTATCATATTGTTATTTCACAGTTTTATTCGTTGATCTCCACAGTCTCGGAGCTCCACTGCAACGTGCGTAGTGAAGAGCACGAGGGAGACCAAGACCAAACGTGATTCGCCGCTGCCACCTTCATCAAAATTTCCCTTTTACTAACCATCTTACTTTTACCAACCCGTTTGGCAGTATCATTGGCTAACACGCAACAAGGCTCCTTCAACTGCTATGACTGTGTCCTCTGTCTCAGTCCACGTACAAGAACAGGCGCGAGTGGACTCCCTGTCTCCAGGGGAGACCACAGACCAGAGTCAACTTCAGCTACGCAGAACTCGATCAAGCATTGCCAACCGAAGACCGACAGGTACTCATAGACGTCGCTCTTCTTCCTCTTCTTCGTGCAGCCCACTTTCGTCGTCTCTTGGAGCCTTGGACTTGTCCATGACATCCACTGCGCCTATTCTCGCCTCCCTACGCGTACTCGTACTATCTCACTTGGCCGAACTAGAGCAGCGCCTCACCTCTTCCCAATTACCTCTATCTCCCGCCTCGCCATCATCCCTCTCGACCTCATCCTCGGACCCCGATGAACTGGGGTTGTCATGGACGAATTCGATGGACGGTAAAGACAACAGTGGAGAAGAAGAACCGTTGTTGATGATGGATGAGGCACTACTCAGCTGGGCTCACGATACGCTCGATATGCTCCGCCGTATCCGTTCAGACGTTTCGTCACACCTTCCGGACCTGCCCTTCGACGCCCATACTCTTGAGGAGCTCCTCCGAACACACCTGCACGACCTCTCCTATCAATCTCTCCTGGACGAGCTTCGTGCACATTTACCTGATCTCCCTCATATGCCACACATGCCAGAGTTTACGCTACCGGATGTTCAGACCCGCTTGCATGACGTGCGAACACAATTTCGCGAGATGTCTTCCTCGCTCGACTTGAGCCAGCCTCTGAACTATCTTCCAGTCCTCTCAGCTCATCTCGACTCTCTCCACGCCCACCTTTCCTCCGTTTCTACCGGGTCATCCTATGATTACACTTTACCATCCCTTCCTACAACAAGCACTTTGTCAAAGTTACTGGATAGACTGTTGTCCTCTGACGTGGTACCTGCCGTAATTCATCGTGTAGACGGACATGATAGTCCATTTGAAAAGGCCGCGAAAGAGATGAGTGAGGCGCTTAAGAAATCGCTTGACGGTGCGAGACTTGTTGTATATGAGGATTTGCCGAGAGAGTGGAGGAACAATCCCTGGGTCAATAGCGGCTATAGGTGTGCATCGTCCCTTTTCCTCGATGGAGAGTACCCTCATTGTCTTTGGCAGGTTCATTCCTCTGAACAAATGGCCAATCATACTGCTCTCCTTGTTCGCTCTGCACAACGAGACTCGTAAGTCTACTTGTCTCCCTGCAAAGACCTCTTAGCAATTCTTCATTCTTGAATGCAGTAAACATCTACACGCACATGATACCCCTTCTCCATACTGTCATCCGGTCCTTCCCTTCTCTCAACTATGCCTCCGTACCCCCTGACAGACCGGAACAAGTGTACACAGCGTTTGCAATGTTTTGTTTGCTTGGGAGTGTAATATGGCACACGATGTCCGGATGTGCGCATCGGGTTGGGATGGAGCTTTGTGCTAGGTATGTAATCTGCTATTTCTACTTCCCTGGAACCGGTGATTGATCATGGTAAAACCATTGTAGAGTTGACTATGTCGGAATCGGATGGTAAGTCTATTCTTATTTATTCTTCAATTCCTGCCCAAGCTGATTTTCTCCGTAGGCTCATAAGTGCTAGCGTTGGAACTGTAGTCTACTATGGTTTTTCATGCCAATCACAAACCGCACTCGCCTATCTCTCCTTGTGTCTAATAACAGGCATCGCAGGGAGTATATTTCCATTCATGTCCTGGTTCAACGATCCGCGGTACAAGGTCACTAATCCTATTCTTCATCCCGGCTAGTCAAGTACTTATCCCATCAATACTATAGCCCATTCGAATAGCCTTCTTCCTCGGAATGTCATTCACAGCCCTCGCGCCTCTCGCACACTTAACTTACCTCTATACCCTCTCCCAAACCCTCTCATTCATCTCACCTATCTCACCTTCCTTTCTCTCATACATCATTGGCCTCATCTTCTACGCCTCTCACGTCCCCGAACGGTTCGTCTATTTATTGAGTGCCGAAAGTGGGATGATGCGTATGGTGCAATGGACGGATTGGATTGGTGGAGGGAGTCATGCGATTTGGCATGCTTTTATTGTGTTGGCGATTTATCAGCATAAGTGGGGGATGAGAGAGATGAGATGGGGTGTTGCGGGCGAGGGGTGCCTGGTTTAAGTGAGTCAGAGTCGTGAGTCGCTGGGGAAAGAGGGGGGTACTCCTCTCTACCCTGTGGTTGTTTTCAATTCATTCGCCTTCGTTTTCTTGATAGGATGGGATAATGAAATCCAAAGTCTGTAGATCTTTCATCGTTAGAGGTACATCACATCTTCATTCATAACACCCCTCGTTTTTACATTTATGTAAATTGCTAACTATTGTTAGAGACACGTAGACCCAAGTTTCGAATTGAAGTTCGACTTTTAGAGCTGGTTCCTTTCAACTTTTACTTATGCTTATTGTAACAATGGGGTGAACGAAATTACATGGGGTAGATGATATGTTCGTGATTAGCATTACTGAAGTGGTGCAACTAAGGAAATACAATCAAACAAGCCAACCTTCCGAATATCCTATAAATAGCACCACACACAGAAGCGTGTCCCATTAAAGACTACTAACATTGTCAGTCCACTGACTTCATAATCGCCAACGTAAACAAACCATAATAAGTCCCAGCCGACCAAGTCAAAAATGATGGAATCTGTATCGACTCAACATGGCCTACAGTGATACCACGAATTCAGCGTCAAAGTATGTTGCGGAAAACTAGATTTGGCACTAACCTGCACGCGTCTAACTATTTCTCAAACGCCGACATATAAATCGTTCATGCCGTTCATGTCGGAGAACGAATTTACAAGCTGATCGTAGGCCTTGTCCGAGTCAGAAAATTGGACTGGAATCGAGTTGATCCGAGCACATTTCCAGATATCGCGCCGGGAGTGCAACATGCTACGTATGGCATCCACGATCTCACGGCGGTCCTCAAAGTATCTGACGCTCCAAGAAGATAGCCGAAAGGAGCGGAGCTCGGGGCACGTCCTATGACTATCGAAGTTGAGCTCCTGAAATAGCCAAGACATATCTCGACCAAGGGATATTTCGAGCTCTTGCAGCGCAGAGAGGCGACGGAGCACCGCGATGAGGATGTCCTGTGATGGGCCATCGTAATGAAAACCAGCGACATGATGTAATACAAGTGAAAGACTTTGCAGTGGAGGGTTGGATTGCAGTACGAAATCTGACAGAGCGGAAAGGTCAACTTTGGGCGAAGCGACCAGATACGTCAGATGCGTTAGAGAGGGCAATTTCAGCCTCGTGAATAAGAATGATGGATGCTCGAGCAACGTGAGCTTTCGGAGATTGTGTACCAGGAAGGTGGGAGCCGGGAGGGATTGCTGCGTTGACACTTCCCATGCACGATGAAACGTGAAATAGAGCTCCTCTAGGTTTGGACCAACTTCCAATATGTCCATGAACTGTTTGATTCCTTCCACGCACGAACACCTACACTCGAAGCGCGCTCTTCTCAATGTGTGTATTAGCTTCTCCCCGTTTTCATGCTTGATATCCCCACGCAAATCGAACCGTTGTAGCCGTATGGAATTTGCGAAGCTGATGCGCGGTAATATCGTCTCCACCTCATCCGAAGAAATGTAGGCTTCTAGTTGTATCGACTCCAGCATAGGCATTTGCGTAAGCTCAATACCCGTCAACTCAGGAGAAGCGTCGAAACTCCACTCGAAATCGACATCCCTCCACCGTCGGTGGTGGGAAACTAGAGAGCCGACGATATACTCTGGCACACCATCCCCTGAACCAACGAGGGCAATCTTGAAATTGAGAGGTGATCCATTCGTCCTCTGCAGCCACGTATCGTAGAGGCTGAGTAGGTCCTCATTCCGATGTGCATACGTATTTCTGGGGATGGAAAGGAAAGACCATAACGTTCCGAACGCGATGGATACTTCTCGCCAGTGACGGCATACATGCGAAATACGCAGCGGAAGCACGATTCCGGGAGAGGGCTTTACTGACTTGTCCCTCATTTCGGCAATGCTCGGTAACGTGCTGAGGAAAATGCTCTGGAGGGCTTCAACGGGTAGTTTGTCCATGGCGGTTCTTATGCCTGATGCCACCTATTGTCACGGAATCCTGGCCCTAAAGCACTGGTGCCATCCTTCAAGCTCTTGAACTGACTGCAATTGATCCTAGTGATCAAAGAAATTCAGAAGGACACATAATCCCGGACGCCTTTCCTCAACTCACAAATTGGCTCTTTGTTTGCTGAGCTCTGTCCAGGTTTGTTGATGGCTAAGCGAATCACATCTGCATTTGAATGTCCACGTCACGTGGTGATAATCTTCTATTCTCAAATCAAAGTTGGAACGGATATTCGCAGTGTTAGCCAAAGACAGGGTAAATTGAGCAACTCTGTTGCTCAAACTGCAAAGGACGAGGCCACAATGATATCCGACTGATTGTTATGAGACGGTACTTCCCACTTTCTCAATGACTGCACAGCGCAACTCTGGTTTAGACCTCGATGTCGCAGATAGTCAAGTGCGGAGCAGCGATTCATGAGAGACAGAAAATATTCAGTCAAGGCAAGGAAAGTAAAGTTAGCATCAGCTGCATATCATGCAAACAAATCAACTTTGTATTTCCCACCGAAACGGTCTCCCACCCTCGTTGAGTGATACGGAGGGCGGAGGAAAGTGTATTGATTGGATGGACTTTCAAAGTGGGTTTTGACGAGGTGAATGGAGTGGACGAGACCTGCGCCCCATAAAGCTCCAGTTTGGTCAATGGACAGGTTGTCAACAGGGCAATCCGCGCGCAGCGTGATCAGACCAGCGTCAGGAAATGGACGCTCAATAGTCGTGATATTGAGGTCTAAACCAGAGGGAGTACAGTCATCCGGATGTCATTGTGGCCACAATTGGTACATCTAGGGACATACTACGAGGCAGACCGACCTTCCGAAATCCCTATCGATGGCATGTTACACAAAAGCGTATACCATTGAAGCCCACCAGAATTGTCACTCTCACGCATCTAAGGTCTAACCTCATCTCCACCAGCACGTATTCGCCGAAGCCCGACATCTGTATCTAATCCGCGAGCTTTCAGAAACGAGCCCTATAGGAGACAGTAAATAATGAATCATAACTGGATAGACAGTACAACGAACCAACAAACTCAACGATTCGTTGTTTTAATGACAATTCTGTTCTCTTCTTCGAAGCCCCTCTTTACCTTACTGATCAACCATTCATGGAAGGCATCAGACCGTTCAATCGGGACTTCTTCCGCATCTTCGGAGACTGATATTGTTGCACAACCACTGAATCGTGAGTCTAACATGGCGCATAAAGCATCCATACTATCATTGCGATCAATTTCGTTCGAGAAGAACCAGACGCGAATATCCAATGCGTGAAGCTCGGGACACGTTTTGTGATTATCATCATCGAAGGTAAGCTCCCGAAATAGGCTCGATAAGTATTGAGTGCTGCAGTACTGGAGCTTTTGCAACGTAGAAGATAAACGAAGCAATGGGATCGTGACGTCCGGAGAACAGAACTCGGAGAATTTGAGGGATTCCAGGGGAGGCGAGGAGCGTTGCACGAACTCTAAAAGCGTCTGAAGCTCAGATATCTTGTCCCATGTACAGTGCAGATGACGGAGAGAGGGAAGCGTCAACATGGGTAGAATGTATTCAGCAAACGATGAGCCAATTTCGAGTGTTTGGATTCCGTCGTGAACCAATGTGTTTGCACTTGACACCGCGACGTTCTGTGGAGATTTCGCGTAAATAGCTTGTGAAAAGCATATTGATAATTCCTTCAGATTTGGGGCAACCTCCAGTAATTTCAGGCAGATCTTCTGCGCAACTTCGCACTTCCAATGTCGGTTAACGAGCCGTGCCCGTCTCAAGGCGTATAATGGTCCCTCTCCGATATCGAGCAAGTAACATCCGTCGAGGTCGAGATCTTCGAGCAGTGGGGAACGTGCAATGCTCAACTGCGGTTCTGTCGCCAGTCCCAGATGGGAATCGATACAAAAGTGGAATTTTGCTCTTTCCAGCATAGGCATATCCGTCAATTCCAAGCCTGTTGACTCGGGGGAAAGATGAAACATCCAGTGGAAGTCGACGTCTTTCCAGCGTCGCTGGTGACTGAGTGTAAGGGAGGCGATGTGTTCGGACGTGCTATGATCTTCGGGCTCGCTTGTCCACTGATAAAAGCAGAGGAAGATCTGAAAATTAATAGGCGACTGCCTCGTCCTCTGGAGCCATGTGTGATATACGTTGAGCAATGCATTCCATTCCTTTGTCTTTTTGGAGTAGTCGATGGATAGGTGGGACCATAGCGAGCTGACATCGAGGGATACTTCACGCCAGCGACGGCAGACGTGCGAGATATACAGCGGGACCAAGAGACCAGCGGAGCGTAATCCAGATTCCTCATTCCTCATTTCCTTGGTGCTTGGTAGCGTCCAGAGGAAGATGGCTTGGAGGACCTCCACGGGCAACTTGTCCATGTGTACCTTCCTCAACCGTCAACGACTTTCTGTTCAAAATGAATGCTACCAGATAATAGCAAACTTGAATATGAGGCGAATATGAAGCGGCGCAAGAAACAAGAAATAGCCTTACCCTAACAACGTAAGACGCTGAATCCGCGACTGTTCGAACTTGAGTTGTGTTCCGGGCAAGCGTCTCGTATTTGTACGTTGCTTATATACTCATTACGTAAGTAGACACATTATCCTACATAGTGTCATAAAAGTACAACTATGTCGGATGACCACCCTGATTGATGCTGATCCTTGCCGTAGAGCGCAACTCATATAGCTGCAAGCGGGTCCTCCAATGAATGGTCTATCCCGTGCGATACTCAACATTCTCAAATCATCATAAATCGTGAAGGTGTATTGATGGACGGAGTTTCAAAGTGGGTTTTGACGAGGTGAATAGGGACAACACCTGCGCCCATAAAGCTCCAGTTTGGTCAGTGGACAGGATCTCAACAGGGAAATCCGCACGTAGCGTAATCAGACCAGAGTCAGGAAACGGGCGCTCAATAAGACGTGAAAGTCTGCGACATTGAGGGACGAGCTATGCAATGATGGAGAAAGTGGGGAGTGCCGTCTCATTACAGTCATCCGGATATATCATTGTAGCCACAGTTGGTACAACTAGGGACATACTGTAGATAGGCGGCAGCATCCGGAGAAGCGTCACTTTGTGTCGCTTCAAAGTCATGCAACCTGGGCGAGTTGAGGTGTTACAGGCCACGACAAGCGACCGAAACAAATTACATCATTTTATGATCTGTATAGTTACTGGGCGAAAAGGCACCTACACTCGAAACTCATGCAACCGACACTACGTTACATGTTACTGAAGCGATGCAACAAACTCGTCGTTACGCGTTAGGGTTGCATACCTACAAATGTGTACAGTACTACGAGGCAGGCCGACCGCGAGCCCTATCGATAACACGATGCACAGAAGCGTATACCAAAGCCCACCAGAATCGTCACTCTCCGCATCTAAGGAGTAACCTCATCTCCGCCAGCACTTGTTTGCCGAAGCCCGCTATTTGTATCTAATCCGCGAGCTCTCAGAAACGAACCCTAAAAGAGATAATGGATGATGAATCCTAAGCCTGATAGATAGTACAACGTACCAACGAACTCAACGGTTCGTTGTTTTAATGACAATTGTGTTGTTTCTCTTGGCCTTGCTGATCAACCATTCATGGAAAGCATCAGACCGTTCAATCGGGACTTCTTCCGCATCGTCTGAGACTGATATTGTTGCACAACCACTGAATCGTGAGTCTAACATGGTGCATAGAGCATCCATGTTATCATTGCGATCAGTTTCGTTCGTGAGGAACCACTCGCGAATGTCCAATGTGTGAAGCTCGGGACACGTTTTGCGATTGTCATCATCGAAGGTAAGCTCCCGAAACAGGCCCGATAAGTTTTGTGTGCTGAAGTATTGAAGCTTTTGCAACGTAGGAAGTAAACGAAGCAATGGGATCATGATGTCCGGAGAATAGAACCCGGAGAGTTTGATGGATTCCAGGGGAGGCGAGGAGCGTTGCACGAATTCCAAAAGCATCTGAAGCTCAGATCTCTTGTCCCGTGAACAGTGCAGATGACGGAGAGAGGGAAGCGTCAACATGGGTAGAATGTATTCGGCGAACGATTCGCAAAATTCGAGTGCTTGGATTCCGTCGTGAACCAATGTATTTTCCCTTGACACCGCGACGCTCTGTGGAGATTCCGCGTGAGCAGCTTGTGAAAAGTAGACTGATAGTTTCACTGATAGTTCCTTCAGATTTGGGGCAAATTCCAGTAATTGCATGCAAATCTTCTGCGCAACTTCGCACTTCTGTGATCGGTTAAC
The DNA here is from genome assembly GCA_032164295.1 of Inonotus obliquus. Classification (NCBI taxonomy): domain Eukaryota; kingdom Fungi; phylum Basidiomycota; class Agaricomycetes; order Hymenochaetales; family Hymenochaetaceae; genus Inonotus; species Inonotus obliquus. The sequence continues at coordinate 554,298 of JAJHTX010000006.1, read as the reverse complement.
GAGTCGCACCCGTCTCAAGGCGTATAATGGTCCGTCTCCGATATCGAGCGAGTAAACACCGCCGAGGTCGAGATCTTCGAGCAGTGGGGAATGTGCAATGCTCAACTGAGGTTCTGTCTCCAGTCCCAGATGGGAATCGATACAAAAGTAGAATTTTGCTCTTTCCAGCATAGACATATCCGTCAGTTCCAAGCCTGTTGACTCGGGGGAAATACGAAATGTCCAGTCGAAATCGACGTCTTTCCAGCGTCGTTGGTGACTCAGCATAACGGAGGCGATGTGTTCGGACGTGCTATGATCTTCGGGGTCGCTTATCCTCCGATAAAAGCAGAGGAAGATCTGAAAATTAATAGGCGACTGCCTCGTCCTCTGGAGCCATGTGTGATATACGTTGAGCAATGCATTCCGATCCTTTGTCTTTTCGGAGTAGTCGATGGATAGGTGGGACCATAGCGAGCTGACATCGAGGGATGCTTCACGCCAGCGACGGCAGACGTGTGAGATATACAGCGGGACCAAGAGACCAGCGGAGGGTAGTCCAGATTCCTCATTCCTCATTTCCTTGGTGCTTGGTAGCGTCCAGATGAAGATGGCCTGGAGGACCTCCACGGGCGACTTGTCCATGTGTACCTTTTTAGACGACTTTCTGTTCAAATCGATAGTACTAGAGATCAGCAAACTTGAATATGAGGCGGGGCAATAATCAAGAGAAAACCTTACCCTATCAACGAGAGACGCTGAAAGACGAATATTGCGTTCCGAACTGAGTTGTGTTGTGGCACTGCATTCGTATTTGTGCGTTGCTTAAGTACTCATTACGTAAGTAGACACCTTACTCCAGATGATACTTGCATATTGAAACCGTCGAAAGATCTGATAAAGTACAACTCATTTTATACTATATCAGATGGTCAGTCCGATTTGATACTGATCATTACCGCAGAGACTACGCAGACCTTGACAAACTAAACCAAGTATTCATATAGCTGCAAGCGGGTCCCCAATGAATGGTGCGACACTAAACATTCTCAAATCATTAAAATCAAACTAACTCGGAGTAATCTAGCTAGCCAGAGGGAGAATAGTCCAACAACGCTGCTCAAACCGCAAAGGACGTGGCCGCAATGATATCCGCCTGACCGTAATGAGACATTACTCCCCACTTCCTCAATCATTGCATCACTCGACTCTGGTTCAGACCTCAATGTCGCAGACTGTTAAGTGCGGAGCAGCGATTCCTGAGAAAACTTTCAGACAAGGAAAGGAAATTGAGGTCAGCAACAGCTACGTACCATGCAAGTACAATTTCTTCCGCTTCGCGTCATACGCAACAGAAGTGGAGCCAGAAGCAATCTCACCATCGTCCTCGAAGACCCGCTCTACTTTGTATTTCTCGCCGAAATAGCTACCTTCACCCTCGTTGAGAGTGATGCGTAGGGCGGAGGAAGGTGTATTGATGGAAGGAGTTTCGAAGTGAGTTTTGACGAGGTGAATGGTGTGGACAAGACCTGCGCCCCACAAAGCTCCAGTTTGGTCGATGGACAGGTTGTCTACAGGTCGGTCTGCGCACAGCATGATCAGACCCGTGTCAATAAACGAGCGCTCAATGAGAGGAAGGAATGACAAACGCACCGACGGGAATAATGTCCGTCAATACCAGGGAATCGTCTGTCTGTCGTTCAAGGACGTAGATTCTCCCTGACGTAGAGCTCGCGACGTAGTACTTCCCATCGTTTCCGCGCACAATGCCGTTGGCACCCACGAGGTTATCTGCTGCAACTTTGCAGCCCTTGTATGCATGGCAATACCCGACATTCGACCAGCCGAGGTCAAGAAACGTGGCCACGTTATACTTTCGGGCCTGTGAGGGAAAGTTCAGACCAGAACGACATATTTTCCATCTGTTAGTTTGTCATCGAATGGGCAGGACGAGAATGAATGAACGTACAAATCCTGTTTTGGAGAATCCGTGATCATTCGTGAAATAGAAATCCATCTCGTCGCCCGTCGCAGCGATATCGTTGGGAGTGGCAACCACAGGGTCTTTAAACGTCGCGACATACCGCATCTCATCCTTCCCCGGCGTCGTTGTGAAGATCTCCACGACCGAGTCCGCTCCAACCTCCTGCGCGCTCTCCTTATTTTCAAACGGTTCCCTGTTGTTCACCAAATAGACCAACAATTCCGAGGGGTGTTCACGGGAAGGGAGGATGTCCATTCCGTGCAGTGAGAGCCCGCGTGCGAACTTGAAATGTTCCTTGGAGAGACGAGTGATTTTGGAGGTGGAAGGGTCGAAGAAGGCGACATAGTCTGCGGAGGACTTGCCCGTCACATTTAGACGGTTGGTCGCAGGCAGCCAGTGTGGGCGGCTTTCTTGGGAGGAGCATGCCATGTAAAGCAGTCCAGTCTCGGGATGGAGTACGATTTCTGAACACACGTTAGTAATTCTGGTAGCAAACAGTAGTCGTAGGACGCACTTTCACAAGCCTGTGCGTCGGGATAGGCCTTACATCGCGTATTCCCAACAGGACGCACAGGACGACCTTCACCAAGGACTATGAGTTTGGGTTTTATTCTGAACTGGTATAGACCGCCGAGGATGGCTGCGACGCCTATGAGGACTGTGAGGAGAAGTCGACCTGACATCGTAGCACGTTCTGCAATATGCAGTCTAGCAATCGACAATGAAGAAGGAGGCAGAGCGAGAGAAGGTAACACGTAGGCTGCATTGATTCGGATTGTATAGTCTGAGTATGCTCGGAAAATAGATGGTGGATCATGTGAAGGAAATATAATGCTCCGATCACTTTTCGTCCGTTAGAAAGAGATCCTTCAACACGAGAGTCAATACGGAGAGACTCACGCCAAGCAAACAAGAAACACGGAATCGACTGGACTGAAGTAAACAGGACACGTCTTCTCCGAGTTTATACCACAACAAGGTTAGCATTCTGCTGGCAACGAAGACTGATGGAGAAAGATTTCGAGGGAAATAACAGACAAATAACCAATCATCCAACTCAATACCTTTTGTGCGTTTGGCCATTTTACGTTGAGTAAAGTGTTGCTGCAGAGCCGAGTTGAAGTTGTTCATTTCATTCTCATTAGGGCTTGAAAGCGTACGTATACGGATACGCGCGTAAAATTCACGTTCATTACACATACGGCGCGTACTTTACGACACCGTATTCTTCATTTCCAAGCAGGGTACGGATAAGCCGCGGGCGTATACAGAATACGGTCGTATATACGGTAGCAAGAAGAATATTCATAAGAAACGAAGAGAGGTACAGCAAGAATAATTGATCGGGGATGGTCTTGTGTCGCTCCAGACGCTTAGTGTGCTTGCCCGAGAGAATGGATGGGATCCTCACTTGTATGTCTACCAGAAAGTTTTGTGGATTCAAGTTGCTGGGGCCGGGTGATGAGATGATTCATACGCCATTGCACGTTTTGATGTCGGTTCCAAGAGTTATGGGACGCATATCCATCATTTCTATGCGCTGCAAACTGCCAAATAAAGTAAAGACCATCCTTACATGACCGTATCCGTATTTTCCGTATACGACCGTTTACGCCTAAATTTGGATTTCTCGATACGGAATGCGGTCCGTACAATACGATCCGTAAGGTAAGTCCTCTACCTCCCATACGAGTACAGAGCGTATCCGTATACGTACGGGCCGTATCCGTACGTTACGGTACGCTTGCGAGCCCTAATTCTCATTATTTAGGTGGTCGTTCTTGAATTCTTACGTAATGATTCCAGTACAAATACAAAATAAAATAGGTGCAAACGCGCATGAAACCCAATCCAGTACAACTCAACTATCTATCCTCCCTCCTCAAAGCATCTAGGACAGTCCCTCTCTAGTAGGAACTCTTCGCACGGGTTTCATGTTCACGGTTGTGTCATTAACTATCGAACGGGTTGAACCCGTGTAACAGGTTGGACATGGCTACTTTACCCGTTGAATCCCTTCAGCATATTTTCCTCAAAACGTTGCCGACTGCAATCGGGACGAAGCTGGAGAAAGAGGACTACTTGAGTGGCTTCCTCACAGCGCTACGTATTTCGCATGTTTGTCGCCACTGGAGACAAGTATCCGTCTCTTTCGGAAGTCTGTGGTCATTCTTGGTCATAGAATGTCATGGGAATGAAAGAACGGAGCGACGAGAACTTTTGCTCGACATATGCATGCTCGAATCCTGGCTACAGAGGTCGAAAGATAAGCCACTCAATCTTTGTGTTGACCTGCGAATTAGAAACACAAAGGACACCGAAATGCATAACGCGGCCGAGGATATTGTCGAATCTCTCCTATCTCACCAGCGACGATGGCAGCATGTTACGTTTAACTTGAACTTCACCGCTCATCAGCATCTTCAGCGTATCGATATCACAGATACTCCCATGCTGGTATCACTGGAATTCTTGCTTAGTGCCAGGACGGACGAAGACGATTTAATGCCTCTCAAAGTCAAGATTTCGAATACACCGTTGTTGCAAGACCTCGATGTCGGTGGATATTTTTCAATCGAATGGGGAAAGCAGCCCATGCATAACCTGAATCGGGTGGCATGTCATTTTTCGACGTTCGAACAGAGGTCTGAAGTGGCTCAACAATTCTTCGCGGAACTGCTTAGAGTCGCTCCGAATTTAAGGGAACTCTTCGTTGAAATCCCTTTCCACCACCCCCAAGAACCGACTCTGGAGACGGTTTCCGAATTCCTAGTCCGTGGAATTGACAAGCTTACAATCCTTGATTCGCATGGACAACTTGCGTCATGGATATTGCCCGGACTTACACTACCGTCCTTGAAGTGTCTGCGTTACACGGAGGGAACACCCGCCGGCTCGGCTGTCTCGGACCTCGCGCTGCGCTCACTCCCACCACTGGAGTCGCTTGAAATAACAGGCCTTCCCCCCACGCAAGACGCCTTGGTCCGGACACTTCGGTTACTACCCACGCTACAAACGATCTATATCTCCTCTGGCAGACGTCTGTCCTGGCTTTTCCAGGAGCTCGCTAACAATCACGAAGAGCGCAAAATGTGCCCTGCGCTCCGCGAAATTGTGATTCGAAACTGGCATATTGTGGACGATAATGAACGCGAGGAAGCTTTGGATGCATTATGCGCGATGTTGAATTCGCGACCTGGCCACTGGGTGATGGCACACATTCACTACCGGAAAGTCGAAATCCCCTCCGATAGCTCCAACGTATCCCGCGAACTGTTTTCCAACAGTTTAGTTACTGGTCGCTACATCAGTGTGGAGCTTTTCGGAAGAAAAGATGACTGATTCCTGCGCGTGAGTGGAATGGTTCTTTTCTCGCGTTGGAGGCTAACTTTTAATACGCGTAGTCACAGTGGCAGAACGATTTCTTGCCCTGTGGATGTGTAAACTTTGGACGAACCCACCGCCATCTTGACCTCAGTCTCGGTTCTTTACACTGGCGAATTATTATAAACCTGGACAGTATAGGACTTGCTCTAGGAACACGGATCCGAGAGATTCACTTGATTTCATGGTGGAATAAGAAAGGCTCCTTTTTTTGTACTATAAACTGGAATTATCAGTCTTCATTTGTTGCAGAGGCGTTGCCAACACGACACATTTAACATTGTCAGATCACAGATAATTCATATATGTACATGTACTTGAAATACTGATAAACAATGCTGATATTGATACATCAGAGTGACTTTGAATGTCATTGTTCAGGCTACGTGAGACTGGATAACAAAAGAGACTGGAAAACGGAAGGAATGACTATGTTTTGGTATAAGGTGGGATTATGAAGAGCAGACGATTACAGCATGAAAGTAGGTGGGAGTATCAGGGGTAAGATTACACAGAACTGAGTTTGTGAAAGTCTGAATGAATGTGTATATTGGAGACAGATTGAGCAGAATGCGAAGAATCAGGCAGGCATGTCATGGCGTCGTCAGTGTCAGAGTCCAGTGTAAAATGCTGAAAATATTCTCATGCGCAAACAAGATTTCAGAAAGCCTTGGGTGAGAATGGATTCCCAGTCGTCGGCGTTCCGGAATTAGTACCAGTAAGACCAGGACCAGCCTTGGGACCGTAGACATGGGATGGTGGCTGAGGCCAATTCTCGGGCACGACCCTTGCGTCATCGTCAAACGGTGTTTGGAACGGATTTGGGTTCTGCGATACTGATCCCAACTTCGCTCCTGCGGTTCCTCCGTTGCTTGCATCCTTAGGATTCACACCACCCATCCCCTCCGGTATTGACGCCATCGGAGTCGTTACAGATCCCGCCCTTGAGCGTGGCGCCGCCCTAGCTCTGACCCCGGCGCTTGGTCCCAACAAAGGTACGGAAGATGTTCGCATGTGTTTCCTCCTCGAGTCAACCGCGTAGGAACTAGAGAAAGGGTTCTCAGGAAGGAGACTCTCCCTTCTTATCCCGGAATAACTTGGGACTGAGGATGACAATGGCTGGGAGGCTTGAGTGTAGTTGTAGTAGTACGAGGGAACACTACCATTGCCTGTGTATGTTGTTTGAGGAGAGAAAGGATTCTGATTCCGCGTTGGAATATGAGCGGCCGATGTAACTGTGGCAGCTGCGCGGGGCGTAGTAGGCATCCTAGTCGGGCCAGGGAAGGCTCCTATCGGTGGTGCATTCCCGCCATTAAAACCTAGTCCACCAGCACCAGCACCAACACCAACACTTCCAGGAGACACCACCCCTCCAACGCGTTGAGCATCAATAGGTCTCGGACTTGCTGGTAATCCAGGTAGCCTCTTCGTCGTCACACCCCGAGTCAAGCTAGGTTTACTCCCAGCCATGACATTCTTAACCTTCAATCCATTCATCCGCTTTCCTGCAGTGCTCGCTGCGTTAGGTAGCCAAGGGAGGGAACGAGGTGCGCGGGGTGTAGGACCTGGAGAGGGTGAGATGCTCCATGCTGAGGGTGGGTTATTTCGGACGTGGACGTGGTTTTGGGACTGGTAGGTTGACGAGCCCAGTCCCGGTCCTTGAGTTGCGGTTGGCGTTCGGAGTGCACCTGCGCGTGTGCCTGTCGGAGGGCGATCACCTGAGGCTGTAGGAAGCTTGTCCCGGGAGACGTTAGCGAAGGCCGAGTTGGAAAGACTTGTGCGGATGGTTAAATTTGGCCGAGGACGATTCCTCGGTTTACTGTCACTGCTGTTGACGCTACCCGTACTGTCATTGCCAACACCGCCATTGTTTCCGAAGACGTCATCAACGCTGCGGTCATCCCGAACTGGGGTTGATGCGGGTCCGAACCAACTATCGTCATCTTCGTCTTTCTTTCCATTGGCAGACTTTCCACGGAAACTGAAAGCGTTCGTAAGTCGGCCCATCCAGCCAACATTCTCCTTCTCATCGTTGCCATTCCAGTCCGCAGTCGAAGCTGCAGCAGCCTGAGTGTCTCGCATACGCGCACGCTCCTCATCACTGACGAATCGCTCCCTTCCAGCTTTCGAACCAATTGCCATAAGCTTCCTCGGTCGGCTAATGTCCATTATCTTTGACACGGACTTCGATGGCACCGTGGGCGCTTCGTTGGAGTTGTTATCACGATCTGTCTGATTGCCCGTGTCAAGCAAACCATCCCACGACCGTTGCGCTTGGTGCTGTTGCGGGTACACTTGGTTCGTTGCCCGACGTGCGGTAGGCGAAGCTAGGTTAATATTGAAGAATCCACCCACACCTCCTGCACCTCCATCATGGCCTGTCTTCTCGTTAGCCCCAGGAACCCCAAGATTACCATCAGTTTTAGCATCATCAGCATTATACGCAGGCGCAGGCGCGGCATCGGATGTGATAACAACATCCGCTTTATACGGCGTGACAAACGACGTAAAGTTCCTCTGTTCACTCCTATAAAACTTCCTCCTCTTCATTTCTTCCCTCTTCGGCTTTATACGCGAATGCCAAAGGATAATCAACAGCGCGATGAGGACAACTAAGCCCCACAGAGCGAGGAATATAGCGAACATGAGGCGCTCTCTCTCGAGGTAATCAACGTAACGTGCGACGAGTTTACCAACGAGGCCTTGGTTGCCTTCTGAGCCATCGCCGACGGCTGCAGCTGAGATGGGACGCGCAGCTTCGTCGATGTCTTCCTGGGAAAGAACTAGGGCGGATTCGTTCATCCGTGGGATATTGATGACCAGGTTATCGTGAAGGAAGGTTATAGCATTTTCTAGTGCCTCGATCTTCGTTCCGATGATACATCGGATGAACTCCTGCATCGGGTCGTTTAAGACAGTGCCGTTGAACACCAACGACACGACGTCCTGAACTTCGGAATAAAAATCGTTCAAAGTCGTATTGAGTGTCGTCGTCGTGCCATTCACCCAGCCAAACAAACCGTCGTTGATCGTCGACTGCGTTGAGTCGACTTGAGAATTGACTGAGTTAGCGTACTCCACAGACTGATTATGCATGCTCTCATTCATCGACGCGGCAATCGTATTGGAGAAGTCGGACACGTCTGAGGCAACACGAGAGTTGTACCTCTCCTCGATCGGACGAATCGCGAGGAGCTGGACTTGCACAGAGAGCAACCCGATGAAGCCTATCAGGAACACCGCCATCGCTGGTGGATGGAAGATGTAGTGGAAGAACCACTGTAGGTTGGTGTGCTGAGCGGGGGTGAGCTTAAAGAACCCCGATAACTGATTCGTGATGCGCGTGAGCAATGGATGTTGTTGACTGCCCGCAAGAACAAGCAAGTTGTGGTTTGTCATTTTCAACGTTGGCGTCTCCCCATTCTGCACAGCATTGTTCATCGTTGGATCCGTGACCCAAGCCTGACGCGTGTACTCCAAATGCTGCTGAAGACATCGCCACTTATACCATTCCAGAGCACAGTGCGCGGCAATGAGTAAGAGTGCGAGGATGACGAGGATGACTATTCCGATTCTCGTGAACCTTACGAGGTCCCGGCCGAGATCGTCCACGACTGAAGTGTCCATGTCACCGCAGAAACTAAGCGTTTGTTGTCTTGGAACAGCTAGTGTCTGTGGGTTGAAGTTAAGTCCTGCAAACGTATCATTGATATCGGCTTTGAGCAACTCAAAAGGCGTCCCGATACTATATAATCATTAGACCCACGAGCAATAGATTTTCGTGTAGTAATAATACACTCACAAATCCTTAATAGCATCCTTGATTTCGTCTACAGTCGGCAAAGATGAATTCAAGTTTACTAGACCTTGCTGAACGGAATCCGGAAGGGTTACATTGTCAAGCGCACTCAAATCCGGGACGTCGAACTGCGGAGCCGTAATATCGCTGAAAGGATTGATGTTGTTAATTCCATCTATGGCTGACTGAATCGCAGAATTAACGGAAGCAACGTTGTTCTGGATAGCTGTTCGAATGCCTGAGAAGGTGTTGCTGAGGAAGTCGTTAATCTAAAGAAAGCGTATCGTTCAGTCCTCTCAGTTACTATTCCGCATAGTAATGTACGTACTTCTGCGACGGCACCAATCAACACAGCTAAGCCACCACGAACAACCAATTCCAGGAAACATAAGAAAGTCGACCGATATAGATCAATCACGAAATTAATAATAGCCTCAACGATCGTGAGTGCCAGCACAAGTGTCGCACGCGCAGCGTTCATCATTCCATTCGCAGCAGCCGCAATCTGGTTATTCGTACCCCTAGCCATATATCTCGGAAGACTAGCTGCGGTCGTAGCCGCCCTCTCTGCAGCCGCACAGCTCGCAATTAAGTTGGCCTTTGCGTCTGCGACGGAATCCTGAGCTGATGCGGAGGATAATGCAAGTCGAAAAGCGACGAAGAGGAGGGATATTATCGGGTATGCGAGCCATGTGAGAGAGAGGATGTAGGGTAGCGTAAGGTAGGGTGTAAGTGTGGTCGTTGATCCCTGTGGGACATGAGGAGTATCATAGTGCGGTGGCGGAGACAACCATCTGCGCGTTGTTGGGGAGATGGCGGACATTACTAGCCTTGAAGATAGCGGTGGTAGGGGTTGCTCAGCTGGCCGTGGAGGAAGACGTTGAGGGGAAGTCGACCAGCGACCTCACTGGCAGAACTATGAAGGGAGAGAGAGAGAGTAGAAAGAGAAAGAGAAACGCACAGAGAATGCGATAGCCAAAAGAGTCGCCAGCCAGGGCCTCATTGCTCGTTTGTTGTGGACATTTGAGAAAAATGTGGCCTATTATTACTATTGTGTTGTTCATTGTTCTCCGTAAAGGAAAAATACAAAAGATACTCGTTTTCGCGACAATGCTCTACCGGACCGACAGAATCTTTTTGCTTAATTGCTCAGAGTTTATTCAACTCCGTAGACTAGATGAGGGTGTTCCGGACGAATTCTGAGTTAACTTGCTCTTGAAGTTGAACAGACGGTGGATGAGATGAGTGTTGAAAACAAGGATAAATCGAGTCACGTGTACAAATTACCTTGACTACGCCTCCACAAAAAAACATTTTGAAAAATGGAGAACTAATTGTTCAACACCGCTCTTCATTCCATTTTGCCATCGATCATGGGAGCCTCAATGACGAGCCCAACAATGTGAAGAAAATGCAAGAATTTACCCAAGGCACTGTGACACCTAGGACTCACTGCTCTTGAGTCGCGGAGACCGACTGTTTGGTGCCTTGCCTTCAAGTCGTTTACTAGCTCGGAGGCTCAACATTGCCCTACGCCTTGTCCGACGCCATGTCTCTTGTCTGCCCTTCGTAACGTTTCTTTATAGCTCGCATTTTTTTCGTCTACCCAGATTGACCTCATGGCAAAACGCCAGAAACGCGCTCACTCGCCTTCTCCAGATCTTCTCAGACTTATTGACACTCACAAACGCACGCGAAGTACTGGTGCTCATGAAAATGTTTCTTCACAACTTCCCTCACCTCCACAAAGCGTCAACATTGCCGATGATACAGCAACAAGAACGGAACCCCGCCCGATGAACACTGTTCCTAAACCTGCCCCACACACGCGCCCTGCTCGGCAACTCTTTGTCTGTGGATCGGGCGCTTTTGGCCAACTCGGTATGGGCTCAACAGACAAAGCGAGAGGGGAACTCCGTCGACCGCGATCGCATGTTTGGTTCGAGGTTTCTGTGAAGGGTGAAAGTCATATATTAGGTGACGAGCATAGCGCAGGGATTGAACAAGCTGTTGCGGGAGGGATGCATTCTCTTGTTATCGACGAGCTAGGTAGGGTGCGTATCTTTCATTCATTCTATCACTTGCCTTTCATGTTAGAAAACGTTCTCCTGAAATTAACACTTTGTGTGCATGTAGGTCTGGTCATGGGGTGTGAACGATCACGCTGCCCTTGGCCGGCAAACATGTAACATCGAAGATCCGGACGCGCCAGGCCAACTCATCCACCCAGATATCCTCGAATATGTACCCATGCTTGTAACAAAACTCGTAGAAGAGGATTTCCGCGCAGTACAAGTTGCAGCAGGGGATAGTATTAGTGTTGCACTGAGTGACAAAGGCGATATCCGGGCATGGGGTTGTTTTTGTGTACGCTATCCTCGTTCAGCTTCTTTCATGTATTGCCTTGAATTAATGTTTGTAGTCAGCAGATGGTCTATTGGGATTCCGTCCTTCCACTTTAGAAGAACGAAAGTCCCGATCAGAATCAAAACGGGATATCGATCCGGAAACACTTTTGCAACTCGACCCAATGCCAATCTCCCATCTCTCCTTTGAACGTTTCGTCCAAATTGCCTGTGGATCGAACCATGTCCTTGCTCTCTCAGAACGAGGAGTTGTCTATTGCTGGGGGAACGGCCAACATGCTGAACTAGGACGAAAAATCGTCGAAAGACATAAAATTAACGGCTTGATGCCTACAAGGCTACTTATTCAGCGGATTGTGCTTATTGCTGCTGGAGCCTATCATTCGTTCGCTATAGACGAGAATGGTGTTGTTTACGCCTGGGGATTGAATTCGTTTCGACAGACTGGGGTTCAGTTCCCTGAAGGATATGAAGGTGATAGAGACGTTATTTGGACGCCTATGCGTGTTGAGGCTCTTAATCCGAGGAGATTAGGAGGAGGAGGAAGAGTGGTGCAGATTGCTGGAGGGGAGCATCATACTTTATTCTTGATCAGCGATGGGACTGTTTATGGATGTGGGAGGTGTGATGCTTCCGAGTTGGGATTGGGAGATGACCATCCTGAGATGGCTGCCATATCCGACTCCGAATCCTCGACTGCAGGACTAATCAAATGCATTTCAACCCCAACACGTATCCGGTTCCCTCCACCACCAACACCATCCGACCTCGATCCCCCGCTCCCTCCCTACTCCCATCCCTCACCCCCATCCTCAACTCTCCAATCCGTGTCGAACACCGCTTCCACCCCGCTTCCATCCCCAACCCCCTATTCAAGTAAAAATACAGCTTCCCCTTCTCGACCTGAAGCTCCCTCAAACCCAATGAAACGCCTATCGACTTCCTCCAGACACAGCTTCTCCCTCTCCACCTCAGGACACATATACGCATGGGGATTAGGTCTCATGGGCGAACTTGGTTTAGGTAGGACTTGTGAACAGAAAGTTCCGAAGCGTGTTAGGAATGCTTTTTTTGATGAGGTTCAATTCAATGTCGATGTCGGTGTCGGTGTCGGTGTGGCACAAGGAGGAGAGGGAGGGAGGGAAGGAGAAAGGGAAGGGAAAGAGTGGAGATGGAAATGGGTCGTTGAGGATGTGAGTACGGGTGGACAACATACGTTGTTTGTTGTTAGGCCTAGAGGATCTGGGAGTAGTGTTTAGTTTCCAAGTTGCGACATGGTTAGGCTTTCGTTCTCTCGGATTTTTCTTATTTTCTTTTCACTCTGGGTGGGATTTGGGTTCAAGTTTTAACTCTGGTTTCTCCCCTTCGGTTTGGGTTTGATACTTCGATTTTATCTCGGCGCGATACCTTTTGGGCAATACCCGATTAAAAAATCATTGCTATGCATACCGACTACTACGTGCACATTGTACATACATTGTATTGTATCATACTCATGCTTATACTCAATACTCATAACTTCTTATTCCCACCTCAAATTCATGCGATCCAAAGCACGGCACTAACAGTAGCTTTTTGTTCTCGCGTTCAATTCCCATTCCCATTCCCAAGCGACAACCACAAACAGAGCAAACACATCCTACGACGATACAATCTCAATGACGTACAGTAGGTTAATACAAAATACAAAGCACGCATATCTATAGAAGGCAGCGCGAAGAACAAAAACAAGTTATTACACCGGTACAACAATCGACACCTAATCGGACCGATACCAATGATTGATAAGAAACAAGATTGGAGTATGAATCAATCGCGCTTACGAGTATCGTAGGCTATAAAGAAAAAAGTAAATGAGTAAAATAAGATCAATACCGATACGGAGTCGAGGAGAGTAGGGGAGAGGAGAAGAGAGGAGAGGAGAAATACATCTAGCAAACACACTCAATGACGTATGATGTATAGCGAGCACATCCGATAGGCGACAATACGAAAAAAAATCGGAAGAAGTGAAAGCGAAAATACATCAAAGTCGAGAGTCGAAAATCAGAGTCAAGAATCAAAAGGTGGTCGGTATGGGAATATGTAAAATATTAGGGTTGGTCTCGTCTATCCGTACGTCGACATGGTACTGCCTGTGAAAAAGGGGCAGAAATAGATCGGCGTGTTAGCATAAAGTAAGATCGAACCGGTAGAGCGTGAAGAAGCAAGAACTAGAGAAAGAGAAAGAAGGGAAGACACTACACTTACCGAGTAATCTTATCTATGATATAATTCCTCCGCACAGACGAACCTTCCGCAGCTCGTTGTCCATGATCAACCACCACAATTAATTTATTCTTTATCCTTGATCTCGATCGCGAATTCAGACTTTGAGATGGAGATGGGGGAATTGAACGAGCTTGACGTTGTAAGGCTTGTAAAGCGTTTTTGACTGCGTGAACAGCTTCGAGTGCGTTTAGACGATGCACGTCTATACGTTCTGATTCTCCGTCTGCTACTTGCGCTGTTTGCATTCATTATCAGAATCAATCAGTATTTAGAAATAGAGAGGGAGTGAAAAGAGAGAGCGTGGGAAGGGGAAGGCCATGAATGAAGTTGAATGAAAGTTGGTTATGTTACATACCTGCATTTAAAACCCTCTCAGCCCTCTTCCTCAACTTCTCCGCACGTTCCCGTGCATCTTCAAGTTCACATCCAAGTTCAAAAGCAAGCTTATTATTTCCCTCTCTCTTAGCCTCACCAATACGTTCTCGAAGTGCTCTACACCGCGCTTCTATTTCCGCAACTTTGTTTTCCAAATCTGTAGCGCGAGAACGTAAGTTTGGTGTACTTGGAGGATTGACGATGGTGGGTTTAGCGGAGGTAGAGGCGGAATTGGGAGTGCGAGAGCGTTGGGAACGTTGAGAGCGGTGAGATAAGATACTCTCGTCGACTGTTGGGGATGTGACGAAACTTGAAGATTGACGAGGGTCGTGTGAACGCGCAATTGGGACTATAGAACCAGAGCGTCGTCGATCCTGCTTCTGGTCCCGATCGCGGTCATATTTCGCCTCATTATTGTGACTGTGAGTGCCACTCGCCTCACCAACACTCCGTCTACGAGACCGATCACGAACGGATTGAGATCGATAAATTGAAGGGCCGAGCCATTCTACAGATGGAGTCTTTGTCATTTCGTCCGCTGCACCTATAGCACCTCGCGTGTTCAAATCGAGTGTGTTGGAGCCTTCGTTTCGTCTTCGGCTATGGCTGCGACTTTGATTATGATGACTATAGCTCTGGCTGTACCGCGAATCAGCTGCAGCTGAGCGTGATCTCCGAGACGTAGGTACTGGGGGGTGGCGCGAACTACCTGAATTTGATCCTGCTCGAGACCTAGCGACGTGTAAGTACTCGGATGGACCTCCCAGTCCTACACCGGCTTCACCAATGGCACCAGCACGCATACTAACACTTTCATCCACACCAACATTCTCGGAAATATAAACAGGAAGCGGGTCGTCCGGTTCAATGAGGGGTCGGTAATCAGTATCAGAAGAAGACGATGGTGGATCTGCCGAGTCCCTCCAGGCTTTGTTGAGTTCGAAAGTCGACGGTGGATGACGGTCGCTACTTTGTTCGGCGAGGGAAGTACGAGACGCACGGGACGCATGAGAGCGTTGAGAGTGATGTGAGCGATGTCCATCATCATCGACTTCACCAATACTAGCCATAATTCCCTGCTCGTCTACCGGAGGGACAGTCTCGAGCTCAGGGAAAGATCCAGTGTATTGAGGAATGAATAACATCTCTTCTTGACTGCGAGCGGCACTTTCATTGACAGACTGAAGTGCTGGATAATTGTAGTGGTAGTTCTCGGATAGGTAGTCGTGATCAACGTGAACATCGTCATTAGGATCGTGTGTGTTGTCCTGGGCCTCACTTTCTTCTGCCCTCGGTACAATTCGCACGTTTATCCCAGACTCAGCTGGAGGAGGTATGTATATCCGCGTTGTATCGCCCGAATAATCAATGACAACTTCTGGAGCATGAGTGGACGGTGCAGGAGGCTGCTGTTCGCTATGACTGTGATTACCACCACTTCTAACATATCCTTGGGCAGTCTCGTCATATTGTCGGTCATCAAGGCGTACCGAACTTCTCGATCGAATTGTCGTATGCTGACTTTGCCTCCCAGAGGTTGGTGGTTGAAGAATTTCTTCATCAAAGTGTTCCGACCGATGCGTAGACGCACGGGATTGCGCCAACCTCGCGCGAAGATCCTCGTTCCAGGTAGAAAGAATCTCTGCTGCGACTCGATCTAGACTTGGATCCTCAGAAAGAACCTTCGGTGAACGACCAGGAGTTTTCCGAGATTCATGAGAAGCGGAGATGATGGTGGGTTCTCTGGTATCAACCGGGCGTGGTGGGATGAATGACATGAAAGGACTGCGATCTGTCGCTGACGCTGTACGTGTGTGTTTGGACTTTGGCGTTTGAACGTGTGTATTCTTCGTGGTTGTGTGGGCGGACCGTTCGGAGAAAGTGCGAGGGGTGGTCTGCTGTTCCAATGGCACCGCACGTTCAGTTTTGGATGACGAAGAGGATAGAGGTCGATCGGCTGGCGGATAGATTGTCTCTTCGACATAAATTGTTTCCTTCCGCACAGAACGATTAGACTTTGGTGCAGTAGACTTCGGAGGACTCGAAACCCTTGATATATCTTTGGAGATATCTATAGCCGCCCCTTCATTCGACTCCCGAACGGATATTTCTTCTACGATCTCCGGCCTGAAAGTAGGCGAGGATATTCGTGTCGAAATAGATGGTGATAGTACATCAATATTAATCTCCGAATTCTTTGCCACCGAAGGTGCAGAAAGAGGCGGAAGCGGCGTCATCGTCGCTAGCAGTTCCCTATCCCTCCGTGCCCGACTACTCTGAGTCTGCGTAACCGACGGATTCGACCTCAGCGACCTTGTCGTTGCACGCGTTTGAGTATCGTAACCCGATGATGTGAGACTCTTGTCAAGATCGGTAATACTGATATTCACAGAAGCTGATGAATGTCTGGTCCGAGAAGCAGTCGATTTTGACGAACGCTCTGCCCGTGCTTTACGTTGAGCTGCGATCCATTCCGCTGTAGTCATCTTTCGAGTTCGTGGGCTTGTTACACTCATTTTTTGTTCATAGATTACGGTCACGTCCTCTGAGAACTCGCTTAGGACGTCGGGAGAGTCGAGGTCGTCCTTTATGTCCACAGGAAGATCCCTAAGCTTGACTTGTACGTTTTCGCCCAAATCAACCCAAAGAGTATGTAAACCTGCTGTGTCCGACACAAGTACTCCCAGCGTGGTACCAAGACCAAGCGAAACAAGGCGGGCGGTTGATCCATGATAAAGAGCATCAAAGCATACAGCGGCAATGATTTCCACGAGAACTGTGGGTTCCAACAATCTGTCTGTGCGCCATGCCGCGTACGCGACGACCCCGTCCCAGATACCCGAGAGTGCACCGGCTAGCTTGTCATTATGGGCACAGAATGAGTTGATGAGCAGCCTGAGAGCGACGCCGATACCGAGGGAGAATACCTGAGCGGTAGACATACCGCTGTGAGTGGAGAACTTGACTTGAAGCGGCATCCGAGTCAGGCATGTTGCATCACGTGCTAACAGAGACAGCAGGTCACGGGACATGAGGGATTCAATTGCCCTTAAACCTTTCTCTTTTACCACCATGAGTGATAATGGAGAGACTCGTAGTTTGAGATCAGTTACTCGCGGAGGGGTGAGACGCATCCAGGCGGTACTGTCTAACAAGGCAGCACCTCCTGCACCACCCAAACCCGCCATCGGGCGTGTTTCTCAGCCCGTGGGGGCAGCGTCGTCTGTTCCTGACAGTCAACTCGCCAGGTCTGAACCTCCATTCGAAACGGAGGAAGAACACAACGCAAGGACAGCCTCCGCAGGCTGGGACGGTACAGATTCCTTGCGCTGGGACGTGCCGACCGGACAGAGCATCAACACGGCCGTCGCGGTGAATGTGCGAGAACGCGGCCGGTATCAGAAGTACCGGACGAGGGGGGTATGATTTAGATGCGTTGGGAGGGCCGGTACGTGGCGGTACTAAGTCGTACAGTCACAGACAAGTCGTCGAGAGAGAATAGTAGGGCCTGGCTGGATTGATGAGTACAGGAGGCTATAGGTGACTGCTCAAGAAGAGAGGTATCAGGAGACGATCAATACCGAGACGAATCCGTCGATACCGAGTCGTCTGGTGTCCGGTATCATGGTAGAGAGAACGAAGCAGTAGAGAAGGCGAGCTGAGGAGGTGCTTCTGATGGGACTGGTCGTGAGACGAGAGACGAGGGCGACGAAGACGAGAACGATGACTACCGGTATCGATACCGGTGACTACAAGACGAGACGAACGAACGGGGACTTGAACGAGATGAGCAAAACCCGGACCTTCACTCTGGAAGTTCCTCTCAGATTAGCTGGTTTGCTACAGTAGAACATGCAGGCTATAAATACCATAATACCGTAGCCATTCAAGATACCAAATGGGGGGTTTTTACAAGTCGAATCGTACCGTAATCCGGTACAAGAAATGGAACATAAAGTCGAATTGAATGTAAAATTATAATCAGGGGAAACATAAGATGATGAATGAATAAGAAGTTTTATCAGGGGGTAGCTAAGAATAGGGTGGGACGAGACAAGAACCCAATGAAAACTCACGACGAGTGATACCGAGGTAGGGTGGCGATACCGACGTCGACCAGCGCTAAAATAAGGACGTGTCTCAAGCTACCGCATGGGCGCTCCTGGCGATGTCCCTGTCGTAGGAGAAGCACGTCATCCTGATTTACCTTTGTTCCGGTATCATGATCCGTGCGGCGTCAGTCTGGGCGTCTACCGATCGATCGGACGGCGTGCTCCGATGTTGACGTGTCGGTACAACCCAACCTTGGCAGTGGAGTACTCTACCGCTCGGTACCAATCAGTACCCTGGGATCATCCCTGAGCATCAACGAGATCGCTCTAGCCCCTCGATATCGACCGGTACGCGTCGCCTGACTCGACTGGGCATTGCTTGGCTTCCCCTCCGAGTCGGATCGATGGCCTCCTCCGAGATCGAAGCAGCGTACGACGGACTTGATTCATTTCCCAACCTTCCTCTCGACGTAGATCTCTGAGGGCGTGGTCTCGACCTAGCACACGTTACGAACTCCGGTACCGGAGCGGACCATCGGTATCAACACCGGTATCGTCGGTATCGATGCTTGGCGGTTCGGAAGGGCATACCGTCGGACTTGGAGCTTCGATCATGATCCAACTCTTCGCAGCAACGTATGGCAGACCGATTGCAGCTTTGTGAGCCTTTTCCTCTGGTATGGGCTGTCGAGGGCGTAGTATCGACTAGACGTGGACTATTAATCGTCGGTATTAGGATGGGTGGACGGTACAGTATCGGTATCATCGGTATCGAAGTCTGGTGGTTCGGTACTGTGATGGAAGACGGGCGTAGGGATTGGTGATTCGGTATTGGTGCAGAAGTGGACCAGTTCTCAATCGTTCTTAGCCTTGTCGAATCGCAGAAGCCTCGTACTTTGTTGGAACCGCAGGCGTAGATAGGATGGCAGAAGTACCGTGGTCCGAAGAGAAGTAAGAAGCGGTAGAATCGCAGAAGTATTGTTAATTGGAAGAAGCGGTAGAATCGCAGAATTAAGCCCATATCGATCGTAGCCTCCGGTATTACTCTTTAGCGGACGCGCTGGACAAACGACTCGGGAAACGTAAGGCGTCGGGAGAGGCGCTGGCAAGGGAGGCCCCTGAGCCTGGGAAGAAAACGTGGGATGAGCAAATGGAGGTGGAAAGTGTTTTTGACGCACAGGCCGCTTACTCACGTACATATACTTACGTGGGTGAAGTTTTCGACCGGGTAGAAGCGGAGCTGAAAGGATTGTGCTGAAATTTTGATTCGATTAGGAACGCTAAAGAGTAATACCGGAGGCTACGATCGATATGGGCTTAATTCTGCGATTCTACCGCTTCTTCCAATTAACAATACTTCTGCGATTCTACCGCTTCTTACTTCTCTTCGGACCACGGTACTTCTGCCGTCCTATCTACGCCTGCGGTTCCAACAAAGTACGAGGCTTCTGCGATTCGACAAGGCTGAGAGCGATTGAGAACTGGTCCACTTCTGCGCCAATACCGAATCACCAATCCCTACGCCCGTCTTCCATCATAGTACCGAACCACCAGACTTCGATACCGATGATACCGATACCGTACCGTCCACCCGTCCTGATACCGACGCTTAATACTCCACACCTAGTCGATACTACGCCCTCGACAGCCCATACCATAGAAAAAGGCTCACAAAGCTGCACTCGGTCTGCCATACGTTGCTGCGAAGAGTTGGATCATGGTCGAGGTTCCAAGCCCGACGGTATGCCCTTCCGAACCGCCATGCATCGATACCGACGATACCGGTGTTGATACCGATGGTCCGCCCCGGTACCGGAGTTCGTTACGTGTGCTAGGTCAAGACCACGCCATCGGAGATCTACGTCGAGAGGAAGGTTGGGAAATGAATCAAGTCCACCGTACGCTGCTTCGATCTCGGAGGAGGCCATCGATCCGACTCGGAGGGGAAGCCAAGCAATGCCCAGTCGAGTCAGGCGACGCGTACCGGTCGATATCGAGGGGCTAGAGTGATGCTCAGGGACGATCCCAGGGTACTGATTGGTACCGAACGGTAGAGTACCCCATTGCCAAGGTTGGGTTGTACCGACACGTCAACATCGGAGCACGCCGTCCGATCGATCGGTAGACGCCCAGACTGACGCCGCACGGATCATGATACCGGAACAAAGGTAAATCAGGATGACGTGCTTCTCCTACGACAGGGACATCGCCAGGAGCGCCCATGCGGTAGCTTGAGACACGTCCTTAATTTAGCGCTGGTCGACGTCGGTATCGCCGCCCTACCTCGGTATCACTCGTCGTGAGTTTTCATTGGGTTCTTGTCTCGTCCCACCCTATTCTTAGCTACCCCCTGATAAAACTTCTTATTCATTCATCATCTTATGTTTCCCCTGATTGTAATTTTACATTCAATTCGACCTTATGTTCCATTTCTTGTACCGGATTACGGTACGATTCGACTTGTAAAAACCCCCCATTTGGTATCTTGAATGGCTACGGTATTATGGTATTTATAGCCTGCATGTTCTACTGTAGCAAACCAGCTAATCTGAGAGGAACTTCCAGAGTGAAGGACCGGGTTTTGCTCATCCCGTTCAAGTCCCCGTTCGTTCGTCTCGTCTCGTAGTCACCGGTATCGATACCGGTAGTCGTCGTTCTCGTCTTCGTCGCCCTCGTCTCTCGTCTCACGACCAGTCCTATCAAAAACACCTCCTCAGCTCGCTTCCTCTACTGCTTCGTTCTCTCTACCGTAATACCGGACACCAGACGACTCGGTATCGACGGATTCGTCTCGGTATTGATCGTCTCCTGATACCTCTCCTCTTGAGCGGTCACCTATAGTCTCCTGTACTCATCAATCCAGCCAGGCCCTACTATTCTCTCTTGACGACTTGTCTGTGACTGTACGACTTAGTACCGCCACGTACCGGCCCTCCCAACGCATCTAAATCGTACCCCCCTCATCCGGTATTTCTAATACCGGCCGCGTTCTCGCACATTCAACGCCGATCGAAACTACCCCGGATGGGACCGGTTAATTTCACTGGCCGGAAACGATCAGGATCGACAGCGAGAAGCGAAGAACACGCGAATCTAATACAATCCGAAGCCGACGATCAAGAAGCATCGGCTAGCAACGCTAATCCCGACGATCACACTAAACCTTCGCAAACGATGCAGCAAGTACAGCAACCTCCAACGGCTTGCTATAAATGCAGAAGAGTGCGACAGATCATCGAAGACCTACACAAGATAATACTACGGGAGGCAACGGGCATGTTGACATATCATGTGTCCAGCGAACGAGCAACAGCTTATCGAGAATACCACAATCCCCCAGAGGTCGTTCGAAATCGCACGAGGTCAACAATAGCAATGGATACGGCAATAGGCATGCAACCAAAGACGCACTGGACAATAGTAGGAATCCACGATATATTAGCACTCGAGTGCCCAAGCACATTCGTGGAGATCAGTGCAGACTATGTTACGAACCGCCGATCACCGATAACAGCGGCATGGGTTGCAAACACACTCAGGGAACTATGGGCATACTGCAAAGCTATTCGACTACAAGGAGACCTATACCTAGGCTGGAGAATACCTTCGAACGATACTCGACGAAGTGTACGGCTACTCATCGCCATAGGCACATACGTTAAACCACCTTGGTTTCCCCACGATGATATCCGATGTCGAATCACACTTGACGGCCCCGAACAAGAGTCCCGAGGCGACAAGCAAATCACAGCCTTCATAGCCCCAGATGCTATACAACGGAACCCCGACGGAATTCCTTAAATGCACGAGCAACTGCGGACGAGCGAACTTTAACTACGGCGCAGCCATGCAAAACCAATGGCATACGAACACGCATTCAATGACTCACTCACTGACTCACTCTATGCACAGGGCGCAGCACAAGGCCGACCCCGAGCATAGGTTTAAATTCAGTTCAAGTCAAGATGAGTCAACGCCGAGTCATCGCCTTGCACAGGGCGCAGTCGATGAGTCAATCCGCAGCAGAACAATAGGAATACCGCACGAGTTTGGAAGCTAGAATAACGAATCAGATCGAGAGTAGGAACTACGGAGCGTAGGAAGTGGTCCGTCCACAACATGAGGAAAAGGTATAAATAGTTGTAGACTTAGACCGTAGCTCCCTATCTTTCTTTCGATCGTCTTGTACATCGAGTCCTCTTAGGCATCTAGCTTCTAATCTGAAGACCACCTAATCTGCTTAACCTCTCTTACCCTACGGCGTGGAACGATTGATTAGTCGCCCACCGACTAGGGAAGCTTACGAACGGCAGTCGACACTGTCCTACTAGTCTGTCAACAAGGTTGAGGCCCGACTTGATTAGCCAAACGAGAGCGTCTGAGGCAACGCTTAGTATACTTGGGAATCTGCCCTGCTTGTGAAAACCGAGTAGGCTCCGGAAACTCTTAGAAAAGCATCGCCGAACCCGTAACACTGCAGACCGTCCTATTGTGGTTACTGTATAGTCCCTTTAGGGCGAGCGTTTTCTAACAGATACCCACGCTTGGACCTCCTCCTCGTTTGCCAGGTTGCTCTCCCAGAAACCACCCGGTAAATGTGCGAGATCGCGGCCGGTACCGGAGGTACCGGTCGAGGGATGTATGGTATAAGAATACGGGGAGGGCCAAATGAGGCAGTACTTATCCAGTACGCTCACGGTACTTGTTGTCTGTAGAAGGGGGATGTAAAGAGAGCCAAAGGAATAATAGAAAGGGGTGTTGGATCAGCTAGATGTCGGGGGGAATGTGTTCTTGTCTGGAATCGAGAGGGTCGGTACCGTGGGAAAAATGTCGGTACAGGTCGGTACTTGAACAAACGGGATCGGTATGTGCAGAAACGTTGTAAAACAAAAGCTCAGTACAGAAACAAAAGGTGGATGTGCAAAATATGAAGAATAACAAAATGTCGGTACCGTGGGAAAAACATCGGTACAGGTCGGTACTGCAAGGAAACTGCTAGCACGGGGTGGTATAGCAAGAAACAGTCTGGGGGAGGCTGGTGGCTGAGAGTGTTGACTGGACTGGGAAGGAAACCTGAGCCCTCACACGGGAGGCTAACTCTGAAGGTTCACTTGAGACGAAACTGGGATGGGACTGGGACGAAGCTTGAGATGAGACTGAGATGGAACTGAGAAGGGGGTGAGGAAACCCGAGCCCTCACGTTAGAGGCTAGCTCCTAAGATTACCTGGAGAGCTACTACGTACAGGAGGAGATATTTATACTACTGTACCGTAGTTAGCTCATAAGTCCAAAAGGAGAAAGTAAAAAAGGAAGATCAAAACAAAGAAAAATGTCATAAGAAGAATGAATACAGTAGAGCCATCAGGGGGACAACAAGAAAGGGTTAGGTAGGACAAGATACCAATGAAAACGTAGTATATAGTACCCCTGGATGAAAAGTCCTCAGGACAAGAGATTTGAGCCCCTGCCAATTGATACCGACACGTTCCTGGTGGTACCGGACCTGAAAACCTTAATGGATACTGACCCTGAGCTTCTCCAAAGAACCAGCATGCATTCTCCAACCATCAGGAATAAATACCAGAGAGGGAGACGTCCGATCCATGTCATGAGAGCACGTCGAATTGTCAAATTGTCTCGGTACCGGGTTTCTCGGCACTCGGCACTCTCGGTATTCTCGGTACCGGGTTTCTTGGCGCTCGGTACCGGTACTCTCAGCGTTCGGTATCTTGAGAAATGGGACCAACGGTTTCTCTAGGTGTGCTGGAGGATACTGGAAGGTGTAGATAGGACCGTACCATAGCATGGGGTAAGCATAGAATGGGATACCGGGCTTGATACCGAGCTCAGCTGCACGTAGTTCTCTTCACCGGGACCACGTATTCGAGCTCAGCTGCCCACGCATTGGCTTTATCATTGGGAATACCCATTCGTTCTAAGCTGGCTGGGTTGGTCCAGTTTGTCAACGACGCTGTCATAATGTGATGGTGACGTATCGTTCTTATATGATGGTGAGCTCGCCAGGACTGTCTTAAGTCCGGAACTGTGAGGGGAGTGTAGAGCATTGCATCCGGGTGAGTACCCCGAGACTGATTAGCGCCATAGCACGTTGCTTTGTCTGGATCATCTGCGTACGTAATTTCTGGATGATCTTCCATCCAATCACTGAAAAATTCAGTGCGTTCCTGTCCCCCTTCGCTTCTATGGAAGATGTTGCCGGAGGACCACGGGCCGGCGGCGTTAAAGTCGCCGCCGATTATCGAAGTATCCGGGAAGCCCGCGTTGAATCTATCACGGATTTTCGGCCATTCCTCGTTGTGGGAAGTGTGAGGACAGTATACGGAGAAAAAATGGATGTTGCCTCTACTCAAATGGAGTTCGACATGTACCATTGTCTGTGCCGGGACGTCATTGATGATCGAAAAATTAATGCCGTTGGGGATGGCTATTCCGACCCATGGCGCAGCGCCTTGAGCTAAAACCATACGGTGTCCACTGAAAAGGGGGGCACCCAGTTCCCGCATTTCCTGTTGTTCTCTCGTGTGAGCTGTCCCGACCGGGTGGTGAGGTATCTCCTGGATACACCAGACGTCGAGATCCCATGCCGATAAATAGTTTTTTTGCAACCGGTTTTGAGCCATATATAGCACCAAAGTGGAACGACCAGCGTTATAAGATACTATTCGTATTTGGCCCCGCATTTAGTATGCAGGAGGGGACGACGAGCGCGGGTTCTCAAACCGCGGACGTTGGGGACAGTTGGATGTGTTGGCCCGGTGCGGCCCTTTACAGTTGACGCAACGAATCACGTGCGTACATTCGTTAGCCGAGGTGCACGTGTCACATTTCTTCTTGCACATTTCCGTCTGGTGCGGTTCGGCGCATCTGGCGCATCGGAAGTTCTCGACGCAGTCCTGGTCGCTGTGTCTGTAGCGGTAGCACTTTCGGCACTGAATCGGCCCTGAGCGAGCTCTCTGCTCGACAGCGTACTGGTAGTGCCCGTAGAAGCGGATTGCTTTCTTTACGGTGCCGGTTTTGTAAAATATTGCCTCCTTCGACTTAAGGGGGTGAGACACTGACACCATGATCGAGCATGTAGCGGCGCGGTTTTTGTTGAGCATCCCTTGTAAGAAATCTGGTTTGCCCATGAAGCGTGGGGCCTCCGTGAAAGGGAATTCCAAGAAGACAGCATTAGCCAGGCGTAGTTCGATGGCGACTTCCTCGGGGGTGTGCATTTTCTTTGTGACCGGGTTAAGAATGGGGAAGCCAGGTACGATAAACTGGAAAGATTCCGCCCTCGGGGTGAATTCTACCGAAGTCATTGCATCGAATGTCACGCGGAGTTTCTCCTGAATGTTAGCCGCCCACGCATTGCCCATTTCCGCTGCGTCTGCACGCGCATCGATGTCTACCAGGAAATCTCCACGAAGGGCCCAGTAAGCCTTGCAGATGACAAACAATCCGCCCTTTGGGGGAACAGGACGTGCCGCTCGAGCGAGGACGTACATCTCCTCACGCGATAGGTTAGGGCGGGGTTGTATGGTAAAAGGCAGAGTGGTTGCTACTTTTGCCTTCTTCGTGCGGATTTCATTAACCATCGGCCGCTTCTTCTGAATAGGTTTAGGGGCCCTGGGTTGGTTTCCAGCCACCTGCGCGTACGTGTGTGAACCTGCATTACGACGCGTAACCTGAACGAAAGCTTGTGGCTCCGCCGCTGGGACGTAGCGGATGTATTGCTCCGGTATGCCGCTGCGTTCGTTAGACGAGTTTAACGCGTCGACGTCAATGACTTCATGGGCAGGGGCCTTGCCTGGGCCTGTGTCCTGCCTTGCACCTTTGGGGGTAGTGTTATGCGCCGATTGCGCGACAGGGGCCACTACCTGCACACCTGCACGTCGGCTAGGGCCTACGGCCTGGGGTGCTTTATGCTGTCCTCCACCCGGGGCAGCACCCTGCACAGCGGGAGGTTGTGCCCACCTAGATGCCTAGAGTCCTTGACCCCCTGTGGCCGCCTGGTGGACGGGAACCGGCAAACGTCCCTGTTCTACCTTCTTCATCCTTTCCCCTAAGACGGCCAGTTGCTTCCTGGTCTCATCCGCCGCCTCTCGTGCCTGGCGGCCGGCCAACACCTGTTCCTCACTCATCACCTTAAGGCGGTCCAGAATCGCGTAAAGCTGCGGGTCCACATCCTTTCCGTACGTCGGGTATACGGCCGGTGTGATCGCACAATTGCTGGCCAGGAGGCGTAGACCATCCTCGAAACCTCCTGGGTAGAGAGACTCCTTCATGTATCCCCCTGAGAAACCCCACATGAAACGGTCCATGCTGTCGCCCGTCGCGAAAGGGCCATCTTCACGTGACTGGGAAATAGCTGAGAAAAGCATCGCTGTGACTTTGCCTAGTGTGTGGCCCATCTGTTCGAAGTTGTGTGCTTCCGAGCCCAGTTGGGATCCGACTGATTCAGCAACTAATTCCGGGGTGTGGAGCTCCTGTTAGAAAACGCTCGCCCTAAAGGGACTATACAGTAACCACAATAGGACGGTCTCCTCAGTGTTACGGGTTCGGCGATGCTTTTCTAAGAGTTTCCGGAGCCTACTCGGTTTTCACAAGCAGGGCAGATTCCCAAGTATACTAAGCGTTGCCTCAGACGTTTTCGTTTAGCTAATCAAGTCGGGCCTCAACCTCGTTGACAGACTAGTAGGACAGTGTCCACTGCCGTTCGTAAGCTTCCCTAGTCGGTGGACGACTAATCAATCGTTCCACGCCGTAGAGTAAGAGAGGTTAAGCAGATTAGGTGGTCTTCAGATTAGAAGCTAGATGCCTAAGAGGACTCGATGTACAAGACGATCGAAAGAAAGATAGGGAGCTACGGTCTAAGTCTACAACTATTTATACCTTTTCCTCATGTTGTGGACGGACCACTTCCTACGCTCCGTAGTTCCTACTCTCGATCTGATTCGTTATTCTAGCTTCCAAACTCGTGCGGTATTCCTATTGTTCTGCTGCGGATTGACTCATCGACTGCGCCCTGTGCAAGGCGATGACTCGGCGTTGACTCATCTTGACTTGAACTGAATTGAAACCTATGCTCGGGGTCGGCCTTGTGCTGTGCTCTGTGCATAGAGTGAGTCAGTGAGTGAGTCATTGAATGCGTGTTCGTATGCCATTGGTTTTGCATGGCTGCGCTGTAGTTAAAGTTCGCTCGTCCGCAGTTGCTCGTGCATTTAAGGAATTCCGTCGGGGTTCCGTTGTATAGCATCTGGGGCTATGAAGGCTGTGATTTGCTTGTCGCCTCGGGACTCTCGTTCGGGGCCGTCAAGTGTGATTCGACATCAGATATCATCGTGGGAAAACCAAGGTGGTTTAACGTAGGTGCCTATGGCGATGAGTAGCCGTACACTTCGTCGAGTATCATTCGAAGGTATTCTCCAGCCTAGGTATAGGTCTCCTTGTAGTCGAATAGCTTTGCAGTATGCCCATAGTTCCCTGAGTGTGTTTGCAACCCATGCCGCTGTTATCGGTGATCGGCGGTTCGTAACATAGTCTGCACTGATCTCCACGAATGTGCTTGGGCACTCGAGTGCTAATATGTCGTGGATTCCTACTATTGTCCAGTGCGTCTTTGGTTGCATGCCTATTGCCGTATCCATTGCTATTGTTGACCTCGTGCGATTTCGAACGACCTCTGGGGGATTGTGGTATTCTCGATAAGCTGTTGCTCGTTCGCTGGACACATGATACGTTAATATGCCCGTTGCCTCCCGTAGTATTATCTTGTGTAGGTCTTCGATGATCTGTCGCACTCTTCTGCATTTATAGCAAGCCGTTGGGGGTTGCTGTACTTGCTGCATCGTTTGCGAAGGTTTAGTGTGATCGTCGGGATTAGCGTTGCTAGCCGATGCTTCTTGATTGTCGGCTTCAGATTGTATTAGCCGTGCGTGTTCTCCGCTTCTCGCTGTCGATCCTGATCGTCTCCGGCTAGTGAAATTAACCGGTCCCATCCGGGGTAGTTTCGATCGACGTTCCTAATCGAATCAAAATTTCAGCACAATCCTTTCAGTATCCCGTCTGTGGGCCTGCGCAGGGTTAGCAACAAACGCCCTGGCATACAACACGACGGCTCAAAGGAAGGAGCGGTGGTGGGACGAGGAGTGCGATCGGCGGGTGGAAGAGGCGGTGCCAGACCTCCTGTACTGGATCCGCAATAAGAGGATGCAGTGGTACAAGACACGCTTCGATGAAGTCGGTAACAGTATCCCGTGGAAGTTCCATAAACATGGCCTTCCCCGCCGACAAGTAATGATCCCTACGCTGACAGTTCCCTTTCGGGCAGTTAGACACGTCAAGATTGCGGAAGTGTTCAAGCAACACTACTTCCCAGAACAGGGACAACAAGGCGCTCGGGACGTGGCCCTGCAGTCCCGCAACACCTGGAGACCGTTCACGGAAAGCGAGGTCCTGATCAGCCTGAAGGGAATCCCACCCAACAGCGCACCGGGACCGTCAGGGATGACGTATCATGCAATACGGCCCCTGGTGATTGCTCATGTAGGAGCGTTTACTCGGCTTTTCAATGCCATCACCCGGTGGGAAATTTACCCTGCAGAATTCAAGCGCTCCGTCGTAGCAATGGTCAAGAAGCCCAAGCCCTATCCGTCAGATACACCAAGAGCTTACCGCCCAATATGCGTGGAAGAAGTGCTAGCAAAACTGCTCGAACGTATGTTGACAGCGCGTATCCAGTCCCTTCTGCATCACCACCAGAGGTTCGACCGAAGACAATACAGCGGCAGAAGAGGCTTGTCAGTTATGACGGCCTGGCACTCCCTCCTCTCAAACATTCGCGACAGAGAAGCAATGTACACGATGGTTGGATTCGATATCCAAGGTTTCTTCGATGCAGTCAAGCCGGAGTTCCTCCAACAGGGTATGGACGCTCTAGGAGTCCCGCAATCCATTACAAGGACGGTCATGGCCTTCATGCGCGAACGTACCATCGCTTTCTCTTTTAACGGACAAAGATCGCAATGGTATACAAAGCCATACATTGGAGTGCCCCAAGGTTCCCCCATGTCCCCGGTGCTCGCAAACATAGCGGCCAACGTTGCACTACAACGAGCTAACAACAGGAACCTATGGTTTTACATGGACGATGGCCTTCTACTCACTGAAGGACGAAGCGCTTACGAACTTCGCTGTTCCACTCAAGAGGGAATCAACGAGGTCAACAATGTATTCAAAGACATTGGTCTACACATCGACAAGTCGTCAATTAAGGGAACTACCCAAACCGGTAGAAGGATGTATAGGGGGGGAAGCGCGGGTGCTTTTGGCATCGTCGGTGTACCAATGAGTGTGGACGGAGTTCAGGTGGAATGGTCCCAACCTACAATTAAATGGTTGGGAATAGAGATGCGGCACGACAGGAGTTTCTCGCCGCACGTTATGGGACGCGTAAACGCGGCTAGACACACATGGAACACTCTACGATGGATGTCGGGCGCGTCACGAGGTCTTCGACTTAAAGCGCTTAGGCGCTACTATCAGAATATCCTTCTACCGGTCATGTCATGGGGAGCGCCTATATGGATGGTCTCCCAACCGGAGCTGATAACACAATTCAATGGAATACACCTACGCGCGATGAAGGACATAGGTGGCTGGCTACCCTACACAAAGTTAGAAGTTATGGAAGTACTGGCAGGGATCCCACCCCTGGCGCTTTCGTTTTCTTACATTACAGAAACGCAAAACGCGATGATTGATGCGAATAGAATGGGATCGCCCGCGATCAGAGAGGAATACATGCGCGGCATCTCAAGGCGACCTATAGTCCCATGCTCACCTTTCCCAAGACCGGAGTACACGACGGTGTGGCACCGAATGACGGCGCGTGTCCTAGAGCGCAGCACGAATAGTCGCACCCCATGCGTATGGCTGTACACGAGTGAGATACCGCGGAGGGTGGAAGTTTGGACGGACAACGGGTCGGCGGCCCTGGAAAAACAGGTAGCCTACGCGGCCACGGCAGACACCAACGTGTTTTCTTTAGCTTTAGTTTCGATTTCAAAGTTTATCTATAATCATTTGGTTCACCCCTTCGTAGAATATGTAGTTCCCACCAGAGTCCCCATTTATTTCCCTTTAGAGCTTCGATCAGCCTTGATTTCACCATCGCGCCTTCATACCGCTTTGATCGAACAAATCGTAGGGGCGCTTGCTCAGACGAACATTTTCTTTTATTTTCTATGTTTACCCACCAGGTGCTTCCCGAGAAAACCACCTCTGGAAGACGACGAGTTCTCTCTCTTCCCGGCAGCGACGGTCGAAGGCGTCAGGGAGTCTGCACGCGCAGCTATCCCTGAAGCGTGGAAAGCTATACTGCAACAGACGAACACCGCAGCACATCACACGATGGAAACTCCTTCTTAACGTTTCCTACTCAGCCAAGCCAAACCAACGCCGGTCCACATCACTCACTCTAATCTAAACAGGATCGGTGAGACTACCGCCTTACGATTACTAGCAGGGGTCGCCGCGGTAGGAGAAGTCATGGGGAGAATAAACCCCTCGATAGACCTAGCATGCAGGATGTGCGGGGAACTGGAAACGATACGACATCGCCTGTTGGAATGTCCGATTTGCCGCAGGGCCTTCCCGGACGCCTGGAACTTAGACTGGTTTCACCGGTTTAACAACCTCTTCCCTTCCATTCACCTTTTGGTGGATGTTTTCAAACCGCCGTGAACAGTAGGTTTTTGTACGCGCTCTCTTGAGTGACGTTTTCCTACATCGTCCGCGAGCGACTTTATAGATACAACTTCGGTTCAAGTTTACTTGTGTTCGGTGCAACCCAGTCTCAGTACGTTGGGGATATGTAGGCGACAAGCCATTATTATTATATTACGAATAAATTCGTTTGTCAATTGCCCTTAAATTTAGATACATGCAGAAACCAGTATTTATTCATGAAAGGAGGGTAGAGTCTCTGTCCTAGACTCCTAGAAAATGTAGTCACTGGCACAGTCCAGTTTTCAAATTACACCAGGCTGTGTGGTCATTGCGTGATCCAGTCGGCAGCACTCCGAACCAGTACGAGCTCGGTAGCGTTCCGAGCACGGTTCAGAAAATACGAAGACCGATGCTACAAAAGGCATAGTCACATCTACCTCCTGCAAAGACATAGGAAGAATAAAGGGAAAATGGAAGATTATTTCAAGGCAGTGTTCCGTATCCACGTGTTTTGCTTGGTCCGTCACCAACACGTTGTCTACACGTTCACAGTGAGTACTTCAGGTATCTAAACCATTCGCATTGAACAAAATACCTGTAGATATGCCAGCCAAAGCAATACTAGAGTCAAATCCACTCCCGCTCAGCGATACTCTGCACGATCTTGCTGTCCTTCGGGCGGCGGATGTTGATTTGGCTGCATTCTTGCCAGTTCCTTCCGATCACTCTCAGAATGCACCTCCTATCCAAACATCCGCGGATATCTCAGTCTCTGAGCGCGATCGACTGGCGGACAAGTCATATGAGTATGTCCGTGAAGGGAGGGCCGCCATTAGACTACTCCATCGCGGAGACGTAGATAGTCAGGGCGCGAGAGTCGACAAAGTCCGTACCGAGTTGGAGGAGATTCTCATCGGTTTAGAAACACAAGAGGATGGTGGTAGATAAACACGCCCTTATCTAGCGATTCGTAGTCCATGTTGGACGTAAGTAGCGTAGCGAGTAATGATGGAAGGAGTAGGATGAAAAATGATGAAAAAATAGTCGCGTAAAATTGGGTGAACTCCGATTATAAGACCCTCACAACACGCGCTTTGCATCCTGCTCACGACCTTCAACGTACTCCCTGTTCAACCAGGTTCACATCTCGCATTGAGATTTCTCATTGCCACCGTCGACGTCGTCGTTGACAAAAATGGCCGCTCAAGGCGCTCTTCTGGTGGCACTATTCGCTGTTCGCCTTTCCTATGTCGTGTTGTTACTCGCCACAGCTCTGTCTTTGCTCGCCGTTAAGCCTGCATCTACTCTTGTATCTTCTTCTTCTCCCATTGTTTCTGTTGTTGTCTCTGTTACTACCCCGCGCCGTTCACTTATCATATCGCTTGTGAGCTCGCCTTTTTCGCAGCACTCCGTTATCATCGCTGAAGCTTGTTTCACTGTTCTAGGTTTCTCTTATCGCATTGACATATTTCCTAGATGGATTTGCACTCATACTTCATTCTGTACTGAGCAAAATATGGCAAGGAACTCCATCGCATGGACCATGGATCGCGCAATGGACTGGTTTGGAAGCTGAAGCCGTGGGTGGTTTACTAGCCTCTGGACTTCTCGCCAT
Source organism: Inonotus obliquus (assembly GCA_032164295.1). Taxonomy (NCBI): domain Eukaryota; kingdom Fungi; phylum Basidiomycota; class Agaricomycetes; order Hymenochaetales; family Hymenochaetaceae; genus Inonotus; species Inonotus obliquus. The sequence goes on along the minus strand of JAJHTX010000006.1, from coordinate 521,740 downwards.
CCTTGGTGTATGGAAGGAGACCCAAGGTGCCACCGTTTGGACCTTGAAGAGGCCGAAGGCATGGACCCTACTGGCTCTTGTTGGGACTATCGCTGAGGTTGTACTGCTCGCGTTGACCGTGGACTTCCGCACCCGACGTGTGTTATCCGTCTTTCTTACGTAGTAATCTGCTAACCCAGATGGTTTCTTGATACAGCTCCAATTGGAATTCCAGAAGCTCCTCCCAGAACAAATTTCGTGACTCTGATCCATGTCCTTTTCCCTGCCCTCCGTCTTCTCGTCCTTGTTCCGTTGTACGCGATTTTGGCTTTCCCACGTGTGAGCTATGTTCCAGCATCCGACATCCGTCAAACGAATGGGAGCACAGCTGCTGTGGTGGAGGAAAACACGAGTTTGCTCGCACCAGCGGCAGAAGAGGGTGCTTTACTCAATCAGGGATTGAGAGCCACCGATACTCAATCGGCATACGGTACCTTCAGGTCGTCGCGTTCACTTGCACCGACGACGCCTACGAGATCGCATACACCTGCGCCAAGCGTAACTCAGGATGTTCTTCAGGTGAGTATATTCTGGGGAAAGTCATGGTCAGATACTGAGTCGTGTGACCTCAAATAGACCGTGAAGGGTCCATCGTCCAAACTCAAGGTAGAGTCCAACGCGATGAGACCAGAAGACCTTACGTGGGGAGATGTCTATCGTCGACTTAAAAAGCTGACGCCGTACCTCTGGCCCAAGAATAATGTGTGGTTGCAATTTCTTGCCGTGAGTCCCGAAAATGCAGTCTATTAATGAATAATAAAATGCTGACCTCGTGACGACGTCATCCATCAGTTTCTATGTGTGCTCGTGCTTCTCGTTGGTCGCCTGGTTAATATCGCAGTCCCGCTGACCCTAGGTCGCCTACTTGAAATCCTCGAAAAGCAGTACAGGTCTGAGCCAACACAGGAATCGTTCTGGCCGTATCTTGTCGGTTTTATCGTTCTTCGATTCCTACAAGGGCCTGGAGGGTTAAATGCCCTGCGTGATGTAAGTGGTCATGAATCATAACAATACCATACTGACGGTACGTGTTTCAGACTTTTTGGGCACCCGTCATGCAGTACTCGGATCGAGGTGAGCCAAGAAGCATGCTTATCCACCATTTTTTCAGGTATTAACTACAGGATTGCAGAGATGTCACAAATGAGCTTCAATCATCTCCTGTCTCTCTCTCTTTCCTGGCACCTTCGTCGCAAGACTGGTGAAGTCCTGCGTATTCTTGACAGAGGCTCCGCTATCAACCGCGTGTTTGAACTTCTGTTATTCAACATCCTGCCAACTTTCATCGATATGTTATTCGCCCTTGCCATTTTCGTTTGGAAGTTTGACTGGACGCTCGCCGTGGTTGTCGCCTTCGTCATGTTTAGCTATGGTATGTCCTGCGATCTAGTTCCAAGATTTATCCTTTTCTGACTACGCGAACCAGTTGGTGTTAGCGTCACTCTCACTACCTGGCGTACTCGCTTGAGGAGACAGATGAATGACAAGGACATTGTGCGTGCTTTTAAGATCAGTCTCTTGGTCTTATATCTTATGCTGTATCAAGATCACGCGAGGAATACACACCGACTGCCTCTTGAATTACGAAACTGTCAAGTACTTTGGCGGCGAAGGCTTCGAGAATGAACGGTATGCTAATGCGATCAAGGATTATCAGTCACTGGAATACCGCGTTATCAGTACGTAATATCGGGGATGCCTATGCTTTCGTGCCGATTCAAACCCTCCTTTCCAGTGTCCCTTAATCTTCTGAATCTAACTCAGAACTTGTTAATGGTATGCACGAAAACTTTAATTGATTACGACCGAGAGTGCTCACGAACCCCCTTTCCACGGTTGCTTTCTCACAGACCATCGGATTCCTTGTCGGAGGAATGATCGTTGCTTTACGTGTGACCAATCATCTATCTTCAGCTAGTGACTTCGTGGTCTTTATCACGTTCTTGGCTCAAGTGAGTAGCATTCTGAGCTTATTTCGCCAAGATTCTGGCTCAATATTAACTATTAATCCTTCTTAGGTGTACGGACCCTTGAATCAGCTGGGTTTCATCTACAGACAGATCAACACGAGTCTGGTAGATACGGAGCGTCTAATGAAGCTCCTTGACGAGCCAACAGATGTTAATGATAGACCGGGAGCTCCGGACCTGATTGTCGACAATGGAGAAATCGAGTTCGGTGAGCATTGAATTGATGTGAAGAGAAGCAGAAGTAATTTAAGAATTGGATCATAGACAATGTGTCGTTCTCATACGACAGCCGAACTACTGCACTCAAAGGAGTGTCCTTCAAGGTTCCCAAAGGCTCCTCGGTTGCCCTGGTTGGCGAATCGGGATCTGGCAAATCGACAATTCTTCGCCTCCTCTATCGCTTCTACGATCTGAAGGAGGGGAATGGGAAAATTCTTATTGACGGCCAAGACATTCGTGACGTTACGCAGGCCTCCCTCCGTAAAGCAATTGGTGTCGTGCCACAAGATTCTGTTCTCTTCAACGCAAGCATTGCCTACAATATTGGGTAAGTCGAACTGCAAGCAGTTTAGAGTTTCATTTGTTCACGTCTCTCGTAAGATACGGCAAGTTCGGATCGTCTCGTGAAGAGATCGAAGCTGCTGCAAAGACCGCCCAAATCCACGATAGAATATTGACCTTCCCGGATGAATATGATACTAAGGTTGGCGAGCGCGGTGTGCGCTTGAGCGGCGGCGAGAAGCAGCGTGTCGCTATCGCTCGGACACTTCTCAAGAATCCACCAATCCTGCTGCTTGATGAGGCAACGAGGTAGGTTTAGAGTTCTTGCTCCCCGTGCTGTTATGTCCTACCACGGGCGCGATCTGTCCGGCGACTGATGAGTATTCATATTTGACTCTGATAGTGCATTGGACACGTCAACGGAGAAAGATATTCAGAATGCATTTCAAAACCTCGTGCAAGGCCGATCGTCCCTATCCATTGCTCATCGCCTCTCGGTATGTGCACAGCGCTTCCTATTTCGCGTGTCTATATCTAAAGCTTATCGCGCACGATCTTTTCATAGACCATTGCCTCGGCGGATGTGTACGTAAATCCCTTCCGCTCTGCTTCCCTGCATTTTTACATGAGCTTCGCAATCATACTCAAACCGTCTTTCCAATTGTAGGATTCTGGTTCTCAAAGATGGACAAATTATTGAACAAGGAAGCCATCGCGAGCTGCTCGAAAGGGGAGGCGTCTTTGCCGCAATGTGGGCCGACCAAATCCGTTCGGAGGATCCTGAATTTGCAACGAATGAAATCAAACAAGAAGTTAGCGGGTTCTCTGTGGAGCAGAGCGGTAAAGGCGCCGAGACAGAGGCTCCGAGTTCCGCTGTGCCTCAAGATGCTGCCGCTGGTGCTGTGAAGGATACGGTCGTGGCCGCTGCGGTGTCTGAAGAATCTACTGCAGTACCTTACGCGGATGGAAAAGAACCGACGGATAAAATACCCGAGGCAATATCCTCAGTTGTAGTCCCGGAGTCAGCTGCGAATGAGCATGCCGTGAGCCACAAGTCCGAGCCTTCTACATCCGCCGATGCCCCTGTCGCTTTCCCGGTCGGCGAATCAGGTGTGGCATTCCCAACAAGCAGTGAAGCTGTGTCGTTCCCAGCGACGGACGAACCTGGATCGCAGACGGACTTGGGAGTGTCGCCGCCTGGAGGGGTAACGTTTGATAGCAGCGTGCGAGGGTCGCCGCGTAGTGGGACACCTGACCCGACGGATCCGAAGAGGAAGCGGACGGCATCTATCCAGCGCTTCGCCCGTAGAGTTTCGCTCATGCGGCGCCAGGGATCAACGCCGTCTGGACAAAGTTCTCCGCTCAAGGGCCGCGAAAGCAAGGACGAAGGAAGCGAACGGGAAGAAGGGAGTGTCCGGGATGATAGCCCAGCGGCAAGTGTACAAGAGGGCAAGAAGATGAGAGACAAATTGAAGAAGCGGCTATCTATGGGCAAGTCTTAGACTCTACGACGGACGAATGATAGTTACATGATTGATTTTTTTTCACGATCGCGACGACTGTTTCTTTCTTTTCATTCATATTTGAACCACATATCATTTCTGCAAGCATGCATGTTTTTAGTGTCAGGAGATCCGAATGGGAACCTTATCTGTGAGGGGGGAAGTGGAATGAAAGCGGCTATGAGTTGAGATGGCCTCGACCCATTTCTGGAGTGCAGATCTGTTCTCGATTCGCACAGCATTTACTATATAAAGGAACAAATCTTCTCATCTCCGTTCTCCCCATCCCCCTCTTCCTCCCTCCATCCGCGTCCTGTTTCCGTCCGGCTCGTTTTCCCACTTGTCGCTCTCTGCTTCCCCATTACTCACAATGACTTCCACAAAAGTTTACGTCGGGTCCGTCTCTCCTCACTGGGCTCCTGTCCCTCTCGAATCATCTTTATCCATGTCGACTGATGCGTCTCCACATGTATAGCAATTTGTCGTGGAATACAACCGATGATACCCTTCGTAAAGTCAGTCTGCTCCGTGTCTGCTTGTTTTCCGTGACCGATTTGCGAACTGTGACTGTTTTTTTTTTCATTGCTTTTGTGCTGCTTGCCTCGACCCTGCATTGCACGTTTACAGGCGTTCTCGGACTATGGCCAGGTTGTTGATGTGCGCTCTCTCCCTCCTATCTGTCCGTTTGTTCCCGTGCCTCACAAAGACCGTCTCTCCATATGAAACACATGAATTTTTTCATTCGTCTGCGCGGTAAATTGACCATGATTTCGTAATAAACTGGGCGCTTCTACGTTGTTGACTCGATATATGCGCGCCACCCCGCCACTTCGCCACACATTACATTCGTCACTCTTGACGTACACTCTTGCGTCACTAGTCGATCGTCATGCGTGACCGCGACACAGGCCGTTCCCGTGGCTTCGGCTTCGTGACCTTCAGTAACGAGTCTGAGGCAACTGGCGCAATCAGCGCCCTCAACGAGCAGGAGTTTGAGGGCAGGCGCATCAAGGTCAACTTTGCCAACGCTCGCCCTCAACCTAACCAGAACTCCCAAGGTGGCGGTGGTGAGTACAACTCGTCTTTTAATTGATCAAGGATAGTCTCAACTCCATCGTGTAGGCCAATACGGCGGAGGAATGGGCGGTGGTTACAATGCTGGTGGTAAGAAGAATGTCTAGTTCACAGTGGACAATCTAACGAATGTTTCATCAGCAGGCGGATACAACGTCGGAGGCTATGGTAAGCTCCTTGAATTCTAGTACTTTGGCAAACGAGCTAATCGCGTCCCAATTTTTGACTAGGAGGTGGGTTTAACGCCGGTGTGTCGAGGCGCCTGTGTGCTTACTGAGGTGTTGAGTCTAATCTCTCTCTGACTAAGGTACAGGCTTCAGCGGTGGCTACGGTGGCGGCTATCCCCAACAAGGCTTCGGTGGCGGCTACCCCCAGCAGGGCGGTGGAGGCTACTAAACCACCAAGGGTTTGTGCATTCTGCTTCAGCCCACTGCCGAGAAGATTCTAATAACAACTCCTTCACTTAGCTATGACTTTCCACGGCTCCGACTCCACATTTCTCTTTATTTTCATCGCTCGCCTTCCAATCATCGGTGTCCGTCCAAGTATCGCAAGGCCAAATAAATTTCCAGCCAGCTCTATCTTTTCACTATGAATTTTTCCCCCTCTCTGATTGTGTATATATGTAAAGAACGCCTTTGAGGACGATTGTTAAGGCGTTCCTCATACACACACAGGCACGCACGCACATCTCAGTGTTCAACGCATTCGCCGTGTCGATACGTTTCGTTTGGTCGTATTTGCGCTCGCAGTGTTTTACCAATGCCGTGTTCTGTCTGTGGTGTTTCTTGTCTTTTTTCTTACATCTATTTCCCTGTCTTGCCCCAACATCTTGTTATGTCCTCGCGCCTCCCAATTCCGATTCCCCCCCTTCTCCATCCCTCTTTCCTTACAGCTCTCTTCCCCTTCCCTCCCCTTTCAGACCGACTGACTGCGATTCTCAAAAGCCAAAAAGGTGTAACTGTAACCGTACCGCATGAGTTGTCTCCTGTCTCATCTTTGTTTCCCCTCATTATTTTCCACTGTTCTACGTAGTGGTTTAGTGGTCTGGTTAACATTTTCGTCCCGTCCATATCGTCTGTCAGTTTTCTCTCTCCTTATCCCGTATATACATCTACACATGTATTCCATAGCGCGCGTTGGACTTTAACGAATTTGAATCTGAAAAATCTGCGAATTGTTTCTTTCGCTCGTACTTTTGTTTGACGCGACCTATATCTTTGGTTATGCCTGTACACGTTTATTACATAATCTAAAGTATGATTGACTACCTGAAGCGAGAGATGAGCTTCCAAGCTGTGGTACTATGGAAAAGATAGCGTGCCTTTTACTATTGTGTTGATATTGCTGTATGAATGAAGTAATAATGGAAGAGAAATTGACTCGTGGTAGGAGGGAGAGGGAGGGGGAGGGGAAGGCTCAGAAGTCTATTACTATGTTACCGATGAATGAAAAAGGGTTGATAAGTATACAAGCTTGACAAGAGGCAAGAGGTGACCTAGGCTTGAAAGATGGAGGATATAATGACTTGGCGGAAAGGGGACGGGGGGAAGGTGAACGGGGGAAAGGGAGGAAAGGAGGAAAGAGAACGTATAACCAAAGACAAAGACAAGAAAGATATTGCGTATGCATATTGAGGACTGAAACCTTCCATTACCATTACCATTCCTACTTATTTTCCATCTACGCTAAACAAAGCAAAAAAAAAGCAAAAGCAAAACGAAACGGCGCTCGTATCGTAAAGTGAAAAACTCCGACAAGGATGTATGCGTGGCTTTTTTTACCAGTCTTCATTATCATTATCATTGTCGTGGCCACTGCGACTATCCCGACGCATGAGACCTCGACCTTCTTCACCAGGTGTGCTACCCGCCAACCCACGTTTCGCAGTCCGATTTTTATCATCGCCGTCGTCGTCGACGTCGTCTTTCGAGATGCGTGAAGGGGATGGTCTAGAACCGTCATGATTGTGGTCGTGCACGGTAGCATCGTCGTCCTCATCGTCGCTAACATCTCCGACTTGCCAAAGGACAGGATCGTTCCCGGTTTCTAGGTCTCCATCGCCGTTACCTCGAAGTGGAGATGATTCCGTCTCCCCATGTCCAACCTTCCCTCCTTTCGTCCTACGTTTTTTCGAAGCCGGGATCGAAGAAAGCGGGGACACATGTCCGTTCACTCCCCCTCCTCCTCCAGATGACGAACCGGCCCTACCAGCCCCAGGCTCAGGCTTCTTATGCGTCAACAAAACAACTCCACAAACCAAAACACAAATCGAAACAAAAATCAAAACCAACGTCCAAGAATGATACCTCTCAATCTCATTATTAAACACCAACGCATCCAACGCTCCAGTCCCAGTATAAACTCCGTAAAAAACGGGCACGACGAGTGTGCTGTCGTATACTCTTAGTCCGCGATTTAGGCAGATGATTTGGAGGATGGCGGTTAGGAGGAGGAGGGTGAATGTCGAGATGACGCTGATATGGAGGAGTTGTGATTTGGAGAAGGTTTGTTGTTGTTGGGGATCGACAGCGTACGAGATGAGTTGGACGGATGTTCGTGCGAAGACTAGACAACCGCCTGCTAGACCTCCACCACAACATGCCCAAGCGATACCGAGCGTCCACGCCAGTGTCTTATCGTCTTTTGCAGCAGTCCAGGTTTCAAGTCTCTCCGCAACCCAACTCATCATTCCTCCCCACTTCAACTTCATCCTCCTCCAATTCCACCATGCCCCTCTACCAAGCGCAGTATCACCACGCGTTGCCAACGATTGCGATTGAAATTGTGCCTGTGCCGCAAATGGAACAGCGCTGATATCTCCTCGTGCCGTTAATACGCGTTCGAGTTGAGAAGCGAAGATATAAACGAGTGATAAGACGATCGTCATTAAGATGAAGAGTAAAAGCCAGTGAGGTCGTCCCCAGAGTGATTTGAGTAAATCGGGATCCATTCCATTTTCAAGGCCAGAATTGATTGAGCCAAAGGCGACTATCCCGATAACACCGAGGATGACGACGATTGTGCCCTATATATAGGATGTGCACGAGAGGTTGCAAAGCAACGCGAAAGCAAAGGAAGTCATGTCAGTGTCCCATGTCTGAGAGATAGAAGAGGCTAGACATACGTATATATCAGTGTTGGTAACAGGTGTTCCCACTAATAATGAAGCGAAGAGGAAGTTGAAGATGAGGGAGGTTGCACCGAGAGGTGCGACGTATTCGGCACGCAAATATCGTAGAGCGAGCGTGCTGCCTATTAATTGGGATAATCTGTATACGCTCAGGTAAGCGAGTTTGTAGAGTCCAAATGGGTTGCCTGACGCACATGTAAAGTATCATTCCCAGTAACCAAAGAGGTCTCAACCAATCCTTCCGTCTTGATGCTTTCGGAATCGCACTCGTTCGCACCTGGCAAGCAAAACAATCGTTCAGCATTGGCATTAATAAATATCATTGCTAGCAACTCACATGATCCAATTTCGTCAAATTCAACCCTCCAGCATTCAAGATAGACGCAAGTAAAACGATAGAAACACCAATGATGAACGCAACAGCAGGACTATCGCGTGGAGCACCCGGGATATCATCATGTCCTTCAAGTTCAGAGACGTCCGACGCAGGCTCATCGCCATCTCTCGCCATTAGAGTACTTAAGAGATACATTTTGTTGAGTTGTTGTCGTGGTGGTGGCAGAAAGAGACGTGGGCGCTGTGAGGGGCATGAGATTGGTTGTTACCTACGCACAGCCCGACGCAGTGATCCGCAGTGATCGACGTCATTCACATAATATCTCTTGGCGCTTTGCTTACGTGATAGAATCTGTTTCCGAATCCCGAATTTCTTACAGTCATCACAAAAAAGTGCACGATCTGAGAATGTAAAACCAGTACATGTAAGATAAGTAATATGTAAAATATGTAGAAGGCTTGTACATCAAATTGTCATCACATTTATTAGGGTGATATATATTGGCAATATGTACAATACTTGTCAATTTTGACAAGTATTTCGAAATATACAAGACATGGAGCCCATTGTCAGATTTTTCAAGACATGTTATCCGATGGTAAGATGCAAAACAATTTGTATTATACTCTCTACAGTACAGTGATATGACCACAGCGCATACAATCGAAGGAAGAAAGGAAGCATGATGATGCACTGGAGCCAGGCATCCCAAAGCACCACGTCAAGCTCATTCCTGATAAGCTGGAGGTTGATCAGAAGGTTCCCTCGCAAAATGTCCCACATCCGTATGAACAACCACATTCGCGCTACTCGTTCGTTGAGGCTGTATATTTAAAGCTTTTGCCGGAGGAGTCGTCAGCGCCCGAGAAGGCTGAGAAGGCTGCAAATAAACAGAAGCCGAAGAAATCATGTCATTCCGTGCTAGTCTCTGCTTCTCGGCTAAATATGCAAACACTGCGGCAGGTGGTCCTGTAGCAGATGTGGGCAGATGTGGTAGCAGGAATATTAGTTAACGAAGGAACTGAGACGTTGCTCAAACCAGTGCTGGTTCTTTTGTTCGGAGGTGGGGCGGTAGCCGGGGCGCCTGGTGAACTAGGTTGAGGTGAGGCGGGGGGTGAAATCGGGCCAAGTTGATTTGCGATGAATAATGGACCTCGGGATCTCATAACGCTCGATGGACTCTCTGGACACGAACTAGAGAATATCGCGCCTACAAAGATTTGCAGGGTCCAAATAATCTCGCGGGCAAAACCGCCATGTTGTGCCAATACCGATCTCACATGTGCTTGAGAGTAAAGAGCTAATAAGGATGAATTTCGTCAATGTCTGTGACTGTTACGACGTACTTTTCACTAAGCATTTTGCCGATCCCTTTTTACCCTTTTCGTCATCCATTCTTTAAATTTTCCGACGTCGTGATTTGAACCTGAAAGGATTGTGCTGAAATTTTGATTCGATTAGGAACGTCGATCGAAACTACCCCGGATGGGACCGGTTAATTTCACTGGCCGGAGACGATCAGGATCGACAGCGAGAAGCGAAGAACACGCACGGCTAATACAATCCGAAGCTGACGATCAAGAAGCATCGGCTAGCAACGCTAATCCCGACGATCACACTAAACCTTCGCAAACGATGCAGCAAGTACAGCAACCTCCAACAGCTTGCTATAAATGCAGAAGAGTGCGACAGATCATCGAAGACCTACACAAGATAATACTACGGGAGGCAACGAGCATGTTGACATATCATGTGTCCAGCGAACGAGCAACAGCTTATCGAGAATACCACAATCCCCCGGAGGTCATTCGAAATCGCACGAGGTCAACAATAGCAATGGATACGGCAATAGGCATGCAACCAAAGACGCACTGGACAATAGTAGGAATCCACGATATATTAGCACTCGAGTGCCCAAGCACATTCGTGGAGATCAGTGCAGACTATGTTACGAACCGCCGCTCACCGATAACAGTGGTATGGGTTGCAAACACACTCAGGGAACTATGGGCATACTGCAAAGCTATTCGACTACAAGGAGACCTATACCTAGGCTGGAGAATACCTTCGAACGATACTCGACGAAGTGTACGGCTACTCATCGCCATAGGCACCTACGTTAAACCACCTTGGTTTCCCCACGATGATATCCGATGTCGAATCACACTTGACGGCCCCGAACGAGAGTCCCGAGGCGACAAGCAAATCACAGCCTTCATAGCCCCAGATGCTATACAACGGAACCCCAACGGAATTCCTTAAATACACGAGCAACTGCGGACGAGCAAACTCTAACTACGGCGCAGCCATGCAAAACCAATGGCATACGAACACGCATTCAATGACTCACTCACTGACTCACTCTATGCACAGGGCGCAGCACAAGGCCGACCCCGAGCATAGGTTTCAATTCAGTTCAAGTCAAGATGAGTCAACGCTGAGTCATCGCCTTGCACAGGGCGCAGTCGATGAGTCAATCCGCAGCAGAACAATAGGAATACCAGACGAGTTTGGAAGCTAGAACAACAAATCAGATCGAGAGTAGGAACTACGGAGCGTAGGAAGTGGTCCGTCCACAACATGAGGAAAAGGTATAAATAGTTGTAGACTTAGACCGTAGCTCCCTATCTTTCTTTCGATCGTCTTGTACATCGAGTCCTCTTAGGCATCTAGCTTCTAATCTGAAGACCACCTAATCTGCTTAACCTCTCTTACTCTATGGCGTGGAACGATTGATTAGTCGCCCACCGACTAGGGAAGCTTACGAACGGCAGTCGATACTGTCCTACTAGTCTGTCAATGAGGTTGAGGCCCAACTTGATTAGTAAACGAGAGCATCTGAGGCAACGCTTAGTATACTTGGGAATCTGCCCTGCTTGTGAAAACCGAGTAGGCTCCGGAAACTCTTAGAAAAGCATCGCCGAACCCGTAACACTGCGGACCGTCCTATTGTGGTTACTGTATAGTCCCTTTAGGGTGAGCGTTTTCTAACAGAACCCATGACCTCTCACTCCTTTTTTCCCTTACATAAAAGACTGAACCGCCGACTGACACTAGTTGGTCTGTGCACCATCTTTGACGTTGGTCTGTGCACGCTCAATGTCATAGATAGTCCCATGTTCCCAAATAGTATATAAGAAGTGGAGAGCCCACCTTAGCTACCTTAGCTTTGGTATTCTCTCCATCTCCTGGTGTTAAGTCATCTGATGTGTGCTGTCCTTCTAAGGGGGTGTAGCCCATCTCGACGCTATGCATTGTAAGTGCAGTAAAGCCGTGGAGACAGGGTTAATTGCCTGGCTCACCTCTACCGATGTCGATGCATGCTGCATCTGGTATTGCCGCACGTTCCTTGTGCTTTCGGCTTTGCCTGTAGCCTCTGTATCTTTGATGTCGGGTTCCTCCCATGCTTACTCTTGCGTAGACCTAGTTGTGAATGACGAGACTCCGTCGCCCCCTGTTGCTAGCTTCTACCGTCTCTTATGCATATCCTCTGATCATCCTCTAGTCTAGTTTCCTAGTATGACAATGTCCCTTCGATTAACCTCGTGGGAGAAGTGCTCAAGCGCCGACTGTGAGTACAATCCCATTGACAAGTTGTCTAGGTGTCTCGGTGTGCCCCTTCCATCTGTTAGCCTTTGTGCATCGTCGGTATCCTCGTTGGTACCTTTGACGGTGTACGGCGCAGTAGTGGAGTTCTCGCGTGCTGTTTCGCCGATGATGGCGAACAACGAATGTCTCGGCCCTCGGACTGAGCGTGCTGGCTTCCCCTTACGTTGGAGACGTTGTTCAGCATTAAGGTTTATTACCCAGGCCCGGCGGCAGTAATGTTGACCGTGTAAATCTGATGAGTCCTCCCCCCCTTTCGCCTTCCTCCCCTTCCGATCTCGACGTCGTAAATGATCTAGGGAGTTGTGCCAAACCTTCACGGGTAAGGACTACTTCTTAGTGATATGATGTTGGGGTCGCCCCTATACCGACGTCCGGCTCCTCGCTGGATGTCATATTCAATGCTGAGCTGTTACTGTACCACAAACAGGGTTTGACGAGGAGTACCTTACTCGTCATCGGAGTGCTCGCCGCTGAGACTCTAGTATGTGTGTTGATGCGCTAGGTGTACAGGTGCAGGGAGCAGAGACATACTGCGTTACAAACATCAATGTGAGGGCATTACCGCTAGCTCTCAATGTAGTTCGCAGGGGAGTGTTGTGAAGAAGACGTACCAGTAGCACTCTGGGATATTAAAGTGCATACACCTTTGTTGACGACGTTGGTGCCAGTCTCGTGGTTAGGTGGTTTAACCATCTGATCCAATGGCTGAGGGACGTGCCTGAGATAGGACGTCAAGGTGTATTGTGGATGACGGGATGTAGTTCCTCATCTGAGGTTGCAGAGTCGCACTGCGTAATAAACGACGTCGTGACGCATGGACGTTAGAGTGCCCCTTCGATGTCCTCTTTGTAGGATAGACTGGTGGGTGGTTGTATAGTAGACGTACCTGAGTCGTACAGGGTTATTAAACGAGGCTACCAAGGATGTGCCTTACCTTGCGCGTTGTCTTCCTTCGACGGTGTATCTTCTTGGTTTAGGGATTAACTCTCTAGGCCTCGTACCGTGGGATATACGTGCTAAGGGTGTGGGAACCTCTGGGCCGTTGTCATCATCCCTCCGACGTATCACATAGACTCCGTCCTTTCCTAAACACCGACGCCCTTTAGGTTAGTAGTAGTGGTTCGACTGCTGCTCACCCCCTTCTCTCGTCTATTTGATGACCGTACTGATCCCTCATTCTCCTCTATTCTCCTCGATATCATTCCTCTTCCGTTGTCCTTGAGAACCTCCTCCAAACCCCTGGATGAGGTTATATGGTTAGTTATCATGTGACCTCGTTCGTCCTCCCCACATGACGCGACTCGGCCTCCTGTGCCGAGGTACGTTAAGGCTATTCCAGTTTACGCCTTAACAGTGACAGCAGAAGCAACATAGAAAAGTATCCTTACTGTCTCTGGATTTTTGGTAAGCGCTTTTGTTACTCCCATCTGCCATTCTTCTCTCGCTATCCCAGTGTCAGTAAGGATATGCTTGCATCCTGACCTCGGGTCACCTGCCCAAATGTAGTCTCCAGAATAGGAAGTAGCGGGAGACAAGAGATAAAAGTGCTCAATGACCTTCTCGGAAGTGTTGCGGCTATGCGAAGCCAGCACGATGGACACGTATGTTCTCTTGGAGTCCAAGGTATTTGATTCGATGCAAAACTGCTTTTGAATCATACTCCATCGCGCTTCGATTCTGGTTTGGTTTGATGGTGCAAATGTAAGATGGCTAGGCTCGCATAAGATTATCAACCAATGCACCTGCTGATAAAGTCACTCGCCTTTATTTGTCTCCTGCGATAGGAGGCCTCTTCTTGCTATTTGGGCCAGGTCGATCAAAAAAGAGGGTCTGCAAAAACTGGTTGCCACTAGATGCAACGAGATCTAGCAAGTCCTTAATGAGAGTATCCTTGTTCTTGTTCATCATACCAGAAACATTGTGCATAATATCGCCGGTGTGATGTTTGACTGCAAATTGCGCTCCTCGTAATTCAAAATGCAGACTTGAAGAAAGAGCGGCAAGACGTTGGATGAAGCTGTTATCAGCAGCTGTCGGATCGGCATGGGCTGTTGCGCAGAATCCTGTATACAGTCGTAGATGGATTTATCTGGAGAACTGGATATGGAGAATGGGGCGTACAATACAGCATGTTGTATACATCGGTCTGTTTCCGTACTTTACGGTACGAAGCAGATCCCTATTGGCTTGATTCTTTGCATAAACTTGAAAGGAGTTGACATACTAAACACACCTAGTGTGGCTCCAACAGCAAGGAGCGAGGCGAGACGAAAGTTTTTCAGTTCATCAGAACCATGTTCGACAATGGAGTGCATGAAGTTGACAATATCGACAAGATTTACTGAGCCCACTCTGTTTATAATCAGCGATTTAGCCTGCAAAAATGAGCAATGTGTTAAAGTCCACCATGATGGTGTACGACTAAAGCGAGGTCACATTAATCTCACATCCAGCTAAGGAACCTCGGCAGTAGCTGGCTATACGTTGTTTTGAACATGAGGGAAGGTGGAGAAAGCATGGTGTTGTGTTTGTTGCATTGCGACCAAGTCTGTGCCCTGTGCCCTAAACCCTTTCACATGATCGTGCTCAACTTAGGGCCGGTCAAGTAAGACATTATTACTCCATTTGGCACTGATTGACACACAGTCCATCAAAATGAAAGTATTGTGTGACCGATCCTGAGCTTAGGGCCGGTCAGTGGGGACTTGCAGTGCTGCATCTTATCTCAGAAATCTTGTCAAAAAAAATGTATTCTTCATTCAAGCTATTCCAAGAATTGTACAAGTCTTTTCCCTCCTTGTATTCGAACTACAACTCTGCTAGCCAGATTATATGCAAGTGAAAGAATTGTAGAACTTATATTCACATGGCTTGCCCTAGATGGCACGTCAATCATTGCCTGATCTGGTCAGGTCAACAACTGAAAACAAGACCGCGCCGCTTTTTGTGATGGTAAAGTCCAACCATCATCACTTTCCCCCTCCCGTTAAGATATGCGACTATTCACTTTGAGCCCACTATAACTACATTACAAAGATTTATCCGTGCTCTTACAAATTTCGAGCAGGTCCGACTCGCAAAGGGTCCAGATTACTCAGCGATAACTCAAAATCTGAATTGACCATGAAAAGAAGGACATCCCAAGCAAGCAACCACTTACGTATAAGAGGATTGGTCCTTACTCGTACTCTATAGATGGATTGCAAGCTCGCCATCTGTTGCAATGTTTTCTGAGTAAATTCTTACTTGTCATGGGGTGGTATAAAAGGCAAAGCCAAGTGTGTCTTCGACAATAACAGTGCTAGTATATCTGCTATCCCTCCACGAAGGAATGCCATCATTCGTCGTTACCGGAGCTTCTCGAGGACTCGGGGTAATGCAGCTTACTTCTGGCTTACCGTGTTTCTTTATACTGATTCCTTCGTCTTTACAATGAAGCTCGAGTTCGTCAACCAGTTGAGCCAAGTGGCTGACAACACGGTTTTCGCTCTCGTACGGAATAAGAAGACTTCTGGAAAGCTATTCGCTCTCGGAAGATCTAATGTGCACGTCCTCGAGGCGGACATCACGGATGTTAATGCCTTGAAGGTCCGCTTCATTTTATTTCTTAACGAAGACGAAGAGCTGACGACGGATTCCTCGTAGGTCGCAGCACGAGAAGTCGCCAAGATTACAGGCGGGAGTCTGGACGTACTTATAAACAATGCTGCGTTGATTGATGACGAGAGGTATGATTTAACTCTCGATGGATAGTGAGTATTCATATTCTTTCGTTTCATTTTACTGTCGTGGACAGTGTAGCTAGAGAATGCCCGGCGCTGATACGTTTCGTTTCCCTCCCAGCCCAGAAGGCAAGGAAACCCTCTTGGAAGAGGACTTGATCAAGAGCGTACGTCACTCTTTTCTACTAACAACTGAAATTAAGTGATCGTGCTATCCAGTTCCGCATCAACGTCATCGGCCCAATCCATACAACAAATGCCTTCCTCCCTCTACTCCGCTCTCAATCTTCCTCTTCAACACTCCATAAGAAAGTGATATCTTTAACCTCGGGCGCCGCCGACCCTACATTCGTACTCTCTACACACAACCCTGTTCAACTGCCATACAGTATCTCCAAAGCAGCTTTGAACCTCGCTGTGGCTAAATACGCCGCAGAGTATAGGGACGTGGATGCGGGTCCTGGTATTGTGTTCTTGGCTTTGAGTCCCGGGCTGGTTAATACGAAGGAGAGGGATAATGAACGTAAGTATCTCTATATTGTTGCGATATGTGTAACGAAAGAATCTGACCATCCGTAAACTTCAATCTTTACCTCTTCTCTTCTTACACGAATTAATAGCTACCGAAAAGGAAGTGAAGAAATTCGAAGCTATGATCGCTGGTTTCCGCAAGGCATACCCAGATTTTGCTGGTCCTATTACACCCGAGGAATCCGTGGAAGCTTTACTTGATATTATCGACAGAGCTACTATCGAAGATACTGGTGCCTTTCTTTCGCACAAAGGAAATAAGGAATGGTTGTAGTTTTCTTTGTATGTAGAGGTTTCCATTTGTGACGAGGTCAGAGCAGACCGTAGTGCTGTATCCGAACTGGTCAGAATGAATTATGAACGTTCCCATTAGTGCGTAGAGTACATATGTGGAATGCATCTTAGATGAGTAGAACCTGAAAGGTGGGTAGAACGAGACCGAGGGGATAGCAACGTGAGAAAAGTAACGTGAAAAAATAAAAGGTGATATAAAGCAAAGCAGGGATAGAGAAAAGTAAGGAGTCTAAGAATGCGGAATGGTAAGCTGTGGACAAGTCAAAAAGAAGTAGAAGCTAAAAGGTGAAAAATGCTATGCAAATGGCATGAAAAATCGGAATCACACGGCGACGTAACCATTCCTTGGTGAGGGACGAATAGCTGAACAAAGATGTGAAGCGATATCTCGGAGGACGTAGGGCACTTCTCGCCAGAAGTCACGATGTCTACAAGCAAAGCATGTTATAGTTAGAATTCGAATCAGAACTGTTACAGGATAGAAAAAGTGACGAACGGGATGAGATCTGCGCCTGCTGCGCCATAGGTGGTGTAATTATAGTATGCCCCCAGTACGAAATAGGCGATGAACGCAAGTAAGAGTCTGTATAAGATGAAAATATATCCGTTAGTTATATATGTTCCAGAAGATGAAAGAATCACGTACAACAAAAAGAACCATCCGACCCCACTCCCAACTTCTTCTTCCTTCTTCTCTTTCTTTTCATCTCCCTCATTATTACCACCTTCACCTTCATTCCCTTGCCCCTGAGCAGCACACCCGGCAGGTGCACGCCATTCTACTCTCATCTGTTCACCATTATATTGCGTGAACGATGGTTCGGAGAGTTTAGTATCGCAGTAGAGTGTGAGGTTGAATGATTGTGGACGTGGGTTTGTTTTGGGATATTCGGAGCCGTGGAAGATTAGGTTGAGACCTTTGTTCGGAGCTGGATAGATAGAAGAGAAGGGAGAGATAAGTGAGTGAGCAAGATGTGTAGAAGCGAAGAGGTGAGACTTACACGGGAGGATTATCGTTTCTGGAGCGAGAGCTGAGGAGATTGCGAGAGGTATGACTTCGATTATACGGTCCTCTTGACTGCTCTTCTGGTTTGTCATCGTTAGGCATGCTCGCGTGCCTTGTTCACACTACGAACGTCGGTTGCAATCGAGAGAAACATACGTTGTCACGTAAATCCCAATACCCTTTGGAGAGTGATGAAAACGAAGAACGCACCTGGTCCTCCTGAGCAACACCATCCTTTCTCGGTAAATCATTACACAAGTCAAACCTCACTTCGTCAATCATCGTCGAAGGAGTCGTCTCGCGTTCTTGTCGAACGACATGCTCGCCACTGAGACTTGTAAGATCAAAGTAGGTGCCATTGTCAAAGGAGACGTGGCAATTGAAAGGGTCTTGTAATTGAGATTGAGCATTTGCAAAAAGTTGCAGTTGGTAGGTTGAGAGGAGGAATAGGAGCGAAGTGTAAGGGATGAGTGTGCGTCGACGCGAGGAATCTCGGGGTGCTCGCATTGGATATGGACGAGAGGAAGATGGAGGATGAGTGCTACGTTGCTGACTCGCAAAGTACTGCGACGGCGCTGGCGCTATGTTGTGTGTGACTTGTGTGATCTGCACGCGCAATTCCAAAACAAATACGCGACGCGTCACCTTTCATCCTCCACCACCATCACTCTCCCCCAGCACACACATAGAGGTATTCACATAGATAAGAATGGCTGGTTTAGAAGCTTTAACTGCAATGATTTATCATGAGCGTCAACAAGAGGGCTCAATGCTCTGTGCTCAACATGCTCTCAACTCTCTACTCCGTACGTAATCTGCTTGACCGTCCTTTCTCGGTCTGACATGCAGAACACTAGAGGGGAGCTATGTATGCAGAGTAACTAGCATATACCCGTGGATACAGAATAACGTTATCCTTGCAGTTCACGGCGCCCGATCTTGCAGCAATCGCTCACTCCTTTGATGATCTGGAGCACGATACATTCGAGCGCGACGAATCGCAAAGATCAGGGAGCCATAACATGGATGATACAGGATTCTTCTCTGTACAAGTCATGGATAAAGCTCTTGACGTTTGGGGATTACAGTGAGCCACCTAAGTTTCTACTATCGCCTTGTAACTAAAACATGACCCGTAGTTTGGTACGATGGCGGAGTGAGCAAATGCGCCCATATCAAGACTCGCCTCAGTGAGTCTTACCAATAGTATGCCTCGATCATGCTCACACGTCAAGTAGCAAAGTGCTGGCATTCGTGCTCAACCTCGAGCAGCACTGGTTTACGTTGAGGCGCTTCGGGCCAGCGCGCACCAGCATTGAGTCAGACTCGGGTGAGGGACACTGGTTCAATCTGAATAGCCAATACCCGGCCCCGAAGTGGGTGAGCCGAACATACCTCGGAATGTTTCTTCAACAATCTGAAGAGGAAGGTTCGTAAACACAGTATTTTCATCTGGATTTTGAACTTTCGGCTCATGTATGCGCCAGGTTACTCTGTTTTTGCAGTTGTTCAAGCCGATCCTTCAAAGCCACTTGCTCTGCCACGGACAGAAGCTGATCTAGCAGGACTAACACGCAACGCACCAGACGCCGCACCAGGACATTCGTTCTCGTCTTCATCAACCTCAATGCCCGGGTCGTTTCCGAACACGGAAGGTACAGGGGAAGTTGTGATTCCCGATGAAGACGATTACGACATCAACAACGAGGATGTGGAGCTACAGGCGGCTCTTGCTGCCTCTCTTACAGGTGAAGATCAGTCATTTGGACAGCACGCGTATGTGCCTCGGGCACCTGTACCTGCTCCGGCTCTTCGTCAGGCGCCTGCACCTCCCGATGACGATGATGACGATATGGACATAGTCGAACTGCCAAGAACGTCTACTCGAACATCATCATCAGCGCAGACACCATCCCACGGGGAGGTGGGGTTGGATCCGGTTGCAGCGAGTATGGAACGGAACCGACTGATGCTCGAGCGCATGAGGCGTATGCAAGAGGAAGCTCTAAGAGAGACATACGAGGAGGAAGCGGCTGGTCGGTTGCCCCACCAACAAGGCGCGCAGACCGGAGGGAGGTCAAGAGCGCAAGATGAATTAGAGCGCGCTATTGCTGCTAGTATGGCTGATCACGATGCGACAACAGGCACGGGGACAAGAATAAGAGAAGACGCCGACGATGCCGACGACGACGAAGATTGGCTTCCAGACGACGTGGATAAAGAAAATGTTCCTACTTCAGCTTCAGCACGTCGACGTGTGCGAGCTCGACCTTCCTCTAGTAACGCCGTTAATCTTAATCCTGCTAGTGGTGATGAAAATGTCACTAGTAGTGGCGTAAGGATGGATGCTGGAGAAGTCCACAGAGTGTACGATGATGAAGACGAGGCGTTGCAAGAGGCGCTTCGCGCGTCGTTACAGACGATGCCAGAGGGTTTTGTGCATCCACCCTCTCCTCTACCATCGCGATCCGCTCCTGCGCCTGCTACTACCGTCCCTCCCGTGATTGCTGCCCCCGCAAACCCGTCCAGCTCTAGACCAGGGGTCACGTCGTCATTCCTAAAACCTGAGGAACCAAAACATGCAGAAGTGACCCAAGGGGAAGAGGAAGAGGAAGAAAGAGCGTCTTCCCCACCTCCTCCACCTGCCCAGGTCGATGTGGAAGAGATGAGAAGGAGGAGGCTTGCAAGGTTTGGTGCTGGCCCTGGTACTGGTACTGGAGATGAATCCGGTTCTGGCTCGGGTTCGAATTAAATTCTGTAACAACTCTCATTGATGTAATGATACTGTAAAAGTTACTTGGAAGATTCGAGGTATGGTGTGTTCAATGAGTGCACGGAATAATTCCTTACAGCCTTGCTTACGTTCGACGATATGGTATACTTGCCGAGGTGAATCGTGCAGAGTTATATCAGTACACGTTACGTAAAGTATGGACAATCTTACTGTTACGGTAATATGATCGGCAATGGATATCCCGAGATATAAATATAAACGAGTGCGTCGCCGATTCGTGCCCTTAACCATTCCTCTCATGACTGCCCTTCGCAGCTCTGTAAACTCATTTTAATCTTTGAGAAAACAGCAGAGTATTCCCGGAGGGTATCTTTCCAACCGTCTTTTCTTCCGCTAGGATGCAGTCTAATCCTCATGCCATCGCCATCGCAGCCTTGACCGCACTTGGCTCTGACCTCGTTGCGATGACAGACTCGGCGTCCAAGTTGTTTGCAGATAGCGGCAGCAATAATCCCCTTGAAATCGTAAATGGAAGTGCAGAGTCGGCCTTCAAGAGGCGCCCTCGGTCTAGAGGCAGCATGGGGAGAAGTGCTTCGACATCGTCCAGGTCAACGACACGCACGATGTCGTCCTGTTCCTGTTCTAGTACAAAATCCCTATCGAAAGCCACTAGTTCCAAGGGCAAGCACAAGTCAAAAGCGAAATCGACTACTTCATCCAAGGCCTCGAATACCAAAGCTAACACGATAGGAAACGAAACAAATCGCAGGCGGACTACAACTGTACTGACAGTCGCGCCTCACCCGAAGCCAGAGAAATACGTTCCACCACCGCGCGGGACGTTCCGGACGTCATACACTCGAAGTTTGCGCTCGGATGTGATAGGCGCACTCGTTTCTGAGATTGAGAATTTGGGAATGCCGGTATCGGTGCCGTTGATTGCTGCTGACTACTCCGAACTGCTAAAGGAGCTCAAGATGCTACAACAGGAATACCAAAATGGGTCATCATCTTCTACTGCTACCGCTAACACGTCGACTTCACCTACGTTATTATCGGTGCCTTCTCAGTCACCGCAGCAAGAGCTGACGAAGCGACCCGCTCGACCGCCGCCAGTACCACTGACTGCACCGCTAGAGAAGTTAAGGCTTGAAGACTTACCAACGCTCAGCCTTGCAGAGTTCGATTTCTTCTCTGCTTCGCGGTCGCGGTCCTCCGACATCAGGGAGACGAGTCCGGTCTGGAGTCGCAGTCCAGCTGCGCCCGCTCCTCCAAGAATTCGCCGCTGGCTGAAGCAAGCTAGGATTCAGCCTGTGGGAACTTTGGAAGAGGTTGATGAACTGCCAAAGTCCGAAATTTCGGGGGAAGGAAAGGATGAATGAAGGGAATGCCTCGGGGTTGCAAAGTAGGGTTGGGAAGATAAAACGTGCGTCTGCCTATGTTTACTCGCGGAGGAAACGTGCTGAACAATACCACACTCCCTTTTTATGAAGACTTGCTTCGGGCGCCTACAAATCGTTCTGACATACGGCTTAATATGCATGCAATCCTTCTTCTTGCTGCCTGGGTTCGGGTTCGTGTAATTGTAGTGGGTAGCGGAACATAAGATATAATAGTCATGTTAGGATCGCTGGCTTTCCGGTCTGCTTTGTGTAGCATTTCTTTTTTTCTTTCAATCTGACCTATCCTTCTGCTGTCCATCCATGCTGGCGTTATATTATCATCTTTGCCAGTTTATAATTTTGTCCTGATGCACGTGATCGTTTCTTCAAAAATTCTACAAACATCAGTCTCGGTATAAGGTGCGTGAACTTATCGTCTCATGGTCTTACAAAAACGAAAATACACTTCAGAAGGCTCTGAGTCTGATGTCACAGCTGAATCAAGCTATCCCGAACTTTCCGACGGTGATGTGGACATCATAGCTGCTTTAGCTGGAGGACGCAGCTCGAAATTACACGACAAAAGCATTACACTGGATGAAGAGGATGACTATGAAGAACTGGAAGCTCTCATCAAGGATTCAGTCGCGAAGAGGGACAAGAAGGAAGGGACGAAACTGCTGAAGCAGACGAAAGGGAAGACGAAGATTACCAAGGGTGAAGTTGGTGGAGGCAGTTTTCAGAGTATGGGTACGTTCACTGATCTCTCAATTAACTATTCGTATTCGATCTTGTAATTAATCCAATGTTCATCCATAGGGCTCCATACATCTATCTTACGCTCCCTAACCCTCCGAGGCTACAAAATCCCGACACCAATCCAACGTCTCAGCATACCATCTCTCCTTTCCGACCCTCCAAGAGACCTCGTCGGTATGGCACGTACAGGTTCCGGTAAAACCTTAGCGTATATGATTCCGCTCATCCAGCGCCTGGGTGGTGGTGGGAGACACTCAACGACGTTTGGAGTCCGTGCGCTGGTTTTGGTACCAGCGAGAGAGTTGGCGGTTCAGGTGTTGAAGGTTGGGAAGGAGCTTGTGAGAGGGTGGAATAGGAAGGAGGGAGGAGGACATGTGGGGGATAACGACGATGATGAAGTGGTCCATGGAGGAGTTACGAGTCAGAAGGGACGAAGTTTGAGATGGGGTGTGATTGTTGGAGGGGAGAGTATGGACGAGCAGTTTGAGATGATTACAAGCAATCCGGACGTGTCAGTGTCACTTTACTTCTTTTATTGTTATTATTGACTATCTGAATTATTTAGTATAATCGCCACTCCAGGCCGACTTCTACATCTCGTAGTCGAAATGAACCTCGACTTGCGCTCAGTTCAATACGTCGTTTTCGACGAGGCTGATAGGCTCTTCGAAATGGGTTTCTCAACCGCCTTGACAGAAATTTTGAATCGACTACCATCTAACCGTCAAACTGTCCTATTCTCTGCGACTCTACCAAAATCGTTGGTGGAGTTTGCAAAGGCTGGCTTACAAGATCCGAAACTCGTTCGATTGGATGCAGAAAGTAAGATCAGTAGTGATCTCCGCATGGCTTTCTTTTCTGTCAAACAGGCGGAGAAGGAGGCGTGTCTTCTCGTCTTGCTTCGAAATGTTATCCGCGTACCACTCGGTTCTCCGGAATCGGAAAGGGACAATGAAAATTCGAAAACTAAGAACAAAGGGAAAGGAAAGGGCAAAGACTCTCACCACGCCGCACCGCACCAAACGCTCATCTTCGTCGCAACAAAACACCACGTCGAGTACATCAGCACACTCCTCACAACAGCAGGATACTCTGTCTCTTTTATCTACGGACAACTCGATCAAGCAGCACGTACAGAACAAATGGACAAGTTCCGACAAGGGAAGACGAATATCCTCGTTGTAACGGATGTAGCAGCGAGAGGGATAGATATCCCCGTCTTAGAGAATGTAGTGAACTTTGATTTTCCTGCCGGAGCGAGGGTGTTCGTACATCGTGTTGGAAGGACTGCGAGGGCGGGACGAACAGGATGGGCGTGGTCGTTTGTCAATACGACGGAGCTTCCTCATTTACTCGACTTGCAGCTCTTCCTTGGACGTCCATTACGCAGTACAGTCGACAACTCAATAGGCGAAAGCGCATATGTCGACTCGCTTGTCCTCGGAGCGTTCTCGCGTTCAACAATTGACGATGAGATGGAGTATATGCGTGGTTTGGATGGTGAGAATGGGTCGCTGTCTAGCATGCGAGAGGTGATGAGGAGAGGACAGAGGATGTACGAGCGGAGTCAGGCGAAAGCTAGCCAGGCGAGCTACAAACGTGCAAAGGAGATGACGCGGTCTGGACTATGGGGGTTTTCGACTACGACGGGAGAGACGAATATTCATCCTGTCTTTCGCCTTGCCCGACGCATGATAGATGGTTCCAATCCCCACAAGGATGAGGACAACGAGAAAGAAAAGGGAGAGAAAGATGAAGAAACACGACGATCGCTTCTCAAAGCTGTCAACTCATTCTCACCAGCCGAGACAGTATTCGAGATCGGGAACAGAGGAAAAGCGAACGGTAGTGCTTCTGCCCTTATGAAAGATCGCAGAAAGGCGTTGGAAAAAGCTCGTGAAAGAGTTGTTCATACGACCAGCATCATCCAGGAGGAGATTGAGGAAGCGCAAAATGCGAGACCATCTGTTAGGGAAGTAGAGATGGCAGATGAAGATGAGATTGAGGTAAGCTGTGTTGCGTTTCGTCTTTAATCAAGCCGAGTCTCCATGCTAACGATGTACTTCAGGCTGCATTTGCTACCGGGGCAAAGCATGGTAGACACCGAGACGAAGAGTTCTTCATGCCTTACATCCAAAAAGACGCTCTGACAGAAAAAGGGTGCGTATCCTCTCGCCCCAAACCCAATTCTAATTCACCCAGATAAACACCAACACCTCTCTTCCTTACAGCTACTCCCTAAAAGATGGTCAATCCTTCACCGAACAAGCCTCCCATCTCACTCTCGACCTAACAGATGATTCCCTCCTCCAAACACCCGCCCGCCGAAACTCCCAGCTCAAATGGGATCGAAAGCGCAAACGATTCGTTAAAGGAACAGGAGAAGGCGCGGATAACGTTAAGATTGTCAAGACGGAGAGTGGGACTAGGTTACCTGCTACTTATAGGAGCGGAAGGTTCGAGGAATGGAAGAAGAAGATGAGGGTTAGTGTTCCGAGAGTCGGGGAGAGGGAGGTTGAAAGTGGGAAGTTGCGGAGGAATGGGAGCGGGAAGCGGTTCAGGCACAATAAAGTCACGAGTGCGAAACCTTTGGATAAACTCGCTAAGGATTACGAGAGGAAGGTCCGGGTAATAACCAAGAAGACGCAGGGAAGTCGTAACGGTGTCGGGGAAGACAAGGAAGTCAATGAGAAGAACACTACTAGAACGAAAAGCGGAGATGGGAAGAAAGGGAAAAGTCGATATGCCGGTAAACCAATCGGACGTGTCAAGTCCGAGCTCAAATCTGCTGAACAAATTCGTAAATCGAGGGAGATTGCGGAGAGGAAAAAGGCGAAGAACGCTCGTCCGTCGAAGAAGGGCAAAACAAAGTGGAAACGATAGTGATTACTTACCTGTTCCGCTTTACTTAAATACTTGTCCTTGTAGACGGTACCATATACTTGTGCTTGGTTTCTTACATGAAAACTGTATATGCAAGCGTGCAATTGAGCGTTTGAGTATGGATAAGTAGTATATGTTACATATAGTAAATACAATCGTTGATCGTCCAAGCGTTAAGCTAGGTATACAGTAGGTATCCATTATCCGTGTACACTATACGAATGTTAGGAGCAAAGTCCATGCCTATCTTACACCGGAACCTGAACCTGGACGCGATCGAGTTGTAGGTGGGGCTTTCGTGGAGGTTGATGACGAAACGGGTCTTGGAATCCGACCACCCGAGCCAGTTGTAGCAGTCGGGATAGCACTTGTCCGACCTTTTTGACTCGTACCAGAGTTCCCAGCTTAAAGTAGCACAGATTAGCACCAATCCCTCATTTACGAAGAAACTGAAACGTACCTATCCGCGAAACAGCAGCACCCCTCGCCCTCGCTGTAGCCCTCGTCCCCCTTACACCTCTCACACCACCATACCCCGCACGAATAGCAAGTCTTTCCTTCTTCTCCGCCTCCAATCTCTCTTTCTCTTCTTTCTCTTTACGCTCGAGTTCTTCGCGCTCGCGACGTTCTTTGGCTTCTTGTTCGGCGCGTAAGCGCTCTTCAGCGGCTTTTCGAGCTTTCTCTTTGGCTTCACTCTTTAAACGCTGGAGAGTGAGCTCATCCTGGAAGATTTATTGGTATTGTTAGTAGGAAGCTAGTATGAAGTGAATGACTATGGAAGACTTACGTCTTCTGCCCCGTGCCATCGTTCGTCGAATATGAGCCGCGTTGCAGATTCTGATTTAGCTAGTATGCCAACGTATTTATCGAGGAGAGCATTTGTTTGCTTCAGTTGCTCTGCAACGCGCTATGGCGAAAAACCACGTTCAATTGTCATGTATTATCCGAGCCAATCGAGGATTTGGACTCACTTCGGTTGCGCTGTGCGTTCCACTCAGAGCATCATTATATACAGCGAAACCCTCGTTTAGCTTTCGCAGGACGAATAAATCTTGACGTAACCGCTCCTCCCGGTTCTGCTCAGCGGATTGAGCCCTCGCTTCATCGTCTTCTTCCTCAATTGTAATCTCATCAGGTTTAGCTGTCTCATTCCCAACATCTTCCTCCATCGGCTCTTCATCCTGTTGTTTTTCTGGTACAGATAAGAAGGGTCTGTGAGGCCGCGCCAGAAGACTGAAAGGTTTATTCTGCTGTTGACGAGAAGGACCAGGAACATCGTTTCCAGAAAGGTCTGAAAGGGAGAATATCCCTGCTTGTGCGCTTTCGTACGTTGCGTTGGCAAGAGGAGAGATAGAGCGGTATCGAGCATCTAGCGGTGCCGAGGAGTCATATGAATCGCTCATGTTTTGCGAAGGGGTGGTGGAAGTGAATAGTGTGGAGGAAATGCTGATCCAAAAGTTGAAAGACGCGTGCACGTGCTTTGAACGCGTCCATGACACACAGGGGGCAAAACAACATATCAACGACGTTGATATAACCTTTGATATCCTTACAGTAATTCACCATTCCTTTGAACACCAATTACTTTTTCATTTGCACGTCCTCTCCCCCTCAACTATTTGCACATTTTATTTCACGTATCAAAATGGCACACTGAGACGTACTTGAGCGATTTTTTTCAATGTCTGGAAAGGACTGGTTAGATTAATACAGAGAAAAGAAAAACGGAGAGATTTTGGACCAAAAACCACTCCTTTCAACACCCCGTCGCCTAATCAATTTGTTACCCCTGTCTCGGCAAGTAACACTTTACATCATCTAATTTTCTTACTTACCACAAGAAACTATGACTTGTGACAATTGTCTGCTACATAGAAATCACAATTCTTGTCCAAATTGCTTCGGAGAACGTGGAATGTGCGCATGAGATACTGTATAATATGAATCATAGCCCAGATCTCCCAAAACTCTGCATGTTATTATATGAGGAGATTTGTACGGAGGAACATGGTTAGAAATTGCTCTGATTCTTGCAATGTCGATTTTTTTGACATTTAACTACTCAACCAAATTCTACAAAAATTTATATGAGGGTAGACCACATAAGTTGGAATGTGAGGTTATTGTTTCAGGCGAAAAGATGGAGAATTGCGGGAGAAAATGCCAGGTGTTCAAAGGAGTGGTGGTGTTCAAAGGAACGGTGAATTACTGTATTGATATTTAATATATCAGCTGAGTTGGAATGTGTATCGATATTTAAAGTATCAGCGGGGTTGAAATGCAAATCGATATATAAAATATCATCACGTGTGATATCCTTATCGATATTGTTATTGATATCTATATTGATATTCTTATTGACATTTAAAATATTGCAGGAGTTGATATTTTTATCGATATATAAAATATCACCACGTGCGAAATTTAAAATATCATCACATGTGATATTTTATATATCATCACGTGCAATATTTTAAATATTATCACATGCGATACTTAAAATATCGCAGTCGTTGACATTTTAAATATCAACACACTTGATACTTAAAATATCGCGATATTTAAAATATCAATGCACGTGATACTTACTGCCTTTTTCATATGTATTGTCACACCGTGATTTTGCCATTTTCGGCACCTCAAATCCCTCAAAATACAAACCTCGCCATATCTCCATGAAACCTTGACCGTTTTGTGTCATCTAAGTTGCTAAATTCATGTCTCGATCATGCCGTCCAAACTGCAACAAATCCGAGCGAAATTGGTGAAGAATTGACCCTGAAATGGTGCAAAATGCTGTTTTTTCATGCTTTTGTCTTCCACATTTTTTCCTGCACTCAATTCTGGGTCTGCAGCACCCATAACTGTCTCAGAGCCCTCAGATGGAATAACCATAAATTTAGAGAGTAAATTTGAGGTGTATTGTGAGCTGTGTGTGCTAGTCTGGGTCATGCCTGAAATACAGAAATCCACCCATTCCCCCTGAGCTCCCCATGCCTCAGAACAAGCCAACTGAGGCCAAATTCATACATGTAAACTCACTCTGAGTGCCTTGGAAGAGGATTGAGTGCTTCTGAAGGCTGCTGTGCATAATGATGAGAAGAATGAGGTGGAAGAGACTGGGCATATACACAATTCTCCCTGCCCTTCCCCAGCCTTCTAATTCAAGCATCAGCTCCAGGAAGGGCTCAGACCCAGAATTGAGTGCAGGAAAAAATGTGGAAGACAAAAGCATGAAAAAACAGCATTTTGCACCATTTCAGGGTCAATTCTTCACCAATTTCGCTCGGATTTGTTGCAGTTTGGACGGCATGATCGAGACATGAATTTAGCAACTTAGATGACACAAAACGGTCAAGGTTTCATGGAGATATGGCGAGGTTTGTATTTTGAGGGATTTGAGGTGCCGAAAATGGCAAAATCACGGTGTGACAATACATATGAAAAAGGCAGTAAGTATCACGTGCATTGATATTTTAAATATCGCGATATTTTAAGTATCAAGTGTGTTGATATTTAAAATGTCAACGACTGCGATATTTTAAGTATCGCATGTGATAATATTTAAAATATTGCACGTGATGATATATAAAATATCACATGTGATGATATTTTAAATTTCACACGTGGTGATATTTTAAATATTGCACGTGGTGATACTTTATATAGCACACGTGGTGATATTTTATATATCAATAAAAATATCAACTCCTGCAATATTTTAAATGTCAATAAGAATATCAATATAGATATCGATAACAATATCAATATAGATATCGATAACAATATCAATATAGATATCGATAACAATATCAATATAGATATCGATAACAATATCAATATAGATATCGATAACAATATCAATATAGATATCGATAACAATATCAATATAGATATCGATAACAATATCAATATAGATATCGATAACAATATTGATAAGGATATCACACGTGATGATATTTTATATATCGATTTGCATTTCAACCCCGCTGATACTGGTGCCTGGTACGGCCTATAAAAAATCCGTGCCACTTTTTCCCGGGCGGAGTTTTAAATACTTTCCATTTATAGTAACTAGCGTCAATCTTCATGTCCCACTTTCCGGTCCCCCACTAAATCCTGTTTATCTCCGTGGAGAGTTCGTTGATCTTTGATTGACGGACCGATCTGGCTAATTCCTCAATTTGAGGGGTTAATCCAAATTCTACAATACTGGTTATGGAATTGCTAATTACCTTAGTGGACTGTGTAGCTGATCCGATCTGAAACAACTAGCAACTAACTGGTATTGCAGTTGAACCTGATATTATAGTCGTACAGTATTAGATCGGCGTGAACGCGCGGTCCCTATACTGATTGTTATTCACGATAAGAGAATATCGGGAATCGCACCACGTTGGGAGTAGGTCGTACCATGCAGACAATAGAGAGGACAATCTAGTTGCAATCTGTATTTTAGCTTTACTTCGATTTCACACAATTGGGTCAGTTCAGCCGCGTCGCTACTAGTAATTTACTGGCTTGCAAGGTGATTGATGTTTAACGATGTAACTTAGGGACTTATGGTAGGGTCCCTTGACTTGGATTAAACTGCTAGGTCGGCTCTATCATGGCCTCCTTATATACTAATTTACATGTGTGACGTTACTACCTTGTTACTTACTGTTTTTAGTATTAATCTGTCTCTCGCTCTTATGATACCTGGTCCGTGCTCTCCTTTCTTCTTCCTTCCTTATCTTACTGCTTCTGTGCTACTGGCCTCCTCTTGTTTAGTTTAGTTTAGTAGGCAGTACCATCTCGTGGACAGGTTTGATTCCTGCATCGGCATCGGTACTTGATTCAACTCGACTATTCTAGGTAACTGCTGAGTCAGCTGTTCTTGTCTCTCCCTCGTTTGTACTTCCGTTCTTGGTTGTATCGGCAGGATTGGCCGAGGTATAGTTAACCAATTCCGAATTGTTTGCACTCGTGTGTATCCTGGTGTTGTCCTTGCGTGTTGTAGCGTCGTCCCTTGTACTCCTTGTAAGTGTATTACTCCGCCATGTTGTTCCGTCTTTACTTCCATTACGGTGTACCCGTATGGTAATCCTCGACTTATGTAATTCATTATCCAATGTCCCCAAGTGTATGCAGTTCTCTCGTTCATTCCTTCTCGGTCTCGTTTGTAAGCAATGTCGATATCCACTATAGCTGTGTCGCACCGTTCGTGTCTCCCTTCTTGTGCTACGTTTCGTATTCCGATCATCATTACGAAATATCTGGCGTCGTAGGATAATACTCTGATTTCTCTTTCATAAGCCTTTTGTATTTGTTGGTTAGGGTCGTAGGTTAATTCCACGAATCGACGTCGTATCATTATGTCGGCTTGCCCGTTCATTATATCTCCATATGTGATCTCCCTGATTAATTCCCGCATTAGTGCTCCGGCTAGTTCTTTAGCTGGTCGGCATATGTTGCAACATCGTAATATATTGTTTCGCGGTGTCGGTGGAACGATGGGCTGTTCTAGTACTTGTATCACTGCCGTTAATCATTCTTGTATCCAACGTAGGACGCTCATAGTTATTGGCTTATTAATGATGGATAACACTACCTTTCTAACAAATCCCTTGAATATGTAGTTCCACAGAATTTGAGTTATTTGTCCCTTCCTTTCAACATGAAAAGGCTTGGAATAACTATCTGATGTGAAATATACCAAATCCGAATCGATTGTAGGTGATATTCAGGCAGAATATACATAACTGTTTTCACTTATGTGTCACGTGATCTTATTTTGGCTTTTTTGCACAACCATATCTTCCTCTGAAAACACTTATAAAACTCCTTTAAAACTGCTTACACATGATGTATGTGTGTATTAGGGTGGTTCTGTCAACTATATGCGAAAAAAATGGACATACTGGTGGAGAGATTAGCATATACAGTAGACACAGCAGCATATATGCTTCCTAGCTCAATGAATTCAGGCTTTCTTGTCATATTTCTTTCAGATATATAAATCTTAACGAAAAATAAAGATTTTGTTAAAAATAAATTCTTAAGAAGTGTCATAGTTATTTATATATGTGTCAAAAATTGCTGTATCTTGGAATCTGTTGGACAGTTTTTGTAATTTTTCTTACCACCTTGTTCAGAGTGTAGAAAAATAATTTTTGAACATTTTTTCAGATTTTTTGTAAAGTTGTGGAAGGGAGGACGGGCCCTCGAATCTCAAAACAAAAAGTGAAACAGGTGAATCTGTGTCGATCGCTGCTTAGCCATGGAAGGGACCGTGGGAATGTCACGGAAATTACATAGGCCGCGCCAGGTACCACTGATACTTTAAATATCGATACACATTCCAACTCAGCTAATATATTAAATATCAATAAGGATATCAAAGGTTATATCAACGTTGTTGATACAGCCTAGTACAGCTGATGGGTAAGTCACGTGGATTATGTAACAATCAAATTCCCTTATCGAGTGAAGATTTTGTTCGATTTTTTACATATATGGCAAGGTTTGATGATTAGTCATGCATGTGACTTACCCATCAGCTGTACTAGGCTGTACAGTCATTCACGCGTCCTTTAAACACCTATTCGATCCTTTAAAATAACACCCATCACACACATTTTTTTCTCACTTTAAGTACATGTATGTATAGTTCCCAGCAGGATACACCTTGTGTAATTTTTTGGTGGCGAGAAATTGAGTGAAAAAATACATATGAGAATGTGAAGAAATGGGGTCCCTGTCACGCAAAACCAACTCCTTTGAACACTCGTGACACTATGTCACACTAGCTTGAATACTGCCTTCCCACTCCTCCCTTATTCTAGATATACTATCTGCCATTTTTATACTTGGTATTAATGTCCTATGTATCATTTTTTATGTGCAGATGGAGGGAAGTGTAGCCCTCATTGCTCATTTGTTTACAACAAGTGACACTATGCACATGCTAATACAAATTATGTAATTGCGTCGATCACTCGATTTGTCACATTTTCTTGAGGTTTTTCACTTGTCTGCTTGATATAAATGTAACCCCTGCTTCAAATCTTGTGAAACTTGTACAGGGCATTGCTAGTACACTGTACAAGCTATATCATAAGTTAAGTCATGATTTTATAGGAAATAATTGGTGCAGGAAAACTTGCCCTCTGCATGAATGTCAGAATTTGCTCATTTTTCGAGGTAAATAGCTATCAGAGAAAGAACTACTCGATGGATTTTTCTCAAAATTTGCACATATATTAGTATATATTCTGTGAGCGTGTGTACCAATTTTCGAGGAGATAGAGCAAGAATTGAGCGAAAAACGGCTTGTGTTCAAAGGAACGGGGTATGTTTAAAGGACGCGTGAATGACTGTATGTTGTTTTGCCCCCTGTAACAAGTATATGCAAACACCTATCAGGAATTATCATTTCAACAAAATCGATTTCTTTCTTTTCATGTTTGTTCTCGGAACTGCGATACGAACGGTACCCATAGTACTCAGTGCGTGCGCAAAAAATCGCACAGAGTCAAGATTTTCGCAATGTAATTGTTCGACACAGTAATTATTTGACTCCATTACCCCTTAGTATCCTATACCGCCATGACGAAGCGTGATGGCTACAA
Source organism: Inonotus obliquus (assembly GCA_032164295.1). NCBI lineage: Eukaryota > Fungi > Basidiomycota > Agaricomycetes > Hymenochaetales > Hymenochaetaceae > Inonotus > Inonotus obliquus. The sequence goes on along the minus strand of JAJHTX010000006.1, from coordinate 488,651 downwards.
GAAAACCGCGCTCATATCTTATTGGTTGCCATACTGAGGCGTCATTGGCACAACGAACCATGGGTATACCGCTATCCTTCATTATCATCCGTTAGGGTCCCGAGGAAACAAATTTTGGAGCATAAACCCTGACGCTACGTATCTTCAGGGCAAGAAACGGAAAGTAAATAACTAAACAAGAGCCTTGTGACTACGTATGATGAAAATTGAAGGATGTAAGTCTCCATCATGAAAAGAAGTCGTTCCACTCACTCATAATTATCTTTTCTTCCGAAGATCTCTACTGGGATGTAGCAACCAGTAATTAGACTGTTGGCAAATAGCTCGCGGGTTACATTGGAACTATCGGGTGGAATTTCGACTTTCCGGTCGTGAATGTGTGCCGTCACCCAGTGGCCAGGTCGTGAATTCAACATCGCGCACAATGCATCCAAAGCTTCCTCGCGTTCATTATCGTCCACAATATGCCAGTTTCGAATCACAATTTCGCGAAGCGCAGGGCACATTTTGCGCTCTTCGTGATTGTTAGCGAGCTCCTGGAAAAGCCAGGACAGACGTTTGCCAGACGAGATATAAATTGTTTGTAGCGTGGGTAGTAACCGTAGTGTCCGGACCAAGGCGTCTTGTGTGGGGGGAAGACCTGTTATTTCAAGCGACTCCAGTGGTGGGAGTGAGCGTAGCGCGAGGTCCGAGACAGCCGAGCCGGCGGGTGTTCCCTCCGTGTAACGCAGACACTTCAAAGACGGTAGTGTAAGTCCGGGCAATACCCATGACGCAAGTTGTCCATGCGAATCAAGGATTGTAAGCTTGTCAATACCACGGACTAGGAACTCGGAAACCGTCTCCAGAGTCGGTTCTTGTGGGCGTTGATAGTGGGCAGGGATTTCAACGAAGAGGTCCCTTAAATTCGGAGCGACTCTAAGCAGTTCCATGAAGAAACGTCGAGCCACTTTTGACCTCTGTTCGAACGTCGAAAAATGACATGCCACCCGATTCAGGTTGTGCATGGGCTGCTTTCCCCATTCGATTGAAAAATATCCACCGACATCGAGGTCTTGCAGCAACGGTGTATTCGAAATCTTGACTTTGAGAGGCATTAAATCGTCTTCGTCCGTCCTGGCACTAAGCAAGAATTCCAGCGATACCAGCATGGGAGTATCTGTAATATCGATACTCTCGAGATGCTGATGAGCGGTGAAGTTCAAGTTAAACGTAACATGCTGCCATCGTCTCTGGTGAGATAGGAGAGAATCGACAATATCCTCAGCCACGTTGTGCATTTCGGTGTCCTCTGTGTCTCTGATTCGTAGGTCAACACAAAGATTGAGAGGCTCATCTTTCGACCTCTGTAGCCAGGATTCGAGCATGCATATGTCGAGCAAAAGCTCTCGTCGCTCCGTTCTTTCATTCCCATGACATTCTATGACCAAGAATGACCACAGACTTCCGAAAGAGACGGATACTTGTCTCCAGTGGCTACAAACATGCGAAATACGTAGCGCTGTGAGGAAGCCACTCAAGTAGTCCTCTTTCTTCAGCTTCGCCCCTGTTGCAGTCGGCAACGTTTTGAGGAAAATATGCTGGAGGGTTTCAACAGGTAAAGTATCCATGTCCAAACACACGGTTTGACGGGAAGTTGTGTACTGTGGTTCTGAGACATGCGCATTGCATTTGCAGTTTACTACACTGAGTCATTACGTAAGAGCTAAGAGAAGCGTAAGCCACGACTACCGAAATATTGGGAATGAACGGGGACGACAGACTTGGCTCTGCAACAACACAGTTCTTCAAAGTAAAACGGACAAACGCACCAGAAACATAGAGTTGGTAAACTGCACCTTTGTTTGTTATTTTCCTCCAATTCTGTCTACAGTACAACAGTCTTCATGCCAGTGGCAGACTCATTACTACCCTCCGAGTCATTTGTGGTATACGCTCGGAGAAAACGTGTCCTCTTTGCTTTCGGCTCAGTCGATTCCGTGTTTCTTGTTTGCTTGGCGTGAGTCTCTCTGTGTTGACTTTCGTGTTGAAGGATCTCTTTGAGTTGGGACGAAAAGTGATCGGCCCATTATATTTCCTTCACATGATCCACCACTAAATATTTTCCGAGGAATTTCAGACTATACAATCCGAGAATCAATGCAGCCTACGTGTGACCCTAACTCGCTCTGCCTCCTTCTTCATTATCGATTGATAGGTCATAGTCAACGAACAGGCATACTGCAGAACGTGCTACGATGTCAGGCCGACTTCTCCTCACAGTCCTCATAGGCGTCGCGGCCATCCTCGGCGGTCTATACCAGTTCAGAATAAAACCCAAACTCATAGTCCTTGGTGAAGGTCGTCCTGTGCGTCCTGTTGGGAATACGCGATGTAAGGCCTATCCCGACGCACAGGCTTGTGAAAGTGCGTCCTACGTCTACTGTTTGCTACCAGAATTACTAACGTGTGTTCAGAAATCATACTCCATCCCGAGACTGGACTGCTTTACATGGCATGCTCCTCCCAAGAAAGCCGCCCACACTGGCTGCCTGCGACCAACCGTCTAAATGTGACGGGAAAGTCCTCCGCAGACTATGTCGCCTTCTTCGACCCTTCCACCTCCAGAATCACACGTCTCTCCAAGGAACATTTCAAGTTCGCACGCGGGCTCTCACTGCACGGAATGGACGTCGTTCCTTCCCGTGAACACCCCTCGGAATTGTTGGTCTATTTGGTGAACCACAGGGAACCGTTTGAAAATAAGGAGAGCGCGCAGGAGGTTGGAGCGGACTCGGTCGTGGAGATCTTCACAACGACGCCGGGGAAGGATGAGATGCGGTATGTCGCGACGTTTAAAGACCCTGTGGTTGCCACTCCCAACGATATCGCTGCGACGGGCGACGAGATGGATTTCTATTTCACGAATGATCACGGATTCTCCAAAACAGGCCTCGTACGTCCACTCATTCCCGTCCTGCCTATTTGATGACAAACTAACAGATGAAAAATATGTCGTTCTGGTCTGAACTTTCCCTCACAGGCCCGAAAGTATAACGTGGCCACGTTTCTTGACCTCGGCTGGTCGAATGTCGGGTATTGCCATGCATACAAGGGCTGCAAAGTTGCAGCAGATAACCTCGTGGGTGCCAACGGCATTGTGCGCGGAAACGATGGGAAGTACTACGTCGCGAGCTCTACGTCAGGGAGAATCTACGTCCTTGAACGACAGACAGACGATTCCCTGGTATTGACGGACATTATTCCCGTCGGTGCGTTTGTCATTCCTTCCTCTCATTGAGCGCTCGTTTATTGACACGGGTCTGATCATGCTGTGCGCAGACCGACCTGTAGACAACCTGTCCATCGACCAAACTGGAGCTTTATGGGGCGCAGGTCTTGTCCACACCATTCACCTCGTCAAAACTCACTTCGAAACTCCTTCCATCAATACACCTTCCTCCGCCCTACGCATCACTCTCAACGAGGGTGAAGGTAGCTATTTCGGCGAGAAATACAAAGTAGAGCGGGTCTTCGAGGACGATGGTGAGATTGCTTCTGGCTCCACTTCTGTTGCGTATGACGCGAAGCGGAAGAAGTTGTACTTGCATGGTACGTAGCTGTTGCTGACCTCAATTTCCTTTCCTTGTCTGAAAGTTTTCTCAGGAATCGCTGCTCCGCACTTAACAGTCTGCGACATTGAGGTCTGAACCAGAGTCGAGTGATGCAATGATTGAGGAAGTGGGGAGTAATGTCTCATTACGGTCAGGCGGATATCATTGCGGCCACGTCCTTTGCGGTTTGAGCAGCGTTGTTGGACTATTCTCCCTCTGGCTAGCTAGATTACTCCGAGTTAGTTTGATTTTAATGATTTGAGAATGTTTAGTGTCGCACCATTCATTGGGGACCCGCTTGCAGCTATATGAATACTTGGTTTAGTTTGTCAAGGTCTGCGTAGTCTCTGCGGTAATGATCAGTATCAAATCGGACTGACCATCTGATATAGTATAAAATGAGTTGTACTTTATCAGATCTTTCGACGGTTTCAATATGCAAGGAGTAAGGTGTCTACTTACGTAATGAGTACTTAAGCAACGCACAAATACGAATGCAGTGCCACAACACAACTCAGTTCGGAACGCAATATTCGTCTTTCAGCGTCTCTCGTTGATAGGGTAAGGTTTTCTCTTGATTATTGCCCCGCCTCATATTCAAGTTTGCTGATCTCTAGTACTATCGATTTGAACAGAAAGTCGTTTAAAAAGGTACACATGGACAAGTCGCCCGTGGAGGTCCTCCAGGCCATCTTCATCTGGACGCTACCAAGCACCAAGGAAATGAGGAATGAGGAATCTGGACTACCCTCCGCTGGTCTCTTGGTCCCGCTGTATATCTCACACGTCTGCCGTCGCTGGCGTGAAGCATCCCTCGATGTCAGCTCGCTATGGTCCCACCTATCCATCGACTACTCCGAAAAGACAAAGGATCGGAATGCATTGCTCAACGTATATCACACATGGCTCCAGAGGACGAGGCAGTCGCCTATTAATTTTCAGATCTTCCTCTCCTTTTATCGGAGGATAAGCGACCCCGAAGATCATAGCACGTCCGAACACATCGCCTCCGTTATGCTGAGTCACCAACGACGCTGGAAAGACGTCGATTTCGACTGGACATTTCGTATTTCCCCCGAGTCAACAGGCTTGGAACTGACGGATATGCCTATGCTGGAAAGAGCAAAATTCTACTTTTGTATCGATTCCCATCTGGGACTGGAGACAGAACCTCAGTTGAGCATTGCACATTCCCCACTGCTCGAAGATCTCGACCTCGGCGGTGTTTACTCGCTCGATATCGGAGACGGACCATTATACGCCTTGAGACGGGTGCGACTCGTTAACCGATCACAGAAGTGCGAAGTTGCGCAGAAGGTTTGCATGCAATTACTGGAATTTGCCCCAAATCTGAAGGAACTATCAGTGAAACTATCAGTCTACTTTTCACAAGCTGCTCACGCGGAATCTCCACAGAGCGTCGCGGTGTCAAGGGAAAATACATTGGTTCACGACGGAATCCAAGCACTCGAATTTTGCGAATCGTTCGCCGAATACATTCTACCCATGTTGACGCTTCCCTCTCTCCGTCATCTGCACTGTTCACGGGACAAGAGATCTGAGCTTCAGACGCTTTTGGAATTCGTGCAACGCTCCTCGCCTCCCCTGGAATCCATCAAACTCTCCGGGTTCTATTCTCCGGACATCATGATCCCATTGCTTCGTTTACTTCCTACGTTGCAAAAGCTTCAATACTTCAGCACACAAAACTTATCGGGCCTGTTTCGGGAGCTTACCTTCGATGATGACAATCGCAAAACGTGTTCCGAGCTTCACACATTGGACATTCGCGAGTGGTTCCTCACGAACGAAACTGATCGCAATGATAGCATGGATGCTTTATGCGCCATGTTAGACTCACGATTCAGTGGTTGTGCAACAATATCAGTCTCCGAAGATGCGGAAGAAGTCCCGATTGAACGGTCTGATGCCTTCCATGAATGGTTGATCAGTAAGGTAAAGAGGGGCTTCGAGGAAGAGAACAGAATTGTCATTAAAACAACGAATCGTTGAGTTTGTTGGTTCGTTGTACTGTCTATCCAGTTATGATTCATTATTTATTGTCTCCTACAGGGCTCGTTTCTGAAAGCTCGCGGATTAGATACAGATGTCGGGCTTCGGCAAATAGGTGCTGGCGGAGATGAGGTTAGTTCTTAGATGTGCGAGAGTGGACTGACGATTCTGGTGGGCTTCAATGATATACGCTTCTGTGTATCGTGTTATCGATAGCGCCCGCGGTCGGCCTGCCTCGCAGTACTGTAGGTATGCAACCGTGACGCGTAACAATCAGTTTGTTGCATCACTTCAGTAATATGTAACATGTGTAGTTGTACTTTATCAGATCGTACTAACCATTTAGCTTGCAGTCTGTGGTTAGCGCTTGCATACTTGCCGCTTCGATCTTCTATGCTCTTTGGCTGCACTCCGATCGGCTGGAGTTGTGCCTTCATTTTACGAGATTCTCTCATGAAACTCAGTTGCTTACTTTCGCAACTTCCATGCTGTACACCACGCTTACGGTTTGACAGCGGTCCGGATTTTCAATGTCTCTGCTCTTGCTATGAGCACCGATCAACCATGGCTTCAATATTAAATTGTCGGTCCTTAAACTTAATGTTCAAACTATAACACAACACACTCGACTAACTCGATTCATCCATAGTACAGGTGCGTCAATTCATAACTTTCCCGCGGACCGTGGAAAATCAGGGAGCGTATACCTACAGACACAGCAACCATTCACCGGCGGTGTGTGGCAATGAGGACGTAACTCCACCCTCTCCTGACTGATGCGAGACAGCTCATGTGCCTTCGCCTTGCAGTACTTCTCTGGTGAGCGATGATGCAGCAGGTTACATCCGCACTGTATCAATTTGCACAGTATTGCCTGTCGCCCATACCTACAGGTGGGTACATTACATGAAGTCGAGTTTGCTCCGCCAAGTCATAGTTGATTGGATGTGGATGTCTCGCAATTTTACATGTAAGTGCAAACTTGTTTGTGAAACCAGGCTTAGTAAGCACCCACTCCAACCCCCTTTTCCCTGGCTCTGGCCGCTTTGCATTAGCAAATTCGATGCAATATTATTATTATGTAAGTCTGCAAAGTCTCAAGGTATACGTCTGCGTGTGTGTGTACTAATCTCTCAAAATCCCCATCACTGCAGCCTGCTTGACATTGTTTAAACCGAGGAAGTTGCAACAAGCATGTCCGAGTCGTCTACTAAGTAAGCTAGTCTTCTTTCATGCCAACTCAGTGTATCCTCAAAGTAAAACTCATTTTAGGCACACGGAGAACTCCGCCGGGGGAACGAGCGACAATGCTACCAGTGGACGGTACGTATTCACATAACTTCTCCAATTCGGTCTGGATTCTGGAAGAAAGAAATACTGAAATGCCGTACTTCCGGTCTACTTGATCCTTTTGCGTTACAGTGAAAGTACGTCTACAAAAGATGATGAAGGTCAAGCAGTAAGTCCAGTCACTTACCTTTACCCAAAATTACACAAGTATGTCTTCAATACGTTGTCCTATTATCTATTTTTCAGAGAAAGCTTACGTGTTTCAAACAGGAATCCACCACGTTTTGAAAGACAGCTCCCTAAACCAGATAACATGCGAGTCACATGCTTTGTAAATGCCATGGAATTCAGCTAATAGAGACTCACAGGGAGGGCAAGCCGATACAGGCAAAAAAACTCTTGGACTTGAAGGATAAGAATTATGTGAAGGATATTTTGAACTCCTCTAGAAAATAGGCCGTGGTCGCTAAAAGGAGCCAAAGGGTGCTTTTACTACATAGAAGTGGACAATAATTCTCTTCTGTTGTTAACACCGTAGCGTTGATGTTGCCTGTGTAGTATGTACTAGTCATACTAATTAACGTGACTCCTTGGATATGCACTGAATGTGCCCATGAGTGATTTCAAACCTTCAAGCCATGCACTTCTCGTAATGTATACATCAAACCTTCCGAGTGTGTGTATCGACTTATCTATAATGCATGTCACCCGTAACAATAAAGGTTGTTGAAGTAGTAAGACAATGGACTCAAGTGGCCATGAGAATTTCTAGCAAGTGGAGTTTCGTCAATCACATGGTTCGTGTTTGAGCACGTTATTACAGTATGTAGTATGCCGGGGGAACTAGAAAACCCTTTCCTGCTACTTCCATGGTGCTCCCTTAGGTTGTTATCTTTCCAGTGACGGGCCAGGAATGATCGTCCTCTTGTGAACCACGGACATCAGGAAAAAGTCGCACGGCTTACATGAACATTCAGCCTATATAGGGCAGTATCAGTCCGTTAGTAATCATATATCTGAGTCATCATGCTGCTATCTACATATATTGAATTCGAAGTTCTGATAACCTCTTGAAAGGAGATTATAGGACCGCCCTCCGCTTACAATGGAAATAACTGCACTCTAGAATTTTGTATAAGCTACATCACTCTGAAATTCACCTTGTAAGATAACAATCTTAATTTTTTTGTGTTTGTATGGCTAGCATAAGACTGCCTGGGTCCTTATAGGGGTTTCGGAAACATTCTTCAGTCTTGTAAAATACCACAACAATGACATGTATCATGTAAGTTTCAAAGCTGGATATCTTTTTATTGTAAGTTGAAGAAGGGGATGTTAATGCAAATGTATTGTTGACACAAGGGTGATACGCCTTCTGTCAGGTACAGAAAAATGGCTTTTTTTTGAAACAAGTCATCTTGCAAGATATAGTATAAGTCGATATTTACTAATCCGATTGTATGAACAAAGGTGGTATTTACACTAGTTTCGACAAGTCTGATGTATGCGTGTGATGTCATCACTTGATTTCATTACTTATTCAAGTCCGACGCGTCCTCTCTTCCTTCTGCCACCCACCATCTTATCTCTCCTTCATGACTAAGGGCAAGCTATGTGCTTTGCATTTGTTTGGATATGCTGAAGGCAGCCCCCTTTCTGACCGAATTTATTGCTGATTTCTACCTTTACGCAGATGTGCTGCTTGTAAGGCATAAACCTAGCATAGCCTTACGTACCTCGGCATGGGGGGCCGAGTGGTATCACGTGGGGAGGTAGGACAAGGTCACGAGGGAATAACCCACACAACCCCATCCTAAGAGGTAAGAGAGGATCTCTAGGACGATACGAGAGTAGCATCAAGGAGATCTGGAGGGAGGGAAGGAATCGGTACAGTCGTCAAGGAAGACGAGAGGAGAGGGCCAGCAGCAGTCGAACCACCACCACTAACCTAAAGGGCTTCGGAGTTGAGGAGAGGACGGTATCCACACAACACATCGGAGGGAAGATGACAATGGCCCTAGGGTTCCCACACCCATAGCACACATATCCTAGAGTACGAGGTCCAGAGGTATAACCCCTAAACCAAGAAGGTATGCCATTGAAGGAAGACAATGCGTGAGGTAAGGCACACCCTCGGTAACCTCATTTAATATCCCTGGACAACTCAGGTACGTCTACTACACAATCACCCACCAGTCTATCCTACTACGAGGACATCGGAGAGACACGCTAATGTCCATGCGTCACGACGTTGTTTGTTATGCAGTATAACTCTGCAACCTCAGGCGAGGAACTACATCCCGCCATCCACAGAACACCATGATGTCCTATCTCAGGCATGTCCCTTAGCCATAGGATCAGATGGTTAAACCACCCAACCGCGAGACTGGCACCAACGTTGTAGACAGAGGTGTATGTGCTTTAATAACCCAGAGCACTACTGGTGCATTTACTACACAACACTCCCCAGCAGACTACATTAATGTTAGGACCAGTGCGGATCGGATCAGCAGACCGACATTGATCGACCGATCAACACGATCGACGCACCAGAACAAGTCCACTCACTCCGGCAATATTCGCAGTCCGTCTTGATAAGCGATGGGAAGTGCGAGGCGGTGCTTTGTAGAGCAGAGTAGCAACAGTACTTAGTCGGGGTCAAGGGGACCGGCCGGACACTAGTACCAAGGATAAGAGTGGTAGCGAAGAAGAGAAGCTTTGTGGGGCTTCTTTGTATTCACTAGTACAGAAGAATTTTGCTGAGGGACATAGCCACCCTCGCTTGGCCTATTTATACCCGAAGCTTCTATCTATTGAGTTACCCGGGCTCCCTTGGGCACAGCCTCCTGATCTTTCCGAGCACAGCCCCTATCTTGTCCGATACCCTGCAATCTCCAATCGGGTGGCGATGCACTTCCGATTTCCTCCTGCAACCTTCCAGATCCTTCGATATGACTTCATACCTGGTCAGTGCATGGTGATCACGCCATCACCGGCCAATCCTGTGGCTGTGTGGAGCTCCGTGCCTTCCGCACTGCCACGTCAGTCCTTCTCGAATGTTCCTTATGATGTCATGCACAGCAACTCGAACAGTCTGCCATGTCTTCATCTTCTGCAGGTGCTGCTGGGTTGGTCAGCTGTCTCGGTTGACTCGGACTTCCTTCCTCAACAGGATTAGCTCAATTATTAATCACCGGAGCGGCGGGCCTGTATGGTTCTGCCTGTACCATGGCAGGTAACCCAGTCCTCCAGATCGTCGCTCGGCGATATCCGTCAGGTATCCGTATCTCCGTTCCTTGCACCTGATCGCCATTGATCCCTTCCATGACGATGAAGAGAACTACGTGCAGCTGAGCTCGTCCCATCTACACCTTCCAGTATCCACCAGCACACCCAGGGAAACCGTCAGTCCCATTTCTCGAAGTACCGAACACCGAGAGTACCGGTACCGAGCGCCAAGAAACCTGGTACCAAGAATACCGAGAGTACCGAGTGCCGAGAAACCCGGTACCGAGACAAATTGACAATTCGACATGCTCTCAAGACATAGATCGGACGTCTCCCTCTCTGGTATTCCTTCCTGATGGTTGGACTATGCATGCCGGTTCTTTGGGAAAGCTCAGGGTCAGTATCCATTAAGGTTTTCAGGTCCGGTACCACCAGGAACGTGGCGGTATCAATCAGCAGGGGCGCAGATCTCTTGTCCTGAGGACTTTTCATCCAGAGGTACTATATGCTACATTTTCATTGGTATCTTGTCCTCCCTAACCCTTTCTTGTTGTCCCCCTGATGGCACTGCAATGTTCACTTTCCTTGTTACAATTTTCTTCAGACTTTTCTTTGTTTTGATCTTTCTTTCTACTTTCTCCTTTTGGATTTATGAGCTAACTACGGTACAGTAGTATAAATATCTCCTCCTGTACGTAGTAGCTCTCCAGGTAATCTTAGGAGCTAGCCTCTAGCGTGAGGGCTCAGGTTTCCTCACCCCCTTCTCAGTTCCATCTCAGTCTCCTCTCAAGCTTCGTCCCAGTCCCATCCCAGTTCCGTCTCAAGTGAACCTTCAGAGTTAGCCTCCCGTGTGAGGGCTCAGGTTTGCTTCCCAGTCCAGTCAACACCTTCATTCACCAGTCTCTCCCATTCAGTTTCTTGCTATACCACCCCGTGCCAGTTGTTTTCTTGCAGTACCGACGTGTACCGACGTTTTTCCCACGGTACCGACCTTTTGTTATCCTTTGTATTCTGCACATCCACCTTTCGTTTCTGTACTGAGCTTTTGTTTTACAACGTTTCTGCACATACCGATCCCGTTTGTTCAAGTACCGACCTGTACCGACATTTTTCCCACGGTACCGACCCTCTCGATTCCGGACAAGAACACACCCCCCCCAACGTCTAGCTGGTCTAGCACCACTTTCTATTATTCCTTTGACTCCCTTTACATCCCTCTTCTACAGACAACAAATACCGTGAGCGTACTGGATAAGTACTGCCTCATTTGGCCCTCCCCCACTTAAAACCATACACCCCTCGTCTCGGTACCTCTGGTACCGGACGCGATCTCGCACATTTAACAAAGGTTAAGATCGCCCCGTTGATCCGTTCCCTCGGTTGAGAGATTTCCAATGCTATCATCCCCGGTAGTTGATTCTGCTCCGATTTCCATCGTGCCACTATGTTGCCAAATAGATTATTGCGTAGTGCTTGATGTTCTCTTGTAGCTTCCGCATGTATTGGCCAGTCGAGTTGTATTGCCACTCGTCGGCATAGCTGGGAATGTATCGATCTTCTTGTCCATGCAATTACACCTGCATTCGCAATGTAGTGTAACCCCCTTCCTGTCCAAACCGTAACTTCGTGCAAGTATGCATTTAGTGTAGGTGTGAACAATGGTTGAGTTGTCTCTGCAACCGTCGACCAATGGTGGTTGGTTCGAATTGAATACGGGTCACTTCGAAGCATATGATTGACTGCATCCTCGAGTATCCATGTCTGCAGTAGCCATTCCTCTTCATGTGCCCATTCACAGAACCTGCATATTGGTGTATTGATTTGTCCTGGTAATGTCGAGCCCCAGGGACAATAGCGTGTGCGTGTATAATACGTTCGATCGAATTGTCTTTCCATGTCTGATGTTCGTGGGAATTTATCGGGTTGTAGCGTCTCTGGATCCGCATGCCAAATAAGTCAATTTCTTCTGACAATTAAGAGCTATCGGTAATGCCCTCACTGTTATGCTTTGCGCAGTCGGAGACGTCGATCACAGGGATCAGAGACGTCGACGGGCAAGAAAGCGAGCTACCACTAAATCACAAAAGACTGTAGTCTGCGACGTAGGTGATAGTACTAGATTAGCACGCCTATCTAATACACAAGTATCATACGGCTTACCTGCGACGTAGGTGATAGTACTAGAACAAGAGAGTGGGGAATCTCTAGCTCTCTGATCCAGCCTTATATACACTTTGGTCGCGGGTAAGTTCTACTCTAAATAGATGCTGTCTAGCAGCAAGTAAATATGAACCAACAAACAACGGGGCCCGACAAGTCAGCAAGAATGAGTAAGGATGAGTAAGCGTCGTCGGGTTAAACGGAAAGAAGAATAATGAGTCAGCAAGAATGAGTAAATAGAAGAATAGAAAGGAATGGCGGGATAAAGTTGTTATAGATTGTGATTAGCTAAGCCTGTATGTATTAAGTAAGGAATGTGGTTTAAAAGGAATGTAAATATGCATTGACGAAAAATAAAAGAAAGGCCGTATAAAGGAAATGGAAAAGACGTTGTAACACTCACACCGTCGTTTGTAACACAGTACAACTCTGCTCCCAGCGCCTGTACACCTAGCACATCAACACACATACTAGAGTCTCACCAACGAGCACTCCTATGACGAGTATGGTACACCTCGTCGAACCCTGTTTGTGGTACAGTAACAGCTCTGCATTGGAGGGTGACATCCAGTGAGGTGCCAGACATCGGTATAGGGGTGACCTCAACATCATATCACCAGAGTACTGTCCGCACCCGTGAAGGATTGGCACAGCACCCTAGATCCTTTACAACATCAAGATTGGGAGAGAAAGGGGGTGGGGGCGAAAGGATGAGGGACTTGGCAGAATACACGGTCGACATCACGTCGCCGGGCAAGGTAATAGTCCTAACACTGAACTACAGCTCCAACGTCGGGGGAGGCCAACACGCTAAATGTGCGAGATCGCGTCCGGTACCGGAGGTACTGAGACGAGGGGTGTATGGTATTAAGTGGGGGAGGGCTAATACGTGCCGGTACTTAACCAGTACGCTCACGGTACTTGTTGTCTATGAATAGGGGGAGTTAATGGACTGGCCAGAAGTGAAGGGTATGAGACTGGTGTGAAAAGAGTAGGTTAGAGCGTGGGAAAAATCTCGGTACAGATCGGTATGAAGGAGAACGTAGTAAAACAGAAATCCAATACCGTGGGAAAAACGTCGGTACAGGTCGGTACCGAAGGAAAGGGGTCGGTATGTGGAGAAATGTTGTCAAGCACAAAGGTCAGTACAGAAACAAAAGGGTGATGTGCAGAATACAAAGGATAACAAAATGTCGGTACCATGGGAAAAACGTCGGTACACGTCGGTACTGCAAGAAAACAACTGGCATGGGGTGGTATAGCAAGAAACTGAATGGGAGAGACTGGTGGATGAAGGTGTTGACTGGACTGGGAAGCAAACCTGAGCCCTCACACGGGAGGCTAACTCTAAAGGTTCACTTGAGACGAAACTGGGACAGAACTTGAGACGAAGCTGAGATGAGACTGAGAAGGGGGTGAGGAAAACCTGAGCCCTCACGCTAGAGGCTAGCTCCTAAGATTACCTGGAGAGCTACTACGTACAGGAGGAGATATTTATACTACTGTACCGTAGTTAGCTCATAAATCCAAAAGGAGAAAGTAGAAAGAAAGATCAAAACAAAGAAAAGTCTGAAGAAAAATGTAACAAGGAAAGTGAACATTGCAGCGCCATCAGGGGGACAACAAGAAAGGGTTAGGGAGGACAAGATACCAATGAAAACGTAGCATATAGTACCTCTGGATGAAAAGTCCTCAGGACAAGAGATCTGCGCCCCTGCTGATTGATACCGCCACGTTCCTGGTGGTACCGGACCTGAAAACCTTAACAGATACTGACCCTGAGCTTTCCCAAAGAACCGGCATGCATAGTCCAACTATCAGGAATGAATACCAGAGAGGGAGACGTCTGATCCATGTCATGAGAGCATGTCGAATAGTCAATTTGTCTCGGTACCGGGTTTCTCGGCACTCGGTACTCTCGGTATTCTCGGTACCGGGTTTCTTGGCGCTCGGTACCGGTACTCTCGGCGTTCGGTATCTTGAGAAATAGGACCAACGGTTTCTCTGGGTGTGCTGGTGGATACTGGAAGGTGTAGATGGGACTGTACCGCAGCATGGGGTAAGCATAGAATGGGATACCGGGCTTGATACCGAGCTCAGCTGCACGTAGTTCTCTTCAACGCTCAACCTGAGGGTCGAGACATTCTTCGTTCTTCATGTCGACGAGACAGCACGCGGGGACTCTCCGCAAGGGAGGTGCGCACCATAACACCTAGGCAACTCGTGAAAGGGATTATACTCACAGTTGACACTTGAGCACTTCTCCTACGAGGTCAAGAGGAGGGACATCGTCAGGCCAGCAGACTAGACTAGTAGACAATCAGAGAATAATGTGAAAGAGACTTCGAGACAGACAGCGGGTGTTAGAAAAGCAATACAATTCACTATTACTAAGTCTGATTAATAACCAAAGCAATCCCAATATGAATTGGATACAGGAAAGGTTGAATGCGGTTACACGAGCACTACAACAGCCAATAATACCAGCAACACCAAGACCAGGAGTGTTACAGTATTGTAGTACATGTAGACCAGCACACGAGATAGCAGAGAAGCTACTCCAAGAAATACTAAAGGAAATAACATACTCAGCAATAATTAAAGGACAGTTGGACATCATGATTAGGAGACGATTCATCATAATGAACTACGAACCGATGAAGAGAACTACGTGCAGCTGAGCTCGGTATCAACCCCGGTATCCCATTCTACGCTTACCCCATGCTACGGTACAGTCCCATCTACACCTTCCAGTATTCACCAGCACACCTAGAGAAACTGTCGGTCACATTTCTCAAGATACCGAACGCCGAGAGTACCGATACCGAGCGCCAAGAAACCCGGTACCGAGAATACCGAGAGTGCCGAGTGCCGAGAAACCCAGTACCGAGACAAATTGACAATTCAACATGCTCTCATGACATGGATCAGACGTCTCCCTCTCTGGTATTCATTCCTGATAGTTGGACTATGCATGCCGGTTCTTTGGGAAAGCTCAGGGTCAGTATCTGTTAAGGTTTTCAGGTCCGGTACCACCAGGAACGTGGCGGTATCAATCAGCAGGGGCGCAGATCTCTTGTCCTGAGGACTTTTCATCCAGAGGTACTATATGCTACGTTTTCATTGGTATCTTGTCCTCCCTAACCCTTTCTTGTTGTCCCCCTGATGGCGCTGCAATGTTCACTTTCCTTGTTACATTTTTCTTCAGACTTTTCTTTGTTTTGATCTTTCTTTCTACTTTCTCCTTTTGGATTTATGAGCTAACTACGGTACAGTAGTATAAATATCTCCTCCTGTACGTAGTAGCTCTCCAGGTAATCTTAGGAGCTAGCCTCTAGCGTGAGGGCTCAGGTTTTCCTCACCCCCTTCTCAGTCTCATCTCAGCTTCGTCTCAAGTTCTGTCCCAGTTTCGTCTCAAGTGAACCTCAGGAGTTAGCCTCCCGTGTGAGGGCTCAGGTTTGCTTCCCAGTCCAGTCGACACCTTCAGCCACCAGTCAACCTCATTCAGTCCCTTGCTATACCATCCCGTGCTAGCTGTTTTCCTGCAGTACCGACCTATACCGACGTTTTTCCCACGGTACCGACATTTTGTTATCCTTTGCATTCTGCACGTCACCCTTTTGTTTCTGTACTGATCTTCTTGTTTGACAACATACCTTCACGTACCGACCCCTTTCTTTCTGTACCGACCTGTACCGAGGTTTTTCCCACGGTATTAGACTCTTGTTTTGCTACGTTCTCTCTCATACCGACCTATACCGAAGTTTTTCCCACGTTCAAAACTGTCCTTTTCATACCAGAATCATATACTCTTTGCTTCTGGCCCATCCATTCACTCCCCCTTTTCATAGACAACAAGTACCGTGACCGTACTGGTTAAGTACCGGCACATATTAGCCCTCCCCCACTTAAAACCATACACCCCTCGTCTCGGTACCTCCGGTACCGGACGCGATCTCGCACATTTATCTGGAGCCCACGGCGAGGGAGGGTTTCACTAGGTGTCTTGTTGTCTGATTGATTATTTGATTACTCCTATTCCATTCCCTTTCAATATCGACAGTTTGCTTTGTCCAGTTTCGTCTCTGTAAAAGTCTCGGCAGACCGGTACCTCGGTACCGGACAGTAGCATTTATTCTTATTACCACTTCACAGTCCCCCAGTCATTTAGTCTCACCCTTTTTCAGTTCGTATTTCACCCCGTGATTGTTTCTAGAGGTACACCCCACTCGAGCAAGATGGTAGGACGTCCTCCTAGACGCAGAACTGAAGATGCTCCTTCGTTCAATGGTACCGAACCACGAGAACTGCCCCGGTACCTTGAAGACATGGAGTACCTAGCTGCCAAATACAACCTAGACCCAGCCCAGATGATTTGGTATGCCAGATACTATGCGTCTCGCACTGTAGCCGAGCTTTGGAAGACCTCTCCAGACGTGTCAGATACCAGTACTGACTGGTCGAAGGCCAAGGCAGCAATCATATCGTTTTACCCGATTTTGTCTGAAGGAGCCCGGTATACTCGAGAAGACGTTATTCAGCTTGTAGAGTTCTGGAGATGCAAAGGGATCAAGACACGACTCAATCTGGCCCAGTACCGGAACGAATATCTCATGCGTTGGAGCTACCTGAAGAGTCTCGGTACACTCTCGGTAGAGGAAGCAGCCCGGTACTACTTCTCAGTATTCACCGGTAGCCTTCGGGATCGCATCTGTTTACGTCTCGAGACAAAAGAAGCCGATCCCCAGCCTGGAACAACATATACAGTGGAGCAGATCCATAAGCACGCCGATTATGTCCTCGGTACCGACTTTTTCGATGAATCACCTTGTACCAGATTACGTAATGCTGAGTCGCAGCCAGTCAAGGAGGAGCCAGACCTTGGTACACTCTGGAAGACGTTGCAGGTCCTTCAGTTACAGGTAGAGGAACTGGAACAGGAGCAGCAGTTGTTACCGGAACCATTGGAGTTGCCTTCGGTAAACGTAGTCGTGGACCATTCGCCCCCGGTATCAGTCTCGGTACCGATCCAGCAACGCCGAGAGTCCCCAGTTGCAAGGCAGAGAATTGCAGAGGAGGTAGGAGATGATCAGGAGGTCGTTAGGTTGGAGATTCTGCTTGAGGAGGCTCGAAGAAGGGCAGAGGAAGCACGCAGGAGGGAGTACCGGAGTGCAGAGAGACTGCTAGTACCGGAGTACCAGAGCGCCGAGAGATTGCAAGTACCGGAGTACCGGAGCGCCAAGAGATCATCCATACCGGAGTACTACTATATGGAGGACACGTCTCCCAGCAGAGTCTTAGCAATGCCAGACCCACTCCCGAAACCCAAAGAAGATGTGTACGAGCCCTCGGTAGCTGACTGGAAGTCTCTCATACCGACCCCGGTAGATCAGCCTCTTGAATCTGGGCTTACGGTATCTCAATGCGAGTTATTGGCATTGTCGCAGGAGCTTAGAAGGCAGATGAGCGAGTTAGTTTCAGTTGAGTGTGGAGGTCCTGGGAGCGTATATGCAGTTGGTACCGAGGCAGCAGGAGAGCCGTCAGAGAAGGAGGAAGTTCCCCCGGTACTCAGTTCCAGATTGCCAGTTGAAGAAGGATCAGCAGATTCGGTAGCAGGAGGAGACGTGTTAGATCAGGAAGTAATGCAGTGTCTAGAAGGCATACGTCTGGTGGACGAGCATCGAGTATCGATCGGAATTGAGGTGCACAGCCACATACCGGACCCTGGTATCAGTCAGGATATAGATCCAGCCGACAACTTGTTAGTGCCATTGGTGGCTCCGGTACCAGTTGTTCGAGCACCAGATGAAATCATCAAGTCCCCGGTACTGATCATTCCGGTGCAGGATGCAATTGTCGAGGCCCCGGTACATGCTCTAGATTTTTCGGTACCCGTTCTCCCAGTCGTTGGCATTGTTAGGAAGGCCCCCGCTTCAATCTTCTGTCTAGTTGGCACTCATCCTCAGGTTTTGGATCCAGTGTACGAATTTCGGAAGGCGTTTATTGGTTGCTCCCCCATGCAAGTCTTGTCTCCCGGGATTCCCCAGCCTCTCGGTACCGAGCACAGCCACATCGAGTCAGTAGACGCCAGCCATTCAGACTACAGTACCTGGTGGAATTCATCCCTGGGGTCTCAGGTCAGTGGTACGACATCTACCAGAACTAGAAGAGTTTCTATCGGTATAGGAGGAGTTGCACGTTTTGGCTTATTCGATCGATTTCCGGTACCGGTACCGGTACTTTTCTCTCGGCATCGGTACCAACCCCCTGGTATTGGCTCGGTAGTTCGTTCAGTGGTGGCAGCAGCTCTTGGAACTCATTCTACAACCCATCGAAGCATTTCCGGTACTTCAGTAAGGGCTCTCGAGTTGGGAAATGTGGTGACCGTAAAGTCTACAAGCACCAAGGAGTCGTCGGTATTTGGTACACGTGATGGACTATGGTTCAAGGACGACTATGGCTTGCTCATTTTAGGACAACTCAGCCAGACGTTCCCTGCCAACCCGGGCAAGCAACTAGCGACGGCTCGCAGCAGCTACCGGTACCAGAGTACTGCGCAAGACTCTCTCCTGTTCTCAGTACCGCCTCGGTACTGCTTACATAAGCTCGGTACCGGACGGGGCTATTGTATCAATGGTGGAACATACCTCGGTATGGCTGTGGACTGGTTGCTACCCCTTTCCCAGCTATTCTTTCTTCTATTCCACTCTCTCCTTTCTGATTATGGATAATTTTGAACTTCTACTTCTGAAATCCGTTTGCACAGTCGGTATTTGATTGTTTTACCTTCCGTACCTATACCCCCATCCCATTCTCAAATTATCTTATACATTCTCCCACTGTCTCACTTATTCACGTTCTTCTGTCCTTTGTTCGAATTTCGGTATCGGTTCCTATTCGATGACACTGCAGTTGCATTCCACTACCACTCCCGGTACTGAAGCTTACTAATCACTGGTACCGGAGATGCCGAGTCGACTCGATGATGGATTGGGTTGGAGAAAGGACTCTTTGGTTTACCTCTCCTTGTGCCGTCTCACGTTACCGATGCACCTTGGCTATGGAGGATGACTGAGGACAGTCACTATTTACCGAATACAGCTGTACAGAAAGCTTATGAACAAGAAGTTAGATTACTCTCATATGATAATCATTACTTCCTAATGGCAATAGGAATAAGGAACATTGCTTCAGAAGAAGACAATCACCAATGCGATGTAGCAGTACTTGACCTCGACATTCCATACAGGAACGAACCTGAAGGTATAGCAAGAGAGTCAGCCTATAAGTGGACCGAGTATCTAGTCCAAAGACTTAAGCAATTACTGACAGGAGGAAGAACAGTTGTAGAAGTAAAGGAAGACCGACATGGAGGAATAATAAGGATCAAAGGAATCCGAGGCAGATCACTAGCGGACATAGCAGTAGCACCAGGATACACTAGAGTGCAGCAAGTAATTAATAATATCAACACCCCTAGGGCAATAGCATTACCAAGATGGCGAAGTGTAGGAACACAGACAGAGCTGATGCAGACACCCATATGGCACGTGACCCAAACATTACCATATATAGCACAAGGTCGACAGCCTCAACACTGATCACATGTTATGGATCTTGACAACATAATACACCATTAAGGATGAGCAGGCAGAACGAAGCTAGGTGGAAGGAGATAGATTACTAAGGACAGGACTAGAAGGTAATAGGAATATGACATAAGGTATTTAGAGTCATGGAGAAACAGATATGACCGGGACCGATATGAACAAGTCATAAAGCAATGCAATGCAGTTACCATCGAGTATGATTAGGTCTGAAAGTAGATACAATGTGGTGAACAGACCAACAGCCCATAATTCCTATACTAGGCAGGCATGTAAAATAGTATAAATAGGAGGCCATCGTAGGGCCGACCCAGCAGTTTAATCCAAGTCCAGAGACTCAGAGTAAACCTCACAGAAAGTCTTCAGTTGATCGATAAACAATCTTACATACTGAGAACCCAAGAAGTACTTGAGAGCGACCCTCCTTAGGTAATCAACAGTGTGAGTTGAAGCTTAGGTAAAATACGGATTGCAGCTAGACTGTCTCTCCCTATCATCAGCCTGAGTGCTAATTGATTGAAGTGTGGTAACTATCGACCTCTCATACCTCTCTTATCATGTCCAACAAGTGTTAGTACAGATAGTTAAGGTCATCACTTAGTTGTCAGTATAACTAACATTACGATAATAGTATTAGACCGAAGGTTACAGAAGTTGGTCAATAGTTGTTTTAGATGGAGCTTAACACATCCCCTAAGGTGGCTATTGATTCCACAGCTATAGTAACATATTGGATTTGGATTAACCCCTCTTTCGAGGTAATAACCAGATCTAGACGCCGATCCTACCAGATCAGCACTAAATGTGCAAGATCGCGTCCGGTACCGAAATACCGAGACGAGGGGTGTATGGTTTAGGAAAACGGGGAGGGCCAAATGAGGCAGTACTTATCCAGTACGCTCACGGTACTTATTGTCTGTAGTAGGGGGATGTAAGAGGAGTCAAAGGAATAATAGAAAGAGGTGCTGGACCAGCTAGATGTCAGGGGGAATGTGTTCTTGTCCGGAATTAAGAGGGTCGGTACCGTGGGAAAAATGTCGGTACAGGTCGGTACTGCAAGGAAACAGCTAGCATGGGGTGGTATAGCAAGAAACAGACTGGGGGAGGCTGGTGGCTGAGAGTGTTGACTGGACTGGGAAGGAAACCTGAGCCCTCACACGGGAGGCTAACTCCTGAGATTCACTTGAGATAGAACTGGGATGGGACTGGGACGGAAATCGAGATGAGACTGAGACGGAACTGAGAAGGGGGTGAGGAAACCCAAGCCCTCACGCTAGAGGCTAGCTTCTAAGATTACCTGGAGAGCTACTACGTACAGGAGGAGATATTTATACTACTGTACCGTAGTTAGCTCATAAATCCAAAAGGAGAAAGTAGAAAGGAAGATCAAAACAAAGAAAAGTCTGAAGAAAATTGTAACAAGGAAAGTGAACATTGCAGCGCCATCAGGGGGACAACAAGAAAGGGTTAGGGACAACAAGATACCAATGAAAACGTAGCATATAGTACCCCTAGATGAAAAGTCCTCAGGACAAGAGATCTGCACCCCTGCTGATTGATACCGATGCATTTCTGGTACTACCGGACCTGAAAACCTTAGCAGATACTGACCCTGAGCTTCCCCAAAGAACTGGCATGCATAGTCCAACCATCAGAAATGAATACCAGAGAGGGAGACATCCGATCCATATCATGAGAGCATGTCGAATTGTCAATTTGTCTCAGTACCGGGTTTCTCGGCACTCGGTACTCTCGGTATTCTCGGTACCGGGTTTCTTGGCGCTCAGTACCGGTACTCTCGGTGTTCGGTACTTCGAGAAATGGGACTGACGGTTTCTCTGGGTGTGCTGGTGGATACTGGAAGGTGTAGATGGGACTGTACCGTAGCATGGGGTAAGTGTAGAATGGGATACCGGGCTTGATACCGAGCTCAGCTGCACGTAGTTCTCTTCAGCGCCTCCGAATTAACAGCGGGGAGCGAGGGTCTCGCCAACCATCTCTAGCACATTGCGAGAGTGGACTAGGCCGCGGAAGATACCCGGATCCTAGAGGAGTACGTCGAAGACACAGGCTATGAATGCCAACCCACAACAGCAAACCCATGTCGACCATAAAGGCCGACGCCTGGGGACAGAGGCACATACTGTGCATCACCCATTAACGCACAGTTTAAGGATTTTTGCTCAACACAAATTCAACATACGCAATTTGTACGAAAATAACTACACTATAATGCAGCCTGCCATCCTGAGAACACAATTCACGATTTTTATGGGGGACTGATGTATGTAGAATATTTTATTGAATTTACGAATGGAGGTGTCGAAAATCGCGCGTCGAAGTGAAAGACCCCTTAACGCACAGTCGTGGGAAAATTGACTGTGCGTTATCGATTGTGCGTTAACGTGAGTGCTAATATTGTGTCTCGTCGCACACTTCCTCTACCTAGCTCACCGATAAACAGCCAATCTCTTTCCGTGCGCATTAAAAGTCTCATTGCTGCACTGTCTAAGCGCGCATCATCAAAAGATCACCCCGTTCATCGCCATGTCTGCCAGGCTCTTGTGCTGCAATCGTGTCTTAATCGCTGTGTCGAACACTTCCCTCATACTCTCATCTTCGCACCGATAAACAGCCAATTTCTTTCCATGCACATTGACAGTCTCATTACTGCACTGCTGCACTGTTCAAGCGCGCATCGGATGAAGATGCCTCCGTGCATCGCCATGTCTGTCAGGTTCTCGTGCTGCTTTTGGCGTCATGGATGGAGAAGGCCGTGCCAGAGATGAACAACGTCACCGAATACATGCTTTACTCAACTTGAAATAAAAGCGAAGACATTGCCATGTCTTTCCGCACGCCGCACTACTTCTGGCGTCACGGACGGAGAAGCTCATGCCAGAGATGAACAACGTCGCCGATTATATGCTTTACTCGACTTGAGATACAAACGAAACCGTGGATTTGGAAGCTTGCAAGTTCTGGCTTACCTTTTTCAGAGGTTACAGATGGCTTACATCGCTTGATTCAATAAATTAGCTATAAAAGCGGCCCAGAAGTATGAAAAATACCATACTTACACCTGTACTACTGAATTGCTGATATTAATCTCAATTCTGTATCATTCAGCATGGAGCTTTTTATGTACATATAGTGACCTATATACTAGCATAATCTCCAATAGTTGTATGTTTTTGTTCAGAGGTACAAATTTAAAAAAATTGAAAAGTCGGATTGTATCCAGTTCTCACATGATCGGACTCCACTTTGAGCAGCGTAAACGGCATCCTGTAACTCGACACACAGCTAGTATTATGCTTTGAAAATTTGCACAATAATACCACTGACCCATAGCTAGTACTGTACAAAATTTCAGCGCACCAGCTGCACGTCTCATAATTGTACCAATAATACAATGCGTGAGAAAGTTCTCAGTTCACAAAAGGTAACTGATTTGGAAAGAATGCCACACTGTGCGCTTGAGATCTCAGCATACACTTGGTATTTCTACACCAAAATTTACAAGACAGTAGATGTCATCACTGGCTACCTGTGTACAAGTTTGTAGGTCGAGCGATGAAGATTTGAGTGAGCTACATCAAAAGTGTGTGTTAAGGGGTCATTGTGCGTTGAGGGGTCACGCACAGTACCCAGGCGCAATACCCAGGCGAACACGTATCTCCAAGGTTCACTATCACAAGCCAGCCACAGCCATGTTGACAACGGAGGGCGAGCTTGGCAATCCACCTGTCCCAGCCAGCTTACTATGCTTACAAGGCGCAGCATCGAGGTGAGCTTCGCTCCCTTAGAAGGACAGCACACCAAGTTTGACTTAACACTGGGAGGTAGAGGAGATACCAAAGCCGAGGTGGCTAAGGTGGACTCCCTACTCCTTTTATACTATATTGGACCGTGGGACTATCTATGACATTAAGTGTGCACAGACCAACGTCAAAGAAGGTGCACAGACCAACAAGTGTCAGTCGGCAGTAAATGTGTGAGATCGCGTCCGGTACCGAAATACCGAGACAAGGGGTGTATGGTTTTAAGTGGGGGAGGGCTAATACGTGCCAGTACTTAACCAGTACGCTCACGGTACTTGTTGTCTATGAAATGGGGGAGTGAATGGATGGGCCAGAAGCAAAGAGTATGTGATTCTGGTATGAAAAGGACAGGTTAGAATATGGGAAAAACTTCGGTACAGGTCGGTATGGGAGAGAACGTAGCAAAACAAGAGTCTAATACCGTGGGAAAAACCTCGGTACAGGTCGGTACAGAAAGAAAGGGGTCGGTACCGTGGGAAAAATGTTGGTACAGGTCGGTACTTGAACGAACGGGTTCGGTATGTGCAGAAACGTTGTAAAACAAAAGCTCAGTACAGAAACGAAAGGTGGATGTGCAGAATTCAAAGGATAACAAAACGTCGGTACCGTGGGAAAAACGTCGGTACACGTCGGTACTGCAAGGAAACTGCTAGCACGGGGTGGTATAGCAAGAAACAGTCTGGGGGAGGCTGGTGGCTGAGAGTGTTGACTGGACTGGGAAGGAAACCTGAGCCCTCACACGGGAGGCTAACTCTGAAGGTTCACTTGAGACGGAACTGGGATGGGACTGGGACGAAGCTTGAGATGAGACTGAGATGGAACTGAGAAGGGGGTGAGGAAACCCGAGCCCTCACGTTAGAGGCTAGCTCCTAAGATTACCTGGAGAGCTACTACGTACAGGAGGAGATATTTATACTACTGTACTGTAGTTAGCTCATAAGTCCAAAAGGAGAAAGTAAAAAGGAAGATCAAAACAAAGAAAAATGTCATAAGAAGAATGATTACAGTAGAGCCATCAGGGGGACAACAAGAAAGGGTTAGGGAGGACAAGATACCAATGAAAACGTAGCATATAGTACCCCTGGATGAAAAGTCCTCAGGACAAGAGATTTGAACCCCTGCCAAATGATACCGACGCGTTCCTGGTGGTACCGGACCTGAAAACCTTAATGGATACTGACCCTGAGCTTCCCCAAAGAACCGGCATGCATACTCCAACCATCAGGAATGAATACCAGAGAGGGAGACGTCCGATCCATGTCATGAGAGCATGTTGAATTGTCAATTTGTCTCGGTACCGGGTTTCTTGGCGCTCGGTATCGGTACTCTCGGCGTTCGGTATCTTGAGAAATGTGACTGACAGTTTCTCTAGGTGTGCTGGTGAATACTGGAAGGTGTAGATGGGACTGTACCGTAGCATGGGGTAAGCGTAGAATGGGATACCGGGGTTGATACCGAGCTCAGCTGCACGTAGTTCTCTTCACCGGTTCTTTGGGAAAGCTCAGGGTCAGTATCCATTAAGGTTTTCAGGTCCGGTACCACCAGGAACGTGTCGGTATCAATCAGCAGGGGCGCAGATCTCTTGTCCTGAGGACTTTTCATCCAGGGGTACTATATGCTACATTTTCATTGGTATCTTGTCCTCCCTAACCCTTTCTTGTTGTCCCCCTGATGGCGCTGCAATGTTCACTTTCCTTGTTACATTTTTCTTCAGACTTTTCTTTGTTTTGATCTTCCTTTCTACTTTCTCCTTTTGGATTTATGAGCTAACTACGGTACAGTAGTATAAATATCTCCTCCTGTATGTATGTTAGAAAACGCTCGCCCTAAAGGGACTATACAGTAACCACAATAGGACGGTCCGCAAGTGTTACGGGTTCGGCGATGCTTTTGTAAGAGTTTCCGGAGCCTACTCGGTTTTCACAAGCAGGGCAGATTCCCAAGTATACTAAGCGTTGCCTCAGACGCTCTCGTTTACTAATCAAGTCGGGCCTCAACCTCGTTGACAGACTAGTAGGACAGTGTCGACTGCCGTTCGTAAGCTTCCCTAGTCGGTGGGCGACTAATCAATCGTTCCACGCCGTAGAGTAAGAGAGGTTAAGCAGATTAGGTGGTCTTCAGATTAGAAGCTAGATGCCTAAGAGGACTCGATGTACAAGACGATCGAAAGAAAGATGGGGAGCTACGGTCTAAGTCTACAACTATTTATACCCTTTTCCTCATGTTGTGGACGGACCACTTCCTACGCTCCGTAGTTCCTACTCTCGATCTGATTTGTTATTCTAGCTTCCAAACTCGTGCGGTATTCCTATTGTTCTGCTGCGGATTGACTCATCGACTGCGCCCTGTGCAAGGCGATGACTCGGCGTTGACTCATCTTGACTTGAACTGAATTGAAACCTATGCTCGGGGTCGGCCTTGTGCTGCGCCCTGTGCATAGAGTGAGTCAATGAGTGAGTCATTGAATGCGTGTTCGTATGCCATTGGTTTTGCATGGCTGCGCCGTAGTTAAAGTTCGCTCGTCCGCAGTTGCTCGTGCATTTAAGGAATTCCGTCGGGGTTCCGTTGTATAGCATCTGGGGCTATGAAGGCTGTGATTTGCTTGTCGCCTCGGGACTCTTGTTCGGGGCCGTCAAGTGTGATTCGACATTGGATATCATCATGGGGAAACCAAGGTGGTTTAACGTAGGTGCCTATGGCGATGAGTAGCCGTACACTTCGTCGAGTATCGCTCGAAGGTATTCTCCAGCCTAGGTATAGGTCTCCTTGTAGTCGAATAGCTTTGCAGTATGCTCATAGTTCCCTGAGTGTGTTTGCAACCCATGCCGCTGTTATCGGTGAGCGGCAGTTCGTAACATAGTCTGCACTGATCTCCACGAATGTGCTTGGGCACTCGAGTGCTAATATGTCGTGGATTCCTACTATTGTCCAGTGCGTCTTTGGTTGCATGCCTATTGCCGTATCCATTGCTATTGTTGACCTCGTGCGATTTCGAACGACCTCCGGGGGATTGTGGTATTCTCGATAAGCTGTTGCTCGTTCGCTGGACACATGATATGTTAACATGCCCGTTGCCTCCCGTAGTATTATCTTGTGTAGGTCTTCGATGATCTGTCGCACTCTTCTGCATTTATAGCAAGCCGTTGGAGGTTGCTGTACTTGCTGCATCGTTTGCGAAGGTTTAGTGTGATCGTCGGGATTAGCGTTGCTAGCCGATGCTTCTTGATCGTCGGCTTCGGATTGTATTAGATTCGCGTGTTCTCCGCTTCTCGCTGTCGATCCTGATCGTCTCCGGCCAGTGAAATTAACCGGTCCCATCCGGGGTAGTTTCGATCGGTGTTCCTAATCGAATCAAAATTTCAGCACAATCCTTTCAATGTAGTAGCTCTCCAGGTAATCTTAGGAGCTAGCCTCTAGCGTGAGGGCTCGGGTTTCCTCACCCCCTTCTCAGTTCCGTCTCAGTCTCGTCTCGATTTCCGTCCCAGTCCCATCCCAGTTCCGTCTCAAGTGAAACTTTGGAGTTAGCCTCCCGTGTGAGGGCTCAGGTTTCCTTCCCGGTCCAGTCAACACTCTCAGCCACCATCCTCCCCCAGTCTGTTTCTTGCTATACCACCCCGTGCTAGCTGTTTCCTTGCAGTACCGACCTGTACCGACGTTTTTCCCACGGTACCGACCTTTAGTTATCCTTTGTATTCTGCACGTCATCCTTTAGTTTCTGTACTGATCTTCTTGTTTGACAACATACCTCCACGTACCGACCCCTTTCTTTCTGTACCGACCTGTACCGAGGTTTTTCCCACGGTATTAGACTCTTGTTTTGCTACGTTCTTGTTAGGACCAGTGCGGATCGGATCAGCAGATCGACATTGATCGATCGATCAACACGATCGACGCACCAGAACAAGTCCACTCACTCCGGCAATATTCGCAGTCCGTCTTGATAGGCGATGGGAAGTGCGAGGCGGTGCTTGTAGAGCGGGGTAGCAACAGTACTTAGTCGGGGTCAAGGGACCGGCCGGACACTAGTACCGATGATAAGAGTGGTAGCGAAGAAGAGAAGCTTTGTGGGGCTTCTTTGTATTCACTAGTACAGAAGAATTTTGCTGAGGGACATAGCCACCCTCGCTTGGCCTATTTATACCCGAAGCTTCTATCTATTGAGTTACCCGGGCTCCCTTGGGCACAGCCTCCTGATCTTTCCGAGCACAGCCCCTATCTTGTCCGATACCCCGCAATCTCCAATCGGGTGGCGATGCACTTCCGATTTCCTCCTGCAATCTTCCAGATCCTTCGATATGACTTCATACCTGGTCAGTGCACAGCAATCACGCCATCACCGGCCAATCCTGTGGCTGTGTGGAGCTCCGTGCCTTCTGCACTGCCACGTCAGTCCTTCTCGAACGTTCCTTATGATGTCATGCACAGCAACTCGAACAGTCTGCCATGTCTTCATCTTCTGCAGGTGCTGCTGGGTTGGTCAGCTGTCTCGGTTGACTCGGGCTTCCTTCCTCAACAGGATTAGCTCGATTATCAATCACCGGAGCGGCGGGCCTGTATGGTTCTGCCTGTTCCGCAGGTAACCCAGTCCGCCAAATCGTCGCTCGGCGATATCCGTCGGGTATCCGTATCTCTGTTCCTTGCACCTGATCGCCACTGATCCCTTCCATGACGAAGGTTAAGATCGCCCCGTTGATCCGTTCCCTCGGTTGAGAGATTTCCAATGCTATCATCCCCGGTAATTGATTCTGCTCCGATTTCCATCGTGCCACTATGTTGCCAAATAGATTATTGCGTAGTGCTTGATGTTCTCTTGTAGCTTCCGCATGTATTGGCCAGTCGAGTTGTATTGCCACTCGTCGACATAGCTGAGAATGTATCGATCTTCTTGTCCATGCAATTATACCTGCATTCGCAATGTAGTGTAACCCCCTTCCTGTCCAAACCGTAACTTCGTGCAAGTATGCATTCAGTGTAGGTGTGAACAATGGTTGAGTTGTCTCTGCAACCGTTGACCAATGGTGGTTGGTTTGAATTGAATACGGGTCACTTCGAAGCATATGATTGACTGCATCCTCAAGTATCCATGTCTGCAGTAACCATGCCTCTTCATGTGCCCATTCACAGAACCTGCATATTGGTGTATTGATTTGTCCTGGTAATGTCGAGCCCCAGGGACAATAGCGTGTGCGTGTATAGTATGTTCGATCGAATTGTCTTTCCATTCTCCTGGTCACGTGTCGTTAACGCTTTGTGCAAATCGCGTTTTGCACAAAGCGGGATGTCAGGTGTTCGTGGGAATTTATCAGGTTGTAGCGTCTCTGGATCTACATGCCAAATAAGTCAATTTCTTCTGACAGTTCTCCCTTGTACCGACCTATACCGAAGTTTTTCCCACGCTCTGACCTGTCCTTTTTGTACCAGAATCACATACTCTTCACTTCTAGCCCATCCATTCACTCCCCCATTTCATAGACAACAAGTACCGTGAGCGTACTGGTTAAGTACCGGCACGTATTAGCCCTCCCCCACTTAAAACCATACACCCCTTGTCTCGGTATTTTGGTACCGGACGCGATCTCGAACATTTACCGTACGAGCACTGTATGCCACACACAAGGTATACTTGTGCGTGTGCTCCCAAGACAGGCAGGCTTTCATTACCGGGGCTCTTCAGGAGGACCACACGTGCTGCTTCGGCAGTCATGGACTGTGTCGAATCCATGTACAAGTCGATTGGAGCCGGTCCACGATCGAGACGGCTGTGGACATCACAGATATCGAGACGAGTCGTCCTGCGAGGAAGGACGACCTGGCGCTCCAAGTGCGCGACCTGCGAGGGGCAGTAGCATGTTTACTTGTTGCAAAAGGTGTTCCTAGGCAAAAGGAGCATGGAATAACAGTGTGCGAACCTGGGAAGGAGAGCTGCAAGTGGGAGATGCCAGCATGGCAACTAATGAAGGTGCAGAAGCTGTGACAGATGGCAGTGAGTATATTGCCTTACTATTGAGCCTGCAATTGGCTAAAGCACAGATTCATGCAAAGAAATTGGGCATTCGACAGCTGTACCACAAGGGTTGCATTCACTGCCACAATGGCATGAACAGTATCGTTCAGAGGGACAATTAGTTTACAAGCATGGATATGGACCGCATAGATTGGATGACTGCGCGATCGTAACTTATCGCTATGTATTTACAGGGAACTCGCATTTCAAGTAAGGAACGAGTACAATTGGTTCACCAAATACATGCCCGATGTTCGCACTGCTACACAAGATTTGATGGACATGTAGCATGCATTTATCATAGGTAGTAGGTAAATACTAGCCCTACACGGTCCGATGACACCGACATCGTTAGTCTTGGCTTTCCCTTGTATGTACTACATTGTCTAGCGAAGGGTCGTATCCTGATGAAAAACGTATCACCAACAGGTAACAGACTACCTCTGACCAATGGAGGGACGAACCCGAGAATACGCATTTGAGGCCAAGGTCACAGAAATATACGGTAGCGTCTCACAAAGATTAGAGTTGCATTCTTGTCGTGATTGACCTGGCATGGGCAACACGGCAAGTGACACCGAGGTGTGCCACCGAAATGCAGAGAGATCGAGATAGTCGCAAAGGATGCGCTTGAAAATTCCACAAAATGCAGACTTACAGAAAAACGATATTAGGTGTAGGGAAAAAGGCTCGACATCAACCTTCACATTGCTAGATGGAGATGACAATTCAGTACACTTGCCCTAGGCCAAGAGCCACAGGCACTACTGATGGTTGTCCTCAGGCGCAACAGTCATGTTATTGGATAGTAGAAAGAGTCTGCCAGCAACGCGAAGACCCCCCCAAGTGCAGAACTACAACTGTGCTTACCCTCTTGAAAGACCCACTGAATTCACAGCTCGAAACATCACAGAAACTGCTACCTTCAGAAATGCCTGCCAAAGTCGTTACATACGCTGATATTGTGCGCCACAGCCTCTCTCCTCCTCCTGTCCAGGTCGAGGTCGAGGGTGGCAAGCTGGCTAAGCACAAGGCTGCAGCAGAAGCGCCTGCACGTAAGTATACTTTTTGTTAATAGAAGGACGGACTCATGGTACATAATATAGGTTGGGAGGGTCTGAAGAAGAAGTGCCGAGTTAAACAGAACATGAAGAAGGCACCCCCAGTCAGGCAGCCTGCGCCGCGTGGTATAATCATGACCATTCGCTCGCCATCTGGTATACTGATGATTGTGAAACAGATAAGAACACTTCGAAGTTCCGTACATGGCGCGTAGAATATTCAGATGCGTCCATCTCTCATGCTTCAGAGGCTGAGGGACCTACGAAGGAAGAGATGAAGCGTCATCCCATCAGTCAATACGCAATTGACTGCATTAAGATGAAAGAAAGGAAACGTAAGTGATGAACGTTGCATTGTATACTGACCGCACTGACGACATTACACCGTAGGTCTTCAGATGACCCAGAATCAGAAACTTGCGGCTTCGGCGGCTTCGGTTGATCATGCATCCGATGCCATAGCCTCTCTGCGTGCACAGGGTCTGAGTGAGGAAATACTACAAAGTGAGGAGGAAGTTCTAAATGGGATGATTGCTGACATGTACCTAAGATGCGATAACAGCAGGCCTTGTTGCGATTGGAAAGCGACCCAGCATTGCGCAAGACGGGGGTAACAGCAATGAGAAGAACAAGACCGGGGCCTGTAACAAGAAGACCAAAAAAGAGAATGTCCCGGCACTTCTGAATAGCACACGCGCTAATGCACTCGCCCCGCGCACGCGTTCGACCCGGGTCAATGACAGAGGTAGCAACAAACAACAGGAGCAGAATAAGGAAAACATCTCACCGTGGACAGCAACCTTGTCAAAGGGAAAACGACCTGTGGTATGTATTGATGTGTATATAATGTGTAAAACATTGACTACTGACCTGGCAGACGAAGCGCTCCATGAAAGACAAGGAATGGCTTGTCGACGACAGCAGTCAAGAGGAAACGGATCGTGCGATAACAGAAGAATCGGAGGCCAGTGACACTGACGAAGGGTCCAACGAAGACAGCGGCGAAGAGTCTTCAAAGTCGCATGACAAGATACGTGAACTTACCCACATTCAGACCAGAAACTCACGATGACTTGTGAAGACGGCACATATGCTTCCAGCGAACGATGAGTCAAGTGCGTCTGATGACATGGACGACGCATGCGACATCCGCGAACCTGCGAGCAAGAAATTCGCAATGCGCACGAAACCTAACAAACGAGCTGTTCGGAAGTTACAGCAAGAGGTGCGTAATTATTTAGAACAAGTATTGCATACTGTTGAAAGGCTGTAGGCGGTATTTGTGAATGGAAGTGACGAGAGCGAAGCGGAACCAGAGACAACTACACAGGTGGAGCCCACTCAGACCTCGTCGATGCCAGTCAGTCCCGCAACGACGTTGGATATCGAATAATGGAATTTGTTCCAACAATTTCAAACATTAGTGGATCCGACTTCCATCGAGATCATCCACACGTCCAGACCGAAGTATAACGATCAGCCAAAACTTGTCAAGGAGGCCCTTACCGACGTTTGGAGGAACATAGGTTCCTATTTGTTGAAGTATGGTATTCTAATGGATACTAGGTTGCACAGCGGCATTATCTCTCGCCTCGGAGCCTGTGCGGCACGGAAACTTCAGCAAGACGAAATGGCAAAGCGACTCGAACCAGCAGTTGGCGATTACTATCAAGCCTTCTACAGATTGGTATGTAAACCCCTCCAGCTTTAATGCTACTAATACAGTTCAGCAGGCGAACGAGCGCATCAGCAGAATTCGTGGCAAAATGAAGGAGGTCGTGAGGCCCTGCGTTGCGCACTATAACCTCCCAACTGAGCGCGATGCAGCGAGAGATGCCGTAATGCGTCTTCAAACGGATGCGGCTTACATTTATGCAGACCCGGTCAATGTAAGTTGGACGATCAATACTTTGGACCTGGCAGCAACCCGTTCGAAAAGGAAGTGCATGCATGGATTATTGCCAGTGCAGCTACATTGGTATTTCAGTTACATTGTTTTGCGGATATGCACTGAATAGCTATGTTCATACTACAGGTATATTATGTTTTGGATGCCATCCACCATGATTCCCATAAGCAGATGGATATTACCGACGGTACTTATGTCAAAGAATTTGGCTTTCACGTTGACACGATGCAGAATCTCACAAACTTCAGCATGGAAAAGCGACATCAGTTTCTACATACTGTATATCTCGAAGTACAGAAGTAAGTACTATATCGACTTCTTAAACATCCAGCTAACGTGAATTATAAGGCTTAATGATGAGACGTCCTCCGCTACTGGTCGGAAAGGCCTGGATTGGAACTAACCAATGTTTGTTATGTAATGCTTAGTATTACGCTATTATGTTATTATGTAACAGAGCTGATTGCTTCGATTATGTAACAAATGGATTTTAACGATGATGTCACGTATTACTATTATATCGATATCTATCGTGTGAACCTTAAATCACAGTTTTTCGGTGTCAATAATATTAATGCTATTTAGTACATGCCAAGCTAGGTATGCATTTCTTAGCCTAATGGGGTACCAATATATTTGAAAGTTGCGTGACCTAACCGAATGGGGCAAGAGAACATAGAGAATCTGCAGAACTCGGAATGGGGGGTTTGGAATTAATCGGAATTGGAATCCGTGGAATTTCGGGGATAATTCTTGGAAATTCCACGAATTCTACATGATTCCGTGGATTCCGATCTTAGGGTTTTTCCTGATGATAGGACTTACCCCACGCTCCGCTCCTTTCAGCTATCTTGTGTAGGCACGATAAACTCACGCTCAGATCAAATCGACCAAAGTCCGAATTTCAGTCCATGGTTCCGACTTCCTACAGTCGACATTGGCCGATCTGATTCTCCATGACATACTTTAAAGCTGAATTCATGGCATCATTTTAGGCTATATTAAGTTGATACAGAGTCCTCAATTTTGACCTGGTTGGTCCCTTTAGTGCTACTTGAGAAATCTGACATGGCCTTGATCTTATCATCTACCGATGGTACGTACGCGTAAGGACGTGATGAGTGTGTCCAAGGGCACAGTCTCTCCAACTCTCCAACAAAATTAACGTTGTCGTGGTCTGCTGATTCAGCTGAGCTCATGCTTACTTTGGATGTATTCTTACGTAGTATATTTATTACAAATACGTCCGTCAGCCTTTCTTCTTTTTCCATCCATCAGACGGTCGCAAAAGCAATCTCCGTGAGAGCGATAGGCATCTTGCAGTTTCTCTGGCAGTAAGAGTGTCTCTCACTTCGCCCAGTCTTCATGTTTGCTGACACCCAATAACAGTTTTAGATAGGAGGTCGTTGAAGAAAGGGCCGGCATGGACAAGTTGCCCACGGAGGTCCTCCAGTACATCTTCATCTGGACGCTACCAAGCATCAAGGAAATGAGGAAGAAGGATTCTAAATTGCGCTTCGCTGGTCTCTTGGTACCGCTGTGTATCTCGCAC
This sequence comes from Inonotus obliquus, assembly GCA_032164295.1. Taxonomy (NCBI): domain Eukaryota; kingdom Fungi; phylum Basidiomycota; class Agaricomycetes; order Hymenochaetales; family Hymenochaetaceae; genus Inonotus; species Inonotus obliquus. Next base: position 454,410 of record JAJHTX010000006.1, on the reverse strand, counting down.
GTCTGCCGTCGCTGGCGTGAAGTATCCCTCGATGTCAGCTCGTTATGGTCCTACTTATCCATCGACTACTCCGAAGAAACGATGGAACAGAATGCATTGCTCGACGTGTATCACACATGGCTCCAGAGGACGAGGCAGTCGCCTATCAATTTTCAGATCTCCTTCTATTTCTGGAAGAGAAATTACTCCGAAGGTCATATCAACTCCGAACATATCGCCTCCTCTATACTATCTCACCAACGACGCTGGAAGGATGTCGATTTCGACTGGACATTTTATCTTTCCTCCACCAAGACGAAGGGTTTGAAATTAACAGATATGCCTATGCTCGAAACAGCAAAAATCCGCTTTGGTATCGATACCCATCCGGGACAGTTAACAGAACCTCAGTTGAGCGTTGCATGTTCCCCACTGCTCGAAGATCTCGACCTCGACGGATGGTACTTTCTCGATATCGGAGAGGGACCATTATACGCCTTGAGACGGGTACGACTCGTTAACCAATCTTGGAAGTGCGAAGTTGCGCAGAAGATCTGCCTGAAATTACTGGAGGTTGCCCCAAATCTGAAGGAACTATCAATAGAATTTTCACAATCTGCTCACGCGGAATCTCCACAGAACGTCGCGGCGTCAAGGGCAAATACATTGGTTCACGACGGAATCCAGACACTCGAAATTGACGCATCATTCGCTAAATACATTCTACCCATGTTGACGCTTCCCTCTCTCCGTCGTCTGCACTGTACACGGGACTATATATCTGAGCTTCAGACGCTTTTGGAGTTCGTGCAACGCTCCTCGCCTCCTCTGGAATCCCTCAAACTCTCCATGTTCTATTCTCCGGACATCACGATCCCGTTGCTTCGTTTACTACCTACGTTGCAAAAGCTCCAATGCTACAACACTCAACACTTATCGTGCCTGTTTCGGGAGCTTACCTTCGATGATGATAATCGCAAAACGTGTCCCAAGCTTCACACATTGGACCTTCGTGTCTGGTTCCTCACGAACGAAAATGATCGCAGTGATAATATGGATGCTCTATGCACCATGTTAGACTCGCGATTCAGTGGTTGTGCAACAGTATCAGTCTCCGACGATGCGGAAGAAGTTCCGATTGAACGGTCTGATGCCTTTCATGAATGGTTGATCAGCAAGGCCAAGAAAAACAACACAATTGTCATTAAAAAAACGAACCGTTGAGTTCGTTGGTACGTTGTACTGCCTACCCAGTTCTGATTCATTATTTATTGTCTCCTATAGGGCTCGTTTCTGAAAGCTCGCGGATTAGATACAGATGGCTGGTTTCGGCAAACAGATGCCAGCGGAGATGAGGTTAGCCCTTAGATGCGTGAGAGTGGACTGACGATTCTGGTGGGCTTCAATGGTATACGCTTCTGTGTAACATGCTATCGTTAGGGCTTTCGGAAGGTCACCTGCCTTGTAGTATGTCCCTAGTTGTACTAATTGTGGCCACAATGATATCCGGATGACTGTAATGAGACGGTACTCTCCCGCTTTCTCAATCATTGCATAGCTCGACTCTGGTTTAGACCTCAATATCACGTCTTATTGAGCGCCCGTTTCCTGACGCTGGTCTGATCACGCTGTGCGCGGATCGCCCTGTTGGCAACCTGTCCGTTGACCAGACTGGAGCTTTTGAGCGCGCAGGTCTCGTCCACTCCATTCACCTCGTCAAAACCCACTTTGAAACTGCATCCATCAGTACCTTCACGATTTATAATGATTTGAGAATGTTGAGTATCGCACTGGATGGACCATTCACTGGAGGACCCGCTTGCAGCTATATGAGTTGGGCTCTACGGTAAGTATTAGCATCAATCAGGCTGGTCATTCGACATAGCTGTACTTTATCAGATCTTTCGACGCTAAGTAGCGTCTAGATCTGTGTGTGTGGTGATGATGGAAAATGCGTCTACTTACGTAATGAGTATATAAGCAATGAAGAAAGACGCGTGCTTCAATTTCGAACACAGGGATCCAGCGTCTTACGTTGATGGGGTAAGGCTATTTCTTGTTTCTTGCACCGTCTCATATTCGCCGCATATTCAAGTTTGCTAATATCTGGTAGCATTTGTTTTGAACAGAAAGTCGTTGACGGTTGAGGAAGGCAGACATGGACAAATTGCCCGTGGAGGTCCTTCAGGACATCTTCATCTGGACGCTACCAAGCACCAAGGAAATGAGGAATGAGGAATCCGGATTACGCTCCGCTGGTCTCTGGGGGCCGCTGTGTATCTCGCACGTCTGCCGTCGCTGGCGTGAAGTGTCCCTCGATGTCAGCTCGCTATGGTCCCACCTATCCATCGACTACTCTGAAGAAACAAAGGATCGGGATGCATTGCTCAACGTATATCACACATGGCTCGAGAGGACGAGGCAGTCGCCTATCAATTTTCAAATCTCCCTCACGAAGAGAAGCGACCCCGAAGATCATAGCACGTCCCACCATATCGCCTCCTCTATGCTATCTCACCAACGACGCTGGAAGGATGTCGATTTCGACTGGAGATTTGATCTTTCCCCCGAGTCAACAGGCTTGGAATTGACGGATATGCCTGTGCTGGAAAGAGCAAAATTCCGCTTTCGTATCGGTTACCATCCGAGAAGGGTGATAGAACCTCAGTTGAGCATTGCACATTCCCCACTGCTCGAAGATCTCGACCTCGACAGATGGTACTTGCTCGATATCGGAGAGGGACCATTATACGCCTTGAGACGGGTACGGCTCGTTAACCATTTTTGGCGGTGCGAATCTGCGCAGAAGATCTGCCTGAAATTACTGGAGGTTGCCCCAAATCTGAAGGAACTATCGGTTTACTTTTTACGAGCTGTTTACCCGGATATTCCACAGAACGTCGCGGCGTCAAGGGAAAAAACATTGGTTCACGACGGAATCCAGACACTCGAAATTGACGCATCGTTCGCTGAATACGTTCTACCCATGTTGACGCTTCCCTCTCTCCGCCATCTGCACTGTAGGCAGGACAAGATATGTGAGCTCCAGACGCTGTTGGAGTTCGTGCAACGCTCCTCGCCTCCTCTGCAATCCCTCAAACTCTCCGGGTTCAAATCTACGCACATCACGATCCCGTTGCTTCGTTTACTACCTACGTTGCAAAAGCTCCAATGCTACAACACTCAACACTTATCGTGCCTGTTTCGGGAGCTTACCTTCGATGATGATAATCGAAAAACGTGTCCCGAGCTTCACACATTGGACATTCGTGACTGGTTTTTAGGAGAGGCAACTAATCGCAGTGACATGGATGCTCTATGCACCATGTTAGACTCACGATTCAGTGGTTGCGCGACAGTATCAGTCTCCGGCGATACGGAAGAAGTCCCGATTGAACGGTCTGATGCTTTCCATGAATGGTTGATCAGCAAGCTTAAGATATGCTTCGAAGACAATGCAATCATCATCAAAACAACGAATCGTTGAGTTTATTGGTACGTTATACTGTCTATCAGGCTTATGATGCATTATTCATTGTCTCCTATAGGGCTCGTTTCTGAGAGCTTGCGGATTAGATACAGATGGCGGGTTTCGGCAAACAGGTGCCAGCGGAGATGAGGTTAGCCCTTAGATGCGTGTGAGCGGACTGACGGTTTTGGTGGGCTTCAATGTGTATCGATAGGGCTTTCGGAAGATGGGCCTGCCTTGTAGTATGTCCTTAGTAATACCAGTTCAGAGAGGTTACTCATGGACGACTAATTGTACGATGAACGATCAACAGACTCACTAGTTCTAATCCCATCCTGCCAAGAGAATGAATTCAACAGCTAAAGAACAGAGTGCCATCCGCCTCGTCAAACTTCCTCCGCGCTTCGCTTCACTCTCGACAAGGGCGAGGTAAGCTATTTCGGCGAGAAATACAAAGCAGAGCAGGTAATCGAGGATGCTGGTGAGATTGCTTCTGGCCCTACGTCTGTTGCATATGGCAAGGAACGAGAGGAACTGCAGTGTATTTGCATGGTTTCAAGTACCTGTTGCTGGCCGCAGTGGCCGTTCCTTGTTTTAAAGTCTGCGACATTGAGGTCTAAACCAGTCCCACCAGCGATGATAAAAATGGGTAGTACCGTCTCATTGCAAGCCAATTGGGTTCTTGTGGTCTTATACTTGAACAATGGTATTGTTCTTTGGTTACATTCGCTGACTGAATAGCTCTGGGATATTTGAGGAATCGTAGAACGTTCGTGGTTCGGAGGGTATGGTGAACGATCTGTTCCCAAGACGCTCGTCAATTATTGTTCATTGCCTCCCAGCGTGCTCGCATTGCAGGCCCAAGGAATAGATATAAAGGCCACGATTCCTCAGCTACGAATGTCGGTTGAGATGAAATCTTGGTGTTATGATTGGGTTTCCCGTCGTCTTTGCTGCACTGTGCTCCAGCAGTATAAGAATGATCCAACTTAGTTTACCTGAATTGACGAAGCCAGATGTAGCTTCGGGCAAGCAGGTTCAAAAGAAATAGCACCAGGTACTGGAAAGCAAAGCTCAGTTGATTTTGTGCCATTGCCTCAATGCCTGAGTGCAAGTTCACTTGTACGGTCACGTGTTGCGTTTTTATCTGTGCAACTTTTTACCATGACTTTACTTTAGTAACTGTTCTGTCGCGATTACCGCCTCCATGATTCGTCAAAGCTTTTCAAGACCAGTTTTCAGAAGATGTTATCAGCTACGATTTCGGAGGTCTTTCTCTACCAGGAACCTAATAGACGAACTGGAATCACGAGGAATGATTTCTCAAACAACAAGGTAGGAGTAACCTCGCTCTTATGATCGATGTTTCGTTCATTGAAGTTTCTGACAAGGAAGTCGCCCGGATATCTCAAACCGTCTTCAGCAGAAAAGCGCCGTATATCTGGGAATAGATCCCACTGCAAAAGCGCTACATGTTGGTCACCTTCTTCCGCTCATGTGTCTCTTGCATTTCTTCTTTCGCGGGCATGAGGTAGTCCCTCTGGTGAATATTTACCGTTTTCAAACCGTTTACCGGATTGCTCATGTGGACTAGATAGGAGGGGCTACTGGACTTGTCGGAGACCCTTCAGGGAAGATGGAAGAACGAACGCCCATCGGAAAGGAGAAGGCTATGGGTAACGTCGAAAGTCTAACTCGAGCAGTAGAACGTTTCTTCAAGTCTGCCCTCGAATATAAATCGTCGCGCTCCTTCATGTCGCGGATTATTTCACGCCCGAGCGCGGTGCCTAAAGTAGCAAATAATGTGGAGTGGCTGGGATCTCTGGGACTGTTAGAGTTTTTGACGAAGGCGGGAAGACATGCGCGTGTGCCAACCATGATCAGTCGGGATAGGTGTGTAGTCATTTTCCTCGACCGACAATACCATCAACTAATTATTTGTGCTTTAGTGTGAAAATCCGCATGGCTTCACAACAAGGCATCTCATTCACCGAATTTACGTACCAACTCCTACAAGCGTATGATTTCTACCACCTCTATAACACACGAAAATGTACCCTACAACTCGGTGGATCAGATCAATGGGGAAATATCCTTTCTGGAATCGATCTAATCGACCGTACTAAACGGAAGGACGAACCAGTAGCACATGGATTAACAACACCTTTACTTACGACATCTTTCGGTGCGAAGTTCGGTAAAAGTGAAGGGAATGCAGTTTGGTTGGATAAGAGTTTGACTAGTGTGCTTGATTTGTATCAGGTACGTTTCCGATTCTTTTTTTCTTGTATTGTGGACTGATATACGATACTCAACGTGAACAAATTCCAGTTCTTCCTTCGAACGACTGATGCGGATGTAGGAAAATACCTGAACATGTTCACGTTTCTCCCGATTGAAGACATCACAGAGATTCTCAAAAATCACGGGGTAAGCGCCTGCACCCCTTCGAAATACAACGAATACTGAGTATCCGTTACAACTCAGGCTTCACCCGAAAAGAGAGCAGCACAACGCGTCCTCGCCCAAGAAGTCGTAGGATTAATACACGGCTGTAAGCACCATCTTCACCATCCTTCTCTTTCCCATTCCGCCAGCAGGCTCATGCAAGGATCCCTTACGCAGCTGAAGCCGTCCGACTCGCACAAGTAGCAACTCAAGCACTCTTTGAAACATCCATCTCCCAACTGTCCGCAAAAGATATCATCACAGCACTCGAAGGTGATCCACGTCTCATCCAATGTCCTCGTAACGAGACAATCGGTCAGCCAGTATGGAAGCTTGCAGGGAAGTACAGGCTTACAAGTAGCAACAGTGAGCAGTATTCAGTTTTCACGTTTTGATTTGCGCAGCTCATGATAGAATGATGAATAGGTGATGCAAGGAGATTGGCGACTTCCAGAGGTCTTTATTTGAATAATAGTCCTGTCGACGTACACAGAATCCTTGAGGATACGGACTTGATTGACAATGGCGCTGCAATCCTCAGGGCCGGAAAGGACAGTCATTTGGTCCTTGCCCTCCGATGAGACGCAGTACGCCTAGTGATACGTGTCTGCAATCTACAGGGTGTATCTCGTATGTGCAACTCTGGTGTTAACTATAGAAAAACATTGCTATAGTCCAGCTACGGTATGGGCAAGTAATAATTAATGCAGAGGTATAAAACTCGACTAGTCTACGCGAATAGAACTGTACAGCTTCCGTACAGCCCAGTAACTTGCAAGGAAGCCAATCGTTCCTGTAATCACAAAGAGAATAGAGAATGAATATCATCCGTCAACCGGTAGCGAAAGTATGTGATCGTGAACTTACCGGTAATCAAAAAGTCAAACAAGACAATTAAAAACAGGTATCCCAAATAAAGCACTACGCTCGAGAACGAATCCAAGGATAGCCTCGACAACCAATAGTATAATCCATAAATCAATAGCCAAAACGCGCTACCGCCGCCACAGAGGAATGCACGCCAGTGCCAACGGTACTCTTCTGCACAGAGTTGGAAATATGTAAAGAGGATGGTTACAGTTGCGGCGGTGAGAGCGACGAGAATGGCTGTAAGTGCGAGAAAGCCGAAGGCATAGTATGCGCGTGAGGCGAAGAGGCTGGAGAGGACGAAGTAGAGTTCGACGAATGCCGCGCCTAAAATGTTATTAGTTCTTACATGGAATACTCTGTGATGCGGTGAGTATACGCACCGAAGGGCAGGATGCCGCTCAGGATGGAAGCCCACTAGAGGATGAGCAAGTGATCAGTACTACTTCAAGCAAGACGAAGGTGATACCGACCCAAGGACGAAGGTACTTGGGGCCAGGCGGGATTTGTCTCGGAATAGGGTTCACCCGCACAGGATGCGAAATAGCCTGTCAACAATCGTCAGAATATCACATCGATTCAAAGAGTTCCTCGACTTGACGTACACCGTGTTTAGAGCCAAAATACGACCCAATCGCAGATAACGGCGCGGAAATACCAAACCAGAGCAGAACGATAAGCAGCATCGTACCAAATGGTACAGCTCCAGATGAACCAGCAGCAATAAGGAAGAAATTCAAGAAGAAAACTATAGCAAAGACGATGGTCGGGAGAACAGTTGCTGTCATGAAAGTGTTTTTTCTCTTTTCTGTCCCACCAAGTGAAGCGTAGACTCGACTTGAAACGTATCCGCCGACACTGATGGTAGTTGTGACTCAGGAGGCCGATGCGAAGTATAGAAATGGGACAAACCTGCCGAAGAAGGACCAGCATACCATCATCACTGTCGCCAGAGACCCGCGATTTGAAGGTGACAAGAAACCGAGCAGGGCGAACACTGCGACGGTAGTACATGATTAACAATCGCCCGGAATTGACTACGATGACACTTACGTAGAGTGACTCCGACCATGGAGCATAGTTGCGCGCCATTTCCGATGATCACAGAGAGGATAAGGGGATTCTGTGGAGTCCTGAAGACCTCACCATGAACTAGCTTCCAGCCGAAATCTTCTTGTACGTCTTCCTGTATGAAGTCTATTAGTCACAAGCTCCGTATCCACAGCAAATATTCCATACACTCAGGTCAATGGCATTGTATCGGGAAATCTACGGAAAGCCTGTCAGTGAGTGCAAGTTAAAGAGACATGATGAACGCTTACATCTCGTGAAACGCTTCGGTAAACGATCATCGCGACCATTATACAGAGGAACACGACGATTGCAAAGGAGTTAATAAGACTGAACCAGTGGATTTTCGGATCAAAGATGTGTAGGTAGTTATCCCAGCGAGTGGCCTTGAAAGAGTCTTCAGCCATTCGAATAACTGACAAAGGATTTTGAATTTACCCAAGGCGTATCCGATTCCTAGGCTCATTTCTTTAGCTTCATTTCATCGATACGTAGTAGTTTCCGAACTCACCGTCCATAATACGCGGTACGTATACCGTACTTGCGTCTCTTGGTCTTCACTCAAGAAAAGAGGATTGGCAGTTGTGGAATCGCAACTCTCAACGTCTTGGTTACCACCGATGCTGTGTATAATCAATCAGATTTGACCATCGAGCAGTCATAATTGCACATACCTTGATGGCCACACGAGGACACCGACTACTCTGTACACTCCTGGAACAGGTTCGTGGTATCTGAGCGGGAGGGTCAAGATGGCTGCAGGAGTAAGGTGGATACTTAATACCTTATATATATATCATAGTTATTGTTAAGCGCCGGATGCTCCGCAAACTCATTGTCGTCATTCCCAAGGTTGAATCCGATATCGAAGAAGATTTCGCCGGACTGTAGGTCCTTCTTCATCTCCGCCGCAGGTAACCCATCAATAAGCCAGTTTAACGCATAGTCCTCCTTGATGCGGTCGTTGATGAATTTTGCGTCCTCAGAAGGTACGTTAGTTCTGCACAGAGTACGACAAGTTGCGTTGTTCTGCAACATCGCAATCTGTAGAGGATGGTCAAACGGCTATTGAAAGCCGTGTCAGGAAATGGACCTACGTCAAATTTTGAGTTGAAGATGCGGTCACCAAAGAGAATGGAGCCTAATGACTCTGGCTGCTTTTGGATTCCTTCATCTGGTGGACAGAAGTGGAATGCAGGATTATAGTAGTCATCTAAAATCCTTGGAGTTAGCTGAAGCGTCCTGCCACAGTACGGAGAAATGGACTACAGTTAATCATTGATTTCTGGAGGCATCGGTATCAGCTACAGCTGCAGATGCCACAAACGAGATACGCACTAGCTTCGCATTGTCGGCTGAACCAATTATGGGCGTCAGAGCGTTGACATACAACTCGACGCGTTCACCCAGTTGGTAGTCATGCGGGGCAGCGCCTGGCAGGTAGAACGCACTGACACTCTCGGAAAGTAGACCGGAAAGCAGCAGAACGGATGCAGCGAGCTGCAACATGTTGAGACTGAGCTAACGAAGTCGAAGTGCAAAGTTATTTCTTTTGCCGACTCGTCGGTGTGCTGTTCACCGCAACGCAACGGTGACACGGCGAAATAGTGCACGTGATCCAAGTGTGGCCAGTCTCTTTGGAAGTTACGATCGCCAGTCAACCCTGCTTTGATCCACCCTCATGATATTCAATCTGCAGTACCCAGTACGATCATACTCTTCAAGCGCACACGGTTCTGCAATACAGACTGTATCTGTCAGAACAGAACACACTCCGATTTCGACTCAGAATAAAATCATGTGTCTTCCCTAAATATACCTAGAGTCCCATGGGAATCCGATCCGTCGACTGAATGGGATGGCTTTTCTCTAACAAAGACCCACAGATAAGGCCACGGACAGAGAATATCAGGAGTCTACTCCTCACCGTTGAACAGTAAACACTGGGTACGCGGACCTGATCTTCCATACCCTATTCGTTAACAAGCTACAATGGTCGAAACAATTGACACCCCGATTCAATACTACCATCACGGCCGCTTTCGCGTTGCAGGGGGAGTGCTTCCTAACGCTATCACAGCTTATCAGACCTTCGGCGACAAGAAGAATCCGTGCATAGTCTTTCCAACATGTTATGGCGGGAAGCTAAATGGTACGCGGCTCTGATTGAACTGATCATCTATTCGTAGAGTAAACACGAGTAACAAGGATCTGGACTGCTAGACCAGACGTACTTGATAGGTGAAGACAAAGTAGGAATTAACTCTTTGAACTTTTATCGTCATTCCTGATAACTTATGTCACAGGCATTGCAACCAAGCAAATACTTCGTTGTCACTTTCGCATTATTTTCCAATGGAGAGGTAAGAATGTCGATTACGTGTCCCCGTAAGCGAGACCTGATTGATCACGAAGTCCTCGTCTCCTTCCAATACTGTGAGAATGACTTCCGCTCACGAAGACATACCTTAAATGACTCCAACCATGTCAGCCTCCGCCGCATAATGGGCCGTATTTTCCTGCCGTATCTTACGAGGACAACATGTCAGTGCCCATAGTTCGCCACTTGTGCAGACGAATTGACTCAGCATTACCTTAGACGAGCGCAATATGTTGTGCTAACTAAAATACTTGGAATAGAGAAAGTTTATGCCGTCATAGGATTCTCTATGGGAGGACAACAGGTTTGAGCCATTACATAGCAAAAGAGTGTGTTTGTTCTTGAAAGATGGCTTATAGGCGTATTATTGGCCTGTCATGTATCCTGACTTCGTAGAGCGGTAAGTTTCTTTTCGTATCAAAGTTGTAACTGCCCCATTGAATGCATCCTATGGTATGAAGGTTCATTCCGATCTGCGGCTCTGCAAGGACCAGCCCTCATAATATATGGTGTGTTTCGCACTCAGTCAATCGCCGATGGTACGCGAAATGTTGATAGTATCTCGTAGCTTCCTGGAAGGTCCGAAAGCAGCGCTCGTGGCATCAAAGGACTTCGAAAATGGACATTACAAGACTATTCCGCAAATTGGTATCCGAGCTTTCGGACGAGCCTATAGTGCTTGGGCGTATGGCCAGACTGTAAGTTCAGGATTTTGATAGTACTTTGTGCTGTATTTGTATTGATTCACCTTCTTGAAGTGGTTCAGAAATCACGGGTATCTCCATGATGGAAAGTAAGTTATTTCTAAACAACTCGTCTTTTCGAACAAATTGATCACACAGTATAGGTATGCCGATCTCGAGTCCTTCCTGCGTGAGGAGTGGGAAGCTGGCTATTTGGGCTGGGACGCAAATGACCTGATAACCCTCCTACATACTTGGCAAGGTGGAGACATCTCGCGCGTCCTTGACGGAGGGGACTACGCAGGTTGTCTGAGCAAGATCAAAGCACGCGGACTAATCATGCCTTCAAAGACAGACTTGTACTTTCCGGTACGTAATCATTTAGGAGAGATCATCGCAAGGAAGGTGTAGGACTAATTGCCACTTTACGTTAGCCGGAAGATAGTGCAATCGAAGTATCATATTTGAAGGACGCGAAACTCGTTGTCATTAATTCTGTCTGGGGCCATATGGGTATGTAGAGTTGGCGTAATTTGTTGTTTCTTCATCACCAAGCTGAACTTCCTTTCTTCTGCTCCAGCTGGAGGTGGTTCAAATGAAGAAGACGACGAGTTTGTCAAGAACGAAGTTCGAGCTTTCTTGGAATCCTGAGTTTACGAAAGTGGTTTAGACAAACGTGATGGATATTTAGGATGAATCTTGTAGGATAATCCCTTAGGCTTCGTGAGTAAATATGGATTGTCAAAGCGAATCGTCACCGAATTTATATAGTAATGTGAGAAATGAACCTATTTTGATTTGAGTATGGCCCTTGCCCGGTTGCTATCGGAGCGCCTCCTTTTCTCATACAGCCATCTGCAGCTCCTTACCAGGGTTCTCTACTCGTTTCGAGCGATTATCAGAGAAATGCAAAGTACTGTAGAGACTCAGTATTATGAACATGGAACATTCATTGTCGCAGGTGGCGTATTACCCAATGCGATAACGGCTTTTAGAACGTATGGGAATCCAAATAACCCATGTATTGTCTTTCCGACATGTTACGGAGCGAAGATGAGAGTCGGAAGTAAGCATATTTTCTGTTATCCATCTCGTCCTTATCAGTTCAAGATACTGACTGCTCAACAAGGTCAGGATTATCTCGTCGGGGAAGGGAAAGTGAGCATGCTTTGTATGCGAGTATTCGACTTTAGTGTAGCTTACATTTCCATAGGCTCTGGACACGAACAAGTATTTCGTCGTTACCTTTGCACTGTTTTCAAATGGAGAGGTATGCTCCCATCATGTTTCTTTCCTTGGATCTATAAATCTAGTATTTATCCGCTGCATCACTCAGTCTTCCTCTCCGTCCAACACAGTGAGTAGCTCTATCCCCGTCTTGACAGAGTAGCTAGCTGAAAGCATTCAGCCCAAACCACATAATGGACCTTACTTTCCAGCAATTTCTTACTCGGACAATATGTATATCATTCCACTAAGCTAAAACCACACATCCATCTTATCCAAGTTGCATTTACACAGACGCGCTCAATATGCAGTCCTAACGAAGAAGTTGGGAGTACAGAAGTTATACTGTGCAATAGGTTTTTCCATGGGTGGGCAACAGGTAATAAAATCATTCTTCACAAACTCGATAGCTAGCTTTATTCTTTGGCAATTGATTATTTTCATTTAAAGGCTTATCACTGGGCAGCTATGTATCCAGACTTTGTCGAACGCATAGTCGTCATTTGTTCTTCGGCCCGTACAAGTCCTCATAACATATGGTACGCGTACACTTTTTTATAAGATACTGTGCCCCTATTGGTCATCCGATTCAGTTTCCTTGAGGGACCTAAAGCTGCTCTAGTAGCATCCAAGGATTTCGATAATGGACATTACAAGACTCCAGCTGAGCAAGGAATTCGTGCTTTTGCGCGTGTATATAGTGCATGGGCTTTTGGTCAAGCTGTGAGTCCGAATCCTTGAATTTGCAGAATATAAGTTCTGTAGTCGCTGAAGAAATATGAAAATCTAGTGGTTCCGCGAGTACAACTTCACAGCAAACGGACTGTAAGACTCGATTCAAATCCAAACTCACCTATAATATGAAAATGGAATATCTCATGGGCATGCCATCATTTGTATTCTAGATTCCCAGATCTAGAATCCTGGCTCCGTGAAGCCTGGGAAGGCCGCTTCGTAACAAACTGGGACGCAAACGACCTTATCACTCTCTTGCATACCTGGCAAAGCGGTGACATATCAAAGATTAGGGACGGTGGTGATCTAGAGAAGACTCTAGAGTCTATCAAAGCTAAGGTGTTGATTATGCCGAGCAAGACCGATTTGTACTTTCCGGTAAGTTACCTTATGCTGGAGTACTTTTTTGTAAAGGCGATAATGTGCGATTTACGAGTAGCCTGAGGATAGCGAGTACGAAGTATCTCATCTCAAGAATGCCCGTCTTGAGGTCATCCCGACTGTTTGGGGACATACAGGTGAGTGGATAAGTTGATTTGGACTTTGTTATCATTACTCAAGCGATAATGCTCCCGTAGCTGGAGGAGGTTCAAACCCTACGGATTTGGCTTTCTTGACGGGCAAGATCAAAGAATTTCTGGAGTCGTAAACATGGCTCAGGGATTAATCACTACGTCAAATTAAACAGACAAATCGTTGGTATAATCGTGAATGCGAACGTGAAATGTGTATGCGAGTGCGAACGAATATGTGAATACAAATGCTAAGTGTGATAATGTCCATCATCCCAAACAAGTCATAAAGAGTCATGACACCGAAATCGAAAGGAAAGACCAAGACCAAGAACAATAGTAAGACAAATCTGACGACAGTAATCTTCCGTCATCAAAACAAAACGGGCACATGAGAAAGCGAAGGTAAAGAGAAAATAAACCCAGAGAAGATAATATCCACAAACGAAAAAATAAAATATACAGATAAATCCAAGGGTATTAGCGTGCGACGACGTAAATTCGAAAGTAGTCCGACGCAGCAATCGTGATATGTGCCAATTCTGTGACGATCCAGCAGTCAGCCACAAGATTAAGGAAAGGCAGGAAAAATTTTCGAGACATACCATGCAATGACACAATAAGGTCCACCGTTGCTGTCGCCTGTCTCATTGTCAGTCGGTAAGGAGTCAACGGCGGTGTTCTTGGAGTCGCGGACGTCTCCGCAAGGAACAAGAGTGTCCTCAGTGGACTTAGCAGTGAAGAAGAGCGTGAAGCTATCCATCGTATATAGTGAATGATACGCTAATTGAGTAAACGTTTGGATGTGGATGTGAGGTAGTTGGCTGAAGCTGACTGCGAATGCGAGTGCGTTGCTGGTTCCGACAAATGCTCATAGGCAGACTTTATACCATAGCACCCTACATTTCAGGTACGCCCGAAGCACAGAGAGCTCTAACCTGCTGTGTTGTTGACAATCAAGAGGAGCAGCTCGGCGTTAGAGACAAAAGGCGTTGTCAACGATGGAGTAAAAATGCTGACCCAACCAAGCGAGAACAGACCTGCAAGGTGCAGGGAACCAAGAGTACAGCGTTCTTGATAAATTGCAAGGCGAGGACGACTGGGTCCAAGGCACGCTCAGAGTAATTAATGAATTCGGGTGATTTTCCGCAGAGGAGTCAAACAATTGGATTCGTTCCGCTAATGGTATCGAGATGAAGATGCTCCCGATAGCCCTGAGAGTCCGGGCTTTCCCTACTTCGGTGTTCAGTCAGAAGGGAGGAAGGAACGGCGGGCTTACCATGACGTTTTCCTTAAGGTTCAAGCACAATTAGAGAGGGATGAGGGAAATTCGACAAAGCGAAACGCTCAGATCATTCCAAAAATCACCTTAATTAGATTAGATAAAAAGAGAGATTTGCCTAGGCGGAAGAGTGTAGGCTACGATCTTGTGCGTCATATTGAACAATTAGCACGGTTCATTGGTACTTTCTTCGGCGCGGAGTCTTTAGGACAAAGGAGAGTGATCCGTTCGTTCAAAGCATTCCGTACTGATTTTGTTTAAGGGCGAGAGCTGCTTCGACAAGAGCTAGAAGAGCACGGCTATTATTTCGTCCTTGATGAAATAGTACCCAGCATAAGAAGATCGGACAGAGTCAGTGTCCCCTGATTGTGTCTACGGAACTCCTTTTTGTTCACCTGTTCACCATGTATCCGCAATAAGGATCGCCAAGTGCTTGGGGGCGCTGACAAAGTATGAATTGAACGGAGCGGAAAAAAGAGTGAAAATAAAAGATGGAGCTCCAAACAACTTTCAAGCATACGAAGGGACAACGTCGTCAAATAGTCGAGCCAGATAGGAAGGTACTGTCGTAGGATTTTTCGACATGGTGGTTACAGCCAGAGAGCGATGAAAGACAAACTTTGAAGCCGTGGGAGTAGATTACATAATCGCGTGAACTATACAGCACAGTTTGCGCGCGTGCTTTCATACATCAATCAAATAACCGGTCTTCCGTTCGTCGTCGTCGCTATCAGCAACTATGGGCTGTAAGTCGCTCATCGTCCTCTCTTTCCGGTGGCGAGCAGCGCTGATGTCGCTCGCAATGGTTAATAGCCAACAAACCTCGTGGACTTCAAGCAGCGCGCAAACTGCGCAATGACCGCCGCGAAAATCGCTGGGTGAGTTCTTATCGACTATTAGCATCAGACACGAGGTATCGACTGATTCACTGCGATGTATACGTTGCTTTTGGTGGATGTGGTGGATGTGATGTGTGTGCTCGATAGGCGGACAAAAGTTACAAGAAGCGCGCGCTTGGAAATATCTACAAGACCTCGCCTACGGGTGGGTCGTCCCACGCGAAGGGCATCGTCCTCGAGAAAGTCGGTGTCGAGGCGAAGCAACCCAACTCCGCCATTCGCAAATGCGTTCGTGTACAACTTATCAAAAACGGCAAGAAAGTCACTGCTTTCGTGCCGGTACGTCTTTTCCCTCTACTGTTCTCTATTGGACATCGCGAAATGCTGAGATTCTTTCTTTCTTTTTCTTCCTTCTTTCTTGGTTTTGGTCGCTAGAACGATGGTTGCTTGAACTTTGTCGATGAGAACGACGAAGTCCTCATTTCTGGTTTCGGTCGTAGCGGCAAAGCCAAGGGTGATATTCCCGGAGTACGTTTCAAGGTCGTGAAGGTCTCAGGAGTCGGTCTCTTGGCACTCTGGAAGGAGAAGAAGGTACGAATCATTCTTACCTTGTCTCCCTATCAACGCAATCATTCTGAACGTCTCGCTTCGTACTTGCAGGAGAAGCCACGCTCATGAAGCGTAAGTTTCCTCTATGTCGTCACTTCCATATGCATGGGTTACCAAGACGTCCATGGTTTTGTATGACGTGTATGTATGTTGAGCAAAATAATACCTATCGCCGCATGCATTTAGTTTGCTTTAAGTTCCTGTGGTCCCGCGGAGTTGATCAATCAGATATTCTGATCGGAAGTTATTTCATCAGTGAAATGGGCTTGTCTGTAAGCACCCCGAATGGTTCGGGACAGCTTGATTTTAAACTTAAATACTGTGTTCCATGTTATCATAGTTGAAAGGTTCGGCCCGTGAAGTAATACTTATATTGCATACGTGACTAAAGACGAATTGAATAGCTAGGTACTTATCATCCCCCGAACCGTTTTGCACAATCCCACAAACCCAGAGCCACGATGAGATGCCTAAGGATTCACACTGTGATACCTCGTCCTTCTAGAAAACGTTTGAAGTCCTCCATAAGCTCAATTTGCTCCTCAAGAGTCAGCCCTGAAACGATCAACTGTAAGACATGTCCTACAGTGACGTGATGTACCTTGACGACACTGCTGTAATATACGTATGTGAAGATGCCCATAAGGAACCTGAGAGAGGCCGTTATACATCAGTCCTAACATTCAATCCTCAAGGACATTGAATTGACGTACTGGCAGTCCATCCGATCAGTCATGCCACCATGTCCGGGAATGCTATGTCCAAAGTCCTTAATGTTAAATGCGCGCTTAAATCCGCTCGCAAAGAAGCCACCGAAGGGTGCAACGAGTGAAGCGAAGCAACTCATTACCAGAAGATGAAATTGATAAGGTGCGTATGGCACCGTTTCGACACCATGGAGGCCTGGCAACGTGTGGAGTATAACTCGTAACGCCGCGGGTATTTTCCACGCATGCCATTGAAAGACCGGGTTCGGCGCGCACGAGATATCGGAGAAGGCGTTCAAGCCGAGATTATGCGCGGGGCAAATCATATAAGCAAAACGCATAAAGAATGTTCCCCATAATTGCCCGAAAAGGATTGTCGAGAAGAATGCACCAACGAAGCCTTCTACCGTCTTTTTTGGGGAAAGCTTGATGAGCGGTGTACGACCAATCGTGATTCCTATGAGGTTTATCAGAGGTGTTGAAAGTCTGTATTGATGGAGCTGTTTACCCCAGACATAGGCGAAGATGTCATTGCAGATGACTAAAGACGTTGGCACCCAGAACCAGATCAATCCTTCGAGGGTGTTATTCATGATGAAATGACTAGGTAGCAATATTAGTACTGTATGCTCATACAATAAAGCATGCAAATACCTCGATACCACTACGAGAAGCAGTGACATATGTACCCAGCAGAACAAGCCAAATTGAGACTTTAGGTGCTGCCGTTGCAGCGAAGCAACGAAACCTACGAATCCGATCATGTACAAGGTAAAACTAGTGAAGCGGTGGTTCGCTGCGAAAAGGGAGAAATGCCAATCCGAGAAGACGACGTGCTTCAAGTAACAGTTAACGTGATATCGAAGATGCTTGCAGAATTTGGCGAACCTTGAAGTAGAAGATTATGCTCTCACCGTATAGGAAGAAGTTTGCAACGACGAAGAAATACCAGTTCAACGTCTTGCTCCATGGATCTTTGGCTTTAGCCTTATCATCACGGGACTTCGTATTGACGGAAGTAAATAATGCAGAAACTTCTCGGTACACAAGCGTCTCGCAGACCATTACGAGCATTACCATGTACGCATGTCCAGCCAAAAGGCACACTGGACGTATGGAATGTGAGTAATGCCCAACCGGAAGAGGTGAAGAACTGCTACTGACATAAGAAACCTCCGATCATAATAAATGTCCATCGAGTGCGAACAAGGAAGCTCTGCCGCTTCTTCGTCTTTTCGGCGGCCTCCTTATCACCTGCCTCAGGAGCTGGAACCGTCGAGGACATCTTAGGCCGAGCATCAATTGATTCTGTTTTTAGGCTAAGGGGATTCACAGCTAGGCTCTGTGACGCCTTCCGCATCGCTATGTCAACTGGAGATGTAGGAAATGCGGATGGTTTGCTCGATGTGGCAGACGCTGGAGATACGGGTGGTTCCAAGGGCACCGTATCACTATGCGGAACATGTCCATTTTCCGCTGGCACTGATTCGTGCGTAGCGTCACTCGTTACGGAGGATGCAGTATTCTCAAGAGCTTCGGCGTCGACGAGCACCGCAGATAATTCGCTCTCAGTTTCGGGAGGAATTTCCACCGGATTTGACTGCGATCCGGGAGTCCCAGGTCGAGGTGGCTCATCAGTAGTTGCGCGACTGCTGGTCGGAGAGGAAGAGAGCGAAGTGTTTCGCAACGCTTTATTCCCCTGCCTGGCTTGCTGACGTGCTTGACGAGCAGCTTTTTTCTGGGCACTCTTCGAGGGCCTCGGAGGTTCGTCCACAGAAACATGGGGATTTCTGTTGCGTATATTAATGATGATCATTTTTTCGCATTTTTAAAACTTGCGCTTACACGTCAGATGGGTGAGGGACTTCCACCTCCTGTTCATCCTGTACCTCCTCTTCCTCCTCTGCGTCGGAGACAGCAAGTGCTTCAAACGCTGTGCGTGAAGCGAAAGATGATGTTACCTTGGCTGAAGGCCGTTTGCTCATCGCCGCTTGCAACCGCAGCTAGATGGTGGCCGCTAAACAGGTTGACCCGTACGAAGACAAACTGTGTGCAGTTTGCGGACGACGGGCGTAACGCTTCTGAGTCCTGGTGGTCGATGACGCGTGGATACTAATTACCTATTTGGGTAATACATTCGGCAGGTGATTTCTATTGTCACAGCCGACTTGTCACTGTCACATTCATTCTCTCAACCACCATGTCCGAGTACTGGCTCTCGCACAAGAAATATTTCTGCAAATATTGCGAAATTTACATCACAGATGATGCCCCTTCTCGACGCCAGCATGAATCGGGAATGCGTCACAAAGGAAATAGAGATCGTTATGTTAAGAATATCTATAAGCAGGGTGAACGGAGGAAGAAGGACTTGGAAGAAGAAAGGCGAGAGTTGGCCCGTGTGGAGGTGGTAAGGAGCTCTTTTACGTCTTCTTAGGAAGAACTTTTACTGATGGATGCTTAGGCAGCTAACGCGGCTTTCGCTCAAGACGTTTCGGCTGGATACGCCTCGTTGACCTCGTCGTCGCAAGCAGCAAGGACCCCGCAGACTGCAACTGCGGCGAAGAAGCCGGAAAGGCCTACTTCCGTATGGTCAAACTACTCAACGGCCCAGTCTATGGGTATTACCGATCCAGACGAAGAGCGGTTAAGAGCCGAGATGGAACGTCGTAGAACCCAAGGTCTCGTTGGCGAATGGGAAGTAGTTGCTCCCCCTCCTCCCCCGCTCCCCAAAGATTTACAGGATCCAAAGGAGGAGGACACGAAAGATGGGGTGCTTCCTGACTTTCTGCCCCAGAAGCGCGAAGCCGAAGCATTACTTGAGGATGAGGAAGATGAAAGGCGCTTCAAGTTGCGTAAAAGGACGATCAGCGCTGGGTTAGGCGAGATTTGGGACCCGGGAGACATACCAATCAAGCTGAAGTCAAAAAAGAAGGAAGAACCAACCTTTCTTGTTGCCACAGACCAGTCTACGGACCAGACCAAAGAAATGAGCGGCCACACAGCGGCGTCCGTCCGTAACTTCGAGCCTGGACAATCATCGCAGTTCCCGATTGCAGAGAAGGCAGAGTCGCAGACAAGTTCTGGGCAGACATCACAAACGTTAACTGGGGATAAACCCAAGTGGCAGCCGACGCGTTGGAAACGTGCTACTGAGCCCGAAGGTGACATGCAGGCGGACACGAATGAAGAGAACGACGAGCCAAAGAATTTAAATGACGCGGATCGTTCAATTAAGAAAGAAGACAAGCCCAACCAACTTCATCATGATGCTGCTGGGCCTCGACAAGCGAGGAACGATGCTACTCCGAAAGTTGAGCCATCGGACTATGAAATAAGGTCTGCCAAGCCGAATGAAAAGTCGGAGGAAACCACGCCTCTGGAAACTCCTGAATCCACTGGCGGATTGTTCAAGAAGCGGAAAGTCCCTGCTGCAGCTCGCGGAAGGAGAGGATAGCCGTATAGAACAACAACTGTTTCCGTCGTATTCTTCCGCGGTGTATGTTCTTAGAACGACATAGGGGCTCGTAAAAATGCAATTGCATCACGTCTTCTGACCTCAAAAAGTTCCTCGGTGCCGCTATCCACAGTCATGGACATCTATCAATGATCAAACTATCCGAACGGTCCAGCTATTATTAATGGTACTCCTGTCCGCAGGTTAGTATCGCCTTTTGATTCAGCCGAATGGTCATAATCTGAGCATGCACGTCCGGATGGATAGGGCCAATTTGGGCATGTACGTTGATTCCTTCGGCTTATCACACTGTCATTACGGAAATCATTCATCCCGTCCCTGGCGGTATTAAAGCGTGATGCGCATGTGCTTTGGTGCAAGCGATAGCATTTACGTCGTTGGGTTAGAAGTACTCTATACTGCGAGGCCGAAATCCCAAAAGAAAAATGAAATAGTAAATCAATCTATCGGTCCAGAATGCGATCGAGTCAACTGCGGTTATGCGAATCTGTGCAAGAGTATGGTGGTATCGTCCATCCAGCGTTCCTCCATCTCCACAGTCAAATTAGCAGATGCCCGCGACATATCATCACCGCCTATGGCATCGCGTAGCAAGTGCACCGCTATGTTTCTACGGTTTCCATTTCTTTCCGGAGCGGAACGGGAGACCGATGTGCTGGGCGGCGACGAATAGTTGTTTGTGACCTCTCCGATCATGGCGGCCCACCGCTTTAGATAATAATCCTCTTCTAGGTCCTGATCCTCGTACAAATCAACGAGACCGTCGGAGCAGAGTATGAGTGCCACATCTTCTTCTCCCTGGCTACTAACTGCATTGGACTGCAGTGAGGTGTGCCGTTGATGACCTGAGCGCCTAATGTTTCTGCGTAGACGGTGATGGAAGACCTGGGGGGTGTTCGAAACGTACGGCGGCGTCTTTATCCTATCGACATGCTTGTCAGAGAGGCCGTGCGCCCCAAACTCGCTTGTTCGCATGAATATCCGACGCGAGCAAATGGCAGGAAGCTTCATCCAGGTATCGCCTAAGGCTATGTAATTAGGGCAACACACACTGTGAGTAAGTTGCTCTAGGCCTCCCCTTGTTGCTTACCTCGAGTGGGTGCCAAGAATCCCAGCACGCGGTCGTCAACAATGCATTCCCTTTCGCCGGGATGTTCGTTTTTAACACGTTGTAGTTCGTGCGCATTCCCGCCGTTGTGGACTTCCGTTACTCGTCGAGCTGAGAAACCCCCTCCAGGTCTTTTTGAGATGAGCACTGTAATGTATGGGTGAGAAATGCCATGCGTTTGGGCCCGCACCGCTGGCAGTTCACTAAAATTAGCCTCACCTGCTCGACAGTCACCGAGGTTGGCGACCCAAAGATGAGAACCAGAAGGGTCCATGAGGGTCAGAAGTGCCGTCGAGCCCCCCATGCAGCGAAGAATGCTATGAGAATAAGTGCCGTTTTTAGACTTTATCGACGAGTCTATCTGGTGGTCGCTAAGACGAGCCATTTGGTCCGGCCCGCCAGGGAATAGGCGTTGAAAGTCTCTCATGATCGCATGATCGACCTCGACGATTGCCTCGCTGAGAATATGGGAGATTGTCGCCGAAGATGCAGAACCGCGAGCTAGCGTCCCATGTAATGCACTTTTCACCCGAGCAGGCAAGTGTTCCACCACATAATCGACTGTGCCATGTGAACCGTGACCTTTGAAAGCAAACCATTCTCATGACGGATCCAAGACAAGGGAGACATCATACCCACCGTCAAAAATCGCGGAGAAGGTCCACCTGCCGTCAGGAAAATCCCAGTGCTGGATAGCGAAACGGTCTTGTGAGCGTGCCTCGTATGATGTGCATGGTTGGATAGTGACGTAGTCAACGTTTCCGCTGGTGCCGTGCTGAGCCAGACGGAGCATCTCCTGGTTTATTTGCTCATCGCTCAGTATTCGATAGGTCCATCGGTCTTCCCCGCCCCAGCCCATGTCCGTCCAAGCGAAGTCCGAGACCTCCTGCAAAGCTCGAAGATCTGCCGTTGGGCTTGCGGGGGAAAGACGAACGACATTCATCGAGTAGCTCGTTCCCTAGACCCTGTCGAGGGTATCAGTGGAACCGAAGTGGGTAGATTTAAGCTCGAGAGAAAGGGGAGCTGCTGACTATAATGGCGGATGCAAGTCTTCTCTCTCGAGAAGCGCATTACCGAAAGACAAAAACAGCGACTGGAAGCTTGTTAGCTTCTGCTCACAAGAAGGTCAATGAAACTTCTGCGGCTAGAACCATGAACAGCGTTTAATCATCAAATTGCAAAGCGGCGTGCCGGTTGCATGCGTAGCCCGATGCACGCATGATGGAAGTTGAAGCAACAGCCCGTTCGATTTGATGCCCTCGATTGTGCAGATGATTTCAGAAATAGAGATCAAGCCATTTGTGTATTGTATTGAATGGATTTCGGCATTCCGCACTGTACCATCTTGCCTTGGAAGGTTCATTTGTTGGATATCCAAGTGTATTCATAGTCTAAAACTGAATGAGCTTCGACGAGGCTGTGAGATGAAACGAAGGCAACAGAGAGGTTGACACAGAAACGACACCGTTTGGCGGTTGTGATACGAGACCGCAAACGATTTGTAACCGGAGATCATTTGCTGGCACAAACAAACTAATTATTGTGGCCCTCTACTACAACACGTCAGGCAGAGCCAATAGTACGACTGCCTCGTGGGCACCCTCTTGATTCATTACAGATGCCTTGGTCCTTGGTGCTCTATGCCCTCGATCGGCAGGCGTATTCTGCATGGCATCGTACACAGCCTTCGCGCTGGGCGATCCTGACGCTGATGAAATGCGCGTTTCAGGCGGCTTCTTCAAGGGCCAACAAGAAAGAAAGTGGCATCAATGGTCCTTTCTCGTCGGTGGTAGTGGTGGTGGAAGGCAGCATAGTCTCACAAAAAGGTATGTAATTTGTCGTACATTCCATACAAACAGCAGTTTCGGTAGACCCTTACAGACACAGGCGAATTCTTCCATCTGATCCGTAGGGGGCTCACCGAGCCTCGAGGCAGTGGATAAAGGAAAACGACGCGATCTAAATCATCCGTTCGAGCTCGTCAGAACATATTATGATACGCCTGGACTGTGTTCCATTCTGGAGGGTCAAGTTATCCAAAAAGAAAACATATCAGTACAAATTTACTGAACTAGTTGCTGTCTTGGAACGTTTGCATCTGGCTCGCTATTTGATTTCTCCTCCGATGTTCCTCGGGCTAGTCTCGTCCGGTGGCCTACTATTAAGATCCGACGTTACGATCGGTGTGCCATCTGACGCATGCAATTGCAGCTGCTTAGGAGTACTTCTATTTCAAGAGACATTGTATCTTGGATACAATATCGATTGTAAAGTACATGAAAGCGATAGGCCGTTAATTAGAAGAGATAAAACCACTAGATCAAGTGGGGACCTAGGGTTTATTTCGGAAAATAGCTTGAAGATTCAGGAATACGGGATGTCAAAGGAAGCTGCGCAGTTATTCGGTGTTTATATGCCCATCAATTGTGTTCTGACATCAAACCGACAAGCCATAACGTATGAAGATTTCAATGAAATGGTCGGAACGCGAATCATTGAATGTATTCCCTGTTTGGGAAATGAATGTTATGTTTGGCTATGCAAACAAGGCCAAGCAGTCGGCGAGCCAAACATCTGTGCCACTCTCCAGCACCACCACCATCGTAAAATTTTCATGGATGTCCGAACACTGCACGGGAATCTGCGCGGGGCTATGCTAATATATCGACTCTACGACGTCTACTATACCGTTTACAAGGTTAGTTTCTTCTGAGTCGTTATTGCTTGTTGATAACTCATTTCATTTTGTCTATTGGGCTTGATAACGCTTTCGGCCGTTCTCTTCATGGGTTTTTCTCCGAATGGCCTCTTAATCTCGGCCAAGACGTAGACTATGACGGGATTCCGCGGTGGGGCTAGGTGAGAAATTCACGCTATTGAAGACTGTGCGAAGGAGTTGATAGGGTTCCAGGGACCGAGGTCGTTGAAATACCGGTCTAACTTGAATCGGAGCCACAATGTTGAGATAGGACCTTTTTTCTTTACGTTTGTGCCCTGATATCAATTTGCTTGAAGGCGTGATTGTGCTGGACGGATACCGTCTGGAGACTATTTAGAAACCAACCTTTTGCTTAGACGTTCCTAACTATACATAGGAGCCTTTATTAAGCTTCAAGTTCTGATAACAGCGTCGTGGGCATCCCAAATATCTCGCCGCGCGCCTTCAAAAGTCACCCGACCAATGATTGCACATCACTCAAGGTGGGGTCGCCATTCTTCTTGAACCGCATTGCTATGGTCTCACCATCTTTGGAACTCAATTAACAATATGGGGTTTATTGAGATATCAAGTGGAAGATCGAGCGGTTAATCTTGGTTAGGCTTGCTTCGGTGTTCAAGCAACAAAGACTGAGACGTTTTATCGACGTACTTGATCATGCAGATGAAACTTTTCTAGTTTCCAAGGGTCATGAAATCTTTCTGGGTGATGATCTTTCAAATGGGTCAGAGTGCAGATTGCCCAACGGGTACTTCCTCGGGCCCGAACTGACATCCTGACCTACTCGATGCCTTTGCCGAAACTACAAGTCATAAAGCGAGTACAATGCAACGGCGGTGTGTTGCTTCAATCCGATGGCTCCGACTGAGGGATGGCGTACATCTTGATTGAAAGCCTGATCTAAATTCCGACAGAACCGGTGGGGCGGAATTCGCGACCAATGTACTACCAGTGAGGTAATTATCTACGCGACATTCAGGTATCACCAGTTGGTGGATGGTAAGCTTCATTGTCTTCCATTTCCGTAGTTCCTTCTCGTAAACATCGGATGAAGCAAAATCCGATCCTTACGTTGGCGAGGAGATGGAAGACAAATAACAGTATGCGTGTTTTTGTTACACTGATGCTCAGGAGACAGTGAGGGCACAGCGGATTTTGCGTTCGTATTGATTCTGTGTCTTCGACTTCTTATACTTATGCTGCTGCGGCTCCGATTTCTTGCAACGTTGTTTCTGGCTTCTGATAACAAGACCTATACGTTACCTGCAGTTCGCCGCCGCGGATAATCGCCTCAATTGCCCTCATGTGATACCTGCGCTTCGGTCGGACGAAAGTGGGTATGTACAACACATTTAAATCAGTAATACGACTCCAAATTTATTCACGTCATTTTATAAAGCGAACAGAAGGCGACGGCGACGACATCCAAGTAGAGGCCTAACGCTGCCGGCAAGGTATAAATAAGGTTTTGTAATATTTTTCTAGGAAGCAAGAAGGAACCTCACGGCCCCCTAATCGACGCATCAAGCTATAGCACAGAGCGAATTACATTCACATGTCATGACACATTTGAAGGGCCAAGCTAGAACGGCTAGACCAGGAGCAGGCTCGGGGACGGGCACGAAAAATCAAGTCGCTTCAAAACTCGCGAAAGCGAGGTCATACCGTCCGAATTCATAATTAATCTTGTCCGTGCGCTTGTAAACTCTATCGTAAACAGGCGCCCATCCGCGTCCACCGTGATTATCATCATTACCGTTATTGGTTCCGTCGGTAGCGGATCGTATCACCGAAGAATCGCCGTTTTCGACAGTGATTGAAATGGCTCCTGTTTCGCGGGTTACAGCGATTGTGGTAGTTTTATCAGATGGGGAAGAACCACGAGAAGCACCCTTTGGAGGTCGTGTGAGAGCGGCTTTGAAGGCCCGCTGCGCAGCTTCGACTGCTGTTTCAGTTTCATCTTCGTCCTCGGCCTCGTCATCGTAGTCATCTCCGTCTCCGCGAGATTGGACGAAAAGGGTCATGGTGATTTTTCCGGGCTCGAAGATACGCACGACACGCCGGACGAGTGTGCGTATGTCGGGTATATCATCTGCGTTGTCGGTGTCGCCGTTTCCGTTTGAATGGCGTCTTGGTGCAAGAGGGACGTTGCACTCAAAGGAAGCGTACGACCAACCTTCTTCGGGTGTAACGTGGATGGTATAATATCCCTCTCCTTCTGCGAACTTCTTACTCTCCTCATCCAGGTGATCATGCACGTGCAGTGCACCAGGCGCGCCTCCCCAATGAATCAACGCATTAGCGGAATAACCACACGGAGTGAACGAGTACGCGTCGAGTTGAGTGCGGTGACGCGGGAAGATGTCGGTTATTCCGAGGGAGTCGGAAAGGTGGTGTGCGTAGATACCGGGTGAGCTTTCGCCGTCTGTGCAGCATGGATCGACAGTATCGGGTGTGAAAAACGCTGCGCGTGCACGAGGTGAGAGGTGTGTCATGAGGATCTCGATCGTGTAGTCTTGCTGTGTAGGCGGCAAGAGAGGAAGCGTGTATAATCCTGCACGACTCACAATCGCCCAATTATCTTCTCTCATTTTCGTACGAGTCTTGGCACCTGCGTCTGAAATGCAGAGAGACGAAGCGAGAGAGCTCATCTCTGTCCCACTACCGGAACTCATATCATCGGGACTGGTCATGTAGAGTAACCAATGATCTCCGTGTTGGTTAACTTTGCCTACTGTATAGGCGGATCCATGTTCGAAAAGTCGATCGAGAAATTCAACTTCAAGACCCCAGTCACGGTGTGGACCGAGTTGTTTATCTGGGAACATGAATGCTTTGCGCGAGTAGAAGCATTGGTAAACTGCAGGTAGCCTGGCGTGCTCGCGCGCGATCGCGAGGATACGCGGAAGGCCAAGTAGATTGAGCGTCGTTCCGCAGGTCTTCAGTATGAGGCGGTGTGGGGATATGAAAAGGGATGATTCACTGCATTCCGCAGCACACAAGAAAATAGCAAGTCAGTGTCGTTTCCAGAAACAAAGGCGAAAAACAATACGAACCTGAGGAGGTACGCGTCCATCTCTTCACCATAGATGACACTAAGGATTTTACACTTGACGATATTAAGCATCTCTTCCCAAACTTTCCTTTCAACGGCACGTAAACCACTTTTGCCACGAGAGGCCGTAGTCGCATCAGGTACACATGATGGACCAGGCGCAAACCATATCTCGAGTAACTTCTCAGGCCCTTCAAAAGGACAGAGCGCTACGGATTCTACATCAAAGGCCATAGATATGTCGTCGGTAAGGAAAGGGAAATCCGAAACGGGAGATGTCGGCGTTCGATCTTTGTCGATCTAAATCGATGTTGGTGTGTGTGTGCAGAGACGAGGGAGAGGGTTGCACTAGTACTACTAGTGGTTCGTAGTTACGAAGGTTCAGGTCGTATTTCTGTGAGTAGGGGATGCTAGCGGACAGAGGGAACGTCTTCTACGCCGCAGAGGGCTTGCCCGGAATGCATACGCTGTGTTTTTGAGAGCTGTTGAGTAGCGAGAGATGGACGTGCAAGACGTCTGGAGGTGGTGGTCTGTATCGATCAACTCACTGACTGCACTCGCCTCACCTTTTAAAATTTCAGTAGCACCGCATCAAGCGGGAAATAGCCACGTGATCATGACGTAGCCGTGTATTTACTTTCCATTTCTGGCAATCAGCATAGCCTTTCAAAAAAATTACACAGCACCGCCGCAGGAAAAATGAACAAAACCGGAAAAAGAATGTCAATTTTACACACATGGATATTGCGCGAATCGAACACGCGACCTTACGCATAGCATGATCAAGGGCGGTATGATTATGCGAAGCGTACGCTCTACCAACTGAGCTAAATACCCTTTGAAGATAAAAAGAATAAAATAACCAAGCCATAGCTTTGAACGCTCACTAATTTGCTTGTATTGAGTTTACCAGAACGAGCTTCTGGCGCATCGACAAGTGACGAAGGACGTGGTTGCTGGAAGGCTGTGCCACCGCGACGGCGACGTCGACCAGTGATAGTGCCCCCACCGTGACTAGTGTCCCTTTTGAACGAACTTACTCTTCGGGTGGCAGACGATGACAAGTCCCGGCGGAGGAAGTTTGCGAATTCAGGATACATGCCCTCGATACTAGCTAGGTTCAAGTGACGGGGACTTTGGAACAGTCGGTCCAACTGGCGAAGGAGCGGCGACGCTCGTCATGCCGGCCTCACCAGTGCGATCATCCATTATGGAATTAGGAGCGGCTGTCGAGGTATACCGGTCGGGCACCTCATCAAGGATATCTTCCTCCAGACTTCATCCGGACGGTTCTGTGCCGCAATTAGTTTTTGAGCAAGTGTACTGCCACAGTTTCGGGGAACAAGAAGTGTTTGTCCACGACCGCGTCCTCTCCATCCGAAGGGCGTCAAACGAGGCTTCACTTTGGGTTCTGGTACTTCCGTATCTACTGTTGGGCCGAAATCCGGTCTCAGTCATTTTTCGTTTGTATTCCATACACAACTATTTCTCCCGACATAGCGAGACCTTGAGAGTATTAATATGACTTTGTGCATTGACCAACTTCTGCTAGAGAGCTTCGGCCTCGTTGAATGGGTGATCGGGAAATAGGAGGTGCCGAGATGGTGAAGCATCAACATAATCTTGAGCCGAATGAATCAGGAAAATCTGGTCGTCGGTGGTACATGCCTGGTCATTCCTGAGCCGAACGGGTCATCCTCATTTTCAGGCAGGCGGGGAGCCTGTACATCACTGGGGCCATCAGGTGCCAACGGTGAGCGATGAATGCGATGCAGAGTAATGTCAGTCTCATGCCTACTCTTTGCCTCTTCATGCAGGCGATGGAGTCGTTCAACCTCGTTCTTAGAAGGATCGTTTGACTCTCATGCAGTTGTGGGTGCTTTCGAGTGGCCGATAGGATGATGGTGGTGGCAAGTCGAGTGGAGGTGGCATGAGTTATGTGACGCGGCAGTGGAAGTTTACCGTGACATCACACTGAAGTCAACAGATGTTCTTGTGCTATCTTATCATAGGTTCAGTAGATCAGCTCCAGCCACCAAATCATTGTTCAAGGTCGCCTTGATTGCCTCAAAGTTTGCATATCAGACAGACCCTCTGACTAGAACATATACCGGAGTCATCATCACTTATTCCCAACTGGCAATCGCTTTACACAGGAGACTCTGCAACCCCTTATCTTGCTGGATCCCATAAGACAGGCCTTGAACGCAGTCATGTTAAACATGGAGAAGCGATTGGCTGTGATCGTCTCCTATGGACCTTGGCAAATGAAGGTGTCGCTATCACTGGTATAGTGTAACATGAAACTTGAGATACGTTGCTTTGTCATACCCTGAGATAGGAAATCGGCTTTGAGGATTGATTTTAGCAAGGCGCCCTTCCTATCCGTCCTTTCTCTCCTTGTTTCGCATCGGAAGTCTACGAACACAAACGAGACTGCGGTACAGTTCACACAGCTTCCGATTCTCGAACGATCGGAAAGCCAAACTTTGAAGTTAACTTGGCATTAAACTATTTTCCGCATCCGGGGCAGCAGTGCACAACATCGTGCACGAAGACGTCACATTCAGTGCAGAAGTCGTTTTTGCAGTCTGGACAACGATACTTCCCGAGGGGACTCATTCCATCCGAAGTAGTGGTAGCATTAGTCGAGGGAGGAGGTACCCCAGAACCGGGGCCAGTTGAAGGACCTGTACTGGAACCGGGACCAGGGTTAGGAAGTTGGGGAAAGGGTGCGGCACAGCCGTGGCAGATTGGTGAGGCAGATGCGCTATTGGTTTCGGTGCCTGTTCTGCAATGAATAATGAATAGTTAGCACTTCCGGTGGTACTTCATGAATTGGAAGAAGCAGATAAGTGCGCGGGAAGGATTTTGGGCGGCTAATGAATGCGAAGGAGGTCAAGTGCTCAAAGAGACTTCCCGAGGAGATCATGCGTCACACCAACCAAGGGAATCAAAGTATGTGAAAAGGTTGACTTACATGGCTTGATAGGGCTTCACAGGAAATAAGTGGTGATAGCTTCGTGCAAGATGGGGGGAGCTGACGATCATTAAGCCGCAGACGTCGCAGTCTGTTGGAACGTCGCACACTTTTGCTGCGCATCGCGGACAAACGAATCCAGCGGTTTTAAGCTCAGAATGGCATACACAAAGCGCAGGTGGTGAAGTTTCGGGTAGTCGTGTGGGGAAACCCATCATCATTAGGTCCGCTGCTGGGTTTGTTGAGCTTGCCCCTGCTCCTGCGGCTCTTGAGAGCGCGCGTTGTGCAGGAGGAGGGATGAGCTCGAAAAGAAGGTCCTTGAAATGACCCTCGTTGAGAGCGACGCCAAATTGTCCTGTAGAACGATTGACACCATTAGTGCTTCGACCCGCACGACTGAGGAATCGGAGTTACTTACCGCCAGTTTTTTCACACATTTCTCGACATATTTTCATCTCGGCCGCAAGCGCAATAATAGAAATACGAATCCGATCGCGTATGCATGTATCGAGAGTGTCATGAATATTTCCGGGGTCGACTGTTGTCAGAGACCCAAAGATCATAATAATTTCGCGAGATGAATGTGTCGGTAGGTGGCTTGCATGAGTTTATTCGGTATCGATAGAAATTACGAACTGGTGGATGTTCAATACACATAAGAAAATTTGGAGGGATGTACCTCATGCTCCCACGGGCCATATCGATAGCATTCTGTAGACTTGGTTCGCCAGTGGGTTCAAGTTTGTGTCTTTCCTGTATTGATTTCAGCACATCATGCGGATTACCTCAAACCCAGCCATCAGCCACGGGCTCCAACTTGTCATACGGAACGAACGCACTAGACATCTCCCCGATTCGCTCAGCGATCCCTGCACGCATACCAATGACACCTATCTGACCTAAAGGATTTTGGTCAAACCATTCGACGACGAACGAACGTGCGATGGAGAGTACAAGGTCGAAACGAGTCGGCCGCATGTCGCGGTCCAGCATCGAAGCTGACAGGTCGAGGACGAGGATTAGGTGACGGATGATTGTACGGCGGATTGCAGTAGAGGGGAAGAGTAATCTAATTGCGAGTTATTCAGCGTATGAGCTGTCGTATGTTGTTGGTACTCAATTCGCGTACCTTCGTCGGCGACCTCGAGCAAGTAGCTCATTCACGGCGCCCTGCAGACTTCCTGTCTCGTCCTCTCGGACAGTATCCCATGAACGCGTATACGTAGCCTCCCAAGCATACGACTGTAAATGACAGACAAGAAGTCTCAGCTGAGCTCACTATAGACCCAAGAATCACTGACTTCGCTGGTCTTGCCTTTTCCCTTGTCACGTTTCTTGCCTCCAGCTTTACCAGCCTTACCAGACCTTTTGCGCCCCGAATCACCGTAAAGATCGTCGTCGTCGCTAATGAAATCGTCGGAGCCTGCATCATCTATTTCCGTACGTCGAGGCGGCATGGTGGCGGTTGAAGTGAACTGTTATCGGCGCGTTGCCCGAGTGCAGGGCGCGTTGTTGTTCTCTTGACATAAACCTTCACCCGCATCTTGGAGTTCATTCAGACGTAAATGCTCTGAACCGCGATGAACTATGCAATCAAAAGGGCCAGCCATGATACTTAAATTCTGTGGTAATGAACTGCATGGCTACTTATGTTGCAGGAAGAAATCAAGAATTTTGACGACCACCTGCTCTGGCTGACTACTGTGTGGACTGTGCCGTTGTCAGCCATGCAGACCGGCATCGCGAACGAGGCTGACTATACATATAAAGTCTGCGTCCAACTGCTGGTCATTCAAGCGTTTCCTTCATCACCGACTGCCACCAAGCTATTCTCTACACCCCACACTCCTTTACCTCAATCTATCCTCTCGTCTTGTATTGTCTCGTCGGTCTGCTGCAACTTCAGCACTTTATCATGGCGTACGATCAAGGCAACACTTCTCCTTGTCCCAATCGCCCTCTACGCCCCAATTCCCTTCTCATAGGTATGCTGCAGTGGCATATCTCGTCTACCAAATCGGATTCATATTCTTTTTCCGCTATAGATGCATGTGCCGATGACTTTAGTGATGAGCAGCACATTGAATACTACCCAGCCGAGGCTGTGGTAGGTGGAGGTCCTCATGACACAGCTCCCCCATGTGCCAACATCTTCCAACCCATCCACCGTGACTCGCTTGAGTCTGATATCCCCGACAGTGTTCGCTCTCTTTCCCGCTACACTCACGACTTGTATGCCGTAGGGTATCAGACCTCGCAGACGCGTTTTACAGCTTTTGATAATGACCGTCCTCTTTCCAACCCGCCTGAATCTTTCACCCAAGCGCGTGACTCGTTGGCTTCTCCACCATCGACGCCAACTTACAGCGCGTACTCTGTCAGCCGCTCGCGGAGCCCGCTTGCAGGTCCGCCCTCTTACTCTCTTTACCCAAGCTCTCCTGGAGATACTGTTGTTGGCTCTCCCAATCCCTCGAAACTTTCGCCTTTGATGAAGGTAGGAAGGAAGAGGTTGCCTTTCAAGTCCAATGCACTCCTGGATTTGGACAGGAAGCCGCTTTCCAAACCTTGGCTTCAGAAGAAAGACTTCCTTGAATATGTCAGCTACTGGCTCACAATCTCTATGGTCTTGTTCATGGCAAGTGTTTCGGCATTGGACATGCTTGTCAAGCTATCGAAGTTAGATAATGTAGGCGATCTATGCCTCGTTCTTGATGACGACTTCGAGAATGGTCTTGATCGCGACACATGGTTTCATGAAGTTGACATGGGAGGTTTTGGGTTCGTCCGTTTCTCCAGCAGTCTAAGTAAGGTTCTGACACTCACACAGCAATGGCGAGTTTGAGATGATGACAAGCCACCCGAACAATTCATTCGTTGAGGATGGCATTCTCTATTTGGTGCCGACGCTCACCTCTGACGAAATTGGCAAAGAAGCTGTTTTCGACGGTCATATTTACAACGTTACTGGCTGCACAAATGCGAACCTCACCGCGTGTGGAAGAGTGTCTAATTCGACGTTGAAGTCTGTCATTAATCCGGTACAGAGTGCGCGTATTACTACCAAGTTTAGCCATGCCATTCAGTACGGACGTGTCGAGGTTCGTGCTCGCTTGCCTAGGGGTGATTGGCTTTGGCCAGCAATCTGGATGCTTCCCACCGACAACGAATATGGCCCATGGCCTGTGAGCGGAGAAATTGACATCATGGAGTCGCGCGGTAATGGTTTGGATTACATCTTCCAGTAAGCACTGATCGTCGAGTCGGCATCTAACCTCGCTGATCATTAAATGCTTCTGATGCAGAGGTCGCAACTACGTCCGAACGTCACTGAACTGGGGTCCTGTTGACTTCATCAACGCCGTCGCGAAGACCTTCGGATGGTTCACCGGAAGACGCTTAGATTTCTCAGATGACTACCACACATTCGTCCTCGAGTGGTCTGACAAGTTCCTGAGATCCTATGTGGACACGCCTCTGCACGAGATGTTCGAAATCAAGTTCGACAAGCCCTTCTTTGACCGAGGCGACTTTCCCTTGATTGCTCTCAACGGCTCTGAGCCGATTTCGATCACGAACCCGTGGACGAATAGCGACAGTAACTCGGCTCCATTTGACAAGCGTAAGACATCCCTTTCATGGCACGAGGCCATACTGACTGAAGCGTCTAGCATTCTACCTCATCATGAACGTTGCCGTTGGAGGCCGGAACGGTTGGTTCCCGGACACGTTGGGTGGGAAGATGTGGTTCGATGGTTCCAAGGGTAAGAAACTTCACCGGTCGTCCAGAAGAAGAGATGGAGTACTAAATACAGCTGCGCAGACGCGATGTACGATTTTGCCAAGGCGCAGGAAAATTGGTACTCAACTTGGCCTGAAGACCCCAAGCGTCGCGGCATGGCCATGTAAGCTTTCCTTTGATTCCTCGTGCTTAGCGATGACTGATGATCGTTTGGTAGTGACTACGTGAAGATGTGGCAGAAGTGCTGAGGCGGAATAGGCGATTTCATCTCGCCGATGCTGGGGACTTTCGCTGTTGATGCCTAGATCAGATTCTGGTTCCGCTATTTTCATCGCCACTTTATTATTCTCACTTTTATTATGCGTGATAGGTAGGAATATTGTATGATTTGCTCTGCTGGGTGTTCGAACTAGGTTTTCTTCAAAGTATGTGTGACCGTAGTTTGAGCTGTGGAATAAAAAGGAAAAGAAAATAGTTCTGGGTGGGTGGGAAGTCTTGGCAGTGAAGCGATATGCAGATCACTGCCGGCTATGCCGAAGCGTCAGCCGAGCTTCCCTCATAGCCGTGCCGTCATCACCGTGTGCGGCATCACCGACCTCCAGGCAATGCCCAGCGGGTCTTATTCAAGCTCGTCTTGTCACCACTTTCTGACCGAGACAATAAACCCCTTTACCGCACTCTCTACTCCGCCGCGGATGGCTCAGTACTACAACAATCAGTATCCACCTTACGAGCAACAGCAGCCAATGTATGCTCCGGGACCGTCCCAGCCGTATGCACCCAGCGCACCTCCGCCACCTGCAGGTGGTTATGGCTATGGCTATGATGGTGATATGAAAGATCCATATGAGGGGGATAGGTTCAAACCGAAGAAGTCCTTTAAGGACCCGATATTTCTATTGTTGTTTATTGCTCAGGTGCGTGTCATGGTGCTGTATGGTGTGTTTCAGTGGCCTGACAGTATTTTTTCGGTGGTCGCTTGTTGGATGGAATACACGTGTATTTTCGTGCACTCTCAATTGTGGAACATGTCTGAGTAGTTTGTGGGATTCTGTATAGTCACAGGCATCGTGTTGAGCTCGTGGAGCAGTGACAATGGAGGTGGCAGAGTTGGGTCAGGAGGAGGGAATACGGGGTCGGATATTACGCTTAACCAGTGCGTTCTACTTCCTTCCTTGCTCTTTGTCGAATATGGTTATTCATTGAACGTTACGTGAAACCCTCTGATATTCTCCTGTGTGATTCTATTCGGATGGTTAATTGATTGGTGATGCCTCCACCGAATAGGCATACCGTGATTCTTCTGTTGTTGGTGACGGCGGCGGCCCTCATTTTATCTACAGCGCAGTTGCTGTTTACCCGCGCGTTCACAAAAGCAATTATGCACGTCACGCTTGTGCTGACAATCTTGTTGAATATGTAAGTGTGCTTGGTGTTTCACTATACGCTAAGATTGTGGTGCTTATTTGACATTCTAGTGGTATATGCATCTACTACTGGATAATGGGTTATACCTGTAAGTGATAATTATTGCTGGAATTCAGGACCTTTCGACTTAGGACTCTCTCGCCGTAACTTCCCGCGAATTTGGATTGTGACTTTTGCAGCCGCAGCCATTATCTTTACTGTAATCGCGATTATCTCAGTCCTCTCGTATTGGGCGTTCCGTTCGCGAATCCCGTTCTCGTCACTTCTTTTGCAGGTTGCGATTGATGTGTCGAAGCATCATCTAAGTGTTTACGTCGTGGCTTTCACGTCGCTTATTATTCAGGCCGCTTTGAGCATGTGAGTCCTCGCTTGTCACATTCTATTATGAGGGGTTGATCTTTCGATGTTTTGATATGTAGCTGGTTTACATTTGTGGCTATTGCTACGTGAGTGTCTATTTTGCAGAGTCATTAAGGTTTGCCTAATGCTGAGCGTATTATCCTTGATAAAATAGTTATGCGAAATACACGCCAGGAAGTTCATGTATGTAGTTTTGGCCCATTCCAGGCACTTCCCGTCTGATGCGAGCTATCTACGCCTCAGCATGTAGCACTGGCACAGCCTGCTCGTCTGGGAAGGTCGCAGGGTTGATTGTATACGAGGTATTCTGCTACCTCTGGACCTCGCAAGTGATTGGTAACGTCGCGCTTGCAACAATGGCAGGCGGTCCGTACGGAGGTATGTGAAAGCGTTCTAGACAGCCTTGAATTGGGGATGTGGAGACTCTAATTTCGAAATCTTCTTTAGCGTGGTATTACTTTGGGCCAAGGTCGGCTGGGCAGATGGTGAGCTTTACTTGGCTTGCGTATTGGTTGACACTGGCTCACATATCTGATGTGTTTACAGCCAGACCATCCTACATTCAGTGCTTTCCTTCGTGCATCCACTTTCTCCCTCGGTTCGATTGCATTCGGCTCTCTCATTGTCACTATCCTTGAGATGATTCGTCTTCTTTTCCGCATCCTCAAGCAGATGGCTCTTGAGGAAGGAAATCGTGAGTAGTGTTGAGTTCTTTGCTGTGATTGCCGTTGGGGATTGACTAGTGTAAAACGTACGCAGCGGTCGGTTTTATCCTCGCGTGCTGTGCGGAATGTTGTATCGGATGCATCGAGTCGATGGTGGAGTACTTCAACAGGTGCGATTTATCACTGGCACGGTTTAGGATTTGTAGCTCACGGGCAGCTTTGAAGATACGCTTACATCCAGATTGGTATGTATCTAGTGTCTGTCGTGAAGGGACTGTCTACTTACGATTTGATTAGCATTGTATGGCAAGACGTACATCGAAGCGGCTAAGAGCACTTGGAACATGTTCAAGGATCGGGGTAAGGTCTTGTTTGTCTCTAGGTGATCATTCCTGAGTCGCCCCGTTTTGTAGGAATTGATGCTCTCATCAATGACTCACTTGTCGGGATGGGTGAGTTCCGTGTCAAGCTAGATAGTGCAAAGTAAGACTGACCGTTAGGATAGTGTTGACATGGGGAGGATATGTTGTGGGGTTGCTATCGTCACTCTTCGGGTACTTGTACCTGCGCTGTAAGTCGACTTCATTGCCAATTGATTTCGAGCCAATCTGAGTCCTTGAAGATACGAATCCGAGCTATAACTCGGATGGACAGTATACAGCACCGGTTGTCCTTTTCGCATTCCTCATCGGACTGCAATGTTGTACGTACAGATTGTTTGACCTGATTCGCAGAATGACTGATTGGTTTTGCATTATAGCTTTGACATTGAGCTCTGCTCTTGAAGCTGGTGTATCGACCATGTACGTCAAGGGAAGTGGGATATCAATACCGAACCTTGAGCTGACTGAAAGATTATAGCTTCGTTGGGTTGGGAGAACATCCTGAGATATTAGCGATACGAGCTCCGGAGTTGTTCGAGGTAATGTGATTCGTCTCTCTACTTGTGGCCGACTTGCTGAGCCTTGTATCACTCTCTCTTCATTTATAGATGGTTCGCAGCACATATCCAAGAGTTGTTCAAGGAGTGAATAACTATTGATTTGATGGAGAGCACGGTGCGGGCGATTTGCACGTCCAAAAGGCGCTTCATACCGTAGTTCTATCTTGCTTTATTCTTTATACGGCTTGCATATATGTCGTAATAATCTGATTAGGTTCTTGAGTTGAGTCAGCAGGGACGATCAGTGATCAACGCACCAAAAGTAGTCACCTCCTTCCTGCCGTCTTCTCGAATACTATCTGTCTATATCCACCCATTAGAGCAGCTCGCCTTCCAATGCAGTTCGAAATTATTGCGCGATGTCCTGTAACAAAAGCGCGTGTCTCAAGGATGACTCTTGCTCGTGCGCCTTACTTCACACAATTGACGGAAATACGTTGAATTTGACGGTCTAACATACATTAGACGGACCAACGATGCTGCCTACCTTCATGCCCGTAGCGACTCAAGCAGCCATCAAAGGTCTAACACCTCAACAGGTCGAATCGCTCGGGATCACACTCATACTTAATAACACGTATCATCTTAATCTGAGGCCGGGGTTAGAAGTGTTAGATGCAGCGGGTGGAGCGCATAAGTTTGAAGGATGGAGGAGGAATTTGTTGACGGATAGTGGAGGGTTTCAGTTAGTTTCGTTGAGTCAGTTTGTGAAGATTGAAGAGGAGGGAGCGGTTTTCAAGAGCCCGTTTGATGGGGAAATGACTATGCTTTCGGTGAGTTTGTCTTTGAATTTGGGATGGGGTTGAAAGCTGAATGGTGAGGGGCTTGATGTTCGTTTGTTTTGGTATTGAAGCCGGAACAGAGTATAGCGATTCAACATTCCATTGGTGCAGATATTATAATGCAATTAGATGACGTTGGTAATTCTTCCTTTACTATCATTCCACGCCTCCTTCTTACTACCGTCTCTTCACCATGCGCACTCATCAATGCTCACGAAACAAATACAAACGTAACCAGTCCCGTCGCTCTTAACAGGTCCTCGTGTAGAAGAAGCAATGCATCGCTCTGTCCGATGGCTCGATCGTTGTATAGCCTTTCACGAAAAGAGCGGGAAACAGACGACCCAGAATTTGTTTGCGATTGTTCAGGGTGGGTTGGACAAGAGGTTGAGAGATATTTGTCTGGATGAGATGGTTGGGAGGAAGGAAAGAGTCGCGGGGTATGCGGTTGGTGGGTTGAGTGGCGGAGAGGCGAAAGGTACGCGTTATGGCTTTGATTTGGTAGGTGAAAGTGGAAGGAACTGATCTTGTTGGATTTAGATGATTTCTGGAGGATGTGAGTGAGATCTCACTCGGCCTCTCTCTGATACTTTTGAATACGAATGCAAGTTTAGAGTCAAGCAATGCGCGGATAAGTTACCCGTTGACAGTAGGTGTTCATACACAGCTTTCACTTCTTAGTACTACATTGTTCCCCGTTTATAGAACCACGATATTGCATGGGCGTTGGCTTCGCCGAGGGTTGGTTTTCAGCTTCTCAACTTCTTACAGTTTCGCCTGACCTTTCCCGATCTTCTAGACTTGCTAGTGTGCGTTGCGCTTGGGATAGATATGGTTCGTTTACTGCGTTTCTTCTTGTATGACTTTGGCTAGAACACCCCACGGAATCCAGGCGGACTGTGTGTTCCCGACACGAACTGCTCGATTCGGCGTCGCGCTAACGTGGCGAGGGCCTTTGAATATTCGTATGTCTTCCCATCTACGTTTATAAACCATCCTTGTTCATTCGATATCCAGGACTTGCAAAACATGCTAAGGATATGCTACCTATCGACGAGGATTGCCCCTGTCCAACATGTGTGGGTGGTATGACGCGTGCACTCTTACATCACCTCATCGCTGAAGAGACAGTGGCAGCGCATGGTTCGTGACTTCAGCCTTATTGTTTCTCTCTTCTTACTGGAGACTTGTTTATAGCGATTACGCAGCACAACATCGTATTCCAAGCGTCCTTGATGGGTCGAGCGCGGGACGCCATAGTCGCAGGAACATTCCCCGATTTTCTACGATCGTTCTTCAGGACTTATTACAGCCCTGATTCCAACTCCAAGAATGCGTCTTCCTCTAGTGACAAACGACAAAAGCCGAAGCAAAAACAAAAACGTAAAGAGCGAAATAAGGCTGGATTGGAGGAGAAGGAAGAAGATCCGGAAGGGAAGGAAGAGGAAGGAGACAAGGAGGTGGTAGAAGAAGCGGAGGTAGAGACAGACCCGAGCGGACCGGTGTATCCCAAGTGGTGCGTCGATGCGCTGCGTAGTGTCGGCGTGGATATTTTGGACGGTGTTCCAAGTGCGCGAGTCGTTGATGGGAATGGAGCAAAGTGGGAGTATGCTGAGGCGGATGGACGAGATCCAGTCGGAAGGTAGGCACTGGAGAATTGGACTGGGTGATACATACTAGCTTTTTACTTTTGTTTTCTTGAATATTGACTAATGATGGTACGTGTCAATTGACATGAATGGAAGTATACTCATGGGTATTCTAGCATGACAATCCGGGTTCCTCGGCGTTCTCGTGCTTCCGTATATTTCGTATCATATCAAATACAACCTATCAGCACGCATTCCACATCCTTCAAGAGTTATTCCAGAGCAAACGAATCGCGTGCTTCTCTCGAGAAGCTGCGATTCTTGTGTGAACGTCCAGACTATTGTTTCAAGTATAACGTTTCTTGCCACCTTGCATTTCCCGATCTGCGGCTCCGTCAAAATATCTTGTCTACTGTGGTCTCATTCTGGCAACTAAAACATATGTACTGACATTAATCAATCTATAATGGCCACTGGGAAGTGTTCAGACTCCCCTCAAATTCATAGGTTCCTAGATCCGATTCTCGCTGAAATTTGGAACATCTAGTGCGTCCGGCTGCATTTGTGCCGATTCCTCGCGTATTGTTAATACCGATCCCTCGCATATCAGTTCATCACAGAGGATATTCTTAGGAATCCTTCCGTTGTACGTGAGGCACTATTATGGACCCGAAACCCAAGACAGGTGCGGCGAAGAAGGGAAGGGGAAAATCAGCTATAAATGATAGGCCCTCGTCGTCACCAGGTTTTCCTCATTGACTTCATCCCTTCCGCTCATTCTTCTGACTCGTAAGAATTACCTAAGACTATGCTCCTCCGTTCTGCTCTCCTCGCCAGTGCAGTAGGGTTAGCTACAGCTTCCTCATTCTATAATCCTAGCCCGCCTAAGCATCCCAGAAGTCTCACGCGGAGGCAAGACACCGGCGTTGATGTCGATGCTTCCGTCGACGCCAGCGTAACTACTGGTGAAGTGGAAGAAATCGAGCAGGTTGCTTCTGCATGGTACACCGAGTGGCATTCGCAATTCGTCACTCTTGATCAAGTACCATGGGATAAATACACGCATGTTTATTATGCTTTCATGTACGTGTTTATATCCTGGCATTTCTTTTTTATTCGGTGTTTCGTGGAGTCTTGCTGAGGAACCGAAAATTTTTGACTCCCTGAAGGCCGAGCAGGGAGGATCCATCAGATATTTCGCTTCCAGAGGCGGATGCAGAACTTCTTCCGCAGTTCGTTTCTAAGGCACACGAAAATGTAAGGGCTCCACTTCATAATAATCCTTAATTTCATCACGCAAGATTGAGCTGACATCACCTCGTAAATTTAGGGTGTGAAAGCGTTGGTTTCCATCGGTGGATGGGCAGGGTCCATTTTTTTCTCGTCGAATGTTGGTGATGAGAGGAATCGTACGCTGTACGCAAATGCTTTGACGGAACTCGTTGAGACGTACCAGCTTGATGGGATTGATTTTGAGTACGTCTTTCTCTTGTGAGAATTTATCCGGAGCACCCGGCTTATATAAATTTTCCGATGATGAAGCTGGGAATATCCCAACCGCCAAGGACTCGGATGCAACATCATCTCACCCAGCGATACCAATAACTTCCTCACTTTCCTTCAACAACTCAGATCGAACACATCCTTCCTTGTAACCGCGGCAGTCTCTATCACTCCTTTCAATGACGAAACCGGTAATCCTTCCTCGAACGTATCCGCGTTCGCAGAAGTATTTGACTGGGTTGAGATTATGAATTATGATGTCTGGGGATCTTGGAGTGGATCTGTCGGTCCGAATGCGCCTTTGAATGATTCGTGTGTTGAGGAGGATAGGAGAGTGGGGAGTGCGGTTAGCGCTATTGAGGCATGGACGAATGCGGGTTTGCCTAGACACAAGATCACACTGGGTGTTCCGACGTATGGACATGCGTTTATCGTTGACCCTTTGGAAGCACTCGCCGGTGTCGATGGAGGGCAAGTGATTGCTTCGTTTCCTTCGATTGTGGGGCGTGGTCTGGGCGATACATGGGCTGACGAAGCAGGAGTTAATCAATGCGGCACCGAAGATCCTGCAGGCGATACATGGAACTTCTGGTCCTTAGTCGATTCCGGACTACTCCTCGAAAACGGAACCGCCGCTGCTCCGGGTGTTCCATATCGGTTTGACGATTGCAGTCAGACGGAATATCTCTATATCAATGCTACGGAGACGATTGTTAGTTATGATGGACCTCGTTCATACGCTGCGAAGGGAGAGTTTATTAAGAATGAGGGGTTGAGAGGGTTTGCTATGTGGGAGGTTGCTGGGGATGCGGATGAGTTGCTTTTGGATTCGATTCGTACTGCGGTTGGACTTAATGATGAAGATGAGGAGGATTTACCGTTCTGCTGAATGATTCTTAATGGGGTCGTTAGCTTTTTAGCCGCCAGTTTCATCAATACGGACCTTTTCTACTCGGGGGCATTCCCATGGATTATTGGATTATCCCTACTCATATCACCGCCATGGACCTCCTCCCAAATCTAACTTCCGCTCATTTACCCTATTCACTCCTTTGCCGACCACATACTAGTATGCACTCATTAATAAACCAGCTAGAACTCTGCAGGATCATTTCATTGAATAATTCGCTAGACAAGTTGAAGTAGCCCATTTCATAGTCTTTTCCGTCCGCGCTGATTTACTAGCAGCCTGTGGCTTATCCATAAATAGCCCGCGTGTA
Organism: Inonotus obliquus; assembly: GCA_032164295.1. Taxonomy (NCBI): domain Eukaryota; kingdom Fungi; phylum Basidiomycota; class Agaricomycetes; order Hymenochaetales; family Hymenochaetaceae; genus Inonotus; species Inonotus obliquus. Next base: position 412,033 of record JAJHTX010000006.1, on the reverse strand, counting down.
TGATGTCAGGATACTATTTTTGGACAGCAACCGAAATGCGTACGTCATGGTATAAAGTGAACTAATGAGGAGTTTCGTATTCAGTGATCGTGGTTGATCAGGACACATCCCTTCGCTCTCATTCGTATCGTTCACCACCATGACTGCAGATACTACAGCTCATGAAGGTAAGTAACTTGATCAGATATTCTGTTCCAATTACATGAAACCTCGAATCTAACCTCGGTCGTGTAATGGATTCAGAAGCAACGCTGCACACTCGAGCTCTAACGACAGTCGTTCAAAATACCAAGAATCAGAAACACGATGTTACACAGGGCATACACGCACACGGAGAACCGGGTTCGAAATGTCATGCGTGGTTAGAGAAACTCATACCGGGGATTGAGAAAGTTACGGTCAAGTATCACGCAGGGAATTACGTTGCTCTGAGAGATTCGAGTAAGCCTCCGGGGAGTGTGAAGATATTTGAGAGTATGCCGATTTATGCTAGGTCAGTACCGTGTTGATCTGGTTCAATGGAGGAATAAGATTGTGCTGCTGATTTCGTTGTCGTAGGATTGGCATGCACTTGTTGTTCTATGGGAAAGAGCAAGTGAGGATTCTCGAATGTGGTGAAGTTGAAGATCTTCTCCGCGAGCAGTCGATCAAAGTAAGGCTCGGATTCGCAGATAGAGTCGGTCATGATATAATGATCGATGACAGCAAGGGAAAATATACGACTCTCCGGAAAGCATAGAGTCGATTCCGTCTTTCATCAAGACCTATGAAATCGATCTATCAGATCTTCTCGAACCAGATATAACAAAGTACAAAACTTTCAACGAGTTCTTCTATCGGTAAGGATGATTCACTGCTCAAGCGTAGAACTTGAAAGCGCCTGTATTGATCGTATCTCCAGAAAACTCAAACCTGGGGCAAGACCAGTACAAGATCCAGATCCACGTAGGGTATGTTCAGCGGCGGACTGCCGATTGACGGTGTTTCAAACTGTTGAGGAAGCTCAGAAAGTCTGGTGAGTGTAATTATTTGATCTAGATTAGTCTCTCATGAATCCCATTTATCGCTTCAGGATCAAAGGAGACGAATTTAGCCTCACAGCCCTCTTACACGGTCCTTCCACCTCACACACTCATAAAGCCAACCTATGTCCAGACCCAAACCCAGAATATACAGTCCCCACTCCAAGAGCATCACTAGCAGCATTCAGACTCGCTCCCCAAGACTACCATCGCTTTCACTCTCCCATCGCAGGTGAGATAGTCCACGGACCAGTCGAGATCCCGGGAACGTATTACACCGTCAATCCACAAGCTGTGACCGAAGTGGACTTTGACGTCTTCACAGCGAACAAGAGACACGTATTGTACATCAAAGAGGAGGTGACGCAGAAGATTGTGGCGTTTGTTGCGATTGGCGCATTGCTTGTCGGTTCTATTGGGTGGAGTAAGCAGAAGGGCGAGAGGGTTGAAAGGGCAGAAGAGTTGGGATGGTTTGCGTATGGCGGGAGCACAGTTATTTTGGTATTCCCAGAAGGGATGATCAACTTCGATGATGACCTTGTGAAGAATTCGGACGCGGCGTTGGAGACGCTTGTCAAGGTGAGGAATCAGGTATATTGCGTCAAGATTGACTCTGACAAGCGCGTTTGCATTTTGGAAGGTCGGAGATCCGATAGGAACTTTGATTTAGAATTGGAGGCCATCAAGAGAATGCTCGCTCTCGAGAACCGAAGGTATTTATTGGCTCGCTGATAAGCAGGCGGTTAATCGGAAGGAAAATTCTCTAAAAATGCATGTGTCAGATACTTGTGTAGATAGTTGATGTCAAGGGCATTGCTTGTGCGCATGCTAATATCGCTACAGTTCGTCCGTACCAGTCGTTGCTAAAAGAGAAGACATGTAATGCGAACACCCGGATATGTGCTATCCAAGACATCCGCGACTCGTCAGTTGGTCGGTCATCGTTTACCTTTCCGCTTCATCCCTACTCGCTTCTGGTCCTCTCTCTGCTTTTCTCGCCAATCCCAGACTTGCAACGTTTGTCCAGAATCACTACTGGGCTTGGACCTCTTGTTCTCACTTGGACCAGCAGACTCGACTGCAGAAGCCGAAGCCTGCTTGATCACGTCCTTACTGAGACAGAAGTCGATATGAGCATTGAGGGCAAGGTTATCCCGAGCATTGAGTTGCTTTCCGCAGATTGGACATGCTTGAGTCGCTGGACTTGGGCTTGGGCTTGGAGTCCGTTCGTCCGTCGCCGTTTGATTGGTTTGTTTTGACCGCGGGGGCTTCACGGGGGACATCGACTCATTTGTGATTTGGGCAGACTCGGGTACCGGAACTTGAGCACTAATGGCACTCCCGAGGTCCTCGTCCACATCCGCTAACTCTGACATTCTCAGAACATCTTCCTCTTCCTCCTCGATGAGCTGTTGGAATCCTGTCACTTGTTCATCATTTTCATGGCTACTATCTATCTTCCGCTTCTTTGGAGATCGTTCGGAGCGATGGTGATGGTCAGACACATTGCTGGGCTGTAAGAACTGGATAGACAAGAAAGGCACGGTCAGATGGAGAACTCAAAACGAGAAGTGAACTATTAACTCGTCTGATTCCTTGGTCAGCCGGAGTACGCAGGTCCTTGAGTTTCGTTACGCGAAGTCCGATGAGTCGAATGCATAGCGGAAGCTCAGGTTTCAGGAGTTCTTTTCCCGTCTGTATCATCCAATTCGGTAATTAGCAACACTGAACGGAAAGGAGACAAACGTACGTTGAATAAGTCATCCTTCTTTGTAATCCACCGGTTGAAGGACTTTGCACGAGTGCACACTTAGTCATCATCAGAATTGTCCACGAAAGTTTGGATAGTCAATGAACAGCCACCTTGGAACGTGTCTAGCTTGTACTTCAACGTCACGGTCTTGCCCGCCCATCCATTGTCTCTCATTTCATTCTCGAGCTCGACGGATACTTCCTCCAGTTTCTCCAGAATCTTATCGTAATCCTTGAGCGAGTGGAACGTCCTGTTCACCCATTGTTAGCCACAAGAAGCATACCGGTAGGTAAGCTATGCAGAGATCTTGCCTTTCTGCCCCAATGCTCTTACGCTCCTCGCGTTGATACGGCTCGACCATGTTAGACGCTATGCCAAGATAGGCACCATAAAGGAACGTCTTCGAGAAATAGTGATCCATCAGCCAGATAACAGCTCTGTGTGTATATATGTCACCACACGTCTAAAGAAACATTCACCCTATAAGACGCAGAATATACGATATTAAAATCAAGATACGTGCCTTGACGCCAATGGAATCAAGTAAGCGCTCATGTACACGTCCCACCCCTGGTAGTTTCCGGATCGACAGATCGCGAATGAAGTCCTTTATCGCGTGACGTTCAAAAGGCAGAGCAAATTGACCATTTGGTTTATTCTAGTGTGAATTCATAAAGCCGAATAGACAAGCAAAAGGGAATCCGCCCTACCTTATCCGAGCATATCTGAGCAAGAGACATAAGAATCGGTGGGCTAACTAGCGTATTCGATAGTACTACATGCCTTTGCAAGCATCTATGGTGAAATATAAGTGTCAAAATTACGAAACTCGAGCGGTCAGACTGACCTTATTTGGTGCGATTCCGGCACTGACGGTGAGGCTAGTCTCTTCGAATACTCTCTGCCGCATTTGCCTAACACAGTCTTCTGCAGAGATACCATGGCTAGTGATATACTTCGTAATGCTGAAGAAGGAACCTATAAGCGCCGTTGAAAGCATGACACGTGGATAGACGCTCGCTTCAAATAGCCTTCGTCACAGCCAGCTACCAACATCGTAGAATCGTACTCTTTGAAGATGGACATAACTCTTCGCGACATTTCGTTATACTTTTCAAAGTTCACAGGGATGACGATCAGATCCGGGCAGAGCTTTTTCGCAACGAAGCCTGGAGTGAGGTTGAGACGAGCAAACACCGACAAAGCAAGAAATCTTACCTGCCATCCCCGAACGAACACCATACTTTCGGGCTTCGTATGATGCTGTACTAAGAACACTCTTTAAACCGCCCACCTGCAAGGGTAATTAATTGGTGAGAAAGTGGAAGTACAGAAGCAATCCAATCTGACCCACTCCAAACGGCTTGCCTTCTAAGTCTGGATTGTGCAGGACTTCTACATTAGCAAAGAAGGCATCCATGTCTACGTGAACGATACTTTGGCTGAGATCTCGTTCTGCTTCCAGTTCGTCAAGCTGTCATTGGTCAAGTGGCTTGAGTTCAAGGCTCATTTCGATCGAGCTTACCAGCTTGTCCGCGTCCAACTCAACCCTCTCTTCAAGCAGGTCATCAGAAGTATTCTAGTCGTTCAAGCAGAAATACTCACGAATATTAGCTTCCTTCATTAGCTCATCCTTGATCTTCAGGATCTTTGCTATTCGTTCCGTAAGTTCCTTGTCTTTCCGTTTCTCATTCTGCAGAGTCGTTCTTAGCAACTTAAGACGTCAGTGTCTCTGTGTCGCACACCTCATAGAATTTTGAGCCCTTTGATACCTCAGCTATTATGCGATTGATCTCAGTTTGGTCCTTTGCAAGGCTGTTTGTGGAAGCTGTCAGTTGATTGACTTGTAGCTTGTTCAAGCCTCACCCAGCCTTCGTCACGGAGGGACCGGCCAGCCGCTTGAGGAGACTCGCCGTATCCTGGGATGGTTCTGGTACTGCTGCATCGTTCTCCGTCATGATCATGATGGTTGAAGACCAACATAAACACGACACTGCCAGTGCCACGCGACGGACGCGTATTCAGCATTCGGCATGTTCCATACAGCACGTGCTACGCGTTTTAGGCATGTCATTCCCATGCCTAGTGTTAAAGCACCCTGTCAACACTATCAACGCCGTCTTCGACAACAACAACAGGAGTCTCAAATTAACTGTCTTCTTGAAGGCAGAAACTATCAAGGAAAATGAGGAAGACGTCGTATTGGATTACTTTTCTTGCCGTTGCTATCACGGTTCTTTTCGTAAGTATCTTTTTTATCGCCACATCCAGGGCACGACCAGCCGCACTGACAACATTTTGCTCGTGCAGAACGTACTCTCTATCATCCGTCCAGATTGGTGGGGAATAACCAACTTACTAGTCCTTGCACAAAGCCATCTAATTCAACTTTATCGCATAAAAGGATATACGTACACCCGCCTGATGTTTTCCACACCAGGACCATTATCCGTTATGGTCTCCTTGAACGTTGCGAGCGCCAATCCATCGATTTCCCCGGCCCCGGGGAGAGTGGCAAAATTCGTTACACGGACTACTCGTGCCGTCCATTCCCTAGTCGTACGAAGGACAACTGCGAGAGTGACAATCGCTACTTCTGCTTGATGTGGTGGACTGCGGGATACGCAGCGGAATTAGGCGTGGTGTTTGGTGCTGGAGCACTTATGGCCGCCCTGATTGGGGTAAGCACCCGTGCGAGAAGGCGGAGAGTCTGGAGAGCTGTTGCTGGGCTGCAGGGTCTTCATGGTCCGTACTTCACATCATTATCTCTAGGATCACAGATTTAATATGAATTTATCTTTCTTAGCATCCTTCAAGATCATTACTTTCTCGCTCATCACTCACCTCTACTCTACGGCGCACCATCCATACTTCGAGTTTGCCAGGCCGAGTGCGCACACCTTTGTCTTTTGAGGATGATTAATCTGAAGGTCTTTTGCTATAGGTGTTGCCTATGTCCTCAATACGCTCTCCTGGATCGGGGATATCTTTATTTTGCTTGGCGTCGTAACCACTGGCATCTCTGCTGATGCAGGACATGCATGGGCTGCTGGTAATAGGGCTTACCGACTAATTTCGGAGTCACAGGAATAGACAGGAAATCGCCTGCCTGCATCCCGGCCGCAATATCACAGCCCCCTTTGAACATTCATGAGAGACACGACTTTTTTTTTCTTACCTTCACATGTACCAGCTTTCTTTGCAGATCCCTTCAACTGTTTCATACCTGTACCTGTGTATAACTAACGTATATTTATTGGACTTTGTACATGACCGAGTTATTCCCTTTCAACTCAAATTCAGTCACACAGCTTACATTTTGAACATCTCAATCCAATCTTTCTGGCTTCACATGATCGAGCAGTGGTTCATCGCGTCGTCTCACCAACCATTTGCGAGACCGTTTTCGGTAGCTTCCGTCAAGAACCCAACGGCAAGAGGTATTAGCAACGAGTGCAGCTCCAGTTGGTCCATAGTGGAATTGCAAGGAACACAAAGCACACATGGGGTCGTTACTCCTGCTGTGAATGGAGTTAAGGGATTGATGTCTATGTTTCTTGTAATCAAACTGCTCTGTTTCATACTCCAAGAGTTTCTCCACGTTCCAGCTCATTTCCTTGGCAGATGACTCCAGCTATCTCATTCTCCCACTGGCATACTTAGCAAGAAAGCAAGAATTTCTTAGATCCGTATTGTACATGAGGATACTACGCTGTTCAAAATGAATCGTTAGGATAGTCAACTTTATCGTATAATCTGAGCGTTTCGTTCCAGTCCCTCTTCCTCCTTCTCCTAACAGAAAAGTACTTTACTTTACCTTCCCATCCACCTCGAATGCGACCTTTCTCCTTCCCTCCAGTTTCGGAAAAGAATGCCTCTGGATCAGGAGGCAATTTCAAGTACTCGACTGCGAGTACCATCAAACGTGCATGTAGCTCCTGTCGGCGGGCGTACAAAGCTCTTAAGCGCGGTTTACCGATGAGTAGTAGCGACACCAGTGCGCGTAGAGCTCGACTAGCGGCGATAGCGTCCTCGAGCCAGCGAAGCGCAAGCCACATAATGATCGGTATTCCGGGCGCAGTAATCATCGCGAAAGGAAGTGTGGCCAATACTGAAACAAGCCAAACAGCACAGCCCATACCAAATCCTATGACGAGTTTCGTTTGTGCAATTTCATCCCATGTGTCCCATGCGGGACCTTTGCGAACCATGCGTAACGAAGCATACTGCGTTGCGCCGAAAATGGGGATCCAGAGTAGGAGTCCTGGAATGGAGATAATTGTGAGAAAGAAAGTCATCCAGAGTCGGACAACAATCCTCCAGAGGATTATGAGTCGTGGGATGGGACGCCGAACGCGATCGTCTTTTATGCCAAGATTCGAAAGCTGGTCTTGATAGTTCTGGTTTTGACTGATCAGAGCATAATTTGCAGCCAAGAAGTAGATCAATTACCCTCAAGTCGCGTCTGAGTGCGTTGACAAGTGCACACCGTTCCTTCATGAGCTCTTCGTCATCTTCCTCCGAACCACTTGAGAAACCATTCTCTACTCGGCCTTCTCCATCCGCCCATTTAAAAGCCTCAACGAAGGCTCTGGATACCCGCACATAATCGCCAAGCGCCATATGAGTTCCCAATGGTGCGTAGATACGTGCTGCAAGCTTCCCGCAACGTACGATGTCCCAAGACGGAGCATCGAATGTACCTGAGCTAATTTGCTGATGTATAAGAGATGTTAATGAGCGAATGTGGCTAAAATCTACTGGCGCGATTAACTCTGGATTTGCCTATTTTCGTGCTGAGTTGATATATTAACGCTCGAGGGAATGGAACGGTACCTTGGGAGTGAAAGACGTTGGCGGATGGAACGTGATGAGTACGTCGGAGCGAAAGTGCTGCCGGTGCCTAAAATCCCGTCTTATAGACTCTCACTAAGGGAACTAGAGAAATGCACCTGCATGTACGTTATTGAGCAGGTCTGCAGATGAATCCTGAATGCCGAGTCATCCTTCTTCCGAGTAAGGACATCCGAAATCAGTCGGGCAACTAGTATAGATTGAGCAACAGAATAGTAAGATTCCAGCATTATTTACCTCCAGTCTTCAGAGGAGCAAGGGTTGGATGGTATCTGCTCATTCCTTCGGGAAACAAACATACAGCGTCTCCTTGCTCCAAGACCTTCATAATCCTCCCAGTAAGTCATTATAAATAAACATGTGAAAAATATACCTTCTTTAGGTTCTCCATGACTTCGCTGTTGTCAACTTCTACATCGGGCGTGTCCTTCCTACGCTTGATCGGTACAGTTCCTGCTGCTTCAATGAGCCAGCTTGTGAACGTTTTCCGTCCGAACTGCGTAGCTTTGGCAGTAAGGCGGATGAAGTTGCGCTTCTGAGAAGGTTTGTTAGTCGCTTAAGCTCGCAAAAAAACACTCAAGCGTACATTAGGAGGTACAGTCCCGACCAAGAGCCTAACAACGAAAGAGATGTGAGCGTCTTGACCCTTTCCATACCAGAAAGTCCCGAATGTCTTACACAGCGTCCGTCAAGGAATTGCTGTGGTTAGCGCAGATGATACTATACGGTTAGTTAGCTGGCAGGGTCTTTTATCTTTCATTGTATAGCTAACCAAGCCTCGCCATTCTCAGGAGTAAGGTGGGCATTCTCTACAACAATTGTCCCATAGAATATTTTCAGGACAAACTTGAAAAGCAACCTGCAAAAGCACTGAACGCTAAGTTCATTGAAGGGAAAAAGGGGCAACCAACCTTATAAGATAATATGTCCATGGTGTTGGCGTGTAGTCGCCTGCCATAGTCGTGGTCCCAGAATAACATTGAGCTCCTCTTGCCTCTTGCCGTGCTGGCGGCGCTACAAACGGCTATGCTCTTGGCACATCCGCCGACATTGAGTCCCGTGATTGTATTACCCAAGCACGTGCACGGCGGGCAAAATAGAAAATCGGAGGGGGAGCTATTTTAAATTATTTTTTTGCCGATATTTTAAATATCGATAAGCGTCCCGGCTGCGTCGATACTTATAATATATTTCACGTGTCGATATTTTAAATATAAATATGGATATCCCCATCTGCGAGATATTTAAAAAATCCTCTTACTGATATTTTTATCGATATTTAAGATATCAATTTGGCATATATTTTAAATATCAATCAAGATATCTACTTGGGTGATATTTTAAGAATCAATAAGGGTATCGTCAGACCGGATATTATAAGTATTGTTCGGGTAGATATTAAGCGGGCGATGAACGGGCAACGGGCAGGCAACGGGCGGGCAACAAGAGGGCAACAAGCAGGTGACGAGAGGGCGATGGACAGGCGATGGGTGGGTGACTGGCAGGCGATGAGAGGGCGATGAGAGGGCAACTGGCAGGCAACGAGAGGGCAACGAGCAGGCGATAGGTGGGCGACAGGTGGGCGACAAGTGGGTGCAGGAGTGACGTCTATGGACGCAGCGAGTCGTGGTAGAAGGCACAACTTGAAAGGATTGTGCTGAAATTTTGATTCGATTAGGAACGTCGATCGAAACTACCCCGGATGGGACCGGTTAATTTCACTGGCCGGCTACGATCAGGATCGACAGCGAGAAGCGGAGAACACGCGAATCTAATACAATCCGAAGCCGACGATCAAGAAGCATCGGCTAGCAACGCTAATCCCGACGATCACACTAAACCTTCGCAAACAATGCAGCAAATACAGCAGCCTCCAACGGCTTGCTATAAATGCAGAAGAGTGCGACAGATCATCGAAGACCTACACAAGATAATACTATGGGAGGCAACGGGCATGTTAACGTATCATGTGTCCAGCGAACGAGCAACAGCTTATCGAGAATACCACAATCCCCCGGAGGTTGTTCGAAATCGCACGAGGTCAACAATAGCAATGGATACGGCAATAGGCATGCAACCAAAGACGCACTGGACGATAGTAGGAATCCATGATATATTAGCACTCGAGTGCCCAAGCACATTCGTGGAGATCAGTGCAGACTATGTTACAAACCGCCGCTCACCGATAACAGCGGCATGGGTTGCAAACACACTCAGGGAACTATGGGCATACTGCAAAGCTATTCGACTACAAGGAGACCTATACCTAGGCTGGAGAATACCTTCGAGCGATACTCGACGAAGTGTACGGCTACTCATTGCCATAGGCACCTATGTCAAACCACCTTGGTTTCCCCACGATGATATCCGATGTCGAATCACACTTGACGGCCCCGAACAAGAGTCCCGAGGCGACAAGCAAATCACAGCCTTCATAGCCCCAGATGCTATACAACGGAACCCCGACGGAATTCCTTAAATACACGAGCAACTGCGGACGAGCGAACTCTAACTACGGCGCAGCCATGCAAAACCAATGGCATACGAACACGCATTCAATGACTCACTCACTGACTCACTCTATGCACAGGGCGCAGCACAAGGCCGACCCCAAGCATAGGTTTCAATTCAGTTCAAGTCAAGATGAGTCAACGCCGAGTCATCGCCTTGCACAGGGCACAGTCGATGAGTCAATCCGCAGCAGAACAATGGGAATACCAGACAAGTTTGGAAGCTAGAATAACGAATCAGATCGAGAGTAGGAACTATGGAGCGTAGGAAGTGGTCCGTCCACAACATGAGGAAAAGGTATAAATAGTTGTAGACTTAGACCATAGCTCCCTATCTTTCTTTCGATCGTCTTGTACATCGAGTCCTCTTAGGCATCTAGCTTCTAATCTGAAGACCACCTAATCTGCTTAACCTCTCTTACTCTACGGCGTGGAACGATTAATTAGTCGCCCACCGACTAGGGAAGCTTACGAACGGCAGTCGATACTGTCCTACTAGTCTGTCAACGAGGTTGAGGCCCGACTTGATTAGTAAACGAGAGCGTCTGAGGCAACGCTTAGTATACTTGGGAATCTGCCCTGCTTGTGAAAACCGAGTAGGCTCCGGAAACTCTTAGAAAAGCATCGCTGAACCCGTAACACTATCGGACCGTCCTATTGTGGTTACTGTATAGTCCCTTTAGGGCGAGCGTTTTCTAACACCGAGGTAGGGCGGCGGTACCGACGTCAACCAGCGCTAAAATAAGGACGTGTCTCAAGCTACCGCATGGGCGCTCCTGGCGATGTCCCTGTCATCTCCTTAGCAGGAGAAGCACGTCATCCTGATTTACCTTTGTTCTGGTATCATGATCCGTGCGGCGTCAGTCTGGGCGTCTACCGATCGATCGGACGGCATGCTCCAATGTTGACATGTCGGTACAACCTAACCTTGGCAATGGAGTACTCTATTGCTCGGTACCAATCAGTACCCTGGGATCGTCCCTGGGCATCAATGAGATTGCTCGAGCCCCTCGATATCAATTGGTACGCGTTGCCTGACTCGACTGGGCATTGCTTGGCTTCCCCTCCGAGTCGGATCGATGGCCTCCTCCGAGATCGAAGCAGCGTACGGCAGACTTGATTCATTTCCCAACCTTCCTCTCGACGTAGATCTCCGAGGGCGTGGTCTCGACCTAGCACACGTTACGAACTCCGGTACCAGAGCGGACCATCGGTATCAACACCGGTATCGTCGGTATCGATGGATGGCAGTTCAGAAGGGCATACCATCGGACTTGGAGCTTCGACCATGATCCAACTCTTCGCAGCAACATATGGCATACCGATCGCAGCTTTGTGAGCCTTTCCCTCTGGTATGGGCTGTCGAGGGCGTAGTATCGACTAGACGTGGACTATTAAGCATCGGTATCAGGATGGGTGGACGGTGTTAGAAAGGTAGTATTATCCATCATTAATAAGCCAATAACTATGAGCGTCCTACGTTGGATACAAGAACGGTTAGCGGCAGTAATACAAGTACTAGAACAGCCCATCGTTCCCCCGACACCGCGAAGCAATATACTACGATGTTGCAACACGTGCCGCCCAGCTAAAGAACTAGCTGGAGGACTAATGCGAGAATTAATCAGAGAGATCACTTACGGAGACATAATGAACGGACAAGCCGACATAATGATACGACGTCGATTTGTAGAACTAACCTACGACCCTAACCAACAAATGCAAAAGGCTTATGAAAGGGAGATACGAGTATTATCCTACGACGCCGGATACTTTGTAATGATGATTGGAATACGAAACGTAGCACAGGAAGGAAGACACGAACGATGCGACGCAGCTATAGTAGACGTCGACATTGCCTACAAGCGAGACCAAGCCGGAACGAATGAGAGAACTGCATATGCTTGGGGGCATTGGATAATGAATTACATAAGTCGAGGATTACCTTATGGATATACCATAATGGAAATAAAGGTAGAACAGTACGGCGGAGTAATACACCTACAAGGAGTACAAGGGATAACCCTACAACGCGCTAGGACAACGCCAGGATATACACGAGTGCAAACTATTCGAAACTGGCTGACTGTACCACGACCGATCCCACCGATACCAACGAGACCCGAAATACAAGGACAGATGACTCAGCAATTACCTAGAATAGCTGAACTAGATCAAGTGCCGTTACCTACACAAGGATCAAACCTATCTACAAGATGGTACCGCCCACTACACTAAACTGATCAAAGAGAGGCTAGTAACACAGAGGTAGTGAAATGAGGAAGGAAGTAAAGAGAAAGCACGGACCAGGTATCATAGAGGAAGAAACAGATAAATACCATAAACAGTAAGTAACAAGGTAGTAACGTCACACATGTAAATTAGTATATAAGGAGGCCATCGTAGAGCCGACCTAGCAGTTTAATCCAAGTCAAGGGACCCTACCATAAGTCCCTAAGTTAAATCGTAACATCAATTACTTGCGAGCCAGTAAATTACCAGTAGCGACACGGCTGAACTGAACCGATTGTGTGAAATCGAAGTGAAGCTAAAAATACGGATTGCAACTAGATTGTTCTCCCTATTGTCTGCACGGTACAAGCTACTCACAACGTAGTGCGATTCCCGATATTCCCTTATCGTGAATAACAATCAGTATAACAATCGCGTCTTCACGCCGACTTAATACTGTACGATTATAGTATCAGGGTCAACTGCAATATTAGTTAGTTGCTAGTTGTTTCAGATCGGATCAGCTACACAGTCCACTAAGGTGATTAGCAATTCCATAACCAGTATTGTAGAATTTGGATTAACCCCTCAAACCGAGGAATTAGCCAGATTGGTCCGTCGATCAAGAATCAACGAACCCTCCACGGAGATAAACAGACGGTACGGTATCGGTATCATCGGTATCGAAGTCTGGTGGTTCGGTACTGTGATGGAAGACGGGCGTAGGGATTGGTGATTTGGTATTGGCGCAGAAGTCTGGCTAAACGTATGTAGGACCAGTTCTCAATCGTTCTCAGCCTTGTCGAATCGCAGAAGCCTCGTACTTTGTTGGAACCGCAGGCGTAGATAGGACGGCAGAAGTACCGTGGACCGAAGAGAAGTAAGAAGCGGTAGAATCACAGAAGTATTGTTAATTGGAAGAAGCGGTAGAATCGCAGAATTAAGCCCATATCGATTGTAGCCTTCGGTATTACTCTTTACCGTAGCATGGGGTAAGTGTAGAATGGGATACCGGGGTCGATACCGAGCTCAGCCGCACGTAGTTCTCTACACCGCCTGTAGCCCTCTCATCGCCCTCTCGTTGCCCGCCCGTTGCCTGCTCATCGCCCTCCCATCACCCTCCCATCACCCTCTCATTGCCCGCCCATTGCCCGCTTATTGCCCGCTGGTCGCCCGCTCAATATGTCTTCGAATGATATTTAGAATATTGACTTTGACGATATCCTTATCTATATTTGAAATTTCGGCAAATTTGATATCTTGACCTATATTTAAAATATCAGTAAAGCAATATTTAAAATATTGATTTACATATTATAATCCGACCGATATTTTAAATAACCTTAGACCGATATCCTTATCGATATTTAAAACTGCATCACGTGAAAGATACTTTAAATATCAGCTCAGCCGGCATGCTTACTGATACTTAAAATAAATGCTCGAAAAATATTTAAAATACAATCCCCGCTGATATCCTATTTTGCCCGCCGTGGTGCCATCAGCAAACTCAAAATTTGGTGGGTGAAGACACAAGTCCATTCCTCCGCGTCCTCACCGACATTGGCAGACAAAAATCGGAGCAACGAAAGGCTCGAAAAGACAAGAATGCCGCCCGAGGACTTGGAAAACTCTCTTTCTAAGATCAGACCTCATATCTCGTCCTCCCTCGCTCACCAGAAGGCTCCAGCCAAATTACTGACAGCTCTCGAGGAAACGTTCAAGGAACAAAACACCCCGTGCACACCAGCGGCTTACTTTGCTGGTTTACTAACGGCTCTTGAAAGTACAGTACAGAAAGAGAAGGAGACTAAATTTCTTCTTGGAGACGGAGACTTGCTCCCCGCTGAACTCTACCTCCTCGCCCTCGTTGGCCCATTTGTTCCCGCTCCTATAATCCGCACGAATCTGAGCACCTTGATATCTCTTACCTCTCCACTGTGGATACCGTTACAACCAAGCGCGCCCCCGTTACGATCCCAACTATCACTGTATAGCTCTGTCTTGCGCGCTTTAGATCGAGCACAACTCGAAACACAGCCTGTCCGACAGTCTTTCGCGACTATTCTGCAGCTTTGCCTCGATCCTCGACCGAAAGTGAGGAAACGAGCGGCGGATACCGTGAGAGATGTCCTTGCTTCTCCCCCGAGTCCTTTACTACGCCATCCTTTCTCAGAGCGAGTAGGAGAATGGAGCATAAGTGCGCTCTCGGAAATAAACTTGATGAAACAGAAGGGCAAGAAGACTGCGAACGTAGATGAGGTTGTGAACGCCGCCATTCATCTTCTTGCATTCATACACCCTATCTTACCGCACCTCCCACCATCATCGTTACCTGCGATTACAACCTCCCTCCTCAATTTGCCGCGACTTGGCAATCCTTACCTATCGCAATCGTCTTACGGAGTCCTATCCGACCTACTCTCCATTCCCGATAACCCCGCCATGCCACGAAACGTAGATAAGTCAACCTCGGAACTCTTGCATGCTATACTTGATTCGCCGCCCTTAAAAACGGACGTCGCTCTTCTGCCGTCATGGGTACAGGTTGTGGGCCAAGTTATGGTCCGATATGCCTCCTCCGATTCAGACGCTTGTACACCGGAAGTTCCGCGCGTATGGAAGGCCATCTTTCCGTACCTTGAATCCTCCGACTCTACTACCCGTCTCCAGACGGCGGCGGCTCTTTCACGAATTACGCAGTGCATGACAGCCGCATTCATTAACGCGTCTATCGGAAATGGCAAGGCCGCACTTTCCCAGATCATCTTGCAGTTAAGCAAATCACTTGATTCGATTGCCTACGTTCGTGCGACTCCCGAGATTCTGTCGGTTGTGTCCTCAATTGTATCCGCACTTCGGTATCGCCCTGAAGGACGGGGTTCAGCGACCGCGGCGGAGCGCTTACTTGTGCCATTGCTGCAGAAGATAGGTGGCATGCGTGTGAAGAAAGGATTCGAGTACAAGGAGGCTGCTGATGCGGTTCTTCGTACAGCAATGTCCGTTATCGGTCCCGAAGCTCTCCTCGCCGCACTTCCGCTGAATCTTGAACCGGAGGATCGTGCTGCAGGCCGTGAACCGCGAGCATTCCTTCTTCCGCTCCTGGTGGAGCTCCATCCGTCTCCCTTGCGCCATTTCATATCATATTTCGTCCCGCTCACGGAACGCATGTTTGATCTCCAGCAGCGTGCTGAAGTGGAGGGCCGCGCGTCTGAGGCGAAGGTGTGGAGTGTACTTGTCTCACAAGTTTGGAACGGTCTTCCTGCGTACTGTTACCGAACACCTGATCTGCGGGAGGTGAGTTAGCTCTTCGTCGGTCCCGTGCCTGTTGTTGAAATAATTAATACGGAATCCAGTCCTTGACCCCGCAATTTGCTCAAATGCTATCTCAATTGTTGTATAGCCAACCAGAGCTTCGTCTCCCTGTTCTCAAGGCTCTCAGAGTCGTTGTTGAGAGCAATACTAATTCTTCAGAAGGTGCTGATGATCCCGAAGCGCTACTTGCGGAAGAAGCCGCTCAGAATCTCGCGATCCTCAGAAGTCAGGCGGAAAGCTGGTTCGCGGTGCTCTTCAACGTCTTCGGTACCGTCGGGAACAATGAGCAAGGTATGGTTGGCGATGTGATTAGTGCTTGGGCTGCTATAGCAGATGAGAAGGTTCTTTTTCTCACAGAACTCCATTTTTCAATGATGTGGTATTAACTGAGCAATTATTATAGGAAATGCACAAGACTTGCCGAAAGGTCGTCGACATGTTCAAGACCAATCTAGCAAGACTTTCCGCTAGTACAACTGCGAATGCGAAGACCAACGAAAACGAGAAGAACCGCGCCGTCGTCTCTTCGATGCAGGACATTCTTGTCCTTCTCGTGCCTTACCTTTCCCGCACCGACGCACGAGCGGTCTTTGATCTTTGTCTCACACCGGATGTATTAAAAGTTCAGGACAATGGTGTACAGAAACGAGCGTACAAAATATTGAGCAGGGTACTGCTCGCCGAAAAGGTCGATGTCAACGCGGAGAGTCTTTACGCAAAGATGGATGAAGTAGCGGAAGATACCTTATCTGCGGCAAAGAAGGTGGATTAGATACCTGTTCTGACGTCGTCTGCTAACATAGGACCAAATTTCAGGACCGTCTTACCTTCTTCAAAGTCCTTCTTCCAAGTCTTCCATCCGATGCACTGCACGTAATTCCTTCTCTCATTCCTGAAGCAGTCCTCGGAACCAAGGAACCTTCTGAAAAGGCTCGGTTAGCGGCTTTCGAGCTAATCGTTGCCATGGGACGCAAGATGAAAGAGGGTGGAATCGTCAAGCGTTCTAAGCTTAATGGCATGGACGAGGACGATATGACTGAAAGTGAGAGAAAATGGTGTTCCATATATCAATATTTGCTAACCGGAAAATGTCTTAGCACCAGCGAATCTGGATGAATATTTCACTATGATGGCCGGCGGTCTAGCTGGTGCGAGTTCGCATATGATTAGTGCTACAATCACTGCCATCTCGCGTTTGATATTTGAATTCAAGGGTATGTCTAGTACAGTTGCTCGGGTCTTCGGTGCTGTCTAACCTTTAATGCAGACGAGGTCTCTCAAGAGATGCAGAAGGAGATCTTCCTGACTTTCATTGAGTACCTCAAATCTGCGAACCGTGAGATCGTCAAGTCAGCTCTAGGTTTTGTGAAGCTCTTCATTCACACTCAACCCCTGGATCTCCTGCGTCCGCACCTTGACCTACTCGTACCAGTGCTTCTTCGTTGGTCGCACGATCACAAGAATCATTTCAAAGATAAAGTACGGCATATTTTCGAACGACTTATAAGGCGGGTCGGATATGAAACAGTATATTCCGCTGGAGGAGCAGACAAGGACGAGGAAGCTGCGAAGGTACTCTCAAATATCAAGAAGCGCAAGGATCGTGCGAAGCGCAGGAAGGCAGCTCAGCGTGCTACAACTGAAGAGGGTGAAAGCGATGATGAAGATGCTGCTCCAGCGCGTGCCGCGGGAGACGATGCGTTTGAAGATGTCCTATATGGTAGCGAGACTGAAAGTGAAGCTAGCGATGGGGGGGCACGCCCAAGCTCGCAGCGACAGAAAGACGGAAAGGCCCGTCTTGATAAGGGAGCTCGTTTACGCGTCGATGATGACGAGCCTATGGACCTTCTACAGGGAGCCAATACTGGCGTCATGAGTGGTAAATTAATTCTACTAGTCCATCAATTTGTTCTCTGAACATGTCGACACAGGTGCACGGAAGCAGGCCCGCAAGCCCGGAGCAGAAGCCTCCAAATTCAAAACCGACTCAAGCACTGGCAAAATGCTTATCGAATCCGAGTCGGAGGGCGATGCCGAGCCGGACGAAGACGCTCGCCTTGCTGGTGAAGCGTACCGCGAGACTCTCACTTCTGTTGACGGCTTCACTCGTGATCATCGCGGGCGTGTCAAGTTCAATAAAGATACGAAAAAGAGGAGGAGAGAGGCTGAGGAAGGGGTTGAAAATGAAGACGTCGAGATGATGGACATTGAAAAGTCAGCAGAAAACGACAAGCGCAAGGCGAAACGTCGGAAACCCGTCAAGATTGGTCAAGAGTTCAAGGCAAAGGTACGGTTTACGAAACCCGATATGACTAATACGTCGATATCTGAGATACCTTTTTTTTCCAGCGAGCTGGTGGTGATGTCAAAAAGGGCGGTCTGGAACCATATGCGTACCTTTCTTTGTCGCAAGCTGCTAAAGCGGTAAAGGGCAAAGGTGCCCAAAAACTGACCGTTACTGGTCGACGGTGAATTGTAGAAAAACGACACAACTACTCTAGCTAGTTAGACTTGTACATAGCTGTTCCCGCCGCTATCTCACCTGATTTTCAGTCATTCTTGGAGGAATGAAACTACACGATGCGAGGCACACTGGAGCTACAGTCTTCAGCATCCGGTCGTATTCTGTCTCATCTTGGATCGTTGCCAAAGCTCCTCAAAATGATTGATTAGTACTTACAGCGCCTGGCCAGATCTATCGTCAGGGATGGTATATTCGGGGAAAACGAATCAGGTGCGAGGCATGCCGGTTCGCTTCCGCCGATCCCAGCCAGCCAGCTCGGCTTGACTCGGATGGTAAACTGCGCAATGATTGTGATTGAAGTTAAGTCGCTACCTAGTTCTTACCTCCTTTGGGTGCAATTATAACTTCCCTTATCCTAGTACGAGTTACCCCTGGCGTCATTATAAGAAATTCACTATTCCGCGAGTGAATTGATCGCTTGTAGTAATGCCAATCTTTCTCCTTATTTTCGACTTGAGCCATATGGACTTTATGCTCAAGTGACGAGGGGTGCATACCTTCAAGCCATTTACTTTGATTTCTGACACAGTCTAATTCCGGCCAAGTAATCGGTATTCCGTTGTGCTGCCGAATAGCTCTACTCGTCCCTGTCGTCTCTGGGCAAATCCTACTCCGTATGATCGCGCCAAGTGGATGTATCCAAGTCTATCAGCTTCTTTATCGTTTCTTCTAACTTTATATTCTACGTTTAATTTTGCGACTATCGCGACCGTTTCTTCTTCTTCTGAAACCAGCTACTTTGTCTGCTGGGACTGGAGATATTTCCATCCTCCCCGTCAACAGCCTCAGTGGAGCTTAGCTCACACGTTCTTCATCGGCTTTCTTGGGTCGAATGCTAACGCTGACACGCTACCCCTCGTAGTATGTCGTCGCACGGAGCTGAAATGGATATCGAAACCCTATTGGCGCAAGTAACACAAGGCATACAGGATGCGAATGTCACCCGATACATTAGTGGTGAGTACGGCCGATTTTACTGGGTACTTAGCTGGAAATTTACTTCTTGCCTTCGCAATCCTATCTTCAACCATGGAAACAAACAAAATGGCGACTGTGATTGAAGCCGTGGGGCTTGTGCTACTTCTCTACGATCATATGCTAACCTTCCGAGACGAGGTTGCTTTGGTCTGGAGTGCTCGGCCATCCTTCGCGAAGAAAGTGTTCCTACTGAATCGATATGTTGTCCCAACTACGCTAATAATCTGCGCAGTCTGTGAGTGCTTCGTTCACCATCTTCCTTCTATGCGTTGGATTAACGAATGCCTCCTTTTCTGCTTTGCGGAAACAGCCATGAATCATTTCTCTGGCGACGTATTATCTGAAATTGTAATTTTCTTCTTCTATTCTCTCAGAACCATTATGGCTAATAACTTGTGCATATGATAGAGCTGTAAGCTCATAATCAGTACGGTTGTCGTGATTGGGATCTGCTCTGTTGCCTGCGGTAATATCCTGATCATTCTACGCGTCATTGCGCTCTGGGATCGCGATCCGGTGAGTGTCTTGAGCCTTCTCACAGAAATGGAACACCTGTCTCCATTTCTCCAATTACGTCGATTGAACTGACATGAAATTACTGATGATAGCGCATATCACGAGCGATTGCAATCAGCTTCTTCATGTCTTACTCAGCAACGCTTGTTTTCATGGTTCTCATCCTTCGCGATTCATATCGTGCGTCCCGTCTCTTGCTTCAGTTCCAAATACCGATATGCACTAAAACGGGACTCGATGTATTTTTTATGGATATAGCTGGAATCACTTACATATCATTTGTCCATACCTGCGTAGTAACGAAGAAATCACCCATCCTTCCTGGAATATGGGCTTCGACGGTACGCTTCTCCCTGCCTCTGTCATCACCTCAAAGCTGTCACTATATGCTTATCGATATTTTATGTCTAGCTTCTCTTCGAAATTGTAGTCCTTTCGTTAGTCATGTACAATGCGCTCAGTAGGCCGCGGAGTCGAACTGCGCCTCTGAGACGTGTGCTCTGTCGGGATGGAATCCAGTTCTTTGCGGTGAGTCCTAGTTCTTTTCTCTCTGTTTTGATGGTAAATGATGAAAAAAATACAGTGTCTTTCAAGTACGTGATCGACGGTTCTGCTCAAACGAAAGTTTAACAACTTAACGACTGGACTTCTTCTGTAGCTTTACGAACAACAAATCTTATTCTTTCAATCGTTGCCCGAGTACGTCCTTCCACGTCTTCCTGCCCACCCGATCAATCATCTGATCAGCATTTCACGCTATTCAGCCATCCCTGGCGATGTGCGGAGTATTGTAAGTCTTCCTAAACTCTCTTCATAAACTAATCCCTCTCGAACCCTCAAGGGCCTCTCACTTTCCCTTTCTACTACCCTTTCTACCTATGCCTCAGCTTCTCGCAACTCCAATTCAAACTCTGATACTACATGACTCACATGGTTCATTTCCGTTTAGCTTCATATGGGCGATGGTAACTCTCGTCCTTAGCCGTTCCCTCTTAAACATCCACAAGGCCTCACACGAATCCAAACACACGCGTTTATCAAGTCGAGGGACATATACTAATAGTGCCGTCATTGATGAGTATAGTCTGGCATCAGCTGGGACACGAGCTTCAAATGATACTCGACCAGGTAAGGTCCCTCTTTCACCCCTCCATTATACGTTCCCCTATCATTCACCGTCCATCATTCACTATTTTCAGATCCAGGACGTAAATCAAGCCAATTATACGTGGACGTAATAGAGGAATACCGAGAAACATCAGCTCGTTCCTTTGAACTGACAGACAAGAAGACAGATATCGAAAACACTGAGGAAGGTGGAATCAGGGATTCCCGCTTCGTCTAGGCTAGGAAAATGACATTTAATGGCATCATGAGACAGACACTTTAGCTTATATGTATTGTTCTTTTATCGTAGTACTATGTTTGTTGTATGTATTATACCTATGTATTGACGACACCTCCCAGCCTAGTGCTCTGCGAGGCGTGGTTGTTTATTACTTTGTTGATGTTGTCATTCCGGTTAAAGCCTGTGACATTGGATGAGTGTTAAGGTGTTTGGTGATTTGATCTGGGTTTGCAAATTACTACTGATACACAACGAAGCATCACATTCTATCCCAAAAGTGTGTCCATATATAGAGAGACCTCGCAGAGGACTGCTAAATATTAGTTAATCAGATTCAAGATTCAAGATTCAAGAAATAACTATGGACGAAATGAGAAAGGAGAGGGAAATGAAAGCGAAATGGTTACGCAGAGATAATAGCAATTATAGAGAGAAAGAACCGAGAAAAGGCGAATCGGGAGTTCAGATAGGAGAGAACCAAAAAGAGAACGAGGGGAAAGCAACTTGACGAGGAGTTCATATCATGTACAGGTTGTTGCGTTTTTATAATCGGGTCCAAGGAGACTCTTCGAAAGGGAATTCAGGGAGTGTTGGTGAAGTCAAGAGCAGAGTCGGTGTTTCCCTCGTCTCTATGACCTTACTCCCCTCAAACACATTCCCTGCTTTCTCAGAAATGATCGATCCTGACTCGGAAGCCGAGTCGGGAAGAGGGATAGATGCGTATGAAGGAGATTCCGTGTTGGATTTGGCTGACTTGGTTGAGGATTCTCCCCAGCCCCGTTCGGAGGAGCTAGATCTCTGGTGGAAGCCGCGGGTGGAAGACGTTGAGCGTGGACGTATTATGCAAGCCGCGTCGACACTGGCGTTGGTTGACCCCAATGCAGAGATGGAAGACTTCGTACTCTCGCTCTCGCTCGCGCGACGCGTATGGGATTGAGAGATGTCTCGCGAACCTTGAGGCGTAGGGTCATCCTCCCCATTCACAGCACCAGCGCCCGCGAATACAGAAGCACTTGACGCAGGTGGACTCTTCAACCTCTCATTCTCCTGCTCAACAATCCTCATCGCACTCTTCAATGCCTCCTTTTCCTGCCTCACCTGCCTCAGCTCTTCCTCAATATCAGCACACTTAATCCGCTCCTGTGCAACCATTTTATTCGCCTCCTCAAATAACGCCTGGCTCAAGCCTTCAACTTCCTGCTCGAGTGTATGTTTCTCGTTTGAGACTTTCTCAAGTTTCGCACGAACTTCAGCCAGTTCTGCGACAAGTTCATCTTCGCGTTTGGTTGTACTCGCAACGAGACTTGGCAGAGAGGCGCTTGTTAGATGCGAAGCGTCTCGTTCGCGATCGCGAAGTACGTCTACTGCTCTGCGAGAGCTCGAGCCGGGAATAGCCCCGGCTGACACCGGAGGGGTATGGGGCCGAGACGGTCCGGCACTCGCGTTCGGGTTTGGACTCGTCGATGAGGACGATGACCCAAAGCGGAATCGGAAAAACCGTGAGTCCTGCTGGGCCGGTTGTGCGGTGACTGGTGACGCCACGGCAGCTCTGGGTGAATCCGCTGTCGGAGATGCCATCGCTTCGCTGGTCGGTGTAGATTGCACGGACACGGAGCCTTGACGCGAAGACGGACGCGAGTTTGAGTGAACTATGTTTTGAGAGGTTTCCTTCGCAAAATTACCTTGTCGAGAATCCGGTCGATCGTTTCGTCGCCTCCAGCCCACATCTTTACTCCCTATCGCACTCTCTCGTCGAAGTGCGTCTTCGAGCATTTCGTTGTTGGCCAATGCCAGCTGTAAATTGGACCTTGCTAGCTTTAGATTGGTCTCCAGCTCGGTTTGTGTTCGCTGTACTTGGCCGAGAAGTGCACTCTAGATCATTATCAAAAGAATGTTAGGAAATCTTTAGGATAGAATGGAGCAAATTTGACGAACCATTTGCTCTACGCGCTCAATCATCTTCCCGAGTGCCTCCTTCAAGTCTTCTTCCTGTCCATACGCCTGCACGCGCCGCATGTCATGCAGCTCTTCCGGCAACTGAGCAAGTAGCGCATTCTCCTGCATGCTAAAACCAAGTCCCGCCAGACTATCGGACCTCTGCGGTCTCCTGATCATGTTGTTGTTCGAAACCGGACTTGCAAAATGAAGCATGGACTATCGCTCAGAGGTGGAAAGGGCCTTTTGTGGGACCTCACTGAGGATGCCAGCGCTTTTATGCGCCGTACGCACGAACGGTACCGGGCGAGAGAGGCGTGGGTAGGCACGTCAGTGACGCGCGTTATTGCCTCGTTACCAGCAACTCCAGCTCACTGCCCGAGACGCACGATTGTCGCGCTTGTGTCGTCCTTGAAGAGTGCGGCACGACCAATTCAAAATCCCGTCAGCGGTTGAAATGTTGGTTGCAGTGCGAGGCAAGTACATAAACGGTCCGCGTCCAGCACAGCACACAAAATTGTTGGCTGAGACGTTGTTTTGATTGCCTGATCAGGAAGATCTGATGTGCTCATTTTGTCAGTAATTTTCACCAAGCAAAAAGTTGTTCCCATTTCGTCGCAGAATAGAAAGTGTAGAACGTTGCAAAAGTATGAGAAGTGTCTGCAAAAATAGTAGGGATGTGCGGTACATACTACTGCATAGATACTAAAGAAATATAGGCCGTGAGAATGTTCTTGTTGTCCAGTTTTGCCACATTTTCTCCGTGTTTTTTCTCTCTTTCTTGTACCTCATTGTCCGTTAAATGGGACTCGTGCCATGATGACCTGCAAGACTCCAGTCAAGAATAGGTTCTTTCAGTAAAGAAGTTTCTAGGACCCACTTGATTCAAACTTTGAAGTGGTTCCCGGAACACTCACTAGTCTGGGAGATAAAGTACTTCAAGGCCACAGCTACTCTAAGTTGCCTTTGTCTTTGCATTCTGGAGCAAGCAACACACCGAGGAACAAACCTACTGCCACTGTCTTTTGGAGTGCCTTGGCAAAGTCAGGAAAAAATAACGCTTATTCCACAGGCAACGTTTGATCTTCTGGAACCGGGTCTGCATGCCGTGTATCCGCGATCCCACAGGCTGTAGGAACCAATCCAACGCCGGCGTTTCGATCAACTTTGGTGATTATGTTTCCACGCCTGCCGTGCTATGTACCCACAAACCCACTCGCGCGCAACCGAGTGTTACAGATAGCATCCAATCATTGGAGTCAGAACTGGTAAAATGACGTTGCGGGCTGTGATTCCCGAGACGTTCCTGTCCTTGTACATCCCGCCGTTCTCGTGGGATCCCTTTCCGCCACTCCGCGCGAGAATGGATGTCTGTGGGATTGGACTGGTGAAGTATAAAGCCGGTGTTGGGTATCTTATGTCCGACTCCTCTGTTGGCTCCTAGCTTTGCCCTCCTCACTCTGAACAGACTGACTAGACCGGACAAGTTCTTCGGACCCAGACCTCTGAGTACAATGCCGCCGCCAAAGAAGCCCGACCCACCGCACAACATGATGCTCACTGCCAACTCGTTGCGCAACACCACGATCTCTGTAGATGGCGATGCACTCTACTATGAGGTTGTCACTCGTTACTGGCACCCAACGATAACCAAAATCCGTCGGCTCGATAATGATACGCAGCAAATTAAGACTATCGCAGAGATTGAGCGTGAGCCTAAACGTGAGCCTCGCGTGCGATTCGGGCTTGACAAGGACGAGAACGCGCCTTGGACCCTAGCTCGTGATTGGTTGAAGTTTACTCCGCAAAAGCAGTGAGTTATGATCTGAATTCTCCCCGTTTGTCGGTGTATTAGCTAACGAGCGTTCTGAAAGCAGTGGTGGAACCTTCACTGCTAATAATGGCATTACATACCGCTGGAAGACCCACAAGCGACAGTTCCAGGTGAGTTGATTCAGTCTATCAAAATCTCTTGTCCTAAGCTGACCATGAATTCGCAGTTGATTCGCGCAAATAGCGAGAACAAAGAACCACTCGTTATTAAACACAAACACAAGCGTCATTTCTTCTTCTTCCGCATGTCAAAACACGCTTGGCTAGAGATTAAGCCTGAAGTCGTCGAATCCCTGGAACAAATCATCGGTTAGTTCTGTCTTCTTCATTCGCGTATGTCTTCGAGACACGAAACAACTAATCGTATTTTACCTTTTTATGGTTATTCGATATCTAGTGAGCTACCTTCTTGTCGAACGTAGACGGCGAGACTCCCGTCCACGCGTCGAGCTTAAAGTCAGTTCCGACTAACGGATTACAATCGCCCGTCTCCCATCTCCGAATTGCCATCTCCCATCTACCACTTGCTACCTGCACCCCAGAGCCGTTCCATATTCTCAACCATGTAGTGTAGTGGGAACTTCGCGCTTATCGGAAATGCTCGCACTATCAGATATCAACAGATAGTCTGTATTGTCCATGCGTCTCAAGCATATAGACTTCCATCGTCGCGCGTACTCACGACTTCGACGATTTCCCGGTTCCGAGTATGAGAATGCTCGTCGTTCCTCATCTCTCGTACCTTCTTGTGTATTCGGTGTATATACATTCTTTAATCTGGTGATACACTTCACCGATGTGAACCTTTCCTTTGATCCCTTTCTAAACCCGATTCTTACGCTCATTACACCTAATTTCATTTTCTCATATTACTGTGTACATGCACCCAAGTCTCTCACTCAAGTCTCTCACTCAAGTCTTAGAATATAATATATTTCTCATCGATCTTTCTTTTCCGCTGTTTGTCTGAGAAGATGTATGCATGTGTGCTATTGAGCTGACTAGGGGATGGATGACCATGAACTAACCGTAATGGCCTTACAATCCGACCCGTGAATTCTTCTATTCCCCTGAATAGGTCACCAATGACTCGGGACTCTACAAAGGACAGCTTCATAGTACTTTGTTCTTGAACAGTGAGTCGCACCGTATCGAAAAGAGGACTACTCAATCGTTGATCCCGAAAAAGAACGTACGTATAACGCGAGTATCGGTCAATGATCATTACATTACACTAAGCGATATACAATACTGATTGCCGTATTATACCGCGCATCCAAGTACATTATTTCATGCAATGTTACCGTGGCACAAGCTCAATCCCATACGCTTCCTCCGCATCATCCCTCCTCAAACCAACAAGCGAGCCAACTTCGTAAGTCCTCCGAAACCTCTTTGAGTGGTATCCACGTGTATCGAGTCCTATACACGTCTATCTCAGATACTCTAAGAACTCAAAACGTATCCCAGGTGAATAGCTTACCGTTGCTACCACCAGCATTCAGGTCATTGGCAGGCGTATTTCGTCCTGTCGCTTCTAACAAATCAGGTAGCGGGCTATCAATCGGGTCCGAGTCCTCGCCGCCGGAGGGGTTAACACGATTTCGGCCGTAAGAATGGCCCTTCCTTGTACTTGATAACCGTGCATGAGCAGCTTGCGAGGTAGCTTTGTGGATGCTAAGTAATGAACGGTGAAGTACGATTGTCGTCATTGCCCATATGAAGCTACCATGAACCGAACATTTTAGTCAATTGAAATTTGGCGGACTGGGAATAGATAGAGGAAGGAGGAATGGACATACAAGGCTCCGCTCCAGACAATATATGGCTGGAATGGATAAGGTGGTCAATTGATGTTATATGAACGGGTGCGTGGAAATGAGACGAACTTGAGCTACGATTGAGATTATAAGGTTAATGGTTCGTAATACTACAAGAAAAAGAGTGATTAGCTTTCTTCTTTCGGGAGCGGACGTTATGCCAAGTACGCGCTAGGAATGAAACTTACTTGCAATAGCCTAGAGGCCCGCAATGTCGGGTTCATCAGTAAACGCCATACAACCTCAATTCGGAGTAGGGCTCACTGAGAAGAACAACAATCCATCACGAAGTAGAATACGTCGAAGAGGCGTATTCGTACCGCGTGGTCTGCTGAGGGCATTGTAAATGACGAGCGTGAGCACCATAACTTCAAAAATAAGCTTATCACAGAAACCAGATTGCTGATGAGAAACCACTTTTCAAGAACTAAGAACGAAAAAAAAACGAACCGAAGAAGCCCATACAGCAGAAAGAAATGGTTCCTCGCCAGGGGAAACACATGTGTGGAGGTATGGAACATAGCTAATCCCAGCTGAAATTTCCAAAGTTTGAATCAGTTGGCTCCTAATGATAAGTTGGAGACGTACGAAAGTTCCTATAGCTCACATAGATCGTGAAAGCCATACTCGTAGAGAAAGATATGCAGAAACCGATGGTCATGAGCTTCGTAACGTACTACCACCAAGTTAAGGATTTAAACGATAAGTAACGTGGTCCAGAAAGCAGGATAAGACCATTCATCAGAGGAGACGGGAGGAACATAGCGGACTAGCATACATACATGATCACGTTCCCAAAGGGTGACAACACGAAGAATGACCAGCACATTCCCACTCGCGATAGAAATGATTCCCATGAAGAACGCCATTCCGAGCACAATCTTGCAACCCTAAGTGGATCACAAGGAAGGAATAATCAGTATCACTGCGCGCATTTTCCAGGAGAGTCAAAGCTCGTACCAAGTCAGATAAATCACTGCCACTAAAATGATTCATGACTTCCAAACGAGGCAAATAACCCGTCAGGAAGTAAAATAAAAAAGAGGGCGACGATAGGATTCAACTTACATATTGCGGCACATATATACGCTGTCGGAACAAGATAGCGATTGAGGAGGAAAACCGTCTTTGCGCAAGAAGGTGGGGCGTCCCAGATGAAATCCACAGCATCCGAGAACGTGAGGATATGCTCGTACACAAGGAGAACCAGTCCCACCGCTATTGGCGGTAGGTCAAGGTAGTTGAAGGTACGAGGGCCCGTAGACAGTTACGAATGGTACTGGTGAGTGTGGATTAAGGTGGGATAAGAGAAA
Organism: Inonotus obliquus; assembly: GCA_032164295.1. Classification (NCBI taxonomy): domain Eukaryota; kingdom Fungi; phylum Basidiomycota; class Agaricomycetes; order Hymenochaetales; family Hymenochaetaceae; genus Inonotus; species Inonotus obliquus. The sequence continues at coordinate 384,080 of JAJHTX010000006.1, read as the reverse complement.
TCCACTCACCACTGACATAGCGCATCTTGTTCGTGTCCTGTACATCCTGGATAACGAGACCTAAATCCATACTTTCAAGTCCCTCTGTCGCTGTCATGACCACGCGATGTCTGAGTCCTCCAATTGCGCCGTTCCGAGTCCAACACGCCGTAAGACAAAGGACAAACAGAATAAATATGTCGTGTCAAATGAGCTCAAGACTGAAGGATCCAGTCAAGTAACGAGAAAGTCCCCTGGAAAAGAGCGCCGGCGGTTAGCTCGCTTATGGAGCAAGCACACTTAGTAACAACATGTAGCTCCCCGAATCTGAAAAACATCGTCAAGCACCCTCATAGAAACGCAAATTACCCGACAACAACCACGTCACCGCATAAAGAGAAAAAGCACGGTCGAGAAGCACTTCAGTGAACGGTTCGTAGTTCGTGGGACTGATGAGCTCGTACGAAATCAGCAAGCATCAATGAAGACAAAGTACGGTGATTCCGATCAGAGTAGTTTCCAGAGTCGAGAGCATAGGTTGCATTTTACGTACGGGATGGCTCGAAGAGCTTATTGGTATTTAGTAGGTTTGCATAGCCACCGTGATGATACCTGCGTCGATCATTCCGTGCTTCCGGTCTCACAAACGCAGAGGATGTGGCTTTGTATCAATCAATTCATTATTGCAGGTGGATAAATGATACAATATTAATATTCTTTAGTTGCAAGACATGTGAACAAAAACGCTACTGATAGCAAAGATAACTAGGATAATATGAGGAACATCGAACCCACGATTATTTGTATCCCGTATATTACTTGCAACCTTTTCCTTCTAGCTCGGCAACATACTTCGTATAGAACTTTCTATAGTACAGAATATCCGCACTTTCAGCGCAAATCGGCTACCGGTTGCTGAGGTGCTCTACTAAATGTATGCAGTTAGCATTTGCAGGCTGGAATACGAAATAGAAGTATAATAAGACTCACGATTCCTTGTGGCCTCCGACAAATTGAAGCGGATACTCCTCCGCATGCGTCCCTTGTTCCCGATCCTCTCTGCTAGCTCGACTGGATATCCGGACGTGTGCTGCTTCCGAAGTGGCCTTGTGAATGCTGAGTAGAGAACGGTTGAGTACTAGCGTTATCATGGCCCATATGAAACTTCCAAAGAACCAGAATGTCCGTCAGTGGTTTGCATTCATCCTGGGTTCAAAATGATCCATGAATACGTACGACACTCCGCTCGCGGAGAGCGTTGGCTGGCATAGTACGATTAGCAATGGTACCATGCGATGTTTGATTGTGGAAGTGACGAACTCGAGCAATGAGCGCGATTATAAAGTTCGCCAAACGTAAAACTACAAAGCAGTCTGGACTCAATATAACAACAAGCGAATAAGAAAATCGAGACTCACCCGTAAGAGACTGTTCATATAAGCGACGGACATGTATGTCAGTGCATATGGTAAGCCAATACGATAATATTCACAGCAAAGAATAGAATCCCATCACGAAGCAAGACACGTCTCAGTGGTGTACTCGTTCCACGTGGTCGGCTCAGAGCATTGAAGACAACAAGAATGAGTACGATGATCTCAAATGCTAGCTTATACCCAGTACTAGAAAGTAAATATAAAGTAAATATGATTGTTAGATAGCGAGACGCACTGAAGATGCCCAGACACCGGGCAGTAGCGGAGCCTTGATTGTAGAGACGCACGAGTGAACGGAGGCCATATATCCAATACCAGCTATTCCCCTGGTCAATACTAACCCTGAGAGTGAAGTACTAACTATTTAGTACTCACGAACGCTCCGAAACAGAGTCTCGGCAGAAAACCCTATCGTCACCAGGAATGAAATGCAGAACCCTAGTATTAGCAGCCTTATTATGCCCTATTAAACAGCTGATCTGAGACTATTTGATGTATTGCAATAGAGTTGCACGTACGTGATCATGCTCCCATAGTGCGGCGACACGAAGCATAACGAGGACATTGGCACTCGCAATAGAAATGACGCCTGCGATGAATGCGAAGACGAGGGTAACCCGGCAGGCCTTTCACAGAGAAAGAGATCGGCATGCTGCAGCAGTCAGGAAGCACAATAGGACGCACCAAATCCGATATCCCACCAGCACCGTAGTGATTCATTACTTTCCGTGAAGAAATGCAAAACGAGAGTCATGATTAAACAGGCTAGTCAACTCAGGGACGACTCACAGATTGCTACACATATCTGCGACAAAGGCACCAAATACCGATTGAGGAGGAACACATTCTTCGCAGGAGAGGGGGTGGCATTCCTGATGAAATCTACCGAATCAGCGAATGTAAGGACACTGTCGTACAGGAGAAGCACAAGTCCTGCGGCTGGAGAGCCAAGCGATTGATGCGCGTAGTTTTCGAAGAGAAAACATATAAGCTCTGGTCCTTAGAAATGGCTATCACACCTACCGCTTGCATAGCGCGTTATATTCACATCATATACACCCTGTATCAACCGCGCTTGAAAACTTCCATCTGTATCCTCATGCGATACTATCGTCATGACTCGATTTTACCACAAAACCTTGCACATTAGCTGCGAGAGCGAAGAACGTTCCAGGGAGCGTGAGCTGAATAGCAGGTTCTGATACTTAGGCAAAGGCCCGGCAAGGATACAACGGGAGTCTCGCAATAAGAGGCCAACCGTCAAGGACGAAGGGGAACAGAGCCCGAAAGAGACACAGAGAGACCTCAAGGGAAACCATTGAAATGGAACACCACTCGCTTGCGCAGGAGCTAGAATACGCGAATTGAACCCGACTTTGGCAAGCAAAAATAGTCTGATTCGGCAATTCTGAGCGCATATCATAAATATTGACGAACTTCCTGACGTCCTTTCAAAGCGAGTTAGATCTCGTTGTGACGAATCCAGTGTTGCGTTGCATCGAGTTCTCTTAGCCGAACGAAAGAATTGAGAGGCGTTTGAAGGGAAAGCAAGGACCCCTCCGGCGCATTCGCAGATCCAAATATGTACAAACACTGTTTTAAGGAGGACGAAAAACTCAATTTTTGAATTACTCCTTGCACTACCAAGTACATGATAATAGAATCTTACTCATGGACCATAGGTGTTTACTTCGCATGCAGACCTTCGGTCAGCTGAATCTGCATCCAATGTCATTAACCAACCTCGGTAACAAACCGAATCAAGATCATCCAACGTACCTCAGATTTTGTGATGGTCCTCAAATCTCCCGGAGCATTTGTTTTTCCAGTGATGGCATCAAATGCATTCCCGACGGTACGAGCTAATGCACCTTGCTTTGCCAGCCAGTATTTAATTTCCTGCGGGACGACTTGAATAACGGATACGCGAGGGTCGTTCTCATCTCCTTTGTGCACCCCGTCTTTTAAATCGCCAAAGTACGCAGAGATCCTTTGCAGGGAATCAGTCTACTGGCATTGTACCAGCTACAGAAAAAACGAACATCGGAGTCCAAAGCTTCTTAATAAGTTCCTTGTCTTGGCTGATAGTCGCTATACCAGCAAAGGAAGCCCAATTCGTTGACTTCTCGTCGTAAAACGAGACATTGACGTGTGAATCGTACTGGAGTTCCTCGAACTTTTGCGACACATTGTTCGCCAAGAAATACAGCGTCAATTGTGTCTCGTGATACGCTGGAGTGCCACCAGAGTCAAGCAGTTCAATGAGACCAGACAAAGCAAAGGATAAGAAATGAAATTGACGTACGACCAGCAGGTGTCATCGCGCGAGAGTGCAAGGTACCATCCTTGTCGTGGGTAGTGAGCATACCCGTCTGGACTATCTTCATTATCTTTTTAAGGTCCTCAATCTTCTTCTGCGGCGTGATGTCGCTGTCCTCCGCGCTTGCAGTGTATGGGTCGAGTGTAGGGTTGGCCATTGTGAGTCAAGGTAGATAGAAGTGGCAGCAGATTAAGATGGGGGAAATAGAGAGTCGACTCGATGGTAGGGGACTTTATAGGAAGGATGAAGGTATGAGCGACGTCATTGCGTCATCAGCCTCATCCGAGTTCCATCCTATGTCAAGAACACCACACCTGACCCACCGTCGATCATTCGTATTGATATTCTCGATCGGCGCCCCAAATCGCGTCGAGTAATGACTACACGTGATCGCGTACTCAGTTTGCGTGTCCGGCATGGATAGTGGATCATGTAGTATTCACACAGTCTGAGTCTGATCGATCTTTAAGCCAAGGCAGTGCGACGGCAGGAATTATCCTAAATCCTGCACAGTCAAACATACTCCCTCTTGGCAATCTCAAACAGCTTCCCCAGAACCTCCTTTGTATGCAAACGCAATCCGTCATGGAACATCTGGTTCGTGATAAACTGCTCCGTCCCGCGCACTTTCGTGACCGTTTCTTGCGCAAGATCAAAGTCGACGTACATATCATCATAGTATCTACCGGGTGCGCAACAACCACGAAATAAATCAGGATTGAAATTGACATAAAAGAATGAATGACATACGACGCAGCAGTGACTTTGACATCATTTCCCGCAAGTCGTTCCTCGTCGTACAACTTTCCCCACCCATCGAATTTGGCTAGTATCTCCGCGGCGCTCTTGAATGGCCGAAGCCCTGCATAGTCATCAAACATTTCAGGAAAAACCTGCAATAGGTTGATCAACAGACTCAATTTGAAATAGCTTTGTAATTTTCGCGTACCATCTCGCCCGTGAAATAAGCAGGTCCTGCGCCCGATTTAGTCAATGGCCACGAGAATCTGCTATCCTGCTTTACAATACGGGCTGCGCTCCAATTAGAGGCGCGTCTATACAAGTAGTCACTCCATTAACAGAAGATGTGGTGACAAGAGTAAAACACACCCTTGACAATAAATTGCCTCCTGCATGATGGCATAGATAGGATTCGTATCAAATCCAGAGGCATCTTGTACGGTTTGTAGGAGTTTGTAAGATAACTTGCCGAAGAGATCGAGATCGTTGGTAGCGCGGAATACGATTTCTGAAGCATAACGTTCCATAGGTTAACACACAGAATCATCAAATTTTTTCGATGACACTGACCATGAACTTCGTCAATGCCAGCTATAGGCTTGTGTCAGCGGAACACTTGATACCAAGGGAAGAACTAAAATTACGATACCTTTCATACCGAACTTCATGCCGAGTTGTAGAAATCTGTTTACGGACAGACGGCCACCATTCGGAAGGATGGCATCATTCCTCTCCAGATAATTCAGGATATTTCTGACACGCCGGACGTCCTGAGGATATTTTTCATAATATACTTGATTTCTCTTCGCTACCCTGTCTGTAAGGAAACGTCAAGCATCCAACTCAAAGTCAACATCAAACAAAATCCACTATTAGCAACTTACGGACTGTCTTCTCGTAAATGGGATCCGGATGGTCCACGATAGGCGCTAATCCGCCTGCAAGAAACACCTCATTCAGACCTTCAGGAAAGAAAGATAAGTAGTTTAAGGCGATAAATCCGCCAAAACTCTGCCCCAGCAACGTCCACTTCCGCTCCGACGGGTCCCCTCTATGGGAGAGAAGAGCGTTGCGGATCAACTCGCAGTCACGTACTATTATGGAACGGGAATTAATTGATCGCGGATAGTTAGATCATGTGGAAGACGTTACCAATATTATCTGCCCGAAAATGTTTGAGATATTCCGCCTTTTCTTCATCTGATTTATCTTCCAAGAGGTCCGCAGAGATGGGTGTGCTAAGGCCTGTGCCCCGTTGGTCGAGCCATAGCGTCTAGAGCATGGTCCTCAGTAGTCGAAGTGTAGCGATGAAATGCTAGCAAGCTGACCTGATACCCTTTCTCATGAATCTTTTGAAGAACATCATCACCAATGGCACCGAGTTATACGCGAGATTCGCTTACTTCCTCTTGCAGATACCGTGCAGCGCTCAATGTAACTTCAAATCCCGGACCACCTAAACATTGAGTTAGCCCAGACTGCGTATCAAACAGAAATGAAAAGCACCTTGCAAGTACAACACTAAGTAAGATACGACCGTTAGCTGACCTTTTATGTCCTGAGAAGAGACCCGAATCACTATAGGGAAGTTCAGCCACCTCATCCTTCTCGGAAGCCTTCAACTTCTTCAACGGAATCATGTTTCTCGCAAAGATTCGGATCCTCTCGCCGTCAGGCTTTGAGTAGTCCAGCGGAACGGCAAAGAATCGCTCAATGACTTTGATTCCATCTGGATAAGCAGAGAGTGTGTCAAGGCACACATCAGAGCTCATATTACTCGAAAGCTGACGGGGTAATGCGAAATACCTTTAAGAACGTACGTTTCCAATTCCTTCTGGGATTCGGAAGACTTCAAGGCTAAGTCGACCTGATAACTACCTTGCAAAGGCCTCGCGAATGAAGTAAGTGAGGACATCCGAGAGCGTCCAAGCAAGTTCGGTCTGAGATTAACGTTACGTGTCCTGCTCATAAATGCACAGCGCCCACATGTGTGGTGTGGTATTCAAGCCTGAGTCTCCACGGACCGGAATCGATGAGAAAGGCACGTGCTTCGACTTTTGATTTGGGACGTCCCACAAATTACTTCCCTCCGCCACCACCACCAAGCTCGGTCAGCGCAGCGTCCGGCTTTAACCAGCCATAATGCTCGGTCTATCATCGCCAACAACTGCTAGAAATAGAGATGATAGAGTATCTGGAAAGCGATCCAAGAGGTCTTGGAGACGTCTGTTCAAGGCTGTGATGAAGTCGTATAGATTCAAGCTTCCCAGCTATGAATTACCATTGCGTGTTCGACCAGTGAGTTGCCTTCACTTCTTCTAAACATGATCATGAATCTAAAGAGGTGGATATGAATGAACTTATAGTGGTTTGTGCTGTTCACGTCCATCGTAATGCTCATACTGGCCTTCCTCGGCTTCACCAATTTCGCGCATTCGTTACCACTTAACGACAAGATCCTTCATCTTGTATGCTTATGTCTCGCAACGACAGTGTTCTATTTCATCTTCGACGTCGAAGAGTGAGTGAAATGATTTACTGTAACCGTCGTGATGTATATTGGACTTTGGCGTTCTTTCCACTCCACCAGGCTAGGCTTGTAGCTCGGTTAAGTGGGAAGAGCGCCAGAGTCCAATATCGTTGCACGAGCTAAATACTGAAAGTAGACTATAACCGCAGGGATGCTCGACGAATATGGATCTGGAGACACTCCCCTCTCATCCTAACCGCCGTGATATGTTTCTTCCTCGGAGGAATCGTCAGCGAGATCGTACAGTCTTTATTGCCCGTATGTTATTTGTTGTTGGCTTGCTGGGTTTCATTCCCGCTTACCTTACCTTTGAAAGTACAAGGAATTTGATATCGGTGATGTTGCAGTGAGTAATACTGGTTCATGGTTTTGTTTATGTTTCTTCCCGTTCCTTGCCTTTGACCCCTCTACAAACCTGTACTTCGAATTGTGAAGTTACGAACGGCGCTAACCAGTTTCATCATGTACAGGCAAACCTCATAGGCTCAGCACTCGGCCTCTGGATAGCTTATTACCTGGAGAAATATTACCGACATCGACGAGAGGTACATCCTTACTATCTACTTCACAGTTCTTTATCCCACACATCTACCAATCACTAAAACTCGTCGTCCACTCTCTTTCCAGATCGCACGCCTATACCGACCCGTTGCCCTCGACAACACAGCGACAGAGGATTACTATACCAGCCCCTTAAGTTCCGAAGACGAAGACGATTTCGGGACGATGTTACTTCCTACGCATTACTCGCGTCGTACCACCACGAACAACAACAATTCATCCGCTCCGCCTCAGCAGAGCAAAAACAATAATAGAATTAGGTTGGGAGATGTATGGGATGAGAGGGAGGAGTTGTTCGGGATTGGGGATAGCGAGAGTGACGAGGAAGTGGAAGGAGGTCGGAGGAATGGTGGTGCGATGATGTCGAGACCTCCTCCTACACGATCATCCTCTGGGACTGCGACTCCGCAGCAATCCGCTGGTCCGAAGATTATCGTAACGAGTTCGTGATCGTTCCGACGAATCTGCTCGCGGACTTTTCTGTAACTTGTTATTGAGTGTAGTCCTACAAACTATTATATTTGTGTTGCATGCCCTTGTGCCCTTGTGCCCTAGTGCATGAAACGGGTCGGGGATGTATAATGTCTTTGTTCATCGCTGTCTTAATGCTATCTATTCAGAACTTGTAGCTCCATCAAAAATCGTCTTTGACCGGGGGATGAATTTTCAATAAGAATAAGGAGAGCTCCAGCTATGCAAAATTATGAATCGTTTCTTCGTCTATCTTCATCTTTCTCATTTTCCCTCATCCCATGAACCCCTTCATTGCATGCACCCCCAATTAAACTCTCCTCAAATCTCTCAACCTCGTCCAATAATCTTCCAACTTCCCTCTTCCTTTTCTCCACGACTTCCTTCATTCCCTTACACGCTTCCCGAGGGACAACACAAACCCTCTCATCCAAAACACTTCCCAAAACGCTCCTTAAATCCCTCTCCAATCCATCACCAACTCGTCCAAACGCACTCCACCACTTCTCTCTTGCTTTTGACCAACGGCCTACAGACCATCTTAGACCTGCTAACGCAGCTAGGAGACCGACAGAGATGCACGTAGATGCATCGAATGATGTGTGTACATAGAGAAGGGAGGAAGAAAAGGCAGAGAGGGAAGTGTTTGTAAATGTGAATAGGAGGAGACGTTGGGCTGTCAGGTGTAGTAAGCGGGTGGCATGTGCGAGTTGAGTGGTACGTGTACGGAGTGGGCTTAGAAGCGCCGGCGGGGGTGGTTGGCTATTGACAAACGTCGTGGCAGAAGGCGGAGAAGGAGAAGGAGAGGTAGGTGTGATCGCGAAGGACGGAGAAGAAGTAATTTGCGCGAGACTGTTTTGGAGGACGGACGAACGGAAGGCTGGCGGTAGAGAGCTGAGGACTGACATCGTACGCGAGACGAAGCGAGCTTGAAGGGATACAAGGCGGCCAGTATGAAATATGAGCTAGAAAGTAGTACAATCAGAACTTCGCTCCCTCAACTACACTGAGACAATAGACTCGCCTCATTGTCAAACTCTCTCGCAAACGACCTCTCAACAACTCTATCAACCCTCACGCTCACATCGTCTACGACAAACGGTAATCGATACCACACCAACCCATCTACAACACCTCTTACTTCCTCTCTCACTTTCTCAATCCCTCGCGCAACGCGGTTTTGTTCTTTTTGCACAACAGCAACCTCTGCGTCACCTCCTAGGATCTCCACTTCCATTCGCTCTCGCGCTTCAAGAGCTTCTTCTTGTAAAGCGCCGATATTTGTTCGAACTTGACGTCTTTCTTCTTGAGCGTGGTCTATCGCGCCCCTAGTTGATTCCAAAGCACATTTCGTTACTGATGATTCAGTATCAGCTCGGAGCTTGTCAAGACCGAGGGAAATGGTATTTGATAAAGCGCGCAATAGGTCAGGAGTACCGGAAGATAGCATGTCTTGCTGGAATGTTTGGACCGCCGATGCAGATGAGGGGTCTGCAGACAAAGCTCCAGCACCGCGGATTGCGCGTGCAGTATCGATAAGCAAAACCTGGTTTTCTCGAATACCATACTTCTTTGCGGCTTGTGAGCGCAAAGACTCAGCAGAGGGAGACGAAGGATCGAATGCGCCATCGATGACCAAAAGGGCATGAGGGTTCAAAGAAAATGCCGATAGAAGATATGGCTGGGGCAAGAACAAAGGTGAGGCAACAACAATAGGTACGTCTGCTCCCAATAGGTGTAGAATGGTGTCAGGTGAAGGTAACGAGGATTGCAGCTCTTGAAGAGTTACAGGACTGGAGAATCGAGAAAAGAACGGTGAGGGAAGCGATACTATTCCATTGTCATTCGCGTCGGCGCCATTCTGCCTATGTATGTGTTAGTACCAAACTTCATTACCGCTATTAGAAAGCGCGTACCGGAAACGTAGGATAGTTTTGTCGTGCGTCGACCACCTCTTATGAAGCGCAGAGCGCAACGAAGTATCGGATGACAAGGGATCATCTAATAAGACAGTCACAAGATTCCGACAGGGCAGTTCCTCGCCATACACTGTGGGCCATGAGTCAACATCTTTTGTTTTGTCAAAATGAGCAACAAGCACACCTGTGATCGTGATATTTCCCCTTCCTTCCGCGGTGGTCAACGCGTCACAAGCATCGACGAGTGGTTCAATCAGTGACTGCGTATCTACTCCCAGCGTCCCTTTCCCTTGAAGTCGCAAGGAAGACAGCAAGATCGACCGAGATGCTTGGAGTGCATTCCGTGTAGATTGCTTGACATCGCTTTCGTTCAAGATATTTCTCGTCGTGGTGGAGGAGCTAGTGGTGGAGGAGCTAGTGGCAGCAGCTGCGGTGGAAACATTCCGGTTGATGACTTGTAGTCGTCGGCTGCGTCTTGTTCTAGTAGATAGTAAAGCACATTGAAGGTAAGGCGACGAGCGCACTGAAAGGATCAGCGAGCGGGAGGCATAGGGAGGCATGTAGCTGAAGAAAGAGCAGCAGACACTTCAGTCCCCATTTCCGCTTCTCACGTGCTTCAATCCACTTGGAGGCAGCTCGAACAAATTATATCCCATAGCTCACAGATGGACGTGTCCAGCGAAAAAAAATCGGTGGACGGACTCTGAAGGAAGTACACCGAGTCCCGCATGACAGAGTCATCTTCCACGCCCGCGGACTCGCCAACCACCTCTTTAAGTTCTTACAAGTCCTTATTTATCAAACTCCACAAAAAAGAGTCCAGTGGTAGACAGTGTATTATGTAGCGAAAGCAGAGTAGGGATAAGATGCAAAAGAGAGTAATACAGAGGTCTAAGTTGAATGGGTCCAGAGCAATGTGGAACATTAATGGTGCTACACATGCGATGGGGTCGCTGACATGTTTTCGGGTACTGAGAAGAGACTAGTCAGCATAGGGACAAGAGGGGATACGTAGAAAGGAACAACGTACATGGAGGAAGTTGCTGTCGATTGCCTTCGCTGAATATCCGGTTTAGTAACACTCCTACACCTTCGAAAACGCCTAGAAGAATACTGCAGGCAATGGCCGAGCCGAGAGCGGATCGTGGTCCGCCTGTCGTAACAATATTCAATAAGCCATCCCGAGAACAAGGAACAAATACAGAGTCGCTCACTTCGTGCTGCTAAGCAACCTCCAGTGAAGAATCCAGAAATGATGGCGTTCCACGCATCCTCTTTTTGTCTATAGCCCTTTACCGCGCAGTCGAACGTTGAGAACATTCCACCCCATACGCCAAAGTTACCGCCTGTAACGGGTGCGCGGGCTTTGATGACGGAGGCAGCTCCAATAAGGCGTTCACCCTACATTGAGCTCAGCAGCTTGATCTGATCAATGAGGTGCGATAAGGACATACTCGTGGTGAGTTCCGTGCACCCTTGATACCATGCCAGATACCACCACCAATGGCACCCATTGAGAAAGCTCCACCAAAATCGCTGAGGATTACCCAGGGGCTACGATCACAAAGAAAAAGCTCACTTCAACCAGCGGTCAATCAAATAAATAGACTAACCAAGGATCGCGGGTGTGGTCAGCATGAGCCATGACGGCTTTTTAGTTGGTCTACTTGCTTAAGAGATGAGATGAGGGGGGAGGAGGACAGCAAAACAAATTCCTGTCACTGTCACTATGTGACATTGAGTTTTTTGACTGACGTAATCAACGCGGTCACGCGTTGGTTAGGTCATCAACTGTTTATATTTCGCGGCGCGTTACTGAACTTCAACATCAACAACAACTACCTTGCTCCCTGGATTCCTACATGCCTCCCACTCTCGCCTCATCCTCCACACCTCGACCGCGAACTTCCGACGCTCACAAGCGTCGTCTAGAGGTCTTCGTTGAAGTTCCACCTTCTCCAGTCCTTTCAGCTAGAGCGACGCCTCAACAGGCCACATCCAAGCCTGAGCCCACGTCTGCAACGCCGAAGCAATCGACTTCCTCCAGGGCAACTTCCAGCTCTCTTAAGCGGAAACTGGAAGTCTTTGTAGACATCCCCCCCTCTCCTCTACACCGAACAACACCCAAGACGTTCTCATTTCAAAATCATAAGAATCGGGCCTATGTCAGCATTCCGGCCTCGCCTTTGGCTATCTCACGCACGAAGGGTACGCTTAATAAAGGCATCAGGGCTAGTCCGCTGTCGACAAAGGCCTTCAACCTGAATACGTCAACAGGGCCTCCCAACAAGAAAACCAAGTTGACGGACTTGGTTAAGCCTCAATCGAAGATGAGCAACGAAACTTCGGAAAATGATCCCTATCCAAATGGATGGTTCAACTGCCATCAATGCAGGAAGAAGCAAGACAATACTTGTAAGTACTTTTACTTCAGAGTACGGCTACACTTTCTTGGGATCTTTTCGAATGCCGTATTGGTACTACGGATGTTTGCTGCATCTTGCTCAGCAAACGGCTGATATGAGTATTGTTACTGAGTGTTCTTCTTATTTAGTGGGTGTCCAATGCACTATCTCCTTTCAAAGACGCTGCACAACTACGTACTGCAAAACATGCCTTAGAAAGAGGTATGGACTAAACGCGGATACGATAAAGCTCCGTGAAGCCATCCCTGATGCAAGACACGCATCTGGAGTGTCATATCGTTGGACGTGAGTTTCTATATAACTTTGTGTGTTGCTCGTGCTGATCACCGCCTTGAAGCTGCCCAAAATGTGCGGACAGCTGTAACTGTAATCGTTGCCGAAAGTCGAAAGGTCTTCCTGCTCTCGGGTATGTACGACCCCCTTACCTTTCTCAACAACACTCACCTGTCTTACAGTAAGATCCCCGTTCCGGAACAGCCCACAAAGCTTTGTACTCCGGCGCGTCCTGGGGCGAAGAGCGCGTTTCAGATCTTCCGCCCTCCTGGTGGTTCTGCTCCAAGCATAGGGTCAGGCAATCCTCGGCAGGAGCTATCCAAGCCCCGCCCACCACGCGCGAAGAAGCCGATACCTGAACCGAAGTGGGTCTCCATTCCGATAGAACTTAACCGGTCGGAGGTCGAAGATAGATTCCTTGTAAGTAGATTTATCTCCGACTTTTTCTTTGGCCTTCTCACCAATCCTTGCAGGTGCGAGAGTTTATTCTTCGCTTTTCACCTCTGATGAAGATCGGAGTTACCTGTCTGGAGGAATTGGATCTCTTTGACGAGTTGAGCACGCAATGTGCGAGAGCACTTATAAATGGTCTGCTTGACTTGATTGCCGCCGATGCAGAACCAGACGACGCAAAGGTGATCCGCGAAACATTGAAGAAGATCAGCTCCTCAGGCATGAGCCCTGCTGCACTTTGGGCTCGCCTTAAGTTACTTTGCAGTAACCTTCCAGGCGACTTCTTCGCCTCACCCATTCCAAACCCTGCGCCTCGTCCATCGTATGCTGAAGATGAATCATCTGATAGTGAAGAAGAGCCGGTGCCTCAGCGTGCAAGCCAACGGGTCAAGACGCGCGGGAGTGCAATTAAAACGCCAGTTGAAGAGGATGAACTTGATTATGGCAATGGAGTGACACACGCGTTGCAGCTGCTTCCGTGCATCATCGCTTTGTGCGAATGTGCCCTACAGGGACCCTCCGTTCGCGCGGAAATTGGAGCAGGGACGGACGACGCACGTGGCGAGAATCGTGAATACTTTGCCAGCGTGCGCAAGGAGAATGAGCGATGGGCCAAGGAGAGGGCAGATCTTGGTTTGGGTGAAGGGAAGGGAGAGGACGAGGGAAAGGGAGAAGGGAAGAACGGAAAAGCAAAGGAGAAGGATACGGAGAAGGATCAGGCGTACCGTACAGCACTAGCCGTGCACAAGTCGAAACTTGCCGCTCTCGAGAATGAACACCTGCTTGAGCTGCAGGGCGCTGCCCCACGATTTGGTCCGTTGGGCAGAGACTCACAAGGGCGCGTATATTATGTCGCCTCCGCGTTACGCAGGAAACACAAGCGGGCGAATGCAAAGGTTCCAGACGAAGAGGATCGTGTGGGGTTGAGAAAGTGGGGTTGGTTCCTTGCTGCATGGGGGCGAGGTGGCCTTGCGTCAGCGTCCTCCAAAGCCGACAGGGATGAGAAGGCGGACTGTTGGTGGGGCTTCGCGGACCCTGCGGAAATCCGACAGCTCGCCAAATGGCTTGCCGCTGTCGAGGGTGTCGATGGGAAAGACTCCCTTGTCGAAGGTCCTGGGGGAGTCAGAATGAAAGGAGAAGACGTGAAGAAATTTGAGGAGGAATCAATCTTTGAAGCTAAATTCGCCTTCGGACAAGGCCCGTCAACTCCGACACAGGCGAAGGCTCTCGTGAAAGGCCTGAATGAATACGCCGATTTGTTGGAATGGAGGATTGGTGGTGAGGCTCAGCATTAGAGAAATCCTGTTCTCTTTTCTCCCCTTATGGCCCATTGCTTCACTATGCTATGATTCACGCAACGTAGATCGTCGCTTTCTAACTTACATCTATTTCATTACATCTGTTGAGCTTTGAGTCGCTTAATTAATTGCTTTAGAAAGTTGGCTTGGATCTACTTATACAGTATAAGAGGCTTCCTTCGGACACCTTTCAGCATATATTTTTCCATCACTGCAATTTCGACCCAAAAATTATGAAAATATTTCTGGATGCATATCAATATAAGTTGTAAGTACTGTAAAAGTTTGAGAATGTGAAATGCACATGTTGTAATTAAATTAAGCAAGTTTTGAAAACAGGGAAGTTGTCACAGATTTGGTTCCTTCGGACACGCGTGACTGATGTGACAATGTCACAACATGTCATGCGGTCGCATCGTGCCCACCCCTATCACTGTCCCCTTCGTCTCCCTCCCTCCCTCCCTCACATCCTCCCAATGCTCTCTCCAGCTCCTCTAAGGTCTCAGGTTTTTTGGGCCGCTTTGGTTTAGGTCCGTAGTCTTTCTTTCTTCGTCCTTCAGCCTGCCACTGATTACAATTCTCTTCATAGATTTGTAGGGCTGCAGCATGGTTACGTTTGACCTGCTCCCACCCGGTGTCAAGTAGGGCCCGTTCCGTGCGTCTATTTCTTGTTTCTTCTTGTCTTTGTGCTCTCTCAGCTTCCTCCTTTAGTTTCCGCTTCTCCTCTTCTTCGAAATACCGTGTGACGGCTGGATCTGTGAGTAACCGACCCTTTCCTTCCATAAAAATCCAAGATGTGTCGCGTTTTTGCTGTTTTTTCTTTTCCTTCTCATTCATATTGACCTTCATTTTCCCCGCATAGATGTTTTGTACAATAAGTTGTGCGTTTGCAGCCTCGTTTATTGCCTGTAGGGTTCTGATATGCGACTCGGCAAGAGCAAGATTGTCGGTAAGTTTGGTTATATGCTCTTTAAGTTCTTCCTTGGATGCTGACTCGTGTAATTGTGCAGATACCTTGATAAGGGTCCAGTCTGGCTCCTGTAATGTGTGCGCATCCTCTCGAACAGGTGAAGGGATATTTGGTAGTGGATTTTGCTTCGCTTTCGAGATTAGGAAACTTCCAGATGTGGATTGTGCAAGTGAGCCGGTGAGTATTCGAGCACGTTTTGATGGAGTATACAGTGCAGGATCAATGCTTGCATCAATCACATGTGTATATGAGCATTTTCCATGTGTCGGTGTAGAAGGAGGATGACTTTCATCATCTGTGTCTTCGTCAACTTGATTACTCTGGGCCCGGGGTGTTTCGGAGTTACTAAGGTGTGTCTCTGGGTCCAACTCGAACTGTGATGGATGCTGATGGTGAAAGACAGCCATAACACGGCATACAGGGCTTGGCTGAGGTAGTGGAAAGGCTGTTCTTACATCCGTTGATGTAACTTCGCTCGGTTTCATTTGCTGGGGAGTGATTACTGCACGGTCAAATGGATGTATACCCGTGACGCGAAATGCTGCCTTGATTGTATCGCTTGTAAATGCTGATAGATATGCATTTCCAAAGACAGCTGCAAATTCATCCTTTCCAAGAGGCCGTAAAGTGTGTGTTTCGAATTCGTCGATTGCTGCGTGCCATAACCTTTTCATTTTTGCAAAACAGACAACATCAAGCCCCTGGAGTGCATGAGTACAGTGAGGTGGGTAACCGAGCATGGCAATATTATGCGCAATTGCAAACTCCAAGAATGGCAAGGAATAGTGGGATGAATGACCATCGAGAATGAGAACTCTGATACGTCCTGCAGCACGTTCACGAGTAAGTGGTTCAAAGTGCTTTTCTAGCCACTGATATGCAATTTCTTGATCTGTCCAGCCATTCGGAGACATTGCGAAGCTGTAAATATAAAAATTAGACATAATAGCTTTATTAGATAGTGAGTCTCACCTTGCTCGAGCTGGGTTATCCATTGTCCATCTCTTATAGAGTCGCTCACCTTTAAATATTATTGCAGGATCTATTGCTGTACCATCTGCGCAGATAGTTGCCAATACAGTAACAGTTTCTTTATTGGCTCCACCCTGCTTATGCACAATTTTGCATCCAGCTCGTGCGACTACTCGATGAACACCTTGATTTGCAGGTGGACACCCACTTTCATCCATGGCATAGATGTTCTCTGGTATAACTCCTTTCGTGATAATCTCTGCTTCCACCAGATCGAACCAGTGGGATACGGCACTAGGATTTAAAGCTTGGGCACGTTGTGTATCCAATGGCTTGCTCCAATAGGTACGTATTTTGTCTCGGTTTCTATCAAGAAATCCTCGAATCCATTTCTGACCAACGGGGCTGTAGCTTGGTCCTATTCGAGCCTCGAGTAGTCTATTTGCATAGAGCTCAATCTCTTCATGAGTAAAGGGACGGCTTCGATCGGATGAGAGAGCCACTAAGTCTGCAATCATATTCTCCTCTATCAAGGTGAGTTTCTGCTTTGTTGCATTGAATGCAAGAATTGATTGCTTTCCATTTACTCTATCTGCAAGAGTAGAACGGCTAACACCAAATTCCTCAGCAATTTTGCGTAATCCACGTCGAATTTCAGGTGGCTTGTCCTTCTCTATAAGGTAAACCCGGGCTGCTTCCGCAACCTTGGATTCCTTAGCTTTTTGCTGACAGAGTGACTTGAGAGACTCAGACAATGCTCGTCTGACCATTTGAGTAGTAGATGGGGTGGGGTGCAAGAGTGTAGCAGCTACAACGACCAGATTAAAAATTGCAGCCACGGATTAAAGGTGTGACAAACCGATGTTTTGTCACACATTGTACATATTTCCATGAATAAATTGTACTTTATAACATATTCGTGCAACATAAATTCTAGGATTGTAGTTTAGGACCTGTACTTTATGGATACATAGTTCTTGCATTTTATCTGTGGCGAAAAGGATTGATATTGAGTTACCGGCATGTTCTGTCTGACTTGAAGTCACATGGTATCTTGACTATTTCATCGATAATAATTGCAATACAAAATATCACACCGTCAAATTTGAACCATAGTAAGCTATGATAAGTGTCTTATTGTGTAATTTTTTTAAAGTGTGTAGGATGGATGGTTGTGGTAAAAATGTTGAGTGTCCGAAGGAGGGGGGGTGTCCGAAGGAAGCCTCTTATACTGTACAGACAGGTATACTATTAAATTCGAACTCGGTTCAAGTAGTAAATATGAATTTTGCTTTGAAGATCGGATCATTCGAAATTTTCCTCCTGTCCATGTTAGTCTGGCCTCGTAAGCCTGCTGCTCATGCGTTTAGGAGTACGTCTCAGATGCTGAATGAAAGGGACCCGAGACAAACAAACGAAGATCAAAGACAAAGAGAGAGAGCGAGTTCTACATTTGGCCGAGCTTGTCTTTGTTTGTCGGAGCTTGCGCAAATGTTCGATCGCTCTTCATCCTTTTCATTCTGCTGCCACATTCCTGCGAGTCCATCATGTGGCCAGAAAATAAGTTTTCCTTTTCTTTTTACATTCAAGGGATTAGACTTATGGGTCCCTTCAAATAGGAACATGTCGGTGGATATTGACTGGAAAGGGGGAAACCCGAATAGGAACACGCAATGGCACTATAGTCTACCAAGGCTATGTAGAGTAGAGTGTCTCATCTTCTTCCGAAGATCCAGGTCATTCTACCGCATAGTGCACGTTGACTTTTGATCGGTGTGATCGATGCGCGCAGTCACGGGCATACAATGGGCACTTGTGCTCTAGGTCCGAGTTATTGAGGCTGCTGGATTAGAGGTCTACCTGAGACGAGCTATCAATTCCTGTCAGTTACGGTCCAGGCTTATGAATTAGCATATGGGCGGAAGACAAGTATGCACATGCGCTGCATCGACTCCGAGACAGAATTCGTTGAGACATGATTCCTGCTGCTGCTTCGTTCACATTATGCGACGCGCATCCTGTGTAATCCAACGCGAGTATAAAGGGTGGGTGACTTCAGTTATAAAGCGAGAAGATTAGCATATCGAGTCACTACGAGCGCTATTGATCTTAGGAATGGCTCGCATCTCACGATTTATTACTTTGACGACTGGCCTTATTGGACTACTATCGAGCGTAACGGCGTCAGTCATCCCAAATACAGATGATAATCGCCGAAGCGTGTTAAACGAAACATCTTCGGATACTTTTGAGTCTGCTGTGGTCACCATCGTTGCTGGAAAATTGCGCTATCTGAATAATTCGGGAGTGTGTGGTATGTATCTTTTCTTTTCCTATTTAATGGTCTTTAATGTATGAGTTCAGAATCTACACCGGGTGTTTACCAGGCTTCTGGTTACGCTGATTTGACGGTTTCGCAACACATGTGGTACGTAGTGAAACTCAGGCTCTAGAATTGTGACATTGATCATTGTGAAGGTGGTGGTTCTTTTCTGCAAGGAACAACCCGGAGACCGCTCCGCTGGCAATTTGGATCAATGGCGGGGTAGGTCTTCTCCATTGTTCTTACGCTCAAACTTATTGATACTCTTTCAGCCCGGAGCTTCGTCGATGCTGGGTTTATTCCAGGAAAATGGAGTCAGTCCTCTCTTCTTCCTTTCATTGGTAATTTCCGTACTGAATTGCGAACAGCCTTGTCGGATTACCGCGAACGGAACCGCATACACGAACAATACGTACTCCTGGAACAATAACGTAAACATGTGAGTTTCTTCAAGTTAATATTTGGGTGTGCCGATTACAGGACGCTTCCTTTTCACCAGGCTTTACATTGATCAACCGGGTTCGTATTGCTTTTTGAAGTATTGCATATATGCTAACCCATCCTCGTCACTGCAGTCGGAGTTGGCTATTCTTACGGTAACATGGAAGTATATAGTGCCGATCAAGCCGCGGATGCCGTCTGGAAGGCTCTTCAGATCTTCTTCAAAGATCCCAATTTCTCTCGGTTCTCAGGAAACGAGCTAGCTCTGTGGACAGAATCGTATGTTTCACGTGTCGAATGGTTTTGTGAATGTGTATTTGACTTTCATATTGCAGATATGGTGGTCACTATGGACCTGCATTTGCGAATCATTTCCTCGAGCAAAACGATGCTATTTCTAATGGCTCGGTTTCTGGCGTGTCGCTGAACTTCAAGACTCTCGGGATTGGCAATGGTCTCACAGATCCGCTTCACCAGTTTGCGGAATATGCAAATTACGCGTCTTCGAATCCATATAGGCCCACTGTCAATGAGAGTGTCATCGCTACAGCTAATAACTCGTTCTATGAGCAAGGCGGGTGCAGGGATCAGGTGATCATAGCGCTCATGTTGGTTGTTTCTCTGCTGACGCGCTGATGGTGCTCCATCTTAGATTCTAGACTGTTACGTAAATGGAACGGATAAGGCTTGCTCGGAAGCCGAGGTTTTCTGCATCGTCAATGTACTATCACCTCTCGCTGGTGACCGCGATCCGTACAACGTACGGGTATCAAGTGACGACGACTATCCACCTGACCCATCGCCTCTCTTGACAAATGAAACCTTTATGTACGTATCCTCCCCTTGCCCCGCTGACTAAAATTAAAGTCTTATTTCAGTAAGACAATTGGAGCGAAGAGCAATTGGACGATCGAAAATAATGACGTTTATTTACATTTCCTTTCGACAGGAGATTGGATGAGGAATTCTGCGCCGAAATTGGAAAATGTGATTAATCATGGTGTACGGACAGTCATATTCGATGGCGATGCAGACTTCATCCTCAACTATATGGGTGTTGAGGCAATGGTGAGTCTTCTTTCGTCTTGACCCGGCCTTTCTCTGAGATTTTCTAAGGTCGACAACCTAAACACGCAATATTCCTCTCTCTATGCTCAACAAGAGTTTGGAAACTATACTGTTGACGGAATCCCGGCAGGATTATACAAGAATGCAGGCAATTTCTCCTACATTCGAGTATTTGGTGCCGGGCACGAAGTTCCAGCTTATAATTATACGAATCTAGAGATAGGTCAAGCTGCACTACAGTTCTTTGAGCAGGCGATGAGAGGGGAGCCTTTGAGTTCTACTTGATTCAGCGACGCCATTGATTTCTCTGGCGTTTCTGTTTAACGTTTTGTTGATTATTTTCTACGCATCTACATAGTCGCTTTCGTTCCATCATTGAAATAAATTTTTAATGATAAAACTCACAAATGTCCGCCATCGATTAAGTTTATTCGTGGTTTAGCTCTTCAAAACGCAAGTTAAGGTAACAACATTTAAACACAGAATATTTTCGAAGGACAGATGTACGCAATCGCCCTGGTTTGAATACCTATGCACAATGGAAAGATTATAACCATTGCATTGGTAGAGATGCTAAGGTGGGAGATGATTCTCCGTAACAGTGTGCTACAGGCATCCTATAAAACAGTGAAAAGGAAGAAATGAGGGTCACGCAAACTTGAATGCGGATTATTTGTTTGGCCGAGCTTGTCGTTGTTTGTCGGTGCTTACGCGAATGTTGTGTTTTCAGGTTTTCAGGCCTCGCGCAACACTTCTGCAAGTACACCAATGAGACCAGAAAATGACCTGTCCTTTCCCTATCTGTTCAAAAGATTGGATTCATGGTCCCTTCAAGTAGGACGTTTTTTTGGTAGAAATCTACTGGTCTACTGGAAAGTTGAAACCCGAATCCGATCTTAATTCACGGAAAGGAACACGCAATAACAGTCTACCAAGGGTATGTAGAGTGTCTCATCTACTTCCGAAGATCCAGATCATTATCTCTCGTAGTGCACGTTGGCCTTCGATCGGTATTGCTTTATGCGCGCGGTCACGGACATGAATGGCCACTTGTGCCCTTGCTCTAGGGGTCCGAGTTTTCAAGGCTGCGAGGTTGAGCCTTACCTGAGCCGGGCTATCGGCACCCATCAGCCACGATCCAGGCTTATGGGTTGACATATGGAAGGAAGACAGACATGCTGTGCGCTACATCCCGACTCTGAGACAGAAGTCGTTGAGACATGACTCCTGCTTCGTTCACTCCTATCCCACTCGCATCCTGTGTGTCAGCCAACACTGGTATTAAGGATGGAAAACTTCAACTGGCTTTTTCCAGAACCTTCCCTCTCTTTGAGTTTCAGGAAACACCAACTTCCCCAATGGCTCGTCTATTACGACTCACTGTTCTAACAACTGCCATTCTCGGAATCTTATCCAGCTTCACAGCGTTAGCCATCCCAACCTCCAAGGTGGATCGTCGAAGCCCGCAGAATGAATCCACGGGTACCCTTGAGTCTTACGTGATTCCTATCGTTTCTGGCAAATTGCGGTTTCGAAATAACTCGGGAGTCTGTGGTATGTTCTCATTTCCATCTTTGCAGCAAACATTTTCCCTGATTGTGCCTTTTTAATCGTGCCTTCAAGAAACTACACCCGGTGTTTATCAAGCTTCTGGTTATGCTGATTTGACGACTACACAGCATATGTGGTACGTAGTACCTTACAGGTCTCGCCAGGCTGTATCATTGAATTTGTGCAGGTGGTGGTTCTTTTCCGCAAGGAATAACCCTGAGACCGCCCCATTGGCTATTTGGATCAATGGAGGGGTGGGTGTTTTCGGTATTTCCATTGGATTTATCTTATGAATTAATTTCAGCCCGGAGCGTCCTCGATGTTGGGTCTATTCCAAGAAAATGGAGTCAGTCCACTTCTCACTGAAGTGTAAATGATCTTCTGACTTTGCGAACAGCCCTGTCGGATTACCGCAAATGGAACCGCATACACGAACAATACATACTCTTGGAACAACAACGTTAACATGTAAGCAATTCACAAGTCATTACTAGGGCGCTTCACTTACAAAAATCTTCCCTTTCATTAGGCTTTACATTGATCAACCGGGTTCGTGATCGCCTTCTCTGAAATGCACGCGTATATAATTCATCCTTGCTTATGTAGTCGGAGTTGGCTATTCTTACGGAGAAATGGGCGTAAACAGCTCAGATCAGGCAGCAGATGCCGTATGGAGGGCACTCCAAATCTTCTTCAAAGATCCCAGTTTTTCTCAGTTCTCAAGGAACGAGCTTGCTCTGTGGACAGAATCGTATGTTTCGCGTGTCGAATCTCGGTATTATTGTGTAACTGAGCGTGGGTTTGTCGCAGTTACGGTGGACACTACGGTCCTGCCTTCGCATATCATTTTCTACAGCAGAACGACGCTATAGCAAACGGCTCAATTTCTGGCGTGCCGCTTAACTTTAAGACCCTCGGGATTGGCAATGGCATCACGAACCCACTTGTTCAGTACGCGGAATATGCAAATTATGCGGCTTCTAACCCATATAGCCCCACTGTGAACGAGAGTGTCATTGGTACTGCTAACAATTCATACCACGAGCAAGGCGGGTGCAGGGACAAGGTGCGTACTGTTCTTTCCGTCTACTGACCTTTCTGACGTATACCAGATCGTAAATTGCTACACGAATGGAACAAACGAAGAGTGCCGGAACGCCGAGATTTTCTGCGATGACAATGTTTTCTCTCCTCTTGCTGGTGACCGCGATCCGTACAATGTACGGGTTTCAAGCGATGATGACTACCCATACGACCCAACGCGTCTTCTAACAAACCAAACGTTTATGTACGTATTTCTTACTCCGCTGGTCTTCCTTGTTAAGAACTAACGGCACTTTCCAGGAAGAAAATTGGGGCGAAGAGCGACTGGACGTTCGTTAATGAAGACGTTTATTATCATTTCCTTTTGACAGGAGACTCTATGCGGAATTCTGCGCCGAAATTGGAAAGCGTAATCAATCACGGTGTACGAACAGTCATCTACGACGGTGATGCAGACTTCATTCTCAACTACAAGGGGGTCGAGGCAATGGTGAGACTACAGTCTTCTTGCCCCGATATTTCTCTGATATCCTTTCGAGGTCGACAACCTGAACACACAGTACTCCTCACTCTATGCGCAACAAGGGTTCGGAAATTATACCGTTGACGGAAACCCGGCGGGATTGTACAAAAACGCAGGCAACTTCTCCTACATTCGCGTATTTGGTGCAGGACATGAGGTTCCAGCTTATAATTATACGAATCTGGAGATTGGTCAGGCTGCGCTGCAGTTCTTCGAGCAGGCGATGAGAGGGGAGCCTTTGAATTCTACTTAAGGTTAGGGACATCGTCCATTTTTCTGTTGTGTGGGTTTTGTCGTTTGGGATTTTTTTTTTTTTTGTTAAGTAGGTTTGTAATGCTCATCATATCACGTGTACAATCATAATTGCTTTCTTTCGAAATTTGCGAAATTATCATTAAGTGAATCACCTCTTCAATAGGGTGACGCTGCTGCTCAAGATCACATTAGAGGATGCACCGCTCGGCAGATTCGAAGAACTGGGAGGAAAAAGTCTTCTGTGCGGGGGTTGTCGGTGGTCTCATATTTCGCGTTCGGGTTTCACAGGGGGCAAAACAACATATCAACGACGTTGATATAACCTTTGATATCCTTATTGATATTTAATATATCAGCTGAGTTGAAATGTGTATTGATATTTGAAGTATCAGCGGGGTTGAAATGCAAATCGATATATAAAATATCATCACGTGTGATATCCTTATCGGTATTCTTATTGGTGCCTGGCATGGCCTATAAAAAATCCGTGCCACTTTTTCCCGGGCGGAGTTTTAAATACTTTCCATTTATAGTAACTAGCGTCGATCTTCATGTCCCACTTTCCGGTTCCCCACTAAATCCCTTGAATATGTAGTTCCACAGAATTTGAGTTATTTGTCCCTTCCTTTCAACATGAAAAGGCTTGGAATAACTATCTGATGTGAAATATACCAAATCCGAATTGATTGTAGGTGATATTCAGGCAGAATATACATAACTGTTTTCACTTATGTGTCACATGATCTTATTTTGGCTTTTTTGCACGACCATATCTTCCTCTGAAAACACTTATAAAACTCCTTTAAAACTGCTTGGACATGATGTATGTATGTATTAGGGTGGTTCTGTCAACTATATGCAAAACAAATCGACATACTGGTGGAGAGATTAGCATATACAGTAGATACAGCAGCATATATGCTTCCTAGCTCAATGAATTCAGGCTTTCTTGTCATATTTCTTTCAGATATATAAATCTTAATGAAAAATAAAGATTTTGTTAAAAAAAATTCTCAAGAAGTGTCATAGTTATTTATATATGTGTCAAAAATCACCGTATCTTGGAATCTGTTGGACAGTTTTTGTAATTTTTCTTACCACCTTGTTCAGAGTGTTGAAAAATAATTTTTGGACATTTTTTCAGATTTTTTGTAAAGTTGTGGAAGGGAGGACGGACCCTCGAATCTTAAAACAAAAAGTGGAACAGGTGAATCCGTGTCGATCGCCGCTTAGCCATGGAAGGGACCGTGGGAATGTCACGGAAATTACATAGGCCGTGCCAGGTACCATTCTTATCGATATCTGTATCGATATTCTTACTGACATTTAAAATATCGCAAGAGTTGATATTTTTATCGATATATAAAATATCACCACGTGCAATATATGAAATATCATCATGTGCAATATATAAAATATCAACACACTTGATACTTAAAATATCGCAGACATTGATATGCTTACCGATATTTAAAATATCAATGCACATGATACTTAAAATATCACAGACATCGATATTCTTATTGAAATTTAAAATATTATTGCACTTGATACTTAAAATATCGCAGACACTGATACATTGATTGATATTTTACAGGGAAATTCATAAAAATCTGGACACGTGCCAAATTGCCAATTTCGGCCCCTTCAGTACCTCAGAACACAAAATAAATCATATCTCACTCAAATCTTGACCGTTTCGCGTCATCTAAGTTGCTACATTCATGCCCCGATCGTTCCGTCCGAACTGTAACAAACCCGAGCAAAATCGGGCAATAATTGACCCCGAAACGACGCAAACTGTCGTTTTTTCATGTATTCCTCATGTACATTTTTTCCTGCACTCAATTTGGGTCTGCAGCACCCACAAGTGTCTCAGAATGCTCAGATGGAATAACTGTGAATTTAGGGCCTGGATTGGATTTGAGATGTATTTGAAGGTGCATGTGCCAGTCTGGGGGCATGCCTGGAAGGCAGAAATGCCCCCTCATCCCTCAAGCTCCCCATGCCCTAGAAAAAATATCTGAAGCCAAATTCATACATGAAAATTCATTCCAGGCCTATTGAAAGTGATCTGAGTACTTCTCATGTCTGCTATGAGGATTGGTGCATTGTTTGAGGTGGGGGAGACAGGGCATATGCACCATGCTTCCCTGCCTTTCCCCAGCTTCCCAGCATATCCATTTGATCTGGGAAAGGCTCAGATACATTTAAATATACTCTAAACAAGTTCCTATGCATGAATTTGGCTTCAGATATTTTTTCTAGGGCATGGGGAGCTTGAGGGATGAGGGGGCATTTCTGCCTTCCAGGCATGCCCCCAGACTGGCACATGCACCTTCAAATACATCTCAAATCCAGGCCCTAAATTCACAGTTATTCCATCTGAGCATTCTGAGACACTTGTGGGTGCTGCAGACCCAAATTGAGTGCAGGAAAAAATGTACATGAGGAATACATGAAAAAACGACAGTTTGCGTCGTTTCGGGGTCAATTATTGCCCGATTTTGCTCGGGTTTGTTACAGTTCGGACGGAACGATTGGGGCATGAATTTAGCGACTTAGAGCCCGTTCGGCTGCATTTCAAGATCCAGTCATCCCCGCGAAAAAACGAGATCATGATCCCGTTGGATCATGATTTGCAGATGCAGCAGAGGTAGCTGTTCGGCTGCACTTTGCCGGACTTTACACAACCGAGTCCGGTTGCGATTTTTCCCTTTTTTGGACTCAATCTGAAAATCCCAACCTCATTCCAGTATCTCATCCACCCATCACAACTCAACCACAAACAAATACAGTAAAAATGTCAAAAATAATCTACTCATTGGGGCCTATCGTCTGGTGGTAAAAACTTAATTTTCCCATGGTTGAAATGTAGCGCTATGCCCCCTCAGCAAAAGTGAGGGTTCTTGAAGTTGGCCATGAGAAAAATCTCATTGAGAACTCCCACGACCTCTACCATAATCTCGCAAATGGTCAGATTGCGGTAGAGTCAGATCATGATCTGATCCAGAAACGCAACCGAACGGGCTCTTAGATGATGCGAAACGGTCAAGATTTGAGTGAGATATGATTTATTTTGTGTTCTGAGGTACTGAAGGGGCCGAAATTGGCAATTTGGCACGTGTCCAGATTTTTATGAATTTCCCTGTAATGGATAGCTAGAGGCTGTAGGAGCATAGCTTGCATTTTTTTTAAATTTTATCTCGAGTTTGAAAATTTTGCTCAGAAGAAATTGAAATGAATATTTAAATATGTAATTAAAAAATCATTTATTTTATTAGTGATCCCATCAAAAATAACCGAAAAAGGATAGTTATATAATACAGAGCGTCGATCATTCCCATACCAAGAAGTGTTAAGAAGAATTCCGTTTGCAATGACAAATACAAAGAAAAGCAACAACAAGAAGGGTAAGAAACACCAAGAAAGATACCAAGAAGAAGGGGAGTACGAAGCGAAATATTTACTGGACGACAGAGTAAATACTTGTTCTTCACCGTTGTGATAGAATCCAAAGGTTCAACATCTATTGCGATCGTCTTGCACGCAAGGGTCTTCACGAAGATCTGCATACCTCCGCGAAGACGGAAGAGTGCTTCGCGCACTTCATCTGCTTAGGAACAGGGGCTAGGGTAGCCTCGATTTTTTATTCGATTTTTTCGGTATTTGTTTTTAAAATTGAAATTTTGATGGCCCATCAAAAACCTCTGATTCACACGTATCTTTGTTACTTGTATTACAGAAAAAAAATTGTCCGGGTCAGAAACTCAAAATTGCGGTCTGTACCGAGTTGTCGGCATGTGCTGCTCTGCACCATAGTCCAGCTGCTGCAATATTAATGTCGATCGAGAGACCCGACTTGAGTAGTTGGATTAAGTATATGGAAACACACCCGCAGAAAGCTATAAATTATAAACACTAGTGGTGATCATTTTACAGAGATCATGTCGGAATACTTGATTATCAAAATACGTGTACAGTAAGAAGGAAGTCATTCATCACAAGATTAATGCAATATACACTATACAGGACTCGAAGGAAGAGACGTGATCTATTCGGACATCCACGACCTGGAACTAATTCTGCAGGATGTTCCAAAGTCTGTCCCAGGTGACGCAACCTCCGAGTGTATCGTTGTCGAATTCCTCGTCCAGTACAGGTTTCCCACGCATTACCACCTTTCTAGCGTCTAGGAAGTCGTTCTTTCTCTTCAGGCCATCAGCAAACATACTCTGTAAGTGTTTCACCCAATCCAGAGCCACCGATTCGTAGAACGCTTGGAAATTAAGTGTAACCGATTGGAGTAGCCAGCCGCGTTTTAGCCCGGCAAGTGTGATATTCCGCGTGTCGAACCAGTCCGAAAAGATGGACTTGTCAACCTCCTTCCCGTCGGAAAATCGACATCCGATCCAGGATATAACGTAGAAGAATGATTCCCAGTCGTATCGTTCCAGGTGAATGGGAGGCGGATCGGATTCAAGCAGCTCATATGCCATGAATGGTCGAGTCCCTGAGCGTGAGGCCGTGCGTTCTTCGGCCGGTAAACTGCGCATCTCAGCAAGATCATAGTCAATGAGGACGCCGCAAATCGACCCATCATTATAGTAGCGAACCATACAATTGTCGACGCTGACATCGCGGTGGAGAATGCGTTTCTCGCAGAAGAACAGGAAATGGTGGACTGAGTTTAGTGTTAGTTTGGGCTCATCGCGGAAACAATAGGGGACTCACCGAGCACCAAGTCACGCATTGCCTGTTTGAAATCGTCCACTCTGGTCACACTTTTCAGAGGCACCAGGTACTCCATGACGATGGAACGACAGACACGATTGACTTTGTTGAACTCTTTTCTGAATTCTTTGTCGTTGCGCATTACCCTCCATCTAAAAGAATGCATCTTCTTAAGATCGTCGATTTCCTTCGCCAAGTAGACCATCGGGAGACTATCTTCCAGTTTTCTGTTCCCGTACTTCCTCTTCAACTCTGGATCGGCATCGAGCTTTTGTAGCGCTTCCCGTCCTGCCCTCAGGATCTTATCCTCCGCACATCGCCTCTTCAGAGGCCAACTGATTTTGACGGCATATACCCTATTCGGTGCATCTTTGTCCAAGGTATTGCACGTGGCGAAGAATACGGAGCTTCCGCTGGTGACCAAGCCATATGGAGGCTTCCTACCGCATGGACCGTGCAGACGAATAGTGTGCTTTGGAACGATCAGGTCATATCTATGTTTTCCCAGCCGATTCTTGAACTGTTCATCCGCATCGTCTGAAACAGTTACTCTGGTCCCTCCCCCCTGGTGTTCCGCAGCATCTGAAAGCCCCTTCTCGCTGGATTTGGTCTCAGCCTCTCTATCGCCTCCATCGGAAGCCAACTGTTGAGACTCAATGGGAGGAGTCGGAGGTGGGCCTATTTCGGATTGTTCCTCGAGATCCTTCTGTTGACCTTCCTCAATATAGGACTCTGTATAAACCAGAGAACCCCCGCCATCCCTTCCGGACATGTCTTCAATGCTTCCGTCACGAGCATCTGCCCAATCAATATGTCGCTCCTCCGATACATGAGTGAGAGGCGAAGAGCCCATGCCCAAATCGCTTGAATTGAGGCATTGATTTTTACTCTCTTCGGATAGCGATGAGGGTGACGAATTGTAGCAGATAGACGAGTTGGTCGCATCTACTGCTCGCAAGTCCTTGAGAAAACCACGCTGCCAAGCCGTCATACAAGCCAATGATTTGAGGAGCAGAGTAAATTGGTACAAGTCTTCGACGAAGTTGAGTTCTGTTGAGTATATGGGAGGACCAGCGCGATCGTAGTATGCCATTATTAGTGTGCCATCTGTTATAAGGCATTCTATGACATGACGACGATTCGTAAGGGCCGACAACTGGTCCACGGCGTATTTGGCCCCGCAGACTCGAAGATCGGTGCGCATCTCTGTGTCCTCCAGCTTCGGTCTCTTTCGACTACTCGTCTCTGATTCCATTTCCTCCAGCAATGCGCGTTTCCCGGACGAACGTGAGGCTTCTGTCGACGATGAAATGCTTTGCATCATTAAATGAGAGGATGAGATTCCGCCTTTGTTTTTCGCTGAACCAGCACGTGGCTTAACCTTGCTGCCCCGAGGTTTACGTTTAGTGGACAGTGTGTGAGCGCTCAGTGGAATACCAGAATTCTCGGAGTTGAAAGTCGAGCCAGCGTTCGAGAATGAGCCGCCAAAAAGTATCTCGTGGAGCCTCTTCTTGAACTCGGCAACGATTTGGACATCATCCCAGCCCCATGAAACGAAGGGTTTAGTAGCATTCTTCTCGCCCCCGTTCTCATTTTCTACGTCCTCGTCCTCGTTTTCCACGTCCTCGTCCTCATCTTTGACACCATCATCCTCTCTCTCAACTTCCTTGCCCTTCTTCTCGTCCCTTCTAGGAGGCCCGCTCTTATTGTAGTCCTTCCAGCGTCCGTTGATGACGTTCTTGTGATCCTTCGGCACAGCAATGACATCCGGTTTTCGTTTGCTGTTGTACACTCCATCGATATACCTGGGGTCGCTCCGGACGAAAAGAATATTCGATTTCTCGATTTCTCCGATGATGTGGTTTGCTAGATCGCAGAACGGTCCGTACCGATCCATCTCATTCTTCACTTTCTGGCAGAAAGTCTCCCGTAAATCCAGCACCTTTTGACTCTGAGCGAGAGCTTTAACCTTTTCATCATTCCCTTCAATTGCCCGCATCTTTGCTCCCAGGCCCTCGAGGAAAACCTTCATCTCGATAGTCTTCGCCCCGGAAATATCGTGTCTGACGTACCGATCGACGACTGGAACAGTGGCTTCAAAGGAGACATCCTGGCTATAAGCAGAGAGTCCACGAGACCATGGCGTAGAATGGAAGCTGGAGACAGCAGATGCAGAGGCTAGTACATCAGCACCAGACATTGTGAATGGTGAAAGTCGTGAATGGTGAAAGTCAACAACAGCGACACACCAACCACAGATGCGTCCATCACCACAGCAGATCACGTGCATAAAACGTGACCCCCGTGCCACGGCGGGCAAAATAGAATATCGGAGGGGGCGCTATTTTAAATTATTTTTTTGCCGATACAGGAAAATACCATTCCTTTAAACACCAATTACAAACTTGCCCCCAGGTCTTTCCACACACAACTTTTCTACAATTAAAGTACATTTTCATGGAGTATACTATAGGAGACACATGCTGATTATTTTCTAAGCCGGAAGGTGTGCTAGAAAAATAGATATGGACCTGGAAAGAAACAAGGGCTCCTGTCACGGAAAACGACTCCTTTGAACACCTTGTGACGTAATGTCACGCCAATATCAATTACACTCCGGTTGTAATGAGTTGCCGAGATATCCTATTTTGTCAGCACGCCGATCATTTTGACTATCACACTCTTGAGATTTTCTTACAATATTAATTGATTGAGCAGCAGTTTCTCCCTGAAACTTGGAGTGAAAGTAGAATATGTAGCATACTTTTAGAGTATCAGGTTATCCATACAGTTAAATAGCAGGGGAAATTGCAGGAGGAATTGGTTTCGACTCAGGTCTGTGAATTTCACCAAATATCCGCACTGTATAATTTTTCTAGACTCAACAGCTTGCTCAAACTTCTTGTAAGTTTGCAGACTTAGTGATACATACTATCCTTTAGTACATGCATTTTTCTGAGTTGATAAGTGAAGAATTGAGTGAGAAAAGTCATGGTGTTCAAAGGAACGGTACTGTTTAAAGGACCGGTATTTTCCTGTATTTTAAATATCGATAAGCGTCCCGGCTGCGCCGATACTTATAATATATTTCACGTGTCGATATTTTAAATATAAATTAGGATATCCCCATCCGCGAGATATTTAAAAAATCCTCTTACTGATATTTTTATTGATATTTAAGATATCGACTTGGTGTATATTTTAAATATCAATCAAGATATCTACTTAGATGATATTTTAAGAATCAATAAGGGTATTGCCAGACCGGATATTATAAATATTGGTTGGGTAGATATTAAGCGGACGATGAACAGGTGACGGGCGGGCAATGAGTGGGCAATGAGAGGGCAATGAGAGGGCAACGGGCGGGTGATGGGCGGGTGACGGGTGGGCAATAGGCGAGCAATGGGCAGGCGATGAGAGGGCAATGGGCGGGCGATGAGCAGGTGTGCAGTTGAAGCTTGTATGCGGTCAGTAAGGGCGAAGATGAACCTGTGTCCATGAGAGATATTGAGCCGCTGTTCTAGTTGCTACAATGGAGACGAGCCTGTATGCGCAGATAAACTTACTCGTTCATTCTGAATTATAGATACAGTGTTCGCAGAGAAGAACATGCCAGATCTAGGGCATGAAGTTAAAGATTTCGCTGTTTACCATTGGAGGCTGACAAATTGGAGGAAATAAAAAAGAAGATCATCAGTCCGGAGCTTGAGTGTGGGGGACATCATTGGTACGTCCTTACCTTTCACCGGTACCTGAACGTCTTACTAGGCGAATACTTTTATATCTCTTCGGTAACTCAAACGTGCTACCGAACGATTCCGTATCCGTGTGTCTGTACTTTGTCAATCCAAAGAGAGCACTGGAGGGATGGCAGGGACGCGCTCAGTTCGCTCTTGTCATCTTGAATCCCACCGACCCCACCGTCTACACCGTTTCTCGTACGTCTTGCACTTCCCCTACCATCCAAATAGTCATCGCTTTTTGCATGTCGGGGCACGACCCAAATCAGACTGATAACCAATGCTATCCCTAGATGCCCACCATCGTTTCATTGCTGAGGAGTACGGTTGGGGTTTTACACATTTCAGCAAGTTGAGGAAGCTGTCTACTATACAAGAGGGTTACAGTTGTCCCACAATTGAAGATGAGACGGCAGATGTTGGTGTTATCGTGTGTGTCCTAGAGGACCCAATGGAAGTGTTATGGCACAACTTTGTATAGTTCATTTTCCCATTTATGCATTGTAGCTTTGCACGATTCTGATGCCTTTGTGTGGCTATGACTCAAAAAAGGAGACGGTATATGTTGGCTTAAAGAATCAGGGTGCAATATGTTACATGAACTCATTGTTACAGTCAGACCTATAACTAACCTTCCACACCCCTTTCACGTCAGGAACAACTGCTTGTCCACCGAGTTTACCTGCAGTAATGACTTCGATTGACACACAAACAACTTCATTTGCAAGTAGCGAAACTTGGGCAACCATGCTGTTCACGGTTTCCTAACAATTCACCCTGCGCATCTATATCGACAACCTTGGACAAGTTTCCGTGCGCTGTCAGGCCATAAATGTATTACATAATAGCCAATATCAAATTCGTCAAGCATAACAGGGCATTATCACAGAAATTATCAAAGACTCGTAACGTGTTGATTCAATAGTCATGCCTGCTTATTGTACCATTCCTCTTGCAAATTATCAAAAGTTACACGTCTAGCAGGAATATTAGCCATTATACTACAGAATAAAGTAATAAATAACATACCGGATTGTTCGAGAAATCAGATGCTCTCCTAAGAACCACTCAAACTCTACCCACTCAATTTTTATAGAGGTGGTCGTCTCTACCCATATTCTGTAACCAAGACAGCATCAGATCTCTAAAAAGCATATGAATATCAGTTAAATACCTAATAGGTGATGAAATTTTGACAGTACGATTCAGCGAACACAATCCTCGAAGGCGATGTAATAGAAGACGTAGGCTGGGAATGACTTTGATTGTATGAAGAAGCATGATGAGAAGCTGCAGGAAATAATCCCGCACATTGATAGTCTTATATATATAATATGCTCCAAGATGTGCCTCGAAACTGGTACTAATATAATTCCAATTGAATAAGTATCTTCTAGCTTTATGCGAAGGTTTCAGGGTATAGATAATAGATAGAGCAGTGATAGTAGGCTATCTAGATCGTATAAGTGATAACTAAAAAGAAATATAATATAACTAAATGAGGTATTAATTAATTGCTTGGCATGTGCAAAGGAGGCAGTGCATGAATAAGCAAAATAGCCTAAAACAGTATAATCTACATCAGAGAGAGCAAAGGAGGCAGTGCGTAAACAAGCAAAGTTGCTTAAAAGAGTATAATTGATACTGGAAAAAGCAAAGAAGGCAGTGCGTAAATGAGCAAAGTACTACCAGAATTGTATAAATTAAAATGCAAATGAGCAAAGAAGTAGCGATCAAAGGGCAAAGTGTACTAAAAATAAATGAATCTAGTACAAATATAGAATATTAATTAGTACCAATAAGGATGTAATATAACTACGTATAGATAGAAATGACTCATACCTGTAGCACAGCCACCATCCTGTAAAGTATATAAGAGCGGCCTCCCTTGCCCTCAACAAGAGAATAAGAAGTGCCCCCCGAGCAACAGTTTACCTTCAGAACAGTCTGAAACACCCTGTGTGATCAAGAATCAGCTAAGACTCAGTGCTCTTAGCTTACTAAGTAAAATCAGTGATACTCTAGCAGCGGTAACCAGTCCCTCAAGAGTAATCTCATCTCAAGAAACAGTTTAACAAATCCCGTGTGATTAAGAATAAGAATTAGCTAAGACTCAGTGTACTTAGCTTACAGACATATTGAGTGATCAAGCAATTGCCTTGAGCTTAATATAGCCTAATATAGCAGATAGCCACTACTTACCAAATAAGTACTAGTATTGTTCTGATTAGATTCATAGCTTCCTTTGCCTAAACGAACACTGGGTAAACTATCCGATTGCATAAACAATCCGATTGACCCAGCGAGCAGTGTGTTTGTTGATTATACTAGAATAACTAGGTTTTAATCAAATACATTTACTGCACGACAGCGCGACAGCCTTCATGACATTCAAAATCGAACACACTTGGTCAGTGAGGTTGCTTGCCATTTTCTGCGCGACCCTGGTGAGTACCATTGTTGCGAATAGGTTCTTCAAATAGAACACTTACGTTCACATTGCAAGTCAAGTCTGCCCAAATGCCCTGAATGCCTTGCGCTTGTAATGGTGGACAGGAGAATCGTGTCCTGTTTGCTTAGCTTCACGAGGTAGAGAAAGGTGAGGGTTCTATGTTCCTCAAAGTCTATCGGGTACATTATGTGGTATGGTATTAATGTAGGTGTGTAATGATAGAATGGAATCGAAGATGTTGGACAACTCCCTACACTCTATCTACACACCCACTCATCACCCTGCCATCGCCCTTTGAAATCTCAATTTCTATTTATACATGTACTAGTGGTCCATTATTGACAGACTCTTTGACGGGACTGAGTTATGACTTGGTATAGGACCTTGATGCTGTATTTGCCCTTACTGACTGCATACAGGCTTCAACTGCACACCCACTCATCGCTCTCTCATTGCCTGCCCATTGCCCACTCATTGCCCTCTCATTGCCCGCCTGTTGCCCTCCCATTGCCCACTTATTGCCCGCTCAATATGTCTTCAAATGATATTTAGAATATTGACTTTGACGATATTCTTATCTATATTTGAAATTTCGGCGAGTTTGATATCTTGACCTATGTTTAAAATATCAGTAAAGCAATATTTAAAATATTGATTTACATATTATAATCCGACCGATATTTAAAATAACCTTAGACCGATATCCTTATCGATATTTAAAATTGCGTTATGTGAAAGATACTTTAAATATCGGCTCAGCCGGCATGCTTACTGATACTTAAAATAAATGCTCGAAAAATATTTAAAATACAATCCCCGCTGATATCCTATTTTGCCCGCCGTGTGCGTGTGGTTGGCTAACCGACTACGTGCAATGCCTGTGACCGTGACGTTTTACCTGCAACACTGACATGACAATGCTCAATGCATCATGCACCGGTTGTAATGTACAGCTAGAAATCAAAAGCCCTACAGTGACCGTGTAATGGTAATCACACTGACATATTCCATTAAAGAACAAAATTCATGTATAGTCTATTCGTAGCACCTGTGGAACCCACGCTAGCTTATGAAATTAGACGGGGGATGTCAGCTCGTGCGCGCTTCTAGTTTGGCCTCATAATGAATTTTCCCATATACTGAGCTTAATACTGTGTCCTGCAATTTAAAGACTTAAAAAAATTACTATAAGTCGTTATTGCTTATATCCTGTGTGTGTCAGAAGAAATTGACTTATTTGGCATGCGGATCCAGAGACGCTACAACCCAATAAATTCCCACAAACATCAGACATGGAAAGACAATTCGATCGAACATATTATACACGCACACACTATTGTCCCTGGGGCTCGACATTACTAGGACAAATCAATACACCAATATGCAGGTTCTGTGAATGGGCACATGAGGAAGCATGGATACTGCAGACATGGATACTCGAGGACGCAGTCAATCATATGCTTCGAAGTGACCTGTATTCAATTCGAACCAACCACCATTGGTCGACGGTTGCAGAAACAACTCAACCATTGTTCACACCTACACTAAATGCATACTTGCACGAAGTTATGGTTTGGACAGGAAGGGGGTTACACTACATTGCGAATTCAGGTGTAATTGCATGGACAAGAAGATCGATACATTACCAGCTATGCCGACGAGTGGCAATACAACTCGACTGGCCAATACATGCGGAAGCTACAAGAGAACATCAAGCACTATGCAATAATCTATTTGGCAACATAGTGGCACAATGGAAATCGGAGCAGAATCAACTACCGGGGATGATAGCATTGGAAATCTCTCAACCGAGGGAACAGATCAACGGGGCGATCTTAACCTTCGTCATGGAAGGGATCAGTGGCGATCAGGTGCAAGGAACGGAGATACGGATACCCGACGGATATCGCCGAGCGACAATCTGGCGGACTGGGTTACCTGCCATGGTACAGGCAGAACCATATAGGCCCGCTGCTCCGGTGATTGATAATCGAGCTAATCCTATTGAGGGAGGAAGCCCGAGTCAACCAAGGCAGCCGAACGGCCCAGCAGCACCTGCAGAAGATGAAGACATGGCAGACTGTTCGAGTTGCTGTGCATGACATCATAAGGAACATTTGAGAAGGACGGCTGGGGCAATGTGGAAGGCACGGAGCTCCGCACAAGCCACAGGATTGGACGATGATGGCGTGATTGCTGTGCATTGACCAGATATGAAGTCATATCGAAAGTCCTAGAAGGATTGCGGGGAAGATTGGAGATGCATCGCCACCCGATTGGAGATTGCAGGGTATCGGACAAGATAGGGGCTGTGCTCGGAAGGATCAGGAGGCTGTGCCTGAGGGAGCCCGGGTAACTCAATAGATAGAAGCTTCGGGTATAAATAGGCCAAGCGAGGGTGGCTATGTCCCTCAGCAAAATTCTTCTGTACTAGTGAATACAAAGAAGCCCTACAAAGCTTCTCTTCTTCACTACCACTCTTATCATCGGTACTAGTGTCCGGCCGGTCTCTTGACCCCGACTAAGTACTGTTGCTACCCTGCTCTACAAAGCACCACCTTGCACTTCCCATCGCTTATCAAGACAGACTGCGAATACTGCCGGAGTGAGTGGACTTGTTCTGGTGCGTTGATCGTGTTGATCAGTCAATCAATATCGGTCTGCTGATCCAATCCGCACTGGTCCTAACAGTGTGACCAAGCATCTGACACATCGCGCGAGTGATCGCTGCTCCATCGCTTGGCATGCCGAGCTCTCCCATCGTTGCCAAGGGTGCCGATCCCCTCTCCCTTGGCAACAATGGGAGAGCTCGGCATGCCAAGCGATGGAGCAGCGATCACTCGCTGTCAGGCCAGGATATTGCCTGGACATAAACAATCGTAATATTGGCACGCTTTACACTATCGGAAGCAAGAACATAGTAGGACATCAGAAAGGATAAACAAGAAATATCGGATGTCGCAGTAACTCGTAATTCTGCACACAAGTTAGCAAATCGAAAGCCGATGGAAAGTGCCAAGCTTACTATCAAGCGTTGAGCACAACTCGTCTAGTAACAAGCACCGGTACCCACTCGACCCACTCCTCCTCGATCATGATAGTCGTCTCCACAAATACTCTTCGTGCTATTAAGCATAAAGATCGCAAAGTGTCGAGAAAGTAACTCACTGAATCGGGTTAGAGGAAGCGCGACGATACACAAAAGTCAGCCTGAGAAGTTCAGAAGCGTGGCAGAGCAGATGGTGAAGTCGTGCACGAAGTCGTGAAGGTGGCATTAGAACAAAGAATTGCAGAAAAGGAACTCGAGCGGCGATAGATAAACAAACCATTCTTTATATGGTCACGCTCTAGAAGCAGAAATGAAGGTTCAAGAACCACCGGTTGCACCATTCATTTGGTCTTATCTGAGAAGCCATCCGATACATCGCTCTGGAAAAACCAAAGACCACAGTCCAGATACCAAAAACCAAATAAGCCCAAACTGGGTAATTGATTATATCATCCATCAGGTCATCGATTATATCATCCATCAAGTAATCGATTATATCATTCATTAGGTTATCGATTATCTCATCCATCAAGTAATCGATTATATCATCCATTAGGTCATTCATCAAGTCATCGATTAGATCATCGATCAGGTCATCACCTTGAACCATATTCTGGACTCATCAATTGATTCATTGATGGCACATCATTCATCAAGTAACTCATTGATGCGCATCATTCATCAAATAACTCATTGATGCACAGCATCTATCAAGTAATTCATTGATGCACAGCATTCATCAAATCATGCATTGATGCACATCACTCATCAATTAATTCATTGATGCGCATCATTCATCAAATAACTCATTGATACATTGATACATATCACTTGATTTGGAGTATTTGATGCATAGCTTTGGAAGGAGATATCAAATTTTGATGATGTGGTTGATGCAGATCTATTTTTAGCTTATGCTGTGGATTATGTAAATTGGTCTTGGAATTAGTATTTAAGGACCAGCATGTAGCCCCCCAGAGGAGCATAGAATTAACTCCCCATAGAATTAACTCCCCATAGAATTAACTCCCCAGAGAATTAACTCCCCATAGAATAACTCACCAGAGTTCTCCCCCAGAACAAGACAAGCTCACATCACTCTGTGACCTCTTGTCACACCATTTGCAAGTCAAGTCAAGGTTTCGTCGCATACAGTTGACCACAGCTTAAGACTGGGTAACTGCATTGCTCAAGGACTAGTTTGGTACTAGTCAAAGGTATTGTATCGCCTCTGTTCCAATTGGACATTGGTGATAAACTCCCTCTCAAAGTCGATATCTAATAACTCGAGACTTCGAGTGTGTGTGTCCCTCTAGACATTGACATCTATTCTGCATAGCTTGTCATTGCCTACCTCGGTGTGGACAATTTAATTGCTCCTCACCCATTGTGACCTATCACTCGCTTTCAAGAGAATTGGATAAAGACTCATCTCTCACTCACTCTACCTCTCTACTCAAACTTGAGTCTCTCAACCCTCCAACTACAACAAGTTGCCCATAGCTTCAACGAACAACTGGGAAGACTACCCGCCTAGATAATTAGACCGGTTGACTCAGTGGGAGTGTACTTGGTTATTCAACAGCCAATACCATCCCAGCACGACAAAACTTGGTGACCACCGCAGGGCAGCTATTCGATAGTTGTGGTTATAACCATATCAAGTTTTACCATCATCGCTCATCGATCAGAGCAAAGAAGAATTTTTCGCTAAGTCATTTGCATTGTTATCATGACCACTGACAGTGCTACACAGACTACCAATCATGAGGAAGAAGTTCCCTCGACCAATCAGACATCGTTATCGGTTCTAGATATGCCATACTCGACCTCGAAGAATGCTCCCAAGACATTCACAGGACATTTCTCAGAAGTCAAGGCCTTTCTAGATTATTATGAACAATTGTGTTCTAAGTACAATGTCACGCTTGACACAGACAAGTGCAAGACCATCACTCGATACTGCTCGAGGCAGGTAATCCAGGTGATCGAAGGTCTTAATGATTTCGCTATACCCAATTGGAAGAATCTCAAGACTCAACTGCTGAGGCTGTTCGATGCCCAGCTCAATGAGAAGAGATATACAAAGATGGATCTCAAGAGATTCATGTACGCTAATCGAGACTCGAGAGTCAAGAGCTGGAAACAATTTACGCAGTATTCCAGAGAGTTTACC
This sequence comes from Inonotus obliquus, assembly GCA_032164295.1. NCBI lineage: Eukaryota > Fungi > Basidiomycota > Agaricomycetes > Hymenochaetales > Hymenochaetaceae > Inonotus > Inonotus obliquus. The sequence goes on along the minus strand of JAJHTX010000006.1, from coordinate 344,372 downwards.
AAGATAGGAGGATGGCTATTCGCTCACAAGAAAATAACCAAGGAGGAACAGGCTACCTATTTTTGGAATGGACTCGATGACTACACTCGAGCACACCTAGAGAATCGACTCTTACTAAAGGATCCAGACCATGACATGGCTGAACCTTTCAATTTGGAGCAGATATGGAATGCTGCAGAGTCAATGTTGAATGCAGACAGGTTCGACATGATTGATGGGGAGGAAAAGAAGGAAACTCCAAACCCATTCAGAGATGAACCTGAAGATGACCTCGGAAGTAATGAGAAGGAAGATGAGGATGAGGTCAAGATCGTATCCGATAGGATAAGGGAAACTCAGTCTCCAAAGATCGGCAAGACTGATTCGAAGTTGAGAAGAGCTCAGGATAGGGTGAAGAAGACAGAACCTGATGAGGTAGAGAAGCTGATCGAACAAATGTCGAAGCTCTCCATATCAGATCCGAAGTATGGTCTTTTGTACTACAAGGCAGTCAAACTCGACCCTTTAGTTGCACAAGCCATTCGTTCTCCAGATCTTAGGTCCAATAATCGTGTTGAGACTCAGCCAGATCAAGAGAAGAATAAACCTTGAGGTGGAAACATCGAGAGAGCTCCCTATCGTAATTGTTTTGGATGTGGACAAATGGGACATGGACTTCGAACATGTTCAGAGGTGAAGAACATTGTTTCCCAAGGAATTGCCAAGTTTGATAACTCAGGGAAACTTTGCATGGGAAATGGAGAAGTGATCAGGCGAGCATTTGGAGAATCATTAGTCCAAGCTGCTAAACGCCAACACTCAGCAGAAAGCAAGGTCAACTTTATCACATGTCAATCCTCATCGGAAACTAGCGAGACATTATATGCGCACCCAGAAGAAGATGAGATTGGATATCCGATAACTCGTTCTCAGAAGACAACCAATCACAAGCGCAAGGATGTAATGGAAAGACCCATTCAGTCAAGACCATCAAGGAGAGCAGAACCAGAAGTTGTCATCGATCGTATACCTCGAAAGTCGCAAGCAGAGACAATCAGTCCACCAGCCAAGACTCAGCCAAGTGTCAAAGATATCACTATGACTAATGAGCAGTTGGTACAGAAGATTGACCCAAGGAATAGTTCGAGAGTATCAACTAGCAAAGAAGAACCTACGGGAGACAAGTCGCAAACAGCACATCGTACACCACGCCAGTCGGAGATGTCAGCCAGTGTTAATCTTCAGACAGTCGCTGACAAAATTCTTTCCCAGGATCAACTTATCTCAACTCGAGATCTTCTTGGAGCTTCTCCCGGATTAGCCCGGATCATCGCTGATAAGCTTCAGTACAAGACCATCAAACCCGCTCCAGAAATGATAATGAGAGCCAATATTGTTGAAGAAGATTCAGAGGATAATTCAGAAGCATTCTGGACTCGACCAGTGATTGCCAAGACTCATGGCAGACTTATTCGATTAACAGTCAATTGCGGAGGACATGACATCAATGCTATTCTCGATACTGGATCGCAAATGAACATCTGTCATAGTCGATTCGCACAGCTCATCCAAAGACCCATTGACAAAACTCAGAAAATGAATATGAACGATGCTAATGGAGGACAAGGAATGTTAGAAGGATTACTCACAGGAGTTCGACTTGACATTGGAAGCATCATTACCATAGGCAACATCTATGTTGGAAGCCAAGTTCCATTCGACTTACTGCTTGGAAGACCATGGCAGAGAGGAAACCTTATCTCCATCGATGAACGGCCTAATGGCACCTATCTCCAATTCAAGGACCCTGAAGATCCAACTCGATCAAAGACTAGATATGAGATGCTAGTAACTCCTGATGGAAGCAATGAGTCATGGGACTATGATCCATCAACATGGTTCGCTGCTCAACCTGATATCGATGATCAGGATGATTACCAAGCTCTATTTGAGAAGTTCACTCAGACAAGAGAGAAGGCATTGGAAGAAGTTCGAAATGAAGAAGGGACTGCATATACTGCATTTTCAGTTCCACCCTCATCAACTCAATATATTGTCAAGGAATGGGAAATCGAAACAGGAGAAAAATCAGTGCCAAGGAATTTGACATTGATAGAGGACGAAGAAGACAGAGAAGAAAAAGAAGCTCAAAGTGACTCAGAATTACCTAATATCAGGATCTATCAAAAGCGAATGAGAGGCTCAGGAGAAACAGACAGCCTAGAGTCACTCACGGCTCCAAAGAAATCAAAGTTCAGTCAAGAGTCGGATTATGAGAGTGATCAACGTGATCTTCAGACCATGAAGACGAAGCCAGACCAGCCATCACAAAGTGTGTATGAGCATGGAATGACTAAGAAGGAAGAATTACGAGATTCAGATGATGAAATATCAAGTATATTGAGTGTCGGAAGTGAAGGATACTCAAAACACCATCATTATGGACAAGAAGCTAGCACGTCACAGCCATTCCCAACACTAATGATGTCGAAGAAGGACATCATAGTTAGGAATGATGAAGAAGAACTCTATTCCTCCAAGGAAATGGAGTCGGATCACTACGAAAACGAGATCAATCCATTGTTAAATGCACTATTTTCGGATTTTCACAAAATCGGCTCACCTCATACAGCCTCAGGGACCCTCCAGGTAGTCCACAATGACAGGGAATCACTCTGTGAGGAATATCTAGCAGGAAACCAGAGGGGGAAGCCTACAAGCATAAAGGGAAGAAGTCAGTACAGCCGAAAATGCATAAATCTCCGAAATCTCATATCTCCGCGAGTTCAGCCCCGATCACCATCTTTGAACCGCCGTTGGAAAGCCGTGATCCGTCCGATCATTCCAAGCCATCATACAATCTGCACGGTGCAGATCCGACAAAGTTACGGAAGAAACCGCGTCGGAGAAAAAGGAAGCTCAAAGTTAGCATTGCTGAACGACCGATGGACGGATTTGCGCAATCAAGTAGCCGATCCGATAGCTCTCGACGAGAAGATTCCAACGATATTACAAGGAAGAGAAACGAACGACACCCGGTCAAGTTATGGCCTAATCTAGTAAATCCGAAAAATGCGACTCAGATATGGAACAGACAGCATGGAAATAGGACTCACATGTTACAACCAGACCCATTTCACGGGAAGGGAGGTCGACACAAACAGAACAAGCCTAGAATCACCAAGAACGACCAAGAAATGAAGGAGATATGGCCAAAATCAAAACGAGAGGTTTTTGACCATAAAAGACCTTCAAGTAGCAAGGAAAGCAGCATTGACAGACCCCCAAAGACCATGCGAATGTCAAGTACACCCATGCAGACAGTGGCACAAGGAAAGAGATCAGTAATTGAGAAGGGAAATTCAGAGTTTGTGAACACACACCTGTGTAACACTCCCTATCAGACCCAACATCGCAATCCGACATCACTGAACGCACCAAACCACACGTATGATACACCGATCGAAAGCCCTTGTCAGCGCGAATCAAACGAGCCTAAGATGACGAAGATCGGTGGAGATTTGACCGAGATGCAGGGAGGTGAACGACGACACAGATATGGTGATGTGGCACATCCCCACACCTTCCCCAGCCCACAGATGAATGAACTAGACCTCAGAGATGCCCAGGGCAGTAGGTTAGTGCATGAAGTCGACGATAGACACCAGAAACTCACAGGAGACGCAAGAGAACACCTCAAAGACAGCCCAGAAGCCCAGAACCACTCAAACTCCAAATCCGACTTTCTTGTCTCCTCTAGCACGCAAATAACAGTTGCAGACCAGCCAGATGGTTGTGAAGGAAGTGCTGAGAATGCTGATGATGATTCTATAATCATAAGAATCAGAATTAGTGGGCGGAACAGAAAGGAAAGCTTACCAGAGGTGAAAGATGCACGGAAAGATAGGAATGTAGTACACATGGCCGGAAACCTTCCCCAAGACATTGCAAACGAAAATGACGGTCCGAAGCGCAGTACACAGACTGAGGACAAGGCCAGGATGACAGCAAGCTAAGGATGGAGACCAGTTATTAAGGAGAAAATGAGTATGCTGTCGTTTTTTGTCAATACTCTAGTTTTGGTGATACTGTGCATTCAACTCACGAAAGCAAGCCCTCTACCACTCCAAATGTCCTCTAACGACCCATCCACCCTCTTGACACCCCCTAATACCCCTCAGACTCTCTCGGAGACAGTTAATGTCGAAGAATTGGTGGAAATTTTCGAACGTATGAAAGTAGGAGAGCCAGATTCAGTGATGATAGAAGGAAAAATTGCTACGTTGACAAGCCAGACCCCAGACGGCACAGAAACCCATACCATTCTACACCCACACGTAGACGTCCTACCTCCAGACCAAGTAGAGACTGCTGACCAGCTGCTGGATGCCCTTTGCGCCAGAATGGTCCCAGCACTTCGACTCCCTACCTCAGACTTCGCATACTACATGCAGAAAGTGCACGACAGCTCCATGAACAAGACCGGTACTCTTCTTCTGTCACCCCGGGGCATCAAATGGACACCAATTGAACCTGTTGACACTGAAGATGGTATCAGCACTGCACGATTTTTGGAAGGACAAGCCGTACCGTATGAAGGAACAGTGTTGAGGTTGGATCAGTTTGAAGCACGAGTACGCAGGTCCATCAGCACACTGCCTATCCAACACCAGATGGGCTCCTACCTTCTTTATGCTCCGTTGGCCCAGTACAGTGACTGGCCCCTTCGTGATGAAATCACTCAGCTCTGGATACACCTTATCGACCTCCACCTTCAGCTTTCACTTGCAGATTGTGCCTGTAACGGAAGATATTGGGCTTTGATGCCACCAGAGATGTTGGAAGAGTTGTCGAAAGAATGGGAGAGAGTGAAGAAAATGCTGGTGGAGTACGCAACCAAGTTGCTAGAACATGACTACAGCTCCGAGCTCATGGAACCTATGACCAGGATGGAGATGCACCGGGATGGAACCACTTCTCTCCATATGTGCTGACGTTTTCACATTGTTGCTCGAGACCTGGAATTGTACATTCCTGCTCCGTTGAAGGGATGCCAGATCCTCAGAGAAGAAGAATACCTATGGTTAGTCTGTCTCAACGAAGCCATTGCCCACGCACATGACCTATGCAAGGAGAGTTACACTATTGGACCACACCTTCCTTATGACCCAATTACGGAGTTGATAGATGAGATTGCTCATGCCAGGTTGCCAGAAGAAGATTGGGAGGTACTTCCTCAACCAGTAACGCTACGCAACAACAGAGATGGAGCAACATCACCTGACTCACTAGGGTATGAAAGTGGAATCAGTTCCAATGCAGATGAGTGGAACCTCTCTTCCTCTGATATTAGTCCTTTTTAATTGCGCTGGTGCTCACTCATTTTCAATGCTCATTTCTCCATTTATTTCAATTTGGGAATTGGCCTTTCGACTCAGCCTCTACTCACCTACTATGTCTAAATTTGGAAATTTGCCATTTATTTCTGACTCATAATTTTCAAATGCGCAATCACCCCTCACTCAATGTTTCTATTTATTTATTGATCAACCCCCACTTTATTCATAATTTCTTTTCATCACCAATCAACCCCCACTTAAATAAATGGTACAAAATTAGTTGTTTTGAAGTATTGGACATTCTGACTTTCGTATTATGGTTCTCACTCTCAGATAAATTAGGAAAAATTATTTTCTTTATTTTTCTGACATTTTTCAAGTCTGGAATTAGGATAGGATCAATTTCTCTTAGGACTTTCAGACATTTTTTATTATTTCAGGATCTTTGGACCCGAGTCGAGTCTCACGATTCAACTTTTGCAAATCGGGAGAAGGAGTTCAGAGAAAATAACTTTCAAGGAAATGAGCATCGGCAAGGCAAAGTATTTATGGCAAGGATAGGAGAACTCGAAGAAAGGAAAGGGATGATGAAAGAAAGTTTTACAGCATACAAGCGAGTGGATAGGAAAGTCAAACCAATTCCAGGAATATTTCCTGAAGATGCACGGGTCACTCGACAGTTTCCAGAAGATCCACTACTCACGTTACCTAATCTTCCAATGCACCCACCAGAATTTGAACCTTCGGAAAGGTTGACATTGGAAAGGCTAAAAGAATTGCACATCAACGATGATGGATTCTTATGGCCTGAGGAAGAAAAATTATTCACACATATATTCAAGATCAATGAACGGACTCTAGCCTTTGAAGAAACACATCGAGGAACGTTCCGAGAAGACTACTTCTCACCATACATTATTCCTGTAATCCCACATATCCCATGGGAGCACAAGAATATTCCAATCCCACCTGCCGCTAAGGATGAAATTATTCGAATGTTGAAAGAGAAGATCAAGGCAGGAGTATATGAACCAAGCCAGGCATCATATCGATCTCGATGGTTCAGTGTAGCCAAGAAGAATGGAAAGCTCAGAATTGTGCATGACCTTCAAGTCCTAAATGCAGTAACAATTCGAGATGCAGGTTTACCACCAGTGTTGGATGACTTCATGGAACCTTTTGCAGGACGATCATGTTATACGGTTTTCGATCTATTTTGGGGATTTGATGCTCGAAAATTAGCACCTGAAAGTCGCGATCTAACTTCGTTTTATACACCATTAGGCCTATTGCGAATCACATCCATGCCAATGGGATTCACAAACTCGCCTGCAGAATTTCAGAAATGTATGGTGTTTATTCTTCAACAAGAGATCCCCGATATTGCCAATATCTTTATCGACGATTTACCTATCAAAGGACCTACCAGCATGTACCTTAAGGAAGATGGAAACCCGGAGACATTAGCTGAAAACTCTGGAATTCGCCGATTTATTTGGGAACATGCAAATGATGTGCATAGAATAATGCATCGAGTAGGACATGCAGGAGCTACATTCTCGCCCAAGAAGACTCAGGTAGCAAGGCCTGAAGTAACCATCGTAGGACAAAAATGTACTCCAGAAGGACGGTTACCTGATGACAGCAAAGTACAGAAGATTCTAACATGGCCACCATTGACAACTGTCAAAGAAGTCCGTGGATTTCTAGGTCTATGCGGCACTGTTCGCATATGGATCCAGAATTATTCAGCAATAGCAAGGCCACTAACTGAGCTTACAAGAAGCACAATAGAGTTCGTATGGGATGAGCGAAGACAACAAGCCTTCAATGCTATGAAGAAGCTAATAACCTCAGCTCCAGCATTACATCCAATCGACTATAACTCAGAACTACCCGTGGTATTATCTGTGGACTCAAGCATTATCGCAGTAGGGTTTATTCTATCCCAAGAAGATGAAAGTGGAAGGAGAAGACCAGCGCGATATGGATCTCTACCAATGAATGAACGGGAATCGAGATATTCGCAACCCAAACTAGAGCTTTATGGACTCTTTAGAGCTCTACGCCATTATCGTCTTTACATATTTGGAGTCAAGAATCTTCAAGTTGAAGTGGATGCAAAGTATATTAAAGGAATGCTCAATGAGCCGGACTTACAACCTAATGCGACTATAAATCGATGGATCCAAGGAATATTATTATTCGACTTTAAACTGATACATGTATCAGCGACTCGGTTTAAAGGGCCAGATGGTCTTTCTCGAAGAATACCATTAGAGGAAGATTTTGAAGAATTTGACGATGAATTCCTGGACGAGATCGCATTAATGGTTACTGGTGTACCATTCGGTTCTACCAATGAAGAAGAACATTCGTCATTTACTATCTCCACAAAGGATCAAGATAAAAATCTTTTAGAGATATTCCGATTTTTGGTTACTCTCAAAATACCAGAATTCACTCGAGTGGAGGATAGGAAGAGATTCTTGAAGAAAGCATCGCATTTCTACACACAAGACAAGACTATGTACAAGAAAGGAAGAGATAATCCTCTCAAAGTTATCTTTGATCTAGAGGAAAGATTCGAGATCATGGTAAAGGCACATGAAGAACTTGGACATAGAGGAGAATTCGCTACCTATGAACTTCTCAGACGGAGATTCTATTGGCCATTCATGAGATCACATGTGAAACATCATGTACAATCGTGTAATGAATGCCAAGTTCGAAGCACTAAGAAGGTGGAAATTCCTCTCATTATGTCAACCCCGGCAACAATCTTTGTGAAGATACATGTCGACGTAATGAACATGCCTGTAGCAAAAGGATTCAGGTATATTGTAGCAGCAAGAGATGACCTAACTCGAGCTAGCGAGGGTCGTGCATTGAAAAAATCAAATGCAGCAGCCTTAGCTAAGTTCTTTTGGGAAGATATCTTATGCCGGTATGGAGCAGTTGGAAGGGTAGTAACAGACAATGGACCTGAGGTGAAGGGAGCATTCACCAAGTTGATGAATCGATATGGAATCCCTCAAGTAAAAATCTCAGCATACAACTCAAAAGCCAATGGAGTAGTCGAAAGAAGTCATGCTATAATCCGAGAATCGATTGTCAAGGCATGTGAAGGTCAGATCGTATCATGGCCTAACAAAGTACATACTGCCTTCTTCGCAGACAAGATCACGATAACTCGCTCGACTGGATTCAGTCCATTCTTTCTACTTCATGGTGTCGAACCAGTACTACCTCTCGATTTATTTGAAGCTACATTTCTAGTACAAGGATTCACAGACAATATGTCGACAGAAGACCTTTTGGCTCTGCGAATTCGACAGCTGGAGAAGAGAGAGGAAGACTTGGAACAAGCAGCTAAGACATTAACAGAAATGCGGTTCAAGTCAAAAGAGCATTTTGAGCGACGATTTGCCAAAAGACTCAGTACTCATCAATTCGAGCCAGGAGATTTTGTACTAATGAGAAACACACAAGTCGAAAAGGAAATGAATCGAAAGACCAAACCTCGATACTTAGGACCATTGGTCGTAATTCGCCATACTCAGGGAGGAGCATATGACCTTCGAGAAGTAAATGGAGGAGTGCGACGGAATAAGGTAGCAGCATTCAGACTTGTCCCATATATCGCACGAGATAAGGAGGCATTACAGAAACTGCTAATGGAATGGAAGGAGGATAGTTCAGAATTGCGCAAAGAAGAAAAGAAGAAGAAGGAACAGAATCAGTTGCGCACTGTAGATGAGGAAGAAGCGGAGTCATTTGAAGGAAGTGATGATGATGATGATGATGATGATGATGCAGAGGAAGAAGTCGATTGAATCAAGAAAGTTGAAGAAGGATCATTCTCCCATCGAAGGAGCTTGAACAAAACCTCAGACTCTCCTTTGGTGACCGGTTGAGTAGAAGAAGTGCGTGGATAACCTAGACGGGCGTGGAAACCAAGGCTACAGCCATGTATATGCATGCAGCGGGCACGGTTCTATAAGCAAAGAATTAGAAGAAAGAGCAAGTAAGATCAACGCAATTTGACTACTCACAATGAGCTGAACCTGGACGATGCGAACCGGACAATTTTCGGCATGAGTGCCAAACCCACACGTTTCAAGACATGCACATTGACAGAAGGGAGAAAAAAGATTGACTCGAAGACAGAAGAAGTAAAACAGGTCGGTGAGAGAAGGAGGTGGACAGTCGAAGATCCAGTAGTACATCATTGACTCAAAGCTACAGGTACGGACATATTGGAAAGGGCGCCCACCCGGATCAACTTCGGCAACATAGATTGCAGAGAGAATATCATTATCAGAGGTCGATAGAACAAATTGAGAAGTAGGAAGCCCAGTTCGATGCCAGTCGAAAAGATTAGGCGCAGCGAAGAAGGAAGGGAGTATAAAGGACATAGTGAGCGGCGAAGAAAGGAGTCAACAGTGAACTCACTCGAAGGCGCAAACATTTGAGAAGATCGCTTATATAAGAAGAACAAGGCACAGAAGAAGCAGCGAGCTAATATATCAATATTCTTTCAGAATAATCGGATATTAGCTCTTTAGGAGGATTTGTTTTAGGAAGTTTGCAACTGGGGACAGTTGATATTTCAAGTGTTGGGCGGATGTCAGGCCAGGATATTGCCTGGACATAAACAATCGTAATATTGGCACGCTTTACACTATCGGAAGCAAGAACATAGTAGGACATCAGAAAGGATAAACAAGAAATATCGGATGTCGCAGTAACTCGTAATTCTGCACACAAGTTAGCAAATCGAAAGCCGATGGAAAGTGCCAAGCTTACTATCAAGCGTTGAGCACAACTCGTCTAGTAACAAGCACCGGTACCCACTCGACCCACTCCTCCTCGATCATGATAGTCGTCTCCACAAATACTCTTCGTGCTATTAAGCATAAAGATCGCAAAGTGTCGAGAAAGTAACTCACTGAATCGGGTTAGAGGAAGCGCGACGATACACAAAAGTCAGCCTGAGAAGTTCAGAAGCGTGGCAGAGCAGATGGTGAAGTCGTGCACGAAGTCGTGAAGGTGGCATTAGAACAAAGAATTGCAGAAAAGGAACTCGAGCGGCGATAGATAAACAAACCATTCTTTATATGGTCACGCTCTAGAAGCAGAAATGAAGGTTCAAGAACCACCGGTTGCACCATTCATTTGGTCTTATCTGAGAAGCCATCCGATACATCGCTCTGGAAAAACCAAAGACCACAGTCCAGATACCAAAAACCAAATAAGCCCAAACTGGGTAATTGATTATATCATCCATCAGGTCATCGATTATATCATCCATCAAGTAATCGATTATATCATTCATTAGGTTATCGATTATCTCATCCATCAAGTAATCGATTATATCATCCATTAGGTCATTCATCAAGTCATCGATTAGATCATCGATCAGGTCATCACCTTGAACCATATTCTGGACTCATCAATTGATTCATTGATGGCACATCATTCATCAAGTAACTCATTGATGCGCATCATTCATCAAATAACTCATTGATGCACAGCATCTATCAAGTAATTCATTGATGCACAGCATTCATCAAATCATGCATTGATGCACATCACTCATCAATTAATTCATTGATGCGCATCATTCATCAAATAACTCATTGATACATTGATACATATCACTTGATTTGGAGTATTTGATGCATAGCTTTGGAAGGAGATATCAAATTTTGATGATGTGGTTGATGCAGATCTATTTTTAGCTTATGCTGTGGATTATGTAAATTGGTCTTGGAATTAGTATTTAAGGACCAGCATGTAGCCCCCCAGAGGAGCATAGAATTAACTCCCCATAGAATTAACTCCCCATAGAATTAACTCCCCAGAGAATTAACTCCCCATAGAATAACTCACCAGAGTTCTCCCCCAGAACAAGACAAGCTCACATCACTCTGTGACCTCTTGTCACACCATTTGCAAGTCAAGTCAAGGTTTCGTCGCATACAGTTGACCACAGCTTAAGACTGGGTAACTGCATTGCTCAAGGACTAGTTTGGTACTAGTCAAAGGTATTGTATCGCCTCTGTTCCAATTGGACATTGGTGATAAACTCCCTCTCAAAGTCGATATCTAATAACTCGAGACTTCGAGTGTGTGTGTCCCTCTAGACATTGACATCTATTCTGCATAGCTTGTCATTGCCTACCTCGGTGTGGACAATTTAATTGCTCCTCACCCATTGTGACCTATCACTCGCTTTCAAGAGAATTGGATAAAGACTCATCTCTCACTCACTCTACCTCTCTACTCAAACTTGAGTCTCTCAACCCTCCAACTACAACAAGTTGCCCATAGCTTCAACGAACAACTGGGAAGACTACCCGCCTAGATAATTAGACCGGTTGACTCAGTGGGAGTGTACTTGGTTATTCAACAGCCAATACCATCCCAGCACGACATCGCGCGATGTGTCAGATGCTTGGTCACACTGTTAGGACCAGTGCGGATCGGATCAGCAGACCGATATTGATTGACTGATCAACACGATCAACGCACCAGAACAAGTCCACTCACTCCGGCAGTATTCGCAGTCTGTCTTGATAAGCGATGGGAAGTGCAAGGTGGTGCTTTGTAGAGCAGGGTAGCAACAGTACTTAGTCGGGGTCAAGAGACCGGCCGGACACTAGTACCGATGATAAGAGTGGTAGTGAAGAAGAGAAGCTTTGTAGGGCTTCTTTGTATTCACTAGTACAGAAGAATTTTGCTGAGGGACATAGCCACCCTCGCTTGGCCTATTTATACCCGAAGCTTCTATCTATTGAGTTACCCGGGCTCTCTCAGGCACAGCCTCCTGATCCTTCCGAGCACAGCCCCTATCTTGTCCGATACCCTGCAATCTCCAATCGGGTGGCGATGCATCTCCAATCTTCCCCGCAATCCTTCTAGGACTTTCGATATGACTTCATATCTGGTCAATGCACAGCAATCACGCCATCATCGTCCAATCCTGTGGCTTGTGCGGAGCTCCGTGCCTTCCACATTGCCCCAGCCGTCCTTCTCAAATGTTCCTTATGATGTCATGCACAGCAACTCGAACAGTCTGCCATGTCTTCATCTTCTGCAGGTGCTGCTAGGCCGTTCGGCTGCCTTGGTTGACTCGGGCTTCCTCCCTCAATAGGATTAGCTCGATTATCAATCACCGGAGCAGCGGGCCTATATGGTTCTGCCTGTACCATGGCAGGTAACCCAGTCTGCCAGATTGTCGCTCGGCGATATCCGTCGGGTATCCGTATCTCCGTTCCTTGCACCTGATCGCCACTGATCCCTTCCATGACGAAGGTTAAGATCGCCCCGTTGATCTGTTCCCTCGGTTGAGAGATTTCCAATGCTATCATCCCCGGTAGTTGATTCTGCTCCGATTTCCATTGTGCCACTATGTTGCCAAATAGATTATTGCATAGTGCTTGATGTTCTCTTGTAGCTTCCGCATGTATTGGCCAGTCGAGTTGTATTGCCACTCGTCGGCATAGCTGGTAATGTATCGATCTTCTTGTCCATGCAATTACACCTGAATTCGCAATGTAGTGTAACCCCCTTCCTGTCCAAACCATAACTTCGTGCAAGTATGCATTTAGTGTAGGTGTGAACAATGGTTGAGTTGTTTCTGCAACCGTCGACCAATGGTGGTTGGTTCGAATTGAATACAGGTCACTTCGAAGCATATGATTGACTGCGTCCTCGAGTATCCATGTCTGCAGTATCCATGCTTCCTCATGTGCCCATTCACAGAACCTGCATATTGGTGTATTGATTTGTCCTGGTAATATCGAGCCCCAGGGACAATAGTGTGTGCGTGTATAATATGTTCGATCGAATTGTCTTTCCATGTCTGATGTTTGTGGGAATTTATTGGGTTGTAGCGTCTCTGAATCCGCATGCCAAATAAGTCAATTTTTTCTGACACACACAGGATATAAGCAATAACGACTTATAGTAATTTTTTTAAGTCTTTAAATTGCAGGACACAGTATTAAGCTCAGTATATGGGAAAATTCATTATGAGGCCAAACTAGAAGTGCACACGAGCTGACATCCCCCGTCTAATTTCATAAGCTAGCGTGGGTTCCACAGGTGATTCGTAGATTCCAATGCTGCATATTTCCCCGAACAAAACCACGCTGTTCCAAAATATGATATGTTCTCAGTTATCTCCAATCCGCTAATTCTGCAGGATTTTCCATAATTTATCCCAGGTGATATGGCCTCCAAACGTATCTTTGTCAAACTTCTCGTTGAGTATAGGATCCCCAGGTTTTGCCGGTCTTTGGCGGACCATAAAATTCGTCATTGCATCGTTGTTAGCTTTAAACAACACCTGCATGTGATATATCCAGTTTGAAGCCACATCCTCATAGAACTTTGTAAACCAGCGCATGATATATGGTCCGTAAAGCCAGGCCTGCTTGGCTGACAGGAGTGCCTTGTCATTCGGGCTGGTCCAATCTGCCAGGGCTGAGCTGTTCACTTCCTTCCCATCAGAAAATCAACATCCGATCCAGGATATAATGTAGAAGAATGATTCCCAATTGTATCGTTCCAGGTGAATGGAAGGTGGATCAGATTCCAGCAGCTCCCATGCCATGAATGGATAAGTCCCTGTTTGAGTTCCCATGAACTCCTCGGTAGCATCCCTGTGCACCTCAACGAGATCTAGGTCAACGAGAACGCCACAGATAGACCCATCATCATGGTAGCGAACCATGAGACTATTGATGTTACAGGGAAATTCATAAAAATCTGGACACGTGCCAAATTGCCAATTTCGGCCCCTTCAGTACCTCAGAACATAAAATAAATCATATCTCACTCAAATCTTGACCGTTTCGCGTCATCTAAGTTGCTACATTCATGCCCCGATCGTTCCGTCCGAACTGTAACAAACCCGAACAAAATCGGGCAATAATTGACCCCGAAACGACGCAAACTGTCGTTTTTTCATGTATTCCTCATGTACATTTTTTCCTGCACTCAATTTGGGTCTGCAGCACCCACAAGTGTCTCAGAATGCTCAGATGGAATAACTGTGAATTTAGGGCCTGGATTTGAGATGTATTTGAAGGTGCATGTGCCAGTCTGGGGGCATGCCTGGAAGGCAGAAATGCCCCCTCATCCCTCAAGCTCCCCATGCCCTAGAAAAAATATCTGAAGCCAAAATCATGCATAGGAACTTGTTTAGAGTATATTTAAATGTATCTGAGCCTTTCCCAGATCAAATGGATATGCTGGGAAGCTGGGGAAAGGCAGGGAAGCATGGTGCATATGCCCTGTCTCCCCCACCTCAAACAATGCACCAATCCTCATAGCAGACATGAGAAGTACTCAGATCACTTTCAATAGGCCTGGAATGAATTTTCATGTATGAATTTGGCTTCAGATATTTTTTCTAGGGCATGGGGAGCTTGAGGGATGAGGGGGCATTTCTGCCTTCCAGGCATGCCCCCAGACTGGCACATGCACCTTCAAATACATCTCAAATCCAATCCAGGCCCTAAATTCACAGTTATTCCATCTGAGCATTCTGAGACACTTGTGGGTGCTGCAGACCCAAATTGAGTGCAGGAAAAAATGTACATGAGGAATACATGAAAAAACGACAGTTTGCGTCGTTTCGGGGTCAATTATTGCCCGATTTTGCTCGGGTTTGTTACAGTTCGGACGGAACGATCGGGGCATGAATGTAGCAACTTAGATGACGCGAAACGGTCAAGATTTGAGTGAGATATGATTTATTTTGTGTTCTGAGGTACTGAAGGGGCCGAAATTGGCAATTTGGCACGTGTCCAGATTTTTATGAATTTCCCTGTAAAATATCAATCAATGTATCAGTGTCTGCGATATTTTAAGTATCAAGTGCAATGATATTTTAAATTTCAATAAGAATATCGATGTCTGTGATATTTCAAGTATCACGTGCGTTGATATTTTAAATATCGGTAAGCATATCGATGTCTGCGATATTTTAAGTATCAAGTGTGTTGATATTTAAAATATCAACACCTGCGATAATTTAAGTATCACACATGATGATATTTAAAATATCGCACGTGGTGATATTTTATATATCGATAAAAATATCAACTCTTGAAATGTCAGTAAGAATATCGATACAGATATCGATAAGAATACCGATAAGGATATCACACGTGATAATATTTTATATATCGATTTGCATTTCAACCCCGCTGATACTTCAAATATCAATACACATTTCAACTCAGCTGATATATTAAATATCAATAAGGATATCAAAGGTTATATCAACGTCGTTGATATGTTGTTTTGCCCCCTGTGTTTATAATCACTCGGTCAGGTCACACGAGTGGCTCAAAAATAAATACCGCATGTTCAACTGCATTATCGCTCTGAATTTAGAACTCGGAAAGGGACAGGTCGTATTTAGCCACTACATTGTACGAGATGCGAAGTTGGGAGATATTCCTCCGTAACATTGCGCTGCACACATCTATTCAAAGCACGTCCGAGTTTCACTGCAAGTACGTGTTTACACTGGAAGCATAATAGGAACGATCAATCGGCTTCGAACAATTTGGTATTCGTAAGTAGACGTACCATAAGAAGATCTTCTGATAATAAAACCGAGAAAGCGAATGATGGACAGCTGCAATAAACGGGCATGTGCGGAGGGAGATCAAGTTGGACGGTATAGGTAGACGTTGATCCATGCACTTCGTAGAATGATCTACCCCAGGACGTTCTTAACTGTACAACTGACCAGAGGACGAGTTAAGTCATTCAATCCAATTAATAAAAGCGGAGGAGACTCAACGACTTGAGTTGGTTAACGAACTTACTTCGTTCGTGGTCTATGAGATCCAGAGAAGCAAGGATCAAGCTATCGGGGAAAAAGTGACGCAGCTTCTGTAGATCACTATCGGATACTGGGAATTCTAATGAGCCCCTTCATTCCATTCGTGTACAGTGGACGGTTTGAAAAACTTGAATACTAACGCGTTTCGGTAGCCACATCAAATTCCTCAAGGACCGCTTCGAGTAGGCGATATAGCTCGGTAAAAGACATTGAAAAGGAAAGAGTGCGTTATTCAACTAGCGATATCACTCGGTAAAGTTCGAGATAACTGAAAGTGCGAACATCATTCCGCTGAAGTCATGGTAAGAACACAAATTGCAGGCAAAATATTCGCTGCGCGAATATGACTAAGCTGGACTCACATAGTATTACGCAACACAAAGAACTCGCTCCCGTAGCGAAGGACTTTTGGATGAATTTAATGATCCTCTATACCATAGCCCATATGAAGGTAACATTCTATGCCATTATCATGATAAAGAAGATAATACAATCTTGGGAGTTAATTGGGAAAGTAAAAGAAAGGGGTTTCAGTCTTACGTAACACAATGTGTTGCTTGGCCCCCCGACTTGAAGAATCAAGATGTGTCGACACACAAGGTTTGTTTTTCAAACTCAAGCAATGCCAATCCGTTGCTTTATACAATTTGCCCAAGTACATCCGGAATTTCGTCTTCCTGAACTCGAGGCAGTCGCCGAGCTTTACAATTTTCGATTCACCCGTCCAGCTCCTGAGACTTTACCTGAAGGCGCAACGGGAGAATGGGATGTATTGCGACCGTTCTGGATTGTGGACTTCGAAGAGGAAGAGCATGCAACGAAGTTCGCAGAGAGGTGTATTCTAGTCAAGTGAGTTGCTATGTCCTACGACCGAAGAAGGGCCTCACAAAGAATATCGCTCTTCGTTTAGGGCAGTTTGTGAACTCTATGCTTGTGGGACATCCTATGCGTCGATTCATGAACAAACACGACGGAATGCGCATTTATGGAAATTGTTCATCGAGAACACCTCTTTCCGATTTACCGTATCGAGTTTTAACCTCAGTTTTCCGCAAGCACGAGTGAAGGAGATTGTAGAGAGCTTTTCGTTCATGAATTTGAAAGGACCAATAGACTTGAAGAATCCAGAGCTGTCGTTGGGCGTGTTTGAAGAATGTGCGTACTATACTCTTAATATGTGTGCGTCTAGGTCTGATTGGGAACTTGCGGTATGAAGACGTTGATTCAGAAAGCGAAGCTGCCCGGAATGCTGTTGACGATGAAAGCAAGCTTCTGCAGATCTACTTTGGAAGGTTGGTGGGTTCAGTCATGTCCGGCGTATCTCATCCAATTTCTCATCACTATCCAATATAGATAGCAGAAGGCAAGGCAAGATCACTCGTACAGACCTTCAATGTGAAAAAACGCACATATTTCGGAAATACCAGCATGGAAGCTGAGATATCTTTGCTCATGGCGAACCAAACATTGGTGAGGTATTATTTATACTTTGTGGTACAGCTGCTAAACATTTGACCCCAGGCTGCACCCGGAAAGTTTATTTATGACCCTTTCATTGGGACTGGTAGTATGGCCTACGTGAGTCATTCCTCCCCAGGCATATCGGCCGACACTCAGCGACGCCGCATTCTCCAACCAAGTAGACCGTCGCACACTTTGGCGCGTTCGTTTTTGGTTCCGATATCGACGGTCGGCAAATGCGGGGGAAAACGTCTGGTACGTTGACTCTTTCTTTCCTGGGACAGCATGTTTGATTAGCGAACACATACTGAAATAGCATCAGAGACGGGTATCCTTCGAGCAGCGGCACAGTACGGCGTTGCTGATCGCATCATCGACCTGTGCACGTTCGACATGACGCGTAACCCACTGCGTTGCGGAGGGCTTTTTGATGCCATAATAACTGATCCTCCGTGTGCGTATCTCTGATTATGAGCTATATAGTATCTGATGTTTTCTTATTATAGATGGTGTACGTGCTGGAGCCAAGCGCCTCGGAAGGAAACCGACTGACAAGAAGGCCAATCGTGAGCCAAAGCCTGAATATGACGAGGCACAGAAGAAAGCGTGCGGTTCCTCAAATTTTCCGAGCTTCTTCATGCCAAATTAACGGATGCCTTTAGACTCATAGGATACGTTCCACCGATGCAACCTTATGAGCTTTCAGAGCTTGTGTCAGATCTGGTGCGATGGGCACGTTATCTCTTGCGACCTGAGGGACGGTTGGTTTTCTTTTTGCCGACAGTGACGGATGAATACACGGAAGTAGACGTGTACAGCCTTCTTTGCGAAGGGATGGAAGTGATTGCAAATTCTGTACAGAACTTCGGATCGTGGGGAAGGAGGGTATGTAGTTCCCCCAGCGCTTGATGCCTCGTGGAGATGCACACTCACAGTTTTCGATGCTAGTTGATTACAATCAAAAAAACTACGGAGGGATATTACCCCTCTCCATTTGAGCCCTCGGAGCAGCAGTTGATGTCCGAATCCGATGTAAGAGAGGCTAACCACGTTCCAGCGCACAAAGATTTCCGGGGGAAATATTTCAAAGGCTTTCGGCGAAATGCTGACGAAGGAGAACACGTGGTGTTGGAAGAGATGGGACCGACTTCGGGACAAGAAAAGAGCGAAGGAGGAGACAAATGAATTGAGATTATCTGATTGTGTTTGACGAAGGGTGACTTGGCGTTTGTTCTGTTATAGTCAATCCGAAATTGTAATAATCGCTCTTTTGTAACAATCCCGAAAGGGAAACGTCACATCAGAGGGTAGAGTGTCAGTCCAAGACTGCGTGACTAAAGTGGATTATTTTAGGATCAACAGTGACATGGCCGTGACTTGAAGCTCATACTTACAACAATATTAATGATGACTTCCAGCATCTTTTATCTTGGTCTTTTCGTTGATGTTATCATATACAACGTATGCAGTGAACGCGACGACGGCGATGCCAAAGCCGGGAAACAGATTCCTCAACGCGGTTGCTTTGGAGAAGATTGGGTGTTTTCGCCACGCCTCACGTTTCGCCCACGGGTCATGGTAAAGAGGCTTTGACATATCTCTTGTGCGCACGGTAATCAGCAAGAGCTAAGAAGAGATGAGCATGAGGATTAAGGGGACTCACTGAGCTGAATGTAATAGTGGCAGGAGCAAGAATGACAAGAAAGGGATGGAATGGTGAATGGACGTGGGATAGTCCACCGTCACATGTCACGTGTAGGGCCGGCTTAAGGGGACTTCAAATCACGGCCTGATTTCCCTTTTCCTATAAAACCCCCCTGCATCCCATACCCAGTTCGTTTTCGTCCTTTTCTTCCTTCCCCCACTTCCATCCCCCTCTCATATCCCTCTCCGTGTCGTTCCAGGTCCGTTGCTGCCGCCAGCGATGTCAAACGGAGCGACCATCCTGACGGACACTGGACTGCTCAACCAGAACAACGGCTTGGCCAAGCCACAGACCAACGGACACGTCGCTTATATGAATGGAAACGGCACTATTGACGAGGACAGTCCCATGAGCGAGGATGACAGTGATGATGATGTGCCACTTCTTGTACGTCTTCTTCAAATGACTCGCGTCTTCTACTGTCTATAGCTCGTGTCTATCCTAAAATGTATTCGTCTGGTCTAGTCCCAGTCCTCGCGCGTTAAAGCAGAGCCCGAGACTCCGAAGCGTTCATTGAAGCGCAAGGCTGCAACCTATTCGTCTTCTTCTAGCGATGATGATATACCGCTTGCTTCTTCTCAGATCCGTTCGGCTGCTGTACCTATGCCAGGAGCTGTTGCCGCTACTACAGTCCCCAAGGACGTCGTCGAGAATAAGTCAAAGATCAAACGCGCGTCGAGGAGCCGAAATACCTTGCCCGCTTCTGTTATCTCGTCCGATGATGATGACGACGCTCCATTGAGCGCGAAGTCCACTCCTAATGGAAAGATGAATGGGAAAGCAAAGGTGCCACCCAAGAAGCGGGTGAAGAAAGAAGAGGACGAGGAAGACAACTTCTCGCCGAGTTCCGATGAGGCACCCAAGAAACGTAAGGGTAAGAAGTCGACTGCCAACGCAAACGGTGTTTCGAGCGGGAGGGGCAAGGGCAAGGCAAAAGCAAAGTCTGAACCAGCTTCTGATGACGACAAGCCTATCCCCACTAGGAAGCGTGTAAAATCCGAACCAGTCACCGACGCTGAGACAAAGCCAAAAGCGAGGAAAAGGGCGACGAAGGCGAAGAAGGAGGGAGACGAGACGGAAGCCTCGTCGTCTCAGTCAAGGAAGAAGAATGGTAGGGATGATGATGAAGAGGAGGGTGAGGAGGTCTTCCGTTGGTGGGAAGCTGAGGACCCGAACGGTGACGGTTCGATTAAATGGACGACTCTTGAGCATAGTGGTGTCTACTTCCCTCCGCCTTACCAACCGCTGCCTTCTAATGTAAAAATGAAATATGACGGTGCGGGTATCTTGAATCGTCAACTCAATGGAATCTTACCCATCACCAGGCAAACCCGTAAATCTTCCTCCCGAATCCGAGGAAGTCGCTGGCTTCTATGGTCAAATGCTAGAGACCGATCATGCACAAGACGTCGTCTTCAACAAGAACTTCTTCAAAGATTTCCTCAATATCCTCGAGGAACACCCACCGGTAGGCTCGTTACTCATGTCGACCTGAACTCTCGCTAACGACTTGTGCAGCGCGATGGCACGAAAATAAAGGAGTTCGGACGATGTGACTTCCGCCCGATATTTGAGTATCATGAGGCGCAGAAGGCGCAAAAGAAAGCCATGACAAGTGCGGAAAAGAAGGCCGCGAAGGCAGAGAAAGACAAACTTGAGGCGCCTTACACAACATGCGTACTTGATGGTCGTAAAGAGAAAGTCGGCAACTTCAGAATAGAACCTCCAGGACTCTTTCGTGGTCGAGGTGAACATCCCAAGAAGGGCTCCTTGAAGGTCTGTCTTTCTTGTGTCGTGGGCTTTCTCGCGTGTACTTACTCTGTTGTAGCTTCGCGTTCGACCGGAGGATGTGACCATCAACATCGGCGAGGGTATACCGACCCCTAAGCCGAACATGCCAGGAAAGTGGAAGGATGTAATTCACGACCGAACGGTGACATGGTTAGCGAACTGGACAGAAAATGTGAACGGCAACCACAAATACGTCTTTCTTGCAGCCGGGTCTTCTCTCAAGGGCCAGAGTGATATGATGAAATTCGAGAAGGCCCGTGAACTGAAGGTGCAGTCCTTCCCGCTGTACATGTTGCGAATGCCCTAATCAAGAGTCATTAGAGTCATGTCGATCGCATTCGTCAGGATTACAACGTCGAACTCCGAAGCAAACTCATGGCCGACCGACAGCGTGCCACGGCTATGTACTTTATCGATCGTCTGGCGCTTCGAGCAGGTAATGAGAAGGGTGAAGATGAAGCTGACACTGTTGGTTGCTGTTCTCTTCGTTGCGAACATGTTACCCTCGAGCCTCCAAACTTCATCATCTTTGACTTCCTTGGCAAGGACTCGATTCGCTTCTACAAGCGCGTCGAGGTTGAGCCTCAGATCTTCAAGAATATACGCATCTTCAAGGAGAACAAGGAGGACTCAGATGCTCTATTTGATCGTGTGACTGTGAGTGGATGCAAACTGATGCAAAGGGTGATACTGACATCGAGTGTTTCTCTAGACAACTCTTCTTAACAAACACCTGCAATCGTACATGAAAGGTTTGACCGCAAAGGTGTTCCGTACCTACAATGCGTCCATCACCTTCCAAGAACAACTCGAGGTGTACACTCCTAAGGAAGGCTCCGTCCAGGAGAAACTGAATGCGTACAACAAGGCCAATCGTATGGTTGCTATTCTCTGCAACCACCAAAGGTCCGTTCCAAAAACGCACTCGGCTTCTATGGAGAAGATGTTAGACAAGGTTCGTTGCCATTCCGTGAAAAAAAAACAATCTTCCTGATAGCATGTCAATTTTAGCTTAAAGCCATCAAGTACGAGCGGATGAAGATGCGGCATGTACTCTTTGAGATGGATCCTAAGTACAAGAAGAAAAAGGAGTATAAGGATGCCGAGTCCGATATCGACGACGAATGGATCGCTCGACACGAAGAATGCCTCAAGGAGAAAGAGATTGAGAAAGCCAAGAAGAAGTTTGCGAAGGACAACGAGAAGGCAGAAGCCGAGGGTGAGAAACCGAAGCCTGAGTCTGATTTACGTGAACGTATCAAGGAGTTAGAGGACGAGTTCAAGCGTCTCAAGAAGGAAAGGGGCACGGGTAAAGCAACGTTGAAACGCGCCCGTCCGCCGGAGAAGATCGAGGAAGCAATCGAGAAACTAAATGACCGAATTAAAACGCACAAGTTGCAGATGGTCGATCGCGAGGAGGGCAAGGAAGTTTCACTTGGTACAAGGTAGGTGACAGTATGTATTATCCTTGGTTATCTTCTGAATTCTCGCGCAGTAAAATTAACTACCTGGACCCGCGGTAAGCTTCCCATGTCATCTTTTTGCTACCCCTTTTTAATGTATCGTGGTTGCAGAATCACCTCAGCGTGGTGCAGTGAGCATGGTGTCCCAATTGAGAAGATCTTCTCGAAGGCACTTTTGGCGAAATGTGAGTTCGACCCTCATCTAGACCGGTGTTCTGCTTCTAACTCGTCATCTCAGTCCCATGGGCTATGGAAGTAGAAAAGGACTGGAGGTTCTAAGTATACGAACTCTCGATGAACTAATGTCATCATATTTTAGCATCGGCGTCGGCTCTTTTCATTCTATCGATGCCTCTAGACTTCATCTGGCCTGACGAAAGCAACTCATTTATCGCTTGCATTCGCTGCGGTTCTTTTCATGCAATCATATATCCAATCATACACCGATGCATACTGAACAATAGCCACCGACTTTTTTATTCTTTTTCTTTCGCACTTCATCGCGGGTTTCGAAGCATTGACCTCCCTTTCCTTTCTTTCCTTCCTCATCGTTTCATCACATTGAGCAATTGCAATTCTTCCCTTGGTCAATTTACGCATCTATACATAAGAATTGATATATCATAAATGGCCTGTGCTGTAGCCGATTAGTGTGTTTTTAGTGGAATAGACGGGTTCTGACAGTCAAGTCCTGCACTTATGTTTCGATTATGTTTTGTTCGGACGAGATTATCTTGTGGGAACGTGAAATCCCTTTATGTAAACGACGTAGCTACACTTGACTCAACGATGATGTCAACTATTATTCTTTCTTTTCTACTGGCTGCTATAACATCTGACGCACAATCCAATCCCGTTAGATTTATACATGTAAACCTAACACCTGACTCACTACCCAACTCACCCATACCTTCCAAACCAGATAACCGTCCCGTCAAGTAGAAATCAAAGGTTCCCCTCTCATAGCCTGTTCAAAGAACTGAGCAGCAGCTTGACCAACCTCAAGACCCGTATAATTATACGCAGGCACTTCATGTCCAGAACCAAATACACGTAGATAAGAGAATGTACCGGCGTTTTTGACTAATCCTGCTGGATGACCTTGGACGGTGTAGTTTGTGAATTGTTGGGAGGTGTAGAGGGAGGAGAATTTCGTTTGGAGGTTGTTTACCTGGTTTTGAGGGAGGGAGGAGGGAGGGGTAAGTGGGTAAGTGGGGTGATGGATTTGATTTGATTTGATGTTTGAAGGGAATGTTTGGTGAGAAGTGGTTGACTTACCATTGCTTCTACACCCATGAAATTACAGATGTAGTCTGCGTCACCATCATAAATGACCGTACGGACCTATTAGGAGTATACATAACCAAGTTGAAGTTATAATCGTCAATAAATCGATTTGATATCTAAACTTTGAAAGGAAAGCATTGAAGAAAAAAAAAACTCACCCCGGCATCAACAACCGCAGCAAGGTCCGGCGCGGAGTTCAACATCCAATCACCCGTAGAAGCAAAGCTATTATATACTTGTCTGTTCGATTGTGTGAATGTTGATTCTGCTCCTATCGAGTTCCTGAGAAGGTTGATTTTCGTCAATTAACGATGGGTTAATGGGTTGAGGTAGACAGAAGCGTACATGAATGAGGAGCTTTGTAATAGACTTGTGATACCTGGTGGGTAAGGATCGTTTGAAGGCTGACGGACGTCGTATACGTCGAAGCTTCCTGATAGAGGTGATAGGATGTTGCTGTTACAGACGGATTGAGCACGGGAGCATGTCGATGTTGCGCCTGTTTCATAACATCCTTCAATCTAATAAATGAATAACAAAAACATGAAAACATGAAAAAGCCCGAAAATCAGTCGTCCGAAATCCTCTTTAGTAAACGGAAATGCGTACCAAAGATCGACATCCATCTGCCGCATAGAACGAATCATTCGCCCTCTGGATAACGCTATTCGAGACAGTTTGTCGATACGGGTTGTTCAACGCATATTCCATATACTGAGGGTACTGATTCAGAGGGTCCGTAAGCCCGTTACCAATACCGACAGTCTTGAGATTGAGTGTTATTCCAGGAATTGATCCATTAGCGATTGCAGCGTTCTGATCGAGGAAGTGGTGTGCGAATGCGGGGCCGTAGTGTCCTCCGTACCTGCAAAATTACAAAGCACGCCGGAATTGGAATGCTGGAATCTTGTGGGATTAAAGAATATGTTGTAACTTACGATTCGGTCCATAAAGCGAAATCGTTATCCGCTAGATGGGAGAAAGTCGGATCCGAGAGGAATATTTGTAACATTGGCCATACTGCTGCGGCAGCTTGTTTCGCTCCTGAGACTTCCAGATCTCCATGTGAGTATCCTACACCGACTAAACGGAATGATAAGAAATCGCTGTTGGTCGTCCATTAGAGCAAAACATACTTGGCTGATCGATGAATAACCTTCAGAGAACAGTTAGTTAGTAGGGCGGGGTGATGTTACGGATGCGACTTACATATTGGCATTATTGTTCCATGAGAAAGGGTTCAAGGATAGAGACCGCTGGTCAGCGTTTATGCGGCACGGCTAATCAAGGGGTCAGTGAAGAGACCATAACTGATAATGTTGACCTGTAAACCAACCCCGTTCTCTTGGAAGAGACCAATCATGGAAGATGAACCGGGCTATGTATCAATGGTCAGTGCTAAGTCAGAGGCACCCGACAGAATACTTACGCCTCCATTCAGCCAGATGGCAAGGGGGGCTGTATCGGGATTATTCCGTGCAGCGAAGAACCACCACCTGCCAAGGACAGAATTGAGGAAGAGAGTTATAAATAACCATCGATCTCGTGACTTACCACATGCTCTGTGTAGCTGTTAGATCGGCGTAACCTGAGGCTTGAAAAACTCCAGGCGTGGTTTCTGTGAGGGATCAATACGTTAATTGGTACCACAAAGTAATAGCTGTGATTGAACGTACCACAGACGCCCGTGTTCGTGATGAAGCGCATCTTGCCCGCAACTGGTGTACCGGATACTTGCACGACATTTTCGACGATGCGTGAAGCATCTTCCGGAATCGTTGATGTAGGTACTCCGCCGATGATACCGTCGACTGTAGGGATCTGGCCTGCGGACGCCAGGAGTCCCAGAGTGAAGACCACGCTCAAGCGCGAGATCAAGGTCATTGCCATAGATCACTGCAAGCTGCAAGCTACAGTATCGCACACGCGTATCTTATATCTCTGCTCATCCTTGCGGACCGTGCGGACCATGCCTGCCAGAAGACAACGCAGCCGACTGAACATGGTGCCGGAGTTGCCGAATAGCCTTCGACGTCGAGCGATATCATGGAGTCTACGGTTCCGCGCGTGTGAGGTGCAGCAGCAAGAATAGCACGGAGCTACGCGTGATTCTCCATTTTGTGTTGTTTTCTATATGGTACAAGGAGATAGACGCGCTTTTCCGCGTGGCTTGAGGTTCGCGAAGGTAGAGAGGAATTTGTAGAAGAGACAAGAAGCAAAGCAACAGCAAATTTCCCGGAGATGTTCCAGTTGATAACACGAGGCTCTACGTCACGGATTGTGGCCGCACTCAGTTGATAAGAAATCCGCGTCTTTGAAAAGCGCTAGCACATCGGCACAACCAGAACCAGACGAACACGAACGAACTTCAAGTTGAAGAGTTGAAGTGAAGTATAGTTGCCAAGAAAACGCTGCCTCTTACGTAATCGAATTTCTTCCGACTGGAATGACGAAGGTTTGTTTTGCCATCAATTAACCGGGTTGATTTGCCAAAAAGATTCCTTCCTCATCCTCTATCAATAATAGGTCAAGCTCCAAAGTCCGCGTAACAAGAATGATCCACTAAATCTCTGGTTAAATAAACGCCTTCTTGGTTATCTTCTCCTCTCTACTCGAGTCAGGTAGAGCATTGGATTGATGTCTACTTCTCTCTTGCGAAGAGACTGTGTAAACAACAGGTCAGCTCGAGACCTCAGCATCTACCTGAGATCGAGGAGAAACCCGTGCCGGTCATTTTTCCCGTTTTCGCGAGTAGAACGAACTAGTCGTTCACGATCCAGTGGTAAGTAACGCAGCTTCAACATTGATAAAGTCGGATTTCTGATCATTGATTTAGGACTTATAAAATGCACACTACTGGGCGCCTCGAGCGTTGGGGTTGCCTGCTATCTGGCGCCGCATGTTCCAAAGTATCGAGAAAAGCACGACGCCACGTCCACCTACGGGGATAGACCTGAAGGTGATCATATACCCAAGGCAAGGTCTTGACTCCTACTTAGTTCTTCTTCATTGCTTACTGTTCTATTCGGAAGATTTCCGACTCTGGTACCGATACTATCTATGCATTTCCCAAGAGTTTCAAGAAGCTAGTTCTTGTCGATACGTTAGATGATGTGCGTTCCTCGTCTCTGCGACCGTTTGGAAGAAGCGTCTCACTTTCCTTACAGAAGATGGATAAAGATAAGAAACCCGAGAAAGATGGGAAGCAATGGCATGGCCTTTCCTTCTTGAGCTCGGCTCCGACTCTGGACGAGATCCGGACCTCCCTTTCGTCGTGGTCATGGCCGGAGAGCTTCTCCTGGCTTCGGGAGAAATCCTCCGCTCTACTCCTCGAGCTCAGCCGTGGACCAGGCTCGTTATATGATCAAATCATCAATGACCCGCCTGATCTCAATGTCCATCCCGAGTGCCAGTGGGATGCGGAGGTGCGAATAGGCGATGAGCTCTGTGTCGGCGAGCGTGCTTTCTTACGCATGCGGAAACGCAAGATGCGCATAGCTTTCGCAAGACTCTTCGGAGTTGATGAAAGTGAAATTGATGAGCGTGATCTGCCGATTGTCGCGATTGCGGGTTCGGGAGGAGGTGGGTTTCCCTCATGCCCTGACGCGCAAACATTCACCCAACCTGAACTAGGTTTTCGTGCCATGGCCAATACTATTGGCTCTCTTATCGGAGCCGATAAGGCAGGTCTCTTGGAATGTACCACTTACATATCCGGGATCTCTGGTGTGTTGAAGATGCCACACTATCGTAACTGTTTGATGACGTTGGCACTCAGGTAGTTGTTGGGCATTAGGAGCTCTGTACTCCGGCGTATCTGGAGCGACAACGCCACATAGCACCGCCAAGCATATTACTGAGAGAATCGGGACGAGTTACGTAGATGCAAGCGTTCTTGATCTGCTAACAACGCCACCAACAAATAAGGTAAATTCACCGAGACACATCTCCTGGCATGTTGGTGCCTGTTTCTCAAGTATGTTCTGCAGTATCTGCTATCTGGAATTCTACGCAAAGCGAATAATCCAGTCGGAGGTCCCTCTCTGGTTGACCTCTATGGGGCACTCCTCTCAGCTCGATTGCTCATTCCGAGTGATCTGACCAAGCTTGACCATCGTTTCCTTTCTCTTCACCATTTCAGGCGGAACATCGATGATGGATCAATGCCTCTCCCGATTTTCACTGCCGTTTATCATGGTAGGAGTTTTTCACATTCGTTATCCAGCGGTTTTTTAAGTACGGTCTATTCGTTAGCGATACCAACCGAGCTTGACAAACCACTTGAAGATGTGAAGAACAAACAGGAAGACGCTGCCAATTCTTTGAGCAGACAGAAGTACGCTCGTGAAGAAAAGGAGATAATTGAACGTGCTGATTGGATGTGGTTTGAGTTCACGCCCCATGAGGTCGGATGCGACGAGATCGGAGGTATAAGCATCGCTGACACGGTCGTAGTTTGAAGACTTACGTCTTTCATGCAGCTTGGATACCGACATGGGCTCTAGGAAGACGCTTTGAGAAGGGTAAATCGATAGAACGAACGGTATGGCTACCGTCTCGTTTCTTTCTGTAATCATACTGACGATGGACTGGTTTTTCTACAGCCGGAATTGAGCTTCTCAGTTTTGACAGGGTATTTACTGCTACCTCTCTGGACCTTTTATACTTGTCTCACAGACACGCACCCATTCCAGGATTTTCGCATCAGCATTTTGTGCTTCTTTACAGGTAATTTTACTACTGGGACGCATTGAGATTGAGAAGATGCTAATACTTACCTGGACAGCACTATATCAACGAAGTACAGCCTATCCTGCGACAACTCCCAGCTCAGCTGCAAAGGTGGCTAAATGAGATCGTCACGGAGAAACGTAAAGATATGGGCATTGTGCATCCGGTTGAACCTAACGAGGTAAGAAGATGCATCTGCAGAAACGTTCTCTTTTGAATCGTCCGACTTAGTGTGTACCTTAGATTCCGAATTTTGTCAAGGGCTTAGATGGGCAACTGCGAGAAAACAGCCCGAAGGAGATTACGGAGAGAGATACTCTTGGTTTCATGGTAATAATGCCTTTCTCATGATACCAGAACGTGCTAATCTCCTTGACCTCCAACTTCAGGACGCTGGAGGTGGGCTTCAACGATATCTAGCATCCGTCTTATTAATCGCAGCTCCTTGTTTGCAGTCGAACTCAACATACCATATTATCCGTTGTTCCGACGAAACGTAGATTGCATTATTGCTCTCGACGCTAGTGCGGACTCCCAGGTGGGAATCTATGACAAAGTTTCCTGTATTAACTAACATCACCGTGTAAAGGATTTATGGTTCACGAGAGCTGAACGTGAGTCTTCGCAATTTCCCCCAGTTCTTTAATGATGATTTCGGGCCTGCACCAGAATACGCGGCGCGCCGAGGCCTGTCTACGTGGCCGAAGGGTGCTCGCTGGCCGGCTCTTCTCCAGTCATCCGATGCGGAGGAGGAGCAAGCTGTCGAAGGAGCGAAGTCAAATGCAACCTCCAAATCAGATTTGGTATCAGAAGCAGCGAACCGCGCGCTTGCTGAGGCACAAGAGATACAAGCAACTGGCCAAGCACAGAGGGTCAGCGACCATTCGGACGGCAATACAAACGAGAAGCTACCCGGTGAGAATGCCTCAGATGGGCAGGTGCTTGCTATACGTTCAAGGAAGATGAGCGCATGTACGGTCTGGATGGGTTCATCATCCGGATCAGAAGAAGGTCAATCCGCGTTATTGGAGGATATCGAAACGCAAGATCTTATGCAGCGCGATGGTATTGCCATTGTGTATAATCCTCTCATTCCAAACGATGCCGTTTCGGACTTCGATCCTATGAACGTATCAACGTGGAGTTTTAGTTTAGATAAGGAGGAGGCTGAGAAGGTACTGAAAGTTGCTGAGGTGTGATGTTCTTTTGCTTTTTTCAGATGTTGGATTTATGGACCTTTGGATAGGCAAATTTCGTGGAGGGACAAGAAAAGATTGTAAAGCTCTTGAGAGCAATCTGGCTGAGAAAGAAAGCGGAGAGGGAGCGAAGGGAGGAAGGAAGAGCGCAATAGACCACTGTTTTATTCTGTGCGGGATCTATAGGAATATTAGTAGGATACACGTTAATAACATCTACGATAACATCATGAGCAAACATTGAAACAAAGGACGCGTTTTGATCACATGTCACGGTGCAAAGATGGTCCTTGAATGTTACGTAACTTGTTGATTACCTATCGGGCTCATTCTTACTGGCTGGCTACTGGCTATGCAGTTCCTTCCACTTCCTCTGTCCTCCACACCCATCATGTCTCTAACCTCTCTTACTTCATCTGCAGGTGCAATTCAAGCTATTATTGAACGAAGGGTGATTTTTGCTGATATCCATCTGGTCAAGTACGAAGCGCATCGGTTGCTGCTCGTTCTGCTTGCTTGCGACCAGCTGCCGTACATGGTGAGCAGTTTTTTGCAGCGTGACGCCCGGGATAGTTTACTCACAAGGAATTGAATACGATTTCGGGTTCGGTAGGCTTGCGGTCATTGAAAACGTCTGCCCCGGCGCAGGTTTCATCGTCGTCATCAAGTTCGGCAGAATCCCAGGTTCCGGTAACGAGACTTGCTATGCAAGGATCAAACCAACTTAGCCTGGAGAGTCCTCAGAATAAAGCTGGTATGACCACTTTTACTATGGCAATCGGAAAAATCGCAGGTTAATGGAATGGTCTGAAGAGTATGTATTATCGACGCTGGATAAAGTTGTGAATTGGGCCCGAGCTGGTTCAATGTGGCCAGTTACTTTTGGTGCGTTGATATTCTCAGTATCTTTCTGCATTTTATGAGCTCTATCAACATATGTTACTTTGGGATGTTGGCAGGTCTCGCGTGTTGCGCGGTCGAAATGATGCACATGGCTGCGGCGCGCTACGACCAAGATCGTCTTGGTATCATCTTCCGTGCTAGCCCTCGTCAGTCGGAGATTATGATTGTTGCGGGTACGCTTACGAATAAGATGGCGCCGGCTTTGAGGAAGGTGTATGATCAGATGCCCGAGCCTCGTATGTTTGATTCCATTATATTGCCGTCGGTTGCGAGATATTTAGTATTGATGTATTCTTTTTTGTTTAGGATGGGTTGTTTCCATGGGTTCGTGTGCCAATGGTGGAGGGTACTATCATTATTCTTACTCGGTTGTCCGAGGTTGTGACCGTGAGTTACACTAGTCTCATCGCCGAAGCTTGAGTTGTTAACGTTTTGTAGGCATTGTTCCCGTTGATATTTACGTACCCGGGTGTCCTCCGACGGCTGAGGCTCTTCTCTATGGCATGCTCCAACTCCAGCGAAAGATTTGGCGCAGCCGTAAGGGAGTTTTATGGTTGGTACTTCTGTATATTTGCTTCTTGCACAGTTGCTGACACAGTACCAGGTACCGAAAGTGAAAGTAGAGTATCGCCTCCCTCTACCGGATACTCTGTATGTAGATGGACAAAATTCGTATCCTAAAATCATTTCTCAAGATTATGTTCGTCCATTTAAATCCATCAAAAATTTGGAGGAATACTATGTGAGAATAAGTAAATGATTGCATCAGCAATTTCTCCGACCTTCTAAAGCGCCCAATCTCTCATCACTTCCCACCTTGAATACTACCCCTCATTGTACATATAGGTTCGCCCCTATCCAACATCCATTGACCAGAACTACTCAGTGCTCTTGAGAGGTTCAGATGTGAAGGAGTCCGGGTTACTGCGGGGCCAACGATGATTGGCTGTGAATGTTGTCGGTCCTGTGTGTTTTGTCATCGTCACGCGTGCCATAACGCGTTGGGCTTACAACTTGAACGCGTTCTTCACCATCCTACGACGCGTTTTGTCCTGCTGCGCTTACGTTCTACATCTACTGGAATTGAGGGCCCACCCCTGGTATCAAATCCTTCGGATTTGACGCACCTATCAAGGAGAGGGAGAGTGAGACATGGCCGGGGATGCTAGTACTTCCGTCTTGGGGAAAACGTTCGGACGGCAGACAACAGAGCTGACTCGTCTAATCGAATTGGCATACGAGAACAAGGGGAAGGTAAAGGGGAACGATAAAGATACAGAGAAGATTAAACCTCGAACTCCGTTGGCCGCCTCTAAACCTTCCGGTGGTTCTACGATCCCGAGCTCAAGCTCGAAATCAGTCACTACTAACTCGGGGAATTCGAAGGTGAAGGTGAAGGGGAAATGGAAGGAGTTGGCTGTGTCGGTAGATGGGAAGGAGTTTAAGACGATGCCTGCGTTCGATACGTTTTGGGAGTATGCTTCGGAGAGACATGTGGTTGAAGAAAAGAGGAGGGCGAGGAAGCCACGACCGTACGTCTGACGATGGTCTATTTTGTAAAAGTGGCATACTGAATTTTCTGGCGCAGATGGAGCAAGAAAGGCGTTTTTAACGAATACAAATTCTGCAGCGTTTTCCGCGTGGCGGATCGAGGTTCCCAATTCCTCATCAAAGAAGTCATCGAGAAAGGTTCTCAAGAAGATGAAGAACTTCTTTTTCGAGTGTTACTCTACAGTTCTTTCGTTCGGGTCGAGACGTACCAGCTCCTTGAAGAAAAGCTCGGGCCATTATCGTGGAGGACGTATGATCACGCGAAATACGCTGCAGTCCTACTTGAGGCGACTGATAACGGAGATAGTATCTATACAGGCGCTTTTCAAAAGTTTCCACCACAATTTGGGTATAATCACACGCACGAGAATCATCTGGCGTTGCTCGAAATCATGATGAGCAATGACATCCTCGGTCAACTCAAATCATGCAAATACATGGCGGATGCTTTCGATGTGATTTATCAGTTTCCTGGTTCAGGCGATTTCGTGGCGTTCCAGTTGCTCATCAACTTATCGTACACTCGATTGGTGGATTTTAGCGAGAATGACTTTGTTATTGCTGGAGTTGGAGCCGTTAAGGGGCTGAAGAACTGTTTTGCGCCGCCGGAGTTGGTCGGAGGGAGTGAAGATGCGTTGATTAGGTGGATGATGAAGACTCAGGAAGAACATTTTGAGAGGTTAGGGTTGGAGCCCGCGGTATTAACCATGACTACTGGGAACACAACGAAAAAACGGAAGATGACGTTGGTGGATGTGGAACATACGTTATGCGAATTACACAAGTATCTACGAATCGTTTCGAGCGGAGGGAGTGGATACGGCAAGCGGTTCTACTCCAAAACCCCTTCCTACCCCCGTCAACCTACCTTCCCTCGAGCATGGTCCAATCCCTCACGTCAACGATCAAGACCAAAGCCGGGTAGAACGGGCGGAGAGAGAGCGGAGAAAGTATACGTTGTCAATAAGATACTGGAAAGAGGAGAAACAAAAGAAGGTGAAGTGATCTATTTTGTTGATTGGCTTGGGTATCCTGTTACCGCGAGGACGTGGGAGCCCAGGGATGTGCTCTTGCTTGATGCGCCACTTGCTGTGGAGGACTTTGAGAAGGCTTTGAAAATGACGGAGAAGAAGAAGACTGGG
The DNA here is from genome assembly GCA_032164295.1 of Inonotus obliquus. Taxonomy (NCBI): domain Eukaryota; kingdom Fungi; phylum Basidiomycota; class Agaricomycetes; order Hymenochaetales; family Hymenochaetaceae; genus Inonotus; species Inonotus obliquus. Next base: position 310,954 of record JAJHTX010000006.1, on the reverse strand, counting down.
CTTGGTGGGGCGACTTGGAGGAAGAGGGTGTATTCTTTAATTTCATGAATATGCTTTTTCTGGATTCTAGTTTGATACTCGGGCCTTGTGTGTTTTTTTATGAGTATGTATGTTTCGGATGTTGTTTATTCTTCGCGTATTCTTCAATATCCCCGTCTTCTAGTCTGATGCTTGGATTGAGCTTCTCACTTCCATGAATACTCGGGCGTTGTTTGGTTGTTACTTTCATAGTGTAATTGCCCCTTTTTCCATGAATTTGTAAATAAATTAGGACAGCCCTTGCTTACATCATCCATCATAGGCGGGGAAATGTACGGAGGACGACTCGAAGTGTGCAACTCAAGGCACATCACCACCGTTTCCCCTCTTTGCCTCGTCCATCGTCCTCGTCCTACTCGTCTTTGTCCTACATTCGTCGGGCGAATCGAATCCCCGGTCTGTCGGGTATCGTGAGGGTGCTATCCTTCGCTTGTTGTTAGCGCGGGTTGCTTTAGCCATCACCTGCTCACTTCACGTCTCTTCCCATCCCGTCACCCAAACAACAGACACAACCACCGTCTCCGTCTTCGTAACCAACCCAGATCTCTCTCTTTTCCATCCCTTACCACCTCGTCCCTTTTCTCGGTGGTAACTTTTGTTTTTCGTGGTTTTATTTGGGCTCGTTTGCCTTGGCGCGCGTGATGACCACTACGACGACCACGACGGCGACGTATCCTTCTCCTGGTCCCGCGGTGGGCGTGGTTGATACCCGGCATCACCACCACCACCACCTTATGTATGGCGGTAATGCGGGTATGGGTTCAATTAACGGTATGGGTGGTATAACCGATCCCTTGACAGCTAACGGAGGGTATTCCACTCAAGCTGTCGCCCCAGTTGGACAGGACAATTTCAAGGGGGCGTATGGGTACAATTATAGCAGAGACAGGGAGCAACAACACCTTCAACAACAACAGCTCTACCCCTCATTTGGCGATAGGGGAAGTAGGATGGATTCCCCTACTCACATGCCCCGTATGATCCGCTCGTCCACCTATGGCGGCGGCGGCGACTATCCGATCGAAAATGGTCAATCAACGTCGGGTACCCTTACGGCTTTTGATCCCTCCGTGGGACAAGGACCTCTTGCTGCTTCCACATCAATCGTAAATGAACCCCCCGCTTCGGGAGCAGATGCCTCGAATTCGCCGTATGAACATCTTCAGCAAGCAACTACTACCACTACCACTAGCAATACGACTTCTGGCATGACGAATACCAGTACCAATTCGAATACGCCCACGACTCCGGTAAATATGGGGGATGCAAGTAATAAAAATAGCGATCGACCAAGGCAGTACACAAACGCGCACGCGGGGACCTCGCCCGTACCTTCCTACTTACGTGAATCGTACCTTCAAGCTAACAAAAACGATTCGGGTATATTCACCGATGTGCGTTCTGCGGTTGATACACCTGTCGATATTGTTTCGGAGTCCAGCGCGACGCTCGGAGGGAGACAGACGCAGCAAAACCAACCTCTTCAGCAACAGCAACATCAACAATTGCAATTACAACAAAATGGGTATGGAAGTGGGATGCCGAAGCATCCGTCTATTTCACCTGCTACACCTACGCACGGCAATTTACCGCCGCGACATTCGCCCATTGTACCATCGAGCGCGGCACCTTCGTATAAACCTTCCACAATTCCGATTTCTTCGAGTGCGCGTGCCGTTGCACAACAACCTACATACATCACCCCTCCCTCTTCTCCTACTCCTATCGCGGTCAATCCCGTCTATACTTATACGGATACGGCCGCTCGGTATCCCAGTCAACAGCAGTCACCTTATCGCCGTTCTGGATACCCTACTCCACCCGAAGGCCGAGAGATATGCGTCGAATGTGCGATGCGAGATCAGGATATGGCTGATGTTGATGTGACGAGTCCAGGGGTTTGGGAGCGAGAAAGTGATATTCTGTATCATGAACTTTGTCGTCATGAAATGGAAGAAGAGGAGGAGCGCGCTCGGGCAAAGGCGTCAAGTTCTAGCTCTGAATCACAACACGTTGTGCTCAAGGCCAGGGATCGTAATAGACCCCGGGCACGAGGCAACCGTCTTTCAGAGCCGAATTTGAAGCTGTGGAATTCAATGGTGCGTCTTCGATCTATCTTTTTTTTTGAGTTTGATGATAGATCAATGCTTAAACGGGTTGTTTCCGCCTTTGTGTGATTTTGGATTTGTTTAGAATCCACGAGAACCGCAAGCGCGTCAACAGACGATCGATTTGTATGTCAAGACGCAGACTGCGCTGCTGGAGGCTGAGGCGCTTGCTCGTGCGAGGGCTTTGCAAGAGTCGAGGTTGTTGGAGAGCAAGTTGAAAGATACGTATGACCATTTGCGGCGATCGACATATGAAGTGTCGAATGGTACCACAGCTGTGGACGAGAATGGTCTGAGGATCAAAACGTCATCGCACGGACAGAAGCGTTCTGTGTCTGGACCAACCCCGATTTCTCTTGGCCCCATCGTGGTCGATGGTACCATTGGAAATAATCGCCAGAATCACAGTCGGGAGGTGACCCTCCTTGAGAATGGCATGATTGTGGAACAAGTCGACGTCCGCAAGGAAGAACGCGAGCGAAGGCGCGAAGAGAAGCGGGAACGTGAACGAGAGCGTAGTCGGGCGCGGAAATCTTCTCGCGGGTCGGGTGGTGATCGGAACGGAGAAGCTATGTCGATGTATTCTGCTCCTAGTCCATTGCCGTACCAGACGGATAGCGGGTTCTACACTGCTTCTAATAGCTCAGGTCCTGTACTTTCCCGGGATCGAGATCGACCGATGTCGATTTCTCAGTCTAGCACTCGAGCGATGAGTGTTCTCACTACTCCCCAGCCGTTGACTCCGCCACCAAGTTCCGCGCCTGGTTCTGCACGCCCGCCGAATACGCGTGTCCATTCGCAGATTTCGCTTGTCGACTCACAGAGCATCAGTTCAGCTAGTTTGAGCGGAAACCGAAGGTCCAGGTTCTTCGCGTTCAGGAACTGGAGTGAGGCATGGAAGAGTCGGGATAGTTTTGCACCCTCGGCGGTTATGTCCCTATCTGGGAGTATGATGGATATGCAGTAAGTATTTTCCTACCTCGTATTGCGACTGATGAAGTGCTCATGTGTTTCCCAGTGTTGCACTTGATCGCGAGAGGCAGGCCATGCAAGCCCGTCCAACTAGTACCACTGTTGACCTGGGAAGCAACACGCCATCTATTAGGCATAGCCAGATCTTCCCTCGACGAGCATCGGTTTCAGTTGACCGCGACGTACCTTCCCGTGTCGATCGGTCCAAGAAAAAGAAGGGTCTCGCGAAGATATGGGGAATGGTTCGAGGTCACAGAAGCTCAAAAACCGAAGCGCAGCGCGCATGGGAGGTTACACCCGTTGAGCGATCTGAGGATAATGCACCGCTCGCTCCACCTCCGCCGTTGTCGTATCTCGTGAATCGTACGTCACGCGAGCGATCAATGTCGAATACGTCGAGGCGAACGTCTGTCCCAACTGGAACAGTGTCGTCTACCGGGGCTCTCCCGACACCGACATCCATTCGAAATACGTGGTTGGATGACGGGACAGTATCGAGGTCAATGGGCGGGATGTTGTCTGCGCATACGGAGGAATCTAGCAATGTGAACGGATATGCTGGCGCCGAGTCAGATACGGCGAGGACGGCTGTTCAGGGACAAGGTGAACATGAGATGCGTCAACGTTCGCAGGATCCTGTGATAGACTTGATGGGGCCTGTTATTCATACCCCGGGATCCCCAAGACCGATTTCGGTGTACTCACTACACAAATCTCTACCGCCCTTACCGAACGAGGCACCTGCTACAGCTGGTACGACACAGTCATCGATGCCTACACCTATCGATACGCCAAGACCGGTGACGATGTTTGATATGAACACCCATTCGCACTTGAAAGTCCAGAGTGGGAATGACAACTATAATGAGATGCTTGGTTCACCGCAGCCTTATTTCACCAGAGACGTTCGTCGCCAGTCGTTTGGAGGGACGGCTTCGAGACCTGACTTGACTGCTTCGGGTACATTCCCGCTCTCCGCTGGACGAGGAACGACTTCGCTTGCGGTGCAGCAAGATTCCTTTGGATATTCTCCATACACCGAGATGGGTACTGTGCGGATGTCAGCTTCGGCTTCGCGTTCTACGGGGAAATTAGGTATTGGATTGGGCGGGGATGACACATTGAAGTGTGAGGGTGATAAAGCTATTGGGAAGAGACGTAGTAGGTTTGGGTTGTCGAATCTACTTGGGAAGATGACAGGTGCTTCACGAGGTAGTTTGAATACCAATCTAAGTGAAGTGAGGTTATCCGTCGCACCTCCTTTTCAGCCTCAGGGACCACCAACGAGTGAGTCTGACCAACATCTTGATGGGTCACCTTCTGTGACGGAATATGGTGTAGGGAATGGGAGCAGTAGTCGATCCAGGCATAATGGGTATATCACACCCGGTCAAGGACATGGACAGGGGTACGGTCATGGAGCTCCGTCTAGAATGAGCGTTGCATCAAGGAGAGCGATTGAAGAGCTCGTTGATCAGGACCCGAAGTTTGTTGCGTATAGGTATCCTTCGGTTGATCAGAATATTGCGCTTTTGAGGTGAGGTGATTATGACGTGATATTGCTATGGATGATGGAGGTCAGGGTGGAGGTTCATTCTTTTCTTAAAAATTTGTTTGTTTCTGAAGCCCAACTCTTAATTAATGTTGCACTTAATGTCCTTCGCATTCATTCCTCGTACCTCCTTTCTTTCATTCGTCCATTCTCTCGCTTTCATTCTTCCATGGGACAAGACACTCTGTTCATCTTGTTTTACCCCGGCCCCGGCACCTGAAACCATCACATTCATTCGGTCATTCATTCATTTCATTTCGGACGTTTCCTTCCTCTTTCCAATCTTCTATTTGGGCGTTCCGGGTCCTTTCACCTCTCGCGTGCGCGCGCGCGTCCGTATCGCGGAAATGCAATCTGCAATCCAAACGTCTCCTTCATTTCTTTCTTTTTTGCTGTCCTTTGTAAAAGTTGTACATACAATGCGCTTTTCTCTCTCTTTCTGTCAAATTATTTCAATTATTTCTTTTATTTTCTTCAAGGTTTTCTTTGATCGTTTTATGAGTCAACAAAGACATTATTGCCCGATATTCGATATTAACTTTCGCATTTTTTTTTTCATTCTGTTCTTTGTTCCGTTGTGTTTATTTTGTTAGTTATAGTTATTTGTTCGTTCGTTGGGATGATCCTTCGTCCTTCGTCTGGTATTATAGTTGGTGTTATGTATGTTTGTTTGGTGATATCTTAATCTGCATTATATCTTTACCGTCGCTTTGATAGGAAGACAGACTTGAGTTAGTTTGATCTGCGGATAGTGGACTAAAATGTGATTGCTGGTACTGATACGATTAGTTGGATGGGAATTGAGATGGATATTGGATAGATTGACTCTCGGATGCTGTCGTGTTGAGTATTGGATTGAGGCAATAGAATATTTAGCAGAATTACTTACATAATTCCGGGGTGCTTCTGTCGGCATTTTCCGCTGCCAATCTGGTCTCCGACGAAACTCAGAGATCGTCGTTCGCTCCTACGCAACTTGAACCGTGCTATCACCATATCCATTCTTGCTTCACTTCCATCCGGGGCTATGTAATGGCCTCATGGTATCTGAATAATTATTTGGATCAAATATCAATATCAAAGGATCACTAGGCGCTGTTCTAACCGATATAGGTGTGTTGATTGTATATGCTATCACGGGATGGGTTGCTTCATCAATGCAACTCCTATGAATAGACTGGGTTGCCAGAATCGGAGAAGGCGCCGACTCCCCGCCCCCCATTTAGTTAAAACTTGATTGCCTGGATTGCCTGGAGCGTATTTAGCCTGAACTTATTCAATGGAACCGACGAAATATCTCATAAGTAGCGCCCTCTGGGGGATGGGAACTTGTGTACTTATATGCATGATATCTACCGACAGGCCCGGGGTACCTGCGTTTTGATCTGGCGGATACACACGGAACGGCGGTATTGACCTACCCAGCGTACTACTTGTACTCTGCCATCAACCACAGGGAGGAGCCAGTACTAGTGGAGGTCGAGGTCCCGACGAGAAAACATCGGCGTTAGGGAGAAAGCATCGTTCGTTAGGTTATACAATGAGGCCTACTCTACATCCCGTCCCAACGCGACGCGAGCTCATCCTCGTCATTCTTTTCTGCATCACGCTTTTCTTCGTCGCGCCACCATCAGTCTCGGACACGACAAGTCTTGCATCGTATTTCTCGCCGGAGGCTGCTATCAATAACGTTCTCCGATTCGATGAAGCTGCAAAGCCAATTGTGATTGTGAATGGGAAGGAGGGGGAGAATAGGGAGGGAGATGAGAACACGACAGATGAAGTCGAATTGCATCCATATCCGGAGCCACGATTTACTTGGCAAGAGTCGAATTTGGTGCCGGAGACGAAGATCCTCCACCATGCGCCTGGTAAGTAATCAGCAACAAGAACTCAGATCTGAATTGATTTTTTTTTCGTTACTTTAGGATTCACGATTTTCGACAGACTCTATATCTTCAACGGGACCATTTTCATCGTCACTTCAACACCTTCAATAGTCCCGCAATTCAAGTTCGTAACTTCTTCTGGATACAAATTGGAAAATGGGGAGGAAGAAATCCGAAAGCGCCTTCCTACGGATAAAGATATTCGGGTCATCACGCCGGAGGAGGCACAACACATCTTCAACACCTATTCCATTCCGCGTCTCGCAGGCGTCTCATTCCTCAACACAGACGATAAGCAATACATAGCTCATTACTATCATTTTACCGCCGAGGTTCTCTATGGTCTTTGGCGTACCTATACAGCACTTGATCCGCTTATTACTCCGGATGGGAAAACAGCGCTCTCGTCTCCGAGACGTTTTATATTCCGGCATGTCGCGAGTACGGGGTGGCGCGACTATGCGGCGCTGAATGAATGGGTTCTACACGGGGCATTCCCGAATATGGGAATGGAATTTGCGGAAGATTGGGCGGACCGCGCGAAGATGAACGTTCCATTTGTCCTTGACCGAGTCGTTTTGGGAGACCGGGCTGCAGCTACCGAGAGTGATGCCCACCGAGCAAACTGGCGATTTACTGCTAGCGCATTTGATTTACCCGGGAGTGCGAACTGGTGGTCTCCGCTTCGTAAAGCCGTTCTTGAATTCAGTGGTCTCGCTGCTGAGTACATTAATGGACCTTCACAGGAGGTTCGCGCTGAGAATGAGAAGTATGTCGTTACATATGTGTCTAGGCAGAGCTGGGGTCGACGAACGCTTCGTCAGGAGGACCACGAAATCCTTGTCTCGGAGCTCTACGCCCTACGCGATCGGTACGGATACGAAGTAAACGTCGTCAGTATGGAACAACTCTCTCGAGCGGAACAGATCCAACTCGCGGGTCGAACGACGATTATGATGGGTGTGCATGGAAATGGGCTAACATCGTTAATTTGGATGAGACCGAGTAAGAGGTCGACTGTGATCGAGTTTTTCTATCCGGGCGGGTTTTCGTTTGATTATGAGTTTACGACGAGAGGGCTTGGTATGAAGCATTATGGTGTTTGGGATGATAGGTATGTCTTTTTCTTTCCTTCTTCGTTTTCTGCATGCGTTTTTGAAGTTCCTCTAATTTGGGATTTTTTTATTCTTGTTGTTAATCAGGGCGTTTACACGACCAGATGTACCTCGTACACCAGAATATCCGGAGGGATTCCACGGGGAGGCTATACCTTTGAATGGGGCGGTTGTAGCGAGGTTAGTTCATGAGCGACTATCACTCGGTGATGCAGAGCCATAAAGTTGAAGTTGCATTTATATACCCTCGGTCATGGAGTATCATATTTATAGAAGAACAAATGTGGGATCTACTAGCGGGAAGGCTGGCTTGAGCAATTAAGCGTAAAGCGTTGGAAGTGAGTATCGGCGAGCATAAGCTTCCTATCACGACGACTCGAGTATCTGTACGACTAGTACCGATAATCAGTCGTTCGCATGCGCTCCAAGTCGAAGGCTGTATGATCTCCTTCTTGTGGGCATTACAGTGGCTTTTTAGATAGCAAACAGTTGAATCGGCCATCCACGGTGACACGGTCCAACCAAGGACTACTATTTCTGCAGGATCTCACCCAGGTGACGCAACCTCCAACCTATGTGACTTCGTTGGTCGAATTCCTCGCCGAGTATACTTGCCGCGGTACGGTCCTAGTCCGATCCAGGTTCGGACCTTGGACCGCATATTTTGAGAGCTGTATTTTATTTAATGTCAGGAAAAATTGTGCTCCAGGGTCAACTTCCTCCAAAGCATCTTCCGAATCCGATTGATCGATCCACCTCAACACCGCCATCCATTTGAATGTCAACCTCATCTTGGTCTGCTTGCTTTAAGCTTACCACCCTCGTCATAATCCAACCCTCGTTTTGCTGTCAAATGAGGGGGAGCTTAGCGTGGGAACCAATTTGAACACCCAAATGTGCCATGAGATGAAGAAGATTATTTCTCCGATTAAATTATCTTTATGTAGATGATGTACACTTTTTTCCAAAGTTAGTAGCTTGACTAAGCATCACCCCTACATTCGGTCCAGTCCGGACCGGTCACACGGTCCACAAATTCTGGTCATTGACTGGACCACGAACCGGACTGTCATTAAACTGAAACTGCAGAGGGCCCCTTCTTGGTCTTGGACACTTGGACTGGACCAATGGTTCGGTCCGGGTTCGGTCCACGGTCCAGGTGGCCCAAGACCGGACTTCGGCAACTATATCGCCAATTATGGGATCCCAAGTATTGCTGTCGCTTTGCGGAACTCAAGGCCCTCTCTAAACATCAATCGAATGTGAAATGCCCAGTCTAAAGCCACGCCCGCTCTCATGAATGGTGTGAGTTGGCCACCAAGCCGGAGGAAGCAAAGGCAGGACATCTTGAGTGACCTGAGTGTCTCGTCAGTGTTCACTTCCTTCTATTTGCATGCAGACTCATCGCCCCCCGTTTGGTTAAAAGTTTAAAACTCGAGTGCCTGAAGTGTATTCGAGCCGGAACTTATTCAATGGAACCGACGAAATATCTCGCATGAGTAGCGGGTATCGCTTCCCCCGCCTGGGGGCGAGGAATTTATGGTATTTATGTATATGCATGATATCTATCGACAGGGTGCCTGCGTTTTGATTTGGGCGGATACGTACGGAACGGGTCATTGGGCGGTGTTGACCTGCCCTACGTGCCACTTGTGCTTTACTATCGACCACAGGGAGCAGCCAGTAGTAGTGGAAGTCGAGGAGAAAACATCGTTAGGTTATACAATGAGGCCTACTCTACTTCTCGTCCCAACGCGACGCGAGCTCATCCTCGTCATTCTTTTCTGCATCACGCTTTTCTTCGTCGCGCCACCATCAGTCTCGGACACGACAAGTCTTGCATCGTATTTCTCGCCGGAGGCTGCTATTAATAACGTTCTCCGACTCGATGATGCAAAGCCGATTGTGATTGTGAATGGGAAGGAGGGGGAGAATAGGGAGGGAGATGAGAACACGACAGATGAAGTCGAATTGCATCCATATCCGGAGCCACGATTTACTTGGCAAGAGTCGGATTTGGTTCCGGAGACGAAGATCCTCCACCATGCTCCTGGTAAGCAATTAGCAACGAGAACTCAGCTCTAAATTGATTTTATTTTTCTTTACTTTAGGATTCACAATTTTCGACAGACTCTATATCTTTAATGGGACCATTTTCATCGTCACTTCAACACCATCAGTCGTCCCGCAATTCAAGCTCGTAACTTCTTCTGGATACAAATTGGAAAACGGGGAGGAAGGAGCCCGAAAGCTCCTTCCTACGGATAAAGATATTCGGGTCATCACGCCAGAGGAGGCTCAACACATATTCAACACCTATTCCATTCCGCGTCTCACAGGCATTTCGTTCCTCAACACAGACGATAAGCAATTCATAGCTCATTACTATCATTTTACCGCCGAGGTTCTCTATGGTCTTTGGCGTACCTATACAGCACTTGATCCGCTTATTACTCCGGATGGGAAAACAGCGCTCCCGCCTCCGAGACGATTTATATTCCGACATGTTGCGAGTACGGAGTGGCGCGACTATGCGGCACTGAATGAGTGGGTTCTACACGGGGCATTCCCGAATATGGGAATGGAGTTTGCGGAGGATTGGGCGGACCGTGCGAAGATGAGCGTTCCATTTGTCCTTGACCGAGTCGTTTTGGGAGACCGAGCTGCAGCTACCGAGAGTGATGCCTACCGAGCAAACTGGCGATTTACTGCTAGCGCTTTTGATTTACCCGGGAGTGCGAACTGGTGGTCTCCGCTTCGTAAAGCCGTTCTTGAATTCAGTGGTCTCGCTGCTGAGTACATTAATGGACCTTCACAGGAGGTTCGCGCTGAGAATGAGAAGTATGTCGTTACATATGTGTCTAGGCAGAGCTGGGGTCGACGAACGCTTCGTCAGGAGGACCACGAAATCCTTGTCTCGGAGCTCTACGCCCTACGCGATCGGTACGGATACGAAGTAAACGTCGTCAGTATGGAACAACTCTCTCGAGCGGAACAGATCCAACTCGCGGGTCGAACGACGATTATGATGGGTGTGCATGGAAATGGGCTAACATCGTTAATTTGGATGAGACCGAGTAAGAGGTCGACTGTGATCGAGTTTTTCTATCCGGGCGGGTTTTCGTTTGATTATGAGTTTACGACGAGAGGGCTTGGTATGAAGCATTATGGTGTTTGGGATGATAGGTATGACCCGTTCTTCCCTTTCTCGTCTGCTGCATGCGCCTTTGAAGTTCCTCTGATTTGGGATTTTTATTCTATTAGGGCTTTTACACGACCGGATGTACCTCGTAGGCCACAATATCCGAAGGGATTCCACGGGGAGGCTATACCTCTGAATGGGGCGGTTGTAGCGAGATTAGTTCATGAACGGCTAACATTCGATGATGCAAAGCCATAAACTTGAAGTTGCATTCATATACCCTCGGACATAGAATATCATATTTATAAATGGATGATTGTGGGATCTACATACGTGCGCACACAGGCGGGAAGACTGGATTGAAGGGCCAATCAAGCGTAAAGTGTCGGAAATAAAGTGAGTATCGAGCATAAGCTTTCCGTCACGACGGCTCGAGTCTGATAACTAGTCGTTGTTATGCGCTCCAAATCGAAGACTGTACCTCCCTCTTGTGGGCATTACAGTGGCTTTTCAAACAGCAAACAGTCCATTTCAGTAAATCAGTCTTCCTCGCGATCAGCGGATCCAAGATTCCAAGACCTATTTCCGCAGGATCCCCCAAAATCTCTCCCACGTGACGCAACCTCCAAGTGTGGCTTCGTCGAATTCCTCGTCAAGGATAGGATCCCCAGGCTTTGCTGTCGCTTTGCGGAACTCAAAGTCGTTCCTTGCAAAAATGCCCTCTCTAAACATCAATCGAATGTGAAATGCCCAGTCTGAAGCCATACTCTCACAGAATGGCGTAAATTGGCCATCAAGCTGGAGGAAGCAAAGGCAGGATATCTTGACTGACAGGAGTAACTCGTTATCGGGGATGCTCCAATGCACCAGGGCCGAGCTGTTCACTTCCTTCCCGTCAGAAAACCGACATCCGATCCAGGATATGACGTAGAAGAATGATTCCCAGTCGTACCGTTCCAGGCGAATGCGAGGCGGATTAGGTTCTAGTAGCTCCCATGCCATGAATGGTCGAGTCCCTGTTCGAGTTCCCGTAAACCCCTCGGTAGCATCCCTGTGCACCTCAGCGAGATCTAGGTCAACGAGAACGCCACAGATAGACCCATCATCATGGTAGCGAACCATGAGACTATCGATGTTAAGATCACGATAAAAGTTGCGAGCTTTGCTTGTGAATACGAGATGACGGGCTGAGTTTGGTGTTAGTTCGGGCTCATCTTGAGGATTATTGGAAGAGTAGGAGACTCACCTAACACCAGGTCGCGCATTGCTTGTTTGAAATGGTCCACGCTGGTCACCATTCTCAGAGGCATCAAGCGTTCCGTAGTTACTAGTAAGACGCGACAGACACGATCGACTTTATTGAATTCTTTGGCCCTGTTCATTCTTCCCCAGCTGAAAGAATTCTTCTTATGATTGTCGATTTCATTCAGGTGCATCGGATGGTTATCTTTAAATGTTCTGTTCCTATACTGTTTCTTCCTCCTCTTCTTTGGTCCTGCGTCAAGCAAGTGTTTTGCTTCCCTCTTTTTGCTATTCTCCAGACACCAGCTAATATTGGTGGCATACACCCTGTTCGGCACAGCTCCGTCCATTGTCTCGCACTGGGAAAAACGGGAGAAGAATACGGAGCCTCCTCCGAAGACCAGGCCGTGCGAGAGTCTTTTTCCGCAAAGATTACACGGCTGAATGATAGTAGTGGGCTGTGGAACAATCCCGATGATATGGCTTGCGAGATCGCTGAAAGAGTAATACCTACTCACCTCATCCTTCACTTTCCAGCGGTGAGTCCCTTGAACATTCCCTCGTACATCCAGAATCTCCGAGTCTTGGCTCCGCTCGACAGTTCTAACCTCTTCATTCCTTTCGATTGCCTGCATCTTCGGTCCTATACCGGCCTTCGATGGTTTTTTATGTCAACAGTCTTTGCAGCGAAAATATCGTGTTACCAACGACTGGAGCAGCGGCCTCAAAGCGTGAATGTGACCATGGTGCGGAGTGGAGGCAGCAGACGCAGAGTGTCGGACTGAACACTTTTTCAGAGGTCAACATCCACGGACGCGTGCTTGTGGTTGGCTAACCGACCACGTGCAATGCCCGTGACCGTGACGTTTTACCCGCACACGGCGGGCAAATCAGGATGGAGGTGAGGTCGATATTTTAAATGTTTTCTTCTCCGTCATTTTAAATACCGATAAGGATATCCGACTGTTCGATATTTAAAATATAAGTCACGTGTTGGCATTTTAAATATCGATTTGGATATTACAGGAAAATACCGGTCCTTTAAACAGTACCGTTCCTTTGAACACCATGGCTTTTCTCACTCAATTCTTCACTTATCAACTCAGAAAAATGCATGTACTAAAGGATAGTATGTATCACTAAGTCTGCAAACTTACAAGGAATTTGAGCAAGCTGTTGAGTCTGGAAACATTATACAGTGCGGATATTTGGTGAAATTCACAGACCTGAGTCGAAACCAATTCCTCTTGCAATTTCCCCTGTTATTTAACTGTATGGATAACCTGATACTCTAAAAGTATGCTACATATTCTACTTTCACTCCAAGTTTCAGGGAGAAACTGCTGCTCAATCAATTAATATTGTAAGAAAATCTCAAGAGTGTGATAGTCAAAATGATCGGCGTGCTGACAAAATAGGATATCTCGGCAACTCATTACAACCGGAGTGTAATTGATATTGGCGTGACATTACGTCACAAGGTGTTCAAAGGAGTCGTCTTCCGTGACAGGAGCCCTTGTTTCTTTCCAGGTCCATATCTATTTTTCTAGCACACCTTCCGGCTTAGAAAAAAATCAGCATGTGTCTCCTATAGTATACTCCATGAAAGTGTACTTTAATTGTAGAAAATTTGTGTGTGGAAAGACCTGGGGGCAAGTTTGTAATTGGTGTTTAAAGGAACGGTATTTTCCTGTAACAGGGTTGATATTTTAAATATCAGTTGGGTTTAAAATATCAACCCTGTTGATATCCAAATCGATATTTAAAATTCCAGCACGTGACTTATATTTTAAATATCGAACAGTCGGATATCCTTATCGGTATTTAAAATGACGGAGAAGAAAACATTTAAAATATCGACCTCACCTCCATCCTGATTTGCCCGCCGTGGCAACACTGACATGGGTTTGTTAGACAATGCCCAATGCATCATGCACCAGTTGTAATGTACAGCTAGAAATCAAAAGCTCTACAGTGACCGTGTAACGGTAATCGCACTGACATATTATGATAACAAAGAACAGACTTCATGTATAGTAAGAAGAGAGCTATTCGTAAGATTCCGATGCCGCATATTCCCCCGAACAAAACCGCGCTGTTCCAAAATACGATATGTTCTCAGTTATCCCCGATCCGCTAATTCTGCAGGATCTTCCATAATTTATCCCAGGTGATATGGCCTCCAAACGTATTCTTGTCGAACTTCTCGTCGAGTATAGGATCTCCAGGTTTTGCCGATCTTTGGCGGACCATAAAATTCGACAATGCATCGTTGCCAGCTTTAAACAACACCTGCATGTGATATATCCAATTTGAAGCCACATCCTCATAGAACTTTGTAAACCAGCGCATGATATCTGGTCCGTAAAGCCAGCCGCGTTTTAACCCGGCGAGTGTGATATTCCGCGTGTCGAACCAGTCCGAAAAGACGGTCTTATCAACCTCCTTCCCTTCAGAAAACCGACATCCGATCCAGGATATGACGTAGAAGAATGATTCCCAGTCGTATCGTTCCAGGTGAATGGGAGGTGGATTGGATTCTAGCAGCTCCCATGCCATGAATGGTCGAGTCCCTGACCGCGAACCTGTAGGCTCTTGGGTAGGTGCGCTGCGCACCTCAGCAAGATCGAAATCAATGAGAACACCACAGATAGACCCATCATTGTAGTGGCGAACCATGAGGTTATTCACGCTGACGTCTCGGTGGAGAATGCGTTTCTCGCTGAAGAATAGAAGATGATGGACTGGATTCAGGTCAGTCGGGTTCCATCTGGAGACCTCTTGGAAGAGTAGGGAACTCACCTAGCACCAAATCACGCATCGCCTGTTTGAATTGGTCTATGCTTGCCACCGCTGACAGAGGCATTAGGAATTCCATAATTAGCACACGACAGACACGATTGACTTTGTTGAACTCTCTTAGAAACTCCAAGTCCCTGCGCATTATTCTCCATCTGAAAGAATGCTCTTCCTTCAGATTGTCGATTTCCTCCGCCAAGTATACCACCGGAAGGCTATCTTCAAATTTTCTGTTCCCGTATTTTTTCTTCAGCTCCGGATCGGCATCGAGCTTGCGTAATGCTCTCCGTCCTGCCTTCAGGATGCTATCCTCTGCACGTCGTCTTTTCAGAGGCCAGCTGATTTTCGCCGCATACACAGCTCCACTCGGGCCCAACGTCGCGCACTGCGAGGTGAATACGGAGCTTCCTCTGGTGATCAAACCATACGGGGGGGGCCTTCCGCATGGATTGCACAGTCGAACAGTGTGCTCTTTAACGCGCAGGATGTACCGGTCTTCCCCCATCTGACTCAAGAGCAAGTCGTCTGGATGGTGTGAAATAGGGACTCTGGCCCCTCCCCCTTGCTGTTCCATACTATCTGAGGTCTTCTCCTTCAATTCGGTTTCGACATCCTCATCATCTCCGTCGGGAGTCGTGACTTCCGCCAGCTGTTGAGACTCAATGGGCGGCGTCGGAGGTGGGCCAATTTCAGAACGTTCCTCGAGACTCTCCTGTTGTCCTTCGTCAATACACGACCCTATATAAGCCAGAGATTCCCCACCAACCTTCTTGGACAAATCATCCTTGCTTCCACCACCAGTACCTATCTGATCTATTCCTTGCTCCTCTGATTCGCCGGATAACTCAGTGAGAGGCGAAGACACCAAACTGAAATCGTCCGATTCGCTGGATAACTGGGTGAGAGGTGAAGACACCAAGCCCAAATCGTTCTCATCGCATTCATCGTCATTGTCTTCGGATAGCGACGAAGATGACGAATCGTCGCAGCTAGCTGAGTTGATAGCATCTACCTCCTTCAACTCCCTGAGGAAACCGCGCTGCCAGGAAGACATAGAAGCCAATCGTTTGAGGAGTAACACAAATAGGTACAGGTCTTTGACGAAGTTGAGCTCTGTCGAATAAATCGGGCCAATCCGATCATAGTACGCCATGAACAAGACGCCGTCGATTATAAGGCACTCTATGACATGACGACGGTTCGTAAGCGCCGACAACTGGTCCACAGCGTATTTGACCCCGCAGAATTCAAGATCCCCGCGCATCTCTTTAACATCTAGTTTCTGTTTCTTTCGACTACTCGCTTCTGAATCCATTTCCTCCTGCAACGCGCGCTTCCCTGACGCGCGCGAGCCTGATGTTGAAGATGAAAAGCTTTGCATCACTGCTCGAGGGGACGAGGTACCGCCTTTGCTTTCCGATGATCCAATACGTGAGTGGACTTTGCTGCCCAGAGGCTTACTTGTAATCGATGGTGCGCCGGCACTCGATGGATCGCCGGAATCGATATCCGCTCCGGATTTGAGAGCGGAGGCAAGAAAGTTGCCAAAAAGTATCGCGTCGCGGCTCTTCTTGAACTCGGCAACGAAACAGACGTGTCCCCAGTTCCACGGAACGAACGGTTCTTCAGCTTTCTTTCCGCCACCAGAATCCTTACGTTTCCCGCCCTCATCCTTTCTGGGAGGTCCATTTTTATTGTAGTCCTTCCAGCGTCCCTCGATGACATTCTTGTGATCCTTCGGCACAGCAATGACGTCCGGTTTTCGTTTGCTGTTGTACACTCCATCGATATACCTTGGGTCATTCCGAACGAAAACAATTTTCGGATTCTCGAATCTGTCGATGATGTGGTTTGCTAGATTGCAGAATGGCCCATACCGTTCCACCTCATTCGTCATTTTCTGGCAGTAAGTCCCCTGCAATTTCTGCACCTCGTGAGACATAGCGATAGCTCTAACATCCTCATCATTCCTTGCAATTTCGTGCTCATTTGCTCCCAGTCCCCTGAGGAAAAGGTCGATCTTGATCGTCTTCGCATCGCGGATATCGTGTTTGACATGTTGGTCGACGAAAGGGACGGTGGCTTCAAAGGAAACATCCTGGCTACAAGCCGAGAGGTTATTTGAGAATGGTGTTGAGTGGATAAAGGAGCCAGAAGGGGCCGAGGGAAGTACATCAGCACCAGACATTGTGAATGGCGAAGGTCAACAGTAATCAACACTCGATCAATCGCGAGCGGTCACAGTCGACAATCACGTGTGGCGCGTGACATTCAAGTACTCTGTTACGATTTCGTTGTGACACAAGATGGCGACGCCAGTTTCCAGATGCAAGATACCGTCGACGGCCCAGAGCTTGAGCGAGCTATTGTGGACGACGTTTGGTTTGTAAATAAGTCGCTCCGTTGCTCGGCTTCATATCTGGAGAAGCAGAGGGTTTTCGGATGGTAACTCTTGTTTCACGCACAGGTTCCGGGTTCCGTGCGCAGCATTGCCATTGTCTAGCTCATGCTGTTAGCTGACTGTGATGGCAGATGGACTCTGCTACCTTCATCTACGCGATGCAGTGTGAGTCCGCCTTAGTACACGCGTACTGTTGCGCTGATATTGTCTGACCTACAGGAGGGCAGTATTATGGGCCAATGACCACCGACTTTGCACTGAGCAAGCTGCTGGATGAAGTTACTCCGGCATTCACGGTGACGAATGCTGGCAATCCATTCGGGAGCATACAATGGACTGCACCAGAGTTGATTTCCCAGTCCGGAGTCGCGAGAGTGATGTTTATTTGGAATGATGATTCTCGGTTGCCCATTCTCTGTTGCTCCTCTTAGCTCTTCTTTCTGAGCTCTGATCGGGATCTTTGATGCTGACTGTACTATCGCGGGAGCCATTTATGAATGCTGCGCCATTCCGGCATCTTAAGCTCGGTGCATCCTGTCGACCTGGTTTGGGTTCGGAGGACGTCCTCTGAGCTGTTTGCTGTGATTACTGGGACTCGGACCCGCTACTCCGACCATCTGGTCAAGTCATCGTGAAGAAACTGTGGGTGCTTGATCTCAATTGTAAGCTCGCTGCCCGAGAGGAGCGAAGAGCCCCTCCTAGTCCAGAGCGCCAACTATCCTTGTCGAAGTAGTTGGAGCCAGCCTCAGCCAGGATGGCGAGTAACGACAGCGGTGAAGAACAAACGAAGGCGAGATCAATTATGCAAGTCTCCGAAGCTTCTACCAGCGGAACCTATGGAGACTACCTTCCCTTGCCGGCCGTGTCGATAGTTATCCAGCGGGTGATCATGCTTCGCGACATGACCCTGCACACACCAACGCGTGCCTCTTCATGCTCCCATGGTTGTGCAACATCCATGAACTCGTCCTCCCCCTGCGGGATCAATGGGAGCTTGTTGGCGACCTTGAACAAGATGACACCTTCGCTTCCCTTCATCATCATCCCTGCGCTGCTGGGTTATACTTTCCATAACTTACCTTATCCCTCTGTACGTATCATTAACTTGAAAGCTTAATATTGATTGATGTCTCCCACTTGCATACGTGATCTAAAGAATGAATTAAATTGACCTTGTTGACTGACTGACAAGTCTGAGCTGCATTACATAATTTTAGCCACTTCGCGATTTTTTCCCTTTTTGGAAACACAAAGCGGGATGCCGCAGCCGCAGCATTGCGGCAGTACCCATGCTGGTCGAATCATTCTCTGAACGACATGGGCTTGTTCGACTATGTCCACTGCATCATGAATACACCAGTTGAAACGCAAAACTAGAAATCTAAAGGCTCAGGTAGTGATCGTGTAACAGTAATCGTACTGACACATTCTATCAACAATAACAAAATTCATAGGGAGCCGATCGTGAGATTCCGATCCTGCATACCATAAACCCCCACAGAGACTCCGGAACAAAATTACGTTTCTCTAAGATACGAGGTAGACTCGGTCATCCCCTATCCGCTAATTCTGCAAGATCTCCTAAATTTTATTCCAGGTGATATGCCTCCAAGTGTATCTTTGTCTAAATTCTCGTTGAGTATAGGATCCCCAGGTTTCGATCTTTGGCGGGCTCTAGACATCCTCATTGCGTCGTTGGCAGCACTAAACACCACCTGCATATGAGATGCCCAGTCTAAAGCCACATCGTTATAGAATCTTGTAAACCAGGGATCGGTATATCGTATGTAAAGCCAGTCTGTTTTGATCGAAATGAGTGTATCGTCATCGGGGTTGGACCTATAAGACAGAACTGAAGTGTTCACTTCCTTTCCGCCAGAATACCGACATCCAATCCAACATGTCACGAAGAAAGTTGACGGGTTGACTATCTAGTGTTAGTTCGGGCTCATCTTGGGGATTCATGGAAGAGTAGAAGACTCACCCAACACCAGGTCGCGCAAATATTGCTCGCAGCATCAAGCGTTCATTGTTAAGACACGAGAAACACGATCGACTCTACCGAATTATTTGTCCCTACTCACTACCCCCCACCTGAAAGAATTCTTCTTAAGATTGTCGATTTCATTCGGGGGCATAGGAAGGTTATCTTCAAATGTTCTGTTCCCATATTGTTTTTCCCTCCTCTTCGCTGGTTCTGCGTCAAGCAAGCGTGATGCTTCCCTCTCTTTGCTATTCTCCAGATGTCGTCTTCTCAGAGGCCAGCTGATTTTGGTGGCATACGCCCTGTTTGGCACAGCTCCGTCCATTGTCTCGCACCGGGAGAGCTTCCCCAGGTGATAAAACAGTGCGGATATCCTTTTCCACAAAGATTCCGTGGCTTTATAGTGGGCTGTGGAACAATCCCAGATGAAATGGTTTGCGAGATCACATAATGGACTATTCCGACTCACCTTATTCCTCACTTTCTCGAAGAAAGTACCTCGCGCAGCCCCCTGTGTATCCAGTGCCTCTCGTCCCTGTGAAATAGCAATATCTTTGAATTCTTCGGCCCTTTGATCGCTTGCATCTTCGGTCGCATGCCTTCAATAAAATCTTCCATTTTGTTGGTCTTTGCAAAGAGATTATAGCGTTATAAGCGACTGGAGCAGTGGCTTCAAAGCGCAAATGTGACCACGGCGCGGAGCAGGGGCAGCAGACGCAGAGGGTCCAACGTTTCCATTAGTCGGATTTTTTGAAAGGTCAAAAGACAAATTTAAAAGACTGATCAGTCTGATGCTTCCATGCTTACAACAGACCGCAGTTTTACGACTGATTAGTCTAGCTGGTTGCTAGGCTGCAATGTCGAGAGACCCGACTTGAGCAATGAGCAGTTGGATTACAGTAAGTACATGAAGATACACCCGCAGAAAGCTGTAAATTATAAACACTAGTGGTGATCATTTTACAGAGATCACGTTGGAATGATTACCAAAATACGTATACAGTAGAAGGAAGCTATTCATCACAAGTCCGATGCAATATATACACCATACGGGACTCGAAGGAAGAGACGTGATCTATTCGGCCATTCACGACCTGGAACTAATTCTGCAGGATGTTCCAAAGTCTGTCCCAGGTGACGCAACCTCCGAGTGTATCGTTGTCGAATTCCTCGTCCAGTATAGGTTTCCCACGCATTTCCGCCTTTCTAGCGTCTAGGAAATCCTTCCTTCTATTCAGGCCATCAGAAAACATACTCTGTAAGTGTTTCGCCCAATCCAGAGCCACCGATTCGTAGAACGTTTGGAAATTAAGTGTAACCGATTGGAATAGCCAGGCCTGCTTGGCTGACAGGAGTGCCTTGTCATTCGAGCTGGTCCAATCCGCCAGGGCTAAGCTGTTCACTTCCTTCCCGTCAGAAAATCGACATCCGATCCAGGATATGAAGTAGAAGAATGATTCCCAGTCGTATCGTTCCAGGTGAGTGGGAGGCGGATCGGATTCAACCAGCTCCCATGCCATGAATAAACGAGTCCCCGTAGGAGTCCCCGTAAACTCCTCTGTAGCATCCCTGTGCATCTCAACAAGATCTAGGTCAATGAGAACGCCACAGATAGACCCATCATTATGGTAGCGAACCATGAGACTACCGAAACTGACATTGCGGTAGAATATGCGAGCTTTGCTTGTGAATACGAGATGACGGGCTGAGTTTGGTGTTAGTTCGGGCTCATCTTGAGGATTCATGGAAGAGTAGAAGACTCACCCAACACCAGGTCGCGCATTGCTTGTTTGAAATGGTCCACGCTGGTCACCATTCTCAGAGGCATCAAGCGTTCCGTAGTTACTAGTAAGACGCGACAGACACGATCGACTTTACCGAATTCTTTGTCCCTGCTCATTGTCCCCCATCTGGAACAATTCTTATTAAGGTTATCTTCAGATGTTCTGTTCCCATACTGTTTCTTCCTCCTCTTCTTTGGTCCTGCGTCAAGCAAGTGTAATGTTTCCCTCTTTTTGCTATTCTCCGGACACCGTCCTTTCAGAGGCCAGCTGATTTTGGTGGCATAGACCCTATTCGGTACAGGTCCGTCCATTGTCTCGCGCTGGGAAAAACGGGAGAAGAATACGGAGCCTCCTCCGGTGACTAAACCGTGCGAGAATCCTTTTCCACAAAGATTCCGCGATTGGATACTAGTAGTGGGCTATGGAACAACACCAATGATGTGGTTTGCGAGATCGCTTAAAGAATCATACCTACTCACCTCATCCTTCACTTTCCAGCGGTAAGTCCCTTGAAAATTCCCTCGTATATCCAGCACCTCCTGTCTCCGCGCGACAGTTCTAACTTCTTCATTCCATTCGATCGCCTGCATCTTCGGTCCTATATTGGCCTTCGATGAGATTTTTTATGTCGACAGTCCTTGCAGCGAAAATATCGTGTTACCAACGACTGGAGCAGCGGCCTCAAAGCGTGAATGTGACCATGGTGCGGAGTGGAGGCAGCAGACGCAGAGTGTCGGACATCCACACTGAACACTTTTTCAGAGGTCAACACCCACGGACGCGTGCTTGTGGTTGGCTAACCGACCACGTGCAATGCCCGTGACCGTGACGTTTTACCCGCAACACTGACATGACAATGCCCGATGCATCATGCACCGGTTGTAATGTACAGCTAGAAATCAAAAGCCCTACAGTGACCGTGTAACGGTAATCGCACTGACATATTCTATTAAAGAACAAAATTCATGTATAGTCTATTCGTAGATTCCGATGCTGCATATTCCCCCGAACAAAACCCAAAATACGATATGTTCTCAGTTATCCCCGATCCGCTAATTCTGCAGGATTTTCCATAATTTATCCCAGGTGATATGGCCTCCAAACGTATCTTTGTCAAACTTCTCGTCGAGTATAGGATCCCCAGGTTTTGCCGATCTTTGGCGGACCATAAAATTCGTCATTGCATCGTTGCCAGCTTTACAGTAAACAACACCTGCATGTGATATATCCAGTTTGAAGCCACATCCTCATAGAACTTTGTAAACCAGCGCATGATATATGGTCCGTAAAGCCAGGCCTGCTTGGCTGACAGGAGTGCCTTGTCATTCGGGCTGGTCCAATCCGCCAGGGCTGAGCTGTTCACTTCCTTCCCGTCAAAAAATCGACATCCGATCCAGGATATAATGTAGAAGAATGATTCCCAATCGTATCGTTCCAGGTGAACGGAAGGTGGATCGGATTCCAGCAGCTCCCATGCCATGAATGGACGAGTCCCTGTTCGAGTTCCCGTGAACTCCTCGGTAGCATCCCTGTGCACCTCAGCGAGATCTAGGTCAACGAGAACGCCACAGATAGACCCATCATCATGGTAGCGAACCATGAGACTATTGATATTAAGATCACGATAAAAGATGCGAGCTTTGCTTGTGAATACGAGATGACGGGCTGAGTTTGGTGTTAGTTCGGGCTCATCTTGAGGATTCATGGCAGTAGGAGACTCACCTAACACCAGGTCGCGCACTGCTTGTTTGAAATGGTCCACGCTGGTCACCATTCTCAGAGGCATCAAGCGTTCCATAGTTGAGACACGAGAAACACGATCGACTCTACCGAATTCTTTGTCCCTACTCACTATCCACCACCTGAAAGAATTCTTCTTAAGGTTATCTTCAAATGTTCTGTTCCCGTCCCGTTTCTTCCTCCTCTTCTTTGGTCCTGTGTCAAGCAAGTGCAATGCTTCCCTCTTTTCGCTAGTCTCCGGACTCCGTCCTTTCAGAGGCCAGCTAATATTCGTAGCATACACCCTGTTCGGCACAGCTCCGTCCATTGTCTCGCGCTGGGAAAAACGGGAGAAGAATACGGAGCCTCCTCTGATGACCAAACCGTGCGAGAATCGTTTTCCACAAAGATTCCGTGGCTTTATAGTGGGCTGTGGAAGAATCCCAGATGAAGTGGTTTGCGAGGTCGCAGAAAGGACTATTCCGACTCACCTTATTCTTCACTTTTATGAAAAAAGTACCTAGCACAGCCCCCCGATATCCAGTGCCTCTCGTCCCTGTTCAATAACCTTTAATTCTTCGGACCCTTTGATCGCTTGCATCTTCGGTCGCATGCCTTCAATGAAATCTTCCATGTCGTTGGTCTTTGCAGCGAAAATATAGCGTTGTCAACGACCGGATCAGTGGCCTCAAAGCGTAAATGTGACCGCGGCACGGAGTAGGGGCAGCAGACGAACAATTAACTAGACGAATTCTTTGAAACACGGCGGGCAAATCAGGATGGAGGTGAGGTTGGAATTTTAAATGTTTTTTTTGCCGTCATTTTACAGCTAAATGCATATCTAATGGCACTCCTCCGGATTTTAGGGAGAAAAGTAATACATCATATCATGTGATACTTTGGACTTTGACAAGAAAACTTTTGAAAACTGCGGCAGTTTGAAAGCTCGCCGTCATAATTATAGGTTCTGATGACTTCATCACCCATATTTAGAAAGTGATCGACATTTTCCACAAGCAACCCTTTATACATTCACCTCCGAGTTTTTTCAATGATAAACATTCTAGAAGTATTGTGCAACTAGTATTTGTAGTTAATGGCTTGAATATTCAAGAGCTAGGAGAGAAATAACTTATATATGTACGTGCAAGGTAGTTGTTGAATTTATAGGAAGAAAGATCGACACACCAATCAAAATTGACATATGACAGGAGGCTCATAAACTCCCCCTCTGCTCGCACAGTTTTTTTCACAAAGTCCAAGATATCACATGATATGATATATTACTTCTCTCCCCAAAATCCAGGGGAGTGCCATTAGATATGCAGATCGCTGTAAATGCCGGTAAGCATATCAACCCATAAGATATTTTAAATATAAACCACGTGTTGATATT
Source organism: Inonotus obliquus (assembly GCA_032164295.1). Taxonomy (NCBI): domain Eukaryota; kingdom Fungi; phylum Basidiomycota; class Agaricomycetes; order Hymenochaetales; family Hymenochaetaceae; genus Inonotus; species Inonotus obliquus. The sequence goes on along the minus strand of JAJHTX010000006.1, from coordinate 286,812 downwards.
TTAAATGTTGATTTGCATATCAACTTCACTCTGATATTTTAAATATCGATAGACTTATATTTTATATATCGATTAGGATATCTACTTGGCAATATTTTAAAAATAAATTAGTATATCTACTTGGCTGATATTCAAAATATACAATAGAATATTATCCTGGTTCATATTATAAGTGTCGTCCGGGTAGATATTGAGCGGGCAATGGGAGGGCAATGGAAGGGTGAGAGGAGGGTGAGGGGAGGGTGGTGAGCAGGCAAGGGGAGGGCAATGGGAGAGCGGTGAGCGGGCGATGAGTGGAAGCCATCCTCACCACTTTCACCGCCATCTAATCTAGCACCGCAATGCGCTTGTTCATTCTGTTGCTTCTTTGGTGTAGGTCCCCCCAAGAGCTGCTCATAGAATCCAGGTAAACTTCTGTCAAAGGGATGCAATTTCCTTCTTTCCAGAAATGATCAGTGCACCGTACACGATAATTCTCTTCTGACTCCACAAAGGGATTACCCTCGATCCAGACTTCCTGTGTGTTCGGAAGATCGGCCAGCCTTCCAAATTTGCCACTCTCGTCAATAAGATTATATCGTAAATCGCAACGTTCCAATGTCACGAGTCTCCTGAACCCCCATAGCGAGTCTAATCAATTACGCGCAAGATTAAGAGCGAGTATCCGTCCTGATTTGGTGTAAATACCCAGGATGGAGTCAACCATGTTGGGTGTAAGAACACTTTTCCTTTCTTATCTTTTCTTATTTTTTATATTCCATTATATTACTAAGTTCCTTTCATTACTAATACCTTATGACTCCCTCCGCCCCATCCGATATATTACTAATACTGCATTACTAATTTCACCCCAACCCAACGATGCTTACTCATGCTTACTCATTCTTGCTGACTCGTCGGGCCCCGTTGTTTGTTTGTTTATATTGTTATGCTGCTACGCAGCACCTTCTCAGAGTAATACCTTCCCACAATCCAGGTGTATATAAGTAGATAGATCTTGTCTCGTCTTCCCCACTCGACTCTTCTACTTACCACCACGACGTCTTAGGTATTCCTCTCTTGTATTTACTTAGTTTATTCAATCTACTTACCACCACAACATCTTAGTCGTATGCTGTTCCTAGACGCATGCATTACTCAAGGTCATCCACCTTAGACGTACGTCGCCAACGACTGTGTACTCTCCCCTCAAGACACAGTAGAGGTTGTCCCCAGACGACCTTCGTGAGAACAGGCCTCGAGCGTGCACTGCCACCTCATCCGTCCTAACATAAGAGTCGAGTCTCCCCTCAGGACTGACATCTGACTCGTCATCAACGTCTCTCCTTTGCGGGCGTCCCCTAGTAGGTCGATATCGCATCAACCCGGGTTTACTCGATGAATGTGCGAGAACGCGGCCGGTATCAGAAGTACCGGACGAGGGGGGTACGATTTAGATGCGTTGGGAGGGCCGGTACGTGGCGGTACTAAGTCGTACAGTCACAGACAAGTCGTCAAGAGAGAATAGTTGGGCCTGGCTGGATTGATGAGTACAGGAGGCTATAGGTGACCACTCAAGAGGCGAGGTATCAGGAGACGATTGATACTGAGACGAATCCGTCGATACCGAGTTGTCTGGTGTCCAGTATCACGGTAGAGAGGATGAAGCAGTAGAGAAAGCGAGCTGAGGAGGTGTTTCTGATGGGACTGGTCGTGAGACGAGAGGCGAGGGCGACAAAGACGAAAACGATGACTACCGGTATCGATACCGGCGACTACGAGACGAGACGAACGAACGGGGGCTTGAACGAGATGAGCAAAACCCGGACCTTCACTCTGGAAGTTCCTCTCAGATTAGCTGGTTTGCTACAGTAGAACATGCAGGCTATAAATACCATAATACCGTAGCCATTCAAGATACCAAATGGGGGGTTTTTACAAGTCGAATCGTACCGTAATCCGGTACAAGAAATGGAACATAAAGTCGAATTGAATGTAAAATTATAATCAGGGGAAACATAAGATGATGAATGAATAAGAAGTTTTATCAGGGGGTAGCTAAGAATAGGGTGGGACAAGACAAGAACCCAATGAAAACTCACGACGAGTGATACCGAGGTAGGGCGGCGATACCGACGTCGACCAGCGCTAAAATAAGGACGTGTCTCAAGCTACCGCATGGGTGCTCCTGGCGATGTCCCTGTTGTAGGAGAAGCACGTCATCCTGATTTACCTTTGTTCTGGTATCATGATCCGTGCAGCATCAGTCTGGGCATCTACCGACCGATCGGACGGCGTGCTCCGATGTTGACGTGTCGGTACAACCCAACCTTGGCAATGGGGTACTCTACCGCTCGGTACCAATCAGTACCCTGGAATCGTCCCTGAGCATCAACGAGATCGCTCGAGCTCCTCAATATTGATCGGTACGCGTTGCCTGACTCGACTGGGCATTGCTTGGCTTCCCCTCCGAGTTGGATCGATGGCCTCCTCCGAGATCGAAGCAGCGTACGGCGGACTTGATTCATTTCCCAACCTTCCTCTCGACGTAGATCTCCGAGGGCGTGGTCTCGACCTAGCACACATTACGAACTCCGGTACTGGAGCGGACCATCGGTATCAACACCGGTATCGTCGGTATTGATGTATGGCGGTTCAGAAGGGCATACCGTCGGACTTGGAGCTTCGACCATGATCCAACTCTTCGCGGCAATGTATGGCAGACCGATCGCAGCTTTGTGAGCCTTTCCCTCTGGTATGGGCTGTCGAGGGCGTAGTATTGACTAGACGTGGACTATTAAGCGTCAGTATCAGGATGGGTGGACGGTACGGTATCGGTATCATCGGTATCGAAGTCTGGTGGTTCGGTACTGTGATGGAAGACGGGTGTAGGGATTGGTGATTCGGTATTGGCGCAGAAGTCTGGCTAAGCGTATGCAGGACCAGTTCTTAATCGTTCTTAGCCTTGTCGAATCGCAGAAGCCTCGTACTTTGTTGGAACCGCAGGCGTAGATAGGATGGCAGAAGTACCGTGGTCCGAAGAGAAGTAAGAAGCGGTAGAATCACAGAAGTATTGTTAATTGGAAGAAGCGGTAGAATCGCAGAATTAAGCCCATATCGATCGTAGCCTCCGGTATTACTCTTTACCGAGCACGACAGAAACCCTCAACCCTGCCCGGCGACGTTAATCAACATTGTCGTGTATTGAATTCATAAAAAGTAACCAACCTTCACTTGTCACCCTGGCTCCTAGTCATCGTCAATGGCAGTACAAAAAGCCCAAGCGCTACGTCATCAAGTTCGATCCTCTCAACTACGATCCGAACAATATTATCGTTGGAAACGACAAGAAAGGACGTTCTCAGTACATCAAGCTTAGGTACCGCCCCCAGCAACCAGTAGTCATTATTAAGGAGGAAGAAGTAGAAGTGAAGATCGAGGAAGCCGACATTAAGGTCGAAGAAGAAGACCCTTCCAGTTGGCAGAAGTCAATCGTATGTTGGTAAACACTGGCGTTAACAATAATGTTGCATTTTAGAGGCAGCCGTATCTGGACGAAGCGAAAAGACGAAGTATACTGCAGCCAGCATATCTCTTTCATCGTTCCCCTCTGGATTTTTAAAGTCACCATCTCATTCGATGACACAATCCCTGCTCGTCGACAACAACAACAGACTCATCCTCTCCCCGTCAGACCGCCACAATAGATACCGTATAGGAGCACATGCAGCAGCGTCTTGGTCAGCTTAGAGGCAGGAGGTACAGTGGAAGTTGTCAAGGTTTCTATTATACGACAAGCACTGGGAAGGAACAGCACATAGTTTGGGATCAAGTGAAGGACAATTGGGCACATGCACCAACTACTGTCCCAGCTCCCATATCATCGTTCACCCCCACATCTTCGACAGCTGTGAGATTCTCGGCACGAGAAGAACCTGAGGAACCATCGGTAGGAACATTCGATCCTCCTCAAGGTATTATATCCAGACCGCCATCGACACACAAGCCTGTTCCACCCCCTGTCGAAGAAGATCCTATTGACATCGAACCTCCTGAAGACGAAATGTCACATCTCACAGCAGACGTAATCGCAGCAATTGTCGCCCAGGCCCTAGCACAGGCAGGAGTCAGACAACCAAGGATGCCGATGAATGCACCAGCGACAGTGTCAACAGACAACCCATCTGTCGATAAGCCAAGACAGTATTACGGAGGTGACAATTACGAAGATTTCCGTCAGGAATTCTTGTTGTATGTCTCGGAAAACCCAGGAAGGTTTGGAACCAACGTCAACCGAATCAAATTTGTGCTATCCTACCTAAAGTCGGGACGAGCTTCAACATGGGTGCAGAACTATGTTGATTCAAACACGGCAGCGGATGGAAGTTCAACCATTCCTGACGACTTTAAGAAGTTTGTCGAGGCCCTCGATGCGTCTTTTAGAGATCCCCACAAAGCATCAAAGGCGCTAGAGTGAATATATTCAGAAGTCCAAGGACGTCGTACGGCTGATGAATTTTTCGACGTCTTCGAACAACTAAGGATCCCGGCAAAACTTACCAACAAGGAACACGATGCCATCCTCATCCATCGTCTAGAGCAAACAGTCAACCCTGATGTTCTTCGAGGAGTCATGCGAGCAGAGAAGGTACCAACGACGTATGATGAATGGAAGGCGAAAGCATTAGCTGTCGATGCAGTAGAACAACAGCTTCGAACCCAACTGCGTCTGAATCGACCACCAGTGTGAAATCTTCCCCCCCCCCCCCCCCCCAAACTCAGTATTGTCAACCCCCAGGACCCCCACCCCAGCAACAGCAGTCACAACCACAACGTCCCCCATTACAGGCACAAGGAGTAAAGCCGGGTACACACCCTGGAATGGGGATTCCAATGGAAGTCGACGCCACTCATCGTCGTCTGCTTTGCTGGGCGTGCAGAAAGCCTGAACACTTTGTGAGTCAATGTCCGGACAAAAAACAGGTGGTGCGACAAATCATCGTGAGAATGGACCCGACGATTCGAAGGGAGATGGCGGAACAACTTGGGGAACTGCCAGAGTCGGCTTTTGACGAAGAAGAATACAGTGAGGAAACAGTCGAAGTTAGGGCTACGACTGAGACTGAAGGAGTCAACATCGAGCAGGATTTTTCGGAAGACCAGCAGTAGACGCCGTAACTACTGGTCAACATTCTCAAGGACTCTCGTCAGTGTTAAATTATAACTTGCGTGCTGTACAGTATCTAGATGCGCCTCAATACACCGAGTTAAAAAATCACGAGATCCTGAACGACGTAATACCCATCCCCGAAAAAGAAGACGATCTAGACGTTGACGACTATGATGATGCGTGGATGTATGACAAGGGTGTACAGCCTAAGGAGGAGGAACCAGAAGCCGTCTTTGTGCAACAAACAAATGGATACCAACTGGACGTCATTGTAACCATCATTCATCTCTTAAATCGGCTACTGACTCCCAAAGATAAACAGGAGATGCAGCAGCTGGACGGAGAAGAATACAATACGGACAGATTGGAGTTGGATGCACATGCGCTCATTGACTCTGGAGCAACTGGTTCTCTCATCAACAAAGGATTCGTCGAAAGGTACAAAATCCCCACCAAACGCTATATTTGTCCTATACCACTCTTTAATGCTGATGGAACTGGCAACAAGGAGGGTTCAATGACGGAATATGTGGAAGTGCAAATGATCTTCGACGGGATACATGAAGAGACCATTCGTCTAGCGGTGACGTCCCTAGCATCAACTAACGTCTTTCTTAGATATGACTGGCTGTGCAAGCATACTGTGCCTCACCCATTAACGCACAGTTTAAGGATTTTTGCTCAACACAAATTCAACATACGCAATTTGTACAAAAACAACTACACTATAATGCAGCCTGCCATCCTGAGAACACAATTCACGATTTTTATGGGGGACTGATGTATATAGAATATTTTATTGAATTTACGAATGGAGGTGTCGAAAATCGCGCGTCGAAGTGAAAGACCCCTTAACGCACAGTCGTGGGAAAATTGACTGTGCTTTATCGATTGTGCGTTAACGTGAGTGCTAATATTGTGTCTTGTCGCACACTTCCTCTACCTAACTCACCGATAAACAGCCAATCTCTTTCTGTGCGCGTTGAAAGTCTCATTGCTGCACTGTCTAAGCGCGCATCATCAAAAGATCACTCCGTTCATCGCCATGTCTGCCAGGCTCTTGTGCTGCAATCATGTCTTAATCGCTGTGTCGAACACTTCCCTCATACTCTCATCTTCGCACTGATAAACAGCCAATTTCTTTCCATGCACATTGACAGTCCCATTACTGCACTGCTGCACTGTTCAAGCGCGCATCGGACGAAGATGCCTCCGTGCATCGCCATGTCTGTCAGGTGTTAGGACTTGAACTTTTCCTTCTTGCTCTGCTTACTTAATTCCTTATTCGTCATCTTCCTTTTCCGTATATGCTTACTCATCCTTATTATTCATCTTGCTTAGTCGCTCTTTACCGGAACGCTCCGTAATATTCTATTTTCCTTTCTTACTAATATTCTTCTTAGAGTAATATCTTCCCATGTCTGGTGGGTATATAAGTAGATAGTCTGACTCATTTGTACCCCATCTCACTATTCTTCTTACCACCACCATCCCTTAGGTATTTACTCATTGTTTGTACTAACTTAAATATATCTTCTTACCACCACCATCCCTTAGCCTGCGTGATCGTCTCCGTCGTTGTACAAGTCTTCGACATTTGAGGCAGCATACCCTAAGCTCTGGTGTGAGAGACCCCGACTCCATTCGAGTACCCCCGAACCCGTCGTTTCGCATAACATCAGGTTCTCGTGCTGCTTTTGGCGTCATGGATGGAGAAGGCCGTGCCAGAGATGAACAATGTCGCCGAATACATGCTTTACTCAACGAGAAATAAAAGCAAAGACATCGCCATGTCTTTCCGCACGCCGCACTACTTCTGGCGTCATGGACGGAGAAGCTCATGCCAGAGATGAACAACATCGCCGATTATATGCTTTACTCGATTTGAGATACAAACGAAACCGTGGATTTGGAAGCTTGCAAGTTCTGGCTTACCTTTTTCAGAGGTTACAGATGGCTTACATCGCTTGATTCAATAAATTAGCTATAAAAGCGGCCCAGAAGTATGAAAAACACCATACTTACACCTGTACTACTGAATTGCTGATATTAATCTCAATTCTGTATCATTCAGCATGGAGCTTTTTAGGTACATATAGTGACCTATATACTAGCATAATCTCCAATAGTTGTATGTTTTTGTTCAGCGGAACAAATTTAAAAAAATTGAAAAGTCGGATTGTATCCAGTTCTCACATGATCGGACTCCACTTTGAGCAGCATAAACGGCATCCTGTAACTCGACACACAGCTAGTATTATGCTTTGAAAATTTGCACAATAATACCACTGACCCATAGCTAGTACCGTACAAAATTTCAGCGCACCAGCTGCACGTCTCATAATTGTACCAATAATACAATGCGTGAGAAAGTTCTCAGTTCACAAAAGGTAACTGATTTGGAAAGAATGCCGCACTGTGCGCTTGAGATCTCAGCATACACTTGGTATTTCTACACCAAAATTTACAAGACAGTAGATGTCATCACTGGCTACCTGTGTACAAGCTTGTAGGTCGAGCGATGAAGATTTGAGTGAGCTACATCAAAAGTGTGCATTAAGGGATCATTGTGCGTTGAGGGGTCACGCACAGTAATCCGGAAATTGACTGGAAGATGGGTGTCATGTCATTTACTTGTTGCCTGGAGACATGTTGGTCCATGGAAAGGGAGGCGGAAGAGTACTGTAAGAAGCAGGTCAGAGGAACTACAAAGTGGCCAGAATATCTCGACGAATTTGCAGACGTCTTCAGTGAGGAGAACTTTGAAAAGTTGCCGGAGCATCAAGTTTGGGACCACACCATAGAGCTAAAGGTGGATTTCAAGCCAAGCGACTGCAAGGTGTACCCTCTCAACCCGAAGGAACAACAGGTGCTACAAGACTTCATCGATGAGAACCTTGCTTCAGGATGCATTCGACACTCGAAATCTCCAATGGCGTCACTGTTCTTTTTTATCAAAAAGGAAGACGGGTCTCTTCGAGCGATTCAGGATTATAGGAAGCTGAACGAAGGTACTATCAAGAACAAGTACCCACTTCCATTGATTCAATAACTTGTCGATAAGGTCAGGGACTCTCGCTATATCACAAAGCTCGATGTTTGTTGGGGATACTACAACATTCGTATTTGGGAGGGTGATGAGTGGAAGGCTGCATTTAGGACTAACCTGGGATTCTTTGAACCTACGGTTATGTTTTTCGGTTTAACTAATGCGCCAGCTACGTTCCAAGGATTCATGAATGACATCTTCAGGGAACTAGTACATGAGGGACACGTCATCATCTACCTCGACGACATACTTATCTTCTCCGAAGGGCAAGACGAACACCAACAGCTAGTTAAACAAGTATTCGACGTCTTACGAAAGAACAACCTGTACCTCAAACCTCAGAAATGCGAGTTCGAAATAGACCACGTCAAATACCTTGGTCACATCATCGGTAATGGAGTAGTAAAGGTGGATCCGAAGAAATCCAAGGCGATTCAGGAGTGGCCGGTGCCGAAGAACTTAAAAACGTTACAGGAGTTCCTAGGGTTTGGAAACTGGTTACGACGATTCATCAAGGATTACAGCGAGATTGTCAAACCACTTACGAAGCTAACGAGAAAGGTAGAGTGGAAGTGGGACGAAGAAGAACAGGCTGCCTATGAGGAGCTCAAGAAACATCTATGCGAACCACCTGTACTTGCCATTCCGAACAACGAAGGAGTGTTTAGAATCGAAGCTGATGCGTTGAACTATACAACTGGAGGAGTACTACTACAGGAGCAAGGAGGCAAGTGGAAACCAGTGGCGTATAGGTCCAAAATGTTGTCAGATGCTGAACGAAATTACGAGATCTACGACAAAGAGATGCTCGCGATTGTACAAGCTCTTAGGGAATGGCGACAGTATTTGCTAGGAGCTCGTCAACGTTTTGAAGTCTGGTCGGATCATGCTAATCTTCTCTACTTCAAGTCACCACAGAAACTGAACTACCGTCAGGCGAGGTGGCGACTCGAACTAGCCGACTATGACTTCACCCTGGTCCATAAGGCAGGAACATCGATGGGCAAAGCTGATCTTCTGTCACGACGAGCAGATTATGATAAAGGCGAACACGATAACGATAACGTCACTTTCATCAAAGAAGACTGGTTAGTACGAGGAGTGGTGCAGATGTTGCAGGAGGATGTATTGAAAAAGGTACGGGAAGCGCAGCAAGAGGTGAAGAAGAGACCAAAGGGAGTAGTACCGAAGGATGGGTGGTTAAAGCTAGGAAACGTCATCTTTGTGCCGAACGACGTGAAAGAGCTTGTGTTGAAGGAGTACCATGACTCACCAATGGCTGGGCATCCTGGGACAACAAAGACCGTTAAAGAGTAATACCGGAGGCTACGATCGATATGGGCTTAATTCTGCGATTCTACCGCTTCTTCCAATTAACAATACTTCTGTGATTCTACCGCTTCTTACTTCTCTTCGGACCACGGTACTTCTGCCGTCCTATCTATATTTGCGAACTTCTCAGACTCTAGCGACATGGGCAATGCCCCATTGAATGTATCATGCACCAGCTGTAATGCAAAGCTCGAATTCACAAGCTCTGGTAGTGATCATGTAGTAGTAATCGTACTGGCACATTCTATTAACAAGTAACAAAACACACCAGCACTGAGAAGAAAACTATTCGTTAGAGATTCCGATACCGCATTTACCCTTGCGGAGCCTCTCGCATTCCTCAAAGGAAAGAGACAAGGTATATTCAGCTATCCACGATCTAGATTTCCCACTCAATTCTGCAGGATCTCCCAAAATTTATCCCAGGTGATATAACCCCCAAATGTTTCTTCGTCGAATTCCTCGTCAAACATAGGATCCCCGGGTTTTGCACTTTGTTTGCGGGTCAGCCGCTCGGTCAGTGCTTTATTGGCTTCCACAAACATCAACTTCATGTGGGATACCCACTCTTCAGCCACACACCGAAAGAATGATGTAAAGTGAGGCAGGATATGTCGAACGTAAAGCCAATCACGTTTGACTGACAGGAGTAGTTCGTCATCGGGGTTGGTCCAATTCTTCAGGACTGAGCTGTTCACTTCCTTCCCTTCAGAAAAGCGACATCCGATCCAGCATATGACGTAGAAGAATGATTCCCAGTCGTATCGTTCTAGGTGAATGGGCGGTGGATTGGATTCTAGCAGCTCACACGCTATGAATGGTCGAGTCCCTGACCGCGAACCTGTAGGCTCTTGGGTAGGTGCGCTGCGCACCTCAGCAAGGTCGAAATCAATGAGAACACCACAGATAGACCCATCATTGTAGTGGCGAACCATGAGGTTATTCACGCTGACGTCTCGGTGGAGAATGCGTTTCTCGCTGAAGAATAGGAGATGATGGACTGGATTCAGGTCAGCCGGGTTCCATCTGGAGACCTCTTGGAAGAGTAGGGAACTCACCTAGCACCAAGTCACGCATCGCCTGTTTGAATTGGTCTATGCTTGCCACCGCTGACAGAGGCATTAGGAATTCCATAATTAGCACACGACAGACACGATTGACTTTGTTGAACTCTCTTAGAAACTCCAAGTCCCTGCGCATTATTCTCCATCTGAAAGAATGCTCTTCCTTCAGATTGTCGATTTCCTCCGCCAAGTATACCACCGGAAGGCTATCTTCAAATTTTCTGTTCCCGTATTTTTTCTTCAGCTCCGGATCGGCATCGAGCTTGCGTAATGCTCTCCGTCCTGCCTTCAGGATGCTATCCTCTGCACGTCGTCTTTTCAGAGGCCAGCTGATTTTCGCCGCATACACAGCTCCACTCGGGCCCAACGTCGCGCACTGCGAGGTGAATACGGAGCTTCCTCTGGTGATCAAACCATACGGGGGGGGCCTTCCGCATGGATTGCACAGTCGAACAGTGTGCTCTTTAACACGCAGGATGTACCGGTCTTCCCCCATCTGACTCAAGAGCAAGTCGTCTGGATGGTGTGAAATAGGGACTCTGGCCCCTCCCCCTTGCTGTTCCATACTATCTGAGGTCTTCTCCTTCAATTCGGTTTCGACATCCTCATCATCTCCGTCGGGAGTCGTAACTTCCGCCAGCTGTTGAGACTCAATGGGCGGCGTCGGAGGTGGGCCAATTTCAGAACGTTCCTCGAGACTCTCCTGTTGTCCTTCGTCAATACACGACCCTATATGAGCCAGAGATTCCCCACCAACCTTCTTGGACAAATCATCCTTGCTTCCACCACCAGTACCTATCTGGTCTATTCCTTGCTCCTCTGATTCGCCGGATAACTCAGTGAGAGGCGAAGACACCAAACTGAAATCGTCCGATTCGCTGGATAACTGGGTGAGAGGTGAAGACACCAAGCCCAAATCGTTCTCATCGCATTCATCGTCATTGTCTTCGGATAGCGACGAAGATGACGAATCGTCGCAGCTAGCTGAGTTGATAGCATCTACCTCCTTCAACTCCCTGAGGAAACCGCGCTGCCAGGCAGACATAGAAGCCAATCGTTTGAGGAGTAACACAAATAGGTACAGGTCTTTGACGAAGTTGAGCTCTGTCGAATAAATCGGGCCAATCCGATCATAGTACGCCATGAACAAGACGCCGTCGATTATAAGGCACTCTATGACATGACGACGGTTCGTAAGCGCCGACAACTGGTCCACAGCGTATTTGACCCCGCAGAATTCAAGATCCCCGCGCATCTCTTTAACATCTAGTTTCTGTTTCTTTCGACTACTCGCTTCTGAATCCATTTCCTCCTGCAACGCGCGCTTCCCTGACGCGCGCGAGCCTGATGTTGAAGATGAAAAGCTTTGCATCACTGCTCGAGGGGACGAGGTACCGCCTTTGCTTTCCGATGATCCAATACGTGAATGAACTTTGCTGCCCAGAGGCTTACTTGTAATCGATGGTGCGCCGGCACTCGATGGATCGCCGGAATCGATATCCGCTCCGGATTTGAGAGCGGAGGAAAATAAGTTGTCAAAAAGTATCGCGTCGCGGCTCTTCTTGAACTCGGCAACGAAACAGACGTGTCCCCAGTTCCACGGAACGAACGGTTCTTCAGCTTTCTTTCCGCCACCAGAATCCTTACGTTTCCCGCCCTCATCCTTTCTGGGAGGTCCATTTTTATTGTAGTCCTTCCAGCGTCCCTCGATGATATTCTTGTGATCCTTCGGCACAGCAATGACGTCCGGTTTTCGTTTGCTGTTGTACACTCCATCGATATACCTTGGGTCATTCCGAACGAAAACAATTTTCGGATTCTCGAATCTGTCGATGATGTGGTTTGCTAGATTGCAGAATGGCCCATACCGTTCCACCTCATTCGTCATTTTCTGGCAGTAAGTCCCCCGCAATTCCTGCACCTCGTGAGACATAGCGATAGCTCCAACATCCTCATCATTCCTTGCAATTTCTTGCTCATTTGCTCCCAGTCCCCTGAGGAAAAGGTCGATCTTGATCGTCTTCGCATCGCGGATATCGTGTTTGACATGTTGGTCGACGAAAGGGACGGTGGCTTCAAAGGAAACATCCTGGCTACAAGCCGAGAGGTTATTTGAGAATGGTGTTGAGTGGATAAAGGAGCCAGAAGGGGCCGAGGGAAGTACATCAGCACCAGACATTGTGAATGGCGAAGGTCAACAGTAATCGACACTCGATCAATCGCGAGCGGTCACAGTCGCCAATCACGTGTGGCGCGTGACATTCAAGTACTCTGTTACGATTTCGTTGTGACACAAGATGGCGACGAGATGCAAGACATCAGCGACGGCCCCCCTGGGAAGCACGAGCTTAAGCGAGCTATTGTGGACGACGCTTGGTGTGTAAATAAGTCGCTCCGTTGCTCGGCTTCATATCTGGAGAAGCAGAGGGTTTTCTCTTGTTTCACGCACCAGGTTCCGGGTTCCGTGCGCAGCATTGCCATTGTCTAGCTCATGCTGTTAGCTGACTGTGATGGCAGATGGACTCTGCTACCTACATAGACACGATTCAGTGTGAGTCTGCCTTAGTACACGCGTACTGTTGCGCTGATATTGTATGACCTCTAGGAGAGCAGTATTGTGGGCCAATGACCACCGACTTTGCACTGAGCAAGCTGCTGGATGAAGTTACTCCGGCATTCACGGTGACGAATGCTGGCAATCCATTCGGGAGCATACAATGGACTGCACCAGAGTTGATTTCCCAGTCCGGAGTCGCGAGAGTGATGTTTATTTGGAATGATGATTCTCGGTTGCCCATTCTCTGTTGCTCCTCTTAGCTCTTCTTTCTGAGCTCTGATCGGGATCTTTGATGCTGACTGTACTATCGCGGGAGCCATTTATGAATGCTGCGCCATTCCGGCATCTTAAGCTCGGTGCATCCTGTCGACCTGGTTTGGGTTCGGAGGACGTCCTCTGAGCTGTTTGCTGTGATTACTGGGACTCGGACCCGCTACTCCGACCATCTGGTCAAGTCATCGTGAAGAAACTGTGGGTGCTTGATCTCAATTGTAAGCTCGCTGCCCGAGAGGAGCGAAGAGCCCCTCCTAGTCCAGAGCGCCAACTATCCTTGTCGAAGTAGTTGGAGCCAGCCTCAGCCAGGATGGCGAGTAACGACAGCGGTGAAGAACAAACGAAGGCGAGATCAATTATGCAAGTCTCCGAAGCTTCTACCAGCGGAACCTATGGAGACTACCTTCCCTTGCCGGCCGTGTCGATAGTTATCCAGCGGGTGATCATGCTTCGCGACATGACCCATGGTATGGGATCCAACAGTAGACTCGCACAAGTTTAGACTGATGATGGTGCACCAGCATAATATTTGCCTTTCCCTCAGCCTTGAATTAATCACTTCTCAAGCTCCAGCAACGTTCAAAGTTCCGTTCAACCATGCCAGTTTTACTTTAATTAGTGCTACAATATCTGTGTAAATACAAAGCGGAATGAAAACATGAGATCACTTCTTCTTCCTTGCAGACACCCTCGGCCTTTTCTTTGCGCTGGTGTCCGAAATGACAACCACTTCACCCTCTTCCAAACCGGCTGTAGAAGCCTTTCTCTTGCTCACCGTAGAACTACCGCCGAAGAGAGCGTCGACGTCGATAGGTTCTCCCTTGGAACCCAAAGGTGGACTCTGCGTGCGACGCGAAGACGATGTTGCTGATAGTGGTCCAGCTGCGGATGATCCAGCACCGTGACTGGTATGAATAGAGAGCGCAGGGGAAGTACGGCGTGAGGTTGGACTTCCGCGATGGCTGGGGTCAGCATCTCCCTCAGCATGAGGTCCACCATCTTCGTTCGTTTCGCCTGGGAATGTGAGACCGACGCGGCTTTCTTTCCAGTCTCGCTCGTACACACTTTCCGCTGCAAGGTCATCTTCAAAGAGTCCACGGAGCTGCTCTCCCTTCCCAGACATCGTTTGCTCAGACGCAATATTGAGACGTCGAACTCCTTCACCCAGCACCTGCGTCGCGAATGATTCGAGAGGTATACTTGTATTGTTGCGAACGAAGTATCGTAGTCCGCGGCGCTCTTTCTCCTCCGCCTCGCGCTGGATTTCTTTTGCGTCAAGAAGTGGAGGATCACCAAGACAATCGATCCATTCCCAAGGTCTCATCTGCACAGGTGCAGTTGGCTGAAGGTTTCCTTCGCCATCTCGTGTGGCATACGCTAAGTCGGATATACTCGAATAACCCGGAACGTGTCGCTCAAGCGTCCTAACCAGATCTCGGAACTCGAGCGGTAGGCTGACCGGGACACTCAGTGAATCCGGAGAAATGCAACGTTGGAATAGATCTATAGGTTGTCGAGGTCCTGCAGGAAGTTCTGACAACGCATTAGAATCCTTCGTCGACGCAAAACCAGAAGACTCACCATCAAATATATAAAAGGCAGTGTCAAGCAATAGAGTAAACGCAACAGGATTCTGTAAGGGACCCCCAAAGAAGACAGCAAGTCGGAGCATGGTGAACAAGAGCTGAATGGCAGTGTTTTTCGTAGTTTGAGTCCAAACTCCTGGAAAACCAAGATCGAATTGGAGAAGTCGGGCTAAGAAAAGTATCGTATCCGTCAATGAAACATAAACCTCATAGTTGCCCTTCGTTTCTTGAATCTGATTGTCTAGGGCTGAGAGTTTCGTCGTGACACAGGTGACGAATGAATCCTGGATGGTCTGGTCCAATGGAGGAAGAGAATTTGACTCGTGCCTGAACGGTCGCATTATAGTGCTCAGTAGGTTTAGGAAATGGCCAGCCTTCATGGGAATAGCCTCCAAAGCTTCCAAATCATCACTGCTGATTTTCTCGAGAATTCCGGCGATGCGATGGAGGCCCTCGTTTACAAACTGTCCAAAAGAAAATAGTTAGCGTACTTATTGGCTTCCGGGATGACGGAGGATGACGGACGAACGTACCGCCCCTGCAACTTCAATGCTGACGCCCTTCACCATCTCGGAGACGAAGTCCGCCTCTTGCGCACTGATTGCATTATGCATCAACCTGCTGGCGAGCTTATTCAGACCTTTCTTCGCTTGCGCCTCTGTCGAAGGATTATGCAGCTGTTGGCCTATCTGCTGTAATACGAATGATGTAACCGCCGCAGTCGCAGAAAGCTTCCATGGACTGAGGAGGGATGTGACTTGCGTCTGGTCATCTCCTTCTTCGTCGTTGAAAATCAGGCGCAACGCAGAGGTGAGCGATCCGTGCATGCTTTCCTGATAGGACTTGGCGAAGGATGGGTTGGCAAAAGCTCCTACGACGGTGCCAATGTTACTCGCAGCAGCAAGCCTAAAGTCGACTTCACAGGAGAGCGATCGTCGGAGGTCAGCTACTTTGATTCTAACTTCCTCTTCGATGTTCTCGTTATGCTCTATGAAAACCAGAGCCGGGATGTTCTCCACGAGCAGTCGGAAGTTCGCATCCTCATAGACATCTCTTCGTCTAGTCTTGAGTCTTTGCATCTCCATCAAGTCAGACGGAGGTAGGCCATCTTCTGAAGCGGATATCTGCTCGGCCAAAAGCTCCCTGCATAGAATATACGCTGCTCGTAAGAGAAGCCTGTTCTCCTCGAATTGTTCAGTGCTTTCGATCGCGGCAGCAATCTGCCACGCCGGGAAAACGATGCCCTGAAGAAGCGTCGCGATCCTGAACGCATCGTGGACCGCAAGATGCAGGAAGACTAGGGTCATGACGTCCCAAGAATCGGCCGTCATCTGCATTAGCTCACCCATACCAGGACCAGACAACCACTCCAGGACATCCCGATCAATGCCCTCGGAGGAGTGGAGATCGACGTGCAGGAGGAACTTGGCATATCGAAGAGCACAATCTCGTTGCTCAAGCGCGTCCCCCATCATGCTGGGGAGTTCTTTAAGACTATTGACAACATTTGTCCAGACACTGTATGTCCAGTTTGCCGATGTTCGGTATTTGTACCAAAGTGAGTTCGCTAGACTGGCAGGATAATCTGGGTTGTTTTCCTGTGAAAGAGCGAAAACCTCGGGAATGATCGCTGGTACAATGGCGGGTAACTCATCCACTGGACGAAGGGCCTGTGGTCACGTTCTGTGAGCTTGAATTTCAGATGCACTAGAAGGGTACCCACGGACTTCAGCAAAATGGCCTGCATCTTCGATGACATGTTGTCGAGAAACGGCGTCAAGGTATTTGCCATCATCTATCTCGAGCAGAAGGTTTACAAGGCATCTTATATGAACACCCCTAGCCTTCCACGCTAGATGGGCATCTAACAGAGCTGAGGCAATGTCAGGCATAGCGTCCATGCAAACCCACAAAATTAGGCCTCGTTTCAGATAGTCAACGATGGGTAGCAGTAGTTCGGATGCAGATGTCAGTTTGAGAGCATCCAGTGTGAACTGAGAATGGAGTTGAGATTTCCCGTGTAATGAGTTCAGTTGAGAAATCATACCGCCAGACATGTTCTGTAGCAGCGCATTGCATCCAGACATTCTGTGACTACGCAGAAAACCCGCAGGGCGGCGGTCGAATTTTCCGGGTTCTCCAGAAAACCCCTACTATCACGTTCAGAGTGTAAGCAAAGATCGGTGAAGGAAGAGGCCTTACATCGATAAAAACTTCCGAACGCTGGGCATAAACCACTGTCGCACGACACGTATCTTTTCAAAGCGAGCTGCGTTCCGCAGAAGGGAATACGGGCGCAGAGATGATTTGGGCATATCAGTAAATACCCCTACGTACGCATGTTAGGTATGTATGTAAGCATGGGTCGAAAGCATACCAGTAAATATCTCCGGGAGAAGATCGCGAATCTCATCTTTCAGGCCCTGTTCAACTTGATCTTCTGGGATCGTCCGAGCCCGAACTCCATAAAGAGCCAGCCTTCGTTGACTGACCAGCGCTGGGTCTGATCTATAGAGTGGAATAACACGAAGAACCATCCTATGACGGGATCCGGGCTCCTTGAATGTAAAGTCTCAGTAATATATCGCTCCTAAAGTTCATACCCCACTTACCTCGCTAAAGGATAGACCGGTTTCTCCTCGGGAAATAAGCCTCTGGATGTATCGGTCGTAGGAGAACAGGCCTTTCTGTACAAACTCGCCAAACAACAGTGCAACCATCGTAAGATTACGACCGTCGCATGCATTGTCGTCCGTATCAAGCCACTCGAATAGCCCGTCCTGAATAAGGTCATCTGGAGATGGGATATCCCGCCTACATGCACGCTCCTCAGCTTTGTCACGCCAACGGCGAAGCAGCGTTGCAGCTGCGTACGGACGATGATCCCCGTACTGCAGCCAACAAACACCCCACGCAAGTAATAGGAAAAGTTTGCGAGAAAAAACCGCAGGCTGACAGTCATTCCCAATATCGAAGAAAGATAGCGAGCCAAGCTCAGATCTACTCGTAATCGAGTTCAATAGCTACCCGGTACACAATGAAAATGAGAGCGTGTCAAAACGCAGAGATATTAGGAAAGACCTTTACGTCCGAGACCATCGACCGAAGATGGCCTTTTGTAGGTTGAGCACCTATACTGAATAGCAAAGCCTCGTTCCGCTTCTTGACATCTAGCAACGTCTCATTAATGAGAACCCATACACTTTGGCTTCCGTGTGATTCCGTCGTTTGCCGGGTGGAATTATTTCCTGCCAAACAATTCTGTATCGCCTCTGAATGTAACTTCCACGTCATCGGGCTGACAAAGCACGTCGGGGCAGCTAGGAAGGCACGCTGTAGTTTCACATTAATATTTAAGTTCTTATCTGACCGAGCTCGCATAGGCTTACGCATAGCAGGTTTTCAAGTTGTAACTGAAGATGATTCAATGTCTCCTTTACAGGGCAGTTTGCTATCTAGTGCGGAAGTAAGCTCCGAGAACTTTGGTCAACAAACTTGCTTACTTCTTGCAATTTTCCAAGACATGCGTCAATGAACGGCTTGACAAGCGCTCGACATGCTCCCATTTCTGAAATATAATCGTCCACTAGGCGAGCTATGAAATCCGCTTGAGCAAGATTACAGCTCCCCATCATTTGAATAAGCCAAGAGAGGAACGTGGTGCGATCGACCATATACTCCAAGTAAAATATTCGAAGAAGATCTAATCTAGTTAGGTGTCAGAGCACCACACGAAGATTGTAGTCGACAGAGCTTACGAGTAGACGAACTTTGACACCCATCGTTCTCGAGATTCTGGATCCCCGAGGACTCCTTTGAATGTCTGCTTGATGTTCAGGCCAGGCCTTGGGGCACTTGGGAGAGCAATCTCTGATAGTTGCTTCTTGAGATAGCCAGTCATCACATTAGCCCATTCAACGCTGTATTGCAACGGGTTGTAATTCGGTTTGTTTCTCAACCCTGCCTATTTCGAATGAGAACCTGCAATGACAGCCAGAAATCAGGGACTTACAGTTTCATTACTTCCAAACACCCTCACGAACCATACTGCGCGATGAGTTGCGACATTGTTCGCGTGCAGAAGATCTAAAAGGTCGTTGCCTCTCACTCCATGCGGGATGCTCTTACTGAGCTTGTAGAGCGGAACCTCCGGGTTCGCAAGGTCGGCGAACCAAGCGCTCCGTTTTGCGTCATTGAGGGTCGCACGAGAGGGGATCCGGAACGTTGAAGATCTTCACATATAAGCGAACTCATGGTAAGCTTCATGAATATGCAACGAACGGGACCACAAACGTTAATTGAGCCTGGTTTTCCGCTCGGCGTTGGAAGATCTGGTTCACGAAGTCTTCCAGCTCCTTAACCAAAGAGCCCTCCTTTAGCTCCTTAATGTGCCTAGACTTTGCGGTATATGTTTCGGCCTGGATAATTCAACGTCTAAAGTAATAATGCTCAAGAAGCAGAGTAACCTGCCTGTATCGGGGTTTTGAGGACAAAACCATGCTTAATACTATCTTCATTGAGCACTTCTGTATCTTCAGACGGCCTTGGAGGGAAGAAGTTGATGAAACCTGAAAGAAATGTCTCCAAAGGGGCCAGTAAACAGGACCTAGAAAACATACCTAGGTCTGCTGAGTTTGACGTCCTCGGAAGCCACTCGGGAGGCACAGACTTATATATTCGGGGCTTCTCTCGTTCATTAGCTTGGACATTGTCGGCCATATCAACCTTGAGGCTCCCTGTAGTCTTGACTTATAAAGCAAAAAGAGTAACTAGAGTGTCCATGCTGCGCTACGCAGCTGCGGTGGAATTAGGCAGTCAATTTGTCGTGTGATAGTAAGTAGTGAGTGTGAGTTCCTTCGAGTGTTGGATCCGCTTTGGGTTTATCACGCGTCACGAGGTCATGTCACATGTTTTCTTATGGCAATGGACATGAGCGAACGAACCGTGTCCGCGAACACTCCCATTCACAATGCAAGCAAACGCCGGTGCAACATCGCTTTTTGTGGGTAATATATGATTATTCATTGAACATCTAATGACCTAGGTTTACACCTTGTTTCAGAATGAGCTCTGTCTGCGGTACCCTGAACCACTCGGTGTGCATGTTCAAGTGACCTACGAAGCAGCGGTACAATATCTGGTAAAGGCACATCAGCTAGCCGTGGGAGTACCATTCCAATGGGCGTATATCGATAGGCCACAAGAAGGAAGTCTATTCATCGTATATCTGCTGCCTCAACAGAGGGCGTATCCGAATGATGGTATTCGTTACCAAGAACAGGAAAACCGGTATTCCATAGCAGCCGGCGGTGGTCGCGTCAGTAAGCTTTGCACATAGAAAATGCAAGAGTGTGCTAATCTTTTGTGATCTACCTTCAGGAGCTTGAAGTTTCTGAGATTAAGTATGGTTTCATCCCAGAATCTGCTGATACTGCTGCGTTTCGTCTGCGTCGACGATTCCGCTTCATAAAGGGCGGAAACCCGCAGCTATACTTGGTGCATTACTCCGCTGGGCAAAACATGCGTATGTTTATGTCTATCTTGAATGTCGCGGAAACTCTGTGCATTGACGGCGAACCGGTCTTTCTCCAGCTATAATTCCGGCACTTCGCACTCAACCAGTTCGACAATACCCTTTACGGCCCATCAACGAACCCGCCATGTATGTCGCGGGGGAGAAAATGGGACATAAGGTCATCCTGCCGGCGCAACGAGCAATGCACCCTGGCCAAGCGATGGGGACAGGAGCCGGAGTTCCTGGGATGGTTGGCATGGGTGGAGGAATCCAGCACCAGGCAGCAATGCTTGCGCACCAGAATCGTGAGATGGAGGCTCTCGAACGAAGACAGGCTCGGGAGCGGACGTCAGGTCTCCCTGCGCATGCAGTACGTGATGTGTCCCTTCCACTTTGCTCCCCGCAATATACCTTACTTTGCCTTGTGGTCTCGTTCTTCATGGCCGACTTATCACTCGATCCCATGAATCAACAGCAAGCTGCGCTTCATGATGAGGATTCGGGAGGTATGTGGTAGTTGTATTGCTTTCTAACCGCCTTTCACTAACTTCTCGAAGATGAACTCGATCATATCTCAACACGATCTCTTGCGTTGGCCCGCTACAAGCGGAATCATGAGTACATGAACGAGGTCTTTATGTACGCTGCTTTTGGTGCGCCTCTCCACTCTTCATATGTTTCAGTAGATGGTGAGGATGTGTGTGTTTGAAGGCGACAAGAAACCAAAGGAAAAACCAAGTCCTTATGCCTGCTTTAACGAGGATGACATTAATGACAAGATCGTACGTCAATGTCCCTCACCTGTGCTCTTTGTCTCTAATCCATTCACCACCATCTCAGAGAAAACTTGAGAAAGAGGTTGCGGAGCTCACGGCGAAGGCTGACGAGCGCAAGGAAGCGGCTCGAGAACGAGAACGAACAGAAAGCGTCGAGTTGGGAGGTGATATATCAATGACAAGCTTAGGTCCCGCACCCATAGAAGTTTGATCTGGTGCTCTCGAGTGATGTCTTATTAGATCCTGTGTAGCTTTTATGACAGTCATATTCCTCGAGGAATAGTTGTTAGTAATTGTAACCGTGGGAAACTGGCGATGTGGTTCTTTCTTTCTTTCTTTCTGTGACCAAACTTGTTCTTGAGCGGTCCAACCCATTGGTGTGCTTTTCGTCATGCATCTTTATAACCTCACTTTACAACCACCAACCGCGGCGACACATGCCATTGTCGGTAACTTCTCTGGTGCTCGACAACAGGAAATCATCGTCTCGCATGGAACACGTCTCGAGCTTCTTCGACCGGACCCTCAGACGGGTAAGATTGCAACTGTAATCGCCAACGATGTATTTGGATCTATTCGTTCTTTGGCTCCCTTCAGATTAACGGGTGGAACGAAGGGTGAGCTCGTGTGCGTATTTCAACCACTGTTCGTCGTGATTCACGCTGCCTTTTCTCAGACTACGCCATAGTAGGCTCAGATTCTGGTCGGATTATCATACTTGAGTATGACCCCAAAACAAGCAGCTTCATCAAGTTGCACCAGGAAACATTTGGGAAGTCTGGTGCTCGACGTATCGTCCCGGGACAATACCTAGCGACCGATCCGAAAGGACGTAGTGTCATGATTTCAGCTGTCGAGAAAGCGAAGCTTGTATACATCCTTAACCGCGACGCTGCAGCCAACTTGACTATTTCCTCTCCATTGGAAGCCCACAAGAACGCAGCGATTATACATCATATCGTTGGAGTCGACGTTGGTTTTGAAAACCCGTTGTTCGCGGCCCTTGAAGTTGATTACTCGGAGTCGGATCAGGATCCAACGGGTGAAGCATTCAATAACGCCGAAAAGGTATGACGAAAGTTATCGAACGTTTTCCGCTTTCAACTTATCGTGAATCATCGTAGATGTTGACGTTCTATGAGCTGGATCTTGGTCTTAACCATGTTGTGCGCAAATGGTCTGGACCAACAGATCCGCGAGCAAACCTTCTCGTACAAGTTCCCGGAGGTCAGCTGGCTTCGTCTGACCGCTTTGATGGCCCGTCTGGTGTTCTTGTTTGTTGCGAAGATCACATAATTTATCGTAATATGGACTCCACGCAGCACCGGGTTCCAATTCCTCATAGACGTCATCCTCTAGAAGACAAAGAGCGAGGTTTGATCATCGTCTCTGCAGTTATGCATAAAATGAAGGTTAGTCAATGCCCACCATGTTGGCGGCATGCTTGCTAATGTCCATTGCAGGGTGCCTTTTTCTTCCTCCTCCAGAGTGAGGAAGGTGACTTGTACAAGGTCACCATCGACCATGAGGACGAAGACGTAAGGGCGCTGAAGATTAAGTACTTTGACACTGTTCCAGTGGCATCCAGTCTCTGCATTTTGAAGTCAGGCTTCCTTTTCGCTGCTTCCGAGTTCGGCAACCAGTATGTTATTTCCGTCTACATGGCGCATCAAGTACTGACATCTGGCAAAGCTACCTGTATCAATTCCAAAAGCTCGGAGATGATGATAACGAGCCCGAGTTTTCCTCGACCGACTACCCTAGCTTCGGCATGGGCGATCCCTCCGCCCCACTACCATATGCTTACTTTAAACCGCGACCTTTGGACAATCTCGTTCTCGTTGATGAGATTGATTCGTTGTGTCCCATCATCGATTCTAAGGTAATGAATATATTACCCAACAGCGACACGCCTCAAATCTACGCAGCCTGTGGAAGAGGTGCACGATCTACATTTAGGACACTCCGACATGGTCTTGAGGTCGAAGAGGTTGTCAGCTCTGACCTTCCTGGTATCCCAAACGCTGTTTGGACCACGCGCGTTAAGGAGGATGATCCTTACGATTCTTATATCATCCTCTCCTTCGTCAACGGGACTCTCGTTCTATCAATCGGTGAAACTATTGAAGAAGTTCAGGACACTGGTTTCCTCTCCTCCGCGCCAACACTCGCCGTTCAGCAGATCGGATCTGATGCACTATTACAAGTCCATCCACATGGTATCCGACATGTGCTCGCTGACCGTCGAGTGAACGAGTGGAAGGTTCCTCAAGGTCGCACTATTGTCGCAGCCACCACAAACAAGCGACAAGTGGTGGTCGCCCTGAGCTCGGCGGAGCTTGTTTATTTCGAGCTCGACCTAGAAGGCCAGCTCAACGAATACCAGGATCGCAAAGCTATGGGAAGCACCGTCCTTGCGCTTAGTGTGGGCGAAGTTCCACCTGGCAGACAGAGGACGCCATACCTAGCTGTGGGTTGTGAGGACCAGACAGTCCGCATCGTATCACTCGATCCGGAAAGCACGTTAGAGACGATCAGCCTGCAAGCACTCACGGCACCCCCGTCGGCAATCTGTATCGCAGATATGCTTGACTCAAGTATTGACAAAAACCAACCAACAATGTTCGTCAACATTGGATTGCAGAATGGCGTACTCCTTCGAACAGTACTTGATCCAGTGAACGGCCAATTGACAGACACTCGAACAAGGTGAGTATAGATGCATCTATTATTGTGAGATTGTCCTGATTAGACTCGCAGGTTCTTGGGCACGAACCCGGTGAAACTGATGCGGGTGCAGGTTCAACGAAACCCCTCCATCTTGGCTTTGTCATCACGGTCCTGGCTTAATTACACGCACCAAGGTTTATTGCACTTTACTCCGTTGATCTTCGAGACCCTAAACCACGCTTGGGAATTCTCCGCTGAATTGTGCCCTGAGGGCTTGATTGGTATTTCTGGAAGTGTACTCCGGTGGGTATCGCTTCCCGTCCGTGTCTGTGATGAAACCAAGGGATCGCAATGCCAAAGGCAGATGTCGAAAGTTCCAGAATTTCATACCAATTGTTCCTACTGATATTTATTTGTATCACCTTTCATCATACTTGAGCAATTCGCTGATACATCTTGCAGTATATTCCAGATTCCAAAACTTGGGACGAAGCTCAAACAAGAGTCAAT
The DNA here is from genome assembly GCA_032164295.1 of Inonotus obliquus. Taxonomy (NCBI): domain Eukaryota; kingdom Fungi; phylum Basidiomycota; class Agaricomycetes; order Hymenochaetales; family Hymenochaetaceae; genus Inonotus; species Inonotus obliquus. The sequence continues at coordinate 262,331 of JAJHTX010000006.1, read as the reverse complement.
GCCGTTATCATACACCCCTCGAAAGTTCATCCCCCATCCGACACATCCATACTTCTACATGATTGAAGCCGATCATCGTGTCTGGGGTGATGAAGATGCAAGGCAAAAGCTAGACGAGCTGGTGAGCGATCTTGTTGGTGGATTGGACTATTCCCGTTCTAATGTAGTTTAAGCGCCTAAAAGGGGTTAGGATTGATGAAAATGTTGTTGGCCTTCCTATTGACGTCTTCGGTCGACCGAAGGCACCGGCAGGTACTTGGGGATCATGTATCAGGATTCTTGATCCCATGAACAAAGCAACTGTAAAGGTGATTCACCTTGATAACAACGAGGCGGCTTTCTCCATTGCAGTTGTACCGTTTTCAGCCAGGAATAATGAGCTATTTTTGTGCGTTGGAACCGCCTCATCAACTTTCCTGGCGCCGCGCTCTTGCTCCAGTGGGTATATACGCACATATGCCTTTACGAGCAACGGTACGGATCTGGAATTGGTACACAAGGTAGACATTCCTTCCCATTCACACATCCTCCAGTGTCTTACTCATTTCTGTTGACAGACCGAAACAGACGATGTCCCGATGGCATTGATGGCCTTCCAGGGTAGACTATGTGCCGGAGTGGGAAAGTCTTTGCGACTCTACGATATGGGGAAGAAAAAACTCCTGCGGAAGGTCGAGGCTAAGGCACGTTCTGCGGTCCTGTTCTTTGAAGCTGGACTGACGCACTTCATTGCAGACTTACGGGTCCGCAATTGTCACTCTCAACACGCAGGGCTCGCGGATAATCGTGGGCGATATGCAAGAATCCGTCGTATATGCCGTCTACAAACCCCCTGAAAACCGACTCCTTGTCTTCGCAGACGATACTCAACCTCACTGGACTACTTCCGTTGTGATGGTAGATTATATGACTGTTGCAGCTGGCGACAAGTTCGGCAACGTGTTCGTTAATCGACTAGACCAGAAAGTGTCGGATCAAGTTGACGAGGATCCAACTGGAGCAGGAATCCTTCACGAGAAGGGTATTCTGATGGGAGCGCCCCATAAGACGAAGATGATATCTCACTTTCATGTTGGCGATATTGTGACGAGCATCCATAAAATATCACTCGTCGCTGGTGGCCGCGAAGTATTACTATATACCTGTCTTCACGGAACGATCGGGATTCTCGTGCCGTTCGTATCAAAGGAAGATGTAGATCTGTTGTCTACCCTCGAGCAACACATGCGCTCCGAGAAACTGAGCCTTGTCGGACGTGACCACCTTGCATGGCGTGGATATTATGCGCCTGTTAAGGCCGTGGTGGATGGCGACCTCTGCGAACAGTTCGCGCGTCTGCCTGCGGGTAAGCAGTCTTCTATTGCCGCCGAATTGGATCGTACAGTTGGTGAGGTGCTGAAGAAGCTGGAGCAGCTGCGGGTGACAGCTAGTGGTTTCTAGTTACGGAGTTGTATTTAGCGCACTTTCATGATTTTTCCAAGGTTACGCACCCTTCTGCGCTGTCTACGGACCTGAGTGGTTTGCTTGTCAGGTGTGCGTACTATTCATATGTAAAATTTTCTAAGGGGACGGACGACATGCATTAGTTCGATTGATTTAATAATTAATTAATTTGATTTAACTCAATTTTACGCGGCACGGGGGTCACGTTTTATGCACGTGATCTGCTGTGGTGATGGACGGGTCTGTGGTGTTGGTGCCTGGCACGGCCTGTGAAAAATCCGTGACACTTTTACCCGGTCGGAGTTTTACATAATTTCCATTTATGGTAACTTGCGTCGATCTTCATGGACCACTTTCCGTCCCCCACTAAATCCCTTGAATATGTAGTTCCACAGAGTTCGAGTTATTTGTCCCTTTCTTTCAACACAAAAAGGCTTAGAATAGCTATCCAATGTGAAATATATCAAGTACAAATCTATTGTAGGTGATGTTCAAGCAGAATACACATGTCTGTTTTCGTTTATGTGTCACGTGATCTTATTTTGGCTTTTTTGCACGACCATATCTTCCTCTGAAAACACTTATGAAACACCTTTAAAACTGCTTGTGCACTATGTATGAGTGTATTAGGGTAGTCCTGTCAACAATTTGCGAAAAAAATCGACTTACTGGTGTGGAGATCAGCATATACAATAGACACAGCAGCATATATGCTTAATAGTTCAATGAATTCGTGCTCTTTCATTGTGTTTCTTTCACATATCTGAATCTTAAGGAAAAATAAAGATTTTGTACAAAAAAAATTTTGTAGAAATGTCTTAGTTATTTATATATGCATCTAAAATCGCCATATCTTGACATTTGGTAGGTATTGTTTTTGATTTTTTTTGACAGTCTTGCTCAGAATCTCAAAAAATAATTTTTGGATATTTTTTCGGATTTTATTTAGTGTGGTGGAGGACAGGACAAGCCATCGAATCTCAAAACAAAAAGTGAAACAGGTGAATCCGTGCGTCGATCGCCGCTTAGCCATGGGAGGGACCGTGGGAATGTCACGGAAATTACATAGGCCGTGCCAGGTACCAGTGGTGTTGCTGTTGTTGACTTTCACCGTTCACGACTTTCACCATTCACAATGTCTGGTGCTGATGTACTAGCCTCTGCATCTGCTGTCTCCAGCTTCCATTCTACGCCATGGTCTCGTGGACTCTCTGCTTATAGCCAGGATGTCTCCTTTGAAGCCACTGTTCCAGTCGTTGATCGGTACGTCAGACACGATATTTCCGGGGCGAAGACCATCGAGATGAAGGTTTTCCTCGAGGGCCTGGGAGCAAAGATGCGGGAAATTGAAGGGAATGATGAAAAGGTTAAAGCTCTCGCTCAGAGTCAAAAGGTGCTGGATTTACGGGAGACTTTCTGCCAGAAAGTGAAGAATGAGATGGATCGGTACGGACCGTTCTGCGATCTAGCAAACCACATCATCGGAGAAATCGAGAAATCGAATATTCTTTTCGTCCGGAGCGACCCCAGGTATATCGATGGGGTGTACAACAGCAAACGAAAACCGGATGTCATTGCTGTGCCGAAGGATCACAAGAACGTCATCAACGGACGCTGGAAGGACTACAATAAGAGCGGGCCTCCTAGAAGGGACGAGAAGAAGGGCAAGGAAATTGAGAGCGAGGATGATGGTGTCAAAGATGAGGACGAGGACGTGGAAAACGAGGACGAGGACGTAGAAAATGAGAACGGGGGCGAGAAGAAAGCTATTAAACCCTTCGTTTCATGGGGCTGGGATGATGTCCAAATCGTTGCCGAGTTCAAGAGGAGGCTCCACGAGATACTTTTTGGCGGCTCATTCTCGAACGCTGGCTCGACTTTCAACTCCGAGAATTCTGGTATTCCACTGAGCGCTCACACACTGTCCACTAAACGTAAACCTCGGGGCAGCAAAGTTAAGCCACGTGCTGGTTCCGCGAAAAACAAAGGCGGAATCTCATCCTCTCATTTAATGATGCAAAGCATTTCATCGTCGACAGAAGCCTCACGTTCGTCCGGGAAACGCGCATTGCTGGAGGAAATGGAATCAGAGACGAGTAGTCGAAAGAGACCGAAGCTGGAGGACACAGAGATGCGCACCGATCTTCGAGTCTGCGGGGCCAAATACGCCGTGGACCAGTTGTCGGCCCTTACGAATCGTCGTCATGTCATAGAATGCCTTATAACAGATGGCACACTAATAATGGCATACTATGATCGCGCTGGTCCTCCCATATACTCAACAGAACTCAACTTCGTCGAAGACTTGTACCAATTTACTCTACTCCTCAAATCATTGGCTTGTATGACGGCTTGGCAGCGTGGTTTTCTCAAGGACTTGCGAGCAGTAGATGCGACCAACTCGTCTATCTGCTACAATTCGTCACCCTCATCGCTATCCGAAGAGAGTAAAAATCAATGCCTCAATTCAAGCGATTTGGGCATGGGCTCTTCGCCTCTCACTCATGTATCGGAGGAGCGACATATTGATTGGGCAGATGCTCGTGACGGAAGCATTGAAGACATGTCCGGAAGGGATGGCGGGGGTTCTCTGGTTTATACAGAGTCCTATATTGAGGAAGGTCAACAGAAAAATCTCGAGGAACAATCCGAAATAGGCCCACCTCCGACTCCTCCCATTGAGTCTCAACAGTTGGCTTCCGATGGAGGCGATAGAGAGGCTGAGACCAAATCCAGCGAGAAGGGGCTTTCAGATGCTGCGGAACACCAGGGGGGAGGGACCAGAGTACCTGTTTCAGACGATGCGGATGAACAGTTCAAGAATCGGCTGGGAAAACATAGATATGACCTGATCGTTCCAAAGCACACTATTCGTCTGCACGGTCCATGCGGAAGGAGGCCTCCATATGGCTTGGTCACCAGCGGAAGCTCCGTATTCTTCGCCACGTGCAACACCTTGGACAAAGATGCACCGAATAGGGTGTATGCCGTCAAAATCAGCTGGCCTCTGAAGAGGCGATGCGCGGAGGATAAGATCCTGAGGGCAGGGCGGGAAGCGCTACAAAAGCTCGATGCCGATCCAGAGTTGAAGAGGAAGTACGGGAACAGAAAACTGGAAGATAGTCTCCCGATGGTCTACTTGGCGAAGGAAATCGACGATCTTAAGAAGATGCATTCTTTTAGATGGAGGGTAATGCGCAACGACAAAGAATTCAGAAAAGAGTTCAACAAAGTCAATCGTGTCTGTCGTTCCATCGTCATGGAGTACCTGGTGCCTCTGAAAAGTGTGACCAGAGTGGACGATTTCAAACAGGCAATGCGTGACTTGGTGCTCGGTGAGTCCCGTAGCTTCCGCGATGAGCCCAAACTAACACTAAACTCAGTCCATCACTTCCTGTTCTTCTGCGAGAAACGCATTCTCCACCGCGATGTCAGCGTCGACAATTGTATGGTTCGCTACTATAATGATGGGTCGATTTGCGGCGTCCTCATTGACTATGATCTTGCTGAGATGCGCAGTTTACCGGCCGAAGAACATACGGCCTCACGCTCAGGGACTCGACCATTCATGGCATGGGAGCTGCTAGAATCCAATCCACCTCCCATTCACCTAGAACGATACGACTGGGAATCATTCTTCTACGTCATATGCTGGATCGGATGTCGATTTTCCGACGGGGAGGAAGTGAACAGCTCAGTCCTGAAGACTTGGACCAACCCCGATGACGAAGTACTCCTGTCAGTCAAACGTGATTGGCTATTCCAATCGGTTACACTTAATTTCCAAACGTTCTACGAATCGGTGGCTCTGGATTGGGCGAAACACTTACAGAGTATGTTTTCTGATGGCCTGAATAGAAGGAAGGATTTCCTAGACGCTAGAAAGGCGGAAATGCGTGGGAAACCTATACTGGACGAGGAATTCGACAACGATACACTCGGAGGTTGCGTCACCTGGGACAGACTTTGGAACATCCTGCAGAATTAGTTCCAGGTCGTGAATGGCCGAATAGATCACGTCTCTTCCTTCGAGTCCCGTATGGTGTATATGTTGCATTAATCTTGTGATGAATGACTTCCTTCTTACTGTACACGTATTTTGATAATCAAGTATTCCGACATGATCTCTGTAAAATGATCACCACTAGTGTTTATAATTTATAGCTTTCTGCGGGTGTGTTTCCATATACTTAATCCAACTACTCAAGTACCAGTCGGGTCTCTCGATCGACATTGCAGCCTAGCAAGCAGCTAGACTAATCGGTCGTGATTTGAATTGAATTGAAGAACTAAAAATTAAAATTGCGGTCACGAGCATCGCACGTGATCTATTGGAAGCTCAATTTTCACGGCGGGCAAAATAGTGGTACCTGGCACGGCCTATGTAATTTCCGTGACATTCCCACGGTCCCTCCCATGGCTAAGCGGCGATCGACGCACGGATTCACCTGTTTCACTTTTTGTTTTGAGATTCGATGGCTTGTCCTGTCCTCCACCACACTAAATAAAATCCGAAAAAATATCCAAAAATTATTTTTTGAGATTCTGAGCAAGACTGTCAAAAAAAATCAAAAACAATACCTACCAAATGTCAAGATATGGCGATTTTAGATGCATATATAAATAACTAAGACATTTCTACAAAATTTTTTTTGTACAAAATCTTTATTTTTCCTTAAGATTCAGATATGTGAAAGAAACACAATGAAAGAGCACGAATTCATTGAACTATTAAGCATATATGCTGCTGTGTCTATTGTATATGCTGATCTCCACACCAGTAAGTCGATTTTTTTCGCAAATTGTTGACAGGACTACCCTAATACACTCATACATAGTGCACAAGCAGTTTTAAAGGTGTTTCATAAGTGTTTTCAGAGGAAGATATGGTCGTGCAAAAAAGCCAAAATAAGATCACGTGACACATAAACGAAAACAGACATGTGTATTCTGCTTGAACATCACCTACAATAGATTTGTACTTGATATATTTCACATTGGATAGCTATTCTAAGCCTTTTTGTGTTGAAAGAAAGGGACAAATAACTCGAACTCTGTGGAACTACATATTCAAGGGATTTAGTGGGGGACGGAAAGTGGTCCATGAAGATCGACGCAAGTTACCATAAATGGAAATTATGTAAAACTCCGACCGGGTAAAAGTGTCACGGATTTTTCACAGGCCGTGCCAGGCACCAAAAATAGGATATCAGTGGGCATTAAATTTAAAGAATTTTTCTCGCAATTATTTTAAATATCAGTAAGGTAGGGGAAGTATAAACTCGACTAGGTGTCACAATGTGACTGATGACCCTGAGCACCCTGAGCTTACCCGATTTGGAAGGACCCTGAGGCAAAAATCTCAAGGTCGGATTTCAGGACAGTGGTAGCCAGCAGAAGAGCAGCCAGAATCCCATTTGTACTTCAACAAAGCATCAAAACAAAGCTTGTTTCACCAATAGCCAGCTCTCCTGAACCTCCCTCAGCCATCAGGATATGTGTTATAAATATGTATTAGTCAAATATTAGTAATAGATATGAGTCATAAGTGAATTACTATATTTGAACTGTATTTGTCATCCTGTGCCTGCCAAGAGCGGCAAAAATTCTGCGGTCGAAATTTTCGAAATTTACGAAAAGCTTACCAGAATGCTGGAAAATGAATTCTGAGCCATTTGACACAAAAAAGGTTCATCCCTTAATCGGAAGGTCAGGGGTCCATATTTTTTAATTTTAAAAACATACATCTGCTTGTAATTTTTATTAGAAGAGATCTATGAGAGCCAATATCGAGTTTGTGTTGTGTGGAAGTTGCAGTTAAGAAAGGGTCCAGAGTCACCAGATGAGGCAAGTCAGGCCAAGTCAGGGTCGCATGACGCGCGTCACACCTAGTCGAGTTTATACTTCCCCTACCTTAAGCATATCGACCTCGCCGATATCATATATATGAACCACGTGACCATATTTTAGATATCGATAAGGATATCAATTAGGCTGATATTTTAAATTCCCTTCTGTATTTATGCATATCTTCCTGGAAGATATTCTAAACATCTACTTTAAATATCGGTAAGTATATCAATCCCACCGGTATTATGAATATAAATTACGTGCCGATATGTTTGAAAATCCTCTTACTGATATTTTTATTGATATTTAAGATATCGACTTGGCATATATTTTAAATATCAATCAAGATATCTACTTGGGTGATATTTCAAGAATCAATAAGGGTATTGTCAGACTGGATATTATAAATACTGGTCGGGTAGATATTAAGCGGGCGATGAACGGGCAACGGGCGGGCAATGGGCAGGCAATGAGAGGGCAATGAGCGGGCAATGAGAGGGCGACAGGAGGGCGATGAACGGGCAATAGGCAGGCAACTGGCAGGCAACGGGCGGCTAATGTGCGAGATCGCGTCTGGTACCGGAGGTACCGAGACGAGGGGTGTATGGTTTTAAGTGGGGGAGGGCTAATATGTGCCGGTACTTAACCAGTACGGTCATGGTACTTGTTGTCTATGAAAAGGGGGAGTGAATGGATGGGCCAGAAGTGAAGAGTATGTGATTCTGGTATGAAAAGGACAGTTTAGAACGTGGGAAAAACTTCGGTACAGGTCGGTATGAGAGAGAACGTAGCAAAACAAGAGTCTTTTAATACCGTGGGAAAAACCTCGGTACAGGTTGGTACAGAAACAAAGGGGTCGGTACGTGAAGGTATGTTGTCAAACAAGAAGATCAGTACAGAAACTAAAGGATGACGTGCAGAATACGAAGGATAACAAAACGTCGGTACCGTGGGAAAAACGTCGGTACAGGTCGGTACTGCAAGGAAACTGCTAGCATGGGGTGGTATAGCAAGAAACAGACTGGAGGAGACTGGTGGATGAAGGTGTCGACTGGACTGGGAAGCAAACCTGAGCCCTCACACGGGAGGCTAACTCTGAAGGTTACTTGAGACGGATGTTAGGACGGACGAGGTGGCAGTGCACATTCGAGGCCTGTTCTCACGAAGGTCGTCTAGTGACAACCTCTACTGCGTCTTGGGGGGAGTACACAGTCGTCGGCGACGTACATCTAAGGTGGATGACCTTGAGTAATGCACGCGTCTAGGAACAGTATACAACTAAGACGTCGTGGTGGTAAGTAGATTGAATAAACTAAGTAAGTACAAGAGAGGAATACCTAAGACGTCGTGGTGGTAAGTAGAAGAGTCGAGTGGGGAAGACGAGATGAGATCTATCTACTTATATACACATGAGACATGGGAAGGTATTACTCTAAGAAGGTGCTGCGCAGCAGCATAACAATATAAACAAACAAACAACGGGGCCTGACGAGTAAGCAAGAATGAGTAAGGGTGAGTAAGTGTCATCAGGTTGGGGCGGAATTAGTAATGCAGTATTAGTAATAAAAGGGACTTAGTAATATAATGGAATATGAAAAATAAGAAAAGACGAAAAAGGAAAAGCGTTCTTACAACGGAATTGGGATGGGACTGGGACGGAAATCGAGACGAGACTGAGACGGAACTGAGAAGGGGGTGAGGAAACCCGAGCCCTCACATTAGAGGCTAGCTCCTAAGATTACCTGGAGAGCTACTACGTACAGGAGGAGATATTTATACTACTGTACCGTAGTTAGCTCATAAATCCAAAAGGAGAAAGTAGAAAGGAAGATCAAAACAAAGAAAAGTCTGAAGAAAAATGTAACAAGGAAAGTGAACATTGCAGCGCCATCAGGAGGACAACAAGAAAGGGTTAGGGAGGACAAGATACCAATGAAAACGTAGCATATAGTATCTCTGGATGAAAAGTCCTCAGGACAAGAGATCTGCACCCCTGCTGATTGATACCGACATGTTCCTGGTGGTACCAGACCTGAAAACCTTAACAGATACTGACCCTGAGCTTTCCCAAAGAACCGGTAAAGAGTAATACCGGAGGCTACGATCGATATGGGCTTAATTCTGCGATTCTACCGCTTCTTCCAATTAACAATACTTCTGCGATTCTACCGCTTCTTACTTCTCTTCGGACCACGGTACTTCTGCCGTCCTATCTACGCCTGCGGTTCCAACAAAGTACGAGGCTTCTGCGATTCGACAAGGCTGAGAGCGATTGAGAACTGGTCCACTTCTGCGCCAATACCGAATCACCAATCCCTACGCCCGTCTTCCATCATAGTACCGAACCACCAGACTTCGATACCGATGATACCGATACCGTACCGTCCACCCGTCCTGATACCGACGCTTAATACTCCACACCTAGTCGATACTACGCCCTCGACAGCCCATACCATAGAAAAAGGCTCACAAAGCTGCACTCGGTCTGCCATACGTTGCTGCGAAGAGTTGGATCATGGTCGAGGTTCCAAGCCCGACGGTATGCCCTTCCGAACCGCCATACATCGATACCGACGATACCGGTGTTGATACCGATGGTCCGCTCCGATACCGGAGTTCGTTACGTGTGCTAGGTCGAGACCACGCCATCGGAGATCTACGTCGAGAGGAAGGTTGGGAAATGAATCAAGTCCACCGTACGCTGCTTCGATCTCGGAGGAGGCCATCGATCCGACTCGGAGGGGAAGCCAAGCAATGCCCAGTCGAGTCAGGCGACGCGTACCGGTCGATATCGAGGGGCTAGAGCGATGCTCAGGGACGATCCCAGGGTACTGATTGGTACCGAACGGTAGAGTACCCCATTGCCAAGGTTGGGTTGTACCGACACGTCTACATCGGAGCACGCCGTCCGATCGATCGGTAGACGCCCAGACTGACGCCGCACGGATCATGATACCGGAACAAAGGTAAATCAGGATGACGTGCTTCTCCTACGACAGGGACATCGCCAGGAGCGCCCATGCGGTAGCTTGAGACACGTCCTTAATTTAGCGCTGGTCGACGTCGGTATCGCCGCCCTACCTCGGTATCGCTCGTCGTGAGTTTTCATTGGGTTCTTGTCTCGTCCCACCCTATTCTTAGCTACCCCCTGATAAAACTTCTTATTCATTCATCATCTTATGTTTCCCCTGATTGTAATTTTACATTCGATTCGACCTTATGTTCCGTTTCTTGTACCGGATTACGGTACGATTCGACTTGTAAAAACCCCCCATTTGGTATCTTGAATGGCTACGGTATTATGGTATTTATAGCCTGCATGTTCTACTGTAGCAAACGAGCTAATCTGAGAGGAACTTCCAGAGTGAAGGTCCGGGTTTTGCTCATCCCGTTCAAGTCCCCGTTCGTTCGTCTCGTCTCGTAGTCACCGGTATCGATACCGGTAGTCGTCGTTCTCGTCTTCGTCGCCCTCGTCTCTCGTCTCACGACCAGTCCTATCAAAAACACCTCCTCAGCTCGCTTCCTCTACTGCTTCGTTCTCTCTACCGTAATACCGGACACCAGACGACTCGGTATCGACGGATTCGTCTCGGTATTGATCGTCTCCTGATACCTCTCCTCTTGAGCGGTCACCTATAGTCTCCTGTACTCATCAATCCAGCCAGGCCCTACTATTCTCTCTTGACGACTTGTCTGTGACTGTACGACTTAGTACCGCCACGTACCGGCCCTCCCAACGCATCTAAATCGTACCCCCCTCATCCGGTATTTCTAATACCGGCCGCGATCTCGCACATTCACCGGCATGCATAGTCCAACCATCAGGAATGAATACCAGAGAGGGAGACGTCTGATCCATGTCATGAGAGCATGTCGAATTGTCAATTTGTCTCGGTACTGGGTTTCTCGGCACTCGGTACTCTCGGTATTCTCGGTACCGGGTTTCTTGGCGCTCGGTACCGGTACTCTCGGTGTTCGGTATTTTGAGAAATGGGACCGACGGTTTCTCTGGGTGTGCTGGCGGATACTGGAAGGTGTAGATGGGACTGTACTGCAGCATGGGGTAAGCATAGAATGGGATACCGGGCTTGATACCGAGCTCAGCTGCACGTAGTTCTCTTCAGCGGACGATGAGAGGGCGACAAGCGAGCACGGGAGTAACATCTATAGACGCAGCAAGTCGCTGTAGAAGGCGCAACTGCGGTGGCTAGAGTGGGCATCCATTCTGCTGTTGCAGGGGCAGCATTCAGTGTCGGCTTGAGCTACTAACAGGTAAGAAAATGTCGCAGCGATGGACCAGTACCACAAGAATAATGAAGTCTGTTTTCTTGATATTAAGTAAGACTTGATGGACTCCCTGTCCTGGAGTATCTTGCCTGTATATGTCTTAAATAAAGTTATGTACCAAGTCCTTAAAGACTCACCGGAGTAAATCAGTTTCTGCAGGTCAATCGCATGGTGTTCCGGTTGGTCTTCAAATATTTTTCGTTCAACATCCGCCACCGCAATACATTCTCCTCATCCGCATTGATCTACGGGACCAGTCTGTAAGGGATCAACCAATAGTAAAACCGAGATGGTTGACCTCGATGACCTTTTCTTGCAAAGTTTTGATTGTGAGTTCGATCGTGTCGTATTCAGAGAGGATAAAGGGAAGGGAAGGGAGCAGAGGACGCGCTATCATGTCTGACTAAGCTGCTAGTAAGCATCTATATTTGGTAATGTCATGCCCGCTGAAGAGAACTACGTGCAGCTGAGCTCGGTATCAAGCCCGGTATCCCATTCTATGCTTACCCCATGCTACGGTACAGTCCCATCTACACCTTCCAGTATCCACCAGCACACCCAGAGAAACCGTCAGTCCCATTTCTCAAAGTACCGAACACCGAGAGTACCGGTACCGAGCGCCAAGAAACCCGGTACCGAGAATACCGAGAGTACCGAGTGCCGAGAAACCCGGTACCGAGACAAATTGACTATTCGACATGCTCTCATGACATGGATCAGACGTCTCCCTCTCTGGTATTCATTCCTGATGGTTGGACTATGCATGCTGGTTCTTTGGGAAGGCTCAGGGTCAGTGTCCATTAAGGTTTTCAGGTCCGGTACCACCAGGAACGTATCGGTATCAATCAGCAGGGGCGCAGATCTCTTGTCCTGAGGACTTTTCATCCAGGGGTACTATATGCTACGTTTTCATTGGTATCTTGTCCTCCCTAACCCTTTCTTGTTGTCCTCCTGATGGCGCTGCAATGTTCACTTTCCTTGTTACAATTTTCTTCAGACTTTTCTTTGTTTTGATCTTTCTTTCTACTTTCTCCTTTTGGATTTATGAGCTAACTACGGTACAGTAGTATAAATATCTCCTCCTGTACGTAGTAGCTCTGGAGGTAATCTTAGGAGCTAGCCTCTAACGTGAGGGCTCAGGTTTCCTCACCCCCTTCCCAGTTCCGTCTCAGTCTCATCTCGAGTTCCATCCCAGTTCCATCCCAGTTCCGTCTCAAGTGAACCTCAGGAGTTAGCCTCCCGTGCGAGGGCTCAGGTTTGCTTCCCAGTCCAGTCGACACCTTCATCTACCAGTCTCCCTCATTCTGTTTCTCGCTATACCACCCCGTGCTAGCTGTTTCCTTGCAGTACCGACCTGTACCGACATTTTTCCCACGGTACCGACATTTTGTTATTCTTTGTATTTTGCACATCCACCTTTCGTTTCTGTACTGAGCTTTTGTTTTACAACGTTTCTGCACATACCGATCCCGTTCGTTCAAGTACCGACCTGTACCGACGTTTTTCCCACGGTACTGACCCTCTCGATTCCAGACAAGAACACATTCCCCCCAACATCTAGCTGATCCAGTACCCCTTTCTATTATTCCTTTGGCTCTCTTTACGTCCCCCTTCTACAGACAACAAGTACCGTGAGCGTACTGGATAAGTACTGCCTCATTTGGCCCTCCCCGTATTCTTATACCATACACCCCTCGACCGGTACCTCCGGTACCGGCCGCGATCTCGCACATTTACCGCCATGACGTGAGAAAGTTGCAGTGGTACCTCTCTCCTCCTACCATTCGCAGGGCAAGCAATAGCCACATTGGACGGATAGCAACGTTCATCAGTCATAACGGATTGAGGCTCTCAGGCAGGCGTTAGTCAAAGACGCAAAGCCCAAGTTCTCCTGGCATGCTCAATCCGCTTGGTTGGGTCTCGTAAATCCGTACGTCCAACTGGATGATCTTTCACGACCCCTTAGCTATATTGATTTGGGCCCCGGCAAGGACAGGTCTGGCACACTATTTATTGCGGAGTCATTTCGTTCCTCATTTTCCGCAGTTTTGAAACCATCCTTTCTCAGCATGAAGGACCTTCTATTTCTACTCGCCCTGCTAGGAACCAGTTCTATTCCAAGAAATGGCCACCTCCTCACCGTGACGATATTCATAAATCCCGCTGCAAGGACTCGTAGAACATCGTAGGCCACCAGAACTTTTGGCGTATGAGGTTGACGGTGAATGGTTGAATGTGCAAGAATGCGGCCGGTATCAGAAGTACCGGACGAGGGGGGTACAATTTAGGTGCGTTGGGAGGGCCGGTACGTGGCGGTACAAAGTCGTACAGTCACAGACAAGTCGTCAAGAGAGAATAGTAGGGCCTGGCTGGATTGATGAGTACAGGAGGCTATAGGTGACCGCTCAAGAGGAGAGGTATCAGGAGACGATCAATACCGAGACAAATCCGTCTATACCGAGTCGTCTGGTGTCCGGTATTACGGTAGAGAGAATGAAACAGTAGAGAAGGCGAGCTGAGGAGGTGTTTCTGATGGGACTGGTCGTGAGACGAGAGACGAGGGCGACGAAGACGAGAACGATGACTACCGGTATCGATACCGGTGACTACGAGACGAGACGAACGAACGGGGACTTGAACGAGATGAGCAAAACCCGGACCTTCACTCTGGAAGTTCCTCTCAGATTAGCTGGTTTGCTACAGTAGAACATGCAGGCTATAAATACCATAATACCATAGCCATTCAAGATACCAAATGGGGGGTTTTTACAAGTCGAATTGTACCGTAATCCGGTACAAGAAATGGAACATAAAGTCGAATTGAATGTAAAATTATAATCAGGGGAAACATAAGATGATGAATGAATAAGAAGTTTTATCAGGGGGTAGCTAAGAATAGGGTGGGACAAGACAAGAACCCAATGAAAACTCACGACGAGTGATACCGAGGTAGGGCGGCGATACCGACGTCGACCAGCGCTAAAATAAGGACGTGTCTCAAGCTACCGCATGGGCGCTCCTGGCGATGTCCCTGTCGTAGGAGAAGCACGTCATCCTGATTTACCTTTGTTCCGGTATCATGATCCGTGCGGCGTCAGTCTGGGCGTCTACCGGTCGATCGGACGGCGTGCTCCGATGTTGACGTGTCGGTACAACCCAACCTTGGCAATGGGGTACTCTACCGTTCGGTACCAATCAGTACCCTGGGATCGTCCCTGAGCATCAACGAGATCGCTCGAGCCCCTCAATATCGATCGGTACGTGTTGCCTGACTCGACTGGGCATTGCTTGGCTTCCCCTCCGAGTTGGATCGATGGCCTCCTCCGAGATCGAAGCAGTGTATGGCGGACTTGATTCATTTCCCAACCTTCCTCTCGACGTAGATCTCCGATGGCGTGGTCTCGACCTAGCACACGTTACGAACTCCGGTACCGGAGCGGACCATCGGTATCAACACCGGTATCGTCGGTATCGATGCATGGCGGTTCAGAAGGGCATACCGTCGGACTTGGAGCTTCGACCATGATCCAACTCTTCGCAGCAACGTATGGCAGACCGATCGCAGCTTTGTGAGCCTTTTCCTCTGGTATGGGCTGTCGAGGGCGTAGTATCGACTAGACGTGGACTATTAATCGTCGGTATCAGGATGGGTGGACGGTAAATGTGCGAGATCGCGGCCGGTACCGGAGGTACCGGTCGAGGGGTGTATGGTATAAGAATATGGGGAGGGCCAAATGAGGCAGTACTTATCCAGTACGCTCACGGTACTTGTTGTCTGTAGAAGGGGGACGTAAAGAGAGCCAAAGGAATAATAGAAAGGGGTGCTGGATCAGCTAGATGTTGGGGGGAATGTGTTCTTGTCTGGAATCGAGAGGGTCGGTACCGTGGGGAAAACGTCGGTACAGGTCGGTACTTGAATGAACGGGATCGGTATGTGCAGAAACGTTGTAAAACAAAAGCTCAGTACAGAAACGAAAGGTGAATGTGCAAAATACAAAGAATAACAAAACGTCGGTACCGTGGGAAAAACATCGGTACAGGTCGGTACTGCAAGGAAACAGCTAGCACGGGGTGGTATAGCGAGAAACAGAATGAGGGAGACTGGTAGATGAAGGTGTCGACTGGACTGGGAAGCAAACCTGAGCCCTCGCACGGGAGGCTAACTCCTGAGGTTCACTTGAGACGGAACTGGGATGGAACTGGGATGGAACTCGAGATGAGACTGAGACGGAACTGGGAAGGGGGTGAGGAAACCTGAGCCCTCACATTAGAGGCTAGCTCCTAAGATTACCTCCAGAGCTACTACGTACAGGAGGAGATATTTATACTACTGTACCGTAGTTAGCTCATAAATCCAAAAGGAGAAAGTAGAAAGGAAGATCAAAACAAAGAAAAGTCTGAAGAAAAATGTAACAATGAAAGTGAACATTGCAGCGCCATCAGGGGGACAACAAGAAAGGGTTAGGGAGGACAAGATACCAATGAAAACGTAGCATATAGTACCCCTGGATGAAAAGTCCTCAGGACAAGAGATCTGTGCCCCTGCTGATTGATACCGACACGTTTCTGGTGGTACCGGACCTGAAAACCTTAACAGATACTGACCCTGAGCTTCCCCAAAGAACCGGCATGCATAGTCCAACCATCAGGAATGAATACCAGAGAGGAAGACGTCTGATCCATGTCATGAGAGCATGTCGAATTGCCAAATTGTCTCGGTACCGGGTTTCTCGGCACTCGGTACTCTCGGTATTCTCGGTACCGGGTTTCTTGGCGCTTGGTACCGGTACTCTCGGCGTTCGGTACTTCGAGAAATGGGACCGGCAGTTTCTCTGGGTGTGCTGGTGGATACTGGAAGGTGTAGATGGGACAGTACCGTAGCATGGGATAAGTGTAGAATGGGATACCGGGCTCGATACCGAGCTCAGCCGCACGTAGTTCTCTTCAACGGTACGGTATCGGTATCATCGGTATCGAAGTCTGGTGGTTCGGTACTGTGATGGAAGACGGGCGTAGGGATTGGTGATTCGGTATTGGCGCAGAAGTCTGGCTAAACGTATGCAGGACCAGTTCTCAATCATTCTTAGCCTTGTCGAATCGCAGAAGCCTCGTACTTTGTTGGAACCGCAGGCGCGGTCACGAGCATTGCACGTGGTCGGTTAGACTGGGTTAGCCAACCACACGCACGCGTCGGGTGTTGGTTGACCTTTCAAAAAGTGTTCAGTGGGGATGTCCGACCCTCTGCGTCCGCTGCCTCCGCTTCGCGCCCTGGTCACACTCACGCTTTGAGGCCGCTGCTCCAGTCGTTGGTAATACGATATTTTCGCTGCAAAGACTGTCGACAAAAAAAAATTACATCGAAGGCCGGTATAGGACTGAAGATGCAGGCGATCGAATGGAATGAAGAAATTAGAACTGTCGAGCGGAGCCAAGAGATTCTGGATGCACGAGGGAATGTTCAAGGGACTCACCGCTGGAAAGTGAAGGATGAGGTAAGTAGGTATGACTCTTTCAGCGATCTCGCAAGCCTTATCATCGGGATTGTTCCACAGCCCACTACTATCATTCAGCCGTGGAATCTTTGCGGAAAAAGACTCTCGCACGGCCTGGTCTTCGGAGGAGGCTCCGTATTCTTCTCCCGTTTTTCCCAGTGCGAGACAATGGACGGAGCTGTGCTGAACAGGGTGTATGCCACCAATATTAACTGGTGTCCGGAGAATAGCAAAAAGAGGGAAGCATTACGCTTGCTTGACGCAGGACCAAAGAAGAGGAGAAAGAAGTACTATGGGAGCAGAACATTTGAAGATAACCTTCCGATGCCCCCAGGTGAAATCGACAATCGCAAGAAAAACCCTTTCAGATGGGGAATAATGAGCAGGGACAAAGATTACGGTAGAGTCGATCATGTCTATCGTGTCTTAGTTATGACAAACCCTGTGCCTCTGAGAACGGTGACCAGTGCGGACCATTTCAAACAAGCAATGCGCGACCTGGTGTTAGGTGAGTCTCCTACTCTTCCAATAATCCTCAAGATGAGCCCGAAATAACACTAAACTCAGCCCGTCATCTCATATTCACAAGCAAAGTTCGCATCTTTTATCGTGATGTTAACATCGATAGTCTCATGGTTCGCCACCATAGCGATGGGTCTATTTGTGGCGTTCTCGATGACCTAGATCTTGTTGAGAGCAACAGGGATGCTACCGAAGAGTTCACAGGAACTCCTACAGGGACTCGTCTATTCATGGCTTGGGAGCTACTAGAACCTCATCCACCTCGCATTCGCCTGGAACGGTACGAACGGTACGACTGGGAATCATTCTTCTACGTTATATCCTGGATCGGATGTCGGTATTCTGACGGGAAGGAAGTGAACACTTCAGTCCTGTCTTATTGGTTCATCCCCGATAACAAGTCACTCATGTCAGTCAAGCAGGCCTGGCTTTACGGACCGGCTACTAAGCCTGAGTTCGCATCATTCTTTCAGCGTGTGGCTAAAGAGTGGGTATTCGACATGAAAACGATGTTTATTGAATCCATTAGGGCTCAGTCAGAGTGGCTATTCCGCCAAAGATCAGCAAAATCTGGGGATCCTATACTTAACGAGAAGTTCGACGAGGATACATTTGGAGGCCGTATCACCTGTGAGAGATTTTGGGAGATCTTGCAGAATTAGTGGATCGGGGATAACTGAGTTCAGTATCTTTGACGAACGTAGTTTTGTTCCAGAGCCTCTGTGGGGGTGTATGCAGCATCGGATTCTTACGAATAGTTCCCTTCTTATTGTACAAATTTACTAATAGAGGTTGTCAGTATGATATCGCTTGGTGTTTCACAAAGGGAAAAGATCGCTAGAAATGTCGAAGTGTCTTATGCAGCTCTTCAGTTCGTGTCAGGCAATGACGTCAATTCATTCTTTAGGTCACATTATTTGATATTGAGGTTGCAAGTTAGGAAATATGTACAGAGGATAGCCTAGCAGCGCGGGGATGATGATGGAGAGGATTGAAGAATTGTCCAACACAGAATTTCGAACAGGACTACTTGAGAAGATCTATCAAACTTCCTAAACAGTCATTCTCCCACGAAAAATCACCCAAAAATGTCAATGGTCCGTGCGCTGAAATGCGGAGTCCATATAGTGAGCCACATTGATTATCTAAGATCTTCATACTTACCTTGACGGCGCCCCCCCCTTCATGTCTTGGGGGCGTGGGCCATGGGGCTCATCCATAGCACGGCGACCCTGTCCTCAGAGGGGGCCTGTGGTTTGTATGCGGTGCATTCCGTATGCACTGTCTGAATATTTTCCTGTCCCATTTCGGCCCTCGGGCTGGGTGGGCCTCAATTTTTTTTTGGTTTTTTGTTTATTTTAACCCTAACCATAATAATAAACTATCTCTATATCCGGATATGTTTGTGATTATAATCACGTTGTCGTGACTTTCGCGTTTTCTCGTCGCCGTTTAGCAACCATGCGCAAGTCTACGATTCGGCAGTCACAAGCTAGTTCTACAGCATCCCAAGCATCTAATACACAGCTAAACGCGAAACTGGAAGAGAAGAAGAAAGAATACGACGCGTTGCGCGCGCTGGAACAGTTGAGCCTTGAGTATGTCCGTAGGTTGGAGGCCATCGATTTGGACTGCAACGTAATGGCTGACGCTGGCAAGGGTATGCTTAGTGCATTTTTTGAACAAGGCAGGCTTTCTGATAGCGATTGAATCTATAGTACATGGAGAGGTGTTATCCCAATGGCCAGAAATGTTCCGCATCCTCGGTTTATCATGTACGACTTGAGCTTTGTCTTTCTTCTTTATCGTTACACTAACGCGTCGTTGCTAGTATCGCAATCCGCGAAACAACCCAAATGGGACGAGAATACATCGCAAGAGTTGGCGCCTCAGTTCTGCGAACGGCTTGTTCGTGTCCCGCTCGAAGATTTACAGCAACGAGAAAAGCAGTAGATTATGATAATACCAAGGAAACGACGCAATTACTACTACGACTACTATGTATATGCATGTGGTATATGTGTGTAGAATAGACGGCTTGGTACACTCATGCTAGAGCCAATGATCAAACACGTCTAGTGTCACGTTTTCGGTGCGACATGCTTCTTGTGCTCTTTCAGCATCGCGATACGCTATGAAGGACTTCATTAGAATCTTTGGGAGCAAAAGATACATTGACAACTAACCTGCTTCCGCTCTTCCTTTCTTCTCGCCATCTCAGCCGCCTTATCCTCTTTGGTCATTGGTGTGGTCGATGGGTTTGGTGTAAGAGGCGGAGTGCTTGCTGCAGGGGAGACAGCGCGGGGTACAGGCGAGGTGATGATGTGTGACGATGATAGTGAAGGTTTGGTAGGGGCGATTGATGAAGACATTTTTCGTGGTAAGGTTTTCGCTTTCGCTGCGGGAGAAAGAGAAGATGGTCGAGGTTTAGTTGGCTGCGGAGCATGGAGGTCGCTCCCCCATGCATCCGCGAAGGTGTTCCTGTCTCCTTGTCCATCGTCCATCGTTCCCCAATCATCAGTTTCTAGAAGTCCCGACGCTGAATCTTAAGCTCCACAAATAAGAGAGGAACTAGTCTTACCATCGACAGCTAGAGTGGGAGTCGGTTCATCAAACCCAAGCGAAGAAGGATACCTCCCTGGAGGAGCACTCTCGAACGCGGTCCAATCGTCTTGATCAGCATTGACATCCATCAAGTCTTCCGAAGCCCACGCGTCGATGCCTGCAACCTCCGCAGCCGACCTCTTGTTCGCGCCCAGCTGCATACCACGAGCTTTTCCAGTAGAGGACGACGGAACGCCTGGAGAAGAAAGTGTCGATGCGGGTTGTGACGTAGTCCGTGCTGAGCCTGTGAGCGAAGAGGCAGAACCGGAGCCATTGAGAGTTGGAACGGCTGGAGTAGAGGTCGTGCGAAGAGTTGAAATTGTCGCTGTTGCCATTGTACTTTGGAGATCGCCTGGGACTAGCTGCTGATGTATCAGGATATATCTGCAGTATGATTTGGTTTGCTTCAGTACCTTCTTGCTTAGCGAAGACATAGCCCATCCGGCGAGTGTGCTCGCTGCTCCCGCGGCGGAGTGTACAAGCGCATTCTGACCAGCTGGAACTGGTAGAGCAACGTTTGGTTGCCCATTCTCATTCATGGCCGTTTCCGGCTATAGTTAATGACATTAGTCATGTTTCTTGACATGTATGCAACGCACGAACCATTGATGCGGCATGAGCTTCCAGTTTTTTAACAAAGAGCTCCATAGCTCTGAATGCTTGATCTCGAACCAACCTTGTTGAGTTATCAGAAGGTGCTGCACAGACTCAGGCGGGTCAAGACACTCACTTCTCTTTGTCGATCAACGTGAACGAAATACATGGTATGACCTTCGATGCAAGGTCTTCTATATCAAAGCACTCGGTCGTAGCCATAAACGCCATAAGCGCTGCCACCCGCGCATGGACGAATGGATCCTTAAGTGCTCGAGCAAACGCAGGTACAAGGACTTTCTTCTTGGTGTTATAACCGAGAGAAGGACCAAGTCGACCAATTAGGATGCATGTATTCGTACGAATCGCTGATTCGGGATCAGATTGCATTTTCGCGAGGTGTCGAAGAAGGTCGTTATTCAGAATTCTGTCATTGAACTATTCTTCTCGTCAGACATCTTCTTAAGAAACCGCATACACGATAAGTCACCTTTGGATAGAGAAGGCTTATGGATTTAACAGTTGCCTCTCGAATAACTGCTACCGTATCAGTGAATCCCGTCTGAAGATGTGGCCAAATCTTGTCTGCAACAGTTTTATTATCCAGTTTGTCGGCATACTCGGAAAGATGTTCGAGTAGCGCCATGCGCGTCCCTCGATCTGGACTTGCAAAGAGTTTCGTCACGGGCGCAAGGACAATCGTTGGATAGTCCGATGGAGAGGCATGCACACCAAGTTGGAGAACGATAGGAAGGATTGTGTTTGCAGTAGCGCCGCCGAACTCGAGTGCGGAAACAAGCGAGGGGAGAACACGGTGCGAGGCGAATTCTGGGGGAAGGTTAGATGCTGATTCCTTGATCGAACTGATGCATCGAGTATTCAGTACCTATCCGAAAGACAGGTTGACAAACGGATTACCGAAGTAAAGTAGCCTTTTCAGCCTCCCCTTGAATACTGAATTGATCGAGACCTTCACAGATTCGAACAAAGGTATTATTCGCAAAGAAGCCACATCCTTCTCCCATCTTGGCCATACCCGTCTCCAGAAACGCGGCAGGAGCCATACGGGCTTTAGGGTTGGGATTGAGGAGTTTCTTGTATTGCGCGAAGATTGAAGTTGGGATTGCACCTCGTGACGAAGCTGGAGGTGGAGGGTGCGGCGGATCTGCCGTAGCTGGCAATGGTGCATTCGGGTTGAAGACTGAGTGAATTAGAAGACCGAGGGCGTATGCATCCGCGACGGAGGGGTGGTGTCTGCTATGTGTGAGATACAATGTTCTGCCCAAAATGAGAGATTACTCTCACTCCTTCAAGGACGACCAACCGGTTTTCTTGACTTCCGGGGAAGCATGTCTATTTGAGTCAGGTAGAACGCTACCAAGGGTCTAATAGGCGCGTTTGACAGGCAGAAAGCAGGATCAGTGAAGATACATACATAGAGAACGGCTTGATCGTCCTTAGCGTTACTGAGTAGCTCAAACCCGCCAAGTTTCCACTCTCCAGAAGGAGAAAGGAATATTGAGTCAACGCGTACATTTCCATGACTCGACGCGCACGAATCGTTCACAAATGCAAGAGCTGTCTAGATCTCGTGTTCGAATTAGATCAACAGAATGGACACGTATGCACGCACGGATATGCGCTGTAATCCCCACACGAGCCATTCTTCGCGTTCTTTCGAGCCCTTACCCGACCAGCTTTGAAGAGCTTGTCCTAATGGTCTGATTCGTTCCGTCATTATGTATACAGTAGAATCTGAGTCGGCAGTGTCGATGAATTTGAGAACATCAGGATGTCGCACGGTGCGAAGTTTCCGAAGCGCGTTCTTTGCGAGCGGAAGCATATTTCTTCGAGATGGCTGATTGGAATCGAATATGAATACCGAGACTGGTGTTCCATCATCCTGGAAAGAGAGGAAACAACGAGCAATTGGTGTACGTAGAATGAAGATTAGGAATATAATTACTCACTTTCTTCGTTCCATCGTACAGTGACCAGAATGTTCTTCCCTCGAAGTACGAGTTCTTTTCCCCAAGAGTAAACGGTAGATTCAGGCCGGATTTCTGCACCAGGGACGATACTGCAGCTGAGCCAAGATTCCTCAGTAGATCCATTATAAAATGTTGACCGTGGCCGTGGGTCGAAGACAAGAGGCATGTCGATCAAAGGCCACGCTCACGAGGCACGCGCCTTGTTCTTCCTTTCCTTTACTATCATCATTCTTCTTGCACCTCGCCTCACCCAACGCGTTTATGCCCACCATACGCGCTCTCAACGATATACGAGCGCCTTCATAGCCTTGATCTGGCGCAATGGAGACAAAAGTCAACGGAATATACGCCTCAGGAAGCAATGGTTCAAGTGGACCTTCAACCAATGGGCATTATGGCTCACACTTTACGAATGAAATCATCCCTCACGGACTTGAGGGCGAATCGAGCACGGAAGAGCTTGAACGTGAACTTCCGGTCGTTCACGATGGACAGATTCCTCTCAGCGAATTGCTTCAGAGAATGGTGCAGGCCATCTATGCGGAGCTGACGGAGATGGCGGAAACGTAAGTAATACTCATTCTCACGGCGTACTTATACTGAACCTTCCGATCTTGTAGGCTACCTGGAATGTCAGATGCTGCTCGGAAACGAACCATCGCGGACTGGGTCGTGAAGACCAAGAAGCAAGTTGTTAAATTATACGCGGTCATGCGATGGTCGAGAGATGCTGGGGATGTCCAAAAGGCTATGGTTCGTGCAGAATTGTAGTCTTGGGTCTGAGATTCCGTTGCTAAATGGCGTTGAAGAATATTACTGCGTTCTTGATGGAGCAGAACAGGCAGTTTCTGGAGTGCATAGAAGCCGTCAAGAATGTCAAGGAAGGGCTTGCTCCTGCGCGGTTGGTAATAACATGATGTTTAATGGCACATTGCTAAAACAATAAACAGACTACGCAATCATGATCTTCTCACTGCTCTAGATGTCCTTACTACCGGCTCATATCTGCGATTACCGACACAGATTAAAGTGAGTAATAGAAAGTCAGTAAAGTTCAAGCTTTTTCTCAGGACTCACGTAAATGCAGAAATTCTTTATCACCCCTCCGAGCCTCACCAACGACGAAATAAAGAAGACTCTAGCAGAGATGGAAGAGATAATCCGCTTCCGCCTACGTATGAACGAGATCGTCCCTGTAGAAATGTCCCATTATCGGATCGGTATGTTGTTCCTCGATCTTGTATTGCGTATTGGAAGCTTCATGTCCCTGAAAAGAGGACGGTCGAGTGCACTTCACGGTTGCAAACCTATTCGAAGCATCTTTAGCTTTGAGAGGTGCCCAGAAGAACGAAGGGTGGTTCTTCGTGCACGTGGACTTTCTGCACAACATAGGAGGCGAGCTTACAGATGTTCAAGGTTAGTATACCAAGTTTCTCATTCTTCATACGAGTGTCTAAGCTACCCGGGACTAGATTTTCCAAAGCGACCATCAGGATGGCTGAAGCGACATATTGCGGACGAGGCGGATGGACGTCTAAATTATTATATTCCAATCCTTCCCGATCCGAATGCTCCTCCAGACTTCCAACCTCCTCCCCGCGCAGAGTTGCTACCAGGGACAGTCGACGCTCCCCTTGTTCGACTCTTCAACTTCTTGCGTAAGCTATTTGATTGTGTAATCGATTTCTGATTGTTTAATGACCTTACAGAAATGATGTCGCTTTCGTACCAGCTTGAGATTCTATTCTTTCAGGTGGACATATTTACTTGACTTGAATTAGGAACTTTCATGCTGATACTATGGTAGGCTCAAAGATTAAGGTCTCTAGGCTGGCAGGATTACCTGAACCTGGAAAAAAGTCGAGATGGCAAGACATTCACCGCCTCATACTGGGTGTGAGTCGAAGTTTCCAGGTTATACTCGAGATTCATCGCGAATTATTTTGTCAATGTTTTAGACGACCACAATCTAACATCCCTGTCCGACCGGGGTTCCAGAAAACTCGGATGTCACCGATTGGCGGAACCATTACGGTGTCTTTGCTTCAAACTCACGCCTCAGTAAGAGCTGGAGGGGGGCCTCAACGCTCTCCAAAGGAGCGGATATTAGCGAAGCTTCAGCAAGATGCCAGGCTAAATGGGCAACAGCCTTCGGACGAGATCGAGACGCTTCGTCTTTCGGTCAAGTGGGAACCAGCGAAAGGTGCATTGGCCGTTCAGTTGCCACCTCATCTTGAACAGCTTGAACCTGGGGAGCTTGAAGTGGTCTGTGTCCAGTGGCACCCCGTCCTGAAATAAGCGAGTCTGACCCTTTTGTTAGGATCCTCAAGATCTGAACTTCGAAGCCCTGATCCGGAAGGCAATAACAAAGCATGCATACGCGATCCTTGAGGTGTATAGACATTCCTTGCAGAGCGGGCCGTATGGCGATATGTTTTCCTTCCCTGGTGAATTGTCACTCAAACTCGAAGGTAAGCAGGGATGCAACGTCCTTGTAGTATATCCGAAACTCACTGAGTTTCACGTAACAGATGAGAACTACGTGTTACGAATGCACCTCTGCGCCGATGAGTATATTGCGGTTTCCATTGACACGCGGACAGGACGCATTTTGCTCCGAGATACTGGTGGTTTGGCGGTTGCAGGCCGAGCGCCACAATATGCTGTGTTCACCGAGAAGATCAACGAAAATCCGCTCATGGTCTTTGAATTCCTTGTCATGGCACGTTTCACCGTAAGTCACAGTTCAGCGTGATTATACGCAAGGATGAGTCTGATTCTGGCCCCAGACTATTGTAGATCTTGCGGAGCAGAAAGCCCGATATATGGGTCTTACTACTTTCCGAACTCGTAACCTGCCAAAAGAAGGTCGGTATTTATGCACCCTTAGAAATATGATTAAGCACTCAGCTTCATTTATTTATCGACAGAGATGGCCAAACTCGGACGCGACGCGCGCGCAACGCTCTTCATACAACTTGCGAATTTCCATGGATATTACCTAGTCATCTCGGTCACCGAGCTAGAATTCCGCTTTGCATTGATCTCTGCGCAGCCCATACAGAACAGTATGACGTCAGATTTAGTGCTTCAGGATATTGGGTGGCTTGATGTTCAGAAAATTCATGGTAGTGGCATTATTGTAAAGGAACGAACCGGAGCGCCGGGGTCTTCTGTGCAGCAACCAAACAGAACCTCGAGAACGGGTCCGTTTGGTGGGTTTCGAACTTTTGACATCGACTTCAATGTCGATCGGTATGTCCCCACTTTCGTCCACTGTAACAGTACTAATTGCACCTAGGTTCAAGCTTGAAACAGAGGTTCTTCGAGAACTTTACGCTTATTGCTGGTTTGTCTCATTGATAACTACCGATTGCTCGTTCCTAACTTTTAAATATAGCGCTCGAGTTGCGTACACGAAAGTGGAGCTGCAGCTAAAGCGGAGAGGTATTCCTTACACATACATGGAGCCTTCTCTACCAGTAGTGCCTCATTTGGACCAATCGCATTCCCAATCATCCCTCGTCAGGTCTGTCCCTGGATTATGCGTACAGTCGACCGACATTCTTGCTGGAGTCCCCGCAGCAGAAGCTGCTATGCCGAACATTCGCGTGGTGCCGCTCAATTGGTGGTCGAATAAAAAGTTGCAGGTTATTACTTGTGTGAAGTTGAAGTATGTACAGCAGCCTGTCGGCAAGCGTGCTGGAACGAGCACCGTCATTCGACCATCGAAGCGCATAATATATGACGCTCGGGAGGCTATTGTATCCTTCTTGTCAGAGACCGTTGATACATGTGTCGACGAATTCCTGGAGGAATGGGCGAAAGTCTCAAAGATGGTAGTCATTGCGAGAGAAGTCGCACAAATGGCGAAGCAGAAGTCGTGGGAGGACGTACGACTGTTATCGTTTGACTTGCAGACCGTGGAGTTCGCTTATGCAAAGGTATGAAACTCCACTTATCCGTCTTGCAACTTGTTGTTGAAGCTGGATAAAACAGGATTTCACTGTATCAATAACTTGTACGGACCAGCTAATGCCAAGCAGCTCATATGAGCTTTCATTCTCGCGAATCCGTAAGCTCGGGCGGCAGGCGACTCTTCTCGTCCCTTCTGATCCCTCGCGTCCCATGGACGACGACGAGTTGTACAATCCGCACGAAGAAGCGCAGCCTTTCCTTCAGCACATTCTTCGACACGGGCCACTGTTATCGAAATCGCTCCATCAACTAGTGAGCCTATTGCGTCACAGCTTGCCTCTTGTTTGTATGCTGGATGTGTTAAGGGTGGGGAATGAGATTCGAGAAGACAAGGTCAAACCAGATGGTGCACAAGGCATTGCTGTTGAGGTTCTGACGAAGGCGGCAGGGTGGTACCGTGTGATGTATGGTGACTTGAGGTATGCCATGCATCTTCTACGTTTTTTCTTAGTTTGATCGGTAGTCCTCCACTCTTCAGACATGCGCTAGACTTCCGATTAATGACTGGTCTCCGCGTGGCTATTCTAGATGCCAGCCTGCCATTGGCGACCTCTCATTCTCCACGAAGGCGAGATAAGCAGTCGTCGGGTACCGGGAAAGCTCCTCACAGTAAGGAATCCAGCAAGGAGAAATCAGCTTCGAACAAAACAGCTTCCAACGAATCACCGTCGACTGGGACGCAAATCGGAGTTCTCTTGCCCATACCTGGCTTTGAGCGAATCATTCAGGATGCCGTGCATGATGCAATCGTAAACTCATCTTTCGGTACATCGATGCAATCGAATCAAAACCAAACTTCGCGATCTCAGCGACTAAAGGCGATGGACGTTGTGCCTCTTGAAACAGGTTTAATATGTGATGCCGAAGCTATTGAAATGCTTGCACCACGGATACACGCCCGTGTCCTGAAGGCGCTATCTCCGCCGTGACGACTATAAAGGAGTGATTGATGTGGTGATAGGGGGCCTTCATTCAAAGCATCATCTTTTATTTTTATTCGGTGGCATTGAGGCTGGTTTTTGCTTGCTCATAGGGGCCAACTTATCGCGTACTACCCTGCCTTTCATACGTGCTGTGGATTATTCGCTTTTCTATGAAATGCTTTGTTGATTTGATTGATTGACGCTTGACTTCTCTATACACCCCGAACGAATCTCACAAAGAATGTTGAATGACAGAAGTCTTAGGGCTTGCTTCTGGTGAGCGCTTTGCAGTTCTCCGGTGATAATCTATTCGCCGTGTAGCGCTTTACGAAGGGTTTGAACACGAGGCCACAGGCACACCTAGCGTCGTAGTTAATCCAGTGGAGTTGTCCTGACCGGTATGTGACCGTCCGCAGATGCATTCCGTGCAGTGGTTCAGTCGGGCCTCGCAGATCTGTTGGATTTCACGCGTTCATTCTGATCATAGGCTAGGTATGGGGAGTGGCAATCCCTATCAAAAAAACGACCGTTCTCACGGTCGTTGCCGCGTCGTGCCGGAGCTCGCTTAAGCATAAGCGATGACCGGTTTTTGAGAGACACATTCGACTTCATGTAACCCTCCCACATCACAAAGATCACTAGTATTAAGTGTGTATATCATGTCCTTGATGTCTTTAGACCAATATCTTCAAAAAAGAAATCGACTTTTACTAAAATCCGCTGAGATATTGTATAGTTTTAGGTCATATCTAAGGAACTAGATAATTTCTTGAAAATTTTTTCTCAACAAAATGAAGATAGTCATGAAACAATGCGATTCGTACGTTTACATGGAAATCATTGAGAAATTCACTGAGTTCTGAGTGTTCGAAGAGTGCATTGAATCTCACCGAATAAAGGAAAACTCTGTCACGTGACATTGCATTTGTATGGGTGCACAAACCAGCAAAAGAGCAATAATGCAAGAAAATATTGCAAAATGTCTGTAAGCACAAAATTCATTTGATAAATCAAGTAAATATACCATGGTACCTGTACAAGCTCCAAAAATGCCATCAATGATACTGCATAGTGCTTATCTTAGTCTTTCTCAGAGATGCATACAGTGACACCATCTACATCAAGGAATCAGTTTAGCAAG
Organism: Inonotus obliquus; assembly: GCA_032164295.1. Lineage (NCBI taxonomy): Eukaryota > Fungi > Basidiomycota > Agaricomycetes > Hymenochaetales > Hymenochaetaceae > Inonotus > Inonotus obliquus. The sequence continues at coordinate 233,506 of JAJHTX010000006.1, read as the reverse complement.
CTTTAAAATACAGCAGATAGTATGCTTCTGATATATTCATATTAGAAAGTCACTGTGTATACAAATGAATAACCAGCAACATCACCAAAGACCTTGTTCAAGACCATGAGTACTGTTGACCGGTAATAATCTACAAAAAAACATGCTATGTATGCTCATTTTGGTCTTAATTTGTCTAGTATCATATCAAGTGAATGTCTTTATTTAATTCTCTGGTATATTTCTCATAAAATGCTAATTATCTGGTCTCATGAAGGATTGGTACATTGTATCGAAAGGCGGTAAATATGGATCGCTGTTTCTTACCATATATGGTAGATGTTACAACTCCGCTTGAAAAAAAGGGGGCTCGCCCGGCACTTGGAGATTGCCACTCCCCACTAGGTACGTCAATAAGTCAATAGCGGTAAAAAACGTGACTTGATGCAACTCCAGACTCTACCACTTGTTACCGCCTTTCCATCCCTACCATTGGGAAGCGGCTCAGTCGAGTACGAAGATGCATCCCTGAGGGTTATACCAGTTCTCATTTGGCCCGGGTCGAAGATGAAAAACTCGCACGAACAAATTGTCAGATTGTTGATACTGTCCCTTTTAACCTCATGCAGTATCACAAAGTAACCAAGCCTCCAATGGACTGGTAGGTTACTGTTGCTGCTTTGTTGACACTGCCGTCGGTTATCCCTCATTCATGCCGAACGCGGTGATAATGTAGGCATCATCAAAACCTGTGGTGATTTGTATGCGAACCGGTGCCAGCTCACTCATTCAAATATCAGCTCTGATCGGAGCTGCACGGGACGCTTAGATTTGGAACCGGAGCCATCAAACAGAGTTGGTTTTGGCGTACTCGACTTCGAAGGTGATATCTATTTTCACAATAATACGCAAGCGCTGAAGGCGAGAAATGCTTTATTAATCTGGCGATAAGGTGCGCGTTCTCGAGATGTTTGTTCACCGAGACTGTTTCAATATTACTTCATTAATTTGTCACTGGATGTTTTAGATTGACGCGTATGTTCCTTATATATTGATGGCGGGCACAGACGGCATGATGGTGGCAATACAGTCATCTATTCTCGTAGTCAGCCTAAGCGGCGACCTGATTAGGCATTGACGACCTGATCCGAGGCGGATCGTTGGATGACAACAATTCAATTCGCGCGCCGTGTAAATAGTTCAAGTTCTTCTTCAGCGCTCATCATTTCGTGCCTACGACGTGGGGTCCGTCGCTAAGATAGCTGTGAAAGGCTGGGTTTCATCATATAATGCGCCGACCGTGTTGTGAGCCCTTGCGCCCAAACCTCTTCTTCTCCAACCTCTTCCTGACCCGCTCCAATTCGGAAGATAAAATCCATCGGTCATCGTGTCCTGAGATATGGACACCGAGTATGCCGGAGTTCAAGATGCTAGACCAACAATGAGGAAAGAGTCTTCAGCGGAAGAGTCGGTTGCTCTTCTATAATCTGATTTGTGGTGAACTGACCACCTGCATTATCCAGGATTGCACTAGCTAAAGAAAGAACAAGTAGTCTTGTGCCTCTGACGCGATCCCCGTTCAAACGATCGGAAGAACCGGAGTCAGAACCAGAGCCAGAGATTGTAAGCACAACTTCACAAACCATTATACTTGCCTAACCTACTCGCATAGAAATACCGACCTGACGAATACGTGGTTTATGTTACTGAACTACCATGGAGTGACCTGGTGTGTCCTACGTCGGTCTTGCTCAGGTCGCTGTCTTACAAATTGTCCTCCAGTTACTGGAGATAGCCATGACGACGGCATTTGCTAGCTTGACGTGAGATATACTAACCTTAATGTCATTTCATCTGGACCTAATGAGTCTTGATAGTGATGGCACGCCTATTCTTGAAGCCTCCGTGAGTTTCTGATTTGTATTTGCATTTTCGAGAGACTGTCGCCTGACGTGTGACAGAATGTCTCCTCTTATCTAGGATTCTTCGCCCTCGTGTGGTGGGTCTGGGCGAGTCAAGTCGCATACAATGTCCGCTTCCGTCAATCGGACTGGCTACACCGCATTTTCGCATTTTTCCAGCTGGTCATTTTCTGCGCGCTCGCAGCATTCACGAATAACTTCGACGTTACAAATGGTATCAAGGATAACTCAGCGGAGGACAAGCTGATGGAGGACCTCCGGATGGCAGACTTCTACAGCCAACAGGAACTAGCTGCAGCGAATTTTCGGAACAATCGGCTGCCGACACTAAACGCGAGGGGGATCTCTTTGACGATGGCATTCAGTCGCCTATTGCTCCTGGTGCAATACCTACTTGGTGAGTAGAGAACAGATACTGGGAGAGACGTGCGTACTTATGGCTATGTGATTCAGCATTCGTCCACGCATTGCGTCACAGCAAGGAACCCAACCAAGGAGAGTCGCGGCCACTACGTCGCCGGGCCTTTCTCGTCCACATCGGGACACTCGTGTTTTCTTCGCTGTGCTATTTCATCGCATACGGCGTGATTGGCAAGGATCCCGACAAGGGTGACCACATTTCAAAACTCGTACTTTGGTATACGCCTCTTCTGGCTGAAGTTGCCTCACACTTCGTTGCCGCATCATTACCGGGACGCGTGCGATATCCGGCCAGAATGATTTATGAGCGCGGCGCTACGGTGTTCATCATCATCCTCGGCGGTGGACTCGATAAGATCACCAACGGCTTCCAGTACATTGTCGGAAACGTATCTATTGGTCTTGAGAGTCTTGGTCTTATACTGTGTGGTGTCGTGATTTTTGCTTTGCTATTCAGCCTCTATTTTGGTACGAGCAAGGGTGATGGACTTGGCAGCCGTCGTGCTCTGGCGTTATTCTTTTTCCATTTTTTCTACCTCTCCGCTCTCATCGTGACGTTGCAAGGTATCGCGGCAATGTTAGAAGCTGGGGTAAGTCATTGCTACAGGATTGTTCGTACAGATGACTCATTCCAATTTTCCTTCTCAGAATATCGGTAGCGCACTGGAGACGCCATTCCGCTTCGTGAGCGCAACGAAGACGTTGTTGGAGTCCAAGGGCTTCGGTGCGAATCTGACTGAAGACGATTACGACTATGATTTCCAACGCAGGCTGAACAAGACGGGTGTTGCGCTGCCTACTCTTCTTGAATTTATCAATATCGGTGTTGAACTGGCCGTAAATATGACGGACTACAACCTGACATACAATTATGTCCTTCAAGCGGACATGTATATCATTTCTACTGTCCTCGCGGTTCGTCCCAATCTCGCTAGTCTCAACCCTCATATAATCATACCTCACGACTACAGAACTTTAACGCCCTGCCAGAGGCCGACTCACTTCTAAATGCAAAAATGAATGCATTTTATGATGCAGATATGTGGAACTATACAATGGTGAACAACGTTACCTTCAACGACATCGCAGAAGATATCATCACGACGAATGCGACTCCTGCGCTGTGGTTCTACGCGGCAGGCGGTCTCGTCCTTGTCATGCTCGCTGTGATGAATCTGATCAATAGGTGTCCACCTCGAGGTACATAATCAAATCATATCTCGGCTAGTACCTTGTGGTGGCGTGTACCTGACAACGCTGTTTCACCTTTTTCAGATAAATACGAATGGGGACAAACCATCAGCAGGTTTGTCATAGGTTCGGCCATCATTGCGTTCACTGCAATAGATATGAATGCGTCGAACGATGTCCTGAGCGACGACTTCACATACCAAGGCTCGCGTATCTGGTACCTGGCCACACACTCCCTCGTGTATGTTTCATACCCACTACGCTTTGGAACGAATGTTACTGACAAGTTCGATGTATCCAATAGCTTGCCACCATATGCCGGAGCACTCATTCTCGAGCAGATGATTGAACTAGTAGGTTTAGGAATGGATTCCTAGAAGTGCTAATCTGACCATTCTTCAAACCAGATTCTCTTACACATGGCCGGTCGTTCATACACCAACTTTAGCACCTCTATTTTCTTATCGAAGGTGCCGCGGACCGTTTCGTACACACGAACTGCCGATGCCGATCCGAGTCAACGATATCAATACTCGTATGGGAACGATGACGGGACCAGAAGGATGTATGATGAACCGTTCAATCAGCGCGACACGATATATGACCCGTATGAGAAGACGGATTACAATCCCGTATCTTCTGCGGGTGCTGCTGTAACTGGTAGTCCGCCATTGGCAGCACCTCAGAATATACGTCGGGCCTTTCGTCAAACGTCTTCGGACAGCTCAATTCAGCCCCTTATATCTCGTTAAATTGCGCTTTGCTCCGGAGTTACGGTTTATGCAGTGGGCTATAAAATTATGAAGCTGGCTCGTTGGGTTTAATTCTCGTTCGATTTTTTCACCTGGGATTTCGCTGTTGCAGAGGTTCTGTCGACCATTTCTTGCTTAGCAATTTGTTGTATTCCTCTATTTATTCCTAGACTAGACTTTTTGCATTGTTGTCAGAGCAAATCCCCGTTTACTATGTGATGCTGCATCGGAGGCGAAAGCGAATTTCTAGCGTTGCTATATGTTGTGTTATCCAGACCAGGGTCCGGGCTTTCGACCATAAATAATACCTAAAATACCTTTCGTAGATATTTTTTGTATGTCTGTAAGGTAGCCCCCCCATAAGCCACCACTGAGTAAACCAAGTTGGGCATGCCTATTTTCGTTCAGCCTGTCATATATAGAAAGTTTTGAAGCCGAAATTCTACATGTGGACCGAAAAGTCTTCTGGAAGTGGCAAAATTCCGGTCCAGGGTCCAGTCGGTAGGATCCGACTGCACAGTCTCCGCATCGGATTGGACCCGGTCCAGTCTAGGTTCGGTCCACGATTGGATAGGCAAGACTCGCGTTCTACGATGCAACGTGTTATGAGCATTCACTTCCATACCATCAAAGTACTCACCTCCTAGCCGAAGAGCACACGATATGGACGTGATTGTTACGATAATCGTCTTCAGAATCACAATGACACCTGCGGACGCAGCTGATCCTCCTCGCATAACTGTGTGTATGCCATTTACGCACGAATTTCAATCTCATTCTGTACTGTGAAGTCCATCCTATTCCTCTATACAAACACAGAACGTGTCTGTATACCAAAATCTGTACTTTACGATACTATATGCAGGTCACCGACATCAATAGCCACGACGTGATTTTTACCAGATCTTCCATGCAGTCACGGCATCAGTCAAACAACATCCATAGGAGCGCTGGAGGATGAGCTTTTTCTACATGCCGTGGACAGAGATCATCATCATCACATCTATAGGACCGTATGCCTACCATATACATTTCGACGCCTCGGTGGGGAGTGCCACAGCGGGTGATGTCCATCCTATTCCTCTATACGACTACGGATGTTAACACCTCGCTATGATAGTTGTCAACGGTTCAATCTCATCATATAATGCACCGACTGTGCTGTGAGCCTCTGTCCAAACCTCTCCTTCAACCTCTTTCTGACCCGCTCCAATTCGGAAGATAGAATCCATCGGCCATTGTGTCCTGAGATATGGACACCGAGTATACCGGAGTTCAAGACGCTAGGCCAGAAATGACGAAAGAGGTTTCTGCCGCGATAGAGTCGGTTACTCTTCCATTGCTCCCTGATCCACCTGCATTACCCAGGATTGCACTAGCCAAAGAACGAACAAGTAGCCTTGTGCCTCTGACGCAATCCCCGCTCAAACGATCGGAAGAACCAGAGTCAGAGCCAGAGCCAGAGATTGTGAGCACGGCTTCTCAAACCATTGTACTTCACCTAACAGGGTCGCATAGAAATACTGTCCTGACGAATACGTGGTTTATGTAACTGAACTACCATGGAGCGACCTGGTGTGTCCTACCTCGGCCTCTTGCTCAGACCTCTGTCTTACAATTTGTCCTCCAGTTACTGGAGATATCCATGACGACGGCATTTGCTGGCTTGACAAGAGATACACTCATTTTGAAGCCATTTCATCCGGATTTGACGAATCTTGATAGTGATGGCACGCCTATTCTTGAAGCCTCCGTGAGTTTCTGATTTGTATTTGCATTTTCGAGAGACTGTTGCCTGACGTGTGACAGAATGTCTCCTCTTATCTGGGATTCTTCGCCCTCGTGTGGTGGGTCTGGGCGAGTCAAGTCGCATACAATGTCCGCTTCCGTCAATCGGACTGGCTACACCGCATTTTCGCATTTTTCCAGCTGGTCATTTTCTGCGCGCTCGCAGCATTCACGAATAAATTCGATGTTACAAATGGTGTCAAGGACAACTCAGCGGAGGAGAAGCAGCTGGAAGACCTCGAGTTGAAATATTTCTATAGTAAACAGGATCTGGCTGTGGCGAGGTTTCGAAACCATCGGTTGCCGACACTGAACGCAAGGGGAATCTCTTTGACGATGGGGTTCAGTCGCTTGTTGCTTCTCATTCAATATTCGCTTGGTGAGTGGGGAAGAGACACCAAGCAAGGCATGTGTGCTTATCGTTGTCTTGTTCAGCATTCTTCCACGCGTGGCGTTACAGCAAAGAACCCAACCGAGGAGAGTCGCGGCCACTACGTCGCCCAGCCTTTCTCGTCCACATCGGCACACTCGTATTTTCTTCACTGTCTTATTTCATCGCGTACGGAGTGATTGGCAAGGATCCCGACAGGGGTGACCACATCGCAAAACTCGCGCTCTGGTACACCCCTCTGCTTGCTGAAGTTGCCTCGCACTTCATTGCCGCAATATTACCGGGACGCGTGCGATATCCGGCCAGAATGATTTATGAGCGCAGTGCTACTGTGTTCATCATCACCCTCGGTGGTGGACTCGATAAGATCACTAAGGGTTTTAAGTACATTGTCGGAAACGTAGCCATCCAATTCGAGCGTCTTGGGGTTATTCTGTGTGGAGTCGTGATTTTGCGTTGCTTTCCAGCCTCTATTTCGGTACGAGCAAGGGTGATGCACTTGGAAATCGCCGTGCTTTGGCGTTATTCTTTTTCCAATTCTTTTACCTCTCCGCCCTCATAGTGACCCTGCAAGGTATCGCGGCAATGTTGGAGGCTGGGGTAAGTCACTGCTACAGGATTGTTCATATGGGTCGAGTGTTCATGCCTCATTCTTCCACTTTTTCTTCCCAGAATATCGGTAGCGCGCTGGAGACGCCATTCCGCTTCCAAAGCAAAACGAAGATGTTGTTGGAGTCCAAGGGCTTCGGTGTGAACCTGACTGAAGGCGATTACGACTACGATTTAAGAGACAGGCTGAACAAGACGGGTGTTGCGCTGCCTACTCTTCTTGAATTTATCAATTTCGGTGTTGAACTGGCCGTAAATTTGACGGACTACAACCTGACATACAATTTTGTCTTTAATGCGGACCTGGCCATCATCTTTACTGTCCTCGCGGTTCGTCCCAATCTTGCTAGTCTCAACTCACATATAGTCATACCTCAAGACTACAGAACTTTGAAGCCTTCCAAGATGAAGGTTCTGCGCTGAATGCGGAAATGACTACAGGAAAATACCGTTCCTTTAAACACCAATTACAAACTTGCCCCCAGGTCTTTCCACACACAAATTTTCTACAATTAAAGTACATTTTCATGGAGTATACTATAGGAGACACATGCTGATTTTTTTCTAAGCCGGAAGGTGTGCTAGAAAAATAGATATGGACCTGGAAAGAAACAAGGGCTCCTGTCACGGAAGACGACTCCTTTGAACACCTTGTGACGTAATGTCACGCCAATATCAATTACACTCCGGTTGTAATGAGTTGCCGAGATATCCTATTTTGTCAGCACGCCGATCATTTTGACTATCACACTCTTGAGATTTTCTTACAATATTAATTGATTGAGCAGCAGTTTCTCCCTGAAACTTGGAGTGAAAGTAGAATATGTAGCATACTTTTAGAGTATCAGGTTATCCATACAGTTAAATAACAGGGGAAATTGCAAGAGGAATTGGTTTCGACTCAGGTCTGTGAATTTCACCAAATATCCGCACTGTATAATGTTTCTAGACTCAACAGCTTGCTCAAATTCCTTGTAAGTTTGCAGACTATGTGATACATACTATCCTTTAGTACATGCATTTTTCTGAGTTGATAAGTGAAGAATTGAGTGAGAAAAGCCATGGTGTTCAAAGGAACGGTACTGTTTAAAGGACCGGTATTTTCCTGTACATTCATTTTTGCAGATGTTGATGATTATGCGATAGTGAACAATATGACCTTCAAGGACATCGCAGAAAAGATCGTCAGGACGAACGCAACTCCGGCGTTATGGTTCTACGCTGCGGGCGGCCTCGTCCTTATCATGCTCGCTGTAATGAATTTGATTAACAGGTGTCCGCCTCAAGGTATTCATATTTCAGCTGGTACCTCGTGGCGTGCACCTGACAACGTTATTTCACCTTTTCTAGCCAAATACGAATTAGGACAAACCATCAGCAGATTTGCCATGGGTTCGCTTATTATCGCTTTCTCCGCAATATATGCGCATGCCTCAGGCGATGTACTCAGTGAGGACTTCACGTACCAAGGTTCGCATATCTGGTACCTGGTCACACACTCCCTTATGTATGTTTCATGCCTACTCCGCTTTGCAATAAAACAAATTTTGTTGACAAGTTCGATGGATCCAATAGATTGGTACCTTATGCCGGAGCGTTAGTTATTCAGCAGCTGATTGAATTGGTAGGGTCGAGTATGGAGTTCTAGATGGAAATGTCAACCTGACCATTTCTTCAAACCAGATACTCTCACTCCGAGCTGGTCGTAAAGATATCGATTCTAGCACCTCTATTCCCCTTCCCGAAGTACGTCGGGACCAAAAGGATCTATGATGAACAGTCCAATTAACGAGACACCCGTAGGAGAAGACGGATTACGATCCCGTAACTTCTGCGGACGCTACTATGACTGGTAGTCCGCCTGTGGGAGCGCCTAGAAATATACGTCGGACCTTTCGAAAATCGTCTTCGGAGAGTTCAATCAAGTCACCTATATCTAATTAAGCTGCGCTAAACTCCGGAGTAGCGAAATGCGGGTTAAAAGGCTATAAAGCAAGTTCGTTGGTATTCAATCTTGTTCGATTCACGTTTTCCCTGGGTTTTCATTGTTGCAGACCTTCTATAGACCATTTCTTGCAAGGTGATCTGGTGTATTCCTCTATTTATTCATACATATCTGTGGTGGTTATATCGATATTTAGTTTGTTCGAAAAAATGTAGTATATGATGTCCCCAACGGAACCACGTGATGCTGCAACCGAGACGAACGCGAGCTGCGAACTTGTTTTCTGGCGCTGCTATGTTTACTTCCGCACTCGCTTGTGAGATTTTTGCTTGCGTAGTCTTTGAATGCACAACTTGCTCTGGGAGGCTCATCTCCCTCGAAAGTCGTAAGACGTCTGAATCCGTGCCGTGCAGAAGTCTTGGGCTGTAGATTGCACAGGTATGTCTACAATCTTAATGCTTCTAGACGCTTATCCTGCGTACTAAATCTACACATCGCTGTGTTGCAGACTACTCCTTTGAGTCATGCTGAAATCTCATCAATACGCTTGGCTATCTTGGGTTCGGTAGACGGGCAGAAGACGGTGTCGGCAAGGGGATCAATGGGCGTCTAAGGCGTCAAGTAGCGGTGGTTTTGCACTGAGCCTTCTGATCTAGTCTGATCTCTGCCACCAATGCGCATTTATGAAGGCTTCGGCTTAGAAACGAAAGTACCGCTGAAGTGATGGGGATTGACGTCCTTTCCCTATTATAGGTGAAGTGTTTCTTACTTGTTGATTCATTGATTGGTTCCGATGCGAAAGATCGACGATCATTGATGAGTTTGTACCTTTTTTTACTTAGCCTCACTTGCGGACCTGTGCCAGCGCCCGAGTCCTAGACCTAGACACGTAACTATGATAACTTGGATATCACTATCGCTCGGGGATGGACGGAATATTGCACACGACTCTTTAGTTCAGCTCTTCCTGTTGGTCTACGTCTCAATTCATCTCGAAGACCGTCTCTTTAGACATGGAGTTAGAGAAAGTCGAGCGTCGCAGAAGTCGACCGCTCTCGACGTTGAGGAAAGAGTCATCTGCTGAGGAGGAGTAAGTGTTCTCTTACCCCTTATCTAAGCCAGAATTGACCTGTTGTCTCATTCAGTGTTGACTTGTACAACGAAAGAAAGAGCAGCCTTGTGCCGCTAACGCGATCGCCATTCAAACCGATAGAAGAGCCTGAACCAGAGCCCAAACCGGAGATTGTAAATGGTCTCGTGCATTCTACGACTATTCATCTGATTCTTCGTAGAAATACCGTCCCGACGAGTATGTGGTGTATTCTGCAGAACTGCCGTGGAACGATTTGGTGTGTGGAAATATTGAGCCTTGTATACTCACTGACTCACCATATATTTTTCTAGCTACTTGAGCTGGCCATGACAACGACATTTTCTAGTCTGACGTGAGTTCCGTTGAATGCGAGGCTGATTTTGCGAGGCCTGACTATTGTATTCGATACAGCGATGGAACGCCTATTCTTGACATGACCGTGAGCAATGTTGCTTGAAATTGGTATGGAGAATGGCTGATTAGTACTTTTTAGAGTGTAACGTCTTACCTGAGTTTCTTCGGTCTTGTCTGGTGGGTCTGGGCAAGTCAAGTGGCATACAATGTCCGCTTCCGCCAGTCCGATTGGATGCATAGGGCCTTTGCATTTTTCCAACTCCTCATCTTCTGTGCCCTCGCAGCATTTACGAATAATTTCGACGTGACGCACGGGATTCTAGACACTTCGGCGGAAGAGAGGAAGTTAGTAGATCTCCAAATTGCGAATCTAGCCTCTTCGCACGATGTAGCCGTTGCATGGTTCCGGAATAAACGTCTGCCGACTCTGAACGCCAGGGGAATATCGTTGACAATGGGATTCAGTCGCTTGCTGCTTTTGGTGCAGTATCTTCTTGGTGAGTAGACCAAAGGGTTTCTCAAAAGTCAGATGTCGTGACACTTTTCTTTCAGCGTTCTACCATGCGCTGCGTCACAGTAAAGAAGTAGTCCAAGGAGAAAGAAGACCCATACGCCTCCCGTCCTTCCTCGTGCATATAGGGACACTCGCTTTTTCATCGCTCTGCTACTTCACCGCATACGCCGTGATTGGCAAGCAGCCAGACAAAGGCGACCAGATTGCAAAGATCGCGCTCTGGTACATGCCCTTTCTGATCGAAGTTACTTCGCACTTTGTCGCAGCGTCACTGCCCGGTCGTGTGCGCTATCCCGCTCAGAAAGTCTATGAGCGCGGTGCTACCGTGTTCATCATCATTCTTGGTGGCGGCCTCGATAGGATCACGAATGGCTTCCAGTTCGTTGTCGGGAACGTCTCCATCGGCTTCGAAAGTCTCGGCCTCATCCTGTGTGGTGTCGTGGTCTTCGCCTTGCTCTTCAGCCTCTACTTTGGGACGAGTAAAGCCGACACGCTCGGAAGTCGTCGCTCACTGGCAGCGTTTTTCATCCAGTTTTTCTATCTCTCTGCACTCATCGTGACTCTACAAGGTATAGCGGCGATGCTGAAAGTCGGAGTAAGTGCTCTCGTCGTAGTTTTTTCCGTTTCCCAGTTAACGATACTCTTTCTCCCAGAATATCGGTGATGCGTTGGAGACTCCATTTCAATTCATTCGAGAGACGCATGGGTTGCTCGACTCCAAGGGTTTTGGAGTATATCTGAACGAGAGTGATTATGGCGGTGATATCCAGCGGAAACTAAACAAGACGGGAGTAGCGCTGAACTCCTTAGTGGAGTTTGTGAATATGGGCGTTGACGATGCTTTCGGCCTGGATGATTTCAACCTCACATACAATTACCTCCTTGTCGCGGACATGTACTTGATCGGGGTTGTCCTCACAGTTCGTATCTTTCTTCTCCGCCTAGCTACTTTGGTGGCTGATATGTCGGGTGAAAACAGAATTTCAGATCTTATCCACCAGACGGTACCTTGCTAGGAGAGCAAATGTACCTATTCTTAACCGGAGACCCATCAAATTATACGGTGGTGAACAACGTGACGTTCAATGAGATTGCAGAAGAGCTAATCGTGACGAACGCTACTCCAGCACTGTGGTTCTATGCAGCAGGTGGCGTCATCCTTATTATGCTTGCGGTAATGAATCTGATGAATAGATGGCCGCCACGGGGTAATGCATATTTCAGTTTGTGGTGTTTGAAGCTACAGTTCTGACATTGTTTGTGTATCTTTAGACAAGTATGAGTGGGGACAGACGTTAAGCAGGCTTGTGATTGGCTCGTTTATTGTTGCGTTCACCGCGATCAATGCGAATGCATCGGATGATGTTCTAGACGAGAACCTCAATTACGAGGGCTCGCGCATTTGGTACTTGGCAACACATTCTCTTGTGTCCGTATTTCCACGAACTTGAAATGGGTCCAGCATTTCTAACGATCATGATTGGACAGATTGCCACCTTACGCCGCTGCATTGCTTGTTCAGCAACTGATTGAACTGGTGTGTCAGAACTTGGTTTTCCTGACGCTATTAGTCTGACCACCATTTTTGATATCAGGGATTATTATACATGGCCGGACGTTCATACTCGAACTTCAGATCTTCCATCTTGTGGACAAAGCCACCCCGCCTTCCCATGTACGCCCCAGCTGCAACCACCGACCCGAGTCAGCAATATGCGTACTCGCATGGCAACTTGGACGGTGCGAAAGGAATGTACAATGAGCCGTTTGATCGGCGGGATTATATGTATGACCCATACGAGAAGTCTGGGCACACTCCCGCATCCCAGCTGAGTACTCCGGCATTAGCAACGCAACCAGCAGGAGTAACGGCACAACCAGTCGCTTCTCGCTGATCGTGGCGAAGGCCCAAGCCGATCTTTATGGCTGGCATTAGCATCGTCTATTTTCTCTGTAAAGGGTTTTAGGTTGAATCATACCGAAGAGGGACTTCTCGCTGTCAAACTTCTCATTGTTTGGGAAATCTGTGTCTTATTCACTTGTATACAGTGCGCTGATCGTTCAAATAGCTCACCGTTAGAGTAGATCAGGTCCGTATCAAGGCACCTCGAGGTAATTCATGGATTTCATGTATGATTATGTAAGGCCATAAGTATCGCACTTGATCGACGGATCGACACTTCCTCATCATGTCTTTCACCGCGTCTTTCGGCACGTTGGGGATGCTAAATACCAACTTGCACCATCATCCCGAATAGATACACCTTATAACTCTACGACGACGATGGGCAATGTACAAGCAAATATTGAAGACGTAACAGTCGTTTCAGCGTCGGGGAAAGTGCTCCTCGCTGGAGGATATCTCGTACTCGATCAGAAGTACTCTGGCGTAGTCGTCTCTACATCTTCACGGTTTCACACCGTCATCAATAAGTCGAGAGAAAGAAAGGAAAACGTTATCACTGTGCGATCTCCGCAGTTCAAGGATGCCGTCTGGGAGTACAATGTGGATTTTGGTGGGAAGAAAGTACGCGTCTTCCAGTCTGAGGGGTAAGTCTCGAATAAATCTATTACAGACCATATTCTTGAAAGCTGAGTTCATGCATAAGTGCAGCAAAGAATAAGTTTGTATTTGCTGCGTTGGAACATCCTCTTCGATTAGCTGAGATATTAAACGGCACTGCGCACGTTGAGAGAGTCTTATCGACAGGGCTTGATATAACAATTGTTGGTCATAATGATTTCTATTCCCAACGTGCGAAGGTTTGTATCCCTTCCCCCCTAAAGGATCGTTTCCCTACTGAATTGATGCTCAGCTTGCAGAACTCGGTCTTGAACCTCGGATCTCCTCGTTAGCTCAGATCCCACCTTTCGCGCATACAGGAGTCTCGATCTCCGAAGTGCATAAGACTGGGCTCGGCTCATCAGCAGCGCTTGTTACTTCTCTTGTTGGCGCCCTACTGCTCCATCTAAAAGCAATATCGAATCTCTCCGTAAATGAAATTGGAATGGGGAAGGATATTGTCCATGCAGTAGCGCAAGACGTACACTGCTCTGCGCAAGGAAAAGTTGGTAGTGGGTTTGATGTTGCTGCTGCGGTCTATGGGAGTAACAAGTACACGCGCTTTGATCCTGCTGTGTTGACTCTTATGGATACGAGTGAAGGGTCACGAGCCTCGGCGAGCAAAAACTTGGATCATAAAATCGAGCCATTCCAGCTTCCTCCTCACACTCGACTTATGCTGGCGGATGTTGATGCGGGAAGCGATACACCGTCATTGGTTGGTAAGATCTTGAAGTGGCACAAAGCCGCTGGAGACGAGGGTAAGTCCTTATTCAAATCAGTCTCGTTCGTCGTTCTTGTCGTTTATCGTATCATAGGTGTCGCACTATGGGATTCCCTTGCCGCATCAAATGGAGCATTCGCAGCTGCCATTCTCCAACTCTCCGAACTTCATGCAACAGACGACGAGCTATATAACAAGACGTTTGCACAATTTACGGACATCCCCGCTTCTCAATGGCAAACCGACTCGTCGAACGTTGTCGCGAACACATTAATTAACGTCCATAAATTCGCAGAAGTAAGATTTCCTTTCGATTTTTCTTTATGATCGGTCTAATCTGATAATATCTGTCTTTATTACTTCCCTTGCAGGATATACGAGCAAAGATGCGCGACATGGGTACACGAGCGGGAGTTCCCATTGAACCTCCAGAACAAACGGCACTCCTCGACGCTTGTATCGCTCAACCAGGAGTCATCGCAGGCGGTGTTCCAGGAGGTCTGTACCTCTCCCCTTTCCCTCGTCTCTCTCAAATATCGACTAACCTCCGCATTTCGCTTCACAGCCGGAGGTTACGACGCAATCTGGGTTTTAGTTCTAGACCCACGTACTTCCGACGTTACCGACGATACACCACTGAGTCGCGTAGAACGCGTTTGGGCGACTTGGAAAGATCTTGATGTTTCGCCTCTTTCTGCTACGGAGTCGTTTGAGAAGGGGTTGCGCGAGGAATGTATCGAATCCGTTCCGGGATTGGCTGAGGTTCTGAATGCGGTATCCTAACCAGTGAGAAGGAAAGTTATTGTGATATGTGAACTTGTGTAGCTGTTTGCTGTACGATTTATTTTTCGATGCTTGATGTCCGACATCGTATTTTGGTTTATAGGAATGAATAGTTTGTCAATAGAGAGAATGGACCTTCAATAGGATCAATTCTATACTAAGCTGTCCAATCGAAAGCAAGGAGTCCGTAAGTAAGTGATGGTATACGCCGAAGATCTTGTGCAATAAAATGGGCGCAAACGAAAAGAACAGAACAGAAGTGTTGGAACAACTCTAATTCTCCCCTTCACCCTTGTAATCAACCATACACGTCACGCTGTAACACCTAAGCTATACACAGATCTTCGCATCACCCTCTGATGTCCATACTTTGCCCAAGGCCAATACGAGGCTGAGCACCATAACTATCGTTCCGAAACCCGCGCATATTACAGCAGGTAGTTTCGAGCGCGACGTTAACGGAAGGTTCGATGGTAATAGTTTGATGTAACACGCAGCGGGGAAGATGAACGCTAGAGCTGTGGCAGAGATGCCTCCTGTGATTTCGAGCATTACGCCGAGGTCGCATGTAATGAGGGAGACTGTGATACAAGCGAAGTAAGTCAGATGGGATTTGACTTGGAGGAAAGAGGACAGAAAAGGAGGTAGATGAACTTACTGAAGAGAGAAGCGAAGATGATGGAAGTTGTGAAAAGGAGATGTCGTTGAGGGTTGAAGGATTCGTGAGCAAAGAAGAATTGTTCAATGACTTCGCGACAGACGAATAGTTCTAGTGGGAGAGTGGTGAACATGTTTAGTCCAAAGCAAAACCGTGCCACGTTGATCAATGTATCTGACTGTAAGTCGAACATTAGTTCTTTTTCCTTCCTCGAAATGTACTAATCGTAATTGCGTACCGGAGAGAAGTTATTCAGGATATTACCCTGCGTCTTATCCGTGAAAACCAAGAACGCCGATATCGCCAACGTACAACACGACACGAGGGAAAGTGCCGTTGACACATGCGTTACCATCGCGAACCGATCCAGCGTCGGCGTTCTCAAGCTTCCATAAATAAGTAACGAGTTGTGATGGCAAACAAAAGCGAAGCTAATGACTCCGATAGCTTGAAAGACTCCAGGTTGGATGAAAGAGAATCGTTTTGAAGGATCGCCTTTCAGATCGGATGATGCGTGAGGACCTTCGATGAGAACGGATGTAACGATGATGAGCATCCCGATCAGGGCAAGGCCTGAAGCTCGGGAGAGTTTATGGATGTCGCGATAGAGGGATAACGGGTAAGATATGCAGAGGGTACATAGACCGATGACAAATTGGCGGTTTGTTAGTAACCACAACATGGGTAGGTCCTGTAATTTTGGGAAGGCGGAGCGGATGACATGAGGAATGGTATCGCCTGATAATTAATCAGTCAATAGTCAGCCTGAGCAGTATTTTCGAAAACATACCGATGATAATCCCAAACGCGCACATTCCTGAGGTGGTTCGCAAAGACCAAAGTTGAGAGTATTCCTTTCTGACTGCACGAATAAGAACTCACCACCGAATGCAAACGCGAATTGGAAAAATGAGACAGCTGCCCTGCCGCTAGAGCCGAAGCAGTGATTCATAATCTCAATGTATGAGTTCCGCCCACTGAGCTTGGCGTTTATCACAATTAACCGAATCGTCCAGTCGGTAACGCCACAGAGGATGACCAGTAAGAAAATCCCAGTGAAAAAGCCAGCTTGACTAACAGCATATGGAAGACCTATGAGAATGAGAGAAAGGCCAAACGGACACAGAACTTTCACCCTTACCTATGATACCTGTAGGCGAGTATTAGCGTGGGTACGTACGAACACCTGGGGATTCCTCACCAGCGCCAAGAATGGAGTTGGCCATGTTTGCTATCGAATCCAGCATATTTCCACCCGTGGTACGTTTAGCTGCAAGTTCCTCCAGATCTCGATATCCATCCTCGGCGAAACCATGTCCGTTTGGTGTTAATGGAAGATCCAAGCTTTGACGTGCAGCAGAGCGATCTACGAGACCAATTAGCAGAGGCATGCTCTGCTCCCCATTAGGTTGACGAAGGCTGTTAGGATCAAGAGAGCTCCCTTGAGCATGAATGATAGAGTGTTCGTCGAGTTCATCAGAGTCCAGGTCGAATTCTAGGCGATCATGTTAAATGGTGTCCATATATGAAAGTGAATATTCTCCTCACCTGCTTCTCGACTTGCCATAGTAGATCGTAATGGAGGCCCAATCACCCATACCTCCTCTTGAAAACGTACAGTTCGACCCTTGTTGGTATGATGTTCGTCTTCCACCCCTCGATTTAGTACCCCTTCATCGTCATCGTCGTCAACTGAGAAAATAACGGGATCTTCTCGTTCCTCTCGATCGAGCAAAGGTTGCCGGGTACTAGCATCGCCATTTCCTTGCTGTTGCCTCTTTCCCGTGTTAAACATGGCCTTCTTATGTAGCCCTTATGAACGTTGAAATTCCAGAAATGAAGGCGAGGAGTACTTTGAACTGGTCGTGTGAATGGCCCAAGAAATTCGAGCCCAATGTCCAAGTAGTTCAATGCCAAGGTAGATAGAAGATTAAGGAATGGTATGAGTTAACCTGGAAAGCACGATGTCGTATAAAGATTTTGACGATGTCAAGCATGAGAGTCCATGAATGCAAAGTACTGCTGGCTGGGCGTGCCATTGCCATGACCTTTTGATGAGCTGATGAGCTGACACGTTGCACGTGATGCTATACGCGCAGGAAAAAAAGTCAAACGCGCTCTTCGACTCTTCTTACTCTCACAACGATCACACTGATAGCCGATTTCAGGGAAGACGTAGAAGCACGCACACGATGTATCTTTTGGCCTTCGACATCCACAAGCGACTCTATCTAATCTACTTCGCTAATCCCTTCACAAACTCTGAGATAGCATCCATAACTTCATCCGGCTTCTCCAGAAAAGGCGCATGACTAGCTCCCTCAATTATCTTCAGCTTCAAGTTCGGAGTCTCTGGACGGATGAGGTCGATCAGCTTATCTCCAGACATATACGCATCATGTGTCCCGTAAATGACAAGCAACGGAAACCTGCCCTTCAATAGCTCCAACACCTTCGTATTATCCTGTTCGCGCGAAGCAATATAAACTCTGTCCTGAGCGGGAGTATGCATGGACATGCCGATAAACCCGCATCGAGTCTCCCAAGACACATCCGGATTCTCCTGGACAAAGTCTGCGCCCTCTCCAAACGCCTTGACAGTCTCCGCCAAGAACTCCGGGTTCGGGTTCGGGTCGCGAAGAAATAGGAGCCTAATTGACGCAATAGTCGCTTGCTGTTGTACGATCAAATTACTCGTAGAAAGAAGTCCAAGAGCGATTGAGTACATTGCTCTCGTTGAAATGGCCTCCATCGCTTTGTCGAAATACGGAGAACCGGATATGTTGACTGCTCCGACAAGAGTATCGGAAGGAAGGAAAGTCGCTATGTCCGTGAGGATCTTTGCCGCAAGACTCCTGAAGTGTACATGAGGATCGTTCCGACCCTTGTATAAATCTAAGAAGAAGACTACTTGCCATCCGATAAAAACTGTCTTCTTCACTCCGAACGCTTTGCATACAGCATCAAAATCTTCCGCATATCTCTGAGAAGTATAGCCTTCCTGCTTGCTGGGTTTCCCACTCCTCCCTTGTCCTCTTAAGTCGTACCGGACCTATAATTTACATATGTACACGAAGCAATTCGTCAGAGTGCTAACATTGTAGGAAAAAATCACCACACACCAGAAAGAACTCCTTCGAGTTCTCAGACTTGGAGAATATAGGGTCGAAAGCAGCTGCGCTTCCCGAGAAACCGTGTGCGAATACCAGAGCAAGGTTCGCAGAGTTGCCTACTGCATCGGCGTAGATCTTCGTACCGTCGTTAGACCGGACTTGCTTTTCGAGGTTTGTCATTGTCCGTTCTTTGATCTGCGAGGAATGTGGGATGCTGAGTTTGGTGTACTAGTAAGACCAAGTGGCACGAAGGCAACATAAAGGTTGAGTTCTATTCTATTCCAGACTGGAGTGCCGGAAGGAGGAATGACCAAAGCAGTATCAACACTAGTAATTGTAAGTCACCTGGTGTGCATTCAGCGCCCCAATAAAATGCAAGATATGTTTTTAGCACTGAACCAAACGGACAACGGGAAGGATTTGGTGAGCTGTGATATACAGATTCTTGATAGTCGTGATGAAAGAATCTCCAAATACCCAAATATCCGACATTTACTGTGAAGAATTGTGATGAGTATGAGCGATGGAGACGTGACTCCATTTGCAGATATGACTCTGTGATAGCGCTGCATCTCCCATCAAGATTCCAATACGTGAATGAATATATGTACACGAGAAACTGCCGACTATCAGTATTAACCATTACCAAATGATTGTTCCATATCCTAATCCTCAATCCGATTTGCCTAGGACTTGTCACCCTCAGCCAGCGCCCACATATAGAAGACACCTGAGAAGAATGATAATCAGGGAACGGACAGTGAAGTATCAAAGTGACTATCAGAATACCTAGACTCCTGTACGGCTTCCACGATTCAGTGAGCTCTTCCATCTCATTTGGTGTCAAAATCGCTCCTCTACAACAATTTACAACTCAGCGAGCAAGCTTACATTCCAGAGACAGGCAAAACATACTTGATCTTTTTCTTCCCGTCCAATCGACTTTGTAGTTCCTTGACGCTCAGTCCATCTGGAAGAGGTGGTGCGTGATATTTGTTCGGTAAGACTCTATTCAGCGTCCTGTTTATGGATGGCGTGAATGCTGGAGGCGGTATGGGAACCTCAGAATCTTCCACTTCGTCTGGGTTGACGGCGTTGTTTTTACGTTTGCGATTCTTGACTGGTGTCACCGGAGGTGAACCAACGGGAGCAGGAGGGAACGCAGCCGCATCAGGCGTTCCTGCTCGCGCTGGCTCTCCAAGGACCGGAAGAGTGATATCTGAAGCATCGTTAGCGCCTCCTCCGTTCTCCGCTCCGGCGCTCTTCTCATCGGTTTGCGGAGCTGGCAGTTTGCGCGGAGATATCGAGTATGAATGTTTAGGAGAATGGAGGGAAAGGAACCAACGGACAACGCCGCGCTGTACACCAAGATCGCCTATTCATTCCAACCACAGATGTTTCTTTGAGTATCCAGTTGCAGTCACCAAGAGAAGAGAAGCTCACCAGCTGGCATTATATCGGGGCGCCGAAGTGAGAAAATGGCGAACATGTCCACTAGCGAGCTTGTAAGTCGGAAGTGGTTCTGATAATAGGTCGAGAACTAACCTGTCCACTGAGTAATCGGTTCGTATTAGGTATTCAGCAACGATTTCGAAGATTATAAGTGAGCAAACCCGACCTTTCCAATTCCGCGAACGGCAGTCAACATTTCGTATAGTTCTTCATCATTCGCCTGCATGATCTTATCATTGGACAACCTCCCATCTGCGAATCTCGAAGCCAAGTCTTGCACTAATTGCAGACAAGCGGTGGAATGTTATTGAACGGGTATTGGGCACCAAACGAAAGTGAACTGACCATATTCAACTTTCCGACCGCTTAGGCCAGCTGTCCGTAGAATTGCAATGTCTTGCGAAGCAACTTGATGCGCTGAAGGGAAGAAACTATTCGGGTTACTCGATCTAGCAACTGTTCAGCATCGGTTTGAAGAGAGTACTCTCAAGCGGAGCGCACCCTGATTCTAGTGGTTTCTCAGGCAAGGAGGGGTCGAAAAGTCGAATGAACCTGTGTGTTATAGAGCGAGCAGCCAACCAAGATATCTGCTGGCCTCTGAAAGTCAAGTTAGAGTGACTTCAGCTAATTATCACAGTAAGTTTCCTCAACGATCACTGACAAAATAGATGTTGCCAAAGTCCTGAATTCACAAAACACATTCAATTCTAGCGAGGTTGCCTTTCGTTTTATTGAGAAAATCTCACCGAAACGGATCAACGCTCTCAAGCTGCTCAAATGGTCGACACTTCATTCTTGAAAAGAGGTCTTCGAAACGAGGATCTGCGGAAATGAGGTGGCGCTTTGCGTCTTCCAATGAAAAAGACAAGACAGCCGGGAGAAAAGCTGGCGCCGAAACAGTTGCATTTGAACTTCCAATTGGCGCTGTTGAACCGATGGTCGCTGTTGGATTTACAGCTGATTCACGTTCATTGGCGTCTTCGGATTTCTTGCTGACTCTTGTCGTCGTCTTCCTTGTCTTCTTTTCTCTACCATTCGACGCTTCTTTATCATCCTTTGCCGTCCCCGCCCTCTTATTCGTTCTTCTAGCCAGGGGTTGTTCATTTATGTTGAACGAGCTTCGCTTCGAAGCCGACCGCGTCACGGGCATCGTTGTTCCACTTCTCAGCACTCTCCTTCTCAGGAGCGCGCAGACTGAGCCACAAAGTACAGACGTGGTGGTGGTCGGCTGTAGCTAAGTTGGATTTTGCGACGCGTCGCGACACACGTTACTGTATTTGTAAGGGACGCGGTCAGAACATGGACTTCAAGTTGGACTTAGTTTGGAAATGACTCGACCAGCATGGGAAAGTTATTGAAATCCATACATGAAAATTTTTTGTCATCAAGCATCAAGCTGAGGAAAATGTCATAGTATATTATGTGAAAATGCCAAGGGCGTGTGACAGTGAGGGTGACCTCACGTGTTTCTCCTGCGCAGATAAGATACAAGAAAGTACAAGACAAGAAGATAAAGCTAGGACAGGAAGCTGTGATTAGAACATCATATACAATTGCACTTGAAAAGTGACACAGTATAGCACGAAAACTAGGTGGAGGTAATCAATAAGGCAAACGAGAAATAAGATTCTGAACAGATGCAAACGGGACATCGATCGGAAAGCACATGCCAGTATCTCCAGCGTGTTGACGCTCAGGCGTCTAATCAGAAGGCAATTCGGCGATAACCTCATGAATCGTGGGACGCTCCGCAGGGTCTGGGACCCAGCAACGTGCGAGCAAGTCCCACAACTTGTCATCCAGACCGCGCTGGACATACTCAGAACCTTCGGGCCTGCACGGTCGTTCACCTTGCTGCATCTTAATGAGTACTTCAGGTGTGCGCCTTATATGCGAGAAGGGAGGCTGGCCGGTCATTAGCTGAAAGTGAAAGTCTACGTTAGATGGCGTTTGCGAAGGGTGATGGAGAAGGAGACAGACCTCCAAAACTGTCATTGAGTACGCGAATACATCCGAGGCAGGACTCAGCACTCCGGGTGCTGAGCACAACTCCGGTGCAAACCACCGGTACGACTCTGATACACCACGACTCTGAGTGAACGGCATACCCGTCATGTCCTCCATCATCTACAACAAAACCAGTCAGCATAGTTATCATTGCCCGGGGAACAGCCCAATCGATACAAACCTTCGACAAACCGAAGTCAGCTAGGAGCGGGTTGCCAGCCTGGTTAATGAGGATATTCGCGCCCTTGATATCTCCATGTGCAATCGGGGTTTCGAGAGTATGCAACAGCCTTATGCCCTCCGCAATGCGCCTAATAATACGCTTCCGGTCGACGTAAGGGTATTTGATGACATATGAGATCGCATCTCCGTAGTCCATCCATGGGCTAACCATATACCTAGATTATTTCCAAGGCATTAAAGTAAAGTAGAAATATGAGTAAAAGGAACTACGAACGGGTATGGTCCATCGGTAAGGCAGGCACCCCAGAAAGGAAGTATGTACTCTCCTTTGTCGAGTTCCCACACTTTTCGCCAGATATTTACTTCTCGCAAGAAACGCTATGAAGCAGCTGGTTCACTATCGACGGAACACAGACAAACAATAAACCGGCGCACCTCGCGAATCCTAGGAGTGACTTCAATTCCACGGACAACCTTGATCGCACAGCGCTCTTGTGCGAGGTACTCCCCCATCCAGATATCGAAAGCGGCGCTGCCACCAACTGGGTTGGTGCTCACACGACGCACCTCACCATGATTCAGCTCAATCTTTGGTAGTAGCTGGCCCGAGGATTGCTGCATGGTAAGCAAGTTCCTTTGAAGTCCAGTGTGTCGGTAATCGCCAACAGGGTAGCTCGCCAGTTGCTGGTGGATTTGATTAGAAACGCATGCATGTGAACAATGAGTAGCTTCGAACCTCTTGCATAAACCCCATAACGCCCTTAACCTCAGCGACTTGAGTAACCAAGGTCTCTTGCATGATCTGTTGGCCGTTCTTGATGTCCGAGAGGAAGCCGATCACTTCGTTCTGGTCCTCGCGCCTCTGACGCTCAAAATTCGACATCCAATGATGAGTCTCCATTTGAGAAGCAATGTTGAAAGATTCAAGGAAGGCGTCGATAGCTTGGTGGCAGCGTTTGATGTCCTCTGCGATATCGTGCTGAAGCAGGAATTGTTTGAAAACTGGTTGTTCGAGCCAGGCTAACAACTTCGCCCTTATACCCGTAAGCAGCCTTTATAGGTGCCAGTGGCTGAGCGTCAGACCACAAAATTGAGTCAATAAGCCACGTACTCCTGGGCCGCCTCAATCATACTGTGCATAGACTCAGGGCCCGTCTTGGCGGAGTTGTCTTTGAGAATGTGAAGCAGTGCATGACAACGTCCACCGAGTTCGCGGATTTCATTTCTGACAAATCAGATTGAGATCGAACATTAACTGCGAGACGAGGACAAGAGCACGACGATACGGAGCACAGCATGCTTACTTGTTCGTTCGGACATTTTCACAAAGATGCAAAATCCCGACGACAATACCCACAGCTGGCGAAAGGTATGGAACAGGAGCGAACTCCGAAGCAATGATTGTAACAGCCGCCGCGGACGACGCAGCCACCCTAAAACCCGAACCAAGAGTCATGCTTTGCTTTGACGCTGCAGCCTTGGAGCGAGACAGATATCTGAGAAGGGTGAACTGGGATGTGAGCGTGGTTTAGGAGGGGGTGACTTTGACGAGGTCAGTGGGCGGTGTGCTAGAGAAGGATAGGAGTTTAAGTACAAATATCCCTAGATCGATGGGCCCTCTGAAGCTGGATAGCCTCCGTTAGACGCTGGCACTGCAAATGGGAGTTCCACATATGCATCTACACGAGGCATCAGCTAGTTTATCGTCGACGTCGAGAAGGGGTGTGTTAATGTCACGTTTCTAATATGTCACACATTTGTATTACTGTGACTGCAACGAATACACCGCTTTCTGATACGCCCTTCCCTTTGATGCCACTTGGTCTGTTTCCCAGAACTTCACTGCCATCCTTTAACAGTCTCCTTGTTAAAGGGCCTTATTCGCCTTCTTCACCCATCCACCTTTGTATCAGCCATCTGCAGGCCAATTTGGGCAAAGTATTGTTTTTGTCTCCTAGTCGCCAAGCACTTGCAACCCCGTTACAAGACTTCAACGATGAGTGGCTAACCACAAATGCGCACAAAGGACAACAATTGGTGCTTTTGTCGAGAATAGATATTCAGTAGGCGTATGATCAGTTTCTCAAACACTTGATAGTCTGGTCTGATGGCTGTGGATAAACGCAGTTACCCTCGGAGTACCGCACATTGGCTTTTACTTCTTTCATTGTTCAAGCCGTTGACAAATTCTTCCGCGCCATTAAGCAAGGCCGTCTTACCGGATGTGCCGACCCTCATCGTGCTTCACGAACCTTCGGCCTACTTCCTCTCGGCAGAATCCAGTCAAGACCAAACTCAGTAGGCGCCTGTGCTTTACCATGATGGGTTCTTATGATACTTACACCTTCGCTTAATCCACTAGGCCTGATCTATCGCAATATCTGCAACTTATAACAACAGCCTTATCCACTGCTTCGTTCCTATCTCCGAATCATGATAGACCTATCCCTCTTGTTCTGTTCGATTCACGTCTGGGCGATCTTAGGCTGCCAATCGTGCGACCAGTCACTCCGTCTCGACGGCTCTTTACGCATCGATCAGAATCTCCGGCGCGTCAAGAGAAAGCAGAGAAATTTGTTGAGAGGTACTTTGAATGGATAGGATTCGTGGTGGATGAATCCATCAGAGAAGGTAGTAAACCAGTCCAGTTCACTGCCTTTGTACGTTCCAGCCTTGAACTATTGCCACAGCCCCTCCTCGAACGCCTCCTAGGCATGGCACGTTTGACACGCCTACATATGAACGCAAAGGTCCCTTTAAGCTTAGACTCAATAGGAGGGTCCCAGATGACACGGGCTACCAGTCGAGCCATATAACGATGGAGTGGAATGAAACCAAGGGGGGTCACCAACGTCACTCAGTAGCCCGACAGACTCAACTCGTCCTCAAGATCGATGGATGAGTCGGACTGGTTTCAGCCCTCATATAGAAGCTGATCGGAGACTGGGAAACTCTGAGAGTGCCCCACACGTCATACCACAGATGAATTCCGCTGACTCCGGACGAAATGTGATGTATTGGGCTATACGTCGGGCGCGAGGCGGACATCAGTATCTAGGTGCTTGTGATCGCCTAGCATTAGCAAGAAGATACCAAGTCCAATGATGGAAGAAAAGGGCGAATTTCAACCGGAATATGTGACTAAAATACCACAACTACCCTCGTAGCACATTCAGCGTAATGCAAAGGATGAATCGACGCGGACAAGCATAAACGTGGACAGGTTGTGAAAGTAGTTGCGCAGGTCAGGCATTCCGGACAATTAAAAAGTTCGCTTTTCCATCTCATCAACGCATAGCCATACTAGTCCAGCCTCAAAATGATCACAACTTTGATTTCGTGTCTATTGATGCTTCAGCAGAAATGACCTGTAATCCGTTTCGTAATATTATGCCCATTCCTTTCACTGGTTTCCTATGTACTCGATCGACGAAAACATGCGTGTATCCACCCACAGCTTTGGCTATCTTTCCTTTTTCTCCTCCACTCACTCCTGACTCGGGACTTTCGTTAAAGAATCCAACCTCGTAGGAGACAGAACTTCGACCCAGTTTCACGACCCTTAATCCGAGCGTGATGATGTCAGGAAATGATATCGGTGCGAAGAAATCGCAATGTGAAGATACGACGAGACCGATGGGAGGTGCGTCTGTGGATGAAGAAGGTGATGCTGTGCACCCGCATTGTTCTGCGAGGTAGGTGTTCACGATAGAGTCGATGAGGTGGTAGTAGATTGCGTTGTTAACGTGTGAGTATTGGTCGTTGTCACTCCACCGCGTTCGGTAGGTTAAGAAGTACCGATAGTCAGACCGCAAGCGTTGTTTGGAGGTCTCGCGGGTACCAGACATGTTTTGAGCTGAGCGGGTGCAGTAAAGGGGTATGGCCAGCGGTGTTGAATGTTGAATAATGCCATGCAAATCACGAGGGTCGCCAGATCGGCAATTGCGCGTGAAGCGTCTTGCGCCGCGATTTTGGACCCTCTACCATGTCCCTTTACGATGCTCTTAAAGTTACGAAAAGCGATCTAGGGGGCAACTGTTACTATTACAAGGCGAATATCTCGGAATCATGGTGCATAGGAGGGTGAGTTGTGACTGCTGATTTCTCGTTCTTGGACACCGAACCTTTCTATTTCGACTAGAATACCTCATGGTGGTAGATAGAGCTCTCTCAGAGTAGACGTCACAAGCTTTACTAAATACGACGCAACTACTAGGATACGCTGTCGGG
Source organism: Inonotus obliquus (assembly GCA_032164295.1). Lineage (NCBI taxonomy): Eukaryota > Fungi > Basidiomycota > Agaricomycetes > Hymenochaetales > Hymenochaetaceae > Inonotus > Inonotus obliquus. Next base: position 206,835 of record JAJHTX010000006.1, on the reverse strand, counting down.
TTGATCCTTTCCGCCACTGGCGACTTACAATCACACTCGCCTCATCCGGATCCGGTGCACCTGACAGCACATTACTTACAACCTGTTGACATTATTCAGTGCGAATTACGCATTAAAGTGACGAGGAAAGGGAAAAGATTCACAAACATAGATGCGGACTTGATTCAAGAAGTTTGTTGTTTTATCCCTTGGTCGCGTTCTTTGCTGCTTTGCTGATCCGCTGAACTGGATGATGTTATAGGGAAAGACAAGGATATCCGCTCGAATTATTTATGGTATTCTTCCCGATCTCTCTAAAGACTCACTGTCTTCGTCATCCGACGGCCTTACTTTGCTTCCGACCTCACCATACGGTCGGCGTATTCCATTCTCGAAGCATCCTGCCCTTGCGATACCAGATGCACCGAACGACAAATATTTATACCAAACCAAGGCAGAAGATAGATTCTTCGAAGAGCGAAATGCCGAGCGCGCGAAACGGCAAAGCGATCGAACCGTCAGTAATCAGTCGGTTCTACACCCGGATTGTGGAGTTGAATGGGGAGCTTGGTTGGAGCTGGAAGATCCGAAAGAAGTATTGATGCTTCCGATGATACCCTTCTTTGCGGATTGTATGAAGAATCTACCATCTATCTTGCCGCGTGATTTGAGACCAGGACCGAGGTGAATGAGTCAACGGGTCGTACTGCATCTTGCTCAACTTAGCTGACAAGTCTTGTTCTTGTAGCTGGTTTGCGACAGTAGTTTTGACGGTCGAGTTTAAATCTCGAATACCGTCTTGTATCTCAGGCTCCATTCCGAATCAGACACGACCGTTCTCTCCGCGAACAGTCGGGATCTATGCATCTTCTCGATTCATGGACGAAGGACGACACGACGAGTCTGTTGAGATTTGGACAGCACCTTCGACGATCGGAGCTGGCGCGGAGGCGGCAGAAACAGACCTTGCGTGGAGGGATAAGCAAATCTGTTTAGCCATTTCGACGCAGATGGCGTTGACTATTCCAGAGGAGAATTCGCGAAGGGCTAAGAGTCGATTGTGACAGTAGATGTGAACGTGAAGGATGAATTACTCAATAGTTAGATGTATACTTCCCCTTTAACATAGAACTTGTGCAGAAAGCTCAAGATTGATCCTATATAATAAAAGTACTTCGACCGATTGGATTAGAAAGGTTAGAAAGGGAGCTTCGTTGTCTCTCGGCATATGCCGAACCCACAACCAGGCCACAATGTGGAAGCTATATCAATCCACGAGAAAACACGAACGCTTTCCATCATACTACCACCATCTCTTGTCCTAGTCGCGATTCTCGACTCTCTCCGCACGCTTACACTTCTACGTATCATCCCTTCAGCTTTATTCTTCCGCATATGTCCTCCATCTTCGGCAAAGTCAAAGCTCCCAAGAAAAGTCGGTCAAGTACTGGATCAACCAAGTTTGACCTCTCTGTAGCAGAGGCAAGCTTCGTCGATGGAACGGGCGTCAAGCGAAAGCTTCCGTCCGAAGATCATGACGAGCTTCCTCTCTCAGCGAAAAAGACCAAACTTACACCAGCTCCGTCCACGCAAGCCGAGGTCGAGCAGCCACGCCCATTGGGACATCCTGCATTCAAGGAAGCTTTATTCGATTCTGAAAGTGTGAGCACCAGATATTTAAACGGTTCCCATCCCAGCCACGGGGGCTAACACCATCATTTCAGGTCACTCGTTACACGGCCACGAAGGAGCTCGACGGCGATCCAACAGGTGACTTTGGCAAACACCGCAAACTCCAAGTACGCTTCTTGATGAAACCTGGTCCGTCCGGTAGGCGACCAGATCCCCCACGTCGGCAGAAACGCGTGAGCTACAAGCATTTACTAAAAGCACGACGCCTACAACTCCGCCCCTATACTGTACCTATGAAGCGATTTAGATTCCGCTCGGGACGAGAAATTAAAGAAATACGCAAGGCTGCTAAAGAAGGGACGCCTCTCATGATCCGAGATGTTCCTAATGGTCCTTACTTTTACCACCCCGACCTTCCTTCTCAGACTGCAGGACGATCCACCCCCTCGTCTCCCGAGCCCATGACCGGCGCCGCTATTGTGAGATGGGTGAATCCCGTAGTTCGCAATCCAAGTCCAGAGTTATTGGAGCAGGAGAAGGATTGGGAAGAGGGCGGATACGAGGACGAGGGATGGGATGAGGACGAGGGAGTAGACTTCGACTCGGACGACGACCCGACGGTCAGGTTGGCAACAAGGAGTAGCAACACCACTTTACCTGAAGAGCCTCTCCATTTCTGGAGAGCAGATGGAGGGCTACTGGGTCGGTTTACCTCGTTGAACATGGTGAATGATCGTCATCAAGGCAACTAGGCCGACCTGGAAATTGTTTCCCTTTCTGCACCATGTATATTACCGATTTTAGAGGTTAGCCATGTAATCGACACTATAATGAATCTCACCTGTGTCTTCTCTATGCCATGGTGAAGTTATTCTTTAGTCCCAGCGTATTCCGGTCTGCCCTGTGAGCCAGAAAGATGAAGTTCGCTCCTTGTCTGTACAAGCAGGGTGTACACCGTCGTCCTCGGTCGAGTATATATGTCGCAGCTGGCCTCTGTATGGTCTCACAAAGCCAGTCTTTGTCAAGTCCCGGCTTTGTCGAGCCACATGGTCATTTCGTATCGTTGCACCTGATGGAGAGCCTTTGTTCTCAATGGAATTTGAACAAAAATCATAAGGTGCATTGTCAATTATACTCACGTGGATGAATAGCTTACATACACAATATGTACAATACATTAGATCGATAAGTATGTAGGTTCCCTGCTCAAATGAAGATGTATTTGTTCTTCGCTGCGGTATGTCAGTGCAGAATTTGTCTTCTTGAAACCGCGGAGGCCAACGCAAAAGTCAGAATCTAACGACACTGCATTTCAGTTATATCAATGCCCATTGTATGTATGTACGTACATATTAAGGAGCGCCTGTATGAGAAGAGGCACTCATGTACGGTAAAATCCAAACGAATTGGGTATCTAATTCTCAAGGAAAATGAAAAGCATATTCTGCATAGCTTCAGATTGCTCACGAAACCACAGGTGGGAGGCTCGCGGAATATTCAGAAATGTTTTCAAATTCTACAATTGCATTTCATCTTCCACTCCTGCATGAGCAACACTCGTGGTACTGCATGTCCGTCCTACATAATGATACACGTGTTCTTCGATTCCGGTCTTTGTCCATAGATGCCCATATCGGAGAAGGTATCGTATGTTGGCCTACGAATCGGCAGCTCAAGATGGTTTGTAGTTTTGACAGTATCTCTCATGATTGCTAACCGTTCGGAGACACTGCTGATCCTATTCGTGACTTATGTTAGTTAACTCATCGGCCAACATATTATGCGAGTCGCTCATTACTTACTTTTCCTTCTCAAGATGAGGATGCACCAAAATCCTTAGAAGTGAGACGATCTCATTAGCCGAAGGTCGTTCTGTTGGCTCCGATGACCAACATTCTTTTCATATGTCCCATAACTTATGATATGATTCCGGCCAGCTCCATGATATTCTGGGCTTTCATGGAAGATCACCACAGATTATAGAAGTGACGACTTGAGGATCAGAGACAAGGCGGTGATATGGACGTCTCTTCGCGAGGAGCTCCTTCAAATATAGAATGAAGCTAAGCAATTTCCACAATCGACTTATTAAGCAGCTCACGCACATAGACAGTCATCCCGAAAGCCTAGATGTCTGATTCCTTCGAGTGAACCTTCGAGTGAACTGCATGGTCTCCGGGAGGAAGTAACAGCACTGGGGATATCCATCGCGCCGACCCTCGGACTGTACTAGGTTGAACACCGTGTCCCACCATAGTTTGAGATGCAGCAATCAGGCGAGAAGTACCAAAACCGCAGATAAGAGGGTCTCCTGTTTAGGAGATCAAGATATTATCCTATGAGAAGTTTTCGAGGAATTAGCACATCAGTTCTTCGGGTACAATCAAGATGCTATCTCCTTACTGATTTGATATCGGAATGTATAATCTTTGTGTCGTGAAGATAAGAAACACCCTCGGCAAGTCCAAGGACCTGGAAGTAGTAACGTTTTCTTAGACGTGAGCAAGTCGCAATCGAATAAGCTTGAAGAAGCATGCGTACGATGGGTATGATGTCACAGTCGGGATGTGTCTGCATATATTTGAGCACGGTACCATTATCCATGAATTCGGATATTAGAGCCGGAAGTCCATGCTGCTCGATTGAATAGTCTAATAAAGGCAAAATATTCGGATGATTGAGCTTGGACCAAAGGCGGACTTCCCTCTCAATGAGCTACATGAGGAACGACCCAGTCTGCAGTTCTGCATTGCAAGTAATTTAGAAGCGTGGCTAGAGATGCGTTACCCACCTTCACAACTTCAGGGTTGTCATGTAAATGAAGCCGGATGCATTTCACAGCGACTGTGACTCTTCCACGACCCGGAACTATACAATCCCCAATTTTAATGTCACCATAACCTCCGCCTGCAAGGTAAGGAGCATCGGCCCAATAACTGGCCCCGTCCCGTGAGGTCGAAATCCCCCAGACCAGCAAGCGTCCTGCGAAGGATTTCTATACCACCATCCTTTCTCCCGTTCTCGAGTCCACCAAGCCAGATTTTCTCGGCTCCATGATTGGTTGTAGCTTCGGTAGGTAGGAGTGCAGGGACAGCTGGCAAAGGGCGTTCAACGGCGAGATAACGATTGGACACATATGGTCCCATGAACGACGTGTCAAACTCGCGGAGAGTGGGATGTGTTACTGTCTACGCAACATTGACGGTGATATCCCGACGCGGCGACGCCAAGGAGACAGACTGATGTCTGCCACCACAATGAGCTCAATCCAGCAATGAAAGTGATTGATCAGCAGTGAACATGATTTTACTGGTATGTATGCTGATCGGGAGATGCTTCACCGAGCCCTAACGATTTCAAACAGAAAGTCCAGCTGAGAGTTCGCCAATTGGCTCTTCGTCCACTCGCAGGAAACGTGACGTCACGCGTCATCGGAGCATCCGAGTCCGATTCGTCGTCAATTCACCTTTGACCAATATCAACACCCACTATGAAATTGTTCAGGCTGGACAGAGACGCTCAGAACGTAAAGTGGCGGAATATTTCCCTCAGGAATCTGGGATACGGAAACGCTTGTCCCGCCTTGTTTGAAATGGGCTCAACCGTGACATTCCTCACAGCTTGAGACAGGTGGCTGACAAGAGACTTGAATACGGCTACCCGAACGTATGCATGATAGCGACACTCATCTGAAGAAACGTTTACTGCACACCATGAGCTACGAAGTGCCGAGAAGTGCCTATCGCGGGTATGTATCATTTGCAACTCGTTTCGAGAAAGCTAACTTGGCCCTATTGTAGGCTGGCTTGCATAAAGTGCGGCGTGGTTCCACCCCGTCGGTTGAATTGTTCGAGATGTAAGAGAGTCATGTAGGCCAAGCTTCTTATATTACTTCTCCTTTCTCAATAGCAGCTGACCCGGCCTCGTTAGTTACTGCGACGAGCATTGCCAAAAGGCAGACTACCGCGATCATATGCAGTACGTCTCTTAGATTGCCTCATGCGCTGATTGTTATTTACGCATTGTGTAGCTTCTGTCGGGCATGGTCAATATTGCGGGAGAAGGAAACCCCTGTCGTCAAATTAGAGTGCAAACAAGACTGTGACCAGTATCGAGCATCCTTAGAGAAACGGATCAAATGGACATGCCGGGAGCTTACAGTTTTGCTCGGTAGAATCCCCTACAGAGCTGAGCAACGTCTGATCATCCTCGAGCCACGATGCGCGGTCTGCTTCAGGACGGATTACGACCTTGAACAGAAACCGGACTTTCCAGGACAGCGGTTGTTGTGTTGTACGGGGTGCTTTTCCTTTTTTTCGTGCTCAGACGAGCATCTTAAATTCGTCGGGAAGACGCATGTGCTTGAACCATATGAACCTGGCGGCACACTTACTCGCTGCAAGATGCACCAGCTAATGGTCTTAGACGACGAGGAGGAAACAGCTTACTGCCATAACTGGGCGAAACCGATTTGGTTTCCGGATCGTATTCTATCAAACTACATACGACTCAGCAAGTTTCCGTGTGGAGATGCGTGGAAGAAATGGTTCTTGCTACCCGAGACGCAGTGGCCTCACGATACGATTAGCCGGCTTGAATTACGTACTGCCTCGGCTCACCTCTCGTTCCCCATGACGGTAGCATATGGCATGGAAATCTTTGACAACCCTCGTACGCGCGCACTGCTTGAGAAACGTCCTGGCTCAAGTACAGTCACTCCGGCGTACCAAACCCTTAGATCACGTTCGTCTCTCGAAGTGCATGTTATCGGAATCCGCGGAAACCATGTCGCGGCGAATCAAGCTATGGTCTTTGAGGAGCTTCAACACTTACTCCCCGCCTGCAAGCAGCTCATTGTCCGGTTCTTTGGTCCCGACTTGATAAATCACCCGACCCTTTGTTACGAAGTGCCGTTCGAGTTCGATGACATGGGATACGGATGTGACGCATGTCGCGCTCATGGGCTAATCCGAATCCAGTCGATGCATCCACAGACCTATCACGAATGGGTGCAGGAACAACGACACACCAGCAGTACCGTTTCCAAACCAGACCTTGCCGTCTGCTTTGATAGTGGCATGTTGCAATCCATCGAGTATACAGCGCTCTGGATTCCGACGTTGCAGCTCCTTCTCGATGCAAGAATCCCCACGATAGTCACTGATATGGCGGAGAAAGAAGCGTGTGCCAGCGCTAATCTATTAAGCAAGCTTGGTGGTATGATAGCTTGGGAGCCACGCAGAAATCCTTGGAAGAATGAACAAGGGCTTGCCGATTTTAGTGGAAATGATGAGTTTCATTTCGCTAACCACTTTGTTTTTGGCTTTTGCGGACGGAGTTTTTGTTCCTGTGTTTAGGTTGAGCTCTTGTTTAAGGCATGCATAATATATCGCTGTTTATGAATGATTGAATCTTGATATTCACGGGGTAAAACTCGAACAGATATACATCTATTAATGTCCCTATCCTACAAGCCAAAGCCTCCAATTGGAAAGCTTACGTAAGGAGAACGGTTTTGAGCGGAGCTTGAATCGTCTAATTGCGCGCGTCGCGTCTCTTCTCTTTCGTGACTCTTGTCTTTCAGCATCCCTCATGGTAAGTTGGCTTGATTCTCGCCTATGAAGCCTGTATCTGACATTGTGCTTCATAGTCATCCTCACCAGTGCATACACCGCGTCGAATCAAGCGCCAACGCTCGCCGTCGCGTACACGTGCTCAGTCGACTGCGACACCGCGTCCGGCGACTGCTCAACGTCGTCCATCGGGTTCATCGCTCCCTCCTTCGTCTCCGCCCTCTAATTTCCAGGATACGGACGAGGGCTCTAGCGATCAGGACGCGGTTCCGGATATCGATGATAATGCGGTTGATGAAGAGGATGGTGAAGGCGAAGACCTCTTTGGCGAGACATTGCTAGAGTACGTGATGGATATTCGACGCGACTTGTGATGACTGACAAGCTTCTGAAGTGATTACGCGGAAAACCAGGCTCTCGATACTTATGATCCGGAAGGAGTTGACGATGAGGAAGAGTTTGACGAGATGACCTTGGCTCAGAGGCGTGCGGCTGAGAGAGCTATGGCTCAGCGCGATCGACGTGAACGTATGGGTCGTCGAGGCGCACGTGCCGCAGCGCGTACAAGGGCGCCTGATCTCCTTCAGAGCGAGGAGAGCGAGGAGGAAGGGCTGGATGGTGGGCTCCTGGCGGGAATGAAGCGACGCGCGCGTCGTCAATATGATGAGCGGGTTGAAATCGATGACGCTGAGGGTATCGAAGCCGAGATCCCACTTGAGCAATTGCACGATATCAAGGCGGACTCGATTGCTGAGTGGATTGCAAATGACCGCGTTCGACGTTCTATTGCGAAGCATTTCCGTCAATTCCTGACTTCGTATACCGATGAGCAAGGTAACTCTGTGCACTATCCTCGTATCCGGAACCTTGGTGAAAGTAAGTGTTTGCGAAGCTGAATTAGACACACGATCTAACTTGATCGTCTTAGACAACGCCGAGTCTCTGGAAGTTTCCTACACACATCTCGCAGACACCATGGCTGTCATTGCTTACTTCCTTATCATCTGTCCAAGCCAAATGCTCACTATATTCGATGAGGTCGCTCTTTCCGTTGTGTTGATCTCGTACCCGAACTACGAGCGTATCCATTCCGAAATTCATGTCCGTATCACGGACTTACCGTCCGCTGCATCACTACGTGACTTGCGTCGCGTGCATCTCAACAATCTCGTGCGCGTATCAGGAGTTGTGACCCGCAGAAGCGGTGTCTTCCCGCAGCTTAAATATGTAAAATTCGATTGCAGGAAGTGTGGCGCTGTGTTGGGACCTTTCTACCAGGATGCAAGTAAGGAGATTAGTATTAGTTTCTGTGCAGCTTGCGGAGCAAAGGGGGCTTTCAGGGTTAATCAGGAACAGGTATGAAATTTTGCTATCTTTATGAGTGTGCACTGACAATGTGCAAATAGACTGTATACCGCAACTACCAAAAGATGACACTTCAGGAGTCACCTGGTTCCGTGCCTCCAGGACGTCTACCGAGGCATCGGGAGGTCATTCTTCTTTGGGACCTGGTCGATTCAGCCAAACCCGGTGAAGAAGTGGTGAGTATAATTCTGGTGGCTCTAGCCCCTCCAACTTCTCACCTTTTATATAGGAAGTAACCGGCATCTATCGTAACAATTTTGATGCATCTCTCAACTCGAAAAATGGCTTCCCTGTATTCTCAACAATCATCGAAGCAAATCATATCAACAAAAAAGAAGATTTATTCGCGGCATTCCGTCTCACCGAAGAAGATGAGCGGGAAATCCGCTCACTAGCTCGCGACGAGCGCATTCGCAAGCGTATCATCAAATCCATAGCTCCATCTATCTATGGACACGAAGATATCAAGACGGCTATAGCACTCTCCCTCTTCGGTGGTGTATCAAAGGATATAAATCGTAAACACCGAATCCGAGGTGATATCAACGTTCTTCTTCTCGGTGACCCAGGTACTGCAAAGTCTCAGTTCCTGAAGTACGTTGAGAAGACAGCGCATCGTGCTGTATTCACAACTGGTCAGGGCGCTTCAGCGGTCGGTCTCACGGCAAGCGTACGTAAGGACCCTGTGACGCGAGAATGGACCTTGGAAGGTGGCGCTCTTGTTCTCGCTGACAAAGGTACTTGTCTCATTGACGAGTTCGACAAGATGAACGACGCGGATCGAACGTCAATCCACGAAGCTATGGAGCAGCAGTCCATATCTATCTCTAAAGCTGGAATCGTTACGACACTTCAAGCTCGTTGTGCTATTATAGCCGCGGCCAACCCCATTCGTGGACGTTATAATCCGACTATACCATTCCAACAGAACGTGGAGCTTACGGAGCCTATCTTATCTCGGTTTGATGTACTTTGTGTCGTGAAGGATACTGTGGACCCCGTAGCAGACGAACTTCTCGCGAAATTCGTTGTTGGAAGCCATCGTAGGAGTCACCCATATTTCAAAGCTGAGACGGAAGAAATGGATATCGGGACATCTCTTGATGAAGACGTACGTACCTGACCTTACGACTTCCTTCAATCTACTAACGCAAGAGTTACTAGATGATACCTCAAGACCTCCTCCGAAAATACATCATGTTCGCACGTGAAAAAATCCGTCCGAAACTCTTCAACCTCGATCAAGAAAAACTCTCTCGTCTCTTCGCAGATCTCCGTCGTGAATCGATCGCAACAGGTTCCATACCTATCACAGTTCGTCATTTGGAAAGTATGATTCGAATGGCTGAAGCTAGTGCGAAGATGCATTTGAGAGAATATGTTCGAGGAGATGATATCGATTTGGCTATTTCAGTTATGGTTGGTAGTTTTGTTAGTGCTCAGAAGACGAGTATTAAGAGGACGCTCGAGAGGGTTAGTTTTTCCCACCTTTCTTGCTGTCGTTGTATCGCATGTCTTAATCTTGTCACCTTTAGGGCTTCCGCAAGTACCTCACTCAGTCCAGGGACCACGAAGAGCTATTATCGTTCATCCTCGGCCAAGTCATCAAAGACAAAGTCCGGTTCTACCAAGCTCAGCATGGAGAACAACCTGAGAAAGTTTCAGTCAATGTATCGGAGCTTGAAGAACGTGTAAGTTCCCATTCCCGTCCCTTCGATATTACTAGATCTCCGAAGTATATTCTGACATTGTGCTTTTAGGCCAAGGAACATGATATCTTTGATACTCAACCTTTCCTCCACTCTCGCCTGTTTACGGCTAATGGATACCGCCTTGTTGATGAGGTCATTGAAAAGGCGTTCCGCCGGGACACTTAGACGTGCGGTGCGGGATATACGGTTATGTAAAGACCGTGTGTGAGTTTTGACTGCGGACCATCTTTGTGATAACAAATCTCTGAGTTTTGTGTACTTTTGCATCGTCTTGCTGTATCCTCAATAAAAAATTGTTTTATTTTTTCCTTCCGAGAAGCAGTAGGTGCGTTTCATCCAAAACAACTAGAGACGATAAGATTCCAAACTTTTTTGACCAGGCTACACTAATTTTCAAGAAGTTCACAGCTCCCAGTCGGTTCTCTTATGCAACACAGCCAAACGAAATCCTAGGATATCAAGATATACATTCCAGAATCATCAAGAAGTGAAAAAGGGCGGAAACGAAGGTGCTGATTGCTCAGACCACATGCTCGGTGCGAACAACGAAGTTAGCTGGAGTCGGTTCTCTTGCTTCTTCAGCCTCCTGCGTATCACAGGATCCCGACCGTCAATGAACAATCGCATGTTGGCATTAGTTCAAAGTTCGGACACGCACCTTGATCGATACAGCTAGGTCCGAGGAACGGAAACTTCGTCGTGATTTTGGAGATTGGAGGTTGTATCCATAAGCACTCAGGCCAGGGCGGCCTTGCTAGATCATAATGAGTGAGTTCATACCTTGGCTTCGTCGGGTTGTCATTGAAATTCAATACCTGACGAACGGAGTCTTGTCTGTTGTCTGAGGCTGTTCGTGCATTAGATGCGGTCACGCGCAACCTTGTTTGACCTCGGATTCCAGTTGGGCGAGAACTTGTTGTCTAAGACGATGGATAGGAGCCTGCAGACACCCAGAATCCATACATGGACGCGGTGCGTCCAAGGACGATCATGAATCTAGTAGAGACAAGACTCGCAAAACATCGAGGTCGGAGTTCTTGTCGACTGCCGATTGGGATTCATTGCTTCATGCGTGCGAAACAATCCGCAATGCTAGCTGATCCCTTCTCTAAGCTACAGTGTATACTGACGGTGGTATGTACTCAGGATAAGTTGCGTTTGAAAGGTTAATGAGTTGAGTTGGGGATGGGCGGTGAAGGCTTTCTTCTGCATTACGTAACGCAAACTCGATAAATTGACCGGCCCGAACGATTGGCGTTTGGACTAGGATGCCACTTCCTCCTCGGAAGTACAGTAAGTATCGTTTCTCTTCGATCTTAGACGATCTCCCGAATGGATAAGACGGAACCAGCTTCCATAAACTCGCACCTTTGGATTCTTACCCCTCCGATAGGCACGGAAAAACGGTCTGCAGTGACATCACGGATGAACGCCGTTGCACCTCATTCCCGAGCATGTGCCTGGCAAAGCCGAAGTTTGAAAGAACCGGTGGCTTCTTCCTTTCTTTTGAGTCGAGCTTCACCCAGAATCTCAGGGCAAGGGTGCGCCATGCTATGCTGACGATAGGCCGCGCGACTGGCTAAAATTACCTAGCAAGGAGCCATTTACTTGATGACGCACTTTGCATGCCCAGTCATGTTGAGGTACAAGTAGAAACTCCTTTTCGCTTAGCTGAAACGGAAGAAACTCCTTACTGGTCTCTTTTTCCTCGCACCATCGGATATCCGGATGTCGGAGAGTTTATTACTCCGATAAATCTGCATAGTGCGTTTCCGCTTCCGCGCCCAAACTTCTGTAGCCACCTATCGCCGGTTTTGGCTCAGATGCTGAGCTTCGTTCATAAAGATGCGCAAGAAAATGTGCTGCTCCTCGCCTGGAAAGGGGTCGGAAGCATCTTCCAGTGCACAGTGAACCGCGGAAAGGGCAGAATTATCGAGACTTCTCACCTTCGATCGATGTTGCCGGAATTGCCGAAAGCACCTATCGGCATTATTTGCGTATCTCGGATGTGATAGCGGAAAACTTCCACGCATCAAGAACACCCTGCATGTGAGACTGCATGTGGGGAATCTCATCACAAGTTCATTACTGAAGAACATTCGGATTCATCCCGTGGTACACTATCGACTCCGCAATGAATAGCGACAGAAGACATTTACAAGAAGACATGGCCAGAACGTATCCAAACGTCCGTGATAGTGGAGCTTTTCCCAGGCGACATGTTGCCCAGTGCAATCCCAATAGAATACGCGTATGAGGCTTCTAGCTTGTTAGGCACGCTACCTGGGAGGAAGCGCTAAGGCAAACCAATGAATTATCGGCATAATTACGACAACAGCTCATGGACTAAATTAGGAACACAGACTTTTGGTTCATGTTTGAGCGATCTCACATAATTTATTTCCACCCATCGTAACGCATGGAATGCGGCGCGCCCATACTTTCCGTCCACGTCCACCATCCCCTTCCTTTCCTTGGGCACGCAATTAGTGTAACTCGAAAGGACCGCCCATAATGAGTACACCTAGCACACTCCCGCCGCGAGACGTGGCCATTGCGATGGTCGAGCATGGCGTCGCAAAGTATCAGACGCGGTACGATAAAGTATTCTTCAAGGTTGGGCGATGTCTCTATGATCATCTGGCAAACGGACATCACGACTGAACCTTGGACTCTACAGGCCGTGATTGCTGGCGTTTTTCTATCGACCGGTGGATTACTCCTGGAAATCATCGAAGGAGGTTCTCCACAACTGAATTCCGACAATCCGGGACTTGTCAAGATATTGGGCGGAGGGGTATTTCCCGTCGGTCTCGTCATGTAATGGCCAGGAAGAATGCCACTTGTCGAGTGCGACTGATACATTATTCTAGGATTGTACTCACGGGCCAGGAACTCCTCACGAGCAATATGATGGTATGGTACTATGCCCTTTTCTCCTGCGTTCGTGAGTCCAACCTTGTCAGGTGTTTCCTATGGCGTGGATGAAACGTGCTATACCGTGGTGGGCCGTATTTGTCAACTGGATCATCGGTGAGTACATGGCAATCATGCTCTTACCGCGTTTCGCCTGATGAAAAAGCAGTGCTGTTCGGGAATTTATGTGGCAGTCTATTCTTCGCTGCCGTTCTCGTCAAATGTGGGGCCCTTTCCGCAGGTATACACTCCTATAAACGTTAAGGTTTGACTCTTTCCCAGACACTGGTGTTATCTCAATGACTCCGTATGAGGAATTCGTAATGGAGTTTGCCATGTACGTTCTGCATACTCGTATGGGCGCAAACCAACATAGCGGATTCTCACGGAACACCACAGAAAGAAAGCCGGTACTCCAGAGTGGCACCAGATTTTCCTGAGAGGAATAGCTTGTAATTGGCTAGTTTGCATCGCTGTCTGGGTAAGTGCATCACCTTGTGTTATTCTACTTTCTTCCGCTGAAATCGGGGTGTCCTCAGCAAGCTGCGGGTTCAAGGGAGACCGTATCAAAGGTGCGGGTTTATAGCTCGCAGGATGTACACCCGGGGCTAAACGACCGTCTTGACTACAGGTTATCGCTATCTGGATCCCTATTTGGGTACGTTTGTTTATTTTGGATGCAACGCATTTCGTGTCAGCTGAGTTCCTCTGAAGATTTTTGTGGCGTGCGGCTATGATCATGGTACGTGGTTCAATACCATAATGTTCTGAAGCGTGCTTGAGATGACCATTCCACGTGGCTCATTCTGTAGTCGTCGGTACGTCAAATGCCCATCAACCTGGAGTCGAATCCTGATGAGATGGTCCAGCAAACATGTTCCTCGTGCCCGTTGGCATGCTCTTTGGCGCACCGGTTCGTGCTTCTCACCTTTTGTATTATGAAGGGAAGTCGTTACTCTCATTTCGTAGCTCACAGTGGCACAATATATCAGAAAGTAAGCATAATGCCTGGAGCTAATATAGTATTGCTAGCTCAGCATCTGATATCTCCGTTCGTCAGATCTCTGATAGCAGCTTTCCTCGGGAATGTAGTCGGGGCTCTTTGTGTTGCCGTACCAGCCGTGTACTTCTTCCTTTCGGATTATGATTACCATCTCGATTCGCGTCAATTACGCAAGGTTGAAGAGGGAGAAGATATGAACGAGATTGCACAGGATGTGAGGACGGATCGGATCAAGGGAAGCGGCAGTAGCGGGAGCGTTATAAATGCTAAGCGTGATGATTGAACGATTCATGGATTCACGCTAACTCGACATGATGACCTCTTGATTCTGTAATTTTCTTGTCGTAGGCACGCATATGCGTTCAAAGTACTAGTCTTGATGAAGCGACGAGTTTCTCATCCTTTCAGATTGTCGTGCAATGATACGATATCACGCACCATTAGAGCCCGTTTGACTGCGGTCACGGTCTTGTTCTACCTCTACCTCTGCTTCAATCACATTCACAGATCTTGATCCAGTGATCATGGGAATTTTTTTTGGCAGGACAAGTGTTATCCGGACACTGGCGCCGACGACCAGCTCCTCCGCCACCGCTGCTGAAATTCTTCGTCTGATCATCAGCGTGACCATTGCTGTGGGAGTCAAGCAACTACCAGTAATCAGAGATGCATTTCGCGCCCATGGCCAAGATAAATCAAGGGCATCACGACTCACTTATGCCTCAAGCAAAGTATAAGAACCGCAAACTCTTCCACATCAGTCCCTTTTGTGACTTCCTCTTCCAAATCTCTCAGGTTTCCCACAATATTTGATCAAAGTGTTCTGAATGATACTTCCCGCGTCCAATGGCATTGCAACCATAGACTCTATTGACGCATATGACCTCGTCCTTGGATTTACGAACGCTGGATATTTTCAACTGGTGCTGATAATTTGTATCTACGATGCTGGTATTTCTTCTCTTCCATGCAGAGTAGTGTGAACGCTAACAAGAACCAAAGGTCTTACGATAGACAAAGAGGTGAGCGTGTTCATCTATTTTGACTTGCTTCAGCAGAATATTATATCACTGACAAAGATGGAGTACTTCTGGGTGCGTCTCAGAACATCAAATCCATTTGGCATGGAACTGGTTTACTGACATGCACTGGTAATCTGTAAGAAAATCCCGAAGAAAGCAGTTGCAGTTTTCTACTTTGCGGTGAGTACTTGACTTTTAGTCGGGGCGCGATACTTAGTCGGGTCTGTACAGAATCGTTACATCGGGATTATAGGTGCGGCCACTCCCTTGGTCCGTAAGTTGAGCACGCACCGGACAAATATGGGTAATTCCGATCAAAATTTGCAGATTCGTAGTACTCTCATACAGAGCAAATAACTCAATGTTAGTCTCATTTTCACGTCTTCAGTTCCGAGAAGAAGAAGAAAACTTGTTGATCGCGATAATATAGCTGTTGGTTCGGAAGACCAATGAATTTACATTATCCGGGCGGGCCTTCCATATGCGTATAAAGGTCTGGATAGTCAAGTATACGGCCGTATTTATACGGCCTTATGCGTATAGAGTCTGAGTTATACGACCGTACGCGTATCCGAAACGATCGGAGCCCTACATAACACCAATCACTCGTATTGACAGCTTTTCTAGAGTATGCATCTGCTCCATCGTGAAGAACTTAGGCTTTATGGTACCGGTTGAGAACAGTCTTCTTTCGAATTTTATGGGTATCTTTGCAAACCCATCCCTACTCTCCGTCATTGGAAGCCGGATGATGTTCCAATTGAAGGATGCTGCGACGAAAAACGAGAATACCTACACATTATCATTCAGATCAGCGCGATGCAGTTTGACAGATCCGAGTTACTAGCCAATTCTCGAAAGTGAGTTTTCCCCACCATCTGCATATAAATTGATGATCTGAGTTCGGGTCAGGGGAAACGTACCGGAGAGCTCCAGGAATCAAGAGGAGAACTCGCCAGCTTCCATGAAACTAGCGAGTAGCAGGCTAGGGGCGTAAATACCATACAGTTATGATTGTAAAGAGCTTGGTCATCCCATCTATTGCAACACCTGCATTGAACCATCAGCGAAGGGGACGAGTTTGGTCGCAACTCGGAGACAGGAACGTCAGAACGAAGGATGTGATCACTTTGAATGATGGCACCGCATACCGTGACGAAAGCCATTGTTTTTATTCATGTGGACACTGGAAAGGACTTTTACTTCGGTTCTGTGAAGAGAGGAAAGCAGAAGAAACCGCCTGAAACCGGCGCGTAGTGAAGCGATGCGATGCTGTGGGGCATTATGCAATGTATGGGATTTTGATAGGTTACCAGTGTTCGACAACTACAACTCTGGCTGGATTGACGAAATGGCTGATTCGGTGCGTAGGAAATTTCTTTTTCGTCTACTATAAGGGCGTGCTCGTCTGCACTGATCCCGGGATCAGTACAAGTGCCTTGCCACAACGAAAACGCCTACCGGTGGTAGATTAACCTGCATCGGCAAGGCTTTTCTAGCATACGGCCCGGGATTGATCGGTTGCTGCAACTAACCAGTGCAGCCGAGCACGCTCTAAGTTTGTTCCCGTCGCCTCGGTCTCTTCCCCCGCGACTGAGGTGAGTCCTTCTGCACATGTACGTGCACACTAATCTCATTCTTCCGGTAGAGTTCTTTGCAGGTACTGTACACGAAATATAGAGCCTCTTCCCGCGCGACTGAGAATTCTTTACTCGTACCGCTTTTCCATCGCCGCCCGAATACTTTATCATCGGTGAGATCTTTGTCGCACAATCGTGCAAGATGTCCTTGTGCAAAGATGTAAGAGCCAGGAAACTATCAATGTCCGGAGATGCAACTCAGCCCCGTGGCACGGAGCAACCAGAGGCGTCACCTTTGGCTCTAGTAAGTATAAAAGCCACATACTCTTCCCCATCAGTTCCACACTTTTGTGATTTCCTTTCCACGACCCCTCATTTCTTCCATACTCGATATCCGATCAAAGTGTACGATAATGCTTTCCACGTCCGATGCATATAAACTCGTGCTTGATTCTACGGACGCTGGATATTTTCTATTGGCGGTGCTGATGATTTGTATCTACGATGCCGGTATTCCTTCTTTTCACCATGCACAGTAGTGTGAGCGCTAACAAAATCAAAGTTATTACGATGGACAAGGAGGTGAGCGTGTTCCTCTGCTTTGACTTGCTTCAGTAGATTTTTATAAAACTGACGCAAAGATAGAGTATTTCTGGGTACGTCTCGGAACATCAAATCCATATGACACAGGACCGTTTTGCTGACATACACTGGGAATCTGCAAGAAATCCCGAGGAAAGTAGTTGTAGTTTTCTACTTTGCGGTGAGTGCTTGGCTTTTACTCGGGCGAATACGTATTTAAATTTGTACAGAATCGTTACATCGGAATTATCGGTGCAGCCACTCCCCTGGCCCGTAAGTTGAGCACCCACCGGGAAATTATGCAATTCTAATCAACCTTGCATGATTTCGAAGGGCTCTTGCACGAGGCGAATAACTCAATGTTAGTCTCATTTTCACTTCTTCAGCTGTGAGAAATATGCTCATCACGATAAATGTAGCTGTTAGTTCAGAAAACTATCGAATCGACCTTGTCATTGACATTCTTAAGGTAAATTTGAGAAATGGACAAGCCATATTTCATGTAAGTATTTGCGTGACATTTTCCTGTCCGTGATCGCTTTCTAAAACTTGAATAGACTGGATAAGTATAGCGCTAATCAACTGTAAGTAAAATGAATTCGATTTCTATTCGTCTGCACTCATACTTTCTACAGATATCGTTGTGGTCCGAGTTCTTGCATTGTATTCTCAAAGTGCGTAACTCTTCTATAAGTCGGTGGAAGATTCCGAGTCAACTAACAAAGATGCATACACTTAGGCAGGAGATTGTCAATATACCTAAAGACGTTACTTGTCTTCGCTTCCGCATTTGTCTTGGGTTTAGCCATCTATAATGATTTAAATTCAAAGGGTGCGTTACACGCATGTCGAATATTATCATCTCTCATACATATGGAGTTCAGTTTCAGCCGTAAGACTCTCTGAAGTTGCAATTGTATGTTTCTCATTGCCTGTGCCATTGCAATGGGAAATAGTCATGTGGTGAGTCATCACAGGAGACTGCTTTCCATACATGAACTGAAGTCTATAGGTCTATTCCGGTGACTGGCGGAGCTTTGCTTCTGGTCCGCTCGATTTATAAGGTCTACAAGTACCAGGAGTTTTCCTTTCGCCAGAAGATTTCCCAACTCACCAGGATTCTTGTTCGGGATCACTTACTATATTTTGTGCTGTAAGCAATCTAATATAATTTCAATTCCTCAGAATATTGACGATGTTTTTTTAGAGTCTGCATATGCTGCATCTTGAACAACGTACTCTTTGCGGTAACGATTGAGAACATTCTTCTCTCGAATTTTGTGGCTTTCTTTGCAAGCCCATCCCTACTCTCCGTCATTGGGAGCCGTATGATGTTCAATTTGAAAGATGCTGCCGAAGAGAATACCTACACAACGCCATTCAGGACGATGAGCCCGATGCAGTTTGACGGATCTGAATTAGGCAATACTCAAGAGTGAGTTTTCTCTACCTTCTGCATGCTGATTGATAATGTGAGCTCCGATCAGGGGAGATGGATTAGAGAGCCCGAGGGATCGGGAGGAGGACCAATAGCTTCCAAGGCATTTGCGAGTAACGGGACAGTGGCGTTAATATCGCCGGAGAGGATCTCGGAATACGCCAGGGGGTAATCATGGACGCATGCATTGTCTTCACTCAGCGGGATATTTGCAATAACATACTATACAACTGTGACTGTAAAGAGCCTGGTCATGACCATTCCATCTACGGTAACACCTGTATTGAATCCTCAACAAAGGGAATAAGCTTGGTCGCAATGCGGAGATGGTAACGTCAGAATGAAGAACGTGATCACTTTGATCGCGTGCCGTGACGAATTCCATCGCTCATTTTCATGCCTTGTACTATAGAAAAGACTTTTCGGGCATTTTTTCTTGAGTTGTGAAAGCCTGGAGAACTCTTTGAAGATTGAAAGTAAAATAGGGTGCGTCGATACTAAGCAAGGCCGTGGGAATGCACGGGATTTTGATGGCCAATCCCAACAACTCTGAATGGATTTTCATTCCCAGGTTTCTCACCAACCAATACCTACCATCGCCGCTGGAATATTTTCGTCTGATCATCAGAAAGCTCTTTGCCGTTCGATCGTGCAAAGTTGTCAGAGTCAAGCAACTATCAGTGACCCGAGATGCGAGAGCAACCAGGGCGTCATCTTTGCCTCGAGTAAGAATAAAAACCACATACTCTTCCGCATCACTTCCGCTCTTCCACATCACTTCCGCCTTTCTGTGACTTTCTCTCTACGGCCTCCCAGTTCTTCCACACTCGATACTGATCGAAGTGTACAATAATGCTTTCCGCGTCCGATGCGTATAAAGAGCTCGTGCTTGTATTTACGAACGCCGGATATGTTCAACTGGCGGTGCTGATACTCTGTATCCACGACGCTGGTATTCTTTCTTCTCACCACTCACAGTTGCGCGTAAGCTAACAAGAACTGCAGCTCTTACGATGGACAAGGAAGTAAGTATGTTCCTCTGCTTTATTTTGCTTCAGTAGATTCTTATGAAATGGACCCAAAGATAGAGTATTTCTGGGTGCGTCTCGAAACATGAAATCCGTATGGCACAGAACCGTTTGGCTGACATGCGCTGGCAATCTGTAAGAAAATCCCGAGGAAAGCAGTTGAAGTTTTCTACTTTGCAGTGAGTACCTGGCCTTTAGTCAGAGGAATGCTTAGTCAAGTCTGTACAGAATCGTTACCTCGGAATCGTCGGTGCAGCTACCTCCTTGGCCAGTAAGTGAGCACCCATTTGACAGTTATGGACAACCTTAATCAACCGTTGCATGGTTTCGAAGCACTCTCATTCAAAGCAAATAACTCCTTGTTAGTCTCACTTCCACTTCGTCAGCTCTTTGAAAACTTGTTCATTGCGATGAATCTAGCTGTTAGTTCAGAAGCTGGTTGAAGTAACCCTGTCATTGATATCCCTCAGGTAAATTTACGAGATGGACAAGCGATATTTCATGTGAGCATTTGCGTAACATTTTCCCGTTCGTGACCACTTTCTAAGACCTGAATAGACTGGATAAGTCTAACGCTAATCAACTGTAAGTAACGAGAATTCGATTTCTATTCGTCTGAGCTCATATCACTTACAGATATCATTGTGGTCCGAGTTCTTGCTTTGTACTCTCAAAGTGCGCTACTCTTCTATCAGTCGGTGGAAGATTCCGAATCAACTGACAAATATGCACACACTTAGGCAGAAAATTGTCGATATTCCTAATGACGTTGCTTGGCTTTGGTTCCGCATTCGTCTTGGGTGTAGACATATATCTTGATTTGACTTCAAACGGTGAGTTGCTCGCCAGATGAATGTCGTCATGTCTCATACATAGGGAGTTCAGTATCAGCCATAAAGCTCTCTGAAGATGCAATTGTATGTTTCTCAGTGCCTGTGCCATGGCAATGGGGAGTAGTCACTTGGTGAGTCATCGCAGAAAGCTACTTCCCATTTCTGAACCGAACTCTATAGGTTGATTCCAATGACTGGTGGAACTTTGCTTCTGGTCCTATCGATTTATAAGGCTTACAAGTACCAGACGTTTTCCTTTGGGTGGAAGATTGCCGGACTTACCAGGGTCCTTGTACAGGACCACTTACTATACTTCGTGCTGTAAGCAATCCATTGTAAAATCAATCACTCAAAGTATTGAGAATTTTCTCTAGAGTCTGCGTCTGCTGCATCTTGAATATCGTACTATTTACCGTAACGATTGAGAACATTCTTCTCGGGAGTTTCGTGGCTTTGTTTTCAAGCCCGTCCCTACTCTCCGTCATCGGAAGTCGGATGATGTTCAATTTGAAAGACGCCGCAGTGAAAGAACAGAACGCCTATATAACACCATTCAGTACGATGAGCCCGATGCAGTTTGACAGATCTGAATTAGGCAATACTCAAAAGTGAGCTCCCCACCGCCTGCATACGAGTTGATAATCTGAGTTTGGATCAGGACAAATGGACCAAAGAGCTCCGGGAATCGAGAAGAGAATCCATTAGCTTCCATGGCATTGGCGAGTAACAGGATAGGAGTGTGATTGCCGTCAGAGACGTACTCACAATGCGCCAGGGGGAGATTACGAATGTATCTATTGGTTTGAAAAGTAATACTATACAATTGCGACTGTAAAGAGATTGACCATCCCATCTATGGCAACACCTGCGTTTAATCGCCAGAGAAGGAGGTACGTTTCGTATAAACGTCGATTGCGAAACACTTTGAAGTATGAAATCACGTACCGTGACCAATACCGTTGCTGCCTGATGCAAGCATACCATGAATGTCCTCGGATGTTGTTAAATACGTTACACCGCCGGCTCTTGTTAGTCTTCTGGTGGCTAGACATCCTAAATCGTTCCTATGAAAGAATTGACTTCGTATTCATGGCATACTATTGAAGTAAGAAATGGTACGTACCGACCCATGTTGAAACCATCCCGAGATATTTTGTGGTTCTGTAAGGCGCTCTCTTCATATGAAACGCTTCACGTACATAAGAAGCGTGGCAATTGATGTCACGTATATTCACATCAAAAATTTGATGGGTACGCACGATAGAAATATGGCTCCACTATTTGCATTCGGCCCATCTTGTCGAAACATTCTTTGACATAGCAAGAATGAGTCAGAATATTCTTCAGACAAATGCATTGTACGCTTACTAACCTGAAATGATTTCCACCTATTAAGCTCTGGATGCATGTACCGAGCCTTGATATCCGGTAGTTGTCCCGCAGCACGGAAACCTGTTTCGCCAAGCCATTACCATCACCGAGGTCTGCTCGAAAGGCGCTTCCCATTTGAATGCCAAGACAGTTTCTTTCGCTAAAGAAAAGGAGCAGCGCAAGCACAGGATTGAGATGAAGCGGATAATTACAAACATCTACTTATCACTTACAATCCAAGCGAACGAGCATAGTTCAGAAATCCGTTGTCTGTAAGGACTTCTGGTGAGCTCAAGCCAGAAATAATAATCTGTGAAATGGAATGGCAGATAAAAATGGAGTCAGAAAGTCTCGATGAACATAAATGCACTCCAGGAGGGGTGTAATTGCACACCTGGAAAGTGCTTGAGAATGGAGTGAAAGGAAGCACTAACATTCAATGGTTCGCCGAATCCATTTCCGATACCACAGAGCATTGACCCACCACCGTCCATAGGATCATAGAATGCAACGGATTGCCTCTTTGAATCATTTACCTGCCTGGTTGGTACGTTTAGAGCACCAGTGGTTCGTATTAGAGAAAGCACGAGGTTTATGACCAAGATTTGCCATCGCCATCCATGCGGAAGTATCATGGCGTGAACGACCCGGAGGGAAGCGGCAGATAGGTTTGCGCTCAAACAAGCGCGACAAAGTGGTATTTGGAGAATCAGAAATCGAAGAAGTTAAGAACGAGATAAAAAAGGACTCCGTCTATGCAAACTAGCTCAAGAGCAAACAGTTCGTCAATAAGAAGAGACATGAGGCCCCTATCTGATCTCCCCATACTACTCAAAGACTTAAATAGGCGCCAAGAGAGAGGCGTTGAATGGCGGAGCGGAATAGATGCGAGAGCACGTTGGTTTCATGGGGATTCGGTCTTGGAAGGTTTGGTCTGTCTGCAGATGCCGCATGAGCGCAGATATGGTGAATGTCCTAAATCATATCCAGTTACGCGGAACTTCTCTTCAAGTCCATAGGGCAGATAGCAGATGTGTGTACGGCTGAATGATCGTATCGCAGCCAAGAAACTAAACTGGAAACGACTTACGTCCTTGTGCTGACGTGGATCGGTATTATATAAGAGCTTAGTAATAATTGATCATTCAACACGACTAATGTTCTTGCCAAGCTCATCACTGTTACTTACTTTTTACTTACTTTCATCCTAGTGGTTGATGTCTCGTGTATGGAGTCCCGTTTGCATTGCCAGCGTCTAATGGAGGCCTTTCAGATTCCGCAAGTCCTTCGACCCGCGCATGCTGACCTCGATACTAGTCAAAGTTACCCCTCCCGAAGCCGCACTTACGTCCCAACTCACCATTTTCAGATATCTGTCTCACTCCAGGGCCATAGCGTGAAAGAGAAGCATGGCTCTCGATTCGGATTTTAGGGTAGCTGCATCGTCCGTGGCGGATGTTGCGACCATTGCTTCGTAGTTCCATACCTTTCGCCAAGCTGTGGGTAGTGCCGTCGGGATTCCACACCTCTGTGGAAATGTCCGAACAATATGCTGTGCTGTGCCCCATACTGGTTTGTCCTCATCTTGTGGGTAATATCCATATCCGATCTCAATCTGACTAGGTAGGTATTGCACACATGAGAA
The DNA here is from genome assembly GCA_032164295.1 of Inonotus obliquus. Lineage (NCBI taxonomy): Eukaryota > Fungi > Basidiomycota > Agaricomycetes > Hymenochaetales > Hymenochaetaceae > Inonotus > Inonotus obliquus. The sequence goes on along the minus strand of JAJHTX010000006.1, from coordinate 183,156 downwards.
ATGAAATACGTGAGGCGGGTGGTCGTTGTCTTGCACTGCTTCACATTTTAAAAGAAACCTCTGCCAAGGCAGGCCCAGAGTCTATGCATAGCGGTTCAGGTGTACGTGGTTTACCGGCTCGATTTTGTGGTCTGAAGACAAGCCACCTACAAATCCGCTTTCGGGTATCAGAGTGGCGCTATAAATATGGCTTGAGCAAACAGTACTCGATCAATTCCCTCTTCAGCACGATATCGCACTGGGGACATTAAACGCTGTCACCAAGCTAACAAAGTCGACCATTGCATTTACACCAAATCCAATCAACGAGCAACTGGCGAGCTAACTCGTTAACGATTACCGACACACTGTACTCCAAAGGAAATTGCTTGTCATGCAACAATCGTCGGACCAGATGGTACCCAAAATTGAGCGTGCTGAGGTACGCCTCATGGACTGTCTCGTTCCCTGCGGCTACTTCTTCAGCACCTATATGGGAGAGTACCTCGGAAAAGAACGCTGCGCAGTCAAGTTTGTCTGGATGATACTCACTCCAGAATTCCACGAGGTGAGATGGCCAATCACTTGTCCATGTTCGCTACGATTCTGAATCAGCAACTTCTTAGCGTTTTCTGAAAGGACTACACGTCTGGCGAAAATTATGTGAACTCGACAAAGGAGAATACATACTCCCTTTCTGGGGTGCCTGCCTCGCTTCATATTCGTACCCGTTCGTTTTATTTCTAGTCATATCGCTAGTTCGATTCTATGTCTCATAACTCACTTAGATATCTGGTCGGCCCATGGATGCATCATGGAGATGTGACTTCATACGTCAACAATAACCCGTGCGTAGACCGGAAGCGCATTATCAGGCGCATTGCGGAAGGCATAAGGCTATTGCACACTCATGAGCCTCCGATCGTACATGGCGATATTAGAGGATCAAATATTTACATTAACCAGGATGGAAACCCACTCCTGGACGTCCTCACCGACTCTGCGCTGAGAGAGGTGTGTCTGATTCGGTTTCTCATGGACAACACTAATAGTGCTTACTGGCTTGGTTGTAGATTGAGAAAGTGGTGAGCGTGGAGAACTTTCAGGCTAAGCGTATTGGCTTTGAGTGGTTTAAGATGTATCGGTGGTATTCACCGGAGTTATGCTCTTCATCTGCAGTGCCGAGTCCTGCCTCTGACATCTACTCGTATTCATTAGTAGTTCTCGAGGTCTGTCTTCATCTCTACCACCTTGTTTCGCAGGCGCCGACTAACCTCGTCTATCACCATCAGATTATGACAGGCCAACAACCCTACCCACATATAGATCTCGATATAAAAGTGCCCCTTGAAGTGAAGGAAGGTGTACGCCAGTGCAGGCCCGAGGGTCCCGAGTACGTCCAGCGCGGTCTGGATGACAAGTTGTGGAACCTGCTTACGCGTTGCTGGGCTCAGGACCCTGCGGATCGGCCCTCGATTCATGAGGTTATCGCCGAGTTGCCTTCTGATTAGACACCAGAGCGAAAACGCTGGTAATACTGTCATGGAGTCTGTTTCGGTTTGTAGAATCTTTTCCCCCTTTCCTTTATTGGCCGGTTGTTTCACTATCACATGTTCATCCTTCTATCTACTAGTTGCAAATGATACTATGTCTTTTCACATTCAAATTGATTGAAAATGTTATGCCAACAAAAGTTATGGTATATGGCTCTCAATAGAAAGACATTTACTTTTTCATGGCATCCATTGTATGTTCCAACTAGGCCCGTTCGACAACCTCAACAACCACAATCGTACATCCGCATTTGGGCAGTAACCGGACGAGACTTACTGTATCTGGAATATCCCATCCGTTGGCTAACAAAAGCTGAGTGTGGCTCCGAATGATCGAATCGCAGCCACGGCCAAATGAACGCGACCAGAGATGACGATAACAACCAATTGAGGCCCAGTGAGGTACCCTTGTCTCTTGAGTGGTCGGTGGTGTTGGTTCGACGATTCTGTCAATACGAGAGACAGAGTCCGAACGGTCAAGAATGCATGAATGAGTGAAAACGAAGTTTGGCTTTTGTCAGCCCTTCTCAATTGAGTAAACAAGACTCTCGCTCTTGCAGGATAAGGAGGAATGTATTTTATATGTTAGAAAAGACCCCAATATTATCGAACATCGAATAACGAGGAAAGTTCCTTGCAAGTCATCAAAAAGTCGTGACAAACTCATCGTCAGATAATGAATTCAAAGTTATGGTCAAACGATCGTCACTGTAAGAACTTTAACAATTCCGTCAATAGCGATATCTAAATGACGACAATCCGCGGATCATGCATGTGTGGTTCCGACGTAGGCCCGGGCGAGAGAGGGATGAGAACACTACGCAACGATCACAAAAAGAGATATCGCGCACCGTGGTTTACCCCTGTACTACCTGCTACTAGAAGGCCGGACACGTCCTCAGATATTGTTGAATAGGTAACTCCATTGGAGCGCGTCTGACCCTTTATAGCAAGAGCGACCATCTCGTTCCTATTTTATATATGCATGGCTTCAATAATCTCAATAAAGAGAAAAAGAAAATCTTACGCTACGTACCGACCGACGTTATAGCCATCAGGAGAAATAGTATGATTCTCAAGAGCACTTTCTTCATGTGAAACCCTGTATATATATCCGAGAACGGGAGAACGGTGGTGAGTCGGAAGAGGGATATTTCAAGAGACACAAACGTACGCCAAAAAGAGTGCACCGCTACTAGCAGCAGTCCCGTTCTGACGGAACATCCTTGGGATGCAGTTGTCATCTCAGAAACATTACCGGATACTTCAGTATTGGATTTACTTACCTAAAGTGATTCCCGCCTATCAAGCTCTGGAGGCAAGTGCCAAGCACCGGAATCCCATAATCTTCACGAAGGAGAATCGTCTGGTTCACCCAACCATTCCCATCACCGAGATTCGCGCTCTGTGGGGTCCCAATATGGATGTTGAAGCATTCTTCGTCACTAAATGAAAGAAAGGTGTATCAACAAAGAAGTGACACGTTGGAAGAGGAGGATCGGCGATTCAGGAAAGGAAAACATACGTACAAGCCAAGCGATTGTGCGTAGTTGACGAAACCCCTGTTGGTAAGGACGTCCGGTGAGCTCAACCCGGAAACGATAACCTAAAGCGGCGCAACACGTGCGAAGTCGATAGAATAGTAAGTTAGTAACAAAGCAACGTGTCTAACCCCTCCTGACATCCTCAATAGAAGAATGAGCGCAGTATACGCTATCGAAGGTGAAAGAGAATGCCCAACTTAAAGAAGAAGGAAGACGAACATTTAGCGGTTCACCAAATCCGTTGTTCGAATTCGTAAGCATTGAACCTCCACCTGCTGCAGGATCGTAATAAGCATCAGCGCGCCTTTGCAGATCGAACTCCCGTCGAATGGGCACATAAAGGGCACCAGAAAGTTGCACACCGATGGACATGAGCCCCATAAAGAACACTATCCAACTACGCAAAGGTGCCATGATGGGAATGGTAAGGAGGCAGCTACTGTCAGCTTAACAGATGGGCAGTAGTTGATACCCGGGGTAGCACGTCACGTAGAACAATGCATACGGGTGACCAGGAGGCTAGGGAACGTGCGAGGCCATATCCTCAGGCCATTTATTGCCTCACCATCCGAAAACGCCAGCTCATGTTTATCTTGGCAAGACGAAGAAAAGAGTTTAATGAGAGCCGCATCCGCACTGAACAACAAAGTTAGGTCAACGCCAAGAAAAAGAGAACGAAGGCAAAACATACTACAGGCTCCAGGACGTTATTGAGAATAATCTTCACCGCGTGGGTAACCAATAGACTTGACAATTCTATAATCTCCCTACCAATCTTAGAATTAGGAGCAGAGTTCATCTCGTCTTCGAAAGTTCTGATCACGAGAGGAGAAGGGATATAATTACTTCCACCTTGCCACGGTTACGCGCTGTCTTGGCAAGACACAGAGAGTTTCCAGCAGATATATGTTGAGGTTACAGATTAGGATGCGCCTCCCCTGATCAGAAGTGGAAAACACATGCATCTGTGGACAAATTCGAAACACTCGGAGGCTGTGCCTTGCCTTGGGTCAGAAAGGGTCGATATCCCGGTCTGAAAGGGTTCACTTGCAAGGATACCTAAAGCATTGAGCACGAGCACCGAGTGTTTAAAACGTATGTTCGAATCCATATTCTTCTTCCCCACTCCTCTCAAGTTACTCCTTTATGTTTCCTCCATGTTCTCTTCCCTATCGGTCTTACTCTGAGCCTGGAACCCGTTTCTTCAAGCACGCCTTGTATGCTGCAAATATCTTTCCTGTTCATGAAGTAGCTTGGCGAGCTTGAAGACCACCGGCTGAGTTATCGATTGTGAAGCAATGATAGTAGGATCAAATCTTCAGAGTCGTCCAATACTGATTTACCATATAGGATTGGCACTCCCACGCTCTGGCCCGACAGCGGCCCGTTTCGTTATCGACTTGATCGCGGATCCTAATGAATGGCCCTCCTTCCAGTATAACTACAAATGCATTCAAGCCATACGGCTATTGCTAGGCTTATGACTAGCACTATGGATAAGCGGCACATAAATGGCGTTTGAAATGTTGACCTGTCGGCTTGCTTCTGACTTCCCCTTCCCTTGTGATTCAGCCTCGTCACGAGCCCCTCTTTTACGCAGGGATCCTCTTCAACCCCGCCCTGTATCTCTCAGGTCAGATGGCAGTGGAGAGTATTTGCAAGTACCAGTCACGAATTAGAGCTCACTCAATCACTTGCAGATTCTTCGAGACGTGTTTATTGATCATTCGTACCCAATGGACAGAGAAAATCGTCGTAACAAGTCGTTATATTGCGGAAGAAAAGCGAAGCAATGAATAAATCTCAGCCCAAATAAATATCGCAAAGTCCCAAAATATGGATAATAACTTAGACAATCGTTACTGTCAAAAGCTTCGTTATCCCATCAAGCGCGATGTCTGCATTATGAAGAAAGAGATCCGGTTGAGAAATACGATAGCATGGCTAGGAGGGTCACGCCACTTACCGTGGTTAACACCAGCGGTGCCGACTGGAAGCAAATTCGTCAGATCTGCTGAGGTCGACGAGTACGTAACTCCGTTGAAACTAGTCTGACTAGAGATGGCTTTAGATACGAGCGCGTCGCTAAATCCGAATGATTAGATGGGATGCGGCAATACGCCTGAAGAAAACGCACCGTCCTTTGTCGTACCCATCAGGTGAGATAGTATGATGTTCAAAAACGTTCTCTTCTTGCGAAACACTAAACCATAATCTCAGAACACAAATAGTCAGGCGAAATATTGCGGCACGTACGCTAGAAATAGCGCCCCGCTATTCGCCGTCGGGCCATTCTGTCGGAACACTCTGTCGGCGTACAACAGTCATCAGTATCATTTGATCCCAGAAGAAATGAATACCAACCTGAGATGGTTCCCACCCGTAAGGCTCTCGAGACACGTTCCCAACTCACTGTTCCCAAAGTCCTCGCGCAGTTCTACCGTCTGATTCTTCCACCCATTGCCATCGCCAAGGTTAGCAGTCTGCGGATCACCGATGTGGAGGTTTAGGCATTCGTTTGAACTACATGACGAGCGAATCAGCGCAGAGTACGCGGCGTCAAGTCAGAATAGGAGATACGTACAAACCGAGCGAACGAGCGAAATTGAGGAAGCCGTTGTCTGTGAGAACATCTGCCGAACTCAAGCCGGATATGATCACCTGATAGTTGCAAGTGCGACATATTTATATAAATCCAGAGAAGGATGGAAGGAAGATGTGAGCAAAAGATAGGGAATTGTGTCGTCTTGTCCTCCATCTCAACTGCACTCAGAACCGGATGCGGAAACTTTACACTCGTATCGAAAGCAGACTTGCATGGAAGACAAAGACATCAGAGATCGAAAACGAAAGAACGCACGTTCATAGGTTCACCGAGTCCGTTGCCTGTGCTATCAAGAGATGACCCTCCCCCAGCAGCTGGGTCAAAGAACGCGACTGCACGCTTGCTAAGGTCGGGCTCCTCCTGAGGTTGGCGAACATGTAGTGCATGAGCAAAGCGGGATTGAAAGACAAGAACGCCAGCAAGGCTCGTCAAAACGATCACAGTAGTGAGCATTATTCAGTGAAGTTAAGGTGGTCAATGCTCTTGACTAGGCATGTAACTGGAAGCGATGAAGGGAACGACTGAGGGTGATAACGAAAGTTGGGAACGGCGAGATGCACTGCGTTAAACGGGGTTTGCGAACTCAGATGACGCTGGGATAACTTGGGCTCACGAAGTGATCCTTTTTATCGCTAGCCATATCCTTCTAATGGATCAGCCGTTGTTATTTATAGACGATCCGTTCACCAGGGAAGCAGCGGAGGTCACGCAGCCCAGTGCCGCCTCCACAGTTATTTCGGCAAGGTGAGGTGCTCCCTATGGCGTTGTTGCCATTTCCGGTCTGTTCGCCCTCATGAAATAGCTCCTGTCCAGAGCTTCGTTCAGTGGCCGGCTGACCTCAGAACCCAAAAGCTGCCACATCAACTAAGTAGCTCCAGTCAAAAGCCGCACAAGCACCGAATAGACACGCTCGTGGGGCATGGCACGTTTACCAGGATATGCGGCGGGGAAGACGAAAGAAGGCGGAAGGTTAGGATGTCCACATGCGGCGTGGGCAACTTCGAGTGATAGGGGAAGAGTGAAGAAAAGACATATGATCAACTTTATGGAACTGAGAAGAAAATCCGCATGGATGCGGGACCCGAAGGGGAGATCGAAAGTTCTTGTTTCAAGTCGCTTTGTTGCATTGGAAGATCGGTAAGACAAAACTAATATCCTGTTACGATGTCCCAAATGCTTCGGCTCCGCAAGGTCAAACGCCTGAAAAGCAACAGGGTTGCAACTAACTATCAGCCCGGCGGATACGTGAATTTGTCGTCACATGGTTGCAAGCGAACGTGCCTTTCCCATATTATACCATGATTGGATGACTTATGTATTTGCTTCATATCCGGTGTCCTTGCTACGATGATGCTCGACTGAGTTGAGAACGTGCGATGACTGAATTATATAGTTTGTTTTACAAGAATAGACTACACGCCTATCTATGACAAATAAGCCCATTGTGAAAATAGCACCGACAGAAGTACATACATTAATGTGGAATGTATGAAAGCAGAAAGCGGTTTGATCATTGGTGTCATTATGCGCTAATTTGCAGGACTGGTTCCTGAAAGAAGGGAAGCTGTGTGAACAGGAATCCGGCTAGACCGAGCGCTGCGCGAACCGTCAGTTCTCATGTGATAGAGAAAAATGTGAAATTTGAGATTCACCGTAGCCCGTCAACTTCTCAAAAGGTGTGTGGAAGTACACGCTGGTCGTCAAAATTGAGAACACCCACACCGCCATGAGAGTTGCTGTAGCGGTCAAGGCGACTGTGTGTGCAGTTGATCGACTCCGAACAGGTAGACCAAGCGACGGTTGAATCATGTCAGCCAAGAAGAGTAGACTCATTGTTAAGAGGAAGATATGTCCAGATACGTCATGGCCTCTCATTAAGCGCGGTTTTGTCTGCCAATCTCCAAATACTTCATTGTCAAAGGCAAGCGGTGGGATGAAAAAGAGCTCGGGATGCGTCGAAGGAGAAATAGCAGTCCGCGTATAGCAGAACTGTAACGGAACAGAGTGGACCTTTCCCGAGGGAAGTCGTACGACACATTCGCCCCCAGAAAACGATGTTAGCCGGTCCAGTAAGGAGGGTCCGAAGAACCATGCAGCGAAGACGAGCCATACGGTGGTAGCCGCGAGCCACTTCTTTAACCGCTCGCGTCCGGTCATGACGCGCCTTCGTGACCGGGAGTCGACGTTGGCGTATGGATATGTTAACCAAACAGCCAGGAAAGCGGCAGTCGTCCAACCCCAAGCACGCTTGATGAAAACGGTATTGAGTATATTGGTCTTGCGTGCGAAATATGACACATCGTATAACGGGTGCTTGACATGTCCCAGGGCGACCAGTGGGTCCGACGTGTCAAGGTAACTGTGCTTTGCTACAGAGTAGATCGTTCCAAAGAGTAGCGCGCTGCTGAGCACTACGAATGTTAGTCTTCGTACTTCCGCCATGCTCGCTCTCGCCTTCGCGCCGCGTACGTCGGCCTCCACCTTGTCGATGTCGTGGTAGTCGTGTAAATCGTGCCCTCAATGGCGCTCCAAAGTGCGTCACAAATCCCACGTGATGCATGATGACGTACTTTAGTTGGTGCCGATCAGTTTCCAAAACGAGCATCAAAAACCTTCCATAAACGGAGGAATGACTCCAGCATCCGACCAATTGTGGCACTCACTGCGTCTCCATACACCACAGCCTCCTCCTCTTTAACCCTTTAACAACCATCGTCTGAACAAAATCTTACCCGCAAAACCATAGTTTCGAACGCATATCATATCCGAGAAAGTTGTTTAAGAATTGTTTTAGTTGCTGGAGACGAAGTCGCGAAACTTCAGCGAGAAACGATCACGCGAGACGCGTTCAGATGTCTACCATAATGGACAACGTACAGTGAGTCATTCTAACATTGACTTCTATCGTGAGGGGGTAAGTCAGGACGTGCAAAAGCAAGCCGTGGGCTGGAAATCATGGTCTGGGGACTTGTTGAGTTTGCTCTGGCTTTCTGACAAGCCAGCGGCTTCCGGGGGCTCCATGCATGTATGCCTCATCTCACGTCCGATGTGTAGAGAGTACAAATCGTTCTCATGAACGGAGGGAATGTGGCCCATTGCACACTGTTGAAGTCAGCTTACGGGATGGATACCTGGCTCGTGCGCGGGATGCTCCTCTAGTCTGCCTACTGTTGCATAACACAAATGCTAGATTTAACATATTATATTATCTCAGAGACAGACCAAAGACGATATCGCCGACGACAACTCCAGCGCTTGCGGAGAACAACCCTCCCAGATTCTCCGACTCGCCTAATGCTCGCTCAAAGTCTATCACAACTGCGATTGGGCCTGACACTCACGGTGTATGCCCAGTATTTTATGTTGCGTAATTAATAGATGGCTGACGTTGTCGGCAGATGCTAAACCAACATCTCCCAGGGAATCAAGCTTTCCAGATCGGAGTACATGACGACAAGGGACAACGACGAACGATGGAAGACGCCTATTCATTTGTTGTGGATTTTGCTCGCATTCGTGGTCAAGGCTATTTCGCTGTCTTTGACGGACACGCCGGCAAGTATGCCGCAGAGTGGTGTGGACAGCATTTTCACGAAAACCTGCTTAACCAGCTGCGCACACATCCCAACCTTCCTATTCCTGATGTATTAAATTATACATTCCATGCCGTCGATTCGACGTTGTCTGCCATCGCAGCAGCTAACGACAAGATGCATTCTGGTTGCACGGCAGTCACAGCATTTCTCCGGATAGAGGACGTAAACGGCAATCAATCGTTCCTTGAAGGGCAGAATGTTGACGTGACCGCCCTGCCCGGGGGTGAACGTACGATAACTGCGTCACCCGTGCAGGAGCCAGTACCATACCCGACTCCTGAACCATCCCAGTCCGAGAGCCCCAGTGCATCCCCTGCACCAGATGGCACAAGCGGAGAGCGAAAGAAGAAGAGTGGACTTCGCAGTACTGGAAGCCAAGTGGTATCTGTGATTAGGTCACTAAGGGGTAGTTCCGGGGATGAGAAGCCTGGAGATGAGAAGTCCGGAGATGAGAAATCTGGCGAAATGAAGGTGGATTCTGAAGTATCATTAGGGAGCCAGTGGGCATTCACTCCACCAGCCGATGCCTCGCTGCGACGGGTCCTGTATACTGCGAACGTAGGTGATGCGCGTGCAGTCTTATGTCGGGGAGGCCGGGCTATTCGGTTAACATACGATCATAAAGGCAGCGATAAACAAGAGGCGAAACGTATTATGGATGCAGGCGGATTCGTCATGAGTGGTCGTGTGAACGGTGTCCTTGCAGTGACGCGTTCGCTTGGCGATTCGTCCATGAAAGATTTCGTGGTTGGCGCACCGTACACCACAGAAACTGAATTAGGGGATGATGATGAATTTCTTATTATTGCATGCGATGGGGTGGGTCTCATTGTGCTTTCTCGTCCAAGTTCGAACTAATCAGCTTGTTTGGTGATTTAGCTTTGGGATGTTGCTTCTGATCAGGAGGCCGTCACTATGGTCCGAGACATCTCAGATCCTAAGGCTGCAAGCCGCAAACTGGTTGAGCACGCATTGCAGGAGTCTACGGATAACATTACTGCTATCGTTGTGCGCTTCCAGTCCAAGCCTATACCATCTACTTACTAGTAGGAAGCGTTGCTGGTGAGATGTCCGATCCTCATTTTCTGCGGTTGTGATGTTTGTCTGTTCTTCACTGTCCGTTTTACTGTATATCCCACTTTCTGACCTGTTTTGTGCACGGAAATGTGCTGGATCCTCACTAGTAATGATCTGTCGATGTTGATGCTGACTTGTGTATATCAGCTTCGATTTATTGAAAGCACCTGGATATGTATTTCTACGTATGTCCACTTGATCAAGTCATGTAGTAACAGGATCTTATATAATCAGAAGTTAGGTAAATCACTGCGTTCAAGGACCTTCAATCGGGCTAAATCAGATGATGAGATACACATTAACAAGTCCCAAGATACAAATTAGCCTTCCTTGTATCTTGCTTTGTGAGGTCAAATCAGCAACCGTATACCGTCTGACAAGACCAAGTAAGGTCAAGTAACAAGAACAACCCACACCTTGAAGTTTCATCTGGCGTTCTTTTCAAACAGGCGAAATTACAGTAATTTATTTCCAGATCCTGAAAGTGTGCATTATATAATCTGAACGGATCCCGTAAGAAATCTCCGACACGCGGTGAGTGCTAATTAGCAGATGGCTGGCACTTTCGACCACGGTGCTCAGTGATGCGGAAATTACGATCTAGACACGCAATTCATCAGACGTGAAATTAAACCAATTCACTTTTGTATTTGCTCTACGAGAAAAAGCATCGATCTTTTCCATCATCTATCAGGGTTTTCGTAGAACACTGCGTGACTACCCAAGTCCTTTTCGATGGTGCAAACCTCCATATCTTGAACATCCCGGCCTATTCTCGGGTTGGGCGACTGTTTGCCTCGCGGGCATCGAATGAATTCCGTCATCCAGGTCTAGCCTTAGAGTATTCATTCTTGTATCACATTCATTCGAGCTTTGTATTAAAATGCTTGTATGAAAGTACGTGCATGGTTCCGATTGTGAGAGTGGAGTAGAAGTCGAAAGGCGTGGTCCTTCATACATGAGCGGGCGATAGGTAGAATTGAAGGGCTTAGAGTTTATACAGTTACTGCGTATCTTGGGGCCGATGGATGTGGCAGCAAAGCATACAAACGTTAGCACTCTTAGTCTTAGGATAGATGAGTTGAGTGTGCGTGAGTGTGTCACCCCATGGCTGGGAGCCGATCCTGCAACCCCTGTGATGCAAGAAAAGATTTGTGCCGGTTGAGAGCCAAAGAGCATTGTCATTTATCCGCGCAGAATTGGATTATTCTTGGACGCCTAAGAAAAGGCCGATATGCGAACTTCAAACGGCTTAAACTTTGCTCGTTTCGAGAACAATGCATACACACTGTCGTATCCCTGGATAGATAAGAAGACTGAGTGTGAGTGGTTGATTCCAGGTGTGCACAACTGCAACTGCGGCTCGTGCGTTTACGGAAGGAAGTTGAGAGCGAAGAAGCGCTGAGAAGAATAGGACCGGAGCTTGTCATTAAGGTATATCAAGGTGTACTGCAAAGTAAAGCACAAATACCGGAGATTCGTATCATCGTCCCAAAGTCGAAATCGGACCGTTTGCCCAATGACCAAACTGGGATTGTCTGACGTGGCCTGAGGATGAGTTGACGAAGATAGTAAGTTGTGAGGAAGATACGAGAGACGGATCATTGGCTGTACGTGGGAAGCCGAGACTGACTGGGAAGGTTGGTTCGCCACGGGTGAGGAAGATACTTTCTCCGAAGAGGGAAGTACCAGCGTATTGCGCTCCGGTACATATGATCGCTTTATTTGCCTGGCCAACACCATGAGCGAAATAATCATTCAGCGCAATTCTTCTGTAACTCTGTAACTAAATCTCTCACCTGTGCTCATCTGAGTACGATTGTTATTGGGTGACTGAGCAGAAACGGATCTAGCAAGCGTTTCTCATTCAGCGACACACCACATGATGCCGTAATGCCGTAGCTCCGACGATAGTCCCGTGAAAAATAGGCGGTGAGACCGTGTCCTCCGCAAACATCCACAGTTTGAGTCGATGTCGGTCCGCCATTGATAGTGCGGGCATGTTCCGTAGGCGGCGGCTTTCCGTCGTTTGCAGAGACAATCCGACAATTGGCGATAGGTTTGTCCTGAAGCTGTGCAACGGCGAAGAGTTTGTTACATAAGCTGGTGTCAGAGGGCAGGGTCTCCGAGTGTGATGATGACGATACATTCCTTTAGGCTTAAGGGGAGGATTATACCTCGGACTTGGCTGCTGAACTGTGTATGACTCCTCACAGTTTGCCTTTGCGGCTTTGCTCCCTTGTCGCTGTCGTCGTCGTCGTCGTCTTGTTGATTGAGGACGAATAAATTGCTTGATAGAGCGGACCGCGATTATTGCTCAGGCTGTGTGGACCTGTCGGGAGAGACCGGGTTGAGGGTGTCGACTTGTAGTAGACGGTGCTCCATATCGCTGGGCAGCTAACAGAGAAATAGTTTAGGTATCATGGGATGCAAACGCATATAAAGGGGACCTTCCACCGTTCATCCACATCGACATTCTTATCTTCTATCCACCACCATCTCTCTCAGCGGGTGAGTACAATTCTCTCCATATCACTATATGCGTCGGTCAGTGCTGTTTCGGCTTGTGCCTCGACGTGATTGGTCTGCTTACCTAATCGCGTTTCAAATGGATGGCCAGCGGAAGACCGAGAGATTACAGGCTGATTTTATTTTATATACCATCCGTCCTTCTGACCACTCCATTTTCTATCTCTTCTCTCCTCTCCACTTTCCGTCCTTTCATCCCCGCCCCGCGCCGAGCATAGAGCTCAGCGCTATTTAATCTTTTCACCACGACGTCCAGTACCAGTCCCCGTACTGACCCTCCTGCCCTTGCTCTACAGCTCCACCGCTCTCATCTCCGTCTACTTGCGCTAAATAACGCAGCTCAAAAGCACAACATTTTTGCTCCTCCATCCTCTCCTCCTGATACACATACTCCAAAACCTATATCGACAATGGCCACCAGCAACAGATTGCGCCAGCTTGGCACCCCTTACGTGACTCCTCACATCCTCCACAAGAGCTATGCTCAGGAGGCTAATGCTGATGATGCTACGACGACTCGTGAGTTCATCTTCTCCTCCTTCTATTCGGCTTTGCCACTCCTCTCCAAACATCATTTCATTTTTCGGGGCGCCTTGGAGCGCTGCGAACCTATGACCTGTGTCACCCGACGTACTCGTGACCCTGTTTGCTATGTGGTCCACTGTACTGGTTTGATTTGGTCTTGACCTTGCATCATGGGTCTCAGACTCAAAAAATCATGCGCAGTTCACCGCGTACGCGGATTGCTTTAATTGCGGGCTGTATGCGGCCGTTCTCCATCGTCCAGTCGAGTGAATTTCACAATGCTCTTATGCACGTGATGCCTAGAATCACTTCTATGCATTTCCTTTTATGGTTACCAGATGCAGAGAGATATGGTACTGACACCCGACAGTTATTGGCAGACAAATCGACTACTTCTCGCAGGCGGGCTTTGACATGTCAAAGCTTACGCTGAAGCGTAACGCCTCGCCTGCGCAACTATATGAGGATGCGATCCGGAATGAGGGCGCTGTGATCTCGTCTTCCGGCGCGCTGATCAACTTCTCTGGCAAGAAGACTGGTCGTAGCCCCAAGGACAAGCGTATTGTTTTCGAAGAGACTAGCAAGGACAACATTTGGTGGGGAAGTGTGAATATCAAGATGGACGAACGTACGTGGATTTATGGAGTATTCTGGTATTTACTAACATTTCAATAGACACCTTTGAGATCAATCGTGAGCGTGCCATCGATTTCCTGAACACTCGGGACCTTGTCTACGTCTTCGACGGCTACGCTGGATGGGATCCGCGTTACCGCATCAAGGTCCGCATTGTATGCGCTCGTGCCTACCACGCTCTTTTCATGGTATGTTTTTTTAATCATACGCAAAGCGCGCATCTGACGGAAGCTTTAGCATAACATGCTCATCAGGCCAACCGAGGAGGAGCTCGCAGAATTTGGCGAGCCCGACTTCACCATCTATAATGCTGGTCAGTTCCCCGCCAACCGCTTTACCAAAGGCATGTCGTCATCCACCTCCGTCGAAATCAACTTCAAGCGTATGGAAATGGTCATCCTCGGTACTGAATATGCCGGTGAAATGAAGAAGGGTATCTTCTCTGTCATGCACTACCTCCAGCCCGTAAAATTCGGGCAGCTTTCGTTGCATTCTTCTGCGAACGTCGGCATTGAGAACGGTGACGTAACACTCTTCTTCGGTCTTAGCGGCACTGGCAAGACGACTCTCAGCGCTGACCCGCGCCGACAACTGATTGGCGATGACGAGCACGTTTGGAGTGACAAGGGTGTCTTCAACATCGAGGGTGGATGCTATGCCAAGTGTATCGGTCTTTCAGCGGAAAAGGAGCCTGAAATCTTCAGTGCGATCCGCTTCGGTTCTATCCTCGAGAATGTCGTCTATGACCCGATTACACGCAAGCCTGACTACGATGATGTCTCGATCACGGAGAACACGCGCTGCGCGTACCCCATCGACTACATTCCGAACGCACGCGTTCCTTCCATCGTTGACCGCCAGCCGTCCAACATCATCATGCTCACTTGTGATGCCTTCGGTGTCCTGCCACCTGTCTCACGCCTTTCTCCTGCTCAAGCAAGCTACCACTTCCTTGCCGGATACACGAGCAAGACACCCGGAACTGAGGATGGTGTTCTCGAGCCAATTCCGACGTTCTCGACTTGCTACTCTGCGCCGTTCCTCGTGCTGCACCCGAACAAGTATGCGACCATGCTTGCAGAGCGCATGGCGCAGCACAACGTGAACTGCTGGCTCATCAACACTGGCTGGACAGGTGGTCGCTTCGCATCACCAACTGGCCGCCGTTGCCCGCTGAAGTTCACGCGCGCAATCGTCGACGCTGTGCACAATGGTTCGCTCGCTCAGGCAGAGTTCGAGAGGTTCGGTGTGTTCAACTTGGATATCCCTACTTCTGTCCCTGGCGTCCCGAGGGAACTGTTGAACCCGATTCATGCATGGCCAGATAGGGATGCCTTCGACCGCGAAGTGCGCAAACTCGCTGGCATGTTCATCAAAGCATTTGCCGTCTATGAGAATGATGTCCATATTAGCGTCCGCGCTGCGGGACCTCTGCTGTAAACACAGCATAGTATGCCATGGATTATTCTTAACTTCGCTCTTCGGCTGGGGAGACGTCTGACAATCCAAACATATAGAAACTCGGACGCTTCCTTCCCCTTTTCTCTCTTTTCGACGAAACCAATTCACGTTGTTAGAAGCGCACGCGCGCATGCACGCATCGCATCGTTCTTCCTCAGTTGCCTCTTTGCCTGCCTCCTTTGATGGGATGGGCTTTGTACATTATTCTCTGTATGATGGAGGAGGAGCAATTGGGACAATTTGCTTTTCCAAACGCATGCTCGCGCTCGTGTTGAGTAAGTGGCGGCTTTTGAGGAAAAGAAGTAGTCCAAACAAGTACTGTCTTTTATATGTAATATGCAGTTGTTCAATTATAGTCATGGTGATAAACCTTGTGTTGTATTTTTCTGCGCGTTGGATGCTGGAAGCTGTTTGAAGATAAGGAAAATGTACGTTATAATGTTGAAGGTATTTAAAGGTTTATCTTGCTCTTCTTGCTCTCGGAATTCTGTCTGCACCCGCATTTACAGCTACCGCACCTATGCATAGACTTGCTGAACGGGAAAGCTTCGTTCGGTCCGTCACCCCATCCTATGTGCCAGCTACAGCTACAACTACTAATCGACCCTGGCCCTGAACTATTCTTTTCTTAACTTACATCTGTCCACACGTATAGCCCCGCGTCCCATCCCCGTCCCATTAATAGCATGCGCAGTACCTCCCTCGACTACTCATAGGCCATTATACATACATACATACGGTCGCTAAGAATGTGAATATTGAATATGTGGGATCCGTACTTATCTCCTTCGCCTTCGGGACCAACAACTTATGAACTTGAAGTCTACCTCCTTGCTGGTGATTAATCTATGTAGGTGTTGACATTGACGTAGATGGCCCATGGCCATGGGATGGTTGGGGTCCTGACTCTATATAATCATATCTTTGCTATCTTTATCTTGAGTGCATCGAGATTGATTCGGTCGAAGGAGGCTCCATGTGTATGTGGAATCGTGGATATGGGTAGAGAATAAACTTGGAGTCGCGGCACTGGTGTCAACTTTTCGGGATTGTCAATATACACATATCGTTAACTTTTCCCACCCTTCAAAGTGAATAATAATAATCACATCGGCGATTCGGCTTTCTGAACCAAGAAATGAGTATAATGAATCAATATGGCTACGAAACAAATGTGGGATAGGTCCATGACGGAGATAGGATATGGATACTCGATAACAGTCTACTGATAAAACGAATGCTTTACGTATTGTACATAGTTGGAGACACGAGACACGAGGCCCGCAGGCCGCAGCCCGCAGGCATGATAGTCACCATCATGAACTTGAATCTCACACCATGGAACCGACTTTGTCGTCCTGGTGGAAATCTGACTCGAATCTGACACTGTCACACTGGGAAAATATTAGATAGACTCGGACGTTATTTGCAAGTCGGGGATTAGCATTTTATATAAACACGATTCATACCTTCCTCGTTGAAGAGTCCGAACTGACTTCTATATCAACTCTGCATTCGATTGCACCCGAGAGATGATCCTATTGTGTTCAACATTGTTATTATTCGGATGCTATGATAGATGAGTGAGACATACCCTATGCGAATTGGAGGTCACAGTAGGGGGTAAAACAGGAGCGGCGCGTGTCCGGCTTTCTGCACCCGTCGTATCTGTTACTATATCATCCAAATGGATACTCATTCCTGCTGTGGCACCATTCAATCGCCTAAGGAGACCGGATCGTGCATTGAGTGATGCAAGCATGCAATTATAATACACTGGAGCAAAAGCATGAGCTCGTCAGTTTACTCCGACAGTTTCTCAACGGACGACATGAAGCTCACTTTTCGCCAGGCAGTAGTCTAGCGTTATATAGACCAATGTATCCGGACGAGCCAGAGCGAAAACGAATGCAACGATCATCATGATACCCACTATCAAGCCTGTTCCAATTGCGAACGCAACCAGACGCTTGATAATGTTCTCCGTTTTCTTGAATGAGGAACGTCGCCTCCGTAGTAAATAGATAAGCACGAGAGCGATCGCAGTGTCCGTTACGAATATGATCACGTTCATCGCACTCTCGTAGGCGATGAGAGATTTCGATTCATCAAGAGTTTCCACGGACCCCAATTTCACGATGTAAATAACACCAACTGTAAACTGGGACAGCACGGAGAGGGCAAGAACGCCAGCCAGGATGTAATTTTGGTTGCTCACTGCGTGAAGATACAGTTAAGGTAAAGTTCGAGCGAGATTAAAATGGAAACATTACGAACAGTTCCAGGCACGTACTACAAAAAATAACTGCACCATCGCACATATAACAGGCGAAAATGGTGCAGAGTGGTAGATGTCTCTGTTGGAGCAGGGCGGTCATCATTTTGATGTTTAGACTGATGAATTTGTGCTCACTTGGGCAGATTGTTCAAGAAATCAGTGTTCCCGAATTCTTTAACGAAATAGACGTATAAGAATTTGAACGCCAATACGAGATAAACAGTATTGAGTATCCATAGAAGCACGACAAAACTCTTGAGCCAGAGTTTGTCCGTGTTGTAGTATTTCTGTCACATCCTTCTTGAAGGAAGGCTCATTCGACTTGATATGCTAGGTCTCACCTCGATGTAGAACCATAACTGAATACAGCTGACTGCCCACAGACTAGAATTGCATTTAGCATCTGTAAAGACAGTGACGAAGGTTTCAGAGCCTACGCTGTATTAAAGCTGCATTGCGTTGGTCAAAATAACCGGTGGTCATGACAATACCAGAAGAACGCACATTACGATGAGAAACAAGCATCCATACTGACAAAATATCAGCCCAATAAACAGACTGTATGGAATCCAAGGACTTACAGTGTCGTCCAATTGGGACATGTCGGCCGGGAGGGGAGTTGAAGCGACCACGCGCAGAACCGAGGTAAAAGGGAAGGTTGTATCACTTCGCCTATGCTTCAAACTGACCCAATACTGCACCCACACACTTATACTTATACGTCAGACCTCGTGATTCTCGGGGGTTGCAAATTTCATCAGCACGATGATGACGGAAGTTTCAAATGGAAAGGAACCAACCCACTTGATGGAAACATGTACCCATCCGGAAATGACGGAAGGTGGAAATATAAAAGAAAGGAACTGTTGCTATCTTTACACTAGTCGGTATTCTATCAGGCTGCCTTGGTCACCACCGAAGCACGTCCCCATTAGTCCGAGTCGGCAGCCTAAACTTCAGACATGGGGCACGACCAGGTTTACATACATATCTGTTTTGGAACAACAGGAAGACAGACAAACGGAGAACAGATTCCACACTCATGGGATAATGGGTCGAGAATCCTGCGGGTAAAAGGGCGATACATACGAGTCAGTGGGCACAGCTCGACTTGGTGCATGCTCTTCAAGCGATGTTGTGAGATCAGAGCAGCGATAGCATATATGAGTATGATGGATGCTCATGCCAATAGGGAGCCTAAGCTATGTCTATTCCTGACGGAGGAATCCTACTGGGTGACCATACGGATGGGAAGCCAGCGGCAAGGCTTCTCATCAGAGCTGCTCCAACCATAAGATTCAACTTCAGATCTGGAAAGGGTGTTGGGGATCAGCCACTGAGTTGACCGTCCTCACAAGGTCCTCACATTAACTCACAGTATTCTTAAGCGTCTTCATTAGAGTCCAGTAGATAACCTCAACACGTAGCAGGTCACCTTTGTGGGGAGGGACATGTTGGAACATGCCACGGATTCGACGGCGTGCACTAATTAGAGTTTCGGGAAGAGACTACATATCATCAAATTCTGTGGGGTTCTCAGTTTCAGACAACATGCAAGAGGCGGAAGAACTCACTCTTACCAGGAATCCGTCAGTTCACACATTACGCGTAAGCAGAGGACAACGCAAGGAGCTTATGTTCCCGACTGTGTTGCCCTCGGTCCTTTACGACATCATCGTCACTGATACTACTCTGTGATTGGTGCTGGTAATGATACATTACAACCCGTCTTGGTGCTCCTCATCACAGCACATCCGAACAGGAGATCAGATCTTGCAGAGTGCTTTGCTGAACATTGAGTACCTGATGAGGAGAATGATAGTTCGCGCGTAAAAGATGCGCAGTCGATGGTTCGTGATGTTCTCGATGAAGAAGGCGTAGCACGGACTCAGGAGTTGATGATTGGAAAACGATGGAGTTTAAGCACAGAACATCTCATGGCTTTCTTGCGCTCTTCGTGCCTTTTGCGGTCTTGATAAATCATCATGCCCCTTCTTGTGGTGGGTGGTTAAAAGCAAGAGCCAACGTCGCGTCGCAAAACAACTCGGAGACGTGATCCGCTCTTACATAATATCACAAAAAATACCACATTCCTTACGGACCTTTGGAAATGACCCAGAAAATTTCACCTAATCAATTTGCAATCAGATCATCTATTCAAGGAGAACATCATATGTTATACAAGGCTAGCCATACAGAATAAACCGAGATAGAAAAGTAATCAATGGTCTTCATACATCCATTCTGGCATTATGTCCTCGTGGTAACGGAGAACTCGTCTTCATTCATACAACAGAATCGACTTCAACTTTGTCGGTCGTCTCTTGGAAAACTGACGTGGAACCATCTCTGTCATGCTAGGGAAAGGCAGGAAGATTATCAGCTATCGGCTCAGTCTTAAACATGCAAACAAAAGTTAGTTCATCCCACCTGCTTCGTGTCAGATTCAGAGTTTATGTCTATGTCAACTCTGCACTCAATGCCCCCTGTATTGTAGTCCTGAAAGTCGAATTTCATCAGCAACGAAAGAAATGCGGTCACACGTGAAGCATACCCTTCGCGACTGGGAGGCTGCAACGGAGGCTAAGGGAGTGACGCGTGTCCGAGCATTTGCAACGGTGCTTGCAGAAGAAAGATCATCGAGGTGGTTGAGTTGGAAACTTATCCCTGCTGCTGTGCTGCGTGTGCCCTCGCGAAGTGCAGAACGTGCATTCAAAGAGGCAAGCATGCAGTTGTAATACACTGGTAAGATTAAAGCGAGTTAGCATACGGCTCGCATTGCTCTTCCTGAAGGGAGTTAACCCACATTTTGCAGTGCAGAAGTCGATCAATATGTAAGCCATAGATTGGGGGCGGACCTCGGACAAAATGAATGCCAGAATGACCGCGAGACCCACGACAAAGCCGGTTCCGATTGTAAACGCGACGAGCCGCTTAATGAGTCCCTCCGTCCTCTTGAAACCCGACCGTCGGCTCCACAGAAGATACATCAGCACGAGCGCAATCGTGGTATCAGCTATGAACGTGATAATATTCATAGCACGCTCATACTCCACGATTGCCACAAGTTGCTCCAGATGTTCGAACTTCCTCGTCTTTGCGATGTAGATTACGGTGACGAGGAACTGGGCCAGTACAAGAAAGGCAAGACCACCAGTTAAGAAGTAGTTACTGTTGCTCACTTGGGTGACGTAGGAATAAGTTAGGAGATTAACGCATGATAGGGATAAATGCTCACGGTTCCATGCGCGCATCACAAATAGCGACTGTACCATAGATGCGATTATTGGCGAAAACGCTGCAGATTTGTAGATGTCCCTATAAAACGTTAGGCCATTGGCTTGACGCTCCGGTCCTGAAACATTGAATCTTACACTGGCAGATTATCCAAGAAGTCTTTATTCCCGAACTCCGTAACGAAGTAGGTGTACATGAACTTTAGGACCATGATGAGATATACTGTATCAAGTATCCATAGAAGCACGACGTAGATTTTGAGCCAGAGTTTGTCCGTGCGGAAGTATTTCTGTTATATCTTGTTTTAATGGAGAGTCGTTGCATTTGATTTGCCAACTCGCACCTCAACGTAGAACCATAGTTGCAAGCAGCTGATTGCCCACAGACTACGACTACAGTGAATACTATTGCCAAGCGCGAAATCGATTTTTCGATGCTTACGCCGAGGAAAAGCTAATTGCCGAAAAAGTCAGTTACATGCGCAGAGTGACCGTTACTAAAGCACGTACATCACAGTCAAAAACAGGCATCCATACTGAGCGGAATATTAGCTTGCCAAGTATCAACTCAAAAGTAAAGGAAGCAAATGACTCACAGTATCGTCCAATTCACCCATGAGAGTTCAGCGTGGTGGTTGTCGGAGTTGGGATGTGGAAGAAGCGAGACAAGGGAGAGGCTGGAAGGAAGTGGGGGATATGATATATACGTATACCACGGAGAACTCGAATGCAATTCGGTCGGAATGACAAGAATAACCGTCTCCCACATATGTAGCTTCGGCTGCTATGCCCTTCCGACAAGTCCGTGGTCGTCAGAAGTGAGAAATCAGTTTCAGATCAATCGAAGGCTTACTAGAGCAAAATGGATGATCACGGGAGCCAACCAAATGATTCGTCTCGTGAAGCCTGCAGCAGTTTGCAAAATTTATCCCATGAGGCGCACAGGCTTCAATATACGATCGGACTATGACTATCCGCTGCCGTCAGATTCCCGAATCATAGACCGAGTATTCTCTCCACCCTTTTTCTCGCTTGCTATATCCTTAGTTCGGTTTCCGAAGATCTCTGCCTTGCCTTCTCGTTATATAAACGTGTCTGAGTCTAATAATACCTTAGCGCCGAGTCGGAAATGGTTGATTCTGTTGAAATTCCGGAACCAAACGACATAGAAGAAGCATCCAATGACCAGACTGTAGTTTCTAGGTCCATTTCGACACGAAAATCGCATTGGTGAAGGTGTATCGTGTCGACTGACGCTCATGTACATGCGTTTCAGAAAGCCAAGCCCAATTCTGCAATTGGACTAAGCGCAGCTCTAAGCTCCAGGTGGCGTAGACAGTGGCCATCACTAGAAATCGAACACACCGATGCGTTCGGGGCTCCTTTCGCTAGGTCTTTTCATAATTATTCTTGGTACTGTTTAGTACGAAATGAAAGAGATGGTACCAGTCAAAGTCTCCACTCTTCTGATCACGCCTCTTGGCTACTCGGATCTATATCAGTATGTATCTACTATATATGCTGATCCGTTACGGAGTTCTTGAACGAGAAGAATCAGTAAAGACAATTCTTCAGTTTGAGTTTACCAACTCACGAATCACGATCATGCTGTCTTCCCAAGACTACCACTCTCCCGGGATGATTATCCAGCTTCCAAGGCGGCAGTCGAGTGAGCTGAGCGTTTCATCATGTGAATGGGCGACGCACCAGTCCACAGGTAGTCGTGTTGGTTGACGCTCTTCTGGTATGACCATGCAAAAAACTTTGGGCGCAGGATGAATTAGGTAATGCTGTGATTACGCAGTCTTGGTCATGGGTTTTCCTTCCTTGTTCAAATCTTCAAACTGGCAGTCATTGTCAACGCCCAGTTCTCGATCTATGCCATGGCAGTCGAATTTTCGCAAGAGACGAAGCCGGCAACTGTGAATATCGCCCGGAATGCGCTTGAACACAGAAAGGGGACACTCTCATTTCTGTAAGCGGCAGCCAATCAGAGGATGACAATTATGGCTTATCTGTTGCCTTGATATCCTATCCTGCTTTGGCACAGCCTAAGGGAGACCACTCGCGCCCTTCTCTGAATTATCATGGGCAACTCTCAGTCGCAAGTAAGCAGCGAGGACGCAGCACGGTGCAAGTCCATCTCCGAGAAGCAGTTCATTGCACACAGTGCTGTCGAACCAGTGTTGGCACATCCCATATCGCAAGATGGGTCCATCTCTCTGAAGAATGTTCAAGTATGGGAGAGTGAGGCGGCGAACGACCTCAAAGTCCAGCTTGCGCGCACCATTCTAGTCGATACGGACTTCAAGACAGCGCTCATCTCACGGAATGCATACGTAACGGACGCGCACATTTTCAACCTACAGCTTAAGTTCAAGGCGGGGCCCATCACCGATCAGAAATCGAGCGGACGATGCTGGCTATTCGCGACGACTAATGTACTACGCCATTCCATAATGCAGAAACTCGGCTTGAAGGAGTTCCAGCTCTCTCAGGTGAGCACTATCGTCTGAACGAAATAGAAAGGGGTACTGATGCGATGTGTTTAGTCTTACCTTTTCTTCTGGGATAAGCTGAACAAGTGCAACTGGTACCTTGAGCAATCTATCCAGATTGCGGATCTTCCACTGGATGATCGAGTCGTCAATTTTCTGTCTGACGACCTTATCTCGGATGGCGGACAATGGGACATGGCCGTTAACTTACTGGAGGCAAGTGCAATGCATTTCGAGGAATGCCAGGAGGCGCACTGATCTACCCTCAGACGTACGGTGTCGTCCCACAAGCGATATACCCCGAGTCGCACTCTTCTTCTGCTTCCAGTAACATGAACAAGCTTCTCAAGCTCAAGTTACGAGAACACGCTTTGGTGTTACGGCGATTGAGTGCCTCGCTGCGGACGTCTGTTGGTGAGGAGGTTCTGGTGAAAATAGTCAGGGCGAAGAAGGAAGAACTCATGAAGGAGATTTGGAATATAATGACTGGAACGTTGGGCGTCCCTCCTCTACCCGACGCACGTTTCACGTGGGACTACTACGACAAGGATGGGAAACCGAAAGCATGGACAGGCACTCCTCTTGAATTCTACAAGGCTTTCAGTTCAAAGCAGTACCCGGTATGTTATCACCGATGATATTCTCGCCAACTCTTCTCACTGGTCTGTTCAGCCAACGGAATGCTTCTCGATCATCAATGACCCTCGTAACGAATATAGAAAACTGTACACGGTCGATAGGCTGGGTAACATCGTGGGCGGCCGTGAAGTTCTATGTGAGCGCTATCCCTCCGTTCTATTATTATAACGACAATAACTGTTTCCGATAGACGTGAACACCGAGATCAGTGATCTTAAAGCGACGGTCGTAAAGATGCTCAAGGCCGGGCAGCCCGTGTTCTTTGGATGCGATGTCAACCAATTCTCCGACAGTCGTCTCGGCATCATGGACACCGCGTTGCACACTCCAGGCCTCGAAAATGCATTCAACATCACTCTTGGTATGACCAAAGCGGAACGACTACAGACGAATGAATCGGCAATGACACATGCCATGGTCATCACGGGAGCGCATATCGATCCTGTGACTGGCGACGCAACGCGTTATCGTGTAGAGAACTCTTGGGGGTCTGACAGAGGCGATAAGGGGTACTTCGTGATGTCGGATAAGTGGTTTGATGAGTTCGTTTATCAAGTGGTCGTCCCGAAGGCACTTGCGCCTAGGGAACTTGTAAGAGTTTACGAGTCCGAGGAGAAGGTGGTGTTACCACCGTGGGATCCTATGGTGAGATTTATTCAACATTGTCTCGCTTTGATTTGTCTGGATCCTAATGCTCTTCCAGGGGTCTCTGGCGTAATTTCAAATTCGCCCTATTCATCACTATTCATTAGTATCTTCGTAATTTAGTCGGTTCCCCTCGTACGGTGACCCAAATGTGCTGGTTGTCGTTCTTTTGGAGTAGACTGTACCATCTATCGCACTTGAGATGCTATCATCTTTGGTTGTACATTATACCCATCTTCTTTCTCGTCGGCAATTATTACCTCCCACAATTTTCATTTCGTGAGAGTGACAAAACTCGGATATCACGATTTCGCGACGTCACTGGATCTTGTCCATACGTTCTCGTCTACCCGATGGCTGTAAATCAGGGAACATTCAAGCGACCCTGCTCTGAAATCACCAACGGTAAGATCTAACTTGACGGACGGAAATCAAATAACATTCACGGATTATGTAATACACTTTCAAACAAACAACAAACACGAAAATTGCCAAGTCCGATAATACCCAGTCTATAAATAACTGGACCTCCAAAAGAGAGTACACTGAGAAGGGATCATATGCCATACAAACATAAACAAGGCCATGTGAAGGCGGCCGTGGGCCGAGACATCCATTTACACAGCTGAAGAGTTGTCTATGCCCCTTGCTTTTTGCAGGTCGCCCGTAGATGTCTCGTGGTTGAGCTATTAGAGAAAGCTTTGAGTCTGGGAATATGATAATATTAATAGGGACACGTACGTCTCTGTAACTTCCCCCTGAGTTGACGTCGATGTCTACTCTACATTCGATGGGCTTGGGTTTATACGTCTGATATCCATTCATTGAATCATTCGGAATGAGTGAAAGGGGATATCGAGCACTGAGGAATGGAAGACGTACTCTGTATGAGTTGCTTGAAAGCGTGGCGGATCCGGCTGAACCATCAGACCGGTAATTCGTCGATGATGCGAGGTCGTCCAAATGGATGCTCAAACCCCCCGCTGTGCTGTTCATATTTCCGCGAAGGGCGGATCGGGCATTCAGCGAGGCCAGCATACAGTTGTAGTATACTGTCATTTACAATATGTCATTGTCAACTTCGGCTTCGGCTGGGATAGGAGATGAGTAACTCACGTTTGGCCATGCAGAAATTGATAAGAAGGTAGATGAACGTTTGCGGGGCGACTTGTGCAGAGACAAACGCAATAATCGCACAAATCCCAGTGATCAACCCCGTACCGATCGAGAACATGACGAGTTTCTTGATCAGGCTTTCAGTCTTTTTGAATCCGGAGCGCCGTTTCCAGAGAAGCCAGATTAGGGCGACGGCGATGACGGTGTCGGTGAAGAGGACGATGATGTTCATGGCGCGCTCGTAGTCGACGACTGTTAGGAGTTGGTCGAGGTGTTCAAAGTCGCGTAGCTTGTGGAGGAAGACGACTGTGACGATTAGTTGGGCGAGTACTGTGAAGGCGAGGAACCCAGTTAGGTAGTAATTGCCGTTACTCACTGTAAATAGTTCGTCAGACGACTTGGAACTTAAGAAACTGGATCATTAAGAACAGCTTACAGTTCCATGCGCGCATAACGAACATGGCCTGCACCATAGCAGCAATCGCAGGTGAGAAAGGAGCAGAGTCATAAATGTCCCTATATTGTTTCCCGACGAGAATCCGATAGTCAGCTAACGAGCTCTTGCTGTTAAGAATAGAGCAAAACCCACTTGGGAAGGTTATCCAAGTACGCAGTGTTCCCAAACTCTCTGATAAAGTATATATAGAGGAATTTTAAGACGAGTATAAGGTATATGGTGCTTAGAACCCATAGTAGAATGGTGTATAATTTGAGCCATAATTTGTCTGTATCCAGGTATTTCTAACAGGCGTTTCAGCCATATTCCACCTCAGAATATGCAAAGGGTCATACCTCTATATAGAACCATAGCTGGAGGCAACTGACAGCCCATAATCTGGAATCGAATGAGTGCGAGAACTCTAGGTAACGGTCAAACATCAGGACTCACGCAGTGGAGAAACTGTGCAAACATGTTAGATTGTTTATTAGAACAACGGAAAGGCAAAGACGTACATCGAGACGAGGAACAAGCACCCATACTAAATAACGATTAGTATGGCTCCATGCTGAGGTGCAGAGCGGCCACACGTACAGTACCGTCAAGGTCCAATGGTGGAGGAGTGGGATCAGACATACTAATACTAAGAGGGACGGCGCCAAGCGGGGTGCAGGGTTGAATTTCCGGATTATCCTTTGACTGGCCTTTTATACTAATACAATGCACAATCAATCCTACCCGTGTTGATGGTGGTTTGGACAAGTCAGATGGGTATGTCAGAGTCTTCCCACATCATAGCCGCCCGCGGGAACCTTAATCATCAGATCAATCGGAAACCGGACACCATCCCAAAGTCTTATTTCCGACCATCACGTACAGAAGCCATGCAGAAATCTCGCTGCTATCAAGCGATCGCTCCCTGTTTCGGCCACGTTAGGTTTTCCGACTATGTACTAATGCCGCATTACAGGATATGCAGTGCGTTTCTGTTGGTGACCGCGTGGAATAGAAACCACATCCCAGTGGAAGTCCCTGAAATTCCTGTTTTCTGGGAAATCGACATCATACATTCAATTCAGCCACTGTTTCAGACCCCTTTAGATCAACGAGACGTAGCACACATATGGAGTGAATTGAAATACAGCTCTAGGCATCAGGCTGAGAGAACTACATACCGTCTTTCTCTTTTGACAGTCGGCACTTGAGCGTGGGTTGCGTCTTGGTGTCTTGGCGTGCTTTGCAGACCCAGCAGAGACGGAAGTTCTAAGAGCGCATATGGTTATTTGATCACCGAGTGTACTTGAGTGTGGGAAGATAGTGGCGTGACAGAAGAGTATCAGAATACAATAACACGAGACAAATGCCATTTGAAGACTTACCGGATAGTTGCTCTGTACACGACGCACATCAAAACCGTAAGGAACTGCTCCGTGGGTTCAAGTCATAGATTTCAGTCCCCTAGATACTTTGAGGTAACATATTGGCCGACACCACTAAAGAGTGTAATGGGCTGGCTATGAGTCCGGAACACTGTTATTCTGACCACCATTAGAATAGAGAGTGGCACATAAACAGGCACTTACTGAGTCCGTGATGACGCAGGAAAACAGATTCTTTCTGGAAGATGTCCACTGGCATGTAGTAGTTTGACCCACGCCGACAAACGTAACGTCAAGGAATATCAGATGGCGCTGTGACCGTCGCGGAACCCTACGAGGATAATAACCATAACTAAATTTCAGAGATGAGATGCATAGTATCGACATCGGTGGCTAAACTTAAAGTTTTGTTTGCACTAGCCGTGGGAATCCGATTCTTTTAGTTGATTCGCGCCAAGCGCCCACTCTTGAGCATTTCCACCCATCATGCATGGAGCTGTTCAATCACCACGTCGCGTACTGTCCAAGCTTACAAGAGATCAGTCTCTACGTACATTTCTGTCAGCTCTCGCCATAGTTGTATCAGCTAGGGCGATTCCGACTCTTCTCACCACACAAACACGGTAAGAAGTATGTTGGGATCGATAATGATCATTGATATTGATGATTGATGATCATTCTTTTTGCGTGTAGAAGAAGAAGAAAACCGATTGTCGACGGAACCTCTATCAGGATAGCACTTTTTCCAACGGTGTTGCCACGCGTGTATCGGTATTTACACCATCAGTTTGACAACAAGTCGGGGACGGGGTGGTTGGCGGAACTATTCGCTTCCGCACTTGTCGTCCTTCTTCCACCCTCGTGGAGAGTCCATGTTGTTCTTTATGCGGCATCATCCGCCCTTTATCATACCGTGATTAGCTCAAGATGGAGGCGCTATTTGCCACCTGTGTGGACTCTGAATGTAGTAGGGAATGCTTATTTGCTCTGGGCTTTTCTGTTCAATAGCGAAACGTTCCCGTCTGCATACGAACGTGTTATTCTCTCGGTGAGTCACGAAATGTGCAGCTTACTCACATTGCTGACTTGATCTGTTATAGAACTCCACGTACTATGTACCTCCGGGAACATCAAGGGCAGAGCTGGAAGAGATCCTTTGTAGCGCCACGTTTGCAGAGACGACACCGCAATCACGCAATTCCCATGCTTACGAACTATGCACAAAGCTTCATCCCGGGCAACCAAGCTGCTTAAAAAATTATCTCCACGCTTTTTTCACAGAGTCACTCCGGACTGGCAGGTGGTTTGCTGCGGTTAGCGCGCTGCCTATCTTGCTGTCGAGTCGTCAACGGAAAATGATCACGAAGTATGTCACATTCAGTCAAATCAAGGCCAGGGACTAAAATGTAGCGTCCTTACAAGGAATCCTGTAGCAGTTCTGGGAAAGTGGCTATCGGCAACATTGCAAGGGACTGTGTTTATATCCGCAAGGTACTTTTTTTTGCGTATCCGATGATGTAGTATCTTATCTAGCTTCTAGTATATCTACCTCATGGGCGATGACTTGCTTACTCCAACGCATTCTTCCAAAGGATTATATCAAGCGTGCACGGTGAGAACTGGCCACTATCTTGGTCTCATTAAATTCTCATCTGGATTTTCAGATGGATAATCAATGCATCCGTTGCTTCTCTCTGGATTCTCGTTCTACCTGAGAAAAGACGTACGGAAATATCGCTTTACGTGGCGCGGCTTGCTGCACTGTGCGCGTGGCGAGCTTGGTGTATCCATGGAGGAGCGTCTATTCCGTACGTTGTCTGCGATCGTCATAAGGAGTTTAGAAATGAATCTTGTCGTAGATTTGGGGACGTGCTTGTGCTGGCTCTATCCTGGATACGGCTCGTTGCGCTGCAACGAAAAGGCGCAAAGATATCCGGGCTTGTCGGATTCGCCATGTCGAAGTTGCGGTGAAGAAGCTGGTATACTTATTCGTTTTGTAGAGTATGATAAGGTAGGCAAGGCGCTGGTTTGACTGATGAGGGAGCTGATAGCATTGTCAGAACGAGCTATAATAAAAGTAATCGCTAATATCGTGCTACATCTGAGTCCATCACTTTACGAATTTTTCCACGAAATCGGAGACGACTTTCAATGTTTCTGATCGTTCTGGTTCGAAGAAAACGGTTAGAAAATCGTGCCATGCGTCTTTGGCTTCGTGATAAACGACCTTGTCCTCGCCCATTGATTTTTTCATCCGTCGGGAGAGTTCACGGCATTGGTCGAGGAGGACTTCAGCATCCCCAGAAGTGATGAGTGTGGGTGGGAATCCTTCGAAGCTGACGTCTTCGATGTACCTGCATGCAGGGGAGATGTATGGAGTTTGGGAAACGATATCGGGACCGAAAGGTTCGATGAATGCGGGTGGTGCGTCGACAGCGTAGGGGACGCGGAATAGAGTGATCGTGTCATTTCCGAAATTCGTGAAGTGGGAAGAACCAGGGAACCAATTAGATCCACTCATATCAGCCCAAGGTGAGAGAAAGGCCAGAGCGGCTGGGACGTCTGGAAGTTTAGGTATTGTTCCTTTGTATTCGAGTAGGTATCGTACGAGTGCTTGACCGAGGTTTGCACCCGCTGAATTCCCAGCGATGATAATTTGAGAAGGGTTAAAACCGAGATGGTTGACGAGGTAGTTGTATCCTGATATTGCGTCTATTAAAGCGCAGGGGAATGGACCTCGTGTAGGTTCGGGAGGGACGGAGGTAAGACGATACTCGACGTTGAAAGATCGAGTGATGGATGGACAGGAGTCGAGGAACCCACGAACGATGTTCCCACACGGGTCGCTTGGATGAGCAGATAACATCGTATACCCTCCTCCATGAAGGAAAAACAGTATCTTTTCCCTCTCGTCGGGGCTTTGCTCAATTGCGATGGTGCTACCTTCTTTGAACATCCAGTAACCTGGGATGCGTTCTGCGCCTACACCGGCTATTTCTGCCCATTCTTTGACTTTGCCTGTTATGAGCTCTGGAGCGCCTTCGATCCATACGCCGTGTACTTTCTTGCTCGCGTCGAAGTGGAGATCTGAAGGTGGGAAGTCCACCAATTTCATGTACCTATATTTTCGGGGATTTCCGTTATTAGTCATCAACTCATCCATAAGACTTGGACTCACGCTCGTTCATAGCCCTTCAACCAGGCCCTGACGAATCTGAGAAATACTGCTTTTTTGAGAGGCCAGGATTTGCGGGGGCGTTGGGAGGGGGATAGGTTTGTGAGGAGCCAGTAGGGGATGCGGATTAGGATTGTGCCGAGCCAGAACCAGGCGTAGGGGCGTTGGAGGGCGGGTGAGATGCGGGTGCGGTAGTTCTTTGGGGAGGTGGTGGTTGTTGGGTGGGTTGGGGTGGACATTGGAGTGAGAGTGGTGGAGTGAGAGTGGTGGAGGGTGGGAATGAAGGCGGAGGTTGAAGGAGTGTATATGTGTATTAATATTATCATATATTAATAGGCCGGCTGGATGAGGGATCAATGAGAACTTGATACCATCATTTCGGCAGGTGATGGATGTATGTACGCGTTCGGCTGTTTTCTTGCATACGTTGTGTAGGCGCTGGGAGCGGGAAAGTTGACTATGTAGACTCTTCGTATAGTCACGGTCCCGCGTTTGGTAGACCAAGATACACGTCAGGAGTCACGAAGAAGCACTTCGGTCTAGACTCTGTCTTACGGTTAATTAACTCATCTCCGATCAACTTCTACAGATATCACATCATGACGAAGCTTAGCTCTTTTCACACAAAGGCACATCTCTTTCGCAATGATAATTGAAGAACGTGATACCTCCACCACGCCACGACGCTGGGACCGTGACAGATACAGAGGGAGCGTACAACGAAAGTTTGATAGTTCCATGTTCCGCTTTTGGTCGTAGATGTGGCACTGGGAATACATCACGGAAGATGGAAGATGGACCTGGCTTATAAATAATCTGACAGATACGGTGCCTTCTGGTGAAGAAGAGGTAGCGGTGGCATTATTTGTTCATAGTACGCGTACAGGAAGCTCGATAGTCCTCATTAATTGATATTTCTAGGTTTGATATGTACGCCTCTAGTATAAGATTAATTGGCTCTGGTCAGTACTGGTATCCGTTTGAAATTCAAATTCAATTTTTTTTTGGATTCCGGAGCAATCAGAGAAATCAGAATAAGTAGCACGTAGCCAAGATGGCCTGTGATATTTCTTGGGGAACGTACCGCCCGGATCATTCCTGCAAACGCAAACTGCAGTTTCGGCATAACCCGACGACGTCGATCGACCCATATTCGGACGGACGGGGACGACACTATTCGCTCCTGACACCTGAAATCAGGTTCTCTGCACATGCTCCGGAAGTTTATCTCACACAAAGTTGGGAGTTTTGAACTTTATGGATGTATGGAAGTGAGTACTGTGTCGTGTATCGTGTATCATTGACAGCTGATTGATATCACCTGCTATCGTTTGGGAACTGAGATGGTCGGTGGTCCTATGACCTTAGGTTGTAGTATGTACCACGTTGTGTCTGTTCTATTCCCGACCGGCGCTGTTTTGGAATCGTGATGGTCGGAGTATGACACTTCTTCTTCTTCTTCTTCTTCTTCTTCTTCTTGATATCAGATCGTACATTACACTGAAAGTAAGCGTAGGTGAGAATTCAAGATTACATGGACATGGACAAGAATAAAAGTAAGTAAATCTACCCAATATTAGTACCTCCACCATGTAATCTATTTTTATCAACTGCTTATATAGCCACCTCAGGGAGAAGACCGAAACGTGACTCGTCCCTACCTGTGCCTTTGCCTTCGGTGAAAGGTTAAGCCTCGCCGTAAGCCTCAAGGCCGACTCTAGTACTCTCCCTTGGCACCTCCATCTCTCCTCTCTTTTCCCCTCGACAGACCCAAGCTAGTCGCGTCAAGTCCAGAGTCCATTCATCATGTCGGAATTGGATAGTACTGTACGTTGATCATTGTATCAATACCTTGTTTCGAAAGTTACCGATAGGTTTCGTTTGTTTGGTGAATTGGTAGTATGGATGTTTGTTTCTCACTGTCATGTACGTTCGCTGTCCTTATCGTTTGTTTGCTTGGATTGGTCTGATTGGATTGGTAACAGAATTTCGACGGCGTAAGTGGATTCTGGATTCTGGATTGGTTTGTATGTACTAACTGACTTTGCAAATCCTAGTCTATGGGCAGTCAGCTGCTTACAACTATGGTTCTACATCGAGGTACTTACCATCCTCCTCCTCCTCCTCCTCCT
Source organism: Inonotus obliquus (assembly GCA_032164295.1). Lineage (NCBI taxonomy): Eukaryota > Fungi > Basidiomycota > Agaricomycetes > Hymenochaetales > Hymenochaetaceae > Inonotus > Inonotus obliquus. Next base: position 150,114 of record JAJHTX010000006.1, on the reverse strand, counting down.
CCTCCACCGACAATCTCAAACACCTCTTTCACTCTGACTCTGACTCTAACTCTGACAGAAATATATACACACGGACAAGATCTGGCTCAAGACATATACGATCTTACTATGGATCCTCGATACGATATACCTCATCCTAGTCCTCAAGTTCTTATACGTCTACTTCGTCAGAGAGTTTGGGAATGTAGCGTTTTTGGATAACTTGCCTACGTTGGTATCATTTTTTGTTATTCTTTGCTCTTTGCGATTGCAGGGTTCTCGCTGATTCGCTGATTTCGCCGCTTGATTTTTTTGGGGTATATATACAGGGATATCTATAGTTCTGCACCGTTCTCGCCGATTATTGCAGCTATGGTACAATCGCTGTTCGTTATGCGTGCATGGAACCGTACGTCTTCTACTACAATTCTCTCTCATCACATCTTACTAAATTATCGTATTGAAAAGTGAGTAACAGCAGTTATATCATCACAGGCAGCCTCGGCTTCCTCGTCTTCGCCCAACTCGTCGTCACAGCAGTCTACATCTCCAAAACCCAATCGTTCGAACACCTCGAACAACTAGTGACGATCGTGCGCTACGAACGCGCCATGAACGTCATAGTCCTCATCACCGATACCGCCATCGCCCTCGTCCTCATATACCTTTTGTGGAATCGTCGGTCCGGGTTTAGGAAGACGGAGGGAATCATTAAGAGGCTGGTTGCGTTTACGATCGGCACGGGGTTGGTGACGAGTGTGATGGCGATTGTGGCGTTTGTTGCTGCGGAGGTGTTGCCGAATTCGTTTATTTATTTGTTGATTGATTTTTGTATGGCTAAGTGTGAGCTTCTCTTCTTTTTCTCTATCTTTCGCATAAGATTGTTCTGACACTCCCCTTACGGCGCAGTGTATTACAACTGCATGCTCGCTTCGCTCAATGCGCGTTCGGCGCTCCGAGGGAGTCAGCAGACTACAGCTGGAGGGATGAGTTTCCATTTAGACGACTTGGCTAGTAGTTCTGCGATGAACTCCTCGTCGTCGTTTGCGAGGTCTCGTGCTACAGCTGCGTCTGCTACCGTTACCGGAAACTCGCACAAGGTGTGTAATTCAGTCGAGTTTTGTTGTTGAATCTGGAAACTGGCTGGTGTTGATTGCTGATTCGTGATCCATTTTTTACGTTTTTGATAGGCTTATAACCAACGCCCGATCGAATGTCGAGTCAACATCGACGTCAACGCTCCCGATTCCGAGTCCGAAGGCAAAAAGGTAAGCTCAACAACCTCCCTTCTCCCATTTCCCTTTCCACATCCACATCCACATCCACATCTCATCCATTCTACAACGAGAAAGTAGAAATAACTTGTAAATGATAGTCACTGACGATGCCCTCTTCTTTTTTGACACTTCGATAGTTCGGCGGCTCGACGGCGGATTTCCACTCTGCGAGTGACTCGGTTAATCATGTTGTTTGATTTGGTATTTTGGGGGGTGGTTGGGATAGCTTCATGACTAAACAGAGATTTGGTCATGTACGCATGGGATATTGGATATGAGATGGGATGTTCGGAGGGCTTGAGCTTGACATGGACTTTACTATTCACCAACCAATATCGTGCTTCGGATTCAGGAAAGCCCCTTTCGTTTGCGTTTGCGTTTTTCGTTTTTCGTTCATTACACAATTTCGTCGTGTGTCGTGTATCGTGTAATATTATAAACATTAAACCTACGACCCCGGGACCAAACATTAATTTAATATTCGTAAATGTGCAAATGGGCGGTTAGGAAGGATATCGAGAGGTCTAGGTTTCGTAAACTTGCACGTCGTAGAGTCGGAACTTCGAGTCGAGCGCTCGTGGTCTTCTCGGCAACGAAGGGTTGAAGGGTCAAAGGGCCGAAGGGTCGACAGGATCAACCCTGATTTTCCGCCGATTAGTCTAGTGTGCTAAGATTCGTTGAGATTCGTTGATTGATAGATCCAAACTCCCGAAACCTTATTCCAAGCCAAGAGTGAAAGACTCGAGGGCAGAGAAGTGAAAGATTCTTTCTTATCAGTCGGAGTCGGCAATTGGAAATCGGGTTCGGCTCAGTCCAAGTCAGAAGAGCAAGATGTTCCATCATTGTGTTTTGTGTTCCGGCCGTTTACAATGTGAATGTGTGAGATTTGATTTGGACGTAGGAAGTAGAGGAAATAGAGAAAGTCCGAAGAAATTCGAGAGAAAGTGTAGTTTGTTGATTCTCACTCGCTAGAGTTACTACCGCGATGGTTATGGAGTTACCGGCCGGCGTGGCATGACATATGTCGGTTGGTGAGAGAAGAACGTATTGAACTAGATGCGCTCGTTCTTGATGATCAAGTCGAGTGTCGGCTCTGTGGTTATGGTCTACGAACGGACGTCCCACTCCGGCCTGGGTGATATCCAGAAATAGTTCAATGATCCAGAGAGAATAGGATAAGCGCGTGCACCATAAGTAAAGTTTGAATGGCGTCGCGTCTCCACAGAGCCTGGGAGGGGTAGAAGAATGTGTTGAATGTTAATGTGCCTTGAGATTTTGAGGGTTTGAGGTACATACCACCAGGACCCAGCCGGGCATCTCATCTCATCTCATCTCGGTATTGACAGCAGTCGGGAACCGAAAATACATGTAACATGGGAACAATGTGAACGTGAATGTGAAAACGTTCATCGAGAAGACTGATACTTACTCACACTCGAAACGACCACCACAATATTAATTTTTCCGTCACCTCTTTAACTTGCACCCGAAAGGTCCATCAACAGAAACAAAAGGAACAATTTTTCGCCTACGTCCACACCCACGTCCACAATTAACCAGAGCCTGAAGCCTGAAACCAGGAGTCAGGAGTCAGGAGTCAGGAGTCGTTCTCGCAGACTGGCGCCAGGTCGAATCAGTGCACAGTGCACTCATTCTCACGTTGTCGACTCGTCCGAGTCCGAGTCTGTCCATCGCATCGGCACCAGTTGTCCAGTTTGAGAGGAACCTTAGTGGCGCATAATACAGCCGTTAGTGAAGTGAAGTACTGGTCAAGAAACAGAAGAGGCACAGATCCATCAGAGAAAATTACATAATGGGACCCGGCCTGTTTTTCCCGCTCCGCGACCAGACCAGACCAAGTGAGTAAAATATTTTCTCTTTCCTCATCTCATCAAGAAAGGGGATATCTTCTTGGATCTTGGTATCCCCAGGGCAGGCTAATATTTTCAACTGTCGTTCTCTATGTTTCTATCCCGAAAATCCAGTAGTGACACAGGAAAGGTCTGTAAGAAATACTCGGAAAGAATTTGTCTAAATCTGCGGTGAAGGGTATGTCTGTAATTCTTCGAGTACGTCAGTAATTGACGGTCGTGCTTCAGGTTCTCTCTCCCAACATTTCAATAGTAATTCCCAAAGACGATCATCAAGACCACGATTTCGAGCGATGACCCCCTTTTCGTCCGTTGGCCTTATAGGCAATCCGCCGGAATGGCGATAGTTCAATACTTGAGGATCTCGCTTGATATGTGAGAACGGTACCTCCTGAGTCATGAGCTGAATTGTCAAGGTAAGTGAACGAGAAGAGTTGTGTAAAACACCAAACGAGATATTGCTTACTTCTAATACCGTCATTGCATACATGAAAACGTCTGATTTGGCTGTTGGTTCTTTCTCTTCAGTGGCCATTTCCGGGGCGAGCCAGCGGTATGCATTGACAGCTTCAGGATACGAAGTCACTTGAAACTTCTCCTGCTCGATGATCTAGTGCAATCAGTGAGTACCCCACGTATCTGGTGAACATGGTGCCTAGGGTTACCCTTAAAAGCCCAAAGTCGGCCAGAAGCGGGCTTCCGAAGTCATCAATCAGAATATTCGACTGTAAGAGGTATGATGAAGTATATGAAGAAGCAACAATCGAGTGTTACTCACCGATTTTAGGAAGCCGTGGAGGAGAGGCGGCTCAAACGTGTGTAAAACTTGTAAGCCCTCCGCAATGCTCCCGATCTATTCACGGATTGTGATTATTTTCTCCAAGATTTGACCAGGTGGTTACTCACGAGCTTTATTCTGTCCACATAGTCATTCTCCTTGACATAGTGAAGAGCGTTTCCCTTTTCCATCCACGGACTCACGAAACAACTTCAACTCGAGTTAGCCTAAGACGATGGCGGGTTGCATGAATATGTTAGCTTACAGGTATGGATAGGGTGCCTGGATTCGATAAACGGCGCCTATTAGAGGTAGGATATGCCTTCCTTCATCCTTGGCATGTACGGCCCTCCATAACTTGAACTGCCTTTCGAAGCGCTGACATACATACAAGTTAAGCTAGTCATTTGGAAGGTAGTAAAAGCGTCTCACCTTTTTTGTGTTCTCGTTGTATGCCATTCGTCTTACGACCTTAATGGCACACGGATACTGACATCCAAGACAGGATCCACGATAAATATCAAAGGTTCCATTACCCTTGACAGGGTCTCTTTCTTGGGTCAGGAAGTCCTCGTGCAGCTCAACTCCTGGTGGCAACTGTCCAGACGAGTCGCACATCGCCTGGAAATTCTCCTTCATCGCTCTACGCTGCTCTTCATTCCAATTTGATTGAAGCAAAAACTGTCAAATTGAGTTAACAATCAAATGTCGAGGAGGAATTGACAAGAAATTCTTGCTAACTTGCTGAAGAAGATGGAGGACGTCTCTAACGTCCTCACGCAATTCCTCGATAGATGCCTTTGCCAGGGTCTGCCTATTCTCCGATGCTACAAGGAATGCTTGTAATTCCGCAAAGTCCTCTCTAGTCCGCTTTTCGTGGTCTTTCATCCAGTTAAAGGTCAGAGTTTGCGTAACAATCTGGGAGGAGAGTCATATCCTGAGATAGTAGTAGACAGAAGAATATAAAGCACCATATAACGCTTGCAAAATTGGTCAATCTCAACGTGGAACGACTTTATGGCTTCGCTGATCTTTTCTTGTTTCACGAAGGCCTTCAAGAAGGTGGTCTTCGCCCATTCATCCACTTCCACGTTAATTCTTACTAGGAGACTTATATCGAGTCAAACAATGATTTATGCTTATCGGTAGTAAATCACCGTACCTAATCAATTCTTTCCTCAGCCCCTCCATTATGGGTTCTTCCGTTTCAGGAAAGGTTTGATTGATCGCATCCAACATGCTACGGCAATGTTCCGCTAGGCCAACGGCAGCTTCTCTTTCAAAGATTTAGTTATCCGATAAGCTTGCGAGAAACCTAGGTACTCACCTGTTTTTGCCGACATTCTGGCAGAGCACTATGATGGAAGCAACAAGTTCTGCTGCTTCTCCTAGCCACGGTACGGGTTTCACCATTACGGATACGAGCTTAGCTGCCTGCGCAACGGAGTTTAGGGCCTCAGGTGGAATCACTTCAATAATACGCATTGGTAATCCCGGTGATCGCTGTCGTTTCGATTCATCTGGATTGACCGGACTCGTGGATAAGGTGTTAGTTACGAAAACAGACTGGTTGGGTGTTGCTAGCGAGAAAGCCGAAGGGGCAGGAACTAACTGTCCCAGCTCCATGTCGTTAGATTCCGTGATTGTGGTTGTCATAACCTGAATGTGAGCCATGGCAGATGTTTGTGAACAATTTGAGTATGCGTGTCAGCGACTGCAGTGTGGTGAGGTGGACAAGTAAGAGGGAGATGGATAGGTATTCAGAAAGCCATGCGACAGCAATGAGGCTGATAGCTGTACCACAGCATTCTGGTCATCTGTGAGAATAAGAACAGTGATGTGCAAGATTGACGCTCATGAAATTAAAGTTGAATACGAACCGGAAACCTTCGACCCTTCAAAGTCCTAACACTCCTTTCTCCGGGGCAGGAAGGGGTCTTGCCAAACCGTCAGATGTCCTGCGACTTTGTAGGAAGATTCTAGCAATATTGTACGCTGATGCATAAAGCCTCGACCTAATGTTCTTTTTGCGCCACTCGTATCGATCCTTGCTGTACCAACTTATTTATAACTTTCCGGGTATCATACAAACGAGGTAACAGAAATACTATGGAAACGACAGCTCTGAGTCCCCGTATTCTGATGCTTTGAGGTAATTTGGAGGGAGGGTATTCGGCCCACAATTTCTCTGACGGTACACTGGGTATTCCGATCCGACAACCCTTTCGTTTGTTCGTTAGCATAGCACGAGTCAGTCTGCGGTACATGTTGTGCCCCTACGTCCGTTAAAGAGAGATGGGTCTATGTCGGGCGGGGAGTTGGCAATCGAGCTTGCTTGCTGTGCAGCAGCATAGAGTTGATTCATAGAATCTTGGGCAGTGTCAATGAGCTCGTTCACGGTCTTCTGGTTCGCTTCATTGAGTCCCTTCAGTTTCTGGACATCCCCGTTTCCGTCTTCAACGAGAGACAGGATATTCTGGATACTATCCGCGGTCATTAGCTACGAGAGACTAATCGGGTTTAGAACGGGGCTAGACACGTACTCATTGGTCTGGTTGGCAATTTGCTGCGCACTGAAGTCAGCACCGAATTTGTCGATCGTATCTTCGAGATCTACCAAGACGGGCTTTATTTGGTTTGCTAGATCTTCGATTTGCTTTATACCCGTACTGTTGAGCGCCGCGACACCGTTCGTGAGGTCTGTCAGGGCTGCCTGCGTGTCGAGAAGGAACTTGTAGGTTTTAAGACTAGCTAAAGTCCACATGAGAAGTGTAAGACGCTTTAATGAAATGTCTACTCACCAACCGTTCTCGCGCTGTTTGAAAACTAGAATAGCGAGTGGATGAGCTCAACAGAGAAACGATACAGGGGTTGAATGCACGAACTGCTTGGATCAGGGCAGTTGTAGTGGAATTCGAGAGTTGTCCTTCCACTATTTCATTGACCATCTGTACGAGACCTGCGGCACCAGCCGACTGAAGGCCGAGCATCTTCCGGGCACCAGCAACAGCACGGTCACCGATCGTCGTCGTTCCGCCTTCTTGCTCTCCCGCCGCAAGCTGCTGGAAGAACGACTTGACGTGAGAACAAGGTGTTGGATCGTCCGTCAACGCATTGGTAATCTTTGCTGCGATTTCATCGACAGTAGACCCTGTCGCCTGCAGCGTGTCTTCGAATAGGCCCCGCCGTCTCAAGAGTAATCGAGGAATAGGGGTTGAAAAGACTGGTATCGTGATTAGAATTGAGGATGCGACGCACAGTGACCAGCGCATCGCGAAAATGACTAATAGACAGGCGGTGGGGAAAACGTAGGGAACCGTCAAGCAAAGAAGAATTGGGACTGTTGGATTGGACTGTCAAAAGTACGTCGTGTGAGGTACTGACGCGCAACAAGACGACAATACGGATCGATCCTACGTCAAAAGATCACAAATTTGAAAAGGAGTGTGCGGATTTCTTAAAAGGAAGGAAGAAAACGGTGATGGAAGATTGGAGATGCTGTATCTGGGGAGAACAGCGTGAGCGCAATGCAAGCAGGGAGCCAGGAATGAGACAGGAGAGCAAAAAGAAGGGGGGAAAGAGGGTGGTAGCATATCCTTCTTTACCGTTCTCATTTGAATATCACACCACCCAGTCTTCGGACTCCGTCGGGTTGACTGGCTCTCAAAAACTATCGTACTGGAATACGTGTAACCGGCGGGAATGGGTTGTCGTCATGGTCCAGGGGACGGGATGGGCTAAAACAAGTCGCATTCCAGGTTGTGGAAGCAAAGGGTGCTATAGTGGAATTGGGATTCACCGGAGAAGTTCCCTTGAGAGATCTTCCAGCTAGTTTGCTAATCTCACGTATAAATCAGCCGAGTCCCAGATCAAGGTTGGTCCGCCGGATCATGTGTGCTGTACTTGATCTGGTGACTCTGGAGGCGTATATATCGTCGGTAAGTGAGTGAAGTTCGATATATCTTCGTACTTCCATGGCAAGTTTCCTTCGGTGTACGAATGCCCAAATAGTCTTGTTCAATGATTCTATCTACGCCGTATTAGCTCATCGTGTAACTGAGCGATACAATTGAAACTCACCAGTACGCATGATACAACTCTCTAATATATTCTCTACAATCTAGTCGACTCATAGCTCGGTTTCAACCCAGCCTGGACACCTCCCAAACCGCCGCTGCAGCTCTCTCGAATATCTCGTCCATGCCCAGTTTTTCGCAGTCAAACAGGACGAGGTTCTTCACGAAGCCAATGGATTGACCATTCTCAATATCACCGTCTATAAACATCCGCGTGTGTGCACGGATATACGCAGGGTAGACGATCTGGTCAAAGTAGTTCGGTGGGTCTCGCCACAGGGAACCTTCTGGATCGGATTGAACTAAGTGTGAGTATCAGCTCAGCTCTAACGCCGACTGATTACAGATGGAAAAAAACAAGGAGTAAAGCTACCTGCGGTATGGTACCCATGACGCTCGTGGCGCCGTTTCTTGAGTTCTCCGTATGAAACACGCAGAAATATACGTGCGTCCAGAGAATCAACGACTTCTTCGTCCCAATACAAAAGGAAACCATCAACAAGGCCCCAGGTAATAGCTTCACCCTTCTCCTCATATTGCTTCGACAGGCGATCGAACGTCTCCTTCCATCGCGTGAATGTCGGGTCGCTAACAGGGATGTCCGTTTGCTCATTGAGGTGGTCGTGCGACTTGTGCCAATCGGGTATTACACCGGTTTGCTTGACCTCCTTGAGAAACTTCTGCAAACGTGGCCAATCGATCGCACCCGGCGGATCGTCCCAGTCCTGCACTCCATACTGAGGATGAATTGGGACGAGTTCCTGGGGCTATTAACGTATAAATGGTGTGGACAAAGTTGGCTAAATAATCACCACTCACAGGCGCAAAATCCTTATGATCCAATAGATTCATCTTGTTCTTATCCAATAGAAATTGCGACGTACATCCTGATGAATGATTATACTGTTTGGGAGACACCTTCTCAAGTGCTTCGCTAAGGTTGTCTTGCCAGAGCATGTTGCCCCTCTACCCTTGCAAATGTACGCGAAATTAGTATCACCGTCATTATCGTGAGATCCATGCGCGTACCCCACGCCGACGAGTATAACACGCTTTCGAGATTCACTGGCCATTGATGGGAGAAGGCAACAGTCTATGAGCACGAAAGAATGTCAAGTTGACTTCGTTTATTATGTAATAATAATCTCTCAATATTACGTAACCACTTCGAGTTGTCCTTTCCTCTTTTCTTCTTCTTTCTTTTGCTTCTCATATCTTCTCCCCTGCAGTCCGCTGCCTGTTCAGAGAGATGCTGTGTAGGTGCAAGGGTAAAAGTACGACGAACTATGTGAGGTGTATATCCATTCGTGAGTTTCTAAGAACATATTCTCATGGAAGGACCACCTAGCGAACTCGTGTTCTTAGCTGCATCACATCTATCCTTCCCTCGTGCTACGTTACCGAAGGATAAGCAACGGGAGGATGCTAGGAAGGAAGAAGAAGAAGTATGGAACAATGTTCTCAAGTCCATTCCAACACCGAGCTCGAAATGGCGATCGCTTGCAGGTCAGAGACGGCGCAATGCTTTTAATCCGGATTTCTTTTCGTCGAGGAGGTTTGGGCAGACGAGGAAGTATACTACGGATGTGGGGCATGGGGAAAGCTCTCGGAACCCGTAAGCATAAGCTCATCACACCAAAAGGGAAGCGATCTAATTATTGCCTTTTTTCCAGTCCGTTCGGCTCAAAGGAGACAGAGTCACTGTTTGATTCGTCGAACTCTGCGTGGGAGCATGTCTTCGAGAACATTGATGAGCTTCCACCTCTGGATAGTATGCCGGTCTCGTCACGTCCACGTTCAACGGTCTACACGCCTCCCGGCATCGTTAGCGCACAGAGACAGACAATGACCGCACGAGAAATCGACGTGTTCAATAGCATGTTTAACATGATCTTTGATGCCGCCAAGAGACAGAAACAACAACCAGAAGAGGACTATTTTACAATCGGTACTATAAAGAAACCGCGTACCGCTGCAGACAGACGTGCAGACAAGGCAGCGCGGCTCGATCCATTGAGCGGAGTTGGGATTGGAGATGGACCCGATGGCACGTCAGACATTGGCGATTTATTTGGGAAGCTTCGTCGCGTATCACGGCAGTTTCGGTGGTCTCCCAGGGAGGATGCGGAGCTCGAGAGAAAGCTATCGAATATGGAGCTTTGTGATACAGATCAACAGTTACTCGAATGGGCTGCGAGAGAGGTATTTGACGAGTCGGCTCGTTATGAAGAGGCTGCTCGACAAGCGGTCTATCGTGCTGAAACGAGTTTGAAAACTGATTTAAATGACAAACCCGAACCAGAACCAGAACCCGAAAACAAGACAGACCCCACTCAACCAGACCCAGCCTCAGCAAGTACATCAGCGTCAACAGCAGACACAACGGAACCCTCTCTCAATCCATCCTTCTCTTCCCCCCTCCCCCTCCAACCACCCGCTTACCCACACCTCCTTGCGGCCCTTATCCGCACCTTCCGAGACAAATTCCACGACCCGCACCTCGCACTTTCCATCTTCAACCACGCCCGCTCGCGGTCCATCGCCTCCTTCGTTTTCGGTTGTACTGCCCCAGCATACAACGAACTCCTCCGCACACGCTGGGAGGCATTCCACGATTTACGCGGTTTTGCGGATGCTCTTCAAGAGATGCGTGTGAATGGGGTCATACCAGATGCGAAAACTCGTGAACTTGTTGAGGAAGTACGCAGGGAAGCTGGATCGCGTACCGTTTGGCAGGAAGAACGTAATATTGGCACGGGCGAGGCTCTTGAGTTAATTACCCGGATCGAGACACTCAGTCGAGAACCGCAGAAACAAGATCAGGAACCACGGCAACACCAACGAAACAGGAAATATCAAAACAGAAAAAAATCGAAGCCCTGGAGGACCTCTGAGGACGAACGCTGGAAATCGGACGACGGAAAGTTTGACAAGCATTACAAGTTCGGGGACTGGAAGCTCTCTTCGGGAAAGAAATCTTCGAAGCACATATCTTCCATTCGTCAGAAACAGCCATCGCAACCACAAAAGCTAGCGTTCGAATAGTCATCCTGTCATTACTGCCTACATATTTACAGGAAAATCAGGGTGCCTCCAGGAGACGACCAATAATACCGTACAAAAGATCCTATAATATCAGTGGTTAGAACTAGCCTACTCTACGTGAAGGAGTTACATGAGAAGAGGGGTATAAAGAGCCCAATGAGAGGAAGTAGCAGACAAGGTATTGAATTAGAGAACCCGAGCGATCTACGAAGAAATTATATCCCCAAAACAACATAGCAATGTGTAAAAGAAAACAGCACACAAGAACATGGGCGGAACTTCGCAGTAAGAAGTGAAGAATGGGTGAAGTACAAATTACCGTCCTGGACGACGGTTGCGTGGCTTCGCAGCGTTGACAGTAGTTCCGAGACCATGCTTCGGTACATATCCCGGATCCACTCTGTTGCACTTGAGGTGTAAGAGAAGATTATGAACGAACATCTGCTCATATCTGACAGACATTATTAGAACGAAGGTCATACAGAAGGAAAACATGGCCACGTACGGTGCATTCGTGAAAACAACGGTCATAGACTCCGACTCACACCGGAGCAAATTGGGCGCCATGACAAGTGCCAAGTTCGCACTCGTCATCTTTGTCGTTGTCTGGACTTTCTCGTCCAAAAACAGCTGTAGGAAGCTGATCACAAATAACACGACGCGACGTTGGATCGTCGGGAGACGTGGGACCATAGCAACGCACGCTTCTGGATCTTTAGAGCACGCCACACAGTCATTGTAGAGCTCCATCGGCACGAGTGGGTCTGCGAGTTCGCGAAGCCAGAGCTTTAAGAGACTCGCAGGAACGTGCGGGTCGTCGATTCCCTCAAGGTTGTAGTAACCTCTCTCAATACGGATTTTGAGATCACCAACACTGTCGCCATCGCCGGGTATACGGAAGATGCCCTCGGACTTGAGTCCACCGAGCGCGAGAATTCCATCGGCGAGGAAGGGGAGGATAATAGGGACTTGGAGATGTGGGTATGAGCGCTCTTGGAGACGGATAATAGCATCCAGAGATTCGCCAAATGTCGAAGGATTGAATGCGGCATCCTTATTACGTTCGCGTCAGTTTTGCGTCAGTAATACATCATTCAAGTAGGTCTGGTTCCTTACTGATGCAGTCTCGATCTCGGCAACTGTAGGCGGCTTCCCGCGGGGACCCTTCTTTGAGACGACCGAGAGGCGCTGTAAACAATATTTAGCCATCACATCCACACGCCCTTCTGTCTGTGCTGTATTCTGTTGTATGAACGAGCGCAGATACGCCTCGAAGTTCTTCGACGGTGGGAAAGTCACCAACAGAACACACATAAACTGCCAACCCCTGAACAAGCTTTCTCTGAATCATGGGTAATTCTTGTCAGTCTTACCATTTTACACGGTTCGTCAGAGAAGGACTCACGGGTTAGAGTTTCCCGTCAGCTGCTTTACAAGCTGGCAATAAATCTCATCTCTTAGCTCCCCATGGGTAATACATTCTCCAAGTAGCCATCTCTCTTCTTCCAATATGCCCGAAACCATGCTCGGCAGCGACGTCGAGCTCGTGTTTTTTAATGAAGTGAATGAAGTGGTAGGCCCACCCCCGCCCCCTAAATGCGAGTCTGATGGTTGCTGGCGTATGACTGGTCGTTCGCGGTCCCGATCCCCCATGATACGCTGAATAACTTTGAACATCTTTACGGCATCTTTGTGCAGACCTCGGTTCAAGAGTAGTAGAGGTTGTTGAAGAGGCGCCTTCGCAAGAAAGATCGCTCAACTCCAGCTATGGAGTCTTCAAGTCGAATAAAACGTACCTTTTGCCAAACCATCATCTTCTCCACGGGAACCTTCTTCCGGAAGATGATCCCGGTCCGATGAATTGCAAAGTATTGCCTCGCAAAATCACTATGTACAAACTGCTGAATATCGCCTGCGAGGTCGTCAGGTAGTATAGGCCTGCCACTACAATAGATTCAGAACGATCCTAGTCAACGTCTCGGGAAGCCATGACAAACAAATCAATGATTGTACATACCCAGTACTGTGTCGAGGAACATCACCCTCCAATGATTTTTTCATACTCAGTAGGATGGGCCTCCCTTCCGCTCTTGCTTTCACTGGACTCATGTTTAACGTCGCCTCTGCTCCGTAAGAAAGCAAGCATAATAAGTCAGATACTTGCTTTCGTGATCGTCATAGCAACGTACCAGTGTCAAGTTTCGGCGCTCCGATATCTTGTGTTCGTATCGCCCCAGGAGCATCCGACCTTGCGCCCATACTCTTACGCGATACCGGCATTGGTGGCGGTGGAATGCGGCTCTGAATCTGAGACACTTTGTTCTGCGCTGATCCGAATAAGCGATCAACACCTTTGCCTCTGGAGAGTGATGAGAACGATGATTGGATTGAAAGGGGAGTAATGGGACTCGTGGGCGTAGGGAGGATGCTATCCTTCGTCTTTCCTTGACCAATCGTATTGACTGTAAGACCGGGTAACGATCGTGAAGGGGAGGAGGCTGCCGGGGGAGCGAAGTTAATATTTCCTGACTCCTCTTCATCCTGTCCGTGTCCATGAGATTCCGAAGTAGGTGTAGGTGGAAGAGGCGAAACAGGCGTAGGTGGGATACTTCCTGCTTCACGCTCGTTGGCTATACGTGATGCAATCGCGGACAAGCTTTGTTGGGGTTTCGTTTGTTGAGGGCGATGAGGATGAGGGCCAGGTCCCGCGGATTTACTTCGCACTGAAGCTGTCGATAATCTGGCCTTTTCTCTTTCTTTTTCTCGCTGCCGACCCCGTTCCCTCTCTCTCTCCTTCTCGAGCTGAATCTCTCGATCTTTGTCAAGAATTAACTGAACTTCTCTCTCCTTCTCCTTCGCCCGCGACACTACCTCGTCCCTCTTCTCTTCCGCATCGGATCCCTCTGTCTGGCTCTGATAAGGGGACGCAGGTATAGGAGGAAGGTGCGTCCCACCAAACCCGTGAGCTCCAAAATGGTGGTGAAGATGAGAGTGCGGATGACCGAATGTGCTGCGCTTTGGAGTCTGAGAGACTGCACCGGATCCTGAACCAGAGGCGTTCTTCGACGAAGAAGCACCCTGAGAGTTGCTTACGAGACGGATGGTCGGAGCTGTCGAAGCAGAGGAAGCCGCTCCTGTTGATCCAGCAAGTGAAGCAGATGCAGAGCGTCTCCTCGCTGTCTTGTCTGCACTTTGTAAGCCATTCGTATATGCTTCTTTGTTGGTACCGTAATGTCCTGCCATATTATCTGATGCCGTACGTTGCACGGCGGGACGTCCAAAAGGCTCTGCTGCACCTGTGCTAGGATGAGACTGTTGCTGTTGCTGTTGAAGTTCAGTGTACGCTTTCACAGCCTCCGGGTCGAAGGCTTGAGAGTACCGAGCGCTGAGACGTTTACATACTGCCGTGTTCTGATCGAGATCAAGCACAGTCCGCAGCAGCATGAGCCCAGACCAGCGTCATTATCATCACCGGTTACATATCAGATACAGTAGATCTCATCAGTTTCATTTCCAGACCAAATATAGAATGCGATACGAAGACTGACCTGGAGAATAGCCAAAGGAATGACAAATCCCTCTGGACGCTCCCATACTGTCTCCTTGCTCTTCGTATGATAATAGTAAGGTATGCCGCCCCGACTCTCGTCAATCAGCTCCCACCATTCTCCTTCAGGGCTCGGTGGAAGACTATCATTCGGCGTTCACCGTCCACCCATGTTTTGATTAGAATGGCCAAGGGTTCGTTATTAAACAGTATCAGCGATGCAAGAAGATATGCATCAGGGAGCCGAGATGGCACCGCCATCATCAAGACGTCGTAAGCATAATTAAATGTGCGGGCGCACGGAAGGAAAGGTCCAAGTTCAGTAGACAGCGATAATTGCGGAATCGGGGATAAGCAATTCAAGCAAGCAAAAGGGTCCCCCCCATAAGGTTCGTGAATACAGTCAATCGGAATAGCCAAATAAGCGTTTGATGGCGAATGCGATGAAGTGATCATAAGAAATGAGGCAATTTGAGGTGAGATGAGACGAGGCATAAAGGCGAGAGCAAAGAGAAAGACACGCACACAAAGTTTCCGACCGGAGGGTCCCAACTTACTTGGCCTGTCGCAGGGCACGCATAAAAGGGCGTCTGACTCTATTCATCCATCTATTAGTCTTTGATGATCCAGCTGGCTATTGAAATGAAATGAACCCAACGCACCTGAGGCTCAATGAGAGTTACCCAGAAGTTGGAACCCCAAGCATTGTCAAGCTCCACCGTCGGCGTTTGAACTGCTGGACTCTTCTGAGGACGCGCAACCGGGTTTGAATTATTTGAGAAAGTCGATGAAGAAGTTTGCTTTGAAGAATACGAGTGCGAGGATAAAGCGGTTCCATTGATGCTTAGTTGCGGGATTTGTACTTGCGGCTGCGCTCGTACCATACTGGCAAACGGGTATTTGGTAAAGTACAACCGATGAGAATGTGTTTTTCGTTTCTGCGTCCAGCACCGCGCTGATATATTCGTGAATGAGAAGAGGAGGAGAAAAGCAAAGAAAAATAGTCGTGCGGCGTCTTTTGTTGAGTTGTTTTGTGTTGCTGTGCGCCAGGGCCAACGTTAACTTCGTCGGTCAGCAACAACTACCGCGCCTCTTTTCGGGTATCGTGAAGCACTAGCGACCAGGTCAAGTCGTCACTTCGTCGCAGTGTTGTCGTTGCTGCCTGCAGAAAGCAGACGTTGACCATTGGACGCTTATAGATGATTAAAATAACGTGCTTTTCATTATCTTTCTCTACTTCCGTATCCGTATTTCTCGGAAAATCTGGGGTCGAAATAGACGCCTTTTCTGGAAATTTTCGATTCTGATTTGTGTCTTCCTGTCCTTCCTATTTGGTAGGATTGGAAATTTCTTCAAAGGATAAACTCAGACTCTCCCTTCTCAGCTTCTCAGCAGGCTCGTAGTATTAGCTACACTATACTTCGAAAATCAGAACCATCCCCCGACCACAAGTGCACCGTGTATTTCTGAAAAACGCGATGCGGCAAAAAAGGAGTTAGCTTACATAACAGGTAGACAATTACCTACTTGCAAATGCGAGATTAACGAGCGAGCACGATGTCCTCTTCGTCTCGGTACAACCAACAGATATCTCTCCCCTCACAACTTTCCTCCGACCAACGATCTCACCAACCGACTCGTCAAACCCAAGACTGCCTAACATGTAGAATAATCGGTACAGCAGCTTTCGGCGCCGTCGGTCTTTATGCTCTTCGTCAATCTCAATTACGACCGGGTCAGCCTGGCGCTGCGAGGGGACCTTTTGGGAGGAGGGTCATGGCTGGTGTTGGGGTGTGCTTTCTGGGGTTGAGTTATTTGAGGTGGTGAGTTTTTTCTGTTTTTAATGATGGCAGTGGGAAGAATTGAATGTGTTGGTGTTGGTAGGAATATGAGTACGGGTTCTTCAGAGACGGTTGAACGGGGACAGCTTTTTTAAACGCAACCAACACTCTCTTCCCAAGTCATAGTTATTCTTATGCATTTTGAATATTATACATTACTTAAATCATTTCACAAATTCGTGAACTTCGGCTTCCTCTTCTCCACGAACGCCGTCATACCCTCCTTCTGATCCTTTGTCGCAAACAACGAATGGAAAGCCCTCCTCTCAAACACCAAACCCTCAGCCAAACTTAATTCCGCTGACTTCCTCACACACTCCTTCGCAGCGCGTACAGCAATTTGACTCTTCCCAGCAATATTCTCCGCGATCTTCACAGCTTCCTTTACGACATTGTCGTTCTCGGATACTACGCGAGTGACAAGGCCCCATTTCTCTGCTTCGGATGCGGGGAGTTTGCGACCTGTGAGGACGAGTTCCATTGCGCGGGATTGCCCGATGAGACGAGTGAGCCGTTGTGTGCCGCCTGCTCCTGGGATTACGCCCAGGTCGATCTCGGGTTGTCCGAAGACTGCTGTTGGCGAGGCGAGGATAATATCACACATCATAGCGAGTTCACACCCTCCGCCAAGCTGTGTGTATTATTCATCTTCAATTAGAAGGAACACATGGTTAACAGGAAGGACGTACAGCGTACCCGCTAACAGCGGCAATTGTAGGCTTCCTCAACTCCGCGAGGCGGTGCCAGTTAGCAATGAAATCCTCACGGTTCACATCATGGTCTGCGGACGAGAAGCAAGCCGGTGTTAACTATCAAGATGAGTATGTTACAATGAGGGTACTTACACTCCTTATCCTTCATTTCCTTAATATCCGCCCCCGCAGCAAATGCCCTTTCACTCCCCGTAATTACCACAGCAGCAACCCTCTCGTCCTTCTCGATCCTATCCAACACATCATTCAACTCCAAAATAAGAGCAGCACATAGAGCATTAAGAGCCTTGGGTCGATTGAGAGAAATAAGTGCTACACCAGGAGCGGGAGAACTAGGAATGATATGTGTGTAAGGATCTGATTCGGCGCGTGCGAGCCAGGCTGAGCTTGGCGAATCTTGAGAAGACGAGGACATCTGTCGGATTTGGATTGAAGGGATGGGACAGAAACGGATAGAAGCAAAGGCAGAGAGTCGAGCTCGGGCAGCGGTAGAAGTGCAGAGTGGAATACGACGTGCTGATGTGGTGGATAGAGTACGAGATATGAGTGAGCGTGTTGCGGACATGACTGGGTCAGCCAGAAAGGACTGCAAGTCACTCAGCAATTCTTCAGCAAATGATTGATCCGTATTTGCTTATGTAACTCGCCTCTCATTGACCATTCATCACCACGATAAGTCTTCGGCACCCCCGAGGGCTACCCGACGCTTATAATGCCATATAAAGCATGAAAATCTACCTCCTAAAACGGGGGTGCTGAAGACTTAATGTACCCACCTGTATCTACCTGTACAATATTTGACAATATTCCGTCTGATGATACCCTTATTAATATTGATGATTAAAATATCACCCGAGTAGATATCTTAATTGATAGTTAAAACTAATGCCGAGTCGATATATATATATATCTTAGATCAGTATAAGGTTTTTTTAAATATCTCGTATTAATATTTAAAATATCGACACGTGAATATAATCTGAATATCGGCGCGGCCGAGATGTTTATTGATATTTAAAATAGTGGCAAAAAAATAATTTTAAATAGCACCCTCTGATATTCTATTTTGCCCGCCGTGTTCTTCTCAACATCACTTCTCTCCCAAAAATCCCGGAGAGTGCCATTACTAATGAAACAGGCCGAAACCCTGATCTTTTGGATTGTGGAATCTGAAGATCATATCCCATCTGTTCTTCTCACGGGCACCATCGGGCACAGCCATTACCGCTTTTCTACACTTCGGGCACTCGTACTTTGGCACTGTCAAGAGATGGTCTACGCGCGCGTCAAGGCTCGCGAGTGGGGATGGTCTATTTCTAACTCTCTGATTCACGAAATTTGTATAGGTCGCATTGAACACCTCGTACAGACATGTTTCGCAGAAAGCGTGTCCACATCCGCTGAGCGTGACTGGATTGTGCGCTTTCTTCGTGCAAATCTCACATATGACAGGATCATTTGGCTTCTTCGACGCCTTTTGCCATGAGCACGGGCAAGGGTCGAGTAAGTTTCAGCCGACTAATACAAGGTCGGAAAGGAAGAGCACTCACCATCTTGTTGAACCCTGCTGCGACTCTAGAAGTTCTGGTCTTGTTAGTTCTGTTCTCCCTTTCAGCTACTCTGCAAGTTGGAGTATGTGGTAAAGCTCGGGGGAACGAGGTATTGTGGTGCTGTGTGGCGAAACCAACCACACGATACAGAACCAGCTTTTATATTGCCGCAACGTTGCTGCAAAGTACGATTCTGCTTTGCGTTTTCCTAAGGCAAAGTCGCTAGTATTACTAATGCAGCTTGGCCTCACCGTCGTTGTTCATGGACATTAGTCCTAGTACTAGTCATTGTGTTATCAGGGGTGTTGGTGACTTAATATAAAGTTACAATACCTTTTTGTGTTAGCCATCAAGGTTTCGCGTATAGTTATCCGTAACTCAACTACAAGTTCATACGTCGGTTTCTTACTACGGTCCACTATATAGATGTGTGCAGTTGAGCTCTTGTTCTTATCTGGTTGCAATAGATGAAAGTTTGGCAGAAACGGTGCTAGGTGATCAGAGATATGCAAGTCTAGGCAGATCTACATGGTAAGGTAGGTAGAGTTTGAGGGACTTGGCAGAGAACTCTATGCGATGCACGACGTTGCGCCGCTGCGCGTTCCTTCTCTTCCTGCCACCCTGATCACCAGCGATACCAGTGCGCGTATCGATTTCCGATACAACAGACACACCGATGCCTTTCTTTAGTACGATGTCAACATCAAAAGGATGGAGAGTGAATTTTACAGTGCATTTTCGAGGAAGAGAACACTCTCAGACTCATTCTTAAGCTTTGCACTTTTCAGCTGCCAGCCATCCCTTCATTGAATGTCCACGATGTGACACCGAGTTCGTCTAATGCCCTACATCAATACGCTGTTTTCCACTCTAATGCTCTCCCTTTAACTCCCCGTAACTATTACAGTAGCAATACTCTCATCCTTCTCGATCCTATCCACCACATCATTCAACTCCAAAATAAGAGCAGCACATAGAGCGTTAAGAGCCTTGGGTCGATTGAGAGTAATAAGCGCTACACCAGGAGCGGGAGAACTAGGAATGATATGCGTGTAAGGATCTGATTCGGCGTGCGAGCCAGGTTGAGCTTGGCGAATCTTGAGAAGACGAGGACATCTGTCGGATTTGGATTGAAGGGATGGGACAGAAACGGTTAGAAGCAAAGGCAGAGAGTTGAGCTCGGGCAGAGGTAGAAGCGCAGAGTGGAATACGACGTGCTGATGTGGTGGTTAGAGTACGAGATACGAGTGAGCGTGTTGCGGACATGACGGGGTCAGAAAGGACTGCAACTACTGGGGTGATGTGGTCACTCAGCAATTCAAATTCAGCAAATTCAGCAATTGATCCGTATTTGCTTATGTAAATGGATAAAAAATGTATCATTACGACATAAAGTTTTTCTATCCAAGTATCGGTCTGGTCTTACGCCTACTTAACGAAGAACTTCTGCCATTCGGTACTACGAGACTGCCTGTCCGGGCTATCCTCACGGACACCGCGCATTGTAGTCGCATACGCCTTGACGGGCGCGACCGTTACCTGTTTACCACAATTGGGGCTCGGGCACTGATACTTCGGCTGTTCCGAGAAAACAATATTTTCTGCGTACTGGCGGTACGGAAATTCACCTTTCTTATTCTTGTCGCATTTGGTATAGGTCGAGTTGAAGCACTTGTACAAACACGATTCGCAGAAAGTGTGTCCACATTCACGGAGCGTGGCTGGATTGTGCGCTTTCTTCATGCAAATACCACATATGTCAAGATCATTTGGCTTCTTCGACGCCTTTTGCCATGAGCACGGGCAAGGGTCGAGTAAGTTTCAGCCGACTAATACAAGGTCGGAAAGGAAGAGCACTCACCATCTTGTTGAACCCTGCTGCGACTCTAGAAGTTCTGGTCTTGTTAGTTCTGTTCTCCCTTTCAGCTACTCTGCAAGTTGGAGTATGTGGTAAAGCTCGGGGGAACGAGGTATTGTGGTGCTGTGTGGCGAAACCAACCACACGATACAGAACCAGCTTTTATATTGCCGCAACGTTGCTGCAAAGTACGATTCTGCTTTGCGTTTTCCTAAGGCAAAGTCGCTAGTATTACTAATGCAGCTTGGCCTCACCTTCGTTCATGGCATGGACACTAGTCCTAGTACTAGTCACTGCGTTACAAGGAGTGTTAGTGACCTAATTACAAGGCTACAACACTTTTTGTGTTAGCCCATCAAGGTTTTGTGTATAGCTATCCGTAACTCAACTACAAGTTCATATGTTAATGTCTTAGTACAGTCCACACTAAGGCGGTCGCTCAGCAATTCAATTCAGCAATAGCAGGTAGCTTATGTAACACGTGTCTGATTGTGTGAAAGGTATCATTAGTGTCATATTGAAGAATAAGTCAAAAGTCACGACGTTGTTTCTCTATCCAAGTATCCTATTTCTCAGGGAAGAATCCATCCCAGATACTACCCGCGCCCCGATTCAGTCTTTTTGGGCTCCTCCCACCATCCATCTTCCCATCCATAGCCTGTGCGACCTTTCTTACAACATCCTTCACAAAAAACACCTCGATGGGCTTGGTCTTCACCTGAGTACGACATGTTGGGCACGTATACATCGGCTGCGCTACATGTTTCTTCCATTCCGCGTGAAACCTCCGAATACCTTCTGCGAACTGGGGCAAATGCTGGTACCGAAGATAGTCAACCGGAATCTGTGGACCTTCAAGGAATTCGGGGTGCGTGGCAACGTGTTGGGTATAGGTCGAGTTGAACCAGTCGTGCAGACACGATTCACAAAAAGTGTGACCACATTCGCGGAGCGTGGCTGGATGGAACATTTTTGTCGTGCAAATCTCACATGAGACGAGATCATCTATCTCATTCAAATTCTTTCACCATGAGCATAGGCAAGGATCGGGTAAGTTTCAGCCCGCTAATAAAAGGTCGGAGAGGAAGAGCACTCACGACAGAAGCGGAAACACGAGCGGGAACGGAAACAGGTTTCTCCTTCTCCTTTTGTTTCACTTTTTCCTCAGCTTCATTCAATCGATGCCGCAATGTTTCTCTCTCGACCCTTAACCGAATCGCCGTGTGTTTCTCTCGATGGATATCTTTCTCGAACTGTTCACGTTGCTATCATATTACGGGGACCATTAGGATTCCGTGTTTTTTCTGCGATGGACATAGCATACCTTCTTGAGCTCCTCAATCTCCCTCTTTAACCTCGCGACGATAATGTCATCTGGACCCATCCCATTCCCGCTTTCCCGTTCCTTCCTTTTGCCTCCGGCACTGGCGTTTATCCCCTTTGGCGAAATCGGTCGAAAAGAGGGATGTAGGAGTATATCGTTATCTTCATCATCAGAGGAGATAACAATCACAGAAGAGTTACGTCCTATAGAAGCAGAATTTCCAGAAACTTCGTTGCTGTTCGAGCTCTGCATAACGGTTTTCGAACTGGATGCACGAGCGCTGGTACCGGCTCCAGCAGGACGAGAACGAGATGATTGCATGCTAGATGTTAGGCGGGCTTGACGGTTCGCGTCGCGCTTTTTAAGTACCAGTGGCCTGCCACTTGAAGAGCCGGCCTTCGCGCCTGTGCTTGTGCCAGTGGTTTGGCCAACGATCTGGGCCTTGCTCCTCGTTGCGGTACTGGTTGAACTAGAACGAGTTATGGTCTTCGTAGGCATTCTGTTCCTCTTTTTGGTTATTATTCAAGCGGGAGCTTTGAGTATAAAGACAGCAAGATACTAGAAAAGGACGGGGGTACGGTAAAGCTCAGGCGAACGAGGTGTTGTAGTGCTGTGTGGCAAGACGAACCACACGACAAACACTGTGGATCGCGACTTCCACATCGGGAAATATGTTGTTCAGAAGGTGATCGGCTCAGATCGCCGTCGAAACATGACTCGCCAACAACTACAGGTCGTCAAGCTATGGACATCTTTGAACCATCCAGTTTGCATGCCTCTCATTCCTCTCACGTATCACTCGGCCTCTAGCTAGCGCGGCCCTCTCTCCTTCTGCCAAGTTAGGCATGTTAGCCTTGTCCGGCTTGAGGTTCCTCATTTGGGAAGTTACTCTTTCTGTATCGTGGCAACTCTGACAAGCTAAGGGAAGGATGGTCAGATCATTGGTAGTCCAGATACGCATCTGCAGAAGATGAGATCAAGAGCGGCATGATTGCCTTCTCTCATTGTCATTATCATAGTCTTGCTTGATCACTTTGCTGAAATCATACTAAAATAGCAATCAAGTGTTGATTCTCTAGTTTAATAATTCTCGGCATATCTAATCGCCTTCGCATTTCGAGACAAACAAATTGCCTTACTTGTATTGTATCCGGATTGGGTGCGACTGGAGCGAGAGCATCATTCCAACAGTAGTGTCGGGGAGATCAGCGCAAAAAAAAGCATTGTCAGAGGTGTAGTAGAAGAACATAAGCACAGCGGACTAGTAGGCTTATTTGTGCGAAGAAAGAGAGCTATAGCAATCAAAATACGTATCAATGCAGAGAAATACATACTTCATCTCAATCGAAAACCTTGATGAAATCGAGAAGTCTTCATAAAACTTGGAGCATATCGGTCTGGTTGAATCAATGTGTAAATCGCTCTGGCTTTTAACTACATGTGCTCGTAATGGATCATATCGCATTATTGTTTTTCTCGGATATGAAGAGAAATTTCATTGATTGTTTACATCAGTGGATTCCCGTCACAAGGAGGAATTGTCAGATAGGATCAAGACGAGCTTCATGCTAACTATTAACATGAATGGATGATCTAAAAGATACTGATCGAACAAAATGTTAACAGGTCGCAGAACAATGAGTGTGGTACTACAAACGAGCGACTGGGAAAAGAAAGGAGGCGCGATTGTCCTATTTGACTTGAGAGTACCATGGAATATTACAATACGCTTGCTACAATTTCTTTCCAAAGCGCAGTTGGATTGTTGACGCTACAATGGCAATTGCCCACAGACCAGTATGTTAGCCAAAGTGCTAGAGGGAAGACGGCGAAAAGGTACATACGTCTTGAGTGTAAGTGGGAAACTGATATCAGCGGGCCGAGTCTGCCATTCTGTTGCCGGTGGAGAAATAAGGAAACAGTCAGAACCATGATTCTCAAGTAGTGAACACTGAGATGCATGAATAGAATTACGAGCACCGAGAGAACTGAAAGAATGCATAGCTGGAGCTACGAGAGGAAGTACATACCTTCCGGGTCTTCTGGATCGAAAACACCGAAGGACAGGCGCAAAGTCAAAGTCTGTATGCTGTTCGTCGAGCTAAATAGATGCTCAGTGTCGACGAAGGAGAAGCTAGAGACTTGACTCACAAGTCAGGTGGCGCCAGAGGATTGTCCTTAAGGTTTGTGGTCTATTCGCAAACAAAGCGTCAGATAATGGGTTGCTTTGCACATGCAGGAGGATCCGAACGCATTTGTGATATTTCTTACCTTGACTTGCGAGTCTATTCCGGAGAAGTCAAGTGACTGGCCACCCACCACACCGGCATATTGCTGTGGGACGTCATTCTTACCTCCAACGACGACTGTTTTCGAGCCTTCCAGCTTATGCATAGTGATCTGATCATCATGTGAGTTGAATGCAAGTTTATAAATGATCTAAATAATAGGTACGTTGCTTACCGAGAACAGGGCACATGAACTCCCACATCTAGTTCGCGACGGAAATAAGTGATGTAGCGGGAAATTTGGGAGACGCGTTCGTACCTGCCGTTGCTAACAATGACAACTTCAGTCGGATCAAAGAGAGGTTCACTCGGTGGAGATATATCGAATGGTTGACACTCCTGACCAAGGCTGGTGGCGCCAGAATCATCATTCAGAAACGTGTCGGATGATGAATGCGACGAGTTGTAAGCATTTGAGTAAAATGCTGTCTGGCAACAGCCAAGAAGACCGAACGTACCGCTCACTAAACGCATCATCACGCCCATTTATCACTGAGCGTACTGGGTTCGCCAACCAGTTGACATCTCCCGGTATTGGAGTATTGTTTGCATAGTTCCATTGCAATGGGTTGTACCAGAGGGCTTGCTGCGGATCGGCACCCTCCACAATGCGCTCGACGATCAGCTGCGCCAGTGGCCCCGCTCGTATTTTTGAGTCCAAGAGGGCTTGCGGTTCCGTTATATCCTTTGGTCCGGCGATCTGCGTCATATTATGGGTAAGTGTTCACGGGAAGGACAAGTAAATTCCTCACAATGCGACGCAACCACTACGACAGCGGCACGATGGGTAGAACGGGCGAGTAGGACGTGAAAGCTGTAAGAGTAGAGACGAACATGTTTGAGTAAATCAGACTTACTGCGGCAATACATACAAAGCCTTATTTTTTTCAACAAATACATCAACAATGACCGAATCATCAGCCTGGCGAACACTTACCTCCGCCGTTATTGGTCTAAATAGACACCGGTTTAAATAGAAAACAGCGTTGACGACTGTAACCAACTCACCACGTCAACGACGAGTTGTGTAGCGCCTCTCTCAACAAGAGACTGAAGTCCGGTCAATAGCGATGTCTGTAAATCCGAGAAACTGGCCGCCGAGAAGCTACCTAGGGCCAAGACACCCGTTTTGCCATCGTCAAGCAAGTAGAACTGCGCTGCACCCGATCCTGAGATTGGCTTGGAAGGCTGCAGACGTTCCGGCAGGACGACTCCAAAGTCGGGTCTATCATCCAGTACTATCGAAAGCGGATGTTCCCTTATTATTTCCGGTCTTATTTCCGGAAGAGGGGCGAATCGACCTCCTGGCACATGAAATGCCGTTTCTGATGAGCCGGAGTAAACATCGACACCGTTGGTACCCGTGATAGCAACACAATTGTTCCGACGAAATGTTTTGGAATCTGTGAAGGGAACAGAAGCAGCGCCGAAGCGAGAGCGATAAGGCAGCTACCAAGCCAGCAGGCCACATCAGTATTAGACGAGATAAGGTAAAAATTTAGTCACACTGAATGTCTCGGTTGACTTTCTATCCACGCGTTGGATAGTCAGTTCCATGGAGTCGATTAGGGGAAGGGACAATTGCGCGAACTGGCCCAAAGTGTAGTTCCATCCTACGGCGGTACGCTGGTAGCTCGAGAAGAATCTTGATTTAGGGAGTGATGCATTGCTTAGTCCGCGAGCTTTCAAATATGGAATGCAACTCACGCATTTTGACGCGTACCAAGAGCTTGATAAGTTCCTGCAATCGCAGCGTTTGCATTGACTGCGACAAATGGATCTTCGCCATCGATAGCGAGGACCTTGGCACCGGATAGCTTGACACATGAGTGTCAACACTGTGTAACGTGTCTGCAACAATTCCTCGACTGCAATCACTCACCGATTCCAGACTCAGACTGTCTGGGAGAGCATCCTCCCACACAGATATTTGATCCGCAAACTCGTCGCTCGCTACTTCAAACGCCTCAGGTGCGATATAAACGGCTTGCTCGCCCTGTTCATCCGTAAGGAGAACTATCGGTGTAGGCAGATACGTCACGTAGAGGGAGTCATAGCACTGGTCAAGGTAAACGCAATGTCCATCCACCAAGCGCCTTGTAGAACGCTGGAGATCAACATGCATCGCGAATTCAGAGGGGTAGCTTGTATTCCGAATCCGCGCTACATCGGCTAGAATGTCTTCGTGCACATCATCGGCAAATGGTTCTGGTGCTTGTATCTGGTAGTTTACTGAGGTATGAAACGCAAGCGTTCTCTCGACAACGTCCAGGATCTTTGGAGAATAGAAAACATCAGCAAGAGTTTTCCTCATAAGAATGGACCTACGTTTGTCTTAATTGTCTCGTCGCTAGGAAATGACTCGAAACATGCTCGGACTGCACTAGGAGCTACCCAACTTTGACCCGCGATTTCAGCACAGAAGTCCACAGCTCTTGGGACCGCTGAAGCAGCCGCTGAGGTCACCAGGTACGACAACAGAAATAGCATGGCCGAACCACACGGTAGTATGCCCACGTCTCAGAGGTTTCGTGAAAGAATGTATGTACGCGATTGAAGCGCCGCTTAGTAGAGACAGTTAATATGTATATGATGACATTTGTCGGTGATCCCACGCATCGAGCCAAGCAAAAACTCCAATGAATGGACGAAGTTCTAGAGGATCATCTTGCAACGGCATTTCAAGGGCAGAGCACATGGGCACGGATGCACAGGTAGTAGAAAGAAGGTTGTCAACTTTGTCCAGAGTGACTCACGATATGTGCCCAGAGTTTCGAAGCATAACGCAGTTTTGACGAATACGTAGAACTTCACCTGATACGAACACCATTGATCTATCATTCCGTTCTCTGGGTCAAGTACCCACGAGGAGTACTTGACGAACATCCAGCATTGTATGAGTCGATAATTCGGAGATAAGGCACTGAATAAGAGACCTGATCAGCAAGTCTTGGCTCATAACGGATGCTTCTCTCACATAGATAGCTCTGTTATTTCTGAAGAAAATGTCTTGAATCCACCTGCACCGTCATATGTAAACCTGATAGATAGCCTTGGCAAACGACGCGATTGAAGGTCAAGCAATGATGCCGACCCGCTTGAGTGCAAGACCATCAACTGATGCATATGGTCGTAAAAGCTCCTCGGTTGTTCAGATTGGCCGGATTGCGCGAAATTCCTACGTGGAAACTCCTCTATTCCTCCCTCTACAGTTCAACCTTCGAGTCGAATAGTCCATAACCTGGCAGTATGAAGGTACTTTCGATGATTTGCGGGAGGCAACGGGGCGTCGCGACACGGAAGACAAAGACAGAAAGCGAAAACGGGTTCTATCTTGAGTGAAAACGAATTCAGAATTAATGACCCGCCGACCGCCGAAAAGACTTAGAGTTAAAGAGCGAAAACACTGCGTGGATCACGTGCGGTGAAAGTTTGTTACATAAGAATGGGGAGTGGCAATCTCCAAGTGCCGCGCGAGCCCCCTTTTTTCAAGCGGAGTTGTAACATCTACCATATATGGTAAGAAACAGCGATCCATATTTACCGCCTTTCGATACAATGCACCAATCCTTCATGAGACCAGATAATTAGAATTTTATGAGAAATATGCCAGAGAATTAAATAAAGACATTCACTTGATATGATACTAGACAAATTAAGACAAAAATGAGCATACATAGCATGTTTTATTGTAGATTATTACCGGACAGCAGTACTCATGGTCTTGAACAAGGTCTTTGGTGATGTTGCTGGTTATTCATTTGTATACACAGTGACTTTCTAATATTAATATATCAGAATCATACTATCTGCTGTATTTTAAAGCTTGCTATACTGATTCCTTGATGTAGATGGTGTCACTGTATGCATCTCTGAGAAAGAGTAAGATAAGCACTATGCAGTATCATTGATGGCATTTTTGGAGCTTGTACAGGTACCATGGTATATTTACTTGACTTATCAAATGAATTTTGTGCTTACAGACATTTTGCAATATTTTCTTGCATTATTGCTCTTTTGCTGGTTCGTGCACCCATACAAATGCAATGTCACGTGACAGGGCTTTCCTTTATTCGGTGAGATTCAATGCACTCTTCGAACACTCAGAACTCACCGAATTTCTCAACGATTTCCATGTAAATGTACAAATCGCATTGTTTCATGACTATCTTCATTTTTTTGAGAAAACATTTTCAAGAAATTATCTAGTTCCTTAGATATGACCTAAAACTATACAATATCTCGGCGGATTTTAGTAAAAGTCAATTTCTTTTTTGAAGATATTGGTCTAAAGACATCAAAGACATGATATACACACTTAATACTAGTGATCTTTGTGATGTGGGAGGGTTACATGGAGTCGAATGTGTCTCTCAAAAACCGGTCATCGCTTATGCTTAAGCGAGCTCCGGCACGACGCGGCATAGACTGTGAGAACGGTCGTTTTTTTGATAGGGATTGCCACTCCCCAATAAGAAAGCATAATGTAAGCTATATGACTTTATTATGATAACCTCTCCCGGCCTTGGGTTACGACTCGCCTCCTTCAGTATACATATCATCATGTCACGAAGTAACGTACGATTCGAAAGAGAATATTGTGATTCTAATCCTCCGAAGTCTCGTTGCCGATAAACCTCGAAATAGCCTCCAAAGTCTGGGATTTCCAAGGCTCTGCGGAATCCAAAGCAAGAAAGTCATGAAAGGCGTCTTTAACTTCCCAATACACAATTTTCTCCTCTCCCAAACTCCCTTTAATCCGCTGTGCGAATTCGCGAACTTGATCTAACAAAACTTCTCCATCGCCTTCTGCGATAAACGTTTTCGGGAATCCGATGAACGAAACATCCGTCAGTTGTTTACAAGCAGGCGAGAGGTACGGGGTTTGAAAAGCAAATTCGAGACTGAATGGTTCGACGAATGTTGGTTGGGCGTCGTTGAAATATGGATAGGGAGGTGTAGGGAGGTAATCAGATTTGCTATTTGTGAAAGCGGAGGAGGTTGCGCTGTGATGTGAACCGCTCATATCCACCCAGGGAGATAAGAGGATCAGTGACCCTGGTACGCGAGGTAGATTCGGTATGGCTTCTTTGTACTCTGATAGATATCGTACGAGAGCTTGAGCGAGGTTCCCTCCTGCTGAGTCGCCTACAATTATAATTTGGTCTGGAGAAATTCCGACTCTGTCCACGAGGTAAACGTATCCAGAAAGTGCGTCTAGTAATGCAGAGGGAAACTGTCCCTTTGTAGGTTCGGGAGGGATCGAAGTAAGCCTGTACTCCACCGCGAAGCTTCTCTTCACACTCGGACAAGTCTCCAAAATCCTCTTCGGGATAATCGATACAGCTTGATCTGGGTGCGCTGACAGCGAGACATATGCTCCTCCATGTAGGAAGTACAATACTTTTTCTTCCTTCGATTCGGGTTTCTGGGCGATAGCGATGGGTTTCTCCGTTTCGGACTCGTGAATCCAATACCCTGGGATTCGAACGGGTTCTACTTGAGCTTTGGTCGCCCATTCTTTAAGTTTGCCCTTGATGAGCTCAGAAGGAACAGCTTCGGCCCAGATGCCACCGAAACAATCCTCGAGCTTCTCATAGGTCGGTGTTTTAAGGAAGAGCCCCGCTTTGCTACATAGATTGCAGGTAGACATTGAGTCAATCAGGGGAACGAAGATAAGACTTGGACGCACTACTGCCCAGCATCATCAAATAACCAACGTACAAGCTCCACTTCCAATGCCTGATGTAACGTCCAACTTTTCCTCGGGCGTTGCCAAGGTGTTAAATTCGTTATGACCCACCAAGGCAAGCGGACGATGACTGACGCTGCAAGGAGGTTTGCGTAGAGTTTCTGACGAGCCCTAGAGAATCGTGGAGGTTGGATTGGAGGATCGGCTTCTGGCATTGACGGCAAGGTGTGTGGGTGATGGATGTTAGAGGTTTGAGGTTGAAGAAGTATGTTTAATGCGCAGCATGGCTGAGAGGAGCCGCAGCATTTAAGTCTGAAAGGACTCCCGACCGGTACCGAGTGCTCTTAGGTTAGGAGTGTTTGCCAGCGCAGCATGAAGTCACGCCCCGTGAGTAATTTTCCTGAAGGCTGTTGTGTAAACAGTATTTCACCTGGATGAAGCACGGCGCAGTAGACCAAGTGAACTATGCTCATCAGCAGCTTAGGGAACTCTAATCCTGGATCCGATTATCCGTCGTCGGCGTCTCGGATCAAAGTCAGAATACAGACAGAGGCAATCCGATCCGAGAGGAGCCACGTGAACCAGGTATGATAGAAATGATAGCTCCGACGCAAATTACATTAAATTCCTCGAGGGCCTTGCCTAATTGGATGAGCATTGAAATTACGAAGATGCTGAGAATGAACGCAGTTTTCAGAGCACTTTTCATAAGTAGCACACCCAAATCTATGGCATGGCTGTAAGCAAAACATTATTGTACACACATACAAGGCGAGCAGTAAATATCCAACATACATAATCCACCAAGATATCCCCATTCACGTATCCAATTCCGACTCCTCCTGCCCAATAAACCTCTTGATAGCCGCCAATATCTGAGACTTCCACGGCTCGGATTCCTTCATAACCAGACAATCATGGAACGCATCCTTCACTTCCAAATACGTCACATTCTCTTCACCCACGCTCTCCTTCATGCGTCTGACAAGTTCGCGAACCTGGTCGACAAGGACTTCCGCATCTCCAGCTGATATAAACGTCCGGGGGAATCCATCAAATCGAATATCGGCTAGTGTTTTGCACGCCGGCGAGAGGTAAGGGGTTTCGCATGCGAACTCGGGACCAAAGGGTTCAATGAATGCTCGTGGTGCATCGTTGGTGTTTGGGATGGGAGATAGAGTTATGTAGTCCGATTCCCGGTTTGTAAAAACGGAGGAGTTGGCGTGGTGATTTGACCCGCTCATATCCGCCCAGGGAGATAAGAGGATAAGAGCATTGGGTATGTTCGGAAGATTCGGTATACTGCCCTTGTACTCTGCTAAATACCGTACGAGAGCCTGAGCGAGGTTTCCACCAGCCGAGTCACCCACAATCACAATCTGTTCCGGCTTAAATCCAACTATATCAACAAGATACACATATCCCGACAGCGCATCCAGAAGCGCAGAAGGGAACTGCCCTCTCGTCGGTTCAGGAGGGACAGATGACAATCTATACTCCACGGCAAAACTCCTCTTTACATCGGAACAACACTTCAATATATTCTTCGGGACATTGGATGTAAGCTGACTAGGGTGCGCGGAGGAAAGGGTGTATGCTCCACCATGAAGGAAGTAGATGACCTTTTCACTCGATGATAAGGGCTCTTGAGCGACGGCGATAGTATGCCCTGCACCTCGTTTGTGGATCCAATACCCTGGGATTTTAATGGGTGCTACACCAGCTTTGGATGCCCAGTCCTTTAGTTTGCCTATGATGAGTTCCGGAGGGACGCCTTCGACCCAGACCCCTCCATATCCCTTTTCGAGTCGCTCGTGTGAAGGAGCGTGGACCAAAAGTCCCCTATTACTGCTGGAAAAAATTGGTCGACATAGTATACAGAAAGCAATGGGTAGCGAAGATATACTCACGACTTCCCAAAAGCCTCAAAAATCCATCGTATAAACTTCACTGTCAACGCCTGTTTCAGCGTCCAACTCTTCCTCGGGCGCTGCCATGAAGTCAAACTCGTCAATATCCACCATGGTAATCGCACAAGGACAGACGCAGCGACAAGATAAGCGTAGACCTTCTGGAGTGGTTTGGGAAGTCGCGAGGGTCGTGTAGGGCCGGCGGTAGACATAGGTTGGGGTATACGAGGAGACGACAAAGGAGGGAGGACGGAAACTGACCGGCAACTGCAACTTAGTCCGCCCGGCGATGCCATAATCAAGTGAAAACGCGTGACGCGACGCGGATTTTCACACACATAACCACTATCAGTGTCACACCACACCAGACACATCCAATCGCATTCATTCGTTACCGTACTTTGTATCGTACTATTAATTACAGGAAGACAAACGGGATCGTCATAGCGATAGCAGCAGTAACACGAGAGCATATGTGCGCAGTAGTGACCATAGTGGCATCAAAGCATGAGATAGAAATGGAGATGAAGATTTTGAGAGAAGAAAATCGCAGTGATAGATATTGATACAATACAGTGAGATGATAAATCGCAACAAGAGGTTCCGCTGGAGATGATCACATATTGCTTCACCTACCTTGGGTATAGAAAATCGCTGGGGAGGAGGACGGAGGTTGAGGAATTCTTTTAAGCATAGGAAGTAATGAAAGGAGAAAGAGAAGTTCTTTGTATTTCAGCCTTCGATGGCATCTTCAAAGCCTTCCACACCCTCAAGCATAAAGAGCGCCTTCTTCGCTTTTACCTCTCGGCGAATCTGGCTCATCTCGCGGGACCAAATCGTCTTAACAATGTCCTCGAGAGCATCACCCTCGACATTGCTCGATGCACCGGAACCGATTCCCAAACCACGTATGACCTCGCCCTCCCTAATGTGCGCAGCAAGCGAAACACTTTGAGAACCATTTGCACCAGATGACTTGACGGATCCGGCGAAGGAGGCGCTACGTTTGAGGGAGCGCTGTGACTGAGTGCAAAGAGAAACGATACCCGTTGTTTCGAGTATACCGAGCAAATCAGAGAACTCTGAGCGAGGGAGTGGGGTGAAGGCGTCCGAGTCGGATAGCAGTGAAGAGTAATATGAGTGTAACTGGGTACTCTCGATACCGGAGGAGGATGTCGACGAATCAATAGGCAAATTGATGCAGCCGGATGAGCTCGCACGCTTCACCGGGGAGCGGGGGCGTTTTGTTGGCGTCGACGGAGGCGTGATAGACGCGAAAAATGCCGCCTTAGAGAGAGGAAGAGTTGCTGAAAGTCGCTTCGACGCGAGAACAAGACCGAGAAGGACAAGGCGCTGCTGAAGCCCAAGACCGCGAACCTTCGACACAATCTCGCTGTTCCCAGAGGTACTTGACGCGGTTGCACCCGACTTAGATATTGTCGTGGTTGAGGCTGGTGCATATGCTTTGAGAGCAGATAGCACATGAGCCGGTGAGACGGTTACTTTTGCCGCAGCAACCTCAGAAGAATCCGACGAAGCAGAAACTGCATTATCGATAGCACCTCTTAAGATTTCAAAGAGCACGCGGACATCTCCCGTCTGTGTAGAAACCTTCTTCGTGAGTAACGTCAACGTTGGAGTAGGCAAGAGCTTCTTAAGTTCATCCTGCGGGAGCTCTTCGAACCGTTTATTGAGAATGGCGAGGAGCTCGGATGGGTTGTACGGCGCGAAATGTATCGTCTTAACCTTGATGCCTTTTAAGGCCGATGCACCGGGAGCATCTGGAGTAGTACCCACTGATTGAGGAAGGATGGAAGTCGAAGTCAGGGTATGTGTGTTTGCTATACCCATAATACGCAACATAGACGGATGCGCAGCCACAAGAGAGAAAAGAGACTGGATGTCGTTCGAGGCGGTAGCAACCAAGCTATCGAGCTCATCCAGGACCAGGATGCTAGCGAAATGTAAACAAAGGAATACTTGGAAAGGTAAAGAAGACTTACCACTTGAGATCACGTTGCTTCCCGAAGATAGAATGTACCCTATCCTTTGCCAGCACCTTCTTTGCAGCTCCCCTACCTCTGGCAGGAGTTGCGCCCATTTCATCGGCGAGCTTTTCCCAGAGTGCATCCATATTTGTGATAGCCATGCAGTTTACGAACACAACCTTCACACCATCTGCAACCTTTGTTGATGCGACGATGGAATTAACTAGAGCGGTCTTGCCCGTGCCAGGTGTGCCAGAGACATACAAGACAGAGTCGGTAACGTCCGACTCGCCGTCGAGGCTGTGAAGGAACGACACGATAGCAGAGCGCTCACTCTCGCGACCCTCCATACTCATGGGGTTATTAGAGTTGGATGTCGCACGCAGTAGACCACGAACGCGAAGGTAGAACGGAATGCCTGACGGCGGAGATGGGGGAGGCGTAATACATGTAAAAGCATCGATGGCAGAAGATCCCGTTTGCGGTAGCGCGCTATATGTCGAGCTCCTGCGTATACTAGAAGCCACGCCTAAGTATGTATAGGTTAGACATGGTTTGGCAGAATATCCAGCCACAATGGCTGCCGTGGTACTCACTGATTCTCGACCTGGTCGACCTGGTCGACACCGTCGAGATATCCGAGCTGAAGCTCGACCGACGGCTAAGACGCGACCTCGGCGAGTCAAGCAGGGATATCTCTGACATCGGAGGCGGCGGAATATTTTCCTTGTTCGCGGTGCCATCCTCCTCCAGCCTGGTAGCCGTGCGTTTACGCTTCGCGATCGGCGTCGAGTCGGGTGTGATCATACCAGTGGATCTGTTCGAGATGATAGAGGAGGAGCGAGAAAGCGATGTGCGTTTCCCCAGTACCGTCGTGGCAGTCTGAGAGCGTGTCAGACGACGGGTTGGTGTGGATGAAGGTGACGATGCAGGCATGATGGTGGCTGGTGTATAATATCTAATAATATCTAATTAGTGTCTACCTATCGTCGCCGTCGTCAGGAGTAGAAGAAGTGCAAGATGGATGAGAGATGGATGGAGCCGTCGATGGAGGCGGGGACGAACAGAGGAGGTGGTCGATGGAAGAGAACAAGAGAGATGGCCCGGGAAATTTAAAGGACTAGGGAGCCGTGCGAAACAAAACAAGATACACGTAAAATTATGTAATCCGTGTTTTTATTGACGCGTCGCGACGCGTCGTAAGAGAACACGTGCTCATGAATTGCCCCTTTCACCAAGTATCATCAAACCATTCCTACAGTAGTAGCTGCATGGGAATGGCCCCTTTCAATACCGCTTTCGCACCATTCGTCTTTCAGAAGCAGTCTGTGCTATCGTGTTTTCAAACAATGCTAGACTAAGTGCTGAATCGACGCGTAACATCAGGCACCAATGGGGAAATATCCGTTCCGAGACCAATATCGTCTGATGGACCATCACTTCTTGTCCCACCCGGGAACATTGATGCAACATGTTAACCGACCAGACTAGAAAAAAATCCGCTGATTCGCTAGACTAGGTAGAAAGTAGAAACTACGTCAAGAACGCAGTAATGTTCTTCAACGCCCTTTAGCAACGGAATCTCGAACTCAAGACTACAATTTTACACGAGAACGGAATAAATGAATAATGTGCATATAAGCGACCCTCCGCATCTCAAAGTGCATCTATCCACTTCCCAATAGCAATACATGCTTTTGTTCTTTCGGGCTCAAAAAAGGTAAAACCGATAAAATCGTGGAACGCGTCTTCCTCGGCGTGCAACGTGACCTTCTCCCTGCCCAAATCACGTACCATGCGTTCTTCCAGTGTCCGAATCGAATCGACCAAGGTCTCGGCACCGCCCATGACAATAATTGAACGAGGGAATCCCTTGAAGCTCACGTCAGGATTCAATTTGGACGCAGGCGAAATGTATTCATTCGAGAGGAAATTTAGCCCGTGCGGACCCGCAAGGCATGCCGGGGCGAAATCTGGTTCATCCTCCGGAGGTGGGCGCAGGAAGTCAGACGTTACGTTTGCATATACCGACGCTCCTGGAGTGGAATGGGATCTAGTTAGATCGCACCAGGGTGAGAGCAGTACTAGGCCACCGGGTAGGCCGAGCCGCGAGTCAAGCAAGTCGCCGTACGTAAGAAGATATCGAGTCAACGCAAGCGCGAGGTTTGCTCCTGCCGAGTCACCGACAATCACCACGCTCTCCGGCTTGAATCCAAGCGTCCTCACAAGGTAGCTATACCCCGCCAGACCGTCGATCAATTGAGTAGGGAAGGGATTGACGTGACCTGGTCCAGTAAGTCGATACTCGACGGAGAAAGCACGTCGGACGGACGGAGTGTATTTGGTGATATCACGCGGGATTAATGATACGTTCGATGACGGATGCGCGGAGAGTGCCATATAACCCCCTCCATGAAAGGCCAGAATGACCTTTTCCCCTGGTTTGGGAGCTTCGTTATCGCCAACGTCTTCGCCTTGCTTGTGCTGCCAGTAGCCCGGAAGCCTGATTGATTCGACACCCGCGATGTCTGCAAATTTCTTGATGTCTCCCGTGATGAGTTCTGGCACTGGATCTATCCAAAGACCGATTACGCCTTTTCCGGTTTCCAAGGCTTTATGCGTGGGGTTGTGTTCAAGCCCACCGACTCTGTAAAGTTCCGATTCATCAAATTGACTGCACCACAATGACCAGATGGAAAGAACACACACGGCACCCAAACCCATCATATATCTAACCAAATTGACTTGGACACAACGATGAATCGACCATGATAGCCTAGGTCTCCATGCAGGAAAGAGATTGCGCAGCGTCCAGTACGGTATCCTTGCAATTAGCAGTCCAAGCAAGGCACTTGCAACATAGATGCCTTTGAAGGGTTGTACTCGTATCAGGTTTGCTATCGTCGACATGCCGTTGTTCAGTCGTCTGATGATGATGAGAGGCAGTCGAGAGGTGAAGTCGCTGGTCGTCGTCGTCCAAGTCGACCCCGCGTGAGAGGTTCTTGCGAGTACAAGACCACGGGGTCCGCCCTTATCGAGCTCTTCGGCGAATGAGGTTGAAGGTGGACACGGCTTCCCTAGATCTGATATTATCGTATTGCCTGACAGTCTTCTCTCTGCTGATCGTGTAAGAAAATGTCCTTGAAAGCACTTTAGTTTCGGGTCAGGAGGTCTGGTAGGGTCTGGTCAGGCACTTTCCAGAGCTCACGCGCGCAAGCCCGTCGACTTAACCATTCCTCTCCAGAAATCAGGCCAAAATGCACCACTCTATTCGAATCAAGGTCTTCGTACTCTCACCTGATTAGCTCTACTGTGCTGTGTTTGAGGCAAAGTGCCCTTGGTGGTTATTATCCAATAACGTGTGATTACATAATTCGACAACTCTTGCTGAATAATTTCATTTTCTCTTCATTTTCCGAGTCTTCGTTGTCCACGTTGACCATGTTCTCGTCAGCTTTGCGCAACTCGTTACGGCGAAATTGCAGGTCTCAACGAGCAAGGGTGTCTGTCTTGCACACAAGTCGTACCTATACTTCAAAAGGAGCACGAGGGTCGAGCAACTTTGGAAGTGGGCGGTCTGTATGGGTGCCAGTTACTGTAGGGACGCTCACGCTTTCAGTTGGTTTTCTGCTTAATGGCACAGTAAGGCTAGACTCTGCTGAAAGTGAGCTGCCGTTTTATTTTGCTTCATTGCGAGATGAACGTGTGCTTGGAAAGGTACCACGAAGGCAAAACCGAAGCGGAAAGCAAAGCAAACTCAGCAGGAGCAATCGCCATCGGACTCTGAGGCATCTCCCAAGCTCGAGGAGGTTCTGCGAGCAAAAGAAGAAGAAGATAATGTTGAGACTGGTACCACCGGTTCTACGTCGGAGGGTGAGTCGAGCGTTGAAGAAAATGGCGACTTCAGCAATGGTGGAGCGTTCAACCCCGAGACGGGTGAGATCAACTGGGACTGCCCGTGCCTAGGAGGAATGGCACACGGACCCTGTGGTCAAGAGTTCCGCGATGCCTTCTCGTGTTTCGTTTTCAGCGAAGAAGAACCCAAGGGTATCAATTGCGTCGAGAAATTCAAGGCTATGCAGGATTGTTTTCGTAGACATCCAGAGGTGTATGGTGAAGGTGCGTTGGGCGGCTATATTTTCGCTTGTTTAAAAAGTGGATGTGTAACTTACTATACTGTGAACTTGTACAGAAATCATGGCCGAGGACGATGATGAAGATGATGGGTCCGCCAACTCACCACCCGGCACAGATTCTCCTCCTCTAAAAGGCGAACCCATCTCGGACCCCGACCCTGTTGCAATTCCGCCACCCGGCATTGTCTCTCCATCCCAATAACATCCTATTTCTTAAAAAGGGCGCAGGCACTTTGATTTCGTGTCCCGTCGCTACATTACTCGCTACTTATGTTGCATGGACTTTTCTACGGTTCTAGAGTTCACTCTTACCCTCGGGCATCAAAAGCACTACTCAGTCGCTTCCCTTCCTCCTGACTCTGCATATACACAGAGCCACCATATCTCATTTCCTAGATAATGTATGCTATAGCTAATGTACACGCGCATGTCCTCCAACTAATCCAAGTCTCGTAAACCCCGATGTTTATTCGTCATCAAACTCCATATTTTGAACCTTTCGTGCTCTCTTGACAGCAGCTGCCTTTACTTTCCCCGAACTGGGTGGTCCTGAAGAAATATTTATCATAAGTTCGCTAATTTCCGGCAGCTACCTGCGTACGACTCTTACCTGATTCCTTAGTCTTGGTCGCATTTACGGGGAGTTTCCTTGATCCCGTCTTATGTTCGGCTGCCTTTGGTAATGTCGGAGGTGACCTCGGAGGAGAGATGGACACCTTTCTGGTTTCTGTGGGGTAGATGTTGACTGTGAGTTCAGGTGTCGATAATGCAGAGGCGTGGCAACATACTTTTCAATGGTGGTGATGGAGGTGGAGATTCTCGATGTCGCTCTTTCGGCACTGTAACTGGGGCACTTGTAAAAATCTGGAAGGCAGGAGGGTTGAGTTTGCATTTGCGCTTTTGTGCGTTGAGTCCGAGCTATTCGTGAGAACCCTCAGCACGATAAGCTACAGTTATAAAAGAGGTATGTACTTCAAAGACCTCGTTGGTGATGAATGTTACAGCTTCGTGAGGCGAAAGCTCTGTCAAGAGAATTGACAGCGGTTTCCTTCCATGCGGATCGAACACGATCTACAAACAAGCGAAATGATCAGAATAATGAAGCGGGAAGCGGAGGGAACATTGAGCCTACCGTACTTTCATCTCCCGACCTGGCTCTGTCCCAACCATACCTTCTACGTATAATTGACCCTGCGTCACCGCCTTCTCGATGTTATCCACGAACGTCTCGATCAGGTGCTCAGACACGTTCTTGCCCTACAGCACCATTCGAACCAACGTCTATCAGTATTTTCAAGTCACGACAGATAGATGATGAACGTACCACAAAATCACCTACATCATTCTCCTCCCATCTTCCCTTCCACCACCTCCCTGAATCAGCAAGACCAACATGTACCTTCCACCCAGGACTTGGTTCATCAAACTCGACCCGTGAGAGGAAGACAAAGCGGTGAGAAGCCTGGTATATGACCTGGATAAGGTCGTCCAAAGGACCAAAGGCATCAAACGTGCTCATGCTTATGGTTCAATTCTCGGCAGCCACGCGATCCGCGCGGTTGGGAGCTGAGATGGCAGAGAAGGAGCCGTGTTGGAGGCAAATAACGGCAAACAGCGCGTATCAGGTACTGCTTCTCAAAAACAACTTCAAACAGGGAGAAACGAAATGCTTTCTGTTTTTCTTGTGGTGTGAAAACATATGCCGTTCAAGTAAGAATGAAGGGGCTGAAAGTGCAGAACTCGAAGGTAAGGGAGAATGCGCCTGACTTCAAGTGTGGTACCTTTTGGCGCTGTCCCGTACTCGCTCATTCTGGGTAATGTCTATCCGGCTGGCGTCTCTCATTGCCATTAGGGAAAAAGGCTTATTGGGCCATTGAAACATAGATACAAGTCGGAACTTCCTAGTCTCTCAATGGTAAACGGAGTTTTCTTGAGGCTCTCCGCCCACAAAGCAGTCAAGCACCATAGAGGGTGTTCTTTTCTATTATGATCTACTCTGTAGTTCATGCGGGGTGATGATTATGAGACGGGCATCAAATCAAAAGCACCAGCGCAGTAGCATTGTTGCATTTATGATATCTCTTGGGCTTCCTCGAATCGACGTAACGGGGTTTCCGGAGGATAACTCGGTAAAGGCTCTCTGAAATTTCATGAGCATTTCAGGAACAACTCCGAGATAGAACTCCCGAGAACTCACTTGCGTGCATCCCAAACATCCTCGCTGCTCTTCCCGACCCTACGCATCGCCCACCACTCGGCTCGCCGCTTTATCCATACATCCCTTTTCTCCTCCGGACTAAGAGATTTCAGGGTCATGCAGAACTTGAAGTCATCAAATTTGCGGCTGCATTCAGCTTGATGACCGTATCGGTAGAGAGATTTGAGCTGGAAACCAAGTGCTTGGTTGCACCACGCGTCAGCTTTAGCTGGATGTCGTGTCTAGTGGTGTACTGACCGTTACACGAAAGGAAGTCGTCAAGCA
Source organism: Inonotus obliquus (assembly GCA_032164295.1). Lineage (NCBI taxonomy): Eukaryota > Fungi > Basidiomycota > Agaricomycetes > Hymenochaetales > Hymenochaetaceae > Inonotus > Inonotus obliquus. The sequence goes on along the minus strand of JAJHTX010000006.1, from coordinate 109,759 downwards.
CGCGCATGCATCCCGGGATTTCATCTGGGGTTGGATGAATGATCTGAAGCCTTCGTGTCTCCTCCTCCACGGCGGTCTTGAAGTCAACAGACATGATTAAGAAAAGAAAGATGACTAGTTATGTAAGTAGCTTACCTCATGGTACTCAGCTTGACAGTACAGTAAACTTGCATCACGTGCATTAACAAGTTTCTCTGACTCAGGCTGGGGACTGGCAATCCCTAAGTGTGGGGAGTGGCAATCCCTATCAAAAAAATGACCGTTCTCACGGTCTATGCCGCGTCGTGCCGGAGCTCGCTTAAGCATAAGCGATGACCGGTTTTTGAGAGACACATTCGACTCCATGTAACCCTCCCACATCACAAAGATCACTAGTATTAAGTGTGTATATCATGTCTTTGATGTCTTTAGACCAATATCTTCAAAAAAGAAATTGACTTTTACTAAAATCCGCCGAGATATTGTATAGTTTTAGGTCATATCTAAGGAACTAGATAATTTCTTGAAAATTTTTTCTCAACAAAATGAAGATAGTCATGAAACAATGTGATTTGTACATTTACATGGAAATCGTTGAGAAATTCAGTGAGTTCTGAGTGTTCGAAGAGTGCATTGAATCTCACCGAATAAAGGAAAACTCTGTCACGTGACATTGCATTTGTATGGGTGCACGAACCAGCAAAAGAGCAATAATGCAAGAAAATATTGCAAAATGTCTGCAAGCACAAAATTCATTTGATAAATCAAGTAAATATACCATGGTACCTGTACAAGCTCCAAAAATGCCATCAATGATACTGCATAGTGCTTATCTTAGTCTTTCTCAGAGATGCATACAGTGACACCATCTACATCAAGGAATCAGTATAGCAAGCTTTAAAATACAGCAGATAGTATGATTCTGATACATTCATATTAGAAAGTCACTGTGTATACAAATGAATAACCAGCAACATCACCAAAGACCTTGTTCAAGACCATGAGTACTGTTGACCGGTAATAATCTACAATAAAACATGCTATGTATGCTCATTTTTGTCTTAATTTGTCTAGTATCATATCAAGTGAATGTCTTTATTTAATTCTCTGGTATATTTCTCATAAAATGCTAATTATCTGGTCTCATGAAGGATTGGTACATTGAATCGAAAGGCGGTAAATATGGATCGCTGTTTCTTACCATATATGGTAGATGTTACAACTCCGCTTGAAAAAAAGGGGGCTCGCGCGGCACTTGGAGATTGCCACTCCCCACTAAGTGACTCGCGTGCGTTCCCACGGTCTATGCCGCATCGTGCCGGCGCTCGCTTAAGCACATGAATTTACCGGTCAGTGAAAGACTCATTCGACTTCATCTTCCCCCTTCCACAACACAATAAATGCAAAAATAAATTGTCAATAGCATATATCTGATCTAAATGAAACTATTTCCATCAAAAATTTAAAAATTCTCCAAAAAACCATTGAGATATGGCCTAGTACTGGGTTATAACTGGCGAATGAAGCAATTTCTACAAAATTTTTTTTGTACAAATCGAAGGCAGACATGCAAAGATACAATTAAAACATTGATCTCGGAAATCCTTCAAAAATTCGTTGAGTTCATTCAGTCGAAGTATCACAGCAGGATTCAGCATATAAGGAAAAGATGCATCACGTGACCTGACTTGACCACCTGCAAATTTCGTGAATGAGTGCATAAAAATACAACTCAGCATCATAAGAACTCTCGGAAAATGCATAATTATTATGCTTATACTTTATGGGTAATAAAATGCATCTTTGAGATAAAATAAGAAACAACTGGTGACATGTCTATAACCTACCACCACGATCGGCTGTCAAATGGGATACTTACAATAAATGTCATCTTTGGTATTGATAGGTTTGCCAGGCTGCTTAGGGCACAGAAATAATGTTCTGATATCTTTCATTGTAGTAGTCACTCATATTAAGGGGAAAGGCGGCTAGCTTACCAAGGCTTGTCTCTTACAATTATTCCAAGTTGACCAGCAGTCATTTACAGTTTTACAGTGAAATATAACATATACGCATATTATTTATTGAGATTAGTGGAATTCTCACTAGGATGGGTCACTATATGCACATTATTGCCTTATTATACATGGATTAATTATTTGAAGTGCGGCATACAAGTCTGGAGGAAGGCGGTAAACACGGATCATCGTTTTAGACCATATTTGGTAAGTATACAAGCTCCGATTGAAAAAAAGGGGACACGGACAACGCGCGGGGATTGCCAGTCCCCACTGACTGAGTCGGAATCATGAATCATGATGGGCGCTGAAGTTCAGGGCGCATCAAATGGATTGTTGTCTAGAAATTAGAATGGCACTGCCTTTCGCAACCTGCGGTTCCGACCAGATGGTCAGGGCGACATCAATCCCGTTCAGTTCCCGTAAAACTACCATGTTCTGATCTTTTCCGAGTCGCTCTCCATCTTTCGCTGATACTCCCATCTTTCCTTCCTTAGCCAGAAACAACGCTCCTTCACTCCTTCCCTTCATTATATTCCGTGTTAAAGCATGGTTAGGCTTAACGGTAGAATCGCTTTGCACTCAAACAACTCAGAGGAAGATATTGGTGCTGGTACTACCAATAGACGTTTCTTCCCGAAGAAAATCGGCTTCTTTCAGTTGCTGGGTTTTACAATGATGGCGCTCAAGCTGAAGGAACACTGGGATGGATGTAAGTTAGCTCAGACCGATGCGAATGTGTGTTAAGATAAATTTTGTAGATCGTAAAGTTCCATCCGATCCCGTCGCTGCTAATAATGCCCTTGCACCACCCGCTTACAGAGATGACGACTACGACACTGAGAGTGCCATTGGACTCGACACCTCAATCATTATGCCCACCCGTACTACCCGCAGGAAGAGGTCCTGCTGTGTTTGTTGTGGATTAAAGTAAGTACGCAGGTACTCATGTTTGAGTCTGTTTTTGTAACATAACGACACAGTTGTGGCCTTTTCTGTAAGGCACTTGGAATTGTCGTTCTTATTTTCACACTGTGGAATGGCTTCAAGCTTGCCAAGTGGCTCCTCACAGTATGTTCGTTCGATATCTATGCCAATAGTTACTGATTCCCGCATTTTAGCCGTCACCAACTGGTTTAGAAAATATGCCCGAATTCAGCAAATCCCTTGGTTGCCTTGACGCAACTCACTTCTACCAGGATAACAAGGATGGGGTATTTTATACCATCCCAGTTGGCTCGGATGTTGGCCACGATCTCGTCATTGGTGGCGGGGCCGTTGGAACCATCGTTATTGCACCAGCTACCGATATCAATGACCATTCTATCAAGGTACGCGCAAGTTTGCGCACGAGCGATTCACGCTTGCTCAACAGCGTCGAGGTGCATACACCGGAATCGTCCCCTCTTCCTTCATCTCAAGCACCTGGTACAAGCTATTTCGACCTTCTTACACCTACTCAATCAGAAGAAGTGGATACATGCATGCGTTACGACTTAACCGTCTACATCCCTGTCACCTTGCGCACTTTGCGCATCTCATCGCGCTCGATCGCTCAGGTGAAACTGGACTTTGACGATACTCCAAGAGAATTGTATGACTTGCGCATCGAGCTTGTGTCCAGCGCTGCTGCGAACCTGCTCATTCCTTCTGCGGGGCTACTCGCGGATAACGTCGACATAGACATGCGCGGGGGATACCTCGTTGGTAAGCTCCCGATAGCCAACGCGACAACCATCGACACAAGTAAAGGTGACACCATCACCAAGGTGGACCTCTTCACCTCCGGATACGAGCTTCCTGAATCAGATGAAGACACGCAATCCCACGGAGATGCAGCTCATCTGTATACGCTCACTGGCACCGGACGTACGGACGTCACATACGAGAACCGAGCGATGCGTCCGATCCGTAGCGAACACGTTGTTACAACTTACAAGCCTAGAGAATCCGAGTTACGCCTAACATACCAGACTTCCGGTTTCAACGGAAATATTGACCTGGATGCGCCTTCGTACTCGTTGCGCAACGTGCAGTCCAGTGGGCGTGTTGGTGGAATGGATGAGAATCGCGAATTCTGGGTTGGAGATAAGAAAGGTAGTGACCACCTTAAGATTGTAACTCCGGGATGGGTCGGACTCTACTTCTGATGTATGGTCTTTATCTATACAAATTTGTTTCATATGGGTATTCGGGTTTTGTAATGGGCTTTATGAATCTATAAATAAACTCCGTTTTTCGTTCGTTCTTTGTAGTTTTCATCACGTGAGCAACGCGTCAGCATTTGAGCGCGTCAACTCATGATGACTGGCAATTCCCTGTTGTGCACCGTGCGTTCCCACGGACCTGCCGCGTCGTGCCGGCGATCGACGCAGCACTACGCGTTTACCGGTTTTTGAGACCCACATTCAACTCTGTCTTCCTCCATCCACAATGCAGAGACAGCCATTTTTTACATTTATGTATTTTAATGCATCACTGGAGTAATTCATATAGACTTGTTTTGTGATTCTACAAAACCTCACTGAGATACAGGGTATTTATACCTGTTAGAAAACGCTCGCCCTAAAGGGACTATACAGTAACCACAGTAGGACGGTCCGCAGTGTTACGGGTTCGGCGATGCTTTTCTAAGAGTTTCCGGAGCCTACTCGGTTTTCACAAGCAGGGCAGATTCCCAAGTATACTAAGTGTTGCCTCTGACGCTCTCGTTTAACTGATCAAGTCGGGCCTCAACCTCGTTGACAGGCTAGTAGGACAGGTAATGTAAACTCCTGCCGTTCGCAAGCTTCTCTAGTCGGTGGATGACTAATCAATCGTTCCACGCCATAGAGTAAGAGAGGTTAAGCAGATTAGGTGGTCTTCAGATTAGAAGCTAGATGCCTAAGAGGACTCGATGTACAAGACGATCGAAAGAAAGATGGGGAGCTACGGTCTAAGTCTACAACTATTTATACCTTTTCCTCATGTTGTGGACGGACCACTTCCTACGCTCCGTAGTTCCTACTCTCGATCTGATTCGTTATTCTAGCTTCCAAACTCGTGTGGTATTCCCATTGTTCTGCTGCGGATTGACTCATCGACTGCGCCCTGTGCAAGGTGATGACTCGGCGTTGACTCATCTTGACTTGAACTGAATTGAAACCTATGCTTGGGGTCGGCCTTGTGCTGTGCCCTGTGCATAGAGTGAGTCAGTGAGTGAGTCATTGAATGCATGTTCGTATGCCATTGGTTTTGCATGGCTGCGCCGTAGTTAAAGTTCGCTTGTCCGCAGTTGCTCGTGCGTTTAAGGAATTCCGTCGGGGTTCCGTTGTATAGCATCTGGGGCTATGAAGGCTGTGATTTGCTTGTCGCCTCGGGACTCTTGTTCGGGGCCGTCAAGTGTGATTCGACATCGGATATCATCGTGGGGAAACCAAGGTGGTTTAACGTATGTGCCTATGGCGATGAGTAGCCGTACACTTCGTCGAGTATCGTTCGAAGGTATTCTCCAGCCTAGGTATTGAAAGGATTGTGCTGAAATTTTGATTCGATTAGGAACGTCGATCGAAACTACCCCGGATGGGACCGGTTAATTTCACTGGCCGGAGACGATCAGGATCGACAGCGAGAAGCGGAGAACACGCGAATCTAATACAATCCGAAGCCGACGATCAAGAAGCATCGGCTAGCAACGCTAATCCCGACGATCACACTAAACCTTCGCAAACGATGCAGCAAGTACAGCAACCTCCAACGGCTTGCTATAAATGCAGAAGAGTGCGACAGATCATCGAAGACCTACACAAGATAATACTACGGGAGGCAACGGGCATGTTGACATATCATGTGTCCAGCAAACGAGCAACAGCTTATCGAGAATATCACAATCCCCCGGAGGTCGTTCGAAATCGCACGAGGTCAACAATAGCAATGGATACGGCAATAGGCATGCAACCAAAGACGCACTGGACAATAGTAGGAATCCACGACATATTAGCACTCGAGTGCCCAAGCACATTCGTGGAGATCAGTGCAGACTATGTTACGAACCGCCGCTCACCAATAACAGCGGCATGGGTTGCAAACACACTCAGGGAACTATGGGCATACTGCAAAGCTATTCGACTACAAGGAGACCTATACCTAGGCTGGAGAATACCTTCGAACGATACTCGACGAAGTGTACGGCTACTCATCGCCATAGGCACATACGTTAAACCACCCTGGTTTCCCCACGATGATATCCGATGTCGAATCACACTTAACGGCCCCGAACAAGAGTCCCGAGGCGACAAGCAAATCACAGCCTTCATAGCCCCAGATGCTATACAACGGAACCCCGACGGAATTCCTTAAATGCACGAGCAACTGCGGACGAGCGAACTTTAACTACGGCGCAGCCATGCAAAACCAATGGCATACGAACACGCATTCAATGACTCATTCACTGACTCACTCTATGCACAGGGCACAGCACAAGGCCGACCCCAAGCATAGGTTTTAATTCAGTTCAAGTCAAGATGAGTCAACGCCGAGTCATCATTCTGCACAGGGCGCAGTCGATGAGTCAATCCGCAGCAGAACAATGGAATTACCAGACGAGTTTGGAAGCTAGAACAACGAATCAGATCGAGAGTAGGAACTACGGAGCGTAGGAAGTGGTCCGTCCACAACATGAGGAAAAGGTATAAATAGTTGTAGACTTAGACCGTAGCTCCCCATCTTTCTTTCGATCGTCTTGTACATCGAGTCCTCTTAGGCATCTAGCTTCTAATCTGAAGACCACCTAATCTGCTTAACCTCTCTTACTCTACGGCGTGGAACGATTGATTAGTCGTCCACCGACTAGAGAAGCTTGCGAACGGCAACCTACCTGTGTTTAGCTGGGTACTTGTCCTACTAGCCTGTCAACGAGGTTGAGGCCCGACTTGATCAGTTAAACGTGAGCGTCTGAGGCAACGCTTAGTATACTTGGGAATCTGCCCTGCTTGTGAAAACCGAGTAGGCTCCGGAAACTCTTAGAAAAGCATTGCCGAACCCGTAACACTGGGGCCGTCCTATTGTGGTTACTGTATAGTCCCGTAGGGCGAGCGTTTTCTAACAGGTGTGCAGTTGAAGCTTGTATGCAGTCAGTAAGGGCAAAGATGAACCTGTGTCCATGAGAGATATTGAGCTGCTGTTCTAGTTGCTACAATGGAGACGAGCCTGTATGCGCAGATAAACTTACTTGTTCATTCTGAATTATAGATACGGTGTTTGCAGTGAAGAACATGCCAGATCTAGGGCATGAAGTTAAAGATTTCGCCATTTACCATTGGAGGCTGACAAATTGGAGGAAATAAAGAAGATCATCAGTCTGGAGCTTGGGTGTGGGGGACATCGTTGGTACGTCCTTACCTTTCACCAGTACCTGAATGTCTTACTAGGTGAATACTTTTATATCTCTTCGGTAACTCAAACGTGCCACCGAATGATTCCGTATCCGTGTGTCTGTACTTTGCCGATCCAAAGAGAGCACTGGAGGGATGGCAGGGACGTGCTCAGTTCGCTCTTGTCATCTCAAATCCCACCGACCCTACCATCTACACCGTTTCTCATACTGTTAGAAAACGCTCGCCCTAAAGGGACTATACAGTAACCACAATAGGATGGTCCGGTTGGTTACGGGTTCGGCAATGCTTTTCTAAGAGTTTCCGGAGCCTTCTCGGTTTTCACAAGCAGGGCAGATTCCCAAGTATACTAAGTGTTGCCTCAGACGCTTTCGTTTAACTGATCAAGTCGAGCCTTAACCTCGTTGACAGACTAGTAGGACAGTGTCGACTGCCGTTCGTAAGCTTCCCTAGTTGGTGGGCGACTAATCAATCGTTCCACGCCATAGAGTAAGAGAGGTTAAGCAGATTAGGTGGTCTTCAGATTAGAAGCTAGATGCCTAAGAGGACTCGATGGACAAAATGATCGAAAGAAAGATGGGGAGCTACGGTCTAAGTCTACAACTATTTATACCTTTTCCTCATGTTGTGGACGGACCACTTCCTATGCTCCGTATTTCCTACTCTCGATCTGATTCATTGTTCTAGCTTCCAAACTCGTCTGGTATTCCTATTGTTCTGCTGTGGATTGACTCGGCATTGACTCATCTTGACTTGAACTGAATTGAAACCTATGCTTGGGGTCGGCCTTGTGCTGTGCCCTGTGCATAGAGTGAGTCAGTGAGTGAGTCATTGAATGCATGTTCGTATGCCATTGGTTTTGCATGGCTGCACCGTAGTTAGAGTTCGCTCGTCCACAGTTGCTCGTGCATTTAAGGAATTCCGTCGGGGTTCCATTGTATAGCATCTGGGGCTATGAAGGCTGTGATTTGCTTGTCGCCTCGGGACTCTTGTTTGGGGCCGTCAAGTGTGATTCGACATCGGATATCATCGTGTGGAAACCAAGGTGGTTTGACGTAGGTGCCTATGGCGATGAGTAGCCGTACACTTCGTCGAGTATCGTTCAAAGGTATTCTCCAGCCTAGGTATAGGTCTCCTTGTAGTCGAATAGCTTTGCAGTATGCCCATAGTTCCCTGAGTGTGTTTGCAACCCATGCTGCTGTTATCGGTGAGCGGCGGTTCGTAACATAGTCTGCACTGATCTCCACGAATGTGCTTGGGCACTCGAGTGCTAATATGTCGTGGATTCCTACTATTGTCCAGTGTGTCTTTGGTTGCATGCCTATTGCCGTATCCATTGCTATTGTTGACCTCGTGCGATTTCGAACGACCTCCGGGGGATTGTGATATTCTCGATAAGCTGTTGCTCGTTCGCTGGACACATGATACGTCAACATGCCCGTTGCCTCCCGTAGTATTATCTTGTGTAGGTCTTCGATGATCTGTCGCACTCTTCTGCATTTATAGCAAGCCGTTGGAGGTTGCTGTACTTGCTGCATCGTTTGCAAAGGTTTAGTGTGATCGTCGGGATTAGCGTTGCTAGCCGATGCTTCTTGATCGTCGGCTTCGGATTGTATTAGCCGTGCGTGTTCTTCACTTCGTGCTGTTGATCCTGATCGTCTCCGGCCAGTGAAATTAACCGGTCCCATCCGGGGTAGTTTTGATCGGCGTTCCTAATCGAATCAAAATTTCAGCACAATCCTTTCACATACGTCTTGCACTTCCCCTACCATCTGAATAGTCATCACTTTTCACGTGTCGGGGCGCAACCCAAATCAGACTGATGACCAATGCTATCCCTAGATGCCCACCATCGTTTCATTGCTGAGGAGTACAGTTGGGGTTTTACACGTTTCAGCAAGTTGAGGAAGCTGTCTACTATACAAGAGGGTTACAGTCGTCCCACAATCGAAGATGAGACGGCAGATGTTGGCGTTATTGTGCATGTCCTAGAGGACCCAACGGGAGTGCTATGGCACAACTTTGTAAAGTTGGTTTTCCCTTTCATGCACAGTACGGTTCTGATGCCTTCGTGTAGCTCTGACCCGATAAAGGAGACGGGATATGTTGGCTCGTTGACATGTTACATGAACTCATTGATACAGTCGGACCTACAACCAACCTTCACACCCCTTTCACGTCAGGGACAACAGCTTGTCCACCGAGTCTACCTTCAGTAACGACTTCGATCGACACGCAAACAACTTCATTTGCAAGTGGTGAAACTTGGGCAACCATGCTGTTCACGGTTTCCTAACAATTCACCCTGCACATCTACATCTGTTAGAAAACGCTCGCCCTAAAGGGACTATACAGTAACCACAATAGGACGGTCCGCAGTGTTACGGGTTCGGCGATGCTTTTCTAAGAGTTTCCGGAGCCTACTCGGTTTTCACAAGCAGGGCAGATTCCCAAGTATACTAAGCGTTGCCTCAGACGCTCTCGTTTACTAATCAAGTCGGGCCTCAACCTCGTTGACAGACTAGTAGGACAGTATCGACTGCCGTTCGTAAGCTTTCCTAGTCGGTGGGCGACTAATCAATCGTTCCACGCCATAGAGTAAGAGAGGTTAAGCAGATTAGGTGGTCTTCAGATTAGAAGCTAGATGCCTAAGAGGACTCGATGTACAAGACGATCGAAAGAAAGATAGGGAGCTACGGTCTAAGTCTACAACTATTTATACCTTTTCCTCATGTTGTGGACAGACCACTTCCTACGCTCCGTAGTTCCTACTCTCGATCTGATTCGTTGTTCTAGCTTCCAAACTCGTCTGGTATTCCTATTGTTCTGCTGCGGATTGACTCATCGACTGCGCCCTGTGCAAGGCGATGACTCGGCGTTGACTCATCTTGACTTGAACTGAATTGAAACCTATGCTTGGGGTCGGCCTTGTGCTGTGCCCTGTGCATAGAGTGAGTCAGTGAGTGAGTCATTGAATGCATGTTCATATGCCATTGGTTTTGCATGGCTGCGCCGTAGTTAAAGTTCGCTCGTCCGCAGTTGCTTGTGCATTTAAGGAATTCCGTCGGGGTTCCGTTGTATAGCATCTGGGGCTATGAAGGCTGTGATTTGCTTGTCGCCTCAGGACTCTCGTTCGGGGCCGTCAAGTGTGATTCGACATCGGATATCATCGTGGGGAAACCAAGGTGGTTTAACATAGGTGCCTACGGCGATGAGTAGCCGTACACTTCATCGAGTATCGTTCGAAGGTATTCTCCAGCCTAGGTATAGGTCTCCTTGTAGTCGAATAGCTTTGCAGTATGCCCATAGTTCCCTGAGTGTGTTTGCAACCCATGCCGCTGTTATTGGTGAGCGGCGGTTCGTAACATAGTCTGCACTGATCTCCACGAATGTGCTTGGGCACTCGAGTGCTAATATGTCGTGGATTCCTACTATTGTCCAGTGCGTCTTTGGTTGCATGCCTATTGCCGTATCCATTGCTATTGTTGACCTCGTGCGATTTCGAACGACCTCCGGGGGATTGTGGTATTCTCGATAAGCTGTTGCTCGTTCGCTGGACACATGATATGTCAACATGCCCGTTGCCTCCCGTAGTATTATCTTGTGTAAGTCTTCGATGATCTGTCGCACTCTTCTGCATTTATAGCAAGCCGTTGGAGGTTGCTGTACTTGCTGCATCGTTTGCGAAGGTTTAGTGTGATCGTCGGGATTAGCGTTGCTAGCCGATGCTTCTTGATCGTCGGCTTCGGATTGTATTAGCCGTGCGTGTTCCTCGCTTCTTGCTGTCGATCCTGATCGTAGCCGGCCAGTGAAATTAACCGGTCCCATCCGGGGTAGTTTCGATCGACGTTCCTAATCGAATCAAAATTTCAGCACAATCCTTTCAACATCGACAACCTCAGACAAGTTTCCGTGCGTGACAGCCTTCGTGACATTCAAAATCGAACACACTTGGTCAGTGAGGTTGCTTGCCATTTTCTGCGCGACCCTGGTGAGTACCATTGTTGCAAATAGGTTCTTCAAATAGAACACTTACGTTCACATTGCGAGTCAAGTCTGCCCAAATGCCCTGAACGCCTTGCGCTCGTGATGGTGGACAGGAGAATCGCATCCTGTTTGCTTAGCTTCACGAGGTAGAGAAAGGCGAGGGTTCTATGTTCCTCGAAGTCTATCGGGTACATTATGTGGTATGGTATTAATGTAGGTGTGTAATGATGGAATGGAATTGAAGATGTTGGACAACTCCCTACACTCTATCTACACACCCACTCATCACCCTGCCATCGCCCTTTGAAATCTCAATTGCCATTTATACATGTACTAGCGGTCCATTATTGACAGACTCTTTGATGGGACTGAGTTACGACTTGGTATAGGACCTTGATGCTGTATTTGCCCTTACTGACTGCATACAGGCTTCAACTGTGCACCCGCTCATTGCCCGCCCGTCGCCCTCTCATCGCCCACTCGTCGCCCGCTCATTGCCCGCCTGTCGCCCGCCCGTCGCCCTCTCGTCGCCCTCCCATTGCCCACTTATTGTCCGCTCAATATGTCTTTGAATGATATTTAGAATATTGACTTTGACGATATCCTTATCTATATTTGAAATTTCGGCAAGTTTGATATCTTGACCTATATTTAAAATATCAGTAAAGTGATATTTAAAATATCGATTTACATATTATAATCCGACTGATATTTAAAATAACCTTAGACCGATATCCTTATCGATATTTAAAATTGCGTCACGTGAAAGATACTTTAAATATCGGCTCAGCCGGCATGCTTACTGATACTTAAAATAAATGCTCGAAAAATATTTAAAATACGATCCCCGCTGATATCCTATTTTGCCCGCCGTGTTCGCGCCGAACATCCTGCTGTAACGCCGATGGACTCCTTAGCTCGATTTTCCTATTGTTGTTAGAGTAGTTCCGCTCCCACCGGAAACCGCTCCCACCGATCATGGCGCACTATCCCGACATACGGAATGACGCCGCCTACCTTCTTGACTTATTTGCACCAGTCTTTGATGGTGACTCGTCATCGGACAAAGGCGACAACTCTTAGATGCCGCCAGAACTAGATGTTCCTTGGCACCATGAAATTCAAGGGTACCTGCCAAACTAGTGATCAGCGAACTTCGACTTCCGGGTACCTCTTAAGCATCTGTCGGTACGAGAACCGAACGTAGTTGGTCACATGAATGATGTATTCATCTAGTCAGATGAACATCTGGAGTAGTAGGGGATCGACCAGCAGCATTACTCAACCTCCATCTTCCCTTCTCTTTGCCGTTTCTCTATCCGCTCCTTCATTTTCGTCCGCGCTTGTTCAGTAGTTGGCTCTAACCGGCCAGCCTTGGCAAGCGCGAGCAGTAGCGCATGAACGAGGCCAACATGGTTATGCCGTCGTAAGCTATTTTCGAACTGAGGATAGGTTGTCAATCGCGAGTCAGAGCTTGAGAACAAACTACTCACGGCCCAGCGAGTACGCTTCTCATTCTCCGAAGCTATCCGAGCTGCCAGTTCAGATATAATATATTCGTTTCCGGACGCTTGTGCCGCCCGTAGCTGGGCCTCTAACTCAGGTAGCTTGTCCTCGTGGATTGCCATGAGGTTAAATTCGAGCTGTGGGATAACGTTGGTATATTGATCATTCCACGAAAGCTCGCTTGAACGCACCGATCCAGGTGGATAAGTTGCGATACGGGCTTCAATAATTTCCCTGGCCTTCGCTAGCCAACCTTCACCAACCTCAGAATACGGACCATGCGTCACCGGACTTCGCTTGAGACCATCTAGCTCATACACAGATCCCGACACAGGCAGATACACGACAAAGTGATATGCCTCCTCCGTCGTCTTGGGTAGGTTCAACCCATCTAGGCTGATCGCACTCGGCGGGCTCAGCGCGTTATGAGCTTCACGAAGGAACTCCGAACTTGTGATCGCAAGTCCCCGTGTCTGGGCGTCCATACCCAACGTAAATGACTGTAGTTCCCTTAGTTCAGGGCCCATCTGTATATCCGGGATGTTGAGGAGAGCATTGAGCACTGCTAGAGTTGCGCATGCATTGTTGACGACTTGATGAGCGAAGAACCCTAGGAACAGGTCGTCATATGCTCCTTGACCTCCACCTCGCTCGTCTTGATTTGAGACCCATTTAAAAAGAAATATCAACGCGTGAATTGGTCGCAGGAAGCCAAGAGCGTCAGCATCTAGCGAATAGAGATCATCCACTGCAAGGTTTACGCCCAACGTTCGTAACAGCTCTCTGAAGAACAAATTAGCTCCATGCGATGCCATGGTCCAATAAAAAGTTCGCCTACGTGAATACTCCAGGATCCGATTCTGTGAGCTGCCAGCCGCTTTCTTCGGACGACATTTTCTCTGACCCGCGTATGCGTGTTATAGTGGTTGTGACTGCTGAAGGGCTGAGTTGTGGTGACTGGCAATCCCCTATTGCCGCGCGTGCCATTTTTTTTTGAGTCGGAGTTACAAATCTTACTATATATGGCTATGAAAGACCATCTGCGTTTACCGCCCCTCTGTCCTCACATCTACAACTCCCAAGCTAGCTTTTCTTTGACATTCGCTCATGTATATAGATGACATTGCCTCTCATGTCACAAAGATAGAAAGTATTCAATTTATTGCTGAGTTTGACCTGCATATATACTAGATGCATGAATCCCTTGCTGCACAACCAACTATAAAGCCAATAATACAGACAATACAGAACATCTTTCTCTCTTATTTGTGTCCTTGATCTGAATGAGGTTGTTAATGTCATCTGTGACCATCAAGATTGTGCACATCCAGTTACTGCTGCTAATTCTATTGGACAATTACAGGCTCTCCAAATCAATGAGCAGCAATATCGACTCAGTGCATGACTATATATCTTTATATATTGATGAAAAACACTCTCACATGTAATTAACGCCCTTATTGATAATTTTGTGATTTTTTGGCTTCAAGTCCTGGTCAGTTTGAGTTGATCTGAAGTGAGTCAAGCACATTTCTGAAGCAGCACGTGATCTCTTTCTTCCTAATTAGGACAATTTACATCGGCCAAACTGAGCAGTACAAGTTGCTTTATTCAACGACCACTTGGAGAATCAACCAGCACAAAGCATGGTCATTATTTTCTCACTCAATTCTTCAATTCATATAGAAAAAATTTCGAATAAACTGTGTACTTCCTGAGATATTGGGTATTGAAAGGATTGTGCTGAAATTTTGATTCGATTAGGAACGCCGATCGAAACTACCCCGGATGGGACCGGTTAATTTCACTGACCGGAGACAATCAGGATCGACAGCGAGAAGCGAAGAACACGCACGGCTAATACAATCCGAAGCCGACGATCAAGAAGCATCGGCTAGCAACGCTAATCCCGACGATCACACTAAACCTTCGCAAACGATGCAGCAAGTACAGCAACCTCCAACGGCTTGCTATAAATGCAGAAGAGTGCGACAGATCATCGAAGACCTACACAAGATAATACTACGGGAGGCAACGGGCATGTTGACATATCATGTGTCCAGCGAACGAGCAACAGCTTATCGAGAATACCACAATCCCCCGGAGGTCGTTCGAAATCGCACGAGGTCAACAATAGCAATGGATACGGCAATAGGCATGCAACCAAAGACGCACTGGACAATAGTAGGAATCCACGACATATTAGCACTCGAGTGCCCAAGCACATTCGTGGAGATCAGTGCAGACTATGTTACGAACCGCCGCTCACCAATAACAGCAGCATGGGTTGCAAACACACTCAGGGAACTATGGGCATACTGCAAAGCTATTCGACTACAAGGAGACCTATACCTGTTAGAAAAACGCTCGCCCTACGGGACTATACAGTAACCACAATAGGACGGCCCCAGTGTTACGGGTTCGGCAATGCTTTTCTAAGAGTTTCCGGAGCCTACTCGGTTTTCACAAGCAGGGCAGATTCCCAAGTATACTAAGCGTTGCCTCAGACGCTCACGTTTAACTGATCAAGTCGGGCCTCAACCTCGTTGACAGGCTAGTAGGACAAGTACCCAGCTAAACACAGGTAGGTTGCCGTTCGCAAGCTTCTCTAGTCGGTGGACGACTAATCAATCGTTCCACGCCGTAGAGTAAGAGAGGTTAAGCAGATTAGGTGGTCTTCAGATTAGAAGCTAGATGCCTAAGAGGACTCGATGTACAAGACGATCGAAAGAAAGATGGGGAGCTACGGTCTAAGTCTACAACTATTTATACCTTTTCCTCATGTTGTGGACGGACCACTTCCTACGCTCCGTAGTTCCTACTCTCGATCTGATTCGTTGTTCTAGCTTCCAAACTCGTCTGGTAATTCCATTGTTCTGCTGCGGATTGACTCATCGACTGCGCCCTGTGCAGAATGATGACTCGGCGTTGACTCATCTTGACTTGAACTGAATTGAAACCTATGCTCGGGGTCGGCCTTGTGCTGCGCCCTGTGCATAGAGTGAGTCAGTGAATGAGTCATTGAATGCGTGTTTGTATGCCATTGGTTTTGCATGGCTGCGCCGTAGTTAAAGTTCGCTCGTCCGCAGTTGCTCGTGCATTTAAGGAATTCCGTCGGGGTTCCGTTGTATAGCATCTGGGGCTATGAAGGCTGTGATTTGCTTGTCGCCTCGGGACTCTTGTTCGGGGCCGTTAAGTGTGATTCGACATCGGATATCATCGTGGGGAAACCAGGGTGGTTTAACGTATGTGCCTATGGCGATGAGTAGCCGTACACTTCGTCGAGTATCGTTCGAAGGTATTCTCCAGCCTAGGTATAGGTCTCCTTGTAGTCGAATAGCTTTGCAGTATGCCCATAGTTCCCTGAGTGTGTTTGCAACCCATGCCGCTGTTATCGGTGAGCGGCGGTTCGTAACATAGTCTGCACTGATCTCCACGAATGTGCTTGGGCACTCGAGTGCTAATATATCGTGGATTCCTACTATTGTCCAGTGCGTCTTTGGTTGCATGCCTATTGCCGTATCCATTGCTATTGTTGACCTCGTGCGATTTCGAACGACCTCCGGGGGATTGTGATATTCTCGATAAGCTGTTGCTCGTTTGCTGGACACATGATATGTCAACATGCCCGTTGCCTCCCGTAGTATTATCTTGTGTAGGTCTTCGATGATCTGTCGCACTCTTCTGCATTTATAGCAAGCCGTTGGAGGTTGCTGTACTTGCTGCATCGTTTGCGAAGGTTTAGTGTGATCGTCGGGATTAGCGTTGCTAGCCGATGCTTCTTGATCGTCGGCTTCGGATTGTATTAGATTCGCGTGTTCTCCGCTTCTCGCTGTCGATCCTGATCGTCTCCGGCCAGTGAAATTAACCGGTCCCATCCGGGGTAGTTTCGATCGACGTTCCTAATCGAATCAAAATTTCAGCACAATCCTTTCACTCGCCCCCCTCCAAGATCTTTACTCGATAGGGAAAAGATCTCAATTGGGTTGAAATTGCGATGAGATCGTAGGATCGTGTGCGAAATTAGTGACGATGTTGCTTCGTATTTCCTTCGAAATTCGTGTGCTTGATGCAGTTGAAAGACTTTTCGAAGTCTGAAATCGTATCCTGAGCTCGATTTGAGAGCGTGCTTCGAGGGTAATTTGAAGAAAGTAAAGGGAGATAGCTTGACTCCCAGTCGAATTGTTGTTTCTTCTTGCAAATTTCCTTTAAGTTTCACTTTAGTGGACTTAGACTTGTCACACCAAAAGCAAAATAAGAAAATTTTTCTTTATTATTTCTCCTCCCTCTGCACCTCTTGCCCTGCCGGTTCAGTCCTCCCAATGGGTCTGACCGTCGTTCCATCCGCGCGCTGTCCACTCGCGATCTCGGCTCTCACCGGGGCTTACTGAGCCTTCGCCTGACTCTGGCGATTCGGCTGCCCGGTTGTGCAGGCCTGACCTTTCCGACACCCGCTGTCTTCCTCGCATCGGCCACCACGGGGCATTAGCCGGCGGTTGCGGACCCTGTAGTATGTACGGGCCGCCCCACGCGTTTGCTTCTGCTTCTGCCGCGTCTGCTTCTGGCCATGCTTCTGGTTCGGGTTGTACGTAGCCGGGTAGGTCGACGTATAGGTCGTCGGGCGTTGCCGGTGGTGCTTCTACCGGTGCCTGTGCCTGTTGTGCTTCTGCCGTGTTCCTGATCGCTTCGAGTTCTTCTATTGCCGCCCGCATCCTTGCGACGTCATCGACCAGCTGATCGAGTCTTGCTGCGCTCGATGTTGCTAGGTCTTCGATTGCTCGGTCGGGGATGCTCTGTAGTACTTCTTGAAGGCGGTCTTCGATGCGTCCGAAGGACGTTGCGCTTAGGTGGTGGAGTGCCTCGACTGTGAGGTTACGGCCTTGGGCTCGTGCTCGTCTCACTTCTTGGGTCCTTCGTGACTCCTCTATCCTCATCTCGTGCTGCTCTCTGTTTATTCCCTCTAGCCTCACTACTAACTGCTCCCAGCGTTCCAGCGCTCGTCGTACGACGTCCACGATCACTACGGCTGTGGTGCAGACCGTGATGATGAGGAGTGCGGTGTAGTAGGCGTTCATGGTGTTCGAGATGTCGTTGGTGGTTCTAGACTACTTGTGCTTTTCCAGCTGAGGCTCTCCTGTCGGATTCCTGCCTCTATTTATGCGTTTCCAACTCGTACCCTTCGTGACTCTGTTCTAGTCTTCCCCGGGTTCACCGTGCTGCGGTTGCTGCGGTTTTCAATTGTCTTGCTGCGATCTGTGCTTCGCTGTCGCACTCTATTATTGTTGTGCTGCGGATTTCCCATATCCTGTCATTCGTGTACGAATTATCTTGCCCGTAGTCGCTTCGTAATAGTCCCGTGATTCTTCGATGTATGTGCGCAGTTGACTTGGCATTCATAAATACCATAGGGGATTTCGGGTTGCATAATGTTGAATAGATACCATAGGGTGCGCATGTGTTGTCCTGTCAATAAATACCATAGAAGAATGAGTTGCATAGTTATGCTTCGTCATCTGTCGGCGCTAAATCGAATTCTTCTGTGTCATCGTGGGATCTCTTGCGACTATTGGATGTCTCGTCCTCGGGTTTCCGGGATTGTAGCTTCTGCGGATATTGATATACGTCCGTGAACCAGCTACTATCTTTAGGATGTAGTACTGCGCCTAGGGTGTATCTAAGGCGGTATTCCGCACTATTGAGTGCCTGGAGGTAGTCCTCGTCGTAAGGCCAACAAATAGATTGGTCTAGTTTGTCCGGAGGGTTCTCCCATAATCCTTCCGCTGCTTCTTTTGCTTTGTTGCGGTGTTCCGTTTCTTCGTTCTCGATCAGTTTCCACGCCTCCAAGTATGGTAAGTCTCGATGAGGTGTGTCCCATGGGATAGACCTTCCTGGTGCTTTTGTTCGTTCCCATGTTTGTCTAAGGATGTTGATCGTAGAATAGAAACGTCTCTTGAGTCGTGCATATTGAATTTGCTGCTGCGCGATGTACTCGATGTAGTCGCGTTCTTTGGCTGTGATACAGTGGATAAGCGACCATCGCATGACCTTGTGTTCGAATGCTTCTGTGAGCTCGACTCGATATGCGCAGATCCTTGTTGCTGCATAGAGTAATGCGACGCAATTGTTGACTGTTTCTGTTTGTGACAACAGCAACGGTTGATACGATAGAATCGCTGTGCTGAGATCTAGAGCATATGCGATGTAAGCGTCGTCATTGAGTCTTCTCACTGAATTGTAAGCTTCTGTAGTCATGGCAAACCAAGATCCAAAGAATATCGGTGGCATTAGCAGCATATTGTATCCCATGCCGCGTTGATGTGCCATGCTGATCTTGTCCATGAAATCGTCGAAATATCTGCCGACGTTCGAGGGTATGATGTCATCCCATAACATCTCGGTGTTCTCCCTGTCGTCTAGCTGTGGCCATTGATATTTGTCGGGTCGTGACTGTATGTCGACTTCTGTGACATTGAGTTGCGCATGCTGTACTTCTGCAAGTGTTTCGAGTAGTGGCATTTCGAAATGTAGACTTGTTTCGTGTCGAATGAGAGTTGTTTCTGGCGTTGGTGCCGTTCATAGGTCGTTACTGCTTGTTCTTATAGCTTTGTGTCGTTACTGCGTATGACTGGGTGATCGGTCCAGTTGTTTTCGATATGACTTGACCTCTACTGCGTATACTGTGCCGCAGTGTCTCTCGTTCGTTCGTGACTGTTCATGACTTGTCGTGACTTCGTAAATTCTCAAGCATTGCTGCGAGAATGTCATCATCTGCTGCGATCTGCTGTGATCAGCTGCGGATGAGTACTACTTGCTGTGCCGCAGTTATGCCTACTGCGGGCGTAGTCGTCTGCTGCTGCGTGTAGTCCTTCCTCGACTGCGCATGCTGCGTTGACTGTCTTCTGATACTGTGCTTTCGGTATCAGTGTTACCTTCTGAGTCTGACGTCGATCCTTCTGATCCGTCGGAGGATTCTTCCGTGTCCTCGTGACTCGTTTGTTTCCTTTTCCGGCGCCTCGCGGATAACCATTGCGTAAGGTTCCGTGGCTTCTGCGCCTGAGGGTACTTCTTGTGGAAGTCCTCAACTAGCTTGTACGTGTGCTTCAGGTTCTCCAGCGGTTCCCATGTTGTTTCTGCATAGCCTTTCCATCTGACTAGGTATTGCACCTTGCTGCGCCGCAGTCTGGTATCTTGAACTGCTTCGACTTCGTATTCGGCTGCGCCTTCCACTTCTACTGGTGGTGGTTCCGTAAGTTGCTTACGTCCTGGGAATTCCTTCCGCTTGTATGGCTTCAATAGACTCGCATGAAATACTGGGTGTATTGCCATTGTTTCAGGAAGTTTCAGTCGAAATGAAACCTTCCCTATGGCCTTGTCGACTTTATAAGGCCCTGCCCATTTCATGGCTAGTTTCTTCGTCGGTTCGAGTCTTGCTAAGTTCTTCATATCCAACATCACTTCGTCTCCAGGTCGATAATCTGGTAGCTTCCCTCGATGTAAGTCTGCATATAACTTCATCGCTTCGTTAGCCTGCTTAATGCTTGCATAGGCTTGTCGCTGCGCTTGTTGAAGCTCCTCTCGGTAATCTTGTGCTTCTGGGACGTTGCTTTCGTCGTGACTGGCAAAGTCAGTTGTTGGATTCCATCCGTACAACGTGTAGAATGGTGATTGACGTGTTGCTGAATGCTGTCTGTTGTTATAGGCGAATTCTGCGAGATCCAAGTAATGTGCCCAATCTGTCTGTCGGTAGGACACATAGCAGCGTAAGTACTGTTCCATCGTTTGGTTCAGTCGCTCTGTTTGACCATCGGTTTGTGGGTGATACGCGGTGCTAGTTTTCCAATCGATTTTGAGGAGTCGGCAGAACTTCTTCAAAAACTGCGCCGTGAAGTTGCTTCCTCTGTCGGAGAGTACAACCTTTGGGGTCCCATAATGCTTGAAGATGTTTTGGATGAACATCTGTGCAATGCGTTTGGCATTCGGTACACCCGTCGTAGGGATGAACCTCCCCATCTTGGTAAGTCTATCCACAACAACCAATATGGTGTCATATCCCTCGGTACTGACTGGTAGGTCTGTAACCAGGTCACAGGAAATGGCTTCCCATGGCCTTTCAGGTGGGGATATCGGTTGAATCGGTGGCTCGCGATTTTGCCGAAGAGGCTTTGATCGCTGACATGCGTCGCAAGTTGTTACGTAGTCTCGGACGTCCGATCGAAGGTTTGGCCAATAGTATCGTCTCTCCAGAAGCTCAGTGGTTTTGGCTACTCCGGGATGGCCTGCAGTTGTGTGGTCATGGTGCCTTCGCATTAGTAGACTTCGTAGGTTGGCGTTCGGCGGGATCCATAACTTTCCATCTACATAACGAGTTCCATCCGTGTAGGTGTGGCTTCTGTCTTTCGTATTCCGTATGACGTTCCATTCGGTTTGTGCCTCCTTCGTCGCATAGTCCTTTCGAATAGTTTGAAGTATCGGGTCCGTGATTCTGACTGACGTAGTTTTCAACTCGTATAGTCCTGCGACTTCCGTTCGTTTCAACGTTTGCTGCTGTATGCGGTCTGCTGGTAGCATAGTGATCTTTTCTGTATCTTTGCCGATTTCGTAATCGGTTCGCCTTGATAGTGCGTCGGCTTTGTTCTCCTTGCCTGGCCAATGTATCATCTTGAAGTTAAACTGGGATAGCTTTAGCATCCATCGTTTCAGCTTCTCAGATAGGTTCTGTCCCGTCATGAACCATTGCAGGTTCTTATGATCCGTTCGAATGATAAAAGGATGTTTCGTTCCTTCGAGCAAGTGTCTCCATTCGTTGAGTGAATGAACAATTGCGAACATCTCTTTTTCGTGAACTGGCCAGTTGAGTTGTGCTCCTGACAACTGCTTCGACATTGTGGCTAACGGTCGTAGTTCGCCCTTGTCATCTTCTTGTTGGAGTAAAGCTCCGATCGCAAATTTCGATGCATCTGTTTCGAGGGTGAATGGTTTATCGTGGTTTGGATAACCTAGCATTATTTCCGTTTGAAACGCTTGCTTGATGTCCTCGAATGCTTGCTGACATTCAGTTGTCCATACGAACTTCCTATCCTTCTTGGTGAGTTCGTTAATCGGGTGTATGCGCTCTGCATAGTTCTTCACAAATCTCCGATAGAAGTTGCAAAACCCTTGGAACTTCCTGATCTCCCGTTTCGTCGTTGGTGTAGGCCATTCTGCGATTGCTTTGAGTTTGTACGGGTCCATTTGTACTCCCTTGTCGCCCACTATGAAGCCTAGGTAGTCTAGCTTCTTCTGTAGGAAATGGCACTTCTCGATCTTCAAGTAGATATCGAGTTCTCGGCATTTCTTCAAGACTGCTCGTAGGAGTTTCCAGTGTTCCTCCTCAGTCTTTGCCTTTCCGATGATGTCGTCCAGGTAGATAAGTATCTCCTGACTTCGTAGCCATTGCTCAAAGTTGTCGTTCATGAATCGTTGGAATATTGCGGGTGAGTTCTTCATTCCGAACATCATAACGAGTGGCTTGTAGATTGCGTTGCCGACTCGGAATGCCGCTTTCCATTCATCTCCTTCCTTGATACGCAAGTTGTGGTATCCGGACCGCATGTCCAATGTGAAGAAGTAATTGTTGCCTGCCAACTTGTCTGGTAACCCATTCATGATTGGAATCGGGTACGGGTCTGGTATCGTGATTTGGTTTATCGCTCGATAGTCCGTTACAACTCTTGCCCCTCCGTCCTTCTTTCCGACAAAGAATACGGGTGATGCTACTGGGCATGGTTCGTGTGGTTCGACCTTGGTAATCCATCCTTTCTTCATCAGCTCATCTACGTGGTTGTCCAGTGCTTCCTGTTCGACTGGCGTGAGCTTGATAATAGGTCGTGGTTTCGGTAACGGTTCCTTCTCATCGAGGTGTATGACCATGTCATACTTCGTATGTCTTGGTAGTCGTCTTGCCCTGTCTGGATCGAATACGTCTGCATAGTCTGCTATCTGCCTTGGTAGCAGTTTGCGCCAATCTCGTTTCTGCATGTCTAGCAATCCCTCTGCTGCTGCTTTCTGCTGCGAGTATTGCTGCGCTACTGAGCTAACCTTGTTCAATGGTTGCTTCTCTTGGCGATGCTGTCGATTCGTATTTGGTGACCAATTTCGTTTGATCTCAAACATTTCTGTGAGATCCTCCTTCTGCAGTAAGGGTTTTGATTTACCTCGAGCTTCGGTGGCGAGATACGCTATTCGTTGCTGAATAGGTGATGGTTCGTTGGTTACCATACGTTCGATATGCATTTCTTCTTGAGGTTGGGTTCCTCCTGGTTCTTGCAGTTCGTTCATAACTTCGTCCTGATCCGTGTGCTCCCACCTTGTTCGTTTCGGTGCGGGGCTTCGTGTTCGTGTACTTCCTGTACTATCGATAGACTGTCTTCGCCGATGTCCTAGTATCGGTTTGTCTTCGAATCGTTCCTTTCGTGGCATAATCCATGTGCCTTTCGGATCAAAGTTTCCTACGGCTTCTTCTCCTTCTCGAAGATAACCTTTCCAGTACTTGAATGTAGGGTCTTCCTTGACTACTCGTGGTTTCGTTGTCTTCCGTTCGACTGACGGTGACTCTTGTCTTCGCTTTCCTAGCGATGTCGTACTCGGTTGCAAGGGCTTATTGCGACTGCCTTGACTCTGTACTCGTGTGTCAGGTCTTTCTGCCTGTTCATTCCCGAATCTTGATATAGGCGATCTTGATTCGTCTTCGGGCCTTATTGGTACTGCCCAGTCTTGTCGAGTCTTATTGCCAATGCTCTGACTAGACTGCAAAGTCTTATTGGCGCTGCTTTGTCTTGGTGCGTTCGACGTTCGTTCACCTTCTGGCGTCTGTGCTCTCTTCCTTGGAGCATTGCTGAATTGACTTCCTGATCGTGGTCTAATTCTCGGTGGTGAAACGTTCCTTGTTTCGTTTCTCGTCGATCGGCTTTCGCTTCGGTTTCTGCCTTCTCTAGGGCGGTCGTCCCTTTGCCTTTCCTTCGTGTTGAGGTCTGGCCTAATCCATATTCCACTATCGTTGTCGCTATCGCTGTCGGTTTCTGAGTTATCAGATGAGCCGGATCCAGGGCTCTTCGTAGCTTTAGCTTTCGTCTTCCTGCCATAGGCTGTCTTGCGCGTAACAGGTGAGTTACTTTCCAACGGCAACGTCTTATTGGTACTGCGTTGACTGTTCAAGGGCTTATTGCCAATGCCTTGTTGTTTTGGTCGTTGATCGTCTCGACTCTTCAAGGTCTTATTGCGACTGCCTTGTGCCTGCTTGGTCTTATTGCCACTGCCATGCTGCGATCGTTGATCTACTTGTGGAACCTTTCGTTTCTCTGTCTTGTATAGAGCTTTCGATGTCTTCGTGCCTTCGTCTTGGGTAATGGCTCTTTCATTCCCGTACCAGGATGGTCGCTCCTGACTAGTCGCCTCTCCTATTCGATTGGGCCTAGCTTTCCTTCGTTGTTCGCGATTACAACTGTTCTCTCGATCGTCTACCGATTTGCGCTTGTCGGTTACCAGATTTCCCTTTGGTCCGTTGACGCTTGGGTCGTTTCGTGTAGCCTTATTGCCATTGCTACTCTGGTTCGATCGTAAGGTCTTATTGACTCTGCCTTTCGTAGTCTTATTGCCATTGCTACCCCGCCGTTCGGTTTTATTGGTGCTGCCTGAACGCGGTGAGGGCTTATTTGTTTTGCCTCCACGATTACGGTTTGTACTTTTCCGTTTTCGTTTCCGTTTCTTGCTTGTCGACTCTGCTCGAACGATACTGAGCTCGAATGGTATCGTTTGTCCATTTCCTTCCATGACTTGTTCCTTCCAATCGATGATCGGGTTGGCCTTGCCCAAATAATCGATGCCTAGTATAATCTGATCCGTTCCCGTATGTGCGACTGCCAGAGTTTGACCGATGGGCTTGATTCCGTCAAATATAAGTGCGTCCACTTCGTACTTGATTGCTCCTTTTCGGTTTGCTGTTCCATCTGCATTTCGCAACGGTCTAGGTTGTGATAGCGTTCGTCTTGGTAAGTCGTGTTTTCGTACTAACTCCGGATGAATAGTACTGCATGTTGCTCCTGAGTCGATAAGTGCTTTGACTGCTAAGGTTTGCGTTCCCACAAGAATCCTGATAGGCAATCTTGGGTGTAATGCATATGTTGGTAATCCTTTACTGTACATTTCTTCGCAATCCTTCTTACCCTCTCGCTTCGCAGTCTTGAGCAGAGGTGCTAGTCTTTTCCCTGACCTTGTGCCTTAGCCTTTCCTTTGTTAGGCTTCTGGTCGCGTGGTTTGGGATTGACGTTTCGCTTGTTCGTATGATCGTCGTCTTCTTCTTCCTCGGATTCGGCTTCTTGAATTCTCGCGTGCATGGTTCTTCTATTCTTCCTGTGATGCTTCGACGATCTTCCACGTGCTCCTTTAGACGTGTTTGGTCGACGATGTTGGCGGTGATTACCTAGTGCTCCTTTAGACATAGGTGATCTTCTTGGTTCGGGGCATTTGCTTGCATAGTGACCCTGTCTCCCGCAATTGTAACATCCTGATGATCCCTTCTTCGGCAAGCCTCGGATTGCATCGATGTCCATTGCGTTCGGATCCCTTTCTAGTCTTGTAGGCTGCTCGTACCTCGGTTGTCCATGAAATGAATACCGCGGTTGATATGTTCCTTGCGTGAGCTGAGCCTTTGTCTTGTTCATGACTGCATATTGCTCCGTTATTGCCATCCATTCCTCGTATCCGAATTTCGTGAATGCTTCCATGTCGTGTGCGAGTACGCGATTGATAAGCCATTGATCCAATCCTTTGATGTAGCAGTGCTTGATCGTATTCTCGTCCACTGTGCTTGCAATCTTCGTTCGTAGTTGCCTGAACGCATGATTGTAAGTCTCGATAGGTTTGCTGGCCTGTTTGATATTGAATATCTTGTTCAGGGCCTCGAGTTCTTGTGGAACGGTTTTGCCTGCTTTGGTACGAATGAATTGAATCATATCCCTGAGTGATGCGAACATAGCGGTAGGAGGTTTCGCAACTGCTCCTGCTGCATCTACGACGGTAGGTAAGCTCTTGAGTGCTCCGGTGGTAGCGTCGAATGATACGGTGAGTTGCTTTTCGAGGAACCAATTGAATGCATCTCCCTCGATAGCTAGGAATAGCGCGTTCGCAATTTCCTTCTCGTCCTTAATTCCGTTTGACACTAATTTCGCCACACTCCTGTCTACCCATTGATCGATACTTTCGTCTCGTGCGCCTAGAAACTTTGGTAGTTTGATCGACAATCTTGCCATTCGACTAGTAAGCTCATTGATCCGAGCTTGTAGTTGATCTGGTGTTGGAGGTGTTGCCATTGTCGGTAAATGCTACTACGCGAGGTGGTCTGATTGGTAATAGAGTTGTTTCGAATGTTTCAACGATTGGTACGCTTGTCTGTACGCCGCTCGATACTGTCGCGGGTTCTTCTTCCAATGTCAAGTTACGGATTCTTGTCAAGACTTCCTCGATCTGTTCACGTGGAATGAAGGTGAACTGTTCGATGTGCGTTTCGCCTGAGTCTATTGATTCGTTACTTTCCAATGACCTTTGGATTTCGTTGCGTGTTTCTTGAATACGTTGAGTTGTTTCGATGTGTTCTCTCTGGATGTTTCCGATTAACTCTGTGAGTTGTTGGTACTGGTCGTCGAGCTTCTTGTTCTGCTCTTCTAGCTGATTTGTTCTATCGACGAGACCGTTGATTAACGTTCGTTCGACGAAGAAACGGTGTCTTGTCGATTGCTCGAATTTCTCGAGATCCTTGGCTAGTCCAGATACTGTAACTCCTTCTCCTGTAGCGGTTTGCTCTTCCTGGAGATTAGACCTCTGTAAGTTTGCTGGCGTGCTTCCTGTGATAACGTTGTCTTGGAGTCCTTCGACGGCTGCTATAATTCTTCTCGTTAAGAATTTGATTTCGTCGATTTCGATTTGACGTTGTTCCTCGTGGATCTCCAATAACTCTTGTCTGTTGTGTTGTGCGATCACTTGTCTTTCGAGTGTCGCGATCCTTGCTAGGGTTTCGTATTCCCTTGTCAACTCTCGTGCTTGTCTTGCGTTTCGATTGTTGCCTCGACGTTCTGGCTGTTCCTGTGTGTCGTTGCGTGGACCTCTTGGTAGGTTGCTTCGACCGTTACTACGTCGTTGATGTTGCATATATCGATAAGCGAATTGGCTTCCTTAGTTGACTTCGTATCCTTCCTGGATAATGTTCTTTGTAGTTGTCAGATTCTTTTCTCCTCCTGTAAGCCCAGGTTTCCTTCTGAATCAATCTTCAACTAGCTACGAGTCAGTCGACTTCCGATGAAGGTGACTCTAGTAGACTTGTACTCGATTCGATGTGCGATGGGACACTTGATCGTATATCGTATCGGTGATAGTTTCACTGTAGCTCGACTACGTGTGTAGGAACTGCAGGTAATGGTTCTTCGACGAGTGGCTGGCAATTACAACTGCTCGAGTCGAAGTTGGGTGAATACAACTGATACTCTTCCTGACTAACGTTTGCTACGCAAGCCCAGTAAAGAATAACAGTGGCTAATTTGATAATGATGTGAGTAATTTGTAGAACGGTAGTGACGTGCACCTTTCACTAGCGTTAGACGCTGTTGGTTATTACACTCCCAATTGCGAGTGGATCTTCTTTCTTCGTATGTTAGAAAGCGATAACACTGATCTACTGAGATTCCCGAAGGAGATCTTTCTTTCGATCGAATGTTAGAAAACGCTCGCCCTACGGGACTATACAGTAACCACAATAGGACGGCCCCAGTGTTACGGGTTCGGCGATGCTTTTCTAAGAGTTTCCGGAGCCTACTCGGTTTTCACAAGCAGGGCAGATTCCCAAGTATACTAAGCGTTGCCTCAGACGCTCACGTTTAACTGATCAAGTCGGGCCTCAACCTCGTTGACAGGCTAGTAGGACAAGTACCCAGCTAAACACAGGTAGGTTGCCGTTCGCAAGCTTCTCTAGTCGGTGGACGACTAATCAATCGTTCCACGCCGTAGAGTAAGAGAGGTTAAGCAGATTAGGTGGTCTTCAGATTAGAAGCTAGATGCCTAAGAGGACTCGATGTACAAGACGATCGAAAGAAAGATGGGGAGCTACGGTCTAAGTCTACAACTATTTATACCTTTTCCTCATGTTGTGGACGGACCACTTCCTACGCTCCGTAGTTCCTACTCTCGATCTGATTCGTTGTTCTAGCTTCCAAACTCGTCTGGTAATTCCATTGTTCTGCTGCGGATTGACTCATCGACTGCGCCCTGTGCAGAATGATGACTCGGCGTTGACTCATCTTGACTTGAACTGAATTGAAACCTATGCTCGGGGTCGGCCTTGTGCTGCGCCCTGTGCATAGAGTGAGTCAGTGAATGAGTCATTGAATGCGTGTTTGTATGCCATTGGTTTTGCATGGCTGCGCCGTAGTTAAAGTTCGCTCGTCCGCAGTTGCTCGTGCATTTAAGGAATTCCGTCGGGGTTCCGTTGTATAGCATCTGGGGCTATGAAGGCTGTGATTTGCTTGTCGCCTCGGGACTCTTGTTCGGGGCCGTTAAGTGTGATTCGACATCGGATATCATCGTGGGGAAACCAGGGTGGTTTAACGTATGTGCCTATGGCGATGAGTAGCCGTACACTTCGTCGAGTATCGTTCGAAGGTATTCTCCAGCCTAGGTATAGGTCTCCTTGTAGTCGAATAGCTTTGCAGTATGCCCATAGTTCCCTGAGTGTGTTTGCAACCCATGCCGCTGTTATCGGTGAGCGGCGGTTCGTAACATAGTCTGCACTGATCTCCACGAATGTGCTTGGGCACTCGAGTGCTAATATATCGTGGATTCCTACTATTGTCCAGTGCGTCTTTGGTTGCATGCCTATTGCCGTATCCATTGCTATTGTTGACCTCGTGCGATTTCGAACGACCTCCGGGGGATTGTGATATTCTCGATAAGCTGTTGCTCGTTTGCTGGACACATGATATGTCAACATGCCCGTTGCCTCCCGTAGTATTATCTTGTGTAGGTCTTCGATGATCTGTCGCACTCTTCTGCATTTATAGCAAGCCGTTGGAGGTTGCTGTACTTGCTGCATCGTTTGCGAAGGTTTAGTGTGATCGTCGGGATTAGCGTTGCTAGCCGATGCTTCTTGATCGTCGGCTTCGGATTGTATTAGATTCGCGTGTTCTCCGCTTCTCGCTGTCGATCCTGATCGTCTCCGGCCAGTGAAATTAACCGGTCCCATCCGGGGTAGTTTCGATCGACGTTCCTAATCGAATCAAAATTTCAGCACAATCCTTTCAACACCCACTTATTGCCTGCCCGTCGCCCTCTCATCACCTGCCCATCGCCTGCCTATCGCCTGCCCGTCGCCTGCCCATCACCCGCCTGTTGCCCTCTCATCGCCCTCTCGTTGCCCTCTCATCCCCCTCTCATCCCCCACCCATCGCCCGCCCGTCGCCTGTTCATTGCCCGCTTAATATCTACCCAACCAATATTTATAATATCCGGTCTGACGATACCCTTATTGATTCTTAAAATATCACCCAAGTAGATATCTTGATTGATATTTAAAATATACGCCAAGTCGATATCTTAAATATCGATAAAAATATCAGTAAGAGGATTTTTTAAATATCTTGCGGATGGGGATATCCATATTTATATTTAAGATATCGACACGTGAAATATATTATAAGTATCGGCACAGCCGGGACGCTTATCGATATTTAAAATATCGGCAAAAAAATAATTTAAAATAGCGCCCCCTCCGATATTCTATTTTGCCCGCCGTGGAAGTGAGTAGGTTAATCTATCATGTGCGCGAGCCTATTATTATCCAACCTATGTCTTGCCGCGCCTCCATTATAGTACGCAGCACGCAGCACCTGGCCTTTCTATACTCCGGCCACATACCACCCGGTGCATGACCTCACGGCCGTCTCTCTTCCACCCTCAGAAAAGGATATTAGGATTGATATCGCACGCCGCTCGGACTAAAGCGGTGCCACGGCTTGATTTGGATTCGCAAGTTGATTTTATGTCGCTCCGAAAGTTGAAGTCGACTTCATGTGATGCACTTCTTTTGCAAGACTTTTCCTGGTTCGGCATGTTCTCTGCTGTGACATGTATGTGGCTAGCGTTCTGCCACTCATACACCGATCGCACATATCTATTTTCTCTCTCCATGATTGTGGACACCTCGACTCCACAAAAGGCTACACCGCTATCCAAGTTTTTTGATATTTTCGTGACACATCTATTTTCTAGCTCGCGCTCGTAAGGAAACGTGTTTGAGGGTCCTTTTCCTCTTGATTACCGTTATAGAAGTCATTTCTAGCTCTTGTCTATCTCGAGGAGAAAGGTATAAAAGGGCGCAGAAATTGAGCAGAGATCCCTCAGTCTGTCACATACGACGAACTACAAAGCACCTCAACACATACAAGGAACCGACCTTTGACAATTATACGCGAAAATGTTTAACTTCTCTCGCCTCGCTGCCTTTTCTTTGCTCGCTGCTGTTGGAGCTCTTGCCGAGACCCATACAGTCAGATTTGAGAACAAGTGTGTATTAGTCATTATCCTCTTCCGATGACATACACTAACTACACTGATTTTTCTGTAGCTGTGGCTCTGGAACTGTAAGCTTCGGAATGGAGGTTTCAGATGGAGGCCATGTTAATGACTGGTGTCTTCCTTTTCTTTCATTTAGCCGCAACTCCTCCAGAATGGCAACGTCTTGTCCTCAGGGGCCCCGTTTACTGCCAACGGTCCTTTTGAGGCAGCTATTGCGTTAGTAGTCATTTACATTGCCTGCTTCATTTCCTTGTTACTGACACGCAAATATACAGATACTTGCAGACAGGTTCGCTCTCGCCCATGGCTTATAAAATATCGGCTAACCTGGATGTATCATAGGGTCTTGCGGTCTAAATGGAGAAGGCTGTACGCTTGTTGAAACGACTCTCAAGAACCCGACGACTCCCGGAGGTGGCTCTAGCTCCGACATCTCACTTATTCCTCCGTATGTTTCTTCACACTTACATACCAGGCTATGAGTAAAACTAACTCTACATCTTTCGACGAAGGCTTGCATTCTCTGTAACGAGTGGATTCAGGTACATAATCCGTTTCTATGATGTTCATTTGTGTTGGATATGACTGTCTTACTCTTGCCAATTTTGTTCCTGTAGATATGAGAATGGCTGCGACGGCCAAGGAACAAGCTGTAAGTCCAAGATTCTACCTGTTACCGGTATGGTATACGCGAACTTCACTGATTCGTCCTCTAAAAAGGTGCTAGTGCGGATTGCACTACTGCTTTCCACGTGCCAGACGACACTCATGTTCAGGTCGCTTGCCAAGAGAACGATGTGCGTCTACAGTTTCTTACATTGCTCATTCGTATAACGTTTGTAAACGAAAATTTCAGGTCAACCTCGTCATTACGTTCTGTTAAACGGTGGGCACGTATAATATTGTTAATATACAATCTATGTGCTACCCATAGTTGTTATGTAATTTCTTGAACGAATTGAAATTCGAACTCCGATTTTCGACGTCTATATTTGTGCCAGTCAGCGAACGCTCCCCTGATCATTTGGTCACTAGTACTGCACCTGTGGATGTTCCCCCTCTTCTTGTAATCTACTTTTCTGCCGTACCAGCATTACAAAGTACCAGTCGCCCTATGCAACTATGGGGTGATCAGTTGCGGCAATTTTCTGGTATCTAAGAACATTTGCTGAAGGGGAGCATTGTCATTGATTCCCTCGCCAAGTCCGGATGAAACTCACATATGGACAGGATAGGAGGTCATCCTTTACGGTAGCTAATGCCACGTGGTCTATTGGCGGGTTAGAGTAGGTAACTGCTTTGTCTGACCTCCTTGCTTCCGCTTCTCGAGGATTTACCCAATTTCACTGCGCCATAGCGAGTCCACTGGCACGTGGACTCGATTTCGCCTCGAACGAATATATCTCACCTACTAGTACAAGGCTGCATCTGATACTAGTTTCATTGAAACTCTTCTCTCGATTCATCGCGGGAATAACGGGTGACGCGATCAGCACAAATATTGGACGTATGGGTAGTGACTTTTTGGGCTTGAAGGACTGAATTGCGCATTGATTTTGGGAAGTGGAGGATGGACTTCGAGGCCTAGCTGACTGCATATGTGCGTACTGTTTAATTACTTTTGTTCTCGATATCCATGCTCATGACCAGAAGTCATTCACACGGCAACTTATTTTTAGCACAGAAAATGCTTGAGACAGAGTATTCTTGTTGGCCTTGTGCGTGCGCCTCTGCTTGTCCTTTCCGAGGCTGGAATGCAGGAATGCACACTTACGTCACTCCAGGTGCCAAAAATCAGGGATCATTGTTGTTGCGCTAGGAGCGGGACTACTCTGACAACAATATTAACGGGAGGATCAAGCAAATGTCTTCAATCGGTGTTAGAATAGGATAGTTGGCACAAGTGAGTGGGTTAATCTATCATGGAGGCGAGCCTAATGTTCTCCGACCTATGCCTTACCACGCCTCCATCAGACTGCTGAATCGTGCCACCCTAAGTTTCACCTAATATCGACCCCGCGAGCACCGCTCTTACTCATAGAAATCGGGAACAATACATACTGTACGTCAACCAAATCAATATGTTGATTTGGTCTCGCTAGCCGATAGCACATTACTCCAAAGTCTGATAATTGATAGTATCAGTGAGTTTGCATTCGGTAATGACCCTGATTTCCTTTGATGTTGGACTTGACACCACTCACAGTATTCCAAATATTTCCGGCCCGGTTATTTTATGATGTTCATGTGGGCTCCACTGAAATCAATCCCATTTCGATGATTATCTGATGTTATCTGTATTCTAGCTTGAGCTCATGAGAGAACATGTTTGGGGGTCATTATTATTTTCGTCTGCTGACATATTCGAATATTTGTTTAAGCCCCATAGCAATCTTTTAGGCAGGCTAGGAGTATAAAGGTGTAGGAATTTCAGAGGTCACCTGTGCAACACATTCAACAAGCGAGTTATCAGAAGCAAACACCTCGCAACGACCTCTAATTAACTAGTGAACGCAACGATGGTTTGCTTCTCTCGCCTTGTTGCTTTCTTTTTGATCCTTGTCATCGGTGCTCGTGCAGAAACTCACACCGTCAGGTTTGAGAATACGTAAGTTTATCCCTCATCTGCGGTTTCGTAACATTCTATAACTGAACGGTTCTGATTCTAACTGCGGTTCTGGAACTGTAAGAGTCTGAATAATTGCACTGGCTGCGGACGGTGGTCATGGTAACACATGAATCTCTTCATTTCCTTAATTCAGCCGCAACTTTTACAGAACGGAAATCTCCTGTCAACAGGAGAGCCGCTCACTGCAAACGGACTTCAGGCAGCCATCGCGTCAGTACAAGTACTCATTTCTTGATTTATTTCCTTACCGCCACATGAAACACATACTGTACAGGTTCTTGCAGACAGGTTCGTTTAGATTCTCTCGCTTAGCTCGGAGATAACAATTGATCTTAGTGTGTCTGTAGGATCTTGCGGCCAGAGTGGGGAGAATTGTACCCTTATTGAAACGACTCTCCGCCGTTCCGGAACCCAACCACTCCCGGAATCGGTTCTAGCTCTGACATCTCCCTCACTCCACCGAAAGTTTATTCACTTTTATCTAACAGGAGAGGCACGAAATGACAAACTGAGTTTTATCCAATAAAGACATTCATTCTCACTAGGGAGTGGATTTAGGTGCATTTTTCATAGTCTTCCTGGTGTAGGGCTTGGAAAGTTGTCTAACTTTACTGTCGCAGATATGACAATGGCTGAACTGTAAGTCATGGCCACCTTATGCTTGATGAACATTGAATCTATCCCTCCTTGAAAAAGGCAGCAGCCCGGACTGCTCGGATGCCTTCCACAGTCCCGATGGTGGTGGAGTTGTGGTTACTTGCCTGGAGAACGATCTATTTGTTTTTTTACTCAGTCAGCTCCTGACAAAAACAACAACTTTTCTCAGGTCAATCTCGTTATTACTTTCTGTTAGACTTTGAGCATGCGTAACTGTACCATGGTCCTTGTAACACAAATCTTCAGTCCTTATAGATTTAGAATTGGAACTCCGACTTTCTCGCGATAGGTGTCTTTCACGTGAGCGCGATTGCGCTAAAGCCTCCGACGTGTCTTTGCTTTCTTTTTATTTTCAGATCTGATCCCGTGTTGTAAGAACTTATTCAAGGTTCCCAGCTTATCTCATCCGAACTAATGGTAGAACCCACGACCGCATGAATTGAGGAGGAATTTATAAATGGATGAATCTCTCTTGGATATATATTGCAGTTCGCCCTATCTGACCGAGCATAACCATTTCTTGGGTCGTGATGGGTTCCTCCCAGTCTTTCCTCAGTGAGTCTCAGGTCGCGACTTCCTCGGACGAGAAATCACCGTTGAGGCGTGAAGACGGCGTGACAATCGTGAAGGAACCACTTTCTGCTGATGGCTCCATCTCTCTGAAAAACGTAAAAGCCTGGGAGGACGAAGCAACCAACGACCTCAAAATCCAGCTTGCTCGGACAATCCTCGCCGACACGGACTTCAAGACCGCGTTAGCTGCGCGTGAGGCGCGTGTCGCAGATGCTCATGTTTTTAACCTCCAGCTTGACTTCAAGACCGGGCCTATCACGAATCAGAAGTCGAGCGGACGATGCTGGCTATTTGCCACAACTAATGTATTGAGGCACGCCGTAATGCAGAAGTTGGGATTGAAGGAATTTCAGTTGTCGCAGGTGAGTTTTGGGTATCGCTTTCCCCCTATCCGAAAGGAAATGTGCTTATAATTGATGCCAAGTCGTATCTCTTCTTCTGGGATAAACTCAACAAGTGCAACTATTATCTGGAGCAAATGATTGCAACTGCAGACCTTCCGCTTGATGATCGGGTTGTGAATCATTTGACCGACGAAGTACTATCTGATGGTGGACAATGGGACATGGCCGTCAATCTTATCGAGGTAACCTCATATATTCTATTTGTAGGCAAGATATTTGCTGAGCACTACGAAAAAGACATACGGCGTTGTTCCTCAAGCTATCTACCCCGAGTCTTACTCATCCTCGGCTTCTAGCAATCTCAACAAGCTCATCAAGCTCAAGCTACGTGAACATGGCCTTATCCTCCGACGCTTCAGTAACGCTAGAAGTGGCTCTTCTACCAAAGAGGATCTGGCAGGGGCCATCCGAGCGAGAAAAGAGGAATTAATGAGGGATATTTGGAATATTATGACCACAACACTTGGTGTCCCGCTTCGTCCTGATAGCAAATTTACGTGGGATTTCTACGACAAAGATGGGAAGTCCAAGTCCTGGTCTGGGACCCCTATCGAATTCTACAAATCCTTCACATCGAGGGAGTACCCTGTTTGTCTTATCTCATGTGGAAACTCTCGAGTTATTTTTGACAGTGATAAATACAGCCCGCGGAGTCATTCTCCTTGATCCACGATCCTCGAAATGCGTACAGGAAACTGTTCACAGTTGATAAGCTTGGGAATATCTGGGGAGGAAGGCCCGTGCTATGTAAGTATCATCTGACTTGCCTGATTGCACAGAGAGCTTAATAATGACCGGCCCGTAGACGTGAACACCGAAATCGACGATTTGAAGGTATCAGCTATCAAGATGCTCAAGGCCGGTCAGCCGGTCTTCTTTGGTTGTGATGTTGGTCAATTCTCCGACCGTGATGCTGGAATAATGGACACAGCGCTGCACAAACCGACTCTCGAGAATGCGTTCAATATTACCCTTAGGATGACCAAAGCCGAGCGTCTACAAACTAATGAATCACAGATGACACACGCGATGGTTATCACCGGTGCGCACATTGATCCTAATACAGGTCGCGCGACCCGTTATCGTGTTGAGAACTCGTGGGGCTCTGAGCCTGGGGAGAAAGGGTATTTTGTGATGACGGATGCATGGTTTGATGAATTCGTGTATCAGGTAGTTGTACCCAAGAAACTTGCACCCAAGGAGCTTGTGCAGGTGTTCGAGGAGGGGAATAAGGTTGTCCTTCCACCTTGGGACCCAATGGTAGGCTCATGCTTCAGTATTATGATCAAATTGGCTAAAACATGTCTATCCAGGGTGCTCTGGCATAAGGGTATCTGAGAAATCCCTTGTTTCCCTGAGAAGGTTCCGCTCTTTTCGAGTTCGCTATTGGGTAAATATAGACGTGTACTTGAATGATGTGCTGTCGTGAATCCAGTCACTGAGCAGTGGCATGCAAACAAGACGGGAACTTTATCCCGCTAACTCACTCAATACTTCTCCTTCACCGCCCATATCTATGCTTTCAACATCTCCCCATTCCAGGTTTCTGTGGTACGCTCACGGAATGTGGAAGGCGTAAGCGAGATTGTTCCATTGCTATATATTTAGCCAATATAATTTACACTATTACACGTCATTCACATTCACATCGTCCTCGCATCGTCCTCTGGTACCAAGTCGAATAGGTGTGTTCCTCAGGCTATGGCTACTTGTTGATACTTTTCGCAAATTCGTTGCGTTCACCCCACGTCAAATCGACAATTACATCGTCTCCGAAAGTGACACGTTAGTGCACCTGAGAAGTCTCTTCATTGGGATATCCATCCGAATGAAAGAAAAGTAAGAAAGTCATAACGAAGAAAAACACTAATTTCGATGATCGAATCCCATTTCCCAGACTAAAAAGCAATTACACTTTATTCAATTCATCCACGCCCACCGCTCCCTTTGCAGCCAATACCTCGCTCGCAAGCTTACCGTCTTCCTTCCAGCTCGGTCTAGCCAACTCAAACCCTTCCCCAATTCTTGCATACTTGACCCCTCCGAGACGTGCGATAGCGCGCAGTGAAGCTGGATCAACTGTCAGCCCATCGGAGGTGAGGACGGAATGACGGGTGTGAACGCGAAGGATGCGACCTAGGACTACTGATGTAGTTATCACTTGTGAGGAAGTCGAAGAGATAGGATGGACCCCGGAGGGAGAGACGTCGAGGAAATGGAAGAGCTACGAAGGTATCATGAAATTAGCTATGTATTGCTGCTGGGCTTGGGTTTCCAGCTCAACTGACGTACCTCGCATTCGAAGCTTACAGCGCTTTCTTGTACGCGTGGAGGTTTCACGACATCCTATCTACTGATCAGCATGTTCTCCCAATGAACCTGGGTAGAGGGGGGGTGAGACGTACTGAAGGCAGGGGCGTCAGTCCGCTAACAACAAACTCGTCAACCTCGGGTGGTGCGTCGATGGACGTAGCATTGGCGGCCTCTATGAACCTTGAATGCTTCTCAGTACCGCAAGCCTCGGAGCAACAGAGTTGCACGCACGGCTCGCTAATGATATTGACAGTAAATTCCTTGGTTACTTTGATATTCTCCCGTGTATCCTTGACACCCTTTGATGGGAGTGTAAAGGATATACTGACAAGAGGAGGAAGGTGCGATACCAAAGAGAAATAGCTGCGAATACGCTTGAGAAGATGATTTCTATCAGGGGGTATATGTGCTGACCTGAAAGGGGCGAGGTTTTGAATACCCGTGTCCGAAAGGGTCGCCACAAACGCGATAGGACGAGGTACGACAGCAGATATCAATAACTTGTATGCAAGTCTGGCAATGGATTGAATCAAAATAACTGCGGTTTTACTCAGAGTGATACTCTTGCAGTGCTCACGGCTTGTCAATCTCCTCCAAGTTAAACGTCTTCCATCCTTGTTTCTCATCCTCTTTCCACTTCTTTCCGAGCTCTGTCTCTTCGCGGAGACCGTCTCCGAGACTCCAATCTCCATCCGGGTTGCGTGTTAGACGGTAAGCTGGGGACGTATTGAACGAGGGGAGGGAAGGGGAGCCTGACATTGTGATAAGGAGGGAGAGGAATAATACAAATATAAAAAGAGAGAAGGGAGAAGTGAGCACGTCATTTCGGATTCAAAGCATGAGAAATCGTACCTAGCCAGCTCACCATCTATAATATCTGTACTGTATTTCATGGAGATGTAAACGGAGCTGCGGGAGAGCCATGTGTGGCGAATAGTAGTGCTCTGATTGAGACCATGCATATTGGTGTGAATGATAACTGCGGCGGGAAAGGCAAATATTGGACGCGTCGTTTCGACGCTGACCACGGCCACCGCTCAGTCGTTCATGCTCGGCCGCCGTATTCATTCCTCACATTTCCATAAAGCTACGGCGACGACGGTGGTATGCAGCAGTAGTATTAGTGTCCATCATAAGTGCGTCAAGCTAAATCGATTACCATTACTTGGACGGCACCTTTCTGCTACCCGGTTTTCTTTATATCCGCTTTCCATTTCCCCTTCTGTACAGATCCGCTCTCTTTCTTTTTCGTCACTACCATCTTGTGCTGCAAGGGAACGCTATTGCATGGCGCATAGACGCGTTTTCAGCTCGAGTTCGAATGTGAAGGAGAAGCAAAAGCAGAACGGACACGTATCTGCTACCTCAGCTTCTGACGGACACACTCATTCCCCTTCCACTCATTCTCATTCACACTCACACTCTCACTCACATTCTGTGTTCGGTGGACACTCGCATTCACGAGACGACGGACCCAGTCAAGACGTTGAGGGAATCCTACAAGCTCTACGACGAAAGGGCGACCGCGGGAGTCGAATCACACTTCTGGGTCTGGTGGTCAACGTCGGTCTCACGGGTGCAAAAGGTGCTGCAGGGTGGTACATGAACTCTGCTGCATTGTTGGCAGAGGCAGGGCACAGTGCTTCTGGTGTGTGGCATTACTCTGATTATTTGAATTGAATTGACTTCTACGACTAGATCTACTCGGTGACCTCGTCACTCTCTTCGCATGGCGCTTCTCCCGTCGAGCACCAACTCTCAAATACCCCTACGGTTTTGGTAAATTCGAAACACTTGGCACTACCACCGTCGCACTTATTCTCGTTGGAGGAGCAATCGGCATAGGCGTACACTCACTCACACTTCTCACACATCACCTCATAGAAACTGCTCAAGTACTCCCTCCCGGACCTGCGCAAACTCTCATACAAAATGTGACAGAAGTAGCTCAAAGCGTTACTACTTCCGTCCCGGGGAGTCTAGGTCACAGTCATGGCCATAGTCACCTCCACCCGGAAGAGTTGGCTTTAGATCCGAACGCAGCGTGGTTCGCCGCCGCATCTATCATAATCAAAGAATGGTTGTATCGTGCGACGAAACGTGTTGCGGATATCGAATCCTCCGGTGTCCTGCTGGCGAACGCGGTGCATCATCGGGCAGATGCGTATACGTCTGCCGTCGCGCTTGTCGCAATTCTTGGCTCGTCGGCATTTCCTGCTATACCTCTTGACCCCGTCGGCGGTTTCCTCGTTGCTCTAGTCATCCTCAAACAAGGCGTCGGATTGTTCCTAGGTTCGTTCGGAGAGTTGACAGACGCAGGCGTGAAACCTCGTACACGACGCTCGCTAGAAGAAGCCCTCGAATCACTTGTCGACGAGACTGGGTCAGGTCCACTTCGGAGTGTGGAAGAAGTCCGGGCTATGCGAGCCGGTGCACTGCTTTTTGTTGACGTCAAGGTACGCGTTCCGCGTGAGTTGACTGTTGGAGAAGTAGTTGTATTGGAGCAGCGGATTGGCCGGGCGTTGAAGGAGGTGAGGAAAGAGATTTCGGAAGTGCGAGTAAAGTTCATTCCTGACCCTCCTCCTTCGTTCGGCGAGGACGAACAAGAGCTGGAAGGTAGGCATGAAAAGGAAGAGATGGGGACGGAAGTGCAGTCAAACGGACACTCACATTTCCGATGATACTTTCAAACGAGTACCTTGCGTTCGTGTATTTATCGCACTCCGTCCCGATCCCTTTTTATTCCTTTGCTTCCATGTTGTGTGTTTTCCCATTTTCCTCCCTCGACTGTCACGCACAAGTATATAAGCAAATATAAACTGGAGATCAAAGAAGGCATCTGCTATTCGCATGTATTCATGTATTTATGTAACATAAGGGAACAGGAACAGGCGAGCTGCATTAGTAATATTAGCGACTTTGCGTTTATCCCTTAGGAAAACACAAAGCAGAATCGTATTTTGCAGCAATATTGCGGCAATACAAAAGCTGGTTCTGTATTGTGTGGTCGGTCTTGCCACACAGCACCACAACACCTCGTTCCCCCGAGCTTTACCACATACTCCAACTTGCAGAGTAGCTGAGAGGGAGAAAAGAATGCATACCAAGGCTGCGAAGACTGAACCTCGTTCTAGATCAACCAGGATCGCAGAAAGGATCAAGGCCAAGATCGGGATGACAAGGAGATTGAGGAGCTCAAGAAGGTATGCTAACCATATTCATTGCATAAACACGGAATCCTAATGGTTCTTGTAACATGACAGCAACATGATGAACTCAAGGTCAACCTCCGTGAGGCGGAAGACAGGGTGAATCAGTTGAAAGGCAAGTTAAAGAATCGGTCAAATGAACCTGATGAAGAAATGAAACAAAAGGAGAAGGAGAAACCTGTCACTCCCGCTCCTGCTCCTGTTCCCGCTTCTGTCGTGAGTGCTCTCCCTTTCCGACCTTGTATTAGTCGGCTGAAACTTACTCGACCCTTGCCCGTGCTCATGGCAAAAGGATTTGGAAGAGCTATATAAACTCGTCATATGTGAGATTTGCAAGAAGAAAATGTGCCATCCAGTCACGTTCCGACAACGAATTTGTTGAGCTCTCGATGATGCTCACCGTTAGGTCCCATGTTTTCCGCCCAAGCTCGGGACGGAGATACACGGACACGTTGGTTCATATCATCACCAAAAACAAAGCGTTATCCGCCGGCCAATATGTGGTCCTCATATCTCCGAGCCAATGCTGGATTGATTCTTCTTTCAACACAATCTCGGCACTCCCTTAGAGCTTTGAAAAATGATCCTTCAAACTCCGAGGCTATCAGTTATATTTAGGATCCAACAGCTTGGTCGATTCGACTCCTCACCGAGAGTGAATGTGGATGCCCGTGCTAATCGCACCAAATGACATGCATCATGGCCCCGTTGACGGCGAAGTCGGTCACTGTGGGTGAAGAGAAAGAAATTCGGATGTATAGAAGAGTCATTTGACTTTGGAGCATGTGTTCATTTAACTACTGCAGTCTCCCAATCCGTGGGACATCGGAAAGGCGATTTGATCCTCAGCAGCAACGCAGCTCCCTCCTCTCAATATGACGGACGTTCATGAAGACCACCAACAGGCTAGCAAACAGATTTTAGATCAAGTTCGGGCTGGTGGGACCCATGAAGAAGAGACGTTTGAAGGCAAGAAGCTGAGCGAGCTATTCCCTGAGGATAAGCCTGGATGGAGAGGATACGTCGAATGGGAACGCGCACCCGAACGCAAGAAGGCCGCTGCAGCTTTGTTGAAGACCAAGAAGTTCGCACCTATCCCCGGTCGGTCATTCCTCTCAGCCACTCCTCCCTCCTCATACATTTTTCAGAATTTCAATTCGTCCCTCTTCCAAACACAAACCCGGTTCTGATCGGTCACCGCTGGAAGGAATATCATGCTGCCCTCGGTCTTCAGTCCATCGTCGATTATAACTGGGCAACTGTCCAGCGCGAGAAACCCGATCTCATTCACCTTCTCGACTTTCCGTATAACGGCGAGACGCGACGAGAGCAACTAATGCAAGGCAAGATCACGGACAACAAGTATCATTTGTACGTTTCTTCGACCCCTGTTGGGTGCTGACTAAACGAGCATCGAGCAGTATTCGAAATCATGGCGGCGTTCCAGATATTGACGCAGACGCATTCGAACTCGAGATTGGAGGACTGGTGAAAAATCCCATTAAGATTTCCCTCAAGGACCTTCAGGATCCCAGTAAATTTCCGTGAGTCCATTTTTTCTTCCGGAATGAACGTACATCCATAATATCACATTCGTATTTGGCCGATCAGGCAGAAAGAAGTAACGGTAACCTTGCAGTGCAGTGGCACGCGTCGCGTTGAGCAGATCGCAGAATATCCGGGTGACGGTGACGAACTCATCAATGCACCATGGGGCGAGGGCGCGATGTGAGTTTTTTGACCCGCATACTTCAACTTTTACGAACTAACGAGCCGTTGCAGAGGAACAGCTGTTTATCGCGGTGTTCCTCTGAAGAAAGTCCTTAAGCTCGCATGCGGCGGTGTCCTGCCAGAATGTAAACACCTTGAATTCATTGGCGCGGATACCTATTTCAAGTGAGTCTCCTCGCCTTCGTCTAATCTTCCGTATTTGACAACTCGCTTATCTATGGTATATCCCCACTAACTCAGGAAAGGAACTGTGTACAATTACGCCGTCTCAGCGCCTTACCGTAAAGTGCGCGCCACCGGCGGAGAAGAGGTCCTGCTTGCCTGGTCCATGAATGGTCAGCCACTCCCTAAGATCCACGGATTTCCTCTCCGTGTCGTGGTCACAGGCTTCATCGGCGCGCGCAGTACTAAATGGGTGTATCGCATCAATGCACTTGCGGAGCCCAGTATGGGCCCCGTACAAAGACAGGAATACTTGTATTATACATCTCAGATTGGGAAGCAGAACGCGATGTATTCGAATGGATTCTCTATTCAGAATATGCCTGTTTCGTGAGTACCGTTATACTTATTGAATGATACAGTAGACTCAATTCGTGATGCATAGGAGCGCTATCATCCATCCTATTGATAAGAAGGTCATTGTCCATGATGGTAAGGTTAGACTTGAAGGCTGGGCATACAGTGGAGGCGGGAACTGGGTCGAACGAGTTGAAGTCTCACCAGACGGGTCAGTTCTTGCTCCTTTCTTGTCGTCACCAATACTTACAAGCGCGACAGAGGGCACGTTTGGTATGCCGTCCCTGAAGAGAACCTTACCGAGAAGGTTCGTAAACCCCTTTATAAAACTGTGTCGCCTTGGACTCAAGAGCAACCTGTAAATGTAGCACTACTATGCTTGGCGTCTCTGGCATATCGAATTACCCGTTGACGCCGAAGGCTGGCTCGAGTTCTGCGTACGCACATGGGATTCATCAAATAATACCCAACCAACATTCGTGCGTTCAGCATGGAAGTGCGTACCTTTCATTATTTCTATTCCGATATGAAACTTGATATTGAACTCGCTCATTCATTGACTAGTTGGGATCTGCATGTCACGTCGTCATGCCATCGGATTAAGATATACAGCGTTAATCGTACACGCGAGGCAACACGTAGGAGGCTCGAGATCCTTGAGAAGAACGGCGCAGATATCGAGGACCTTTCAAAGCCTTTTGAACATACCCTCGAAGATGAGGAGGCGTATCTGAACGCTTATAGAGCGCATAAACGCGAGCCTGACTATTGATTACTGCGATGTGTGAGAGTTTAGGTTATAACGGGGGATTTCCTGTGCTTTGCAAATGCAGCGAGACTTCTCATTGTGAATGCCGGGGCATTTCGTTTGCTGTTTCGATGATCTGTATTACGCTGACTTGAATTTATCTCACTTGCTTTTCGTAACGATAACTCTGTTTGCCCTTGACGTCCAGATGGCAGACTGTCGTTTTCTCGCGTGATGGGAAACGTGACCTCATTTCGGTGCCTTTGGACATCAAGATGCGAATATGGAATGTGGAAAGTGGTCCACCCGGGTGAAATAGAAAAACAGCGGAAAGATGAGAATGATACATGGCATGCGGGTTATGTGTCCCAATCCAACGACCGACTCCCAGTTCTGACATTATTTGACGGTCTTTCCTTCAAGCATCAACATCCTCTGGATTCCGTACGGGAGGCGCAAATGACCGCAGGGCGCGAGGCGGAGCTTTCGAACAGGATGCTAGGTCGTCTGTATTGGTGGTACCCTTATCCTTATCAATTCGCAGCAAAGCAATAGAAACTTTTGCTCTCGGAGCAATTACTCCATGACTTATTGGTCGGGCCTATTTCTACTTTTACCCCAGCGTCTATCATATCCCTTAGATCTACGACCTCCGCGAGTATATAAGGTAAGGAATGGGTAGGAGTAGGGCACGAGGTCTCTCTTACAACATCATGACCGTCTCGCACTCACTAAAAAGTGCGCTTTCTTTCCGTTCCTCTTCCCTGGCCAATCTAGTCTGACAATTTCTGTAGTATTGAGAGCCGAGTGCTTACAGCTCGACGATCGGCTGCACAGTAAAGTGCCAGATGCCTATGTGGAAGTGCGATCTGGTGATTCTACCCAGAGGCCTAGAGTGATATGGTAGCACATTGGTTCGAACGGATTCCAACTACCTGACAAGAGCAATGGTAGTCTCACAGCTTGTTCTCCGTATGGCAAAGCAAACTTGTCGGAATGGGTATTGAATGGAGGATGGATCCTTCACG
Source organism: Inonotus obliquus (assembly GCA_032164295.1). Lineage (NCBI taxonomy): Eukaryota > Fungi > Basidiomycota > Agaricomycetes > Hymenochaetales > Hymenochaetaceae > Inonotus > Inonotus obliquus. Next base: position 65,491 of record JAJHTX010000006.1, on the reverse strand, counting down.
GACATGGTCGACTTGAGTTACTCCTATGGATCCCTCCTGATCTTCGCGCAATACCAGAACACTGCCATTCTCAGCTGCGAATTCTACACGAAGCTTGATTTTGCCGCTACGGCTCTTGGTGAGGGTTGGACGGAGTGCTTCGCGTGGTGGCAGATAGAGTAGTCGTCTGTATTTTTGTATAGATATCGCTCGGACGGCTTCAGTCACGTATTATCAAGACCAGGGTAAGCGTTGATGAAATGAAAAAAAGGCCACTTAACCTGTAATATCCCAAATTTAAGAATTTTGTTGTAACTGTATTTCCAGACATCGGATAGTGTAGTATTACTATTGGCGAACCACTTGCTCGTGCTTACAACGGAGACGCTGCGAGGCCGCTTGCAATCGCACTGAAAATTCCACCTCTGAATAAGCTTGGTCTTCAAATATCAATATGGTGATCACATGTTGTGAAACTCAGATATAGTCAATCCTACCACATCCCAACACCGTGTCAGCTTTTCACGACCCCGCGCTACCTTGATCAAGAGGCCAATCAGTTGGAGTATAACCCCTCTAGGATATTCACAACGCTCTCGAATCTTGGATCCTCCCTGCCTTCGCCCACTGCTCCGCTCAACGCACCTTCAGCAATCCTGGTCAAATCTTTTCTTGGAACGCCATACGATTTCAAGTCCGACTTCAACCCTAGCTCAATCACTAGATGCTCAATCGCATGAGCCAGGAGCTGGATATCTTCTTCCTCGTCTCCCGCTGATTTGATGTTCAAGTAGAACAGGGCCCGAGCGAGGGCTTTCTTGTGCTCTGGAGTTGCGAAGCGCGCTTGGAGTGCGACGACGGGTGCGAGGGTGAGGCATGAAGTTATACCGTGTGGTATACCGTATCGCGCCCCGAGGCGATGTCCAAGGGAGTGTGAGAGCCCTAGAGCGGAGTATGTCTCCAGCTTGAGTGGCCAGAGGGACATCCATGACGCGACCTGGAGTTTCTGTCGAATTGCAATATCGGTTGGGGTGGACTTGGAGAGGGGTAGATTAATAAAGAGAGTTGCGAGGGCATCGAACGCGAGGACTTTGAGTGGGTATGGAACGCCTGGTCTGTAAAGATTCTCTGATAAAAACGTCAGTGAGGTCCGAGATCTGGGTATATGCGTGTATAAATCAAACATACCGACCGCGTGGTCTACCGCTCGCATACCTGTCGACAGCCTAAGATCACTGAGATAGGCCATATAAGATGTCAGAACAGCTATGCGTACCAGAGGCGCTCAGGCGTTGCAAGTGTGAGCTCTGCGTCGAGTATGATTCCAGCCGGAGCGAGTTCAGGTGCTGCCACAGCAACCTTCTCGCCCGTCTCATCTGTGTACCCAGCACCAACCTATCCCAAGCGGGTTATCGGTCAGCTAGAAATGTAATCCATATATGAGGTCAACCCACGGTGTACTCTGCAGCGCTCAAGGTCGTCGGTATTGCAATTTGTTTGAGATATTCATTATTTAGGTTTCGTTCATGGTGACGATATATGATGGCCTTGGCCGCGTCGACGGGGCTTCCGCCCCCGACACTGACGATAAAGTCTGCGCTAACGCGAGCGAGCGAGTCTATGCCAGCGTTAATACCCGCAACGGGAGCATGTTCGCCAATTTCCCAGAAAGTATCGCCATACGCATCCTGGGATTTGAGGACTTCTTCAACTCTCCGAACGACATCGGTCTGGATGAACGAGGGTCATGAGTGCTGTGAAGGAGACGAAAGTCAGTGACAGAAGACGCCTGCCTTTGTATGAAGGCTTCTCCCCGTGACGACGAGCGCTTTGTTCCCGCCAAGCGACTTGATCAACTTTGGCAATGCATCTTTCAGACACCCAGGACCATAGTACACGCCCTTCAACGGGTCTGTATACGCGTAGAATCCGCGCAGCTCAGCGTTGTCGCTCATGGGTAACACTGGTAAGTCTGTGGATAGAGTGACGAGGGACCTATTGGTAAGACGGATGAATGGATGAAGCGGACCGTATATATTTCGACACAGCCTCTGCTTTCTCCCTCAACGCTGGACGCGATGTACCCTGTCTTGTTGAGAGCAGCTCGTGGAGAACTTTCTACCTTTGTGCGTCGACGGGCAGTAAGGCCGTTGTCATCTTCGGCGAGGGTCTTAGACGACGCGAAACAAACTATCCGACTACCATTCAATCCATCTCCAGCTTCTCGCAAGACGCGTAATCCAGACGAAGGATGGAAGCTTGGCGAAGGATTGCGTACGACAACAGAACTGGGTGTTAATTGGAAGGAGGATGAGAGGGTGGGTTGGAAGACGATGAACCTAGACGAGATGGAGAAGCCGTAAGTATTGCTGTCGCTTGTCATTTGCCGTGTTCGTTGTACTGAGCATCGTATGAAGACTTGTTTACAGAATGCTGACTTCGGCTATTGTACCCCGACCAATTGCGTTTGTGTCGACATTGTCAGAGTCGGGCGTACCCAACCTCGCTCCTTTCAGGTGGGTATCCTTCGGTTTGTTGTTCTCCGAGCGAGGAAGCTCATGCTACCCCCCAGCTACTTCTCACTGGTGAGCATAGTTGTTACGTAGACGACTACATGATGATTCAATTGGAGGCCCTAGGTGTCGCACAACCCGCCTTTGCTTAGCATCTCCTTCACCCTACCTTCCAACCGACCTAAAGATACGCGCGAGAATATCAAAGCGACGGAGGAATTTACGGTTAATATCATAAGCGAGCCGTGAGCGTCCTGCTTATCACGAAGAAATGGAGAGTATAGACATTCTCTTATCCTTGAAGATTCGTTGAAGCGGCCAACTCAACCTCGATCGAGGCACCCGCGGATATTGACGAGTGGGTTGTCAGCGGACTCACGCAAGAACCGAGTGTATGTTCCAACCTTCTGTCCGTCAGGCGTAAGTGCCCATCTTCTGCTTGCAGGAACTCGTCAAACCGCCTCGCGTCCGCGAGAGTGCCGTAAGCTTTGAATGCAAGGTTAGTCGAAGGGTGAAATGCACAATTGACAGTGACTCACAAAGCAACTCTCTCTGCGCAGCTCTATCACCTATTAGACTTGGCTCCTACGCATGCCATATCTTTTCCGTCTGCTTTGCCTCCCGATGCGACGCATACATTGGCCCTCGGCCGAATACATCGCGCACACATTCGCAACTCCGTTCTCTCCAATGACGGACTTACCGTGGATACGGCCGCGCTACGTGGTGTTTCGCGTTTAGGAGGGACGGCCTATGCGCGAATTGGAGAGTCATTTGACCTTGCGAGGCCAAGTTGGAGACAGCAGGAGGTCATCGTCAGGGAGCTCATTGGGAGAAAGAATACCGCTGGCGAGCTGTAGAAAGACACACGAATGAGATGTAGGTGAGCAGGTCCAACGTCATTCTAAGCCGTCGGGACGTATGCTCGCTCGTTTGCGCAGACAATAACATTGAGACCAACTATATTCATAAAGACCGACCTAGAATTAACATGCAGATCAAGTTGGCATCTCTCTGCGGCGCTATGTTTCTTTTTTCGTGGCAATTGCTTTGTGCAACCAGGGGATTACATTCGCCAACCCACATTAAGTTTGCTCCTGTGGTGGGTGGGCCTGTCAATCTTCTGGGGTATCTCTGTGTCTGCCGCACGTGCAAAGACTGCGATGTTGATTGGATGATTCCCATCTCGTTACCCTCACTGTTGGGTGGTTCTGGCAAGGATACGGTGCTACGGTTTACTTGAGGGTGCGAGTATCTCTCTAGCACCAGTTCTTATATGACCACCATACTCCTATAATACGACTATGCGTCAATGCTAAGAATAGTATGAGCCTCTCAGTCCACTTCGGTGACCCAACGGGATAAGTGACACCACTCAACCATACTCTGGTGCTAGTGCCTAGATTTTCCAGGACACTCGTTCACAATAGGATCACTTCAGGAGTGAAACGGCCACTTTGTGTCTCGACACGATTGAAGGTTTTCCCCTGCGGCGCAGATTGGTAGTGGACACACGTCTAGGTCAAGCCAATGCCGTATCTTCCATCTTTCTCTGTCAAGGGTCCAGGAGGGAAGATGCAGTTACTACCTGCTCCGCTTGAATTGCTATACTGGAATATGACTCGGGATTGCCCTCGTTTACTCAACAGCTTTGGGATACGAATGCATCAATGGTGTCACTCTTACTCATCGCTGAACAAGCACGGGTAAAAGTGTTGTTCGGGCTCGCAGATGCTACAAATGATCTGACTACGCTCTTGTCTGGAGGCCATATTGCTCGTCTACGAACCCAGACATAGAGGAGAATCTTGCATATGAATACATACAGAACAAAGCGGCAAGTATAGAAATAGCTAATTAGTTGCACAAAACGGTGTCACATTGCTTCGACATTGATGACTTTTGCGTAAGTACTAGGCGCCTACCAGCTTCACATGGAGTTGGCAATGACATTCGCAGAGCTATAGCTTACAATATATGCCACATTCACTATTGCTTTGTGGCATTCAATCTGCAGGTGCAACGTTGAAGTGACAAAGAGATCTATAAGGAAGTTATGATACGATATAAGAGGTTGACAAAAGACGCATAATGCATCGCGAAGCTGAACAATCCGTAAGGTGTTTGATCGATCGATATGCCACATTACGGGTTAGGAGTATACGACAAAGAATGGTGGAAGGATGAGCAAGCAGATGTACCGGATTAATTCGGACAGTCGGGTCATTTAATCCCCTGCACACGTCTGTAACACTCTGTCCAGTCTTAAACGATAACCACAAAGGAAAAGGCTACGATATCTACCACAAGAAGGCTAGTCGTGAGGTTGCTAGTGAGTGACCTCCGAGTCTTGCTCTCTTGCTTAACAATTACGGTATTTCAAACTCACTGCGTCACTCCTAGAGTCCTAGTCTCAACAGGACAGCCAGATTCGCAATCCTATAAAGAGCTCGGAAGATATCAGTACAAAAAGCTCGGAGATGATAATATGTGGAAGAAACTAAAGGAATATGCTGGGTACGTCTCGGATTGAGGGATCTGCCTCTATATACTAATACTTGTCCAATGTTAGGGCAGATGAAGGTGATGGACAAGTCTTTGTATGATCCACAGCCGGGCAGATGGGTGTTGCGTTCCGATCGAGCTCTCATATTTGTAGCAGCGCGCTCATGTCTAGATTATTTGAGGATGAGAAGAATAGAAGGAATCGAGGATGTGAGATTCTATTCTGCTTTCGCGGAGAAATTGGATGCGACTACACGTGATCTAGAATAATACTTTGAATTCGATTGGACCACGACGTCCATCCTCTCATCCTCCCGCCGTCGTGTTAACAAATGGCAAGAGCTCTCTTCTTCAGCGAATACTTATAAGACACATTCAACCAAGTAATCTTCGTCTTTAACCCTGACATGAATACCGCCAAGACAGCGTTGCGTTCACTTGGGAGGAGGTATGCCTCTGTTTACAGTGCACCAGGGAAACCGTAAGTTCTTGTCATTAATCTTGGGATGTATTTAGTACTAATCTGGATCAGCCCAACAGGTATGGCGACTTTCATTCAGGTCAGATGAACCTATTGTACTGACATGCCCATCATCTAGCGGTCGTGATGCTAAACATGGGTGGTCCTTCAACGGTAAGAGATAAATTCCTTCCTTATTGCCGTAGTTCTTGACAATATTCTCATACAGGTTCCTGAAGTCCATGACTTCCTCAAGAACCTTTTCCTCGACCATGACCTCATCCCACTTCCCTTCCAACGTGTTCTCGCTCCATTAATTGCGAATCGACGTACTCCCAAAATTGAAGCGCAATACTCTGCCATAGGAGGAGGATCTCCCATTCTTCGCTATACAAAACTACAAGGAGAGGCGATGTGCGCCCTACTCGATGAGCTTGCTCCAGAAAGCGCACCACACAAAAGCTATATAGCATTTCGATATGCGAATCCCTTGACGGACGTTGCGTGCGCGGAAATGAAGAAGGACGGCGTGAAGCGCGCGATTGCGTTTACGCAGTACCCACAGTATAGCTGTAGTACGACGGGTAGTAGTCTGAATGAGCTATTCCGCCAAGCGAGCAAAGGTGCTGTTGGAGAGAACGTTGAATGGAGCGTGATTGATAGATGGGGGACGCACCCGGGATTTGTCGAGTCTGTTGCACAGCGCGTGGAGGCTGCGTTGCAAAAATTCCCGCCTGAAAGGCGAAGAGACGCAGTTTTGTTATTCTCAGCGCATTCTTTGCCGATGGAAATTGTGAACCGAGGGGATCCGTACGTTCCTGAAGTAAGCGCGTCGGTGGAGAGGGTCATGGATCGACTGGGTCATTCGAATCCATATCGGGTCGTTTGGCAAAGTCAGGTTGGACCGCGCGCGTGGATGGGTCCCCAGACGAACGACGCGTTAAAAGGACTTGCAAGGCTTGGGAGGAAAGACGCGGTACTCATACCAATTGCATTCACAAGTGATCATATTGAAACTCTATATGAGCTCGATCACGAGTACATCAGGGAGGCGGAGGAGGTAATGAGTTTTAGTTTTGAGCCATCTATCCTCGTTTCCATTCGCTGATTTCATGTCTAAATTTCATCATCAGATGGGAATGGAGGTTCATCGTGCGGAATCGCTGAATGAATCACCCGTATTCATTCGGGCTCTTGCGGATATCGTCGGCGCGCATTTGAAGGATTACGCTTATGGGAGAATCGGGCCAACGAGCTCTCAGATGGCGTTACGGTGCCCAGGGTGTACGAACGCGGCGTGTGGACAGCAGAAGAACTGGTTTGGGAAGGCTGGACTCGCGTGATCCCTCGTTCCCTCAGGAATTATTTTTGTTCTCTATTGGAGATGCCAGATTATCTCTGTCTAATGGTAATTAGTCATTCGTCCGCTGTTCCTCCGCTATACTTCTTGTGCTGCGCTTCGCGCCCGTGTATTCGTTCGGCAGCCGGCTTGTACCCATCGTGCACAAATATGGCTTCAATATTACTTACTATACGACACGGGCAGCGACACGGGGTCTCTGATCTTATGGGAAAAAGTATAATACCCTCAAGTGTCCCCTCTTTGACCTCCCCACTTATTCCCCTCCTACCAATCCGACAAGTGAGTTCAGCCAAGGAAGACCAAGGAAATGTCGAGCGGAAAAACGGAAACCACTCAACCGCCCGTTGAGTATCGCCGTCTAGGCAACTCCGGGCTGCGCGTCTCTGTTCCAATCGTCGGTGCGATGTCCTTTGGGAGCGATAGATGGGCACCGTGGGTCATTAATGAAGACAAGGTCATTCCTCTTCTCAAAGCTGCATGGGATCGCGGCGTCAGCACCATCGACACTGCCAACGTCTACTCCAACGGCGAGTCGGAGCGCATCATCGGGAAATTTCTCAAGCAGTATAACATTCCCAGGCATAGGGTTTTGATACTGACCAAATGTAATGGGCTGGTGCATGAGGATCCGGGAGTGAGGACGCATTTCTTCCCAGAGTTGAGAAGTACGAGGGATTATGTGAATAACTGCGGCTTGAGTCGAGCGGCGATTTTTAATGCTGTCGAGGCGTCGCTTGAGAGGCTGGGGACGACTTATATTGATTTGCTGCAGGTGCGGAATTCTTATGCACGTTATGTCGCATGTGGGATTCTGATGGATACCGATGATAGATCCACCGCTTTGATCCAAACACGCCAATGGAAGAAACTATGAAAGCCCTTCATGACCTCGTACAGAGCGGGAAAGTTCGCTACATTGGCGCGAGCTCGATGCGCGCGTGGCAGTTCTCCGGATTGAACCATGTCGCTGAAAAGAATGGTTGGACGAAGTTTATCAGTATGCAGAATGAGTATTCACTACTTTATCGCGAGGAGGTACGTTTATTTTTACTCGTCAGTATTCCACCTGTGGTCACGGACATAGCGTTTGCATGCAACATTAACTGACGCGCGTGCTCTTACAGGAACGCGAGATGATACCGTACTGTAACGCCCATGGAATTGGACTCATCCCATGGGGTCCGCTACAAGGAGGAGACCTCAGCCATCCTCTGGGTACCAGCACAACCCGAAGCGAATCCACCAAAGGCACGGTTTTCGAACGCAAATACTCTGAAGCCGACAAAACAATCATCTCGCGCGTAGAAGAGATCGCGCAAAAACGCGGTTGGACGATGAGCCAGGTTGCTCTGGCATGGATTGATAAGAAAGTGTCCAGTCCCATTGTTGGATGTAGTTCGGTGCGCAAATCCATGATTTAGTTATTCGTACCTATTGTAATACGTTTGTAGTTTGAGCGTCTGGAGGCGGCTATCATACGCGGAAAGGAGCTTTCTGAAGAAGAGATCAAGTACCTTGAAGAACCGTATGTCTCAATCACGAATTTTTATCGAAATTTGGACTGACGCGTTTGTAGATATGTGCCGAAACCAGTCAGAGGACATGCATAGAATAAAAGGAGAAGTGGCGATAACCGTTGATAACCTTTGTCAAAGAAATGTATCAATAGTTGAAAATATATCTTGAATTCTCGCGTCTCAATGAAGAGTCCTTTCTGGGGATCGCAAAATTGCCAATGTGAAATAAAGACCGATCCAAGGATGTTACTAATATCAGGTTATGTAGGAGACGGGTATGAGACAGCATGAACACGAGTAGCGGTAACAAATAAAACAAGGACGGACTACATGAGCGGATGTAAAACAACAGCTGAGATAGTGATATAGGACAAAGCCAGTTACAGTGAATTGGGCTATTAGAGTTGCAGTGCGGATGAAGAGAAGAGAAACCGGATAAAGAATGAGGGAGAAAAGAACATTACGCATGAAAAGGAACTTTGAGGGAATGAGAACAAAATGAAGCTGAAGTCGATATTCGACCAAACCAATCGACAACCGACAATCAAATCTGGTAAGCAGAAGACTGAGAATGATTCCGCTGAACGGGCGTTGCAGTGTACTGCGGTAAAAATGAAGCATTTCCATTTACGTTGCCATTCATGTTGTTGTTAGGCTCTTCATCGACGTCGTACGGTAGCGCTGCCTGCAGGAAACTCAAGACCAGCGCGATCGCACTGTTCTGTTGACACACGAGTTCAAGTTCCGCGCCTGTCCACAACCGCGCGTTCGCCTCCGGCACAGTGTGAACATCAAGCAAATCGAGGTCACTTGGCGGTCTCTCTTCCGCAGAAGCGTGTCCATTGAGTGGTTCGTACTCGTGTTTCCCAGCACCGTGTCGATATACTTGGCTGCGAGAGCGCGAACGGACATGAAGGCTTTGGTCACGGTCTCTTATATTGCCCGAAGAAGGCGAAGGCGAAGGCCAATCCTGCTTGGGTGTTTGGCGCACGCTTCCATTCGCAGAAGGTTCTTGCGGCAGCAATGTATTCTGGAGCACGTTGAACGATAACAACTCGGCGGCACGGTATACCTGCATTGGCGCATTCGCATTGCCGGGAATATCAGGAGCAAGGCCTGTGCGCGCCGCCTCGATCTGGCGTTTTAACGAGCCGGTCCATTCGTGTCGGATCACAGGGTCATCCACACTGAACATGTACTTGCGCTTTCTTCCACGCACGTCTGCGAATGCGAGCTGAAAGGTATTGCGCATGAACGCGCGCTCAACTACAATGGTCGTACTCAATGGCATTCCTGAATAGTTCGGTGCATTCGGACCTGAGCAGGCCATCACCATCGTCTTCGGCCCAAACGCCGTCCCTGTAACGCGGAACGATGCCTCAGTTGACTTCGCGAAGCTCAGAACCGGCGGGTCGAAGATCAAATCCTGGCCGAACAACTGGATCGTTAGCAGCGCATCGACCTGGGGAATGCGCACCACGATCGGTTCCGACTGCCGGCGATACGTAATACGCGACGGTACAGGCCGTTTCAGCGAAATCGGTAGGGGTGCGCGACCATTCAATGGATTCCGTGCCTGACATAACTTCTCATGCCGCACAGACGTGTAGATCTTCTCTAGTGTACCATCTGGAACGAGTACTCTTGGGTCATGACGCCGGAACGCTTCAGTGAAGTCTCGAGCAGTGACATGAGATCTGCCGTAACTTAGCAACCCGTTGTCGTGGGACATGGTCGCGTGTAGTGCCTCATTGAGCCGTACAACAGCCCGAACAAGACGCAGGGCCAAGTCCCTATCAAAGGCAACAAAACCGGCGTTCGCTTCGTACCATCTCCCTGCGAACATATCCAGGAACGTCTCCAGAGTGTTTGCATGTCCAGGCCCAGACGGAATATGAATAGAGAGCAAGAAGATACGTAGTGCATTGTCGATGTTTATTCCGGAGAACCCGAATGCATCCAAGTAAGCCCTCAGGAGATTCTTTGACGTTCGCCTAGACAGGTACTCTCCCAGCTTTGCACGATCGATCTCGGGGAGCTGTACCAGCAAGCGACCGAGGGTTGCGTGTCCTTTTGGGTCGCGCAAGTCAACAAGTTTTGCGACTGCTGCATCTGGAGTTTCTGCGAACTCGCGCACGAAGTTGCGTATGAACTCTGGTCGTTGCGAAACTACAGCACTCGTCGGCCTGCGAGGATCCTCGTCACGGTCAATGTTGAGCCGCACATCCTTCAGATGAACAACGTTCTTGATAAAGAACTTTCTATCTGGTGGGTACACCTTTTGTGGATCAACCAATGAGTCGCGGTCTGGCAACATTGGTTTTGCAATGACGAGGATGTCTGAGAAGAGGAAAAGGAAGCGATCTTTCACTGTATTGCAATTTGCGACCTGCAACATTGGTGAAGACAGGAGCAGTCTCCGAGGCGGCGTGTTTAGGGCAGAAGCCCACAAGCGGTTGTGATACTCTGCATGAAGTACATGGTCAAGCCGTTGTAAGATATCCAACGCTTTGGGTGTCGCCTCAGCGACCTCCTCTGGAGAGTACAAAGATCCCAGAGAAGATGTGGACCTCTGTGACGAGTGCGAAGGCGATTCCTCCGATGAAGCGGGATCAGGGGTAGCAGAAGATGGGTCATGCGACGAGGACAACGGGACAGACAGATGTCGCGACTCATGGTGTTCATGTGGATCATATGAGTCAACGACACCGTCCACGTCTTGCTCTGGCGCCTCAGTGAATGCATTCCCGAGACGATAAGCTTGCATAGGATCCTCAGGCGACGAATGTTGTATCTCCCCCTCTCTGGATGCATCTCGTGAAGACGATTGCATCACCGCAGTACTAGTGCTCGTGCTCGTGCTCGTACTTGCGTTCGCCGCGCGTGCTTTATCCATGTCGTCCCAGTCACTAATGTTGCCCATATCCTTTCGACCAAGCAAATCAGACAGCGAAGGCTTCTTTGACGTCTCTTGCTTGTGCTTGTGGTCGGACGAAGAGGGCGGCGGATGGCCACCTTGCTGTGAAGTACTCGGAAAAAGCCGCGCATTAAGCCACTTCTTCACACCCTCTCTTGTGAAAGGCAATGTGCCTGATGTAGTAGACGTGCTCTGCGTAGTAGGCGGGGACTGAGGAATATTAAAGTAGTCGATCTGAGCACCTCCCGAAGACGGAGCACCAGAAATAGTGCCTGGGCCGGGAACAAACTGATACTTGGGCAATAACCGGCTATCAGATGCCTGGTGCGATAGTTTCCGTTCGCGAGCGTTGCTCAATTGTTGACTCGACAAGCTTGAGTTGGCACTGCGCATGAGACCCTCCGCACTAGCACTGGCGGTCGTCACATCAGGGGAGGATGTAGAGATACCGATAACCCCTCCAGTACTCTTGTTCCTCATCGTTTCCTCCTGCAGCCTCACCATTCCAGGGAATGGGAACAACTTTGGGTTGCTGTACTTCGCCGTATCGCTGTCCGAGGGAGGTGGGATCGGTGAAACACCCGTGCGAGGTGGTGGAGGTGGGGCGAGCAACGCTGCCGAAGCAGGTACGTTTCCTGGAGACGGTGCACGTTGGTTATGCCCTTGTCCCTGCTGCCATTGTCCATCACCTTTCGATTCGCGCTTTCCACTAGTAAGGCTTGCTGCACTTTCGCGACTAGATTCCGTATCTCCCCGCCTGTCACGCGCGATGCTGTTCGTCCTTGAGCGACGACCGAGACTTGACCCGCTTCGCGTAAATGTATGCTTCATCCGACTCCATGCGCTCGTACCTCCACCTGTACTATCCGCCGATCGTTTCGACGTAAGGGCAGGTGCACTCGGGTCCGTAGTACTACCCGGGTATTCGCTCCAGCCTTGTAAAGAATCTGCTTGAGAATGAGTACGATCGAGCGGGGAAGATGTGCCTGCGCGAGCAGGTTCCCCAGAGATACCGGACACATCTGAGACGTTACTCTGTCGCACGTCGGTATTCATCGTTGCGGTTGATGTCGAGTGCTGTGACGGTGCAGTATACGTGCGTGCTGGAGTGAGATCCGGTGTCGTCTCTAGGTCAATGAGCAACTCTTGCGACGCAGCAGGGACCAGAGGAGAGGGACGGCGCGACTGAGAACGGGAGGTTGACTGGGCTGGGGTGCTAAATGGCGCGGATATTTTAGCCTCCTCTTCATTCTCCTCATCTTCGTCTTCGTCGTATACCGGCATCCTGCTGTCAAGTGTACCTATGGGAAGATTGTGAGCGTTGCGCAATACTTCATGCGACATCAGATACCTTGCTCAACCCAGCTAACGTCGCGCTCCTTACCTCTGTTGAGCGGAGATGCTTCGGGGACTTCCAAAGGAAACATGTCAAAACTAGAGAAGGGCTCATAGTCAAAACCGACTGACCTGCTTCAGCGTTCCAGCTTATCTCACTATTTCGATCATCATGCTCGAGCGTTGGTACTAGCACAACGAAGTAAGAAGTGGTCCCCTGAAACAGGAGTAAAAAACGAATATGCTCACCAGGATCAGCGACCCAGCTGATCTCGCGTTCTAGAAGGTCGTTCGCAGCTTTTGAACGTGCTCTAGCAGCATCATTCCCATAAAGAACGCGTTCTTGCTCTTCATCGGGTGGTTCTTCCCGTGGACGCTCAAATGGACTCTTTGGAAGCGGGTCTTGATGTAACGGACTACGCCGCGACATGTCAGAAAGGGCGAACGGCACACGCGAACCAGACTCATGTGAAGGCGAAGACCGAGGAACAGTTATGGAAGCAGCCGTTGCACCTGCTTGCGCTGCCGTGCGGCTAGGGCGAGGCCGTGTGGGAATGGGATCGTCGTCCTCCTCTTCGACCACGGGACCACGATGACCCATAGGTGAATCATACTGGTGAAGATGAACAACAGGAGTTGACGTCCGTGTATGGGGTGCACTATTAGCTTGGGGGTCTGGTGTTACCTGACGCTCAAGCGGCACGCTTGGTGTGCGTGATGGTGGAAGTGCTATGAGCGGCGGATACAGATCCCTAAGTGCTGGTGTATTCATTCCATCGCGATCATCAACGACACCGGAGTTGCTCTTCCGACGTGATCGTCTTCTCTTATTCTTCGGTGTTAGCGTGCCAGTCGACGAAGCATCTTCCGGGCCTGAGGTCGATGTTGGGTCAATGTCCCCGTGGATCCTCTCATTCAGCCGGCGTAATAGTTGCTGGCGCACAGCAACACGCTCTTCACCGGCAACAGTGTTGTTTCGAGTTAGTCCCCGGCGCGCGGGAGCAGGACTAGGACTCTGACCAGGAGAAGCTGTTGGCGCTGTTGATCCAAGATCAATCGGTTCTCCCGTCAGCTTGTGCATCGCCATCATACGTGCCGCGGCGCTATTTGAGCGGAACAGACCCTGCAGATGGCGGGTTTGAAGTGCCTGTAAGCTTGGCATCCCCGTAATACCACCAGCCTGGACCGGTGTTGGGTAGCCAAACGGCGAAAGCGGAGGAATGATTGGCGGCGCTTGGGCCGCAGCGGTTGCCATCTGAAGCTGCATAAGCAACGTCTGCTGAGGGGTCAATTGTGGAGAAGGAGAGTCGAGTATTCGTTGGGCATCGTCTACAGTAAAACCCCCTGTCGTTTCTGCTTGAACCTGCGAGGCCAACTCGAGTTGGCGTAGTTTAGCACGCATGTCCTTCGACCCGCGAGAGCGAGAGCGCGATCGCGATCGCCGTTTCGAGGGTTGAGAAGGAGTGGTGGATGCTGGCCTTTCGGGCTCCGAGACTTCTTGTGCGGCATCAGTTGTCTCGTCAGCTTCTTTTTCGTCTGCGGAAGTTGCAGGAGCGCGCTCGTGTTCTTGCTCAGGTTCTGAATGCGTTGCTGGAGGTGCCGCTGTGCCTACATCCGTATTACTGTCTTTTATCTCCAAAGTTATAGCCTCTTCCTTTTTTTCCTCACTGTGACTGCGCTCGCCCTCACTGACGCCACCTGCATCGCCGTGCATGGGCGGTCGTCGCCCATCCTTCATACGCGGAAGAGAAGCGGCGCGTCGAAGCATAGCAACCGCATTCGCCCTCTGTTCAGCAGGGTCCATTGTTAAGTTTATCCTAGAGTAATGAGTGTCAAGAAAGCCAAAGCATGAGTAGAAGGTAAACGAAGAGTAGATGAAGGAAGATAGGGAAGGCGTAGAGTCGTGTCGCTGTGCTCAGAAGCCCTCTGCTGCTGCGACCGTTCAAATTTAGCAGGCATTTCTTAATTCGGAGATCGACGTTACTGTTCTCTGTCCCAACAATCGACGCTTACGTTGCATGCACCAACTCTACTAACAACTTCTTGCCCGGGGCTACCAACGAAATTATAAAATTCAATCGCGACGCACGTCTCTTAGGCTGCTCTCGCTTTATTGCAATACTTTGCTCTGAAAAATACTCTGTAAAACCTCTCCTGGACTGTGACTGAGTCATTCGTTCAGAAAACGTGGAAGCGGGCACGACAACAGCAGGCAATACATACATCATCCTGATATCTGCTTGGCGAATGTAAAATTTAATTTGTACGGCGACCAACTGCTTTGTCTAACTGACTCGCTGTGATCCGATAAGCAAATATCCGATTCCACGAGTTTACTAGTATTCTGAATCACTGGTATGATTTATCAACGTTTACGAACTATGACAGTAAAGCTCTTATACTGGTACTACCAATCTACAATACTGTTCCACCTTTCGTGGATTCGCAAGCCACGATATGTGCACCTCCCATACTAGAGCTCGTCTATGAAAATGCAGTTATTGTGCACCCGAGATCCATGGATACTGTGTAAGAATTCATGGCAAGGTCTGCCAAGTCTCTAGGAGTGGACATACGGATGCGCGTGCTTGCCTTGCGATATGACTACGGGCTCCTGATAAATCCACTCTCCCTGGTCCTATGCCCCTAGAATTTCCAACATTGCTTCCAGTAACACTGAGAAGATTTGTCACCGATTTTTCACAGCTCTGCTAAGGTGTGTTTATCGTCGTAAACTTCGCGGTGTGTAGTCTGCTGGCCTTCTCTCAACCAGTAACACGTACTCACTCTTGTTCAGTATGTACTCCTTTTCATGATGTATTCGTCATATATCCAAGAAAGTCAAAGATGGCAAAAGGTAATCCATTCGCCAACACCACCTTCTTCGGGAGAAAGTAATGAATGACTGACCAAAGGGGATGATCATTGCGGAATTGGTATCCCTCTTTCGGAACTTCTTGGAATCTGACAGTGCGAGCAAGATGTCACTACATTAGATTTATCCCGACCAAATGCGCCTCATTGCAGACTCAGTCTCCGGCATAGAATCGGAGCCCATCATCAGCTCAATTTTCCGAAGAAAAGGGAAGCTAACCACATAGGTGTATTAATCCTCGATGAACCCTCAATCTGGCGCGGTAGTGGCCGAAACAATGGCGACGGGAAGGCTACTCGCTCCCAATTCTATGTAAATGCTGGATACAAATGCTATACCTCCCCTTTGCTTCAGTTGAGGAAGCGACAACATAGCAGACATATATCTGAGCAGCATGAGCACGAACATTTGGTCGAGTGAACTGTCATCTTACGGTTTTTAACTCCGAGAGCTCCAGATCTATATCAATCGCATTCCGTTCAGTCAGTTGGTGCAGAGCTGGCATGTGATGCGGGGGGCGGGCTCTGTGCTGTGCTCATGGCCCGCTGGGCGCTCCATTGGTGCTCTTTGGAGCAATGTAGTAAGCCACATCAATGCAGCGTTTTGTTCATCGATCACTCCTTGTTCAACGAGGGAGAACAAACGGCATCTCGGCATCACTGATTGTTGATGAACTCCGCTGGAAACTGATTGATCTGCGTTGTGTCTCCAGCTACCACTCCTCACCACAACATCCTGCGTTGCCTCTTTGTCTAACGCGCACCGCGACAGCAAACCATGTAGATCGGTTGCTTTGAGGCTGGCTCTTGTTGTCTTCTCTACCTGCGATGGCCTTCCCGTGATCCAAAGGCATCGAACGGCGCTGTACTATTACCTGTCGTCTCTCGCATTGCCTTTCCTGTTGGCTAGGTCGCGTCTACGACTAGCTACCGTTAAGGACGCGTTGCTAATTATCCGCATTCTCTGTTTTTGGTAAGGATGTAAAGAAAGAGATATATTAACCTAAGTTTTTTGCCGGTACGAGACGAGACGGGGCATCCCTTTCTAGATTGCAGCACTAGCAGACCGGAAATCCTACTGATTTTAGAAGAAAAGTGGGTCTGTGCTGATTTCCGTAACTAAGGATACCCCGAGTATCTGGCTCTGTAAATGTCCTTGTACTTACTTCGAGTGAACTGCTGTATCTCCTTCTCCTCCAACGAATTTCCAAAACATCAACTGATGACTAGTACAGGCCCGAGTCTCGCTCCGAGTTGAGTTGCAAGAGATCCGATCAGATGAGGCGATGTCATCGGAAAACGAGCTTTTATTTTCGAATATTCCGTCTGACCGCATGTGTATGAAACAATCTTTACCGATGGCACTGAGACCTGCGACCAGCAGCATGGCAGGTATTGACAGATACTCAAAGTTGATAAACCCCGCAAACTAACAATATTGTAGGCTGACATTGGCTACTTCAGTGTAGCAGGCATCAGTATCCTAGTTCTTGCTCGTCGTCGAGGTCTTTGGCTCAGCTTGATGATCGTCGCCGCCTAACAACATTGGAACATCTTGTGGCAAGCTTCACGTTGCAGCGGATCAAGATGCCGCACCCTTTGATGATCAAGAAGACAAGGAGAGTTGTTTGGGCATTCACTTGATTCGGTGATGCTCTCATTCCGACTCTGTTCCGGCCTTCCTTGCCTATCCTATCGTTTCACTTGTTTGGCCTGTTGTCACTTTTTTACCTGCGGGGAAAGTATATAATCTGGACGGATACGAACCTTTTCAGCATCGTAAACACCTCTCCATCTATTTCTTCCTCACCTTCAACATGTTTCGACTACTTCCTCCTAAGCAGCTGGCCACACCTGTCTTTGCCTTCTTCTCTCTATGCGGCTTCTACTTCATCGTAATGCAGATGCAACTGTCACACGCACCCGACCGTTTTCTTGAAGTTCACAAAGCTTCCACAGTTCCGCTATCACTAACGCATATACACTGGCTTGACAAGATTCTTACGCCGCTCATCTCGTTCTTCATCGCTGCCTTTGCAGACACCTCATCAGTGGCATACCCAGCTGTTGTTCACTTTGTTTGGTCATTCGGATGTGCGATACAAGTCCCCCTGCTCGAAGCCAAGCGAATTGGCATGGATGGCATGCACAAAAAGAGCCTCGTCCTTCGACTCCTCTCACATCCCATGATTTGGGGCATACTATATCAACGTCTCAGTGGAGGCTGGATAATCCCACTCTGGCTAGCAATATTCATGCAGTCCGAGGTACGCGCGGTAGGAGCTGATATCGAGCAGATCCAAGCCGAGAGCGTCCTTGCAGGATGGTGGATTGGGCACACGATTCCGGCACTCGTGATGCTTGTCCCTGGACTACCAGCACTCAGAAAAGTCCCCCTCTGGGTCGCATTCCCGATTCTCATGACTGTCGCGCAACGGGGCTACCTATTCGTCCGCGAACTTATATCTCGTTCTCACACTACGACAGGATCACGCTCAGGAATCGTTCCGATCATGCTTTTGTACCTGTCGGGCTTTATCGGGGCATTTATCGCACATGTCCATCTCGTTCTCATACCTGGTCTAACGACGGCACCATGGGCAGCGCCCACTCGGAAAATCCCTTGCAACAAATTGCTCGGACTCGGGAAGTTCCTGTATCACTTTTTCATCCCTGCAACCGGCCTTCGCACCCCGAGCCCGAGTGAAACGACTGCTGCTTCCGGAGTCGTGCATTTCGTGCAATTCGATGTCCTTGTGGTTTTCTCCGCGCTGTGGACGGCGCTCATTTGGGACCTTGCGATGCGTCGTGATCCGTTACACACACGTTTCGAATGTTTCCAATGGGTGATGAAAGTTGTGGGGATGCTGTTCTTTGGCGCACTGTTACTCAGCCCGGGCGCGGTGACTTCGTTGCTACTCATATTCCGAGAAGCAGAACTCTCGAGCCACAGACGAGGTGTCGAGTGTATGGCTGTTTCGTCCAAAGAATGCTCCCCGCTACTCGGACACCGTTGTCCTAAGAGGCAAAACACATTCTAAATCGTTGGTGGAGGGGCAGGAAGACCCGCTTGTTGCCGCCCGAATTTAGGTTCAAGCGGTCCCTTTATACATCAACGCTCAAAATATTCAAGCGGTTCTGTGCACAAATATCAATTTCAATTTCGTGTTTCATATTCGCTCTCTTCTTCTCTCTTATCGCAATAGTACTTATTTTATATATCACCACGCTACTTCTTCGTTATGCAATTACGCTTGTACTTGTGTCCTTGGTTCATTTTCTCTCCTCCAATACCGTAGCAATCTAATTGACATGCATGTATTCAGCTTTGAACTAACAATCATGTTGAACACGAGAAGTGATGTCGACCAACACCTCATCAAGCAACCTTGCGAGAGTCTGACGACTAGATGTGAGAAGATGATCAGCAAAGATAGACTTTCACACAATGGAAATCTCGGACTGGACAAGTCGGCGCTGTAGAAACGGGCGTAGACGCAAGGGCGCGCTACACCTGGAATCTTGGAACCGAAATGATCCTTCAGAGTTGCATATTTCATTTGGTGATTCGGAAGAGCCTATTGTAACGAAGATCTATACTAGACCCGGAGCGAAACAGATGGCTGTTAAAGGATCGGATCATTTGATACGATGGCCAGGTATATCAGTGGCAGTGAAATATCAAGGAGTCGCCCACGGTGAATTTCCATCCTAAATAGACCGAGGAACGAAGTTTAGCTTGCATTCGAGTCCAGCTGGAAATGCGACCTTGTTAGATATGGACAAATAGAGATGTCAATCAGTGTTTCAGTTCGTTTGGTAATTTATCACAGAAGAAAGAACAAGAGGGGCAATGAAGAGCTGAAGCATGGGGTGGCACTATAAAGATGATAAAGACGTACAAAGCTATCACGCATCGCCATGCTCCGCTCGTTGGTCTCTGACGGAGAAGCAATATCAAAGTTCCTCGCTATAGCAGCAAGAACCACGCGTAACATGATTTGAGCGAGGTTTTGACCTCCACAAACGCGTGGTCCATGCCCAAATGGGAACATATGATTCATCATCTCTGCCTCGCTCGAAATCGGGCTGCGAGGGGTGATCTCCGCAAACTCAGCTGAGGGACCTTTCTCGGTATCGGAAAGCGTCTGGGAGGATGACAAGTCGAGAGGTGGATCCTTTTTTGAGGACGAACGTGTCGAACGAATCGAAGGGTCCTCTATCAACCAGCGGTCCGGGAGGAATAAATCCGGAGAGAAAAACACATTAGGGTTACGATGGGAAGAGAACGCTTGAGATGCAATGATCGTTCCAGGAGGAATTGAATAGCCGAGTAAAGACATTCCTGAGTCACCAGTTTCTGGGACGACACGCTCCAGTGGGCTTGGAGCAGCAGAGTAGACTCGCAGACCTAAATTTTAATGTTCAGTTCCGTTGTAAGTCAGGAATATTTCAGCTGAGCAAACCTTCTTTTACTACCGCATCTAGATATGGTAGCTTTCGTAGCTCCTGGATGTCAGGAATGCAGTAAGGATCAGGCATATTCTCGTCGATCTCAGCCTGTAGGCGAAACATGATGTCTGGACGTCGGCTCAGTTCCCACAAGAGGAAGGAAAGCGTAGTTGAAGTGGTATCTGTCCCAGCGATTCTGATCGAGCAATAAGCAATAGATTACCAATGCAACGTTTGGGTACTTACAGATGCCCAACACATTCGGAAACAATGTCATCGTCCGGCATCTTAGTCCGACCTTGATGGTTATACTTGTGGCTTTGCAGCCGATCCATGAGTGGTCTCCGGCTTCCCGTGTCAGAATAGAGCTCCTTTCCGGTTCGCGCCTTCTCGAGGCTCATTAAAGCCCTCATTTCGTTGAGGCGCCGGAAGGCAAACTGGGGGGTGCATGAGAATTGCTATAATTATACGGGAAAGAGAAGCTACCAACCCGTCTTAATAAGGCGTCTGAATCACAGAAGAGTCGCCATCTTTGAATAGGAATCCGTTGTAGACAATTCCATAGCCAACTGGGGAGAGCACCTCTCTGGTTCTTTATCAGAAATCATGGGAAGTTGTGCAAGACAACAATAGTTACCAATAGCCCGCATTTCGGGAAGTCACTGATAGCTCTGCTGAGATCATCAGGTGCGCCTTGGTGCAAAATATGTTGCGACCAAGCACTCAATGATCCAGCATTGTAGTCAAAAAGGTGAATACAATTGATATCGATGAAAAAATGCCGAAAGAGGTGTAGAGTGTCTACGGCACTGCTTGTGGAGGCCGACAAGAGCTTCGGATTGATGTTAGGAAGATAGATAGGGAGATAAGGTGCGACCCTTACGTTGATCAATTCACGGGTGCAATTGTGGATCTCCCGCTGAAAAAGTGACAGGTTTGCAAAATTGTAGTGGGGAGCATACCCTCGTTTTTTGAGAAGATGAGAGGGGTGATCTAGTGTTGTCATTCTGATAGAGATTCAATTATACATATTATGAAGAGGAGATACATATGACTTACGCGTGATCTCTGCCGTTGCTGACGGCGGTCGTTAAAATCAAAATTCAACAATCAAGATAATAGAAACCTACATTGCAAGGCATTTGTAAAATCCGCTTTTGTCCAGTTTGCTACTGACGCCATACACGACTTTCATAGCCGCCGCGTCAAGGAAGATGACTTTATTCGGTGCGACTCGAACTATTGGTCCATACTTGTGCAGAAGTTCGTCGATGGCGCGACAACGACGCAGGCGTAATACGTGCGTGAAAAGCCAGAACTCTGAGACCGACGCATACCATGGGCCCGGAACTGAGTGCAGAGGAGAGATAGCAAGCCGGTAGATCGCGACGAGCGCGAAGTAGGCCACAAGTGCGCCAACCATAAGCGCATATACTGAGTCGGTGGAAAGCGGTTTGGAAAGAGTTGTGGCCATTTTCTCCCGTATTTGATGTTCAGATGCACGGTAGGAGGAAGAATAGGGGATTGTCGAAGGCGATACTCCAACATCTTATTTAAATGTTGGTGGAAATTTCTACATCGGGTTCTTAAATTGAATGCGGTACCTTTTACGCTCGTTCGGTACGCTATTCTCGGGGCGGATTCAATGCTCTGTCGATGATCGATCGGAGGTAGCAGTAATATCTTTGTTAACTTTCCGACGTCGGACTCCCATGGTAACAGAGCAATCCCTGACGTTGGCGGTGAACAACAGGGCTAGCTTGTATCCCGCGAGTTTCAGTAGAAAGTGTAGTGCAGGTCTGTGACATTAAATTGCCGTGTCCCGTGTGTGTAATGTCAAATCACTGTGTTCAAACAAATACTTTAATGCGTGATAGAGAGAATCCAATAGAGTTCCCTACCTGTAGGTCCGCAATTCACAAACCGAAGGCATGCTGTGGCGTAGCACATGTGGTAGCTAAGACTCGAAGTGAAAGTAGGTATTGAACGCCCAACGCCCCAGTCTATAGATCACCGAAACAAGATCTTTAGATGAGAACAGTCCGTGAGAGTGGGATGGTTGAGGAAGGAAGGCATGCTCAATATTGATTCGACTGAGCTCGTCGCACCTGCGCGTCGTGGACTGGTGGCATTACGTGGTGGCAAACAAACGAGCAAGCGAGCAGCGTTATTCACGGATAAACTTGCCCAACGTATTACATAATTCCAAAATTATCTTTGTCACATTAATGATTTAACTCGACAACCTTGATCTCTTGCTTTGGCTTCATCTGAACAGGCGCAATGGCGAATCTCCTCGAGAACCATTCCTAAAATGCTGCTGTAGAACACGACCGCCACCTATGGACGTCGGGATGACACACTCTATCTCCTGTCTAGCGGCGCGGCGCCAACAACTCGTGCTCTTCTATCAATAGTACTTTACAGTAGTGTCCAAACATTGGACACCGCACCTAGTTTACGCAAGATATCCACATGCATAGCCTCTAGTCCAGACGTATATGGTATCCACGAATCAATCCGGCTCAACGCAGAAACGTGTAATGCACCAATATCCGAGCCGATATGAGCATATGCGATGAAGACTAAGCCGATACTGCCGAGTACTTGACTGCGATAGTCGAATACCGCTATTTCGGCGACCAGCGTCAGAGGGCCGACGGACGATCGAATGTACTGATCATTGTATACCTGATCTACGTAGCGTCTGCGGCATGAAGATCAAGCCACCCGCGAAGCCATGGCAGAGGCGTGCCACGATGCCATCATTAGAACGGAAGCGGTAGGAAATGCGACTTGCTGAGAATCTTGGTAAGCCGAGAGACAGTGCAGAATGGGCGAACGGGAGGCGTGACGAGCCGCCCCCGCCCCTTCTCGATTGGGTTCCTTGATTTTCTACTGAAAGAAGCTATTTCCTTCCTCCCAGCAACTACGCGAGGAACAAGGTACCTCTGCGTACCAAAGTATTTAGTGTTGACACCAGGATTCGCTAAGCCCATGAAGATGTCGCAGTTCACAAGTTCGTCATTAGTTCGCTCGAATGCCCACAGTAATAGATTCACAGATTTCGGGAGGCGTATTCGATTCGCTCTCTGGTCCCGATATTTCATCAGCTCCTCCTCTGGTATTCGAGGTAATCGAAGCCGGTCATGCAGAGTGCGAAGATGATTCGGCAACACCTCGTTCCAAAGCGTGTTCGGATCGTATACTACGTTATCATTGGATTTCTGGAACCCTTCGCGCAGTGCGCGGGGCCATTTACGGAATGGTAAAGTCTTGAATTTTAAGATTTGTACTTCCGATTGGCGAAGCTTGTCAGCAATCAGATGAAAACTCTTAGCACCAGTCAGTTCAATTCCCGGAGACCGTAATGTAATCAAAGGACTATGTACCTTTTCTCGTTGATTGATCATGCGCTCCAGTCTTTCCAACTCGCCAATGCTCATGAAGAATCGCTTAAACTTCACCACAGGTTGAACATCGTCTCTCTCCAGTGGAATAGTCATGAGAGCTTGACCTTTCCTTACCAGGGGAGAGAAAAGAAGAGGTTTTGTCCCGGGAGGCCAGTCATCAATGAAACCCGACATGGCAAACGCGAAGTACTTTTGGACGGGACTTAGCAAGTCGGCGATTTCGAACTTCCCTCCCCAACTACACATCCTACAAACAATGTATTTTCCACCACCGAGGCGCTTTGTGACGACGACTGGTTTTCCCTTTTTGGCGAAGTCGCGAGCGGAAGTCTGCGAGATGATCCATCGCTCGTCGTCGGTCAGCTTAATACCCCTTCGGAGGAGAAACTCCCAGAAATCGGTCGTGACGACGCCTTTGGCATAAGCTATCTCCCCCTGCCTGATAACATAGGGATCGGATTTCGTGCAATCATGGTACGATTGGATTTCATGCTCAAGCGAGAACCAGAATCGCTGCCAACCGAAATTGCGGGAAGGCGAGGAAATGGGCATTCATGAAGCCCGACTGTTCGCTTTCTTACGATAAGGATAAGAACTGGATAAATACGAACATGGAGCATACCTCTTGAGCACACGAGCGTCGTGACGCAAGCATCCACAATCACAAAACCAGGGGAGTACACCGTAGTCTAAAGCGTCACGTGCAGAAACACAGGAAGCTGAATGAACACTGAAACTTTTTACTTTTCCGACACGGTTTCGATCGAGTCTATTTCAAAGAATGCGGGTAACGTGATCAAAATACGATTGTGCGCGGACAGAGGTAGCTATGGGCGAGGATTATTTGAAAGTAGAAGGTAAACACAGGGTTCCAATAGTGTACTCTAAGAACTGGGTATATTCGGCGAGTCCGTCCTGCCGTTCAAATCATGCTTTGTTTTCTATACCAGTCCTTGCCTTGATGGTAAAGCAGTGAATTCCGAGGGCTTTGGTAAACCCATCAATGAGACGATGAGCCCAGTGGATGAACGCAAAACCTGCTGCGAGCACTGCTGCGTGGAGCAGAAGACGCTCCGTCCTCGGAGAGGGCTGAAATCTGAAAAAGGTCGGTCTGACACTGTGGCGTAGGATAAGTAGAAAAGAATGCGTACCCGTCAACAATGATACCAAGGTTCACATACACAGCACCAAGAGCAAGTGGCCCGAACGCTCCAAAGTTAAGCCATGGGAATGGCGAACGTGTAAGCCGCGCCAGAATAATTCGGGGTCCCAGCTTCCCAAACGCAAACATCACGAGCATAACGAGTTCAATCATACCGCCAATTGCGCGGCCCTTGTGTGAGCTGTAGCTGAGACTATGCGAAAAGATATGAGAAGTCGGTGAGAGTGACCACGCGCAAGCAAGCGTGACGAATAGTGTGAAAGGCAGATGCTCGGTGAGAGTTGGAAGAAATGACCGGTCTGAGTGCCGAGATTTGTAGACGTTAATCAAGCTAGAAGAGAGTCAGGGGATATAGTGAGACAGCGTACTGCTTGCGTGACATACCATTCCGGAATATGGATAAGTGCCAGCGATAGGAGGGCTCTGCGACCAGTGAGTAAGATGAAGAAGATGTGAGTGATGGAAAATCCATACGCGTAAACAACGACATCATATACGTGGAATTCTGGGACCTTCCAGCCGAACAACTCAACGCAGCACACTTGACGAAGCCAGAATTGAGGACCTGAGCAATATCTCAATAGCAGACTAAGAGCAAATTGATGGAATCCCTACCAAAGATTGCAGAGACAAGATGTATCGTACATGCGATTAAAACGCCCTCCGTTGGACCATTAAAATAGCCGAGATAAAGCGTTCCGGTGTGGTACTCTTCGAGATAAAATGAGTTTGAAATAACCATTTACGTTAGCTTTCGCACCTTCCCAGGTGCTCTACGACACGGTTAGAAAAGGAGTACCTTCAAGGACTGGATAGGACTTACAAACCACATAGCCGTACACGGGATGAGAATAAGTAACATCCCTTTCACGGAAGGACCAACACCCAAAGAAGCTACTTGGAGCAGTCCGCCCAGCGCACAGTTCAGACTATCAATCGTATGATCAAATATATGCCCTTGATGGCAAATGGTGTCAGCCTATGAGGAAGAAATCACATTGTGGTCTGACATACCTAGTGCGGACGACGTTCCGGTCCGTCGAGCTTGTCGACCGTCAACATCTTAATGCAATGGGTCAATGGCGGTGGCAGCGCGCATATGGGAGCAAGACTCACTGTCAAAGGTCTGGTACAGAAAGAGACCGATTGAGAAAGACAGGTAAAGCCATGACGGCCCTTGCCCTGTCAATGCCGGGAGGTATGAAGACAACAATATTACACTACGAAAAAGGCCTTAGTTATCTCGGATGGAGAAGTACAGGTTCTTACTTCGTAGCCATGAATCCAAATCCGAGCAATGTTATGAGATTCGGGGCCATCCACATGGGAAACAGGTTGATGACAAGATCACACCCTAGAGTGCCTTAGACGGAATCACGCACGACAGAAAGGTGTTGAACACACATCGTCTAATTACTAATAAAAAGGTAAGACGAATGCGTGGAACTCGGTTCATTAGAGTGCTCACCATATTTGTAGATTAAGGATTTGTCAATTGCAGAATACCTATAAAACCTGGAGCAAGCTTCATCCAAGGAACAAACGAAAAGGTCACAAGAAGGGCATACTTTAGATTGGCCAGAGCCTCTGGCTCAAGATAGGGTTCGTATAAGATTCCGTTCATGGGTCGTGACGGGTCGTTGAAGCCAAGTACTAGTAGCAACGTAAGAAAAAACGAATCAGTCCAAGACAGAAGAGCAAGAATAACCGATTATGTAACTTATTTACGCGTTGTTTGGTCCGGTTCATCTCTCCATATGACCGTGTTGAACACACATATCTCCCCCCTTACCACCACCTTCCACCACTCTCTGCGGCGACATCCTCCCCATCGCCCTTCTTGGGAGCTGCGATGATGGCTGCGGTATTTCGCCCCCCACTTGCGCCTCGAACGACGACTCAGAATTCGGCGACAACGGTGTCGCTTAATTCCCTGAAGATACACACCTCCTTCCTGAAACGACCGCGCTCTCCTGAGCCACACAGCGTGAACGCGATACATGAGATAGTTCCCGTTAAGAGACACAGAACTCAGTCTGCAATGACGAAGGAGAACGTCGACAAGGCGCAACGTAAGGCCGAGAGAGAGGCGCGCGAGAACGAGTTCAGAATGAAGTACACCAAGGCGTTTCCGTCATGGGTATTTTACTTTGACACAGCCGATGCAGAGCGAGATACTCTTGCGGCGCGCATTCTTCAGCTAAATGGGGTGTGTAAACAATATTTCATGCACGAGTACTGTTATTCACGGTGGCGTGGCTAGAGCGTTGCCAAGTTCTTCTCCAACGAGGTCACTCACTTCATCACAAACCGACCAGTTCCCGAGAACGCGGATGCGGGAGGCAATAAGGAGAATAGATCCAAGACAACTTCAACTGCTTCCCTCCGTAGCCCGATTAAGCTTCGCGGCCTGTGCGTTAACCTATGTCGTTCTTTTGCGTGAACTAACGCAGTCATCCTTCAGACCGGAAGATATATCTGCATCTGGGTACGAAACACTTTTGCGAAAGGCGAAGCAATTCAATATGAAAATATGGGACTCTACCAAGCTTGATTCCGTGCTTCAGCGTTGTTGCGTTCCTGCGCAGGTGGCAGGTGTTTCGACGCAGGTCTCACGTTCTCTAACAAGCCTCTTGGAAACAGAAAAGCGCCATGGAATGACCACGGAACGAGATCCGACTCAGAAGCGACACGACTTCCACTACTTCTCTAAAGGCAGTTTCTTCATTCTCGTCGAGGACATCCGTCAAGAACTTGCCACAATTGCCGCCTTGGAATACCCTGTAACAAGAACCAGTGACGGAAAGGAGAAAGGCAGCTGGCCCATTCCATACTGTGATCCTCGCGCTCGTGGGCCTTTCATCGAGTACAATGAAAGGGAGGAACGGCGCCGCGAGAAGCAAGAACGTCTTGAGCGTGAACGTGAGGAGCAACGGGCGGTCGAAGCAAAGAAACTCAAGATGCGTCAGCTGCAACGCAAGCAGACTGACCTTCGTCGGTCTGTTTCTATGAGTAACCTTCAACGGACTTTGAAGGATGATCCATTCGAAGTTTATCCTCCTGACCGGCTGCATGATGACCATGGAGCCTCTGGATTTAATTCTGTGGTTTCCGGTGGCCTTCCCAGTTACATCGCTGCATCTGGTAATAGTGTGAGCATCGCATCGACCTACGGTACTACGTCAACTATGGGAGTTGCCAGTTCAACTCTAAATAGCATCAACAGCACGACACTCCCGCTTGGCCTTCGTGGCCGACTTCAAAACCAGGTCGTCACTTCGCGTCGAGTCACAGAGAAGGATCTCTCTCAAAGTGCTAGTCTCAGCAAACCGTCCGCATCATCAGCCATGATGCCTCCGCCTGATATTCCGCGCCGAAACACGCTTCTCCGCAAATGCAAGAGTACAAACACACTGCGACTCGGGAAACGTGATGAGAAAGGTAAGCCGGGATACTGTGAAAGTTGTCGCCAAAAGTTCGAAGACTTCAAGCAGGTATGCATATTCTTAAACCTTAAGTTGGTTCTTCCTCATTTTCCGTGCAGCACGTCCGCGGACGGCGACACCAGAAGTACGCGAGTACAGATGCGAACTTTATCCAACTGGATTATGCCCTTTCACGCGTTCGACGAAGGACTCGTGAGGAGGCTGAACAAGCCGAGAGAGAGGTCGAGGCACAACATGCAATGCTGCAGGAAAGCTCACTGACGGGGACGGGTCATTTGGTGATCGACGACATGCTTCCGGACGAAGATTTCGACAAGGAGAATGAGGACCCTTCATTTGCGACTCTAGAAAACGGCGAGCGCTACATCTACCTGTCTGACGATGATTGATGAATTAAGCGGGGAAACCAGCTCTACCTTCGTGTTATTTGGTTCTCATGCTCGCCCGTTCTAGGTTGCTTTCATGACCAATCCTATGCGTGGACACTTGTCCATCATGCTCTGGTGACACACCGCAATACGAATTTGTTGCATCGCTATACCTGCTACCGGGAGGAAATAGGATACCTGCTGTACATAATGCTTTACACTTCTACACCATCTCTTCGTTCCTCTTCAATCCATTACCTAACGTCTCCATCGGTTCTCACCCCAGTCTACCTGCAATAACGCCTTCGTATACAGTTTCACTTCACTCATCACTTGTTCGTTGTCCCCTTCCTCGTTTCGCCAATTCAAGCCAAATCGACCTGTTCCTGTTCCATTATGTTAATTTGCAAGCACACTTGAATCCTAATTATTCGTAGCCACATTCAATGTACACTATAGATTGGAATGCAAAGTTTCGCGTGCGACATCCAAAGATTTTAACCACGTGAGTTTCACGTGCGCGAGACCATCCGTGTCCGTGCCTACTATACCATTGGTAATACCATATCGTTTGCCTGGTCGTATTCTCAAGCCTGTCGTCCGAAGTTAGGCCATCTTCCCCATACCCTCAGGAAGATTGGCAGGATGGCTCCTTGGTTTGGCACGCGCTGGGATGCCAAGGGAAAGGTGTGTCTATGCTTCAACGTGGGGGCTATAACTAATTGAAGAGACCCGTAGAACTGCTATATTACCGGTGGTTCCCAAGGGCTGGGTCTTTCCGTGGCTGTCTTGCTTGCAGATAAGGGCTCAAATGTAACAGTGGTTGCAAGAAATGTCGACAAATTGAAAGCCGCCGTCGATGAGTTGGAGGTAAGCGCTTAGTGATGATTTAACGTGGAGTACAGCTAACAGTCGATTTTCGATGAGAGATAGAATCATCGTCAAACGCCTGAACAAACGTTTAGGTTTCAGTCATTTCCGCTCAATACATGGAGCGGGTCGCACGCGGCTCTAGAAGCGGAGTGTCAGGCCCTTGCTCAGCAGAGTGGTGGTACTGACACAGTTCCGGACGCGTTCTTCCTATGTGCTGGTTCTGCGCGACCTTCGTACTTTGTAGAGAACACTGAAGAGCAGCTGATACAAGGGATGGAACAAGCGTACTGGGTTCAAGCCTGGACTGCGCATGCTGCGACGAAGAAACTTGCTTACGAACAGCGGCCGGGGAAGATCATATTTGTGGGCTCGACGGTGTCGCTCATGTCGTTCGTTGGCTATGCGCCATATACACCCGGCAAGCATGCCCTCAAGGGACTTGCGGAGACGTTGCGCTCAGAGGGGATATTGTATAATATCGGCGTACATATCTTTTTCGCCCCAACTATGAAGTCTCCTGGACTCGAAGAAGAACTAAAGACGAAACCAGATTTGACGAAAAAGTTTGAAGACGGAGATGAGATTCTTACTTCAAATGAAGCGGCTGCGGTGCTTCTCAAAGGTGGAGTGTCAACTTATTCCATTAGACGACTGCGATTGACAGAGTGACTTAGGTATAGAGCGCGGAGATTATTCGATCACAGCGACATTGATTTCGAAGGTATTCTCCAACGCGGGTCGCGGTGCCGCACCGATCGCGAATCCATTCATCGGTCCTATTCTAGACTGTATTCATTGGGTACAATTTCTTTATCCCTTTCGTTTCTACTTCTAACTGTTGCCCAGATTGGTATACCCTTCTGGAGGCGTAGTTGCGATTCGCAGATTCGGAAAGCCCGCGAGGAACATCGGGAATACCTCAAGTCGAAGGGTCTCGTATCGAAAGCGAAGAGTGACTAACTGTACGTTTATCCGCCGACATACCCACGATTTGATATGATTTAGACGACATCCAGTCCGACGTAATCGCTTATAAATGGTACCATTGCGGAATGAACGAATGCGGATACAATACAACTGCGGAGAGAGCGATCTACCTCCAACCCAAATAAGAGCATAAATAGTCATGACGTCCGAACCATAATAAAGGCAATAATAATAATGGTTTAGACAAAACCCCAGCGAACACAATCATCCGTCATCGAAGAAGAGTCAAGATAATTTGTCAAGGGTGAGCGTACGACGGCTGAAGATCGAAAATAACCCGCCGCAGCGATATACATAGTGTGTGCACTTCTGTGAAGTCGATGGTGATCAATGATCAATTTATTGGAGAGAATGGAAATGGTCAAAATGGGCGCTAAACGTACTATGCAATGACGCAGTATGGGCCTCCGTTTCCACCACCAGGCTGCTCAGAGTCGGTCGGGATTGAATCAGGGCCGTCACGAGATGCGGCAGAGACGGTGAAGACGGTGAAGAGATCCATTGCAAGTTTGTGATGTAGTTCGAACTGAGGAGTGATTGCGAACTAAGGCTTCCTCTACCTCAACATCCGCAAGCTTTATACCCTATGTTCTACATTTCAGGTACGCGCATGTCGCGCAGCAAGTTTTGTTCGACGAGCTTTGACAAAATCATAGAGTAGATGCTCAGCCAAAGAAACAAAAAGAATTTGACGAAAGACGGGTGAGGCTGCAATCCAGGAGGCGAGGAGGTGCATCGCACCAAGAGCACTCTGCATTTTCATGGCTCGTTCCGCGCACCGACAAGGCGAGCGAGTCCGCGCCTGGGGGAGAGGGAAATGCGGAAATGCGTTAGGCAATGTCAGACAATTAGGGTGAAAGGCCCAGACCCCATCCCAGTGATGTTTGGCCGGTACCGTTTGTAAACTTATGTGAAAGCACGTTTAAATCAAACGAGCTGCGCGTCCGGAGGATGGTAGCCCTGTGATTAGCAAAGCCTGGACAAAGAGACACCAAAATTAGAGGCATGGATGTGGCTGGGCCGTGCGGACGAGTCAGAATGCTTGGTTTAGTTCTGGATTCCCTCAACAAGACCAAAAGATTGGCAAGACTCCAGGAATGGAGGGGCGTTCTTTTGCGTCACGCCAGACAATTAGACGGACGAGACGACTAAATTAATTAATACGTTGTCCCGTAATCAAATCCCGAAGAACAAAAAGATATAATGAATCCGGATGTGAATCCGAATAGAGTAGTCGATGATTCAAACAAGAGCCGCCAGAGTCTTTGACAGCTGATGCTCGCCTGAGACTATGCGTCAGATAGAGCCCGAAAAATGGAAAGGTAGGACACGTTACCCTGAGGAATCAGGAACAAGTTTTTGGTGTACCGTGCGTTGTTGTGAACAATAATACCACCTTCCCACAATCTTGACAAGGATAAATTGCTGACCATTTACCATTGAGATTCTCAATGACAATGGACACGTGAAGATAGCACCTGGTCTGCGGAATTTATGTGGTACCCTCTTTTGAGACCGAGATGGATTGATCCTGCTCCAGAGTAGAAGATGCAGCCTCAGCGAGGCTCGTAATAATTCCGGTAAGTCGACTTGGACCTTCTCGCCTGAGCACCGAATTAGACAGACGGACCACTCATCGATAAAAATGTGAAGCTAACCAGGTCCTCCAATGATCGAACTGTTTCTGGTTAAGATACTCGCGCCACTCGTCTTTTCCGATCTCTGAGCGAAACTTAGCATTCTGGAGCAGTTCTAGATGGTGTAGAGCATGTGGGTAACTGTCGGACATTTTCTCCAGTTAGTTAGTCTATGGGGACAGACATTCAAGACATCGCTTACTGAAGGAAACGTGCATAGTCCTTCTCCTTCCAGTAGAGAAGGTAGGCCAAGAAGTTGATGAAAGCAGGTTGAACGAGGATGTTTTGTTGTGCAAGCGAGTGTAGGTAAAAGGGGTTTGCCAATGCTTGGACGAATTCTAGCTCGAGTTCGAAACGTGCTCTATTAGCTGCTCGTTTCTCGGCATCTGGTATTTGCGAGGGAGCATCGGACATTGTGGTGGTTGAACGGTGGATGAACGGTGGATGGTGGACGAGACGCGCATGTAGTGGACCAAGCCGCGCTTACGTAACACCTCGAGCATCTCCACAATTCCTTAATTCTCTTTTGTCCATTCAATATGCCGCAAGATAAGTATGTCTTCGCGAAAAGGATGCATTTCGCCTATGAAACATCACAAGTGATCGCCTTCAACAAAGAACGTAAAAGTATAATGTAAAGCATGCTTCGGCCTCATGTACGCGGCGTCCACTAACTGTAATAGGCGACTCTTCTCCACCTCAAACTTGGTTTCTTTGCCTCGAGCAAAAATGTAAATGTCATTTTCTCGCCTATGAGAACGAATCGCTTCCATTCCGTATTTCAAGTTGGATTGGAGCGTTCGTGTTGTTCTTTGCCCGGGAGCCAGTTGGGTATTTGCATAGCCTGTTACGACGTGTTGTGAGAGTTTACCTCTGATTTCCTGGCGTGGAAAGCGGGTAAGCATGTACTATCGGATGACGGTAGTCGCCGAGAAGCAAAAATGAGTTCGCCTTCATGGTTCCGGAAGAGCTCGCAAGAACGAGAAAGTACGTACTCGATTCTCATGTTTCGCCTCTTGGAGTTTCAAGGGTCGGGTTTTCAGAACGGTCATCCGAAGGCGAACAACTCTGGACCGTGGTGCTCGGGAATGAATTAAGTGCCCTAGCTCGCGAGACTAGGACTGGGTTCTGGTCGGGTAACTAGTCAAGAGAAGCATCCTGGGACGAGTCGGATGCGAGATGATGGATGGAGGAAGGCAATGCCTTGTGCTTATCGACGGTATTTTACAACGAAAATACTGAACGAGTCAAGGCGACGCTCGGCCTTCTTACAACGATCGTCTTCATCGCTTCCCTAAGTCCGTCAAAACTTGCCATTGAAGGATCGCTGGGATGCATGCCGCTATTAATCTGTTTTTCCCTGCAAGTACTGATTCTTCCATTTCTTGATGCAGCGGCGCGTAGATCCGGGGTTGGATAACGAGAAGGAGAAGAGAGGCCTTCGCGCGAGCGTCGGCGCCTGAGGAGATCATCGGAAGCGATGAAAGGGCCGTAGGAGGCAAGGCAATCTTTCCAGTCGGTGATTGCGGTGGGCGATGCGATGACGAGCAGCGAGTATTTTCTTTGATCTGCTACGGCCGCACAAGGTACTGCAGTGAAAGGAAAATAGTAAGTCGATTTGACGTTCAGCGCGAGGATCCGGATTCTCCCCTAAGCTGGATCGTCTCGTCCCTTTGAGTACGAGTGTGAACCGAGTACACGAACACAGCAGAGTTTTCACGATTATACTTGTACAAGGTTCGGAACCGCGCCCCGTTCGCAGTTGAAGTCTCGTAATAACCCCTACCCTAGGAATGTGAATGAGATGACACAGGAGATTCAGACTCACCAAGCATGCAAAGAGCATTGTCATCAATCAACCCTATGGACATCGTGCGATGTTGCGGCCTCTGTTGTCCCCAAGTTCCGTGATTTCTTACACGAGTAAGAGGCGAAACGTTTCCAACTCTAGTCAAATCTTCTCATACATACAGCTGGTCACCGTGTGTGTCCGCAGCTTCATCTAGGGGTACTTGGTGGCCACATGCAAATGGAAAGCACAGCTACACCGGCGAGGGTGTGACGAGTAATCCGGCGTATCGCGGCAACAAATGTTGCGAGAGACCCTCTGTTGATATGGTTTCCGTCCCGTACACAACGCCCTGCCCAGGCTGTTTCAACTGGCTTGTAAAACACGCGCCAAGTCCTGTGTAGATTCGTGGCTATGTAAAAAGTCTTAGCATATACGCACAAAAAATATGGCGAAATATTGCATTTCATAGAGAATCTCGAACTAGTAATACATGGGCAGTTCCTTGTGCTGCATGAGTAAGGAGTGTATCCAAAACAATAAAAATCGGTACAAGTACCAGTACGGTGAGAACGAAGGGCGAAGGGTCTCTCAAATAATCTAATGTATGCAATTTAAATAGCGGCGGTCTAGTCTAGATTATAAATCGGTCGTAAGTGGGTACGGTGGATGAAGTCGAAGATGGTTCTGCTGGAACTGCAGGGTGCGAACGAAATAATTTTGAAGAATAAATACATGCGAATGCGGATCGATGCTCAATGGACAATGCAAAAACTGTATACCGGAGGAATCCAGGGAAAATCGAAGAGCTGAAGGGAAATGGAAGCAGGGGCAAGTTGGCAAGTTAGAAGATTTCCCTGTCCAGTGCCTCGAACGCCTTGATCGCCTGTACTGCAAGAGCAGTGGTCCAGCCTTTGTTGCCTAGTAAGATTCCCGACCCCCCGTATTTGTACGCCCACCCAAGCGGGAAGCTACCGTCTTCTTCTTGCATCTTCAGGAGCCTTTCGTAATCAACGTACATCTGTACATTGACTGCGGCCCCTGCGATAACCCGCATCGCAAGTGCGAGTGCATCCCCATCCGCCCCAGAGCGTTCTTGTACCCGGCGAGCAAATAGTCTAGCAAATCGCGAGTATGCGGGGCGAGAGACAGACAGAAGTCGGGAAAGGAAGAACAGGAAACAATCGCCGCCATAGTAATACAGTGTACCGTCCAGATACGCACGGTGGTGAAGGATTTGATACACCCAATCGAGCGTCGACTCAAGTTCCGATCCTCGGTCGTACATGTGGAAGAATGTGAGCACATTTACACAGACAATCGGGTCTATAACATTATTCGGAGTCAGATTGGGGAACAATAAGGAAAACGGATCCTAAGAGACGTACCGGTCCGCGGTCGGCTCGGGTCGAAGTAAGTCTGGATTATACCATCCTTGTTCACATACGTGAGCATCTCATCCATGACGCTCATCTTTGTCTCGAAGTCGACGTGCGAGCACACTGAAAGGCCAATTGAGGTCGTGTCGAGGTCGAACGGGAACTCTTCCGTAGTCATCACAGGACCACCTGTAGTCACAAATACATGTGCCGTAAGACAGGACAATTAGATTACGTCGAAGCGCAGCGCGTGACCGTAGAGCGAGAAAGAAGCACTTACCAATGAAGAAATTGAACAAACGCGGGTGCTCGACAAACTCCACGAGAGAACGGTCCCCAGTCGCCTCATAGATGAGAAGAGGCGCGAAGTTTTCGTGGACAGTAATCCCCGTGTCAGTAACGGAAAGCATCTTCTTCGCGTTATCCTTTAGCCAGGCCTGGGCACGTCCAACGGAATCGCCAACGTAGTTGCGCAGCTGCCGCGAAAGGTTCTCCAAGTTGTCGAAGACGATGCCCTTCATGCCGAGCGAGCGTGCAGGAAGAATATTCTCAAGCTTGTCGTCGATGAATACTGTGCGTACTGGATCAAGCCCTGTCTGTTCCAGGACGTACTTGTAGAACCCGAGATTAGGTTTGCGCTCTCCAGCCTCGCTGCTCGTAAATACACGCTCGAATAGTTCCCACTCTTCTGGCGAGGCTTTTCCTCGGAGAACAGCAAAATCGGGGGAAGAGATGTTGGACATGGCGAATACACGGATGCCGTGCTGCTCCTTCAATTCTCGGATGAGGCCAATGAGATGTGGATTACTGCGCAACGAATCACGAGCAGCTTGAAACGCAGCGCGGACTTCGGAAGATTCTATACCAAGCTCTAACGCAACAGTGTCGTAGGCCTCCTGCTCAGATAAATTGCCCTTCTCAAACTCGAACCACGTTGCGGAACGGAGAATCTTCTTGAGCATCTTAGGAGATACACGCATCTTGGTTTCAGCTGTCCAAGTGAAGAGGACATCGCCGAGGTCGAAGATTATGTTTTCACATCGAGTCGTACTCGGTTCCGAATCCCCGAACTCAAATTTGGAGGAGAGAGGAGAGAGGGGTAGCTCGAAGACAGCAGATGCGGGCGTTGAGGCGCCCGATGAGGTGGTGGAACTAGAGGGGCTCGAGTAGTCCGTCTCGAATGAGAGCGCGGAACGATATCGCGGAGTAAAGGATGACATGACGCCGACGCCGTCGAACGTAGGAAGTGCGGGGAACGAGATGCGAATAGGAGGAGGGACAGCCGTCGAGGGTCTTATAAGCAATAGTCTCACCCCACGTGTCGAGTCTGATTAAGTGGTTTGCCGGTAGAACGTGAATAAGAGATGGAATCAAAGATAATTGTGAGGGAAAATGGAAATGGAAACACGGAAGAAATGGACAAGCGTACACACGTCACCGCTTTCTTTTTCCCTTCGTAACGTTTCCCAGTTGAGAAGTTAGTCTTTTTTTGCCGTCACGAAGTTTCAGCCAACGGACCATCTCATGAGTCGGTCAGGGTGATCTGGCGAGTAGCGAGATCTTTGCAGATTCGCTTCATCGGGAAAGTAAATAACTGGTCATTCCTTCGGCGTAGGGCTCCGTGTTCTTGCGAGCAAGCTGTCAGCAAACCAAATGGGAAAACAGAGCGCAAGATACACACACTCACAGTTGCAATGTGCTGCACGCGATGCATTAAACCTTAAGTATACACCTCCAAGAGTATTCTAGCATGAGA
Organism: Inonotus obliquus; assembly: GCA_032164295.1. NCBI lineage: Eukaryota > Fungi > Basidiomycota > Agaricomycetes > Hymenochaetales > Hymenochaetaceae > Inonotus > Inonotus obliquus. Next base: position 28,766 of record JAJHTX010000006.1, on the reverse strand, counting down.
ACTTGAAGGTGACGGGAAACAATGGCATGGTCTCAGCCGGAGGAGACTAGGCAGAGACAATTGGCCACGTTTCAAAACCTGAGTCCCACGGGCCACACAAGCCATGCATGCCGAGCCCGAGAAAAGACTAAGTACGCTCCAGCAAGATTGAAAATGGCGATTAGGGCGACGACGCCTCAGCTCGCCTCTGAACGGCAATCGTTTTCGCGCTGTATGCGAAAAAACGGAGACTTATTTTCGAGAAATAATCGAAGGGACTAATGCCCACGAGTTCTCCGACGTTATCGCATCTGGAATCTAGTGTCAGGGATACACGGCGACCGATAGCCAATGTTGTCGTGGACGTTGAATTGCAACCTGTATCGCCCATCGTCTATGAGTGACAAATGGCCACCAGTCCGTCACGCACGCGTCACACGACACAACCTATTCGGCTAATTTTTAGTTCAGTTTTTGCTTCCGATAATTCATATTTTTCTCTCTCGTCTTGCGCGCCATTCCACTATCGAAAACCGAACTCTCCTGCCAATTCATTCACTTGATTACGTTGCTCTCCATATTCCACGTTTCACTGTGCGGCGTTTGTTCTTCTCTTGACTAGCCTGCAAAATATTCCGAAGGACAAAAAAGAGGTCAGGAGTCAATGTTTTCATACTACGGACGAAGAGCCTACTGGTTCCGCTCTGCAGCCGACAGAGTCTACGGAGAGGCAATTCTTCCGTTTCTTGATTAATGCATTTCCCAATCTCCGAACGAGTCTTCTCTTGGAAAGAAAACATATGCCATCCTGCTGCGCTCATGGTGAATCCAATTTCCCACAGTCATCTCCTAGCCTTTGGCGTCACCCTGCTGGTCCTAGTCACGCATCCTTTTGTTCCCGCCTATAATTGAACTTCGGGTTCTGTTATCTCAACAAAATGCAGCCAGGGTCCACAAAGCAAATTTGATCTGGTGAAATGTTGGAAAGAAAAGTGAAGTTTCCACTGTCCTGTCCCCACTGAATCACTAGCACAGCTGTATCGAGCTCGCTTTGCAACCTAGCAACTGTTTCTGTAATTCACCACCATGTGGCTCAAACTGATGCTACGAACAGACAAGCAATGTTTGTGTTGTGTGCCTAGCACCATCAACAACACCGCACATGCATCGCTTCCTATAGCCAAAATTCAAAACCTTCCCGCGTAAGTGGGTTTTCGCTGGTCGTCCTCGTCTCGGTCTAAAAACGCAAGTCTCGTGCATTCCAATCAACACACCAAGGTCCGGGATGAACGCACATTCCCATGTAGTTCGCCAAAGTGGCAAACACTGCATCCTGCATATTGCGACATGTCGTCAATTTCGCGTCCGGGTCCGTCCCTTTTTGACATTTTTCTCTTCGCATTTTCGTTGTGAGGATGACTGGGGACGTATCAGAAAGCGTATTCGGCTCTATTCTAGGCCTCATCATTTTTCCAAAGACACTCGTTGCGTTTGGGGCTAACTTCTCCTGGTGCTGTGACGACTCTAGATCCGTGCCCCGTGCGCCGCAAAATTATGTAATTTGTGGCTTCAGAGGTGGCCCGTGGTACCAAACAATGTAGCGCCGAACAAGCTGCTAGGTATGGTTGTATGTTCGCTTGACCTTCTCTTGGCTGACTCATAGAGCAATGATCTCGACAGAATTCCGACCTGCACGGGTATACTGAAAGGTTGGGACAGCCATCTCAGACGATTGCTCATGATCACTTCTACACTGTCACGATTGGCTGAACAACCGCGTTACCTACAAGCACTGTGTTCTGTGGGTGCATAGGAACAGTGGTGCAGACAACAGTGTCGTTGCAACGGCAACTTCCATTTCAGCACTCCCCTTCTACGAGTGGTGCGTATCCGTTCTTGACATGGAAATCGTAAATATTTACCCTATGCTCCAAGTAAATTTGGACTACATTGAAAATGGTGGATATTTTCTCGAGAAGAGATATGCCGGCTTTCACCCGCTTTCCATTCAACAAAGTGTATCTAAGACTGAAACGAGAAATTCTTCGGAGCAGCTACGGCCCGCTGACTTGTTATTCCCTTGGCCACCTGGGATGCATCGAGGGCCGTGCAACGTGCGAACGGAACAGACAAGAAGCAATGCCGGTCAATATTTGTACCTGGGAGGGGGCATCAACACTATCGAGGGTATCAATGAGGTTCGAGGCTGTCTTGATAGGGAGCAGCTTCGTGCCTTGCAGTTCCGATTACGGAGAACTTAAAACTTTCAGGCGAACGTGTATATGGTGTACAGTTCGGCAGTGCATGCTCAAGTCAGTGACTCTATTCAAGTCATCAGAGTCGACACTCTGATCGGACTCTTACACCCAGCTCTTTCTAAGTTCAGGACTGAGTTACTTACGCTCTTATCTCCATATCTTCACACTCTCCGAGGGTCGATACTCTTCTGTTCGTCTATCTGAGAAGCTGCCTCTATTCCTCGGATCCGAATCACGCACTGTCTCAGCGCTCTCGTTGCTTACTCAGAACAGCGCAAATGACCGACAAGATCTAAGAATAGTGAAATTACTCTCAGGACGAGAAAGCAATCGGTGCCTGGTTGCGCTCTCTTAATCCTACTGATGATCTTTGTCTTCAAAATTCTCAGCCTTTCCTCGGTGACTCTGTTATGATGCCTCGACTTCGGCCATCTATCAGCATCAATCCTTCCTTACTATATATATGCTTTTCGGTCAATCGTACTTACGCAGATTGAGCTCAAAGTTCGCGATATAAGCTTTCCCTCAATACACGTTATAAACTCGAGGCGACTGAGCTTCGCAAGTTTGTGTGGCTCCAAGAGGAAGGATTACAGAGTGGACTTACGGAGATGGCACATGCTGAGCTCACAGTACTGCGTCGGCTTAGTGATATGAGCGCAGTGAATAGGTAGATATCCCCATTCATCAGCTGCTAGGCTACCATTGGGCGGTAATGATGCGATCTCTCGAGCATATGGAGCAGCGGCGTTCATAGCCAATAGTAAGTAGAAAGGGAGAAAACTGCATTCTGCCAAATATTAAATGTACGATTAATTGCATTCTTTATTCAGTTCCAAATTCGGCCCAGCAGGAGTCCGCAGCGGCGACATGATGGCAGTCCGAGTGCCTCTGCTATGTTTGGTTCGGCACCGAGCGCACCGTGACGGCAACGAAACGTCGATCATTGGCGGAAGCAAAATTCTATTGACCGGACCGGCGTTACGCTACGTGGCTTTGGGCGCTCCGTATGTTTCATCCGAAACGCAGTCCCTGCGTGGCGTGGCGTAGCGTGGTAATAGCAGTTAGTGCACATGAAAATTCGTTAGAAATGCATACCGCCAACACATGTTTTCTCGTCCCTGTCTTTGCTGATGGCGTAAGAAGACCAATAAAATCTATGTTCAATAGATTAACCTGAGCGGATCTTTGGGCCGTTAGATAAGGTACAGAAGAAAAACACGGAAAAGGAGGCAAACTATTGTTCGAGCTCTCAAAAGGGCGGGATAATTGGATCTTCTAGATCTCGTGAAAGCATGCAAATAAACGGAGACTCACGGCAAAAGAGCTGCGATGTTACAGACAAAGTATCGCGGATCAGGCAATATTTCAAATACTGCATTTCCCGTCGAAATGAGTCCGGCTCTCGACGTTAGTATTCAGCGTCTGACGATCTCGGTTTTTCCAATCTAGATCTCCACAGATATTGAGAGTGCGTTGGTTCGTCAAGTAAAGGACCAAAATGAAACAGGGCGGTGTCATCTAACTCCGTGTCACGAAACACTAACCCCTTGACAGGCTTTTATTTTCTGGAAATCCATGTATGCAGTTCGCAAGGCTCATATTTTGGTGTCAGACTTTTGGAACAACCCTGAAAGATCAACCGAGATGCCTTGTCACCATGCGAACCAATTAATGGCAGCATTCTCGCATGCTTTCAGGCTAGCCCAGCTGTGGGTAGCCAGCAAAACCGGTATATGGATTGCGGCTAAAGGTTCAGAGGATTCAGCAAAGAGTCATTTCTTGAGGCTAATCTTGTCAATACTCGCGGATGATTTATTCCTCTCCACCAGATCGAAATGGATACGTACACGATTCAAGAAAAAAGATGCACTTCCCAGATGTGGAATGCGTCGATGAAAAGCAGCTGTACGGATCCAGACGTTTGCAGACTAATATATGCAGACAGGACTGCTGCTGTCCTATGTGTCCGGGTGTGTATTCGTTGCTAAGGTAGATCATATCATGCTATCCTGACTCAGCTTGGCTTTTGACTTTTCGAAGGTCAATCCCGGTGCTGTTTGTATGACCGGAAGAAAACGTAGATAACCAATAATCGTGAGGGTAGTCAGATATAAGGCGATCAGAGAGGAGAAATAAGACGAGATTTGAACACAGTACAGTAATTGAGGTATTCCTGAGTTAACTTAAGACTATGCTATGCTATGTACTTATTCCAAGAAAGAGGTATTAGTAATAGTATTACGAACACGCCGATGGATGTCCCACGGTCACGCCATCTTAGTCAGCGTTTCTGTCATCTTTCGTGAAAGGACCATTCTGCCTTTTCGACTTCAGTAGTGCTTTGGTGTTTCGTTCGCCGCTGTTCATGTTTGCGAAGGTATACAATGCCATCACTAAACTAACTGGTCTGAACCGTTGTCCTTTCCTCATAGCTCGCGACGTGGTGGGGTGGTTTGTCTCCTGAGCCCAAGCCGGCACCAGTAAACCCTTTGAATCCCCAGGGCATCAAGCCGTACGTTCATCCATGACCGCGTATCGTACTTCTGACCTCCCGCGTATCTAAGGTGTTGCGCATGTCCCGATACAAAGCGAGCGCGAGATGAATGCTACATGCAAAATGACCCTGATGTAGCGAACCAGAAATGCAAGGACCTTGTTGCTGCCCATGTCAAGTGCATGCGTGGATATGGATTCGAGGTGTAATCTCACGGGAGGAGTAGAAGAGTCCAAAGCTTAGGGTCTTCGATGTGGTTGGTCGGCGTAGTAGCAAAGTTAGTTGCTCAGTTCTCCCAATGCTTTAATCCACTGTATAATCTACACGACATCCCCACTCTTACTTGTATTGTCAGTGATACTCAAGTCGTGTGTTCTTCGTCGGCTCTGGCATACGTCCATATGCATGTGAAGACGGGAACTCGTTTATCTTCGATTACATGCAGGCGCATCTGATTGCGCAGCATAGACCATATGTCGGTGGCCAACCTACTCGTCAAGTGGCATACTGCCCGAATCACACGTTTCTGCTACCCTATTTCAACGGGGTTCAACCTGACTAGCTGACTAGCCTTCAGCTTCTGTGGTATAAAAGCCCTGTGGGACAATATCAGGCTTTAGATAACTTCGACGATGTTGGGCTCCTCCGGCTGCCTCTCAGCCTGCTTTATGTCCCTGGTGATCACTTTCAAGGCCGTTTCGGCCCAAGTTGCCTGTGACGATGGGCAGATTGCTCTAAAAACACTCGCGGTGCACGTCACTATCTCGAAAGTACATTCCGTTGCTCTCTAAGCGATCCACCGTTGTACTAAATTGCAGGAAGCCGCTATATCCGACTCCTCATGCTCTGACATCGACTTCAAATCGGGTGGGAACGATGATGATATTTGCGGATCTTATTCCGGAGGATCGGACGTTACTTGTGATGGATTGTACGTCTACCTCCGTCATTTCTATTACGCGCCTGTCCTGAAGCAGCATTATTAGTGGCGTTCCGCAATCTGGCACTCTTTTCAACGGAACGTCTTTCGGGAATTGTGTATCGAATGCCCACGACTGTGACAACGTAGGGAAGATCGAGTCCTGCTGCTCGATGCTCGATTAACGAGACTTGAGAAAGACTGTCTAGGATGAAGGTTCTTGGATTTACTGTCGAACAACTTGTCCTTCGTAAATATAGCAGGTTACGCGGAAATTGACTTTATGACCTATTTCACCCTTCATCCTCTTTGCATATCTTCCGATTGCATTTTCTGCGCTCTATCACCAAAGTGGCTGGTCGTTTATCAAGTTTTCTTTGACCCATCGTGACTTCCCGATGCCTTCAACCCCATTGGCGTTTAATATTCCACTTTTCAGTGCGACTGTTTCTACCACCGAACTCTCCCCGAGGCTCTGGTATCTCCGGCAATTCAGCCTCATTTGATAGATGACTTGTGCGAGGGTAGATGGCTCCCGATATCTCCGCGGCTGGCGGTGCAGAGTCTCCGTATTTATGATCCCCCCTTTGGTCAACGGCGAACTATGTGCAGATGTTAACTGGTGGTGCATGTGAGCATCTCTTTTTTCCGGCCATTGTCTACTTTGAGTAACGTTCTACGCTGTGTTGACGCAATGCAATTTCGAGTCAAACATCATCTACGCTCAATGGCTCTGACTGTTGCTTTTATCCTAGAGCATCTCCACTCCGCCCGCAAACTTGTTGCAGAAATATCAAGCCGAATCAAGAGGACTTCCTGTAACACACCATTCAACCTCAATGCCCGTGATTTTTGCCAACTAAGGGTAGTTGTTAAGAGCTCCTTTCCATGAGAAGATACTGAAACCGACACAGTGGGTGTCTCGTCTGATAGTCAAACGGGGTAGCTTCTAGAAAGTCATGATTCATAAATCTCACATTTGACTTTTCCTCTTGTCGTGATCTAGTTACAATTATTTGCATTATTTATCAGGTTCATTCCATGCTTCGTCCCAACCCAGCGCACTCCTATCCCAATTTCCCTCTTTCTGACCATGTGTCACCCATCCCAGAGTATTCATCACGACCCCAGCCGCGCGAACAAAAATGGTGCCGTCCAGCTTGGAAGTGCCGATCAGTGTTTCTTTTCCGTCCTCGCTGAATGATCCTTTTACTCCTCCTGGAGGTGTTTCTCCGTACTTCTGTGCACCATAATACAATGCACGAATTGTTTTGACGGTATGGGAGTCTGTAGCATGGATCACGTCATCCATAATGGCCGGCCATGGGTTGATTCCTGCAGGGTCGCCTCGTGCGTCAGGTGGCCGTGGAGTGTCAGTATAGGACATGATGAGAGTAGGATCGATACGTGGTCGCCCACGGAGGAGCATAATGAACAGCATTTCCGAGACGTACAGACGAAGCAAGCGCGTTTTGTTTATAGGTGTTTTGATCGCATGGAGGAGAGTGGGAAGGAAGAGTGAGGAGGTTAGCAAGTGCATTAGGAAAAAGTCGAGACGCGGCTTGCGACCATGCCTTCCCGTTGAGACCGTAAGGAGCGTTGCGGCACAAATAAGTTCCTTAACACGAGCATCAAGTTCCAGCTGCTTCACATCGGCATTGACTGGAACCTGTGCGGATAACCGACGGATGTCTTCGGGCCTTCCGTTTGCTAACGCATCCTTCATGCGCGTACTGAGCAGCGCATCCGGCTGATAAGGCATTACCGGTACAAGTACTTCCGACTCGTACATTTGCTTGATGATGGAAAGCACATCGATGTTCCTCGTGAACGAACTCGGAGTATCGTCGTATAAGGATGATGGTATGGGTCTTGTCACCGCGGTTTCTGCCAAACCTTGAATCGACCGTTAATATTATCCCGAAGCAATTTATCATCATCACGTACCTGAGGCAACTATTGTTGGCATACTGAACTCAATGCCATACTAATTTCTTCCCGTCAGTTTGATGAGACGCTACAAGCAGCTTGACTCACGCCGATCTGGATGAGCGGATGTACACTAGGTGACTTATCAGCGCGATCATATTCGAAAGGGAAGAGCTTGAAACTGACGCTCCACCAACAATTCTTAGGAGCATGTTGTTCTCATTTCCATGCGCCCTCGGAGAGAAGATGTATTCTTCCAAGCATTCTGCGATTCCGATCCTTTCCTATGTGACAATCACGGTCATATCAAGTCACTATGCACAGAATGACTAACTCACAATCTCCGCGGTGAAGAACGTCAAGTAGGCGGCGTAATTTCTGTATAGCTCTTTCTATTAATGAAGAGTAGAGGAGACAAGCTATTATCCGTACTCCTCCAGCCCAATGTGATCTGTCCAATTCTCTCTGGTAATAGATAAATCCAGATTGCCGATAGCTTGGGTCTGTCGGTCCACAATATTGATGGGGCTCTGGACCTTGGCTTCTCGATCGAAAATATCTTGCACAACTTTCGCCGGCGCTCCGAGGTCATATAGGGCGAGGAGACTTGCAACACCGTGAGCAATTCGCCCCCTTGAGAACATGTTTCGTTTACTCACTGATGAGGAAGGTGATTATGAAAGCCAACTTTGCCGTAGAAGCAGTGGTGCTTTTTCAGGTCTTCCTCGAGGAGGTGTCTTACAAGCTCTTTCGTCTGGTAGTTGGAACCTGGAATCTGAACCAAACCCTGCGTCATTTCTGAGTTTAGCGACATGGTGGTCTGACGAAGCTGAAAGAGACCTCGTGAGCTGGATTGCTATGCAAATTCAGACTCCGACCTCAGTCTATTTCTCCGCCTATAGCCAACACCATCGATGTATATTTATGCAACGTCTTCTTCCACTATCCTTCTATTACCGTTAAATGTGCCACAGCGATCGCACACATGATCTCTCAGAACAAATAGTAGATGGTGTTCACTGCCGGCTCACATGATTTCAAACGGACCGTCTCGTTGAGCCTTGTGCTAGAAGCGTTTGGTTCTCGGGAATAAAATCCAATAGTTCAGTCTCGTTGGGGACAGGCATAGAGGCGATGCTTTATCTTCTCCTAGGACTTGCTGCCTTGCAACCCTGCATTCTCGCTCTTTTCTCTCCCTCGCTTGCGCGAAATACATGTGTACTCAAGCCGAACCCGTCGGGAGGGGATGACTCTCCATCTATTGTGAAAGCCTTCAATCGATGCTCCGAGGATAGTACTATCATATTCTCTGACGGAACGTTCCACATCGAGCGAGTAATGGTCACTACGGGTCTGCGAAACGTGAAAATTGACCAGCGAGGAACACTCTTGGTGAGACTTATCTGGTCGTCGCACTTGCTTTAATTATAAGTTCGCAGTGGGGAACAGATCTTAACTATTGGAGGGCCAATAGCCTCCCACTAGGCTATCAAAATCAAACTGTTGCGTGGATTTTCGGCGGTAAAGACGTGCTGTGGGAGGGACACGGATCTGGCACGTTCGATGGAAATGGACAGTTATGGTGCGTGATTGAAAACTCGGTCCGTTGCCCCACAGACACATCCTGTTTCCAGGTACGATCTTGCAAATGGAGCATCTAACTTGGCCGGACGACCAATCAACTTGTTCATCACGAATACTACCGACTCTGTGTTCGACGGTATTCGCTTCGTTCAATCTCAATTCTGGACGATGGCTATAATGCACTCGAAGGATCTTTTGCTCCAGAATATATACGTGAACAGCACTTCTTCGACTCGAGTAAATCGGACTCCTCAAACCTTTGCGCATGGCAAATCGTTGATAAATCTTCTTTCTAGGCACCAACGCGGAATACGGATGGAGTAGACACGTTTTTCTCCTCTGATATAGTATTTCGAAACTGGACAGTCGATAACGGAGACGACTGCATCTCTCCGAAGGCTAACTCTTCGAATATTTTGGTCCAGGATTCCCATTTCTACCATGGAACTGGTGTCGCGATCGGATCAATCGGGCAGTATCCCGGCGTCTACGAGTATATCGAGAACATCCTGGTAGAACGAGTCATTTGCACAGAATTCTGGCGCACCGGATGGGTCAAGACATGGACGGGTATTCAGCAAGGCGTTCCTCCAAATGGTACAAATGAATCACACCCATATTCTCATTGAATCCGGTTTACTGACACTACCAAATATGTTGGTGGTGGCGGCGGACTAGGTCACGTTAAGAATATAAGTGAGTTGACAACAGACTTAGCGAATTCCATTTCTTTCTAACGCACGGATAAGCGTTCCGTGACTGGGTCGTACAGAACTTGACTATGGAAACAGCATATATAACTCAATGCACATCGTACATTGGCTCTACGGCCGGCTGTGAGACATCGACGTTCCAGATTTCAGATGTGACCTGGGGGAACATTCGTGGGATGCAGAATACGGATGTCCTTGCGTCGCTTCAGTGCAGCGGAGCAGCACCATGTCCTGGGGTTCGAATGCTTGGATTCGACCAGATCAAGACGAACGGAACAAAGAGAGAGGTTCAATGCAACAATATCGTGAATCCTGTCGGTCTGAATTGTACGAGCCAGTTGATACCACCGAATTGATTCCCTCGCAGAGCCCTTTTGGTACTGTATGTAACGGTAGCAGGCAAAAATAAGACACGTACGGGAAGAAATAAGATTATATAGGACTTTCGGGTTATGCCGAGTCGGAGTTGTCATTCAGTCTTCTCTTCCTCACACCTCCCAAATTTACATATCATGACTGGTATCAGTAATATTTGCACTGTTACGGAACACAATCGCATAATCTCGCGCTTGCGTGGTAGAAAAATGCGCGAAGAATCTCGAAAAATGCGCGTATCTTCGAGTGGACGCCCTCGATCGGATGACTCCTCTCGCAACACCCTATCGTAAACTAGCAAAGAGGGCGTTATGTATGTACCACTATTTTTGTACTCCTGCGAGATTATTACTTACTTAGCTGTGCTGTCGACCCTAATTGTATTCATTAAGGCCATATGTCCTGGACTGGACAACGTTGCTGGACGAAGGCCAGACCCGGTCTTGACACGGGGGCTTGGCACAGCCCAGCCTGCAGGCAGCGGATGTCCACCAGACGAAAGGGTATCTTACTCTTACACGTCTCTTGAACTCCAACCGCCATGTCCCTAGCTGGAGGTCTGGTCGCAAGTGCAGCCATTTTAGTTCTAATCAAGTGCGGTGTCCAACTTCAAAGAGCTTTCGCCAGTCTAGGGTTCGTTCCTGACATCGAGACGCCGTGTCTCCAGGTCCTGCAAATAACAACTCTTAACAGGTCATGCCCAATGGGCGGGTTCTACTGGTTTCATCCCCATCGGATTGTTGCAAACATATTCGCGCCGATTTTTCCACCACGAGGATGGTTGGGACACTATAACGGGCGGTTCCTCCGTAAGCATCAGCATCAGATCTTTTGGTGGGATACAGCATATCCACACTGAAGCATGGTTCAAGTATACGCAAAGAAGGGCACTACGATCCTGTCCGGCATTTGGTTATGGTACGCCCGGCCCATGTTTTGGGTGGCAGATCCAGAAGCCCTCAAGACCATCACATCAGACCGGCATACGTTCCCGAAGGATGAGGACGTTGTGAGTAATCGAGTCCCCGTGTTCTCCCTTTCTCGTTCCTGATTAAAGATGAGCTTATTTGATCTGCGAATAGTATACAATGATTGATATCTACGGAAAGAGTTTACTTTCGACCGATGGCAATGAATGGAGACGCCACGTAGCGGTTGCGGGTCCAGCTTTCAGCGACTCAACTAGTGCTTTAGCGTGGGCAGAAACCATCCGCCTGATGAATGAGTGGCTCTCAGATGAGTTGGACGAAGGTCTTTGTTGCATCGTCAATCCTGGTCAAGAGCAGACTTTAACAGTCAATATACTCTCCAAAATGACGCAGCTCACCCTTCATGTCATCGCTGCCGCTGGCTTTGGGATGCGTGCGACGTGGACGACATTTAGCCATACGCATACTGGTTCATACTCAGCTGATGAAACACTCCCCTTCCACGTTGCCCTGGAGTCCACTTTGATTTATCTTCCTGTCTGGGTACTCGCTCCGCGTTTTCTTTATTCGCTCCCTTTTCGCATTCCGTGGCTCTCCGATAGTCTCTCTGTCGCCCAGCAGGCTTTTGGAAGCATGAAGAAACACATGGCAGACCTTGTTAATTCTGCTAGGGTCGAGGTAAATGCCAATACCAGGACGGTCGATAATTATCCCATGGAAGATCACGAATTCGCACAAAAGCGTGCCAGTCTACTGCGAAGATTGGTACAGGCCAACGAGGCGGAAGACGAATCAGCAGGACGGAAGAAAGACGCACTCACAGATGATGAGCTGTTCAGCAATATATTTGTGAGTGATGTGAGTCCACTTCTCTGTTCCTTGCTGAACAATATTATAGACTTTCCTGGTTGCGGGACACGGTTCGCTGCCTAATCACTGTTTCCGTTGCGGGGCACTTATCATACCGCTTAGAAACGACTGCCCATACGCTCGCCTTTACCGTTCTTCTCTTGTCGCTATATCCGGACATCCAAACAAAGCTTCGCGAAGAGTCATATCGGGTTTGGCCATCAGATGATGATGCGAAGCATTCAACCTATAAGGAGGACTTTGATAAATTTGTGAGCCCGCTCCGAAAGTTTCGTCGAAGTTGATCTTGAGTTGTCTGCGTCAGGAATACACTCTTGCAGTTTTCCGCGAGACTTTGCGTTGCTTCCCCACTGCACCACGGCTTGAAAAGATACCGACGAAAGACACCGTCCTGACGGGAAAACGTTTCCATCAAGAATCGGTTCGGAAACCTAAGATTTCTTACGATGGCGCGGGCACGAATGTGCAGATTACGCGGGACGAATCCAAAGAGGAGAAATTGACGGTTTCCATTCCCCAGGGAAGCTTAGTAGTATTGGACATCTGGGGTCTGCATATGAATCGTGAGTACTATGAATCTGAGACCTGGATAACTATTTCTGAGCTTCTTGGGAATGTCAGCATTGGTCTGGGGATCGGACGCGCATGAATTCCGCCCTGAACGTTTCGTTGATACAGAGGATTGCAAGTGGCCACGTGAAGGTTGTGAGTGAACTACTTCCCGCAAACCCGGGTGATTGATATATCGTCTAAACCTCATTTGGCCCTTCATTTAGTTCTCGCATTCTCCAGCGGCTTACGTGGTTGCATTGGGCAACGTTTCGCCCTTGCGGAAGCAGTTTGTGCACTTGCGAATCTTATTCGCCGTTACGAAATCCTTCCGGCAATCGACTCCCGCCGATTCGCATCACACGAAGAATTCAAACGCGCGATGATGGGCTACTCAGTCGGGCATACTATTGCCCCAACTACCAAGATGGTAAAGCTCAGACGTAAGGCAAGATAGGTTAAAGCGTCACTACAACCAGTATCTATTAAGGAACACGCGTAGATACGTGGCGAACCCGAGCAGTTTATCTAGGTGGCGAAGATTCGAGGTAGATAGATATGATATGAAGAAGAGAAGGTTAATATACAAGATCGTGGATTACCACATGAGACGCACGGAAGGAGCCATGTTCCTTCTCTGGTCTGGAGATACTGTCGGAGTAATTTCTCTGCTGAAAATACCCAACATAAATGCTATGCCATTCCCGGCTGAGATTGATGGAATCTGACCTTTGCGAAAACTCTACGCGCGAACGTGATGATTCGCTTCATCACTTCTTCTTTGTTCTCATAATGAAGAGAATGGCCTGCACCTTCTAGAGCGTGGAACTCCACGACGGAAAACATTTTCTTTATCTGGGTCTGCAACGCTGGCGCGGATATTTGGGGATCATTTGTTCCAATTAGTGCAAGAACCGGAAGGCCTTTCGATCCAAGTCGCAGCAGACCCGAGGGATCCTGGGGTCGCGAAATGGCGAAGCGTCGGTGACGAGGTCGCTGAAACGTTGCCATACCTGACAGAATTGAGATTGTCAAAAATACATTCGGTGTTAACATTACAGCAAAATGGAGACCCACCCTGCCAGAGCGCACGCAGCTCCCAAGGAATCTCTTCCGGATATGTAAAACAGGAATTGAAGAATATTTGCAAGTTGTCGTCCTCGGTTGTTGCATCATCCGTGGTAGTTATAGCAGTGAGGAGATTGAGAATAAACGGAGTTCCGATGAGTTGCATTATTTGACCGATATAGGGGCATGGTGCAAGGTAAACAATCCCGGCTAGTGTATCCGCAGGAAGGTATGTTGCTACATCGGCTCCTACGGTTGCTACAAGGCAAGGGGCTGGGTTAGCGAGCGAGAACGACGTCGCGGCACTAGTAGCAGCATTTCATTTCTTACCACCTAGACTCCTGAAAACGTTGAAACACGGTTGTTAAGAGGTGTTTTCTCCCAGATATTTTGAACAATAAATACCAAGCAACGACGATGGGCTTGTGCAACTTGAACGCGCGAAGGACAGAAACAAAGTCGTCAGCGTAAAGCTTTGACGAATATCCATCAATTGTATCAGGCTTGTCGCTGCGCCCGTGCCTGAGAGAAGAGTATAATAAGCCGAGAGGCACGAGAGGCTAGGCAACGGTGTGGCCCATCAGCGACTTACCCTCGTACATCATACCGCACCTAACGTTATCAGCATCAAATTCTTGCGATCAGCTGTCAGACGTGGAGGATGATTATGATCTGCCTACCAAATAAAATTGCGATGAATAGTGCTCGTCGAAGAAAATGTTGTCGAAGACTGCAGCACTGAGGGTGAATCCGTGGATGAAGATAAGACACGGTTTTGACGGATCTCCAACAGCGTCTGCATATACACGGCAGCCATCCGAAGATGATAACATGCGAGAATCAACCGAGGGGGGCATTATCGAAAGCTTCGAGGGAGGAAGAGAAGCGGAAGAAGACTATGGACTGAGCGGGGTGGAGGTTATAGTCACTAGCCCGGACCTCTACTTATATACAATCTGACCATGCGGGCTGTTACGTGCAACGGAGTTGAGTGCAGCCCTGCTCTTGGAAGCAGATCGAATCGAGACTATAGATGAAATGTACATCAGAATAGGGAATTGGATGACCACAAGATCAACGGGGAACTGCAGACATTAGTAGATACTCGTCCAGGACATGATCGGCCGGTAAAAAAGTTCCGGTGGTAGATCTCCTGAGCCACTGTGGATTGTGTTCTGACATATTGAGAAAAAAACCGAGTTTCGATCGGACATACAATCACCCTTTAGATGAGACTCGTCTGATGATCTTAAATGCGTGCGGAATGAATGATGGAGACGGCGGCTGGTAATTGAGATAGGGCGGGAGGACTAACTATTCAACGACTTAATAAATCGCTTGCCCATCAATCCGTGGCGTGGGATGGGGCTGAAACTGAATTGTGATCCATTCGCAAATAAAAACGTGATAAAATATCTACAATCCATCCATCCAGATAGACCAAGCAATATCCGTGAGATAAGGATGATGAAAAAGGCAGACGAAGAACCGACGTGCCGCGCCGAGCTGAGAAAGCAGATTTCTCCTTCAATGACGTCAGTACAATTGCTGGTGTCACCACTACTGACCTGCTTCGCGCGTGCACCGGTCCTCGAAGCGGCGAAAGAATGGCGCCTATCTTCAATACGCTTCGTCACACGCAGAATCTGTAGAAAGTTTGCGGTCAGCTCTTGGAGCCGAACTCGAAAAATTATACAACGATACGCGTACCTGAATGCGTGCAATTTTCCTTTTGACCTGCTCTCGACCTGAACAGAGGAATCGTTAACATCGATCACTATAGGTTTACCGCGCGACCCTCTCTTCGAGTCGCCCTTGAATGTCTGTAGGTTCTGTCGGGTACAATGCAGCCGCAAATCTTGCAAAGGGTCAGTTGTTCGGCTCAAGCCCCTTCCTTTGCAGCTGATAGCTGGATCTGCACTTGATCGACTTGGAGTCGTTTCCTTATAGTCAGCCCGTGGAGCTTTTGACTGACCGACCAATAGTCAATACAAACACTGCGAGCTGGACATAGCCAGAGAACTCGCCTTCTGGGAATCACCACTGTTTATTTTGGAGTCTCCAAGACCCGGACTAAGACGACAATTCCCGTGAGCATATGACAAGCGCCACTTCGTCGCAAGCCTTGTGTGAATCGCATTCCGCTCTTTCTCCAGAGTATCCACTTCATCAATTTCAAGTAACTCCAATTCCTCTGTCGGATCATCAAAAGATGCCACGCGAATGATACCCGACCGTCTCGTCATTTCTTTCTTTCCGAGTTTCCCTGGCGGAAACGGCATCTCGGAGCGGCTTTGTGAAGCAACGAGAACTCCCTTCTGCAGATCATCTGTGTCCCCATCTTCCCAGCAAACAATTTCACTTGTCGCCTCCGAGCGCCTATCTGCTTCTTCGTCTTCCTCCAGTGTTTCCGCCAAATCAGGCCCAGGAACAACGTTATCGTCACCGTCTGGAACCGGTTCGGAAGATCCTCTTACGAAGATTCGTTCAACACTCTTCCGAGATAGCATACCTCGCGATATCCGTGAAGAAATTGACTGAGCTTCGCTAGCGCACGCTGAGAGCCTCGAACGTGGGGTACTCGGGGATGAAACATCCGGCGTGTCGGCTCGTGTCAGTGACGGAGAGGGCGAAAGATAACCTTCCTCCTGGCTAACTGGATCATCGAACTCTGGGGCTTCCTGCGTCGGACTTGGTTGAACGTTCTCTTTCTCGGATGCACTCGTATTGCCGTCATCGCCATCATATTTAGACCTATCAAAGAAGTGACTGGTAGAGTGTTTCCTGTGTCGTACAGCCTCGTTCTCTGAAGTAATCTTTTTTCGTTTCGTTGAGATGTCATGCTCCATCACATCCGTTAGTGTGCGTTTTCCAGATGCATTTCCAGCTATCATATGCCGCCTGGCTTCCCTTAGCTGAGAGGGTTGTGGTGCCTTTACAGAAGGCGGCTTGGAAATGGGCGCTAATGGATGCATCAAGACTCGAAACTCTTCAAATACAGAAGTTACTTACCGAAGAAGTTCAAGATGTTACCCTTCTTTTCACGATCCGTCCCCTTCGGCGTTCCTAGTCTATTCGCATCATGATCTCGCAGTAGACGCGCCTTCGTTTGCTTAGGGATAAACGAGGGATTGATATCTTCCATGTCGGCAAGAGAGATGGGACATACGTCCCCACAAGCAATTCGCATCGCTAGAGGTGGCTCAATATCCCTAGGAAACGTCAAAGAACTGGTCAGGGAACTGAACCTAATCACGTACCGACCGATATACATCTCATCTGCTTCGCTCAGACACGAGCTATTGTGGGGATCCGTGAGATACACAAGCTTCTTAAGCAGAGGGTCATAAACACGTTGATGTAGGAAAACCTTCTCCGCCAGATAAAAAGAGTTAATATAATCCTTCGGCACGGACTTCTTGCCTTCCAAACGAATCATCTTGACCGCCTTGTCTACTGCCTTGTATTTTCTCAGTAATTGATATGCCGTCTTGAGCCCTATACCCGCAATACTTGGAAGGTAGTCACAGCCACTAAGCATTGCCATCCAACGGAATTGTGCTTCGGACCAACCAATAAGAGAAAATGAGCCTGCAGCAAGCGCCGGAGATCCAAAATCAGCGCGACATATGCTGACAACGGAAGCGGAGACAGTATCAAGCTTTACGTGCACATTTTTACATCCGAAAACGAGGAGGTCGGAATCTTCTGTGATGATACCATCGACGAGTCTAATATGTTCCAGGTACGCAAGCTGAGCGTCCGCTTCGTATGGCGCAACGATATATTTGACGTTTTCCGATTTGAGCGCCTGATCCATGTATAAGCATAATACAAAGTCAAAGAACAGTGTCCCCGTACCTTAATGACTTGATAGGCCATCTGCGGTGTAACATCCACACATTTTGCATAATATTCGGCAGCCTGACCCGTCTTTCCTTGTGACAAGAGTTCCTTCGCGAGGCCCATGTTTTTCTCCCTCCTTTTTTCGCGCTCCTTCTCTGTGCCGAGCTTCGCGGGAAGTGGTCCACCATCAAAAACAAGGTAAGGCTCAATGTGATGGTGTCGCAAAAGGCGTACGCGTGCCATGCAGAAGTCAACATAGCGACGGGTCGGACGCCCTTGTGCAAGCTCTGTAGCGCATGCATAGGCGCCGCGATGGAGCCATACGTACGCGTCCACAGCGAGCGTTTGTCCGGCAAATTCAGACAGATGCCTGCGACGTTGGA
Source organism: Inonotus obliquus (assembly GCA_032164295.1). NCBI lineage: Eukaryota > Fungi > Basidiomycota > Agaricomycetes > Hymenochaetales > Hymenochaetaceae > Inonotus > Inonotus obliquus. The sequence continues at coordinate 10,867 of JAJHTX010000006.1, read as the reverse complement.
TCGGTTTGAGTAGTGGAAGTAGTCCTTGGATTCCCATTGCGCGTTACGAACAGTGGCACGCGTGCTGAAGTTCTTGCACGCTGGAGGGGTTGGGGTTAGTGGAGGATGTTCTTTCCAGGTGGTGGCGATGTGCGCGTGACAAACAATCACAAATAACGCGTGTTCCATAAGGATACAAAATTCCCACGAGCTATACTCCATCAAGACTTTGGAAAGACAAGCAAAACTCCTATAAAGTAGAAAACGCAAAGTGAGGGGCAGCGGCAGAGTATGGATTGTATATATGGATTGAAACGGTGCGACGCATGCAATACAGAATTAAATCAAACACAGAAGCTTCGACTCAAGTGTCTCTCTGCTCCCGAATTCTAGCAATCATCGTCAAAACCCGCTGAGCCACGGATGGTATCTAAAAGTACATCACTTGAGTCACCTCCTACTTCCCACATCGAGAACCCACGAAGGCCCATGTTCTTGATGAAGTCGCCCTTCGCTGCAAAGGAGCTGGGGCCATCATAGCTGATCAAGACATCCGATGTCGTGTTATACACGTACTCTGTCTTGCTGCAGTCGTCAAAGCGGTACGGTACATCCGGAGCTGCCGCTCCATTTTCGAGAAGCAATCCTGATCCAACAAGATTCCAGAAGTTTTGAATACCACCTGGATTTGTCGCGTTACCGCATACATCGATGCCTGCCACATCATCCCAGGCATCACCAGTAGGGAAAATTGAGGAATTGAACGGCGGATAGGTTGCAAGTTCTGAACCATTGAAGGCAGAGGTAGAGTTGACGGCGAAGGAGTGTCCATAGCCAGGGACGGCGAGAACAATCTGGCTGACTGGCATACCTGCGGCAGTCCAGGCTGCCACTGCGCTGATAGCACTGCCTTGCTGATTCTCTTCGCTTGTGCAGCTATCATTCAACGGCGCATTCGGACCGGCGGCAACACTCCAGGATCCCCAGACATCGTAGTTCATGATTGCTATATAGTCGAGGACTTTTGCAAATTCTGTCACGCTGGTGGATGGTTCCTCATGTTCGTCGGCGAATGGCGTGAGCCCGACCGCTGCCGTCAGGAAAGTAGACGAGCCGACGGAGGTGGTCCGGAGCTCCCGAAGGAAAGCGAGGTAGTTGGCGGTATCATTGGGTGAGATTGCGTTACATCCAATGCCCTGGCGACCGGGGTATTCCCAACTGGAAGAATGGAAGATAAGAGCGCATTTTATATTTGAGTAGGAAAGTAACGTACTCGAAATCAATCCCATCTAGTTGATAAGTCTCCACGAGCTGGGTGACCGCAGCGACAAGCTTGGTGCGGTTCGTCGCATCCCCGACATTTGTGGAGAAATGGAGTGAGCCAGTCCACCCACCGATAGAAAGCAGCGCTTTTACGTCCTGTTATTAATGTGAAATAAGGGTATTAGGGACGGCTTGTCCAGATGGTTTGATAGTAGTTTAATGAGCAAATGCTACGAAGCGATGCCCAACACAGTAAAAGATAGAAACGCACATGCTCATGAGCTTTGGCGACGAACTGGGGCAATAAATTTGCGTCCTCCTCGGGTAGGGTGATGTCTGAGGGATCCTCTGTCGTGAGTCTACGGAAACAACCTCAATGTTCAGGAACAAATGAGTTGAGCATGACACGTACTTGAAAGCATAGGTAAGATGGGTATACTTATCCCAAGATACGTTCTGTAATGCAAAGTCCTGGGCGTGCCAGCCGGCAAACCAAGCAGCAGCGACCATCTCTACCTCATTTGTGCTTCCAGTTGACGAGTCACCGCTTACTATCCGCTGATGAGGGGAGCGTGCGTTACCGCTGGAGCTTGCTACGGCATACGAAATCTCGCCGGTAATGAAAAGGGTGGAGAGAAGGAGACGAGGATACATGATATTGAGGAGGGAACTGGAAGGAGAAAGAAAAATTGTTTATAACGTTTTGGCGACGGCAACAACAACAGATGATCAATTTAGCATCTAGCACAAACGCCCGTAAGCTGTGCACTGAGCGGTATCAGGATGAGCAGAATACTCAGTGGTTTGCGAACATGAGTAAGCCGGGAAAGCTCAACCGAGGTCATAGCCTCGATCTCTCTCAAGAGCTGCGGTGAGATCAAGATGAAGAGACCAGCAACTAGGAGAGATTAATCAACAATTAATGATGGTGGGTCAAATCACAGAATGCACTCTTAGTAAGCAAGATAGAATGGGCAATATTAATATTACATATACCTCGCCGTGAATTTATAAAAAAAGCACGTGCCGGTGTGCTTAATGATTTCGGCGAAATAAAAAAATCAAATTCCGACCTCGTTTCCAAATTCCATCTTCGATTTTGCGGTGGGACAGAATATGTGTGCACGTGACTTTCCTGAGCATTTTACAGATTTTGATTTGAACTCATCTAATATTAGTGCTTCTGAACGCGTAACTAGTGGCTTATAAGCAAACGTTTAATGTGATTTAGCGGTCAAGCGTGTAATTACAAATATTAATGAGAAACACGGGAGGAAGAAGAAGCAACCTGTTGTGTGACGTGACAGAGGTCTCCAAAAATGGAAGAGGGGTTCGACAGTCGCGTGTGGTCGAGCCAATTCATCCCTCTCAACTCAACAACACCAGGTGCTGGGCTCATCCCCCAGCCATCTCCAAAATGGCCCAGCCCTTCGATGGAATGCCGCATAGTGGCAGCATGGAGGATGTCTTTGGTGGCGCTGGCGCTCGGTCACCTAGTGTGGATACCCCAGGTGGAGGTTTGGACGAAGCTGTCAACACAACAAGTACGGCAAACATGCGAGCAGCTCTCCAGTCGCTGCTGGACAGCAAAGAAAAGCAGCTCCAGCAAGCCGGAACTCTTGGTCAACGCGTCCTAGCACAGCAGATGGAGCTCGAGGAACGCGTTCGTCAGCTCCAGGAGATGCAGTCCCTCTCAGATGAACATGATGAGCCCTCGGCCGAATTGCGTCTCCGCTATCGTGAACTCGCACAAACAGTCAAAACTTGGAACGAAGAGAACGAGAAACTGTCTGGTGCTTTCAGCAGTAAAGTGCGCGAGAATGGCGTGCATCCTTCTCCGACTCTTCCGTTGTCCGATGTTGTCCAGGAGGCTTCTCATCATCCCACTGCACCCTCTGCCTCCCAATCGCGGCGTGCCAAAAATGCAGCTCACCGTGCCAACGACGTCGGTGAGTACCTCCGCAGATTCATTCTTTTTCTTTATATGCATTTGCCTTCCAGAATTCGCCTTCGAAATTGGGAGCAGTCTGCTCACCGAGGTTAGGAGGCTTCAGAGCCTACTCGGCGAACGCGATAAAGCTATACAGAACATGAAAGAAGAGAAAGATGACCTCGAGAAGGCGGTCGAATCCCTCCGGACAGCATTAAGAGAGCAAGAACAGAATGCTGGTATATGCAGTTTCCCGTCTTTAGCGTGATGTTATTCTGAAAATTTCCGTGCCTCACTCAGATAAATTCAAGGAAGAAAATTGGAATCTCGAGGTCTCGCTGCAAGAGATGCGCTCGCAGCTTGCAGACGTCCAGGCGACTGCCCAACGAAGTGACGCGGATGCGAAGCGACTTACGAAAGCACTTGCAACTGCACGAGAGTTAAACGATTCTTCCAAGAACGAAGTTGAGCGACTCCAGCGCACGCTTGAAGAGGCAAAGAGCAGGCATGAGACTGACGTCGCGCTGCATCGCAAACAAGCTGCCGCTCTTGCTCGTGAAAAGTCCGATCTGCAGCAGACCGTTGACACCTACAAAGCAGAACTTGCACGTGCAAGCCGCCGTCTGCCTCGATATGGCTCACCGTTGGCGTCTGATGGCCCTAGTGATGCACAGACTCCCCGCCTGCCTGAGGATGAGGATGATCTGTTTGGTCCAGGAACGACTGGTATGGGCATGTCCACGAATCGCCGACGGCCTGATACTTCAGGTCTCTTTCCGCCTGATTCATTTGGCCCAGACTATGTTGATGATTCACCTGATCCGTCACCTTCTCGACCCTTTCTGTCTCCCAATCATCCATCAAACGAGATCGAGGCTCTCCAGCAGAAACTGGCTCATGCGCAGCGTCAAATTAATACTCTCAAGAGCTCGCTAAATCGGGAGAAAGAGTTGCGTATGGAATACAAACGAAAAATGGTTGAGGCCGGAATGCAGGGCCAGCGATTGGATGATAACGAGGAGGAAGGCGAGGAGGTGGAAGAGGTACGTGCGGAAGTACCTCAACCCAAACTGAAGCCTCGTTCGACGCCCTTCAGAGGGAGAGGACGCGGTCGTGGACGAACACTTCTTGTTCTCCGAAATGGTGGCCGTACACTTGCTCAAAAACTAATGGCGGCACAGAACCATCCGGATGAAGACTGGGAGGAAGATATCCTTGATGAGGAGTCCGATCAGTATACAGCCGTTCCTGATTCCACAATGGATGATAGCACTGGTGAGGCCAGCATGTCAAGCGTCACAGCTCCGTCGCCAGTTGGACCGACTGTTCCAAAGTCCCCCTCACCTGAACGACTATCTAATCGAATGAGCGTAGCTAGTATCGAGGGCATGGATCCTGAGTTCGCAAACGTCCTCCGTCGTGCACCCTCGTTATCATCTGCCAGTCGAAGAGTGAGTCAGTTCACAAGGGGCACTGGTCGCGGGGGGCGCACTATCACTGGTCGACGCCGCGGCGGCACAGCCTTCCAGCAACCACGCCCTTCGTCACTTGTCGATGCTCCAGAAGCTCTTGCTGCTGAACTTGGTATTGCAAATACAAGTATGGGGATGGAGAGTGTGAAGGAGGATGAGGGTCGGTCTGAAAGGGAGCTAAAAGACTTTGCGTGTCAAACAGAAATCGAAGAAGTTGCAGTCCAGCCCGCACCTCATACTCTAGTCACTACTGAACGTTCATTGGCGGATGCTTCGATACAGGTGATCGCTCCTCCCGACTCCGTGAAGGATGCTTCCAAAGTCGACACAGCTGAGATGGCAGTACAGGTTGAACCTGAACCCGTGATCCCACCCAGGATGGTCGAAATGGCTGTCCAATCCGATCCCGAGATTGTATCTGTGTCGCCAGTAGATGCTGTCGTCAAGTCCGACTCATCGATCCAGACCATTGACCCAATGCATTCCGATATATCCATCGCGACTGAGCCAGAGCCTGTAAATGTGTCTGATGTCGTCATTCAAACAGAGCCCCTCACGCAGGAGACGATTTTGAGTTTGTATGCACCTGTGCGGCCTGGAAGAAGTGAGGCCGAGACGCAGACAACACCGCGTGCAGAGGAATTCCCTGCTGGCTTACCATCATCACCACTGGCTCAACGTCGTCTACGCTATCTCAGCAGTGCTTCGACTGTCATCGCCGTGCCAATTAGGCAACTCTGTGCTGTGCAGGACGAGGACGAGGATGAGCACACAGACGTGGCATACGCTAGCGCAAGAGAACCGGAAACTGAGACGGATACCGAAGAATATCGAGACGCGCGCAGCAGTGCGCCCACGCCAACTGTGTCCGAGTCGATCAATGATGAAGATTTCCATTCGATGTCGACAATGACAGACAACGAGTTTTCGGACGATGATGATGAGGAGGATACCGACAGCATCAAAGCATCGGTGCTGAATATGGGTGAACGAGTAGGCGGTGGAGTTGTTCCGCGATTTGAAGAAAGTACACCCGCTACTTCTAAGGTTACATATGAATCTACAGCTGTCAGCACTGACCCGCAAGAGAAACCGAACAAACAATCGCAGCAAGTACCGAGACGTGAATTTTCTGAAGCGTCTATCCAAACAGACGAATTGCAGGCAGCTGCGGGGCAGCCAACTCCTCCCCAGGCACTCACTGGTTTCGGACTGTACCGTGTTGGACCCAGCTCTCAGCAGTTCCAGTTTATTCCATCTGCTGCATCTGTACCTGGTCTATCTACGTCAGCTCCTATTACTCCTCTTACATCTACCCCGCCCACACAGGCACTCCGGGATGCCACAAATATGGCGTCCGCTAGACCCTTACGGTTCCCATCGCCATCCTTACCTATCAATGGCGAGAAACCTATTATGCTAGATGCGGGGCTCGAGACCACTCAGCGCCAGCATACCCAATCTCTTAGTGCAGCATCACCATCTGTCGACAAGTCGCGCCCACCTACCATGATGCTTCCTCCACCACCCCTGATGCCACCTCCACCAAGCAGCATGCCACCTCCGTCCTTCATTCCTGAGAAGCGCAGGCCAACGTCTGCTTTATCTTTCCATAGGGATATGCCACCCCCCCGGCCTTCTTCACCTCCACCCCCAGAACTTATTCAGCGTGCGACTACTCCAGTCGGCTCTGTTCTCAATGTGCCAAGTCGTGTACCAAGCACCCGTCAACATGGACATGCTTCAGTTCTGCGGCAACCAACGTCCATGAGCAGCGTGAGGTCCGTAACCAGCCCTGTCGCTCACACGCAAATGTCGAGCGCGAGCAGCAATGCACCATTCCCTGATAGGCGCCTTCAATCTGCCGCCTCCCTCTTTTCTGACCAAGAGGACGTTCTGTCGCGTAGATCATCAATATCATCGGACTTCCACCTCAGCCGCGCGTTATCGGATGAACAAGCTGGTGCAACCGTTCTCAATACTCCAGGTCCAGTGAATCGCTCTGTCACGACATCGTCCACGGACCCGACGATCATCCATGCTATTACACAGACGATGATCGGCGAATTTTTGTACAAGTACACGCGGCGCGCGATTGGAAAGGGACACGGAGAACGACGACACAAACGATTCTTCTGGGTCCATCCATACACGAAAACTCTATATTGGAGCTCGGGCGACCCTGGATCGACAAATGTTACGGAGCAGAGTGCGAAAAGCGGTGAGTCAGCGGTGTTTGACGTTCGAAAGCTACTAACGCATTATTATAGCTTACATTGACTCTGTCCGCGCGGTCTTGGACCCGAACCCGATGCCGCCGGGACTCTATCAATATAGTATCGTTGTGTCGACCCCCCAGAGGGAGATGAAGTTCACTGCCCCAACGAAAGAAAGGCACGAGATATGGCTGAATGTACGACATTACTTCCATCTTGCGATCACACTGGCTGATTTGTAGCGTCCAGGCTTTGAACTTCCTCCTTGTTCGACCGACTCCGACGGCGCAGTCTCCCACTGCGACGCAAGTCCACGGACCGCCCGTAACTCCCGTTCGAAACTTAAATGGAAAAACGGTATCACCAATGTCACAGAGAACAGGCCGCACGGAAGCATCTGGCATCCCTAACGAATCTCCTTGGAATATGACTAATGTTACACCTCGTGGTGCGCGCCGAAGTCGATCCCGAGTGTCCATGGCAGGTTCCATTGGGAAACGATCAAATACTCCTGCTGCCGAATACCTACGGTGGACGGAAGGGCCGGGAAGTCCCAGATCGCCTAGTAGCCATGGTTTCGAACTTAGCCAAGACGCGGAAGTTGACGATGAATTAGACTTTGAAATCCATGACTCAATCATGAGCGACAGAGAGGCTTACGAGGGTCTGGAAAACGTTCGCGCTTGCTGCGAAGGGTACGTTACTTACAGCACGTTTGTTTCAGTCCTTTCTGCTTATAGTGCCCACATAGCCGTCACACGGTGGGTCGTGATCCAGGGTTATATGAACACCTACACGAGCATGGGGTTCCCCACGTCCACAAGCATGCCCATGTCCATCGTCCGATTCCTCAATTCGCCCGCCCAGAAGCTGCACCCGATCGTCCCACTCAGCCATCTCGTCCGTCATCGCCAGCATTCTCGTTCCGCTCCCGTGCGAGTAGCCGTAAGTCTGGCGAGGGTTCTGGCAATCTATTCTCGCGTTTTGCGACGCGACGGTCGAAGACCCCAGCAGTCTCTTAAGACTAGTGACTGTCTCTCATCGATGATCTCAGTCGATGCCCCTCAGCAACATAGTGTACCAGGTAATGAGGGATCGTTGATAAATATTCTATTCCAATTTCGTCACAGAATACTTTCCTTAAAACTTAACACTTCCCAATTATCGCTCCTTAAAGTATTTCCTTTCTTCTTGGCTAATCATCCGATTTGTTTCATTATACTCTTACTGGTGACGCTCCTTAAGACGCTCTTTCTGGAATGTTTTCTTTATGGTGTACTCTTGATATGCCTTCTAGCGCTCCTTATAATTAAGTATGATGCACTCAAATTACTGAATTTTATGATTGAGTCGACCTCGAACTCTTTATCTCTTTATGTGACTTGAGTCTTATGAAATTGGTTGTATATGTGGGATGGCGGTCGCCTTAAGTACATGGCCAAGATGCTGAGTCACAATTTGAACATGTATCATCTCGGGGTTGCTTCCCTGCATCCGACAGTAGTACAAATAGCATCAAAGATCATGATTACGATTCTGCTAAGGAATCTATTAGGATATCGATGTGTGTACACCTCGGCAAGCTCGATGGCGTGCCAGGCATACTATGCCAGTACCTCTCTTTTCCGGTTTCCCCTCTTTTCCGATTTTCTGTTTCCCTACCTTCCACACATCCGTTCAACCTGGAAAACTTCCTGTAGATGTATTTCTACTAGCTAAATAATATTGTGAGATTTTTTTGTGGTTAGAAGGAGATTTCGTAGGACGAGACTAGGGCTGAACCATAGGTTAGAATAGCAAGGCAGGGCAGGGCAGCCAGGATGAGATGATTATAGGATACTAGAATTCTTCTGATCTGGAATTTATTATAGCAAGAAATATAATCTGTGATGATGGTTGTGTAGATTGCTCCGGGTGATTAGCCCCAATGCTTCACTTTTGCAATCAATTGTTTTGGGACAGTCAGGACTTTTAAATAATAAGTGGTTTCTAATCTAGTTGTAACTGAAACTGGCAGTCCGGTGGTAGAATAGGTGGAATGTATGGATTGTGCAAACTCGGTGCTGCACTGATGATCATTCATGTCTGAAGGATCACATGCTAAATGGGGCTCAGTCTTACACCAAGGTAAGGACACATAGCTGCACGTGAGAGTAACTCAAGTGGATGAAATCACATGATGGATAATCTCACTGCACGCGCTCGGTCTAGCATCGAATCTCAACTTCGGTTGAGCATCAAACTTGTGTGACTCATGTGAAATATACAAGTGCGCACCTCAGTTCTGCACTGAGCTTTGTGTGACTCATGTGAATTGCCCAAGCGCGCACCTCAGCCCTACACCGAGCTTCGTCTGACTCATGTAAAACATTTTTGCGAGAGAATGCTTAAACAAGTACAAACAACCAGGGCATATATAAGGTCTGACAGCAGTCAGATGCATCTTTATTGACTCTCCCTTGTTCCACTACCATCACCCAATATAAGCTTTGCTGTACTTGACACTCTGAATATCATGGTTCTTAAGCTTCCATACTGCTTCCTCAGGATTGAATTGTGCTCGATTGAAAAGCAAGAGGAAGTAAGGTGCACAAAAGTTAAACTCAACAAGGGTGTCACATTACGGTCACAACCCTAAACCTTAAATGTATTTCCCCTTTTGGAGGGACCCTAGTGGCAAAAATCGTGAGGTCGGAAAAATTATTCTTGTAAATTACAGTATTTAGATGCCAGCAGCAACCATATCTGCTAATATATGTCCATTCAATCTTCTATGACTATGGTATCGTCTATTTACCCACTGAGCTTGCCAGCCAGTTAGTCCATGGTGATATGCATCCATAAATCATGCTGATCTGTCTGCAAATCTTGAAACAATAGTTTAGCTAGATAGTACAATACAGATAGAGAAATAAAAATGCACTTTCTGAATAAATCAGTTGGAATAGAGTCAAGACTTAGTCTGATATTATTCTCCATCTCCTGAATACTTGAAGATCGAGGCAGCATTCAATAGTAATATTTTGCTTTGGCCCAGCATTGCTCAATGAAGTTGAGCTCACAATAGAATTTGGGATAAAAAAGAATTTGATGTCCAGGTCCTTCAATATATTCCTCAAGAGCAGATTTTTGGTTGCGAAAATCTGGTTGATTGAAGAGTATACGTCGAAGACAGCATGTTGCATTTTTGCCAATGTTTTGACACTTAAAGTCCTTGCATTGAGCAAGTTTCTTTGAAATGTCAATTTCGCGTTCAATAAGAATTTGATCCATGCCTTTGAAGTCTCCATTAGGCCAGTAAAGAGGCTGTACACTGCCCTCTAGAAGTCAACCAGGACGCATTGGGACTTTTAGAGCTTGTTGGCCTCCCCATCCTTGCTTTCGAGGTATATAATGTGCAGAAAGAGCATTTTCTGCACGTTTTGTATGTGATGTTGCATTATCGAAAGCAAATAGTCCAATATAGCCAGGGAAGCGCTCTTCGAAAATGTCAATGGCCATCTTGACTTGTTTCATAAGATCTTCATGTCCAAAGTAACTATCACAATTTTTTCCTGCTTTAAACACAACCCGGGCCTCTTGAGATCTGAGAGCAAATCAGTACATCAATAACTATCCATCAAGCTTAATGTATAACATACCCATCAGCAGATTTAAGCTATTCACCTTCGAAAGTGCAGAAATCCGAAATCATAATAGATGTACCCTATATATATTCCTGCTGGAATCTTGGTCAAGATTCCACCGTGGGAACTTTTGGGTTCTTCTCTCCATGGGAAAGCCCCTAGGTTTGCCTTTCCAACGGTACCTCTCTTGCCCAATTCCGACCATCGGTTCTTGTGTTGGGAGCCATTCTCTACGTGGCTAGGCTTAGGGTTAGGGTTAGGCTTTAGGGTTAGGCTTGGGTTAGGGTTAGGCTTAGGGTTAGGGTTAGGCTTAGGGTTAGGGTTAGGCTTAGGGTTAGGCTTAGGGTTAGGGTTAGGGCTTAGGCTTAGGGTTAGGCTTTA